>OU426957.1:17500000-20000000 GCA_911387765.1 Pyrgus malvae | reverse complement strand
TTTATGCAAATTTCAGGCAGTTAAAAGTTAAAATGCTTCATTTTATTATGTACAAGTTCAAGTATATTAAATTATTTCAATTAAAAGTTTGATTGCGACAACTCTAAAGAAATTTCAAAGTTTTCTTGTATACTGAAAGCTTTAGAGGAAAGTTCATATTTAATTACCTACGCGTATGAGATATGTTTGAAGAGATTTTGCAAATGTTTATTAATCAAAGACTCCTTATATCAAGTATGTGGATTTATGAAGAGTTTATAAGTTTATATTCTATAGGTATGACAGTATGTCTGACGTTTTGTAACTGGTATCTAGATTCTGTTTTTGAGTAACATCAAAGTAGCTTTTGAAATTTCCTTAGAAAAGTACAATTTTAATAGATAACCGATTGTAATAGGACCTAATTAATATTGCTCCATACAAACTAGAAATAGGACGATATCTAATAAAATTGGTATAAACATGTGTCATGACGCTATTTATCACATTTGCATGTACGTTGCATCGCGTGCAATAACGCGCCCTTGACCGATGGCGCAGTGCTAGTTAATATTTTTTCAACATGAATATATCAATTAGTCCGGTAGGTGCTATAAAACTGCACTTTGAAATTTTCACTAAATACGCGCGTGTTTTAATGATAGTTTTTATTATAAATATAAAGTAAGTACATATATTTAATTTAAGAGGGAGCTTCCAAAAAAATAATCTTCACTAGCTCCGCCCACCAACCGGGCATTCGCACATTTTGCATTGCATCAATGTAAATTTTCGCGCGAACTTTTGTCGCGGTGTTCGTGAATAAAGATAGCTAGTAATCGTGTGAAACTGTTTTCGTTTATAACAAGAATTATACAATTTATTAAAATTATACCGATAGAGGATCTGTTCATTAATTTTCTACAAAACTTTTTAAATTCCATATTATGATTTTTTTGGAGATAAAAAGTGTCGAATTGAAACTATCTAGTCGTATATCCAGTATTTAATAGAAGACCAAAGTACTAAGTTAAAGGAACATATTTTAAATTGAAATGTCCCTGAAGATAATGCATGCAATGTACTTAGTACAGGACTTCAAAAACACCAAATTGGGAGCGCCATCTTGTGCGACGGGCGATTTTTTAGTTATGACTGTCGGCCATAATTACGAGTATATGAAGTCACCAACAACTGCTAGAAAAACAGCGCAAATAAATATGATTTCAGTCAAAAGTTCTTCTTGGTTGCGTTCTGTTATAGGACACTAGTTAAGTCCTTTTTTAAAAAAAAGGAAAGTTCACTAAACTAGAAATAATAACATTCAAGGACTTTGAAATGAAAGAAATAGAATTAATTTTGGATGCAACCGTCGGAGTCGGAGGTAGGAATAGGACTGACTGGGAGGAGCAGGCATCTGAGGGTTCTAGAGGAAAGGTGCTGAGATGGCAGGCCAGGTAAGGGATAAGGCTAACAGACCAGGGTTATAACACCTCCCCGGGGTAGACTAAACTTCGGGGTTGACTTTCGAAGTTTAGGAAGGATAAAGCTTATATATGCCTTCTGGTGCTGGCTGGTGGAATGGCCTCCGGGGTCTGGTTCACTTCATTTTTTGGGACAGGAATTACAGAGCTTGGAGTAGATGAATTTGGTACAGGTGGATCTGCAAGAACTGGTTGAGAAGCAATAGGGATTTGGAAGGTAAGACGGTTACGCGATTTAATGTATAAAAATATACGAAACATTCCATACATAAAAATTATACAAATAATAACAATTAGCACTATCGAGTAATGATCCCCGTATTTTATTATAGGCTGTTGATTTATAATTTTCTGTGTTTCATCTGCCAGTGATTTTAATTTATATTTTGTTTCGGGAGTAAATGTGTCAAGATCTACATTTTGTAGTTTAACAAGGGGGCCATTACTTATTTCATTTTTAAACTTATCTAAAGTACAACATGAATCTTGAATTATATTAAAATCAGGGTGAATGGTAGTGATATTAATCTTAATGCTAACAGCTTTGGGTATTAATTTGGTACTTTTACAATATGCATAACAGTTAATAGGAACTTTTACAATTCCGGTTTTTTAATTCTGAGTTTTTGTTATTATTACATTCAAAGAATAGTTTGTTACTTTGCGACTGCACATAAATCCATTTATTATTACTAAGTGGTTTCCATAGATCTAATTGTCCGTAAATAAAGTCTGTCTTGCATTGGGTTGGTAAAGCACTTATAACGTTAGATAAAAGTTCACTTTCACAACTAGGGTTGGCACTTGTTGAATACACTGTAATCACGTCACAAACGAACTCGCGGGAATTAATCGTTTTACATTCAGTGAGTGAATCCAAATAGCAATTTTCTGATTTGTCCTTGGACAATGCGATGTACTTACTATTGGGTACAATAAAAATAAATGTTTAGCGGGGTATTGGTTGCCAATTTAGTGGTGCGCAGATGAGTTGGTAATGTGGGTTTCGAAATAAGAATTGTCCAAACACGAATCACCAAAGTTTATTTTTTGCACACACACAGAACGCCATATAAAGTCAGAAGGAGTAGTAAGCAAGCGACAGGAAAAGTTCACATACAAGACATACAGAAACCGAAAGATCGCGAGTGACAATAATTTTTGAATAAGCGGCGCGAAAGCATTGGCGCGGTGCAGCCGTGCTATCGTATATGGAAGATTTCTTTCAATGAATCTATCATGCGCGTGTGGCGTGCAATGCGCTCTGTGACTGCCGCCCGCGCGCCGCCGCCCGCTCGCCCTCGCGCCACCGCCCGGCCACCAGGTAGCTACGCCGGCCGGCAGCGATAAGATAACGAACAATATTAATATAGAAATCGAACTGTTTGTCCTTTTTACATACAAAATTAATTTGACTATTTTTATTTTATTTTCTTATTTTAAATATTTTACTTTTACATTTACTTTAGTTTTATATTTGCTATTTTTAATACAATATTTTTTCTTTATTTAATTTTTGATAATAGTTATTTTTAAACATTTTAAATTTTGATTTTTTACAATAACAATATTTTAAATAGTGTAAGTAAAATTTTAGTAAGCCCACTACATCACCCCCCTCCAGAGACCGTCCTACGGGCGATAATAGTCAGGGAATCTAACCTTGCGCCCCGACTTAGTTCTTCTGATGGCATGATCTTCAGTGACAGGATCATGCTTAGTGGTATCGGAAAAGGACGTGTTTTTGTTTGTATGTGTGTTTGAAGAGGTGTGATTGGTCGGTGAGTTATGTGGTGTGACTGGTGTGTGATTTGATTTGTGAGGTGTGTGGTGTGTGTTATGTGTAGTGTTAGGGTCACACAGTATGTAGGCTGGTTTCAGGCGGTCTACTGATACTGTGACCTTGTTACCGTTGTACAAGATCTTCACAACCTTTTCACCTCGTTCCAACACCTCATGGGGACCAGAGTATGCTGGTTTTAATGATCCACTCGTGGTGTCGTCTCTTAAAAATACGTGAGACGCCGTTGCTAAATCCCTGAAAATAAACGTAGGGCGTTTTCCGGTGTGACAGTTAGTTTGCGACGGCTGGAGGTCCTTAATGAACCTACGTAGCCGCGACAGATAATCTGTCACATCAGTGACGTCATCATGAGCTGGGTGAAAAAATTCACCTGGAAGTCGGAGAGGTTCCCCATACAGGAGTTCAGCTGAAGAGGTCTTAAGGTCCTCTTTTACAGTGCTGCGAATGCCTAATAAAACAAGAGGCAGTGTGTCTACCCACGATGCATCGTTGTGGCACACGATTGCGGCTTTCAGCTGTCTGTGGAACCTCTCGACCAGCCCATTACACTGCGGGTGGTATGCAGTGGTTCGACGGTGCTGAAAACCAATGATGCGGGATAGATTTTTAAATACGGCGGACTCAAATTGTCTCCCACGGTCGGTTATGATGTCCATAGGACAACCGTACCGTGAGATCCAACCACTGAGTAGTGCCTTGGCTACGGTTTCCGCTGTTATGTCTACAAGTGGTATTGCCTCTGGCCAACGCGTGAATCGGTCAACGGCGGTAAGGCAGTATCGATACCCTTGTGACACAGGCAGCGGACCGATAATGTCAATATGGACAAAAGAAAATCGGGCTTTTGGCAGCTTGAATTTACTAAGCGGCGAAGTTACGTGCCTCGTAACTTTCGAGCGCTGACATGCCAGGCAACTGCGAACCCATTCTCGACAGTCACGCTGTACTCCTGGCCATACAAATCGCTCTGACACCAGCTTGGCAGTTGCATTTGAACCCGGATGGCTCAAGCAATGCAAACTGTCAAAAATCTGGCGTCGCAACTGTGAGGGAACAAAAGGTCGTAATGTATTGTTCCTTTCGTCACAGTACAACTCCACCTCATATCCAGGCAATTTTACTCTCTTCAGGTGCAATGAAGAGTCACCGCTAAGAAGGTCCTTCATTTCGCAGTCTGACTTCTGTGCTTCGGCTAATGTCTCGAGGTCGACAGGTTGTGCAATAGCCTCGATCCGAGACAGCGTATCAGCAACAACATTGTCTTTCCCCGAGATATGCCTTATGTCAGTGGTGAATTGCGAAATGAAGTCCAGGTGACGGAACTGCCTGGGCGAACAATTCTCTTTCCGCGAGTGGTAGGCGAAAGTCAGAGGCTTGTGATCTGTATAGATCGTGAAGTCTCTGGCCTCGACCATGTGGCGGAAGTGCTTCACACTCTCGTAAATAGCCAGCAGCTCTCTATCATAAGGAGAATACTTTTGCTGTGAAGGGCTTAATTTACGAGAGAAGAAAGCTAATGGTTCCCACGCAGTGTCCCTAAGCTGCTGAAGAACTGCGCCAATAGCCTTGTCTGAGGCGTCCGTCACTAAAGCCAGCTTTGTGTCGCAAGCGGGGTGCGCAAGCAAAGCTGCCTTACACAGGCTATCCTTACAGGCGTTGAAGGCTTCCAGGTGTTCAGCTGTTAGGTTGACTGGATGGGAGCCCTTAACAGAGCCTGTGAGGAGAATGTTCAGTGGAGCTTGGTGCGAAGCTGCATCTGGAATAAAACGACGGTAGAAATTGACCATTCCAAGAAATCTACGCAGCTCTCGTACTGTTTTTGGTACAGGAAAGTCGCGAATGGCTTCGACTTTGGCAGGCAGTGGCTTAGTACCCTGGGCAGAAATAGTGTAGCCTAAGAAAGCTACTTCAGGTACGCCGAATACGCATTTGCCAACGTTTATAACCATGCCGTATTCCTGCAACCTGGCAAAAAGCTGATGCAGGTGCTGCTGGTGGGTCTCCGCGTCCTTGGAAAAGACTAAAAAATCATCTATGTAGGCATAGACAAAATCTAAACCACGAAGCATGTCGTCCACGAACCGCTGGAAAGTCTGGCCGGCATTCCGAAGACCGAAGGTCATATACGGAAACTCGAAGAGACCAAACGGCGTAGTGATTGCAGTCTTCGGAATGTCGTCCGGGCTGACAGGAATTTGGTTATAACTCTTAACAAGATCGATAGTTGAAAATACGCTGCATCCAGACAAACTGTGGGCAAAATCGTGAATATGCCTGATTGGGTATTTATCAGGCACGGTACGGGCGTTCAGCATACGGTAATCTCCGCACGGTCGCCATCCGTTGTCCTTTTTTGGAGCGAGGTGAAGAGGTGAAGACCAGGCAGATCCTGATGGACGGCACGTTCCGATCTGTAACATGGCCTCAAACTCAGCCTTCGCGATTTTAAGCTTGTCGGGCGCTAACCTACGTGGTGATGATGATACTGGTGGCCCTGGTGTAGTGTGAATGTGGTGAACTGTATTGTGTTTAGTGATACGGTGCAAGCCAGATGGATTTACTATATCTGGGTATTTAGAAAGGATGTTATGATACACAGAATTTCCTAAAACCACTTTCACAGAAGATATGCCTTCAGAAGATAATGCAGGCAAACCCGTGGTAGCAAGCGTTGTATTAGCATCAATTAAGCGTTTGCCACGAATGTCGACAATTAAATTAAAATGTGATAAAAAATCGACGCCAATAATTGCCTTTGTAACATCGGCTACAATAAATTGCCAAGCAAAGTCGCGGCGCAAGCCTAGATTCAAAACTAAGTGCATATAACCGTATGTATTAATCGTAGAACCGTTCGCTGCACACAATTCGAAGCTTGTTTTTGTTCGATGTTCTTTTAACGCGGATCGGGGAAATACGCAAATATCACTACCCGTATCAATAAGAAATTGTATTTTCGAGCGTTTGTCAGTTAGAAATAAGCGACCTGAGCCTGGACAGTCACCGGCCGCCATTACCGACTGTCCGCGTTGTTTACCGAATAATCACACGGTTTTATGCACTTACTTGCCTTATTCCCGAATTTATTATGGTACCAACATATTGGGTACTTCCGATACTCCGAAGCTGACCTCGTCATAGGACGGGATCTGGAACGGTGACGCGATCGACTACGTTGCCTATTCCTAGACCGATTATCGAATCGATAGGGATTTCGCGTACACTCGTCGACTTTTAACGCTAGCTGCTGCACCATTTTTTTCAATTCGGCGATCTCGCTGGAATGGCTGCCGTAGCTAGTCGATGCTGCCATCACAGTACAGGGCGCGACGATGTCCTGGATGTTATCAGCCAGGTCTGCAAGCTGCTCCAGAGACAGTGTAGGCTGCGAAGCTAGCAGTGGCTGGATGCTGGTAGGCAGACGCTGGCACCATATCGTCCGTATGAAATCTGCTGGGACTGAGGGTCCAGCCAGGTCCTGGAGATGGCGCAGGAACTGCGATGGCTTTCGGTCTCCCAGCTCCTCGTGGGTCAGCAATTGCTTGACTTTCTTTTCATGGGAAGCTGAGAGTCGACGAATCAGCTCCGCCTTGACCTTCTCGTACCGGTGCTGGGCTGGTGGATTCACAATCAGATCCTTTACGGCCTTTGCATGGACCAGATCCAAGTTGATGATGACCTGGTTGAATTTTGTTACGTCATCCTCGATTTGAAAATTGTCAAATTGGGCTTCTAATAGAGCAAACCATATTCCTGGGTCCTCCGGCGAGAAAGGTGGTACCTTCATGTTGATCTTGCATGTTTTCGGTGGTATCGCTTCCGCGGGCAAGCTGCATGGCCGCGCTTTTTTCCTCGGCCGCATGGTTATGTTGTCGCCATTTTGTGAACGGGCGGTCTGCGAGTCGCTGCTGGTATCGCTCATCGTGTCCTCCTCGGGTCACCACTTTAGCGGGGTATTGGTTGCCAATTTAGTGGTGCGCAGATGAGTTGGTAATGTGGGTTTCGAAATAAGAATTGTCCAAACACGAATCACCAAAGTTTATTTTTTGCACACACACAGAACGCCATATAAAGTCAGAAGGAGTAGTAAGCAAGCGACAGGAAAAGTTCACATACAAGACATACAGAAACCGAAAGATCGCGAGTGACAATAATTTTTGAATAAGCGGCGCGAAAGCATTGGCGCGGTGCAGCCGTGCTATCGTATATGGAAGATTTCTTTCAATGAATCTATCATGCGCGTGTGGCGTGCAATGCGCTCTGTGACTGCCGCCCGCGCGCCGCCGCCCGCTCGCCCTCGCGCCACCGCCCGGCCACCAGGTAGCTACGCCGGCCGGCAGCGATAAGATAACGAACAATATTAATATAGAAATCGAACTGTTTGTCCTTTTTACATACAAAATTAATTTGACTATTTTTATTTTATTTTCTTATTTTAAATATTTTACTTTTACATTTACTTTAGTTTTATATTTGCTATTTTTAATACAATATTTTTTCTTTATTTAATTTTTGATAATAGTTATTTTTAAACATTTTAAATTTTGATTTTTTACAATAACAATATTTTAAATAGTGTAAGTAAAATTTTAGTAAGCCCACTACAAATGAATTAGGCTTAAGACTATCATGCGGTGTAGGTAATGCTATATTATGATACAAACTATATTCCTTAGAGGACACTAGAGGGATTCTTAGAATAAAAATAATCTTATTACTTAAACTAAAACACATTACACTGGAAACATTCATCAATACATGTATATTACTCAACTCTAACGTAGTTGGCAATTTACGGTTAACAGGCAGATACCTATGGTTATCAATAAGTTCTTGAAACAACTGTGTAAGCGTCATTATGGCTGGGTGTAGAATGTTTTGGCTACTCAATATGATGGCGTTTACAATGTCCTCCAGTTGGAATGATAAAGTGAGGACAGCGGCTTCCAAACTTTGCAATATAGAATTAATATTTGCTTTAATTTTTATGTGGTTAAATGATTGTGATAAATTATTATATTTCGATGTAAGATTTTCAATCCCTTGGTTAAGGATAATTTCATTGATTTTAATTGATTGTAGGGATTCATTAAATTTGGAAAAGGTGGATGTTGTAACCAAAATATTATCTTTAATTAGGGAAGCCAGTTTCTTCTGATTGTCATGTAAATCTCGTATGGCGTTATCGTACTTAATAGCATCATCTTCGTTAAGAGTGCCGAATATTGTTTTAGATAGGGTGCCTACGGCGCCTATCCAAGCACTACGCTTAAATTTATTGGTACCTGTTAAATGAGTTATAGATGAATATGCGGAAATGATGTCTTTGTATCTAATAGTTAATGGTTCTAGGACATTATGGCATTCAAGTTGGTATGTAATATTTATTTGGAATTGATTGCAAAAGAAACGAATTGTGCCTAGTACTGCATTAATATTTTGGATGTGAGGCGCAATATAAGAAATATCATAAGATGTAACTACATCTAAGTGACCAATGTTTATTTTGAGTTCACCAATTGGATCAAAATATATTCCAGGGCTTGAGTTGAAGGGTTGATGCACCTGACCTTGGGTCGAGGTCCTGTAAATAATAAATAAGCCAAATAATGCCTCAGGATATCGAGCGACGAAAGGGTAAGTGTTACTCACAATAACTTACTTAAGTAATTTAATAATAATACCATTTCTAATCATTTAATCCTATTATTATTATTTTTTCAGGAACTGTATCTAATTCTAGGTAAGTATCTACTTTTTTAATATATTATGACTTATATCTAAAATTATATTTATGTTCACAGATTACGGTCTACGTTGACTGCTGGCTTCACCTGATCGAAATGATGTGTGACATGTCGTCTATTTATGAGTAAGGTAAGTGTATTGTTACCATTTATTTTTACAATTTTGTAAGGACCTTTCCAGAGTGGCGAGAGAGCCTTTCGCAGTCTTAAGTGATTTTTTAAGTAAACATAATCTCCGCTTTTATATTTGGCAGGACGAGTACGAGTGTCATAATAGGATTTGGACGATTCCTTGGACTTCCTAATGAATTCTAAAGCTTTCTCCCTTGAATGTTTTAATCGATTTTGTAACATTCGTACATATTCAGGGTATGTAGTTCCAGGAAGCTCATCGTAAATAGAATTTGGAATAAATGGCTTGTTACCGAACATTAATTCGTAAGGTGTGAAATGGGTTGTTGTGTGAACTGACGTATTATACGCGAGCATGGCTGTATATACGTATCTTGGCCAATTTGTCTGTTCCTCGTCGATGTACGACTTAAGATATTCTTTTAATATAGAATGACTTCGCTCTAGGGCCCCTTGAGTTTGGGGATGATAGGGAGAGGACCAGAGATTCTTGATTTTTAAGAATTCGCATGTTTTCTTAAACAGATCTGCCGTGAAGTTTGTTCCCTGATCGGTAAGTATTGTTCTAGGTATGCCGAATATAGAAATATAATGTAGAAGACACTCGCTAGTTTCCTCGGCTGTCGTGTTTCGGATAGGGTATGCGATAGAGAATTTAGTAAGATCATCCTGGATAGTAAGGATAAATCTTAATTTTGCGGTACCAGCTTCAGGTAAGGGACCGACGACGTCTAGGGATATTCGCTGGTTTGGTTCGGTTGATGTACTAGTTATTTGCATAGGGGCACGGTTTATTTTTCGAAGTGCCTTATTTTCTTGACATGCTTTACATTGTTTTACATAGGATTCGATATCACCACGCATACCTTTCCAGTAGAAAGTTTCTTTAATCCTATTGTACATGCGGGATGAGCCTAAGTGACCAGCTGTTGGTATATTATGATTATCGAATAAAATTTTCTTTATTTCAGTAGGAGCTGGATAAATAATTTTATTATGATAAATATCAACTTTAATTCCGGTGTTATGAAATAAGTAGCAAATCATGTTATAAATTTTGACAAATGAATGTTTATCGAATGGATTCCTCATATCAGAGATTCCGATGTTATTTACATCTCTTATGGATACTATTTCGTCCCTAACGGTTTTGAGAGTCTGGAAGATCTCAGGGTAAGACGATTCATCAAAATGATGCACTTTGATGAACATCAGATAATAATTTTTATTGTTCTTTTCGACTTTCTGAAATGAATAGAGTTGCCTTTCTGTATCAAGCAATGAAGTGGTTAATTCTGGGTTATCTAAGATTTCTTGAATGTACGGATTAGACTCATCTAGATCTATAGAAGTAGGAATAAGGATGGTTTTAGCATGGCATTTCATGAGATTTTCGTTGTGTTCTAGGACTTCCGTATTAAAATGTTTGTTCTTGTCAGAGATGGTTTTTAGAAAGTTGTGATAATTGTCTGAGGATTGTTTTTCAGGACAAATATCATCGCGGGTGTCGAGGGTATAAGGTAAGTTTACAGTTGGTGAAGAGGGAATCCCTAATCCTGTTTCAGGGGACAACGTGCCGGGTACAGTGAGAGGATTTCCGGGTGTAGAAGGAGCTAGAGTAGGATCTGGATTGGAAGCGGCGTCTAAGGGTGTAGGAGGATTCAGTGGTACGAAGTCTAATTCTATTTGTTCTAGAGGAGAGAAGTCTGTTCCAAGTATTTCGTCGAGATTTTCTTGGGAAATATCGGGAAGCAGTGGTTCTGATGGAATTTGATTATCAGCTACTGGATCGTCGTCGTTAGTAACATTCGGATTTAAGTTATTTTTGCTTTCGGGAAGAATTGGATTTACGGGGTATCGAGAGAGAGCGTCGGCGTTGGCGTTAATTTTGCCCTTTTTATATTTAATATCATAACTAAATTCTTCTAACTTGAGACGCCATCTCACGAGTCGTGAGCCGGGGTCTTTACAATTAAAAAGCCATTGTAAAGGTTTGTGGTCGGTGATTATGGTAAATTGATTTCCATACAGATATGGACGAAACATTTTGGTCCCGAAAATAATTGCTAAGCATTCCTTCTCCGTTGTACTGTAGTTCGTTTCAGCTTTATTTAAGGTTCGGGATGCGTAAGCAATGGGACGATCTTTTCCGATTTCACCCTGCGAAAGTATAGCAGAGATTGCAAATCCAGAGGCGTCACAAGTAAGTACAAAGGGTTTTGAAAAGTCTGGGTATAAAAGAATAGGTGCAGTTATCAATTTATTTTTAATAACTCAAACGCTAATTGTTGTTCATTGCCCCAATTGAATTTAGTATCTTTCTTAAGAAGAGTTGTAAGTGGTTTGGCGAGTTTTGAAAAGTGCGGAATGAATCTACGATAGTAAGAAATGAGGCCAAGAAAAGATTTTATGTCTTTTGCTGTTATGGGCGTAGGAAAGTCTTCTACGGCTTTAACCTTTTCTGGGTTTGGTTTAACACCTTCGCTTGTTATAATGTGACCCAGATAAGTTACCTCTTTCCGGAGAAATTCACACTTATCTGGTTGTAATTTTAAGTTATTGACGTAGCCTATGGAATACCTTTTCAAGTTTTTCTATATGAGTTTTGAGATCGTATGAGTAAATTACAATATCATCGAGGTATACATAGCAATGTATACCTTGAAGCCCCGATAGTACGGTGTTCATTAACCGCTGGAATGTTGCAGGGGCGTTCTTAAGTCCAAATGGCATCCTTTTAAATTGAAAATGACCCTCCGGGATACTGAAAGCTGTTTTTTCAGCGTCTTTTTCATTGACTGGGATTTGGTGAAAACCTGAAGCTAAATCTAGTGTGCTGAAATATTTACAATTGCCTAATTGGTCTAGGATTTCATTGATTTGCGGAATAGGATAAGATTCGCCAATATCGTTGAGCTTGCGGTAATCTATTACCACGCGCCATTTTCTTTCCCCTGAAGCATCTAGCTTCTTGGGTACAACCCAAATTGGAGAAGACCAAGGCGATAAGGATGGTTCGATTATGTCTTGGTCCAACATTTTCTGGATTTGATTTTGTACTTCCATTTTATGACATTGTGGAAACCTATATGAGTTAGTATTAATCGGTGTGTCGGAATTTGTTTTTATTTGATGATTAATAGCGGGAGTGAAGGTTAATTTATCTTGAGGCAAATGGAAGATGTCAGAAAAATTGGAACAAAGGTTTAGAAGAACATCCGATTCTTCTTGATTAAGATGAGAGGTTCTAAGATTATCTAGAACTTCCTGAGTTCTGTTTAATGAATTATTATTATTAGAGTTGAAATTGTATTTATTAATAAAAGGTTCGATTTTCAGACATAAATTAGACTTGATTTCGATTGGATTCTCTGATGTATTTAATATAGAAATATTTACTCTATTATTGGGCTTAACTTTTACTAAACAATTAGCTATTAGAATGTCATTTGATATATGTTGGTCTAGTATCATTCCTTCTTTTATTTCTGGATTCTTTACGGAGCATTCTATAATAGTTTCTGTTCTTGCAGGTATCAGGTAAGCAGGGTCATTGAAGTGAAGTTTCAGAGATGATTTACCAATATGTAACAAATCATTATTGTAGTCAATATTGCAGCTGTGTGCATTGAGCATGTCTGAGCCTATGATTCCGTCATAAGGCAGGTGTATTTTATCGATAACGTGGAATTTATGTGTTAATCTAGATTTAGGTAAAAATAATTTTAATTGAAAATGTCCTCGGGTTTCGATAAGGTCTTCTGAAGAATCAATGCCTTTTAATTGGATTTTATCTTTGATTAAATTAGGTTGCTTAGAAATTTTTTTTTTTTTTTTTTTATGGTATAAAGTACATTGTTAGCACTTTATGTATATTACAATCTAGCCTAATATATATGACTAATGAGTAATTTTACGCTAACTTAAACTACTACTTAAATGTTATTGAAATGCACGTCCACTGACACATCACTTCTTAGTTTTAGCACATAAAGGTTATAACACACTGTTATTGTGTTCTATAAGTTACTTTTTTTTTCTAGCACTACACTATATAGTCACTAATTCATATGGTTTTGTCCGTTTGAGTCTTCTAGTTTGGTCCGTGGTGTCGAGGAGCTGGATGGCCTCGACATTCACATGATGATGAAGTCGGTGTTGGTGAGCTTCTGCATAGTTTTTTATAACATTTTTAACAAAGTCTACTTTAAGGTCCTGATGTAGATCTTTGTTTTTTACATACCATGGGGCATTGGCAATCTCCCTTAGTACTTTATTCTGAAATCGTTGGATAATTTCTACGTTGCTATGTTTGGTACAGCCCCAAAGCTGAATACCATAAGTCCATATAGGCGTTAGGACTTGTTTGTATAACAATACTTTGTTTTGGATGGATAGTGAGGAATACCTTCCAAGTAACCAATGCAAAGCTCTATATTTGAGCTCTAGCTCTTCTCTTTTCTTCTTGATGTGATGCTTCCAGCGCAGCTTTGCATCAAGTGTCATGCCTAAGTATTTAGCTGTGTTTGCGTACGGAATCGGGATGTTGTTTATGCATACAGGATGATAATTTGGATTCTTATAAGTAAAGTCTACGTGTACTGACTTGCTTTCATTAAGTGTCATACGCCACTTTTTGGTCCAATCATATACTTTATTGATAGCATTCTGACACTTCTCCGCAGCTTCCTTGTGATCGTTTCCTACAGCTAGTACAGCCGTATCATCAGCAAACGTTGCAAGAAAGCTGTTTTCCATTACTGGGATGTCGCAAGTGTATAACAGGTACAGGACCGGCCCTAAAACACTTCCTTGCGGGACACCAGCCTTAATTTCTTTCAGGTTTGAGTATGCCTCTCCATGCCTCACCCTGAATACTCTATTAGATATATACGACTCAAGAATGTTTGCTAGTTTTATTGGAAGAATGTTTCTTAATTTTAATATTAAGCCTTCATGCCAGACTTTGTCGAAAGCTTGCGCTACATCTAGAAACACTGTAGAGCAAACTTTTTTTTCTTCGAGTGATTTCTCTATAACATTTGTTATTCTGTGTACTTGGTCTATGGTCGAATGTTTTTCTCTGAACCCAAATTGGTGCTCCGGTACTAGATTTTTTGAATCAATTATAGGTTTAATTCTTTTCAATAGTAATTTTTCAAAGAGTTTTGACATAATTGGCAAAAGGGAGATAGGCCTATAAGAGCTTGCTTCGTTTGCCGGTTTTCCAGGTTTAGCTATCATTATGACCTCGGCTACTTTCCACAGATTCGGGACGTATTGTTGTCGAAATGCAGCATTAATAATCGTTGTAAGTTTTACTATAGCTTTTCGAGGAAGATTATGCATAATGGCTCCAGTAATAAGGTCAAATCCGGGAGCTTTCTTTTGATTAATGTTAATTTTTATTTCTCGTAATACTTCTTTTGGTGTTGTGGGTTTTATGTTATATTCTTGTTGATCATTGCAGAAGCCCATATCGCTAAGCTGTTCACCTTCATTAGGTTGAAAGATTTTTTCGAGGTGAAGAGCAAACCTATTAGCTTTCTGAATGTCATCTTTTGCCCATTTACCGTTAAGATCTCTTATAGGAGGAATTTGTGTAATTGGACGTTTCATTCTTTTTGTGGCTTTCCACAGCGAGTAGTTTGTATTGCGGTCATTAGTTAAACTATTAAGGTAGATGTTCGTAATGTTATCATTAAATTTCAAGATTTTGCGTTTAAGGAGTTTTGTTAAGCTGTTCAACAATTTTTTGTCGTTTGGGTGTCTGGATTGTTGCCATTTCTTTCTCTGTCTTCTTTTTTCTTTTAAGAGGTCCAATATTTCCTTCGGATAAGTTGTCCGTTTCTCTCTCACATTTATCTGCGGAGTATGTTTCCAGGCAATTTGCTGTATTGTTTTTATGAATATGTCAACTTCTTTGTCTATTTGTTCGGTGGTTTTTAATGGGACTTGAAGATTTATGCTATTTCCGAGGTCTCTTTTGAAACTTTCCCAATCGGTGTATTTGTTTGCTAATGTTGGTGGTTTAATTTTGTACTTGGCAGAATCATTTATGGTCAGAAATATAGGAGAATGGTCCGAGCTCATATCATATGAACCTGCAATGTGCATATGATTTTCAGGTAAATTTCTATAAATGAAAAAATCTATTAAGTCTGGTATCTTATTGGGATCTGTTGGCCAATAAGTTGGTTGACCTGTTGAGATTACCTCTCCTTTTGTTTCTTTAATGGCTCTGTAAAGTTCTCTTCCTTTACTGGTTGTTAACCGGGACCCCCAGAGCGTGTTCTTGGCGTTAAAGTCTCCTCCTACGATAAACCTATGGTCTAACTTGTTAAGTAATTGAATATATTGTTCTTTTTTGATGGAGTATCTAGGCGGGCAATAAATTGCAGCTACAGAAATAGTATAGTGCTTGGTCTGAACACTGACTGCCACACATTGGATATCACATTCTTGCTGTTTGAACAGCTCCAAATGACTTAGTTTTTCATTGATAATGACGGCGCTTCCACCTCTGGCACAGTTGTCGGGATGAATCGCGTGATATATTGCATACCCTTTAAAGTGTATGTATGATTGTCTAGTGAAATGCGTTTCAGAGATCAAGCATATATCAATGTTTTTTGTGTTTAGGACTACTTGTAGTTCTTGCTGATGTTTTAGCAGTCCATTCGAGTTCCAAGTCATAATTTTAAGAGGACGATCCATATTATTTACCTTGAGCGTATTTTTCTAGTTTATTCAGGCGTTCGTTAAATGAACCCATTAACTTTAGGATTTTATCTAACTTTTCTTCGGAGGCGTTTGAGTTGGATTTTATACTTGCCTTATTACTCGCTACCTGCGCGTAGGTTTGGCTATTGGTGACCTGCTTAGAGACTGAGACAGTTGTATTTGTTTTAGGGCCAGTCGACTTTTTGGGTTCAGAGATATCCTTTTTTAAATCTGTGTATCTACTTTTCTTCAGATTTTTGTTTTTAATCAATTGCATTTCTTTTGCAACCATGCATCCTCTATAGTTGGCTGGATGAGCTTCTCCACAGTGTATGCACTTTGCCTTAGAGTCTGCTGGCTTTTGGCAATCAGCTGTCAAATGTTTTCCTGTGCACTTGACACATCTGGGTTCTCTGGAGCAGTATTTCTGCGTGTGGCCATATGCTTGACATCTCTTACATTGCGGTATGAGCTTCGAGGTTCTTCAAGGATGGATTTCTACTCTACATCCCAAAATAGATTTTATAGTATATATTTTATTTATGTCCTCCTCGTTTTTGAAGGTAAGCATGAACATATTAAGCGGCTCCTTATTTCTCCAACTTAATTTGTTTACGGCTTCCATGATCATAAAGCCTTTATCTAACAGATCTTCTACGATTCTGTGCGGGTCACACGTGTGATGCAATTTTTTCACTATTACTCTTATAGGCCTCTCACGTTTATTTTCATATGAGTGCCAGAGTAAGTTTTTTTCTGCGAGAGTATTTCTTACAGCTCTATAAGCATCTTCATTGACTGTATTAATTTTTATACTTTGTCTACCTACCATTTTTATGTTGAAAGTATCTGCTGACACATGTTGCTTCAGAAAATCGTAGAAATTCTGGTAGTTGTCAATCCCATCCACAACAATGGGTGGAGGCTGGGGCACTTTTTTTGTTTTTATTTTGGCTTGATTCGGTTCCGTAATGGGTGTCTCCTCGTCTGTCAGAGTGGGTGATGTATGTAATTTCCGTTTCTTTCGAGATTTCTGTCGAATCCACTCCGTTTCTTTGGCTAGTTCCTCCTCATCCGTGGTGTATTCGATGGGTTGAGAGGATTGGGCTTTTTTTGGTATTTTCTCACTATCCATATTGCTTATTTTCTCTTTACATTCAGCAAGTTGTTGCTGAAGCTGAGTTATTTGTTGTTTCAAGTCGTTTATAATGACTTGTAAGTTTTGTCGCTCAGATTTTTCAGTGAGATACGCATCATAAAGCATGCGTTCTGTTTCAGTTTTGATTTTAATAGGAGATTGCTTTGCCATGATTACGGTTGATGTAGCAGCACCTTAATATGATAACACTATTGTCTAACTCCGATCACTCACTATGCACTTTATCTAGGTCATTGCAACGCGCGATCGGCCGGCAGCGCGGCAACAATGTTTTGATTAGTACGCACGTTTTGCTCTAATTTAGAGCTCGCGGGCGACACAACTGATCTATACGGAAATCAGATGATCACTCAATAGAAATGCAGGCGTTTTTCAGCAAGCTAACAGAGGATCCTGAGTCTACAAGTAAAGCTAAGGGAATGTCTGAGACGGAGGATTCGACGAGTACATGTGGTAATAACATAATTGAAGGATTGTTAGTTATTTCGAATACGTGAGTGGGTTTAGAAGATTTTATTGATTCCTTAGGTTTTGTGGATTCAGTGGATTTAGTAGTTTCATTGGGTTTAATAGATTCAGTGGATTTAGTAGATTCAGTGTTTTTAGAAGATTCAGTGGACTTAGGAGATTCAGTGGATTTAGAAGATTTAGCAGAAACAGTGGAGTTAGCAGATTTCGTGGGTTTAGAAGATTCAGTGGATACAGTGGATTTAGTAGGTTTTTGCACATTCGTATGTGCAAGTGTAGGCGTGTCGATTTTTAAATTAAGAGGTCCCGCACGACACTGGGACGAGACTTTTACTCGTTTTTTACTTTGGCATCGACAGTATCGTAACCCTCTTCCGGGTCGATTACTGGGTGTTGGAATTCGGGAACATCAGAAGTAAAATGTACGCGTTGAGGCGTCCTAAATGAATTTTGGTCGGCTTTAAATCTATTATTATTATATTGCCGTTTACGACACTGTTCGATGGTGTGACCTGGGTATTTGCAGTATCTACAAATTGGTGTGCCAGAGTTTTGATACGAGTTGTTGACGTTAGTAGGTCTGTTCTGTAAGGTCGTTCTAGGTTGGCTGGACCCTGCAACAGGTTGGTCACGGTGTGAACCTTGGAAAGTAGGTCTGGATAAGTTCGGTTTCGGAATAGTAGAGTTCTGTTTGAAGAGATATTGCTGGATTTTCTCTTCAGAGATCGCTATATTTATAGCTTCATTAAGCGACTTAGGTGACTTGCATCTGACAATATTAGATAAGCGCGTCAACAGGCCCATCTGAAAATGATGGAGGGCTAATTCCTCCATAGCGGCTGTTCGACCAGGTATTTCCCTACTTTTATGTGAGTGTGATATAGAAATTTCCGTAAGTAATTGAGAGAGACTCTTCTCGATCCTGAGAGCATACTGGCTTACTGTCTCGTTATTTTGTTGTCTGCATTCCTGGAGGTCGGTGAGCAGGTGAGCATAATGCTTCCTCTCACTAAACTGGGTTTTAAGAAACTCTTTTAGTTGAGTCCAATTGGTGAACTCTTTAATTGAGCAAGCTGTTTGAGCCTTGCCCTGTAGTTGACACAAGATATATTTAAAAAGGATGTCTTTTTGTAAGTCTGTCGCTAAATCGTATGCGTTGTTGCAATTAACAAGGAATGAGTTTAATGTTTCTCTCGCCCCATCGTAGGGCTTAATGAATTTTAGTAGTGTTGTTAATTCTAATTCTACCTTAATACTAGGAGTGACCTTCTTTTTACTTTGTGACCTAGTGGTTGGACCAGGAGGGCAAAAATTATCGTCCTCCGTGTCTGTTACAATGGTTTCAGGTTTTTCAAGTTTTGGACTCTGAGCTCTACTTTCAGTCATTTTTATAGATAAGATTTAGACACTTAGATATTAACAATAAAACACGGAATAAACGAACACACAATAAAAAAAGAAATAAAAAGAAATTGATATCGCAATAACAAAGAAAAATTTGAGAATCGCTATTGCTAAGGAATTCACTCACATGAATACGGAGAACGCGATAAGGATTGTTTTCATTTCGTCGCGTCGCAGGTCGTAGGTAGGCGAGAGCCTCGTCAGGCTCGTAGGTAGATCCCAGGAACGGCGCTAATCACAGCGGATGTAGAATATAGGTTGCAAACACAGAAGGATGCAGGTTCTTGATGGGCTGGTTGTGGTGCAGTTGGAGTAGCAACGGGCCTTTAGTAGGACAGACCCAGGTTGACTTTTACCCACTTTGTCATGAACACAGACGGAGGTTGCACACAAACACTTTTACACTTTTGTCTTTTACTTCTATTATTTATTTATTTTACGACGGGGTCTTTAGTTAGGAATCCGGATCTGGATCACCGACTGGCGAGACGGAGTCAGGCACCAGAATATCCGGATCCCACCGCTGCCACCATAAATGTTATAGGACACTAGTTAAGTCCTTTTTTAAAAAAAGGAAAGTTCACTAAACTAGAAATAATAACATTCAAGGACTTTGAAATGAAAGAAATAGAATTAATTTTGGATGCAACCGTCGGAGTCGGAGGTAGGAATAGGACTGACTGGGAGGAGCAGGCATCTGAGGGTTCTAGAGGAAAGGTGCTGAGATGGCAGGCCAGGTAAGGGATAAGGCTAACAGACCAGGGTTATAACAGTTCCATGCTTAATATGCTATCAGTTGCTATTGCTAGACGACCGTGTGGCGTAACGGTTACCATGCCTATCGGAGAGTTCCGGGTTCGATTCCCGGCGAAGTACAAATTTGAATAAGTTTAAAATTTCTATTTTATGTCTGGGTGTTTGTGTTTCTGTCTTCGTATGTGTCCATGATACCCACGACACAGGGTATATCAACCCTACTGTGGGGCTATGAGTGTAAATTGTTTTTGTTGTTATTGTGTGAATTTTATATCTTTCTGGTCCGACCAGGGAAGTACATATGTATATTAACGGCGCTGCCTGCATTTCTGCCGTGACAAAATTTTATTGTGCTTTGTTGGAAAAGCCTCTGGAGTAGCAGCGCAACTGCATATGACCTCGGATAAAAACTCAAACTTGCCAGGTTCTATCTGTTGCTGTGCCTTTCAACCGACGTTTTATATTTCTGATCCAATTGTTCTAAGGAAATAGTATATTTCATTACAAGTGCGGAAAGGCTGTCATTGCAAGGAGTTCCGACAAATGTCTACCCGAGCCGAGGCGCAGCCGAAGGTGAGGGTTGACAGTCTGAACTCCTTCCAATGACGGTTCCGCACGTGTACTGAACGACTATTTTTAATACAGTTGCGAAAAAATGAAGCAATTTAATAAAATAATAAAATCACAATACACTCAACTAACTAATCATCTAAACTCGCAAAGAACATTTTTGAAAAATGGCGCCAACCATAAAAGAATATAAGCATAAGAATAAATAATATATTTATTCATATGATTTAAGCAGAGAATTTTTTTGTTTTCTTCACCCATTCTGGGTAGGCAAAGGGAACTATACCCATACAGCCAAGTCTTCTTCAGTAGATTTTTTTTATTGATATGAAATGAAAATGTTAATGAGATGAAATGAAATGAAACCTAACCTAACTCATTGAATCAAATCATTAAATCTGATATTGAAACAAATTAGTAGCTTCTTTTTAGAAATATTTTCATGAATCATAAAAACTTCTAAAACTTCGTGGTTGGTTTTTTTTCTTTTTAATAGACATTATTTTGACAGTTGGGAAAGAAAATGCACGAGTTCGGAAAAGGTAAAGAAAAAACACGAGTGTGTAATAGCCCACTTCCCGAACGCTTTACGTCCCTGCAATATGCCACTTTTTGAGCAACTGTATTAAAAAATATATTAATTATACGTTATGAGAAACTCACACAACAAAATAAACCGTTATTATTATTTAGAATACAATAGGTCAAAGCCATTTAAATAATCATGGTTTCGTGACAGGTCGTGATAAAATCGTTTTAATTGATGCGATAAGCTGTAACAAAATAATAATAGAGTCATCAGTGGACATGCCTGCCAAAAGGCAGGGGACACGTAAAAACTCTACCGAACCTAATTACTAAATTGATTATTGTACGATGTCACAAAATTTACTTATAGTAGCTTACTAATACTGTTACAAGTTAATTTTAAGTTTTTCAATAATACTCAAAAGCATGTTTAATGGCACGTATGGCCCAGCGGATAGCGTTGAACGCAAGCAATCTACGCAGCTCACACTCTAAGCAGTTCGCGGGTGTGAGTTGGGTGACCGCTAGTGGCAAATTTCATGCGTGTTTCCATGCTTTGAACAGCACGCGATAGACACCCGTCGCTTAACCTTGTTGGAGGCCTTAAGGGCGGTTTGAAAACTCTCGGTCATCCCCGACCTTGCTTAGTTGGAAGATCGCTTCTGTTAAACACTTGCCCTTGAGCAAAGCGTGCTTCTATTGTGTAATTTTACATCGTATCTATATATCTTATCAAATCAAGTCGTAACTGTGTACATTTGTTTCAGAGATGGAAATCGTGCCCGAGGGGAAAAACTTCCGATTGGTAACAGAAGACGAGCTCCCAGCGGTGGCCGATTTATTAGTGCAATATATGCCTGAATCTTTAAAGGTATAGAAAACAAACTTTATTAACCGTTAATTGAGTATATTTAAAACGGGTGTCTAATAAAATTATTTATAACAACAATATAAGTTAGCGTAAACCTTAAAGAACAGTAATTAGTTTAAATATTGTTTTTTTTTTAGTTTCACCAAACGATTCAAACATATCTAAACAACAAAGTGTGGGACTTCCATTTTTATGTAGCGAAGAACTGGCCTGAGGACCCCATCTGTCTTCACTTTCCCGGTTGTACCAGCACGGTAAGATTGTATACTGCTAAAGTAGCCAAAGAAGTGTTATAAGGACTTAAAATGTCCTATGTTGGGAACAGATTTCCTTTCGGAACTGTGACGGATTCAGGGCATAATATTGTTCACTACGCTGGCACTGGCCAAATGCTTCATGGTGACATTGTGCGTTTATGAAATCTGTGTATTTATTGGAATAGGTATATCTTAATATAAAGCATCGTAATGAAATACATATTACCACATTTTCTGTTAGCAGCACGGTTATACGGTGTTCACCCGCTCGGCGATCGCTGCTCGGCGATTACATACTATTATTTGTAATACATCCGTTTTTAGCAATGATTTAATTTATCCCGAAAATGTAAATCAAGCAGTAAAGATGCCCAGTTTTTTAGGCCTAAAGTGAAACATATACTAATGTAACACTTTTAATATAAACTCAGTTTGGACCAATTAATCTAACTTTGTACTTTATCCAAAGCTTAAAACTCCTCTGTCATTCATTAATAACTACGGATAAAATTCTTATATACCTGCGTCAAATACAATGGATGGATGGTCGTATTGTACATTCATAATCGGATAATCTGTTTGAAACTACATTTTAGCCATTACTCCAGTTTTCTTTAATGCAATTACTAAACTAGTTATTTCCGCTTTTTGATTTGGATCATAATCCAGTTCTATCCATCCGCGCATTAAATCGAATTTCCGTTAGCCAACCAGTTAGTTGATTAAAACTTTTTCAGGTAGACTGTAATATTTTGTCTTAAAATGACCATAAAAGGGAATTTTTGCGTCTTTGAAGAAATATAAAGTTTAATTTTTTATTCAATTTATGTTCTATTTAAAAACATCTTTAATTTTATGTCAGTCCGAAATTTTTGGTTTAGGTAATGAGTAAGTATTATTAAATTATTTCAGACGTTTCTTTTAACGTCATAAACATATTTTAATACAATATACCTATATTAAAAAAAGTTTAATTACTGGTAGTTACGTATTTTTATTTTACTTAAGTAATTATTTTCGTTCCATATAATGCAATTATTTTATTAAAAATTTTATTATAATTATAAATAAATAATAAATTTTATCGGATGACTGTTCTTTATTGACATTTGACACAAGCAAAATATTACAGTAATATGAATGAGGTTTGCTTACCATTAGTATGAATTTTAGTGTGAATTATAACAATCTAAAAGTTTGTAGATAATAATATAACAATGTTAAAATTTCAAACGCAGTATTTTGCATGCAATTGCAAGCATTGCAGTATCTTTAATTTTCATGAGATAACAAGATTTAGATGGGAATTGTTATATGTATATGTCGTGGATTATTATATAGTGAAATATTATTATCTCTTATAATGGTCAAATAAGTAACTCAGTTGACTACATTTTCAAAGTGAGTAAACGGAAAAGCTGACGTCACGATCAGATAGTCTGCCATCCCCAACGCCGTCATATATATATATATATTTTTAATTTATTTAAAGGGCTTTGTCGCAGTCGCGAATATATCGCCCTGGTAAAAAACACAAAATTTTACATACAGAATATTATATACTGTCTTATCTTATGTTACGACTATTTATTAAATTATATAACTGTTTTGCTTCTTGGGACAGTGGATTTGCCAGAATACTATTGCAGTAGCCAATAAAATTTTCTTTTAGTTTTATGCAGCTTCGTTCCCCACAACTCTGGCCGTCATATATTTTAAAGAAACAAATATTTCGGTAAATTCTTATTCCACAGCAAGCTTCTAAAACGAATTTAGAAAACCCATTAAAACTCGTACTCATAGTAATAGACTTTAAAATAACTTTTATTAACTCAGAACTAGTCCAAAGTTGACCGCAAATCGCGTTGCATTGTTATACCGTGACATCAAGTAGTAAATACTTGCTCAAGTTGCCCTTACTTTTATGTTAATATTTGAAAAGAATACTTCTGGTATGCCGTTGTGATTTTAACTTGAACAAGGGAAATACTGATAAAATAATATAATTAACTCTAATCACTTCAGTAAAAGTATTTCGATCTTCTCTATTTCTGAGGGTTTTATACGTCTCTGGGACATAGGACACGTCTCTATCATTGAAGATTAACTTAGAATGCAGTGCAAAGTAACTTAGATCGCAATTTAACACCACTTCACGATATCTCGCAAGTTTGTAGCAACTAGAGTTTAATATTGAGAACTTCTTATGAGCTTCTTACATCTGACTGCATAAAATGTGCAAATCTCGATAGATTTGCATTCATTATCCGATGATAATGCCTGCTCTTCGAAATAAAGTTATGAGAAACTGCAAATACTACTTTACACTTAAATTAACGCCACATCGTGGTTTTAAATATCAACAATCTAACTGTAATTGGCTAATTTTTAATAAATTTTAGCAGGCGTCGCAGACTTCGCAATAGAAACCAAAACATTTTTTTGCAATTTTGGTCAGATTGTTTGTCTTTATTTATAATTATTAATTCTTTATTTAATTATTAAGTCTTTATTTAATTTTTTTTTTTTTGATTATTATTAAAGTATGTACATATATACGTATTGTACTCGAAGTACACATAAAGTATATCATGGATTAAAATGCGATTTTCATCCACGTGTCTTTAGAGACCTAAGTTAAAATAAAAGCTCTGTTTTACTCGTTAAAATTTTGTTTCCCAATTGTTTTAATTTTAATATTGCCCAGATTTCACGATATTAAATAAACGTTACCTAGATTTGTAACCATTGTCACTACGTTTATATTAACAAAAGATAAATTAGTAAATTTTCTGACGTGAGAGAAAACGCAAAGTACAGAGAGTAAATAATTGTACTTAAAACGACAAGCACTCAGACCAGCCCTTAAATTCAATAATTAGATCTGCTCCCTCGATAGGAATCAAACCTAGGATCCACGGTACACCGGCATAAACGATCCATAAGGAGTTTCCAAAGTCACAAGACTCACATGTTGCATCTAGTATTTTCCGCTACGAGAAGCCATTTGTTATGTAGTATGTAGTTCTATTCCCGTCCATTGTCTCAATTTATCCGACCCATCTAAGACGTTATGATTCTATGAATTTTATATAGTTTCACGCTTCATAGCTTTGCCTGATTTACAGTTCATTCAGCCGGAAACGATAACTATTAAGATGTACTGAGGTAGGGCGCGGTACTAACAACGTATAGTAAACAGAAAAAATTGCTTACCTATTTGATAACCCCCAAGATAGAGCACCCAAAAAAGCTGAATGGTTACCGAGCGTGGTAACTATGCAGGAAGGAATTCTCGCTCAGGTACGACTTCAACAGTGACAATATTTATTTTGTTTGTGCTCTGGCAGAACTGGCAGTAACAAAACAATGATAGTACATAATGTCTTTGACCAGCGTGGCGCAATAGTTATCATGCCGGACTGCCAATCAAAGGGTCCGGGGTTCGATTCCCGGCGAAGCTGTAATTAGAATGATGTCTTTAAATTTCTGTTCTCGGTCTGGGTGTTTGTGTTTCTGTCTTTGTGTGTGTCCATGGTACCCACGACACGGGGTATTTCTTAGCTGGGCAGGGCATAGTCCAACTGTAGGATACTACTGTGGGACTATGCGTGATAAGCGTTATAAAAGGGGTTAGTGAAACGTGTTTTTCCTCTAAGCAACTCCTAAATATTTAGGCATATAATTTACCGCGCTTTAATAAAGCATTTTACTTTCTGACATTTGGAACATACAAAAAAGATCATACAATAGACGCCGATGATACAATTGCTTTGTTTATTTCTGTTTCCAAACGAAATGGATCAATAAAAAGTTATTCAGATCAAAAACGAATTTACTGAACGCGGTGCCAGTCTCGTGTCGTTTAAGAGCACTTTATGTGAGTGTTACTTTTACCAGCGTTTTTATTTTTCACACCAACCCCGAGAGACGTACCCATGACTAATATGGTGATAGTATGATAATAGGTACTTATGGAAATGACGTCGGCTGATTGAATAATTTAATTTAAATAAAGAATTTAATTATTAAACCTAGCTTGTCAGTACTGTTGGGCTTTAGAGCAGCAAAGAATTTATTTTTATAAATAAACCGAACAAAAAGGCTGACGGGCCGCGTGGTGTTAAGCGATCACCGTCGCACATGGACACGGGCAACCCCATGGGAGCCACCCGAGCATTGCCGGCTTTAGAGGAATATCCGTCTCTATCATTAGAACTTAAAAAAGTACTACTTTTTACTCTTTACTCTTTAGTTCGTTAATCTTAAACAGGGCATTAACGCTCATGTAAAATCTATTTATGTCTTTAAGATTACATATGAACATAACAATATGTAATAAAATATAGTTTTTAGCTAGCGTAACTTAAAGATACTATATGTAATATAATTTGAAATAATTATTAATATAATTCTTTTCTATTATAATATAAATCTTTTCCATAAAAATAATGAAATCACAAAATTTTACAAAACAAAATATATAAAATTAAAAAAAATTGAGTAATAAAAAGAGCTTTGATTTACGAGTTTGATCGGAATTTGCTAGATAATGTTAATAGATGTATGAAGATAAATTATGTATGAAAATTTTTGATGTATGAAAATAAGCTTTATTTGTAAAGATGTATGAAAATAAATTTTATAGATTATGAGACAAAACTCAGTAGGTAGGCAAGTCAAAAAAATAGTTAACGTAAGTGGTAGTGTGTACGTCCACGGTGAAATGAATCAATAAAATGCATGGCAAAGTTTTAAGGGCAATAAGCTTATTTTCACAGAACGTGGCGACAGGCCCGGCTCGTGTCACGATTAAGTGCACTCTGTAGAAGTGCTGTGAAACGCTGTTGCGTTTCCTAGCGTTTTCCATATTTCACACCGAACCCGGGAGACCTGAAATAATATCGGTCAATTTTATTATGCAGCAAGTCAAATAACTTCGATGCTCTAAACATGCAATAGACGCTTTTATGTTATTGTTTTATTTTTGACGCATTCGAACACATTTTTTATTATATCTTTTTGATTTTATGGTTTCATATTTATTTATATCTTTTTTTACCATTAAAGATATTTTGTAAATGTAAAGGGATAGTCATTTAGATCTTGAAAGTGCGGCTTGCAAGAATCTATTGATTAAGCTGACTGCGGATTTACGGGTACCTACCGCTATGCTACTTGTCAAGTTGTGTTGCGCGTTATTTTATTACCGTTTGACTACAGACCTCTTATTACCGTGTCTAAGTCATTAACTAAACTTTAAAACACTCTAACATATTTTCACCCTGCTACTGGGAAGTAAAAAGATTTAAATTAGTGCTTATTCTTATATGTACATATAGTATGTATGTATGTAGATATATAGTGTGTGTAGGTAAAATTTCATATGAGGATGTTTTCTTTTTTTCATGTTTTTTAGTGTGTAATTTCTCATGAGTCGGGTTTTATATTATTACAATGTGACATGTTATATAAAAATTGGAATATATGAATGCATCATTATTTGAGGTCATAAATTCTCGGTTGTCTTAGTAACATGGTCACTAGGAAAATTTATTGTATGACACAAGTTGGCGAGTCGCCAGAAGTTGTTTCTTTATAGATCTCCTCCTACGTTGCAAATGATACTCATATCATACTCATAAGGAAATAATATTACTTTTCCTTGCAAATAGCAAATCTTTGTTTTAAAATTTGCTAAAACGCTACATGATTTCAGTTTATTATATATTCATTTAACTTTTTTTAACACTTAACCATGAAACCATTTATAACATACATATATATAACATATATTACATATATATATATAATACATTGTATACATATATATATATAACATATATTTGCATAAAACAAAAGAAACTAACGCCTTCATGTGGGTAACGAAACGGCGAAGCAAGACATTTTGGCTGAGATGTAGAGTTGGTGAAGCTAGGGCTGGTAGACTTAAAGCGTTTGAATTCAAGAGCTTGGCTCTACATAAGATCTGATACCTTAATCACAGAGTAAACCACCTTTACATGAAATATTTAATGAGATATGGTTTAGCCTTAATAATTCAGGTTTTGACACAGTCTTTATTAATTACAGCCAAACAGTCAGATCTTCGAAAGCGTGACGGTGTTTTGTCCGTCGGAACGCGCGGAGCTGGTAGATCTTCTGACATCTGAGGACATTCTCCTCGACTTGACGCAACCTCTGTATCTGAACTTCACCCACGAGGCCATCGTCAACCGCTTCGAGAAGCGCTATGAGGCCCATGACAAGATCACTGGCGATGTGTACGTGTGCGACAACCCGCCGGAAGACAGCAGCTCGGATGAGTAAATTCATTTATTTATTTCATTACATTATTTAGGTATTACACTAGTGAGCCAACCAGGCTTCGCTCACATCACTTCGAATTTGAGTTTATATTTTTTTTTTCAACCTTTTTTATGTCCCACTGTTGGGCAAAAGTCTCCTGCTCACACAATTGAGAGGGATTTAAGCCATAGTCCACCACGCTGGCCAATTGCGGATTGGTGGACATCATGCTTTCGAGAAATTATGCATTTATCTCAGGCATGCACGGCGAGTGAGAACATCGTAATCAATGTAATATCACGATATTTTCCATCACCGTGGAGCAGCGATAAATTCGCACATTACAAATTTCTTTGTCAGAGGTGCGAGCCGAGGATTTGAACCTGGGATCGGTCGCGTCGAAGACCGCGGTTTTTTACCACTCGGCCATCGCTGCTCATGAGTTTATATAATTAAACAAATATATCCTACGGGAATAGTAGATTTTTCCGGGATCAAAACTATTCGATGTCCTTTCTTTCCCAAGGTCCTTTCTACCCTTGTACGAAATTGGTTTGCTCAGTAGTGAAACATGAAACCCTATGAAAAAAGAGTGTTATACACAGACAGATTCTTTCGCATTTATAATAATAATAAAGAAGTATAGATATTAGTATAGATATATATTTTCATAAATCAAATTGTGAGATATTGAATAACCAGAGATCAATCCTATGGAAATCTACATCAAAATTCAAAACTATTCTATTATTGTATTGTAATAAATAAAGCTCAGAAAAAGAGACTATTAATAGTCTGCTATTTAAGCAACGAAATCATAAACCCAATAAAAACATAGTTTCGTAAAAATATGTTTTCGTTACATTATAACTAATCGCATTTTCCAATTTAATGCTGGAACGAACTTGGCAAGCTTGTAAGGCTTACGTAAGCTGGAAAATTTGGCAATCTCGTTGCGTTTTTCTTTTTAAAAGGTTGACTGGTTGGTAAAATATTATGGATATTAAAAAAATTGAATACTTAATAATTTTTGTATTTCTCATACCTATTCTTAACGCTTAATACTTAATATTGTATGTGTCGGTGTATCGATTCTTACAAATAGCATAAACGATAATTGAATTAATCTAAAACGAAGTGTAGGATAAGACAATAAAAATCGGCCAAGTGCGAGTCGGACTCACGCACGAAGTGTTCCGTACCATTTTATCTATAAAAAATCACGTTTATTGTATGGGAGCCCCCTTAAATATTTATTTTATTCTATTTTTAGTATTTGTATAACAACAGCGGCATCAGAAATACATTATATACAGAATGAAAGGTAAATTGTGGTTTACGATTGATGACGTAAGTATTAAAAAAAACTACTTACAAGATCTCGCTCAAACCAATTTTCGGTGGAAGTTTGCATCGTAATGTACATCATATATATTTTTTAGTTTTATCATTCTCTTATTTTAGAAGTTACAGGGGGGACACACATTTTACCACTTTGGAAGTGTCTCTCGCGCAAACTATTCAGTTGAGAAAAAAATGATATTATAAACCTCAATATCATATTTGAAGACCTATTCATAGATACCCGGGACACACGGGTTTGATGAAAAAAAAAATTTTGAGTTTCAGTTCTAAGTATGGGGAACCCTCAAAATTTATTGCTTTAATCTATTTTTGTGTGAAAATCTTAATGTGGTTCACAGAATACATCTACGTACAGAGTTTGAGCAGTATAGTTCTTATACTTTCGGAAAAAAAAGAGGCTGTGACATACGGACGGACAGACAGACAGACATCACGAATCCATAAGGGTTCCGTTTTTGGGCATTTGGCTACGGAACCCTAAAAATGATAAGAAGAATAAGTTTAAGGACCAGATGTCCAAAGAGGCCTATAGCTTATAACTACAGAATTACGCCAAACTTATAAAATAAAATTTCACTTACAACGATATAATGATACAATAACATTTTAAATATTTCGCTTCTCTTTCCAGGCTACCACAGGACGTGGAGTTAGTTCGCCTGCAGCCCGAACACATGAAGGCTGTCCACGACCTCTACCCAGCTAGCGACATCGAGTGTCGGGAAGTGTTTGAGAAGCTAGTCGCGGAGCTACCCGCGTACGGGATATTCGTGGAGGGACAACTGGCAGCCTGGATGGTACAATCCTACTACGGAGCCATGTTCTCCATGCAGACCCGGCCCGAGTTCCGCAGGAAAGGATACGGGATCTATCTGGCGCGCCGCCTCACCAAGGAGGTCGCCGCCAGGGGCTACAAGCCCTTCGTTGTGATTCGTCCGGAAAACGATGCCTCTCGTTCCCTCTACACCAAACTTGGTTTCGAGAAGCGTTTCCGAACGGTTCGCGCCGTCTTGCGCCCGCGCTAGAGCGCTAAAGTTGATCACTAGCAGATTTTATTTTTTTAAGACTTTTGAAAATCAATTTAGCTTGCGATCTTTGATCGTTTAGAGAATCTTAGTAGTAGCTTTAAGATTGGAGCGGCTAGTGCTCTCGGTCTGTGTGTTGCATTCGAATCCTTTGCCCGTTGGTACGGGATCCCTAATGTTTCGAATTATATTTTGGAATCAAAGCCTTCAAGGTAGCCGAGTACAAATGGCCTATATATTTTGATTGGATTGCAAGTCATCTTTGGACTTTTAAATATAAACCATTAGGAGATAAATAAATTGTGACGCGCAGAGAAATTCTTTAGGACAAAGAACTCATCCATTTGTACTGGCAGCCATTTGACAATACTTTTGAGCCAATGCTTATTTAATCTATATAATAATACTTTTAAATACTTATTAGAAAGAGAATAATTCTCGGAAAGTTTTAAAGAATATTAGGTACACACGACATACATTTCAGCTCGATTTTTCAGACTCGAGAGCTGTAGCCGTTCGCTGCGTCCTAGCGCCAGCCTAGTTACTGATCTCAAAGATACTAATTCGTTAAGAACTATTAGAAACCAAAGTAAAGTGCCATACTACTGAAATAAGTTGAATCGCTAAAAAACCCAAAAACTTTATCATGTACAAAAAATTATGAAGTTTATGAATGAGAGGGCATTTGTAGAATACTTACAATGAACTACAAATTATTATAGGTGTTTTGAATGAACGCTGGTGCGATTTAAGGCTGTATCGTAAAAGTTGTTCGGTAAAGCACGTGAGTGAGCGTTTATCAAGCCTTTCACGTTGGGGCTAAAGTCACGTAACTTAAATGTTATCTATTTCAAAAGTAGCAGCTTATAATAATCAATCGTAAATAAGTAAAAGACATGACTGAAAATGTAGTATACCCATAGATTTTTTATGACTTTGACTAATATATAAAAAATCTATGAGTGTACCCGATCGGTCATCGGACTTAGCATAAATATAGGTCCTTGCCTTGCTGCAGAGTTGGGTCGTGGTTGACATTGGATGTGTAGGTGTTAAGGAATAACCAAAATGACCACGTTGCCTGCCCTTTGCTGCTTTTGTAAACAAAGGTACTAATAGTTCTTGAGAATTTTGGTTTCTAACTCATTTAGGCGAACGCTTCATTACCACTCGTTGACCGAGCGGAAACTATTCTGTCTCATTGTTTATGAAATTTTGGGACCCGTTATGATCTGAAGTGTGATAAAGACGTTAGTCTAAACGTATTTTATCTTTAAAAGAAAAAGAATACATGAGAAAGAAAGTTCCCGTCGTTGCACCAGAGTTGCACAATTAGGTATTCGACAAATAATTCTCAGGCACCGTTATTGTTACTCAACGCAATGAACATTAATCTATCTAGGAATTATTGAATAACAACAGATTAAATAACTTTGTAAGTCAAATAATGAGATTATTTTGGAAAGGAAACTTTGCGGGTGGAACTTTTATTTTATTTATTTGTAGACATAGTTTTGCTGATGTATTTAACGCAGATTTAATTCATTTTTATTTTCGTATTTTTTATATTTTTATTACATGGTTTGTTATGTAAACTCTGAATGTATGGTAGCTGAAAACTGATATTAGGTATATCAACTATTATATCAACTGATATTAGGTATATTTACACATAAAAATTCATAAAAATAATTTAAAAATTACGAGATTACATATTACGTATAGATGTTCAATTTGATCCAACTATACGTTTGTATGTTTTCAATAACAGAGGTCTTGAAAAATATTAAATAAAATCACCATCCCTTCTTGTAGAACTATTTAGTGCTCTAATGCTTGAGAGAATATAATAATAGAAGGTACGAATGAGATTGTGTTACAATACATTTTATTTTAATGTGAAGTTTTTCATGATGTGATGTTTAAAGAATTGCGTGATCCTTTCTTCCCCGTTAACAGACCCCTAAAACAATCTAAACTTAATTAATGGAATAGTTTTCTCTTATAATATTGCTTAAATACATATTTAAAAAAAACAATCTCTAACTCTTATATTTATGTTAGACACAAGGCCTAAATACCAAAAGTTTTCAGCTATTATAATATTTATCGGGACATCTCTTTTCTACAACTAAAAGATATTGTTGGAAAATCTGAGAAAATCATTTAAAATTTGATACGAAAGTAGATAGGTAGGTATTTTAATATGCGAATCTATTTTACAATTATATATCAACGTACGTAGGTATATTGGAATGTTTGCTACTCATGTTATACAGACGAGATTGTAATAATATTACTTCAGTCATCGATTTTTTACTATATGAGTATTATCGTATTAACATTTATTATAATATAATGCTTTTATATTAGTTAGTGCGTACACTTGGTTTGTCCTATTTATATGTGGGTTAATGTCTTCCTGAAGACTGTATATGTGAAAACATTCTGAAAAGGCTCGAGGAGTTAGACAATGGTAACAAGAAGTAACTGCTATTTGTACCTTAATAATTATAATTAAATAACCGTACAATACGAGATTTCTTTGAATAATGGCACGGTGTTGCGTATAAATTGGCGTTGATTACGAAAATATTGTAAATTTGCTCAATACTGAGAGCTTCCACCGTATCTATGCGTAATATGTTAAAAACGGCATTAATTATAACGAATTAGGCCAAATAATCTGTTAACGTTGAGAAATTCCTTTTTATTATTATGGAGGTTTATCAAAGAACGGAAATGGTTTTAGACTATTGAAGGATTTTGACTACTATTCTATGCGCTATAAATCATTGAGCACGTCAAATTAATGGTTGTTAAATTTTGCAATACCTACAAGCAGATTTATGCCTACAGGACGTTACTACTCCGTAAGAAAATTTTCGGTTTCGGTACTTCGATTGTTTTACAATAGTACCTACTAGTTGTCTAGTAACAACAGTACCATAATTTTTAATAATTAGGTACGATTGTGATGATCGATGTGTTGCTAATAAATTACGTAATATCGAAAACTTTTTACTAAAAACGACATAATATTTTGTTGTCAATGTGCTCCTAAATTTTTTAGCAGTAATTTAACAATCGTTAATTAAAACTGAACAGTCATTATCAACATGCAATCATGCTAAACGCTTTCACACTCTCCTACTTCTACGTAGGTATACGAATAAGTAGTTCGAAAATTTCTTGAAGTTATTAATTGTAAGAAAACTTTTTCTGAACACTATCCCTTACCTAACAATTGAAAAGGACACTATCCGTCCTACAAACTGCAGTCGACGTAATATATTGTAATCGCGGTATATTTCAAAATACTTCTGCAGGTGCATAAAGAATGTAGTGTCCGTTCTGTATTGTTTATCTCTTACTTACCTTCCAAAGGTATTGAGAAAGTAATAAAAAATTATAATATATAAAAATTTGTTTTATTCACAACTACCTTTTACATTAAGTTAACCACAGTTTTTTGGTTTTTCCCTTGTGCGCAGAGATGCGCAGATTCCCTTGTCCCAACACCCCTTGTTGGTTTTAGTGCGGTCAAATCCCACATAACCCGATATAAAAAAGTAGTAGTTTTGGCTTTTTTTTATTTGAATGGAGGAGCAGACGTTCATGCGGTGGTCGCTGCGGACCATGGACCGCAATACACAACCTCGAGCAAACTAAGTCTTGTCTGTGATCGTATGTAGTTGCGCTGCTACACTGAACGCTGATGGTCGTCTCAATTAAGTCTAACTATCAAAGAATGGTCGCCGTCAGTGGGCACCTCCACCTTGACACCGAACCACAATAGAATTCCTTCGCGGCCTAAGTGGGTGCAGCGGTGGTACTTACCCGGTCGACCTATTAAAGTTGGTTTACTGTTTACCAGAGGCGGCTCGTCCTAAAGAGCGCTGGTGCAGTGCACTCCCAAAAAAATTACATAGGTAATCTATGTCCCTTCATAATACATACTATCCTTACATTACATTCATTCTATTCTAACATACCTATATATTATATTAATTATTACCTATATCTACGCGTACATTTAGCGTCAAGGTGTAACGAGTGGAGCGCCAGCGATTGCGCTCTTTTGAAACGAAGTTTAGTACGATTCCTTGCGCTGTATTCAATGAGTGCGAAAGAGAAACATCGACACAGGCCGGCGCGTGAAACAAAAGATTTCGTATGAGAAATTAACCTAATCTGGAGCGCCGCTCACGCGCGACGTTGCCAAACCGTGGGTTCAACCTGCCTATGCGATGTTGCCGTTCTTATGTATACAAACAAACGTGTCGTCGTCTTTGTCCGTTATTTTGTAGTTTTTCTTTTAAATGAATATTTAAAAAAATAGTTTATACGCGACATTTTGTGTTAAAAATGGAACAATACAGTGTTTCTTTTATCATTTGTATCTTTTAGTAAGCGGTGTGAAAAAAACTTTCGAAATACGCCTTGAACTGAAAGCAAAAATGTAGTACGAAAACTAAATCTTTTACGCGTGTTTTTAAATCTGAACAATATTTTAAAACACATTGGTTGTGTGGATGTGAAGAAAGCAATAAATTAATTTGTTTTCCGTGACTTGTGGTTATCAACTGGAACTGACACCGACAGTGGTGGTGAATCTGCTTGGATGGCAACGGGTGGTAAAATATTTTTTTTGTTTTTTTTTAGTGAACCCCCATCGAAAAATGTCACTAGCCGCCACTGCTGTTTACCACCTTTAATTAATGTGTCTGACTGTAAAAAAGATCCCTAAAACAATAATACTTATTACGTATGTAAGCGTAAAAATAAATACAATGATTAAGCACTGTATTATTGCCCTCCTGATCATTATATTAGTACCTACCTACTACTGAATAGTTCTACTGGTATGTAGCATAAATAAATGAATAAATAAAATAATGTGGCAACCATGCATAAACACAAACACCCAGACCGAGAACAGAAATTTAAACTCATCGTTTAAATTAATATTTTAACCATACTCATAGAGAAATTAAACACTGCGTTATAACCATACTAACCATTGTGACACACGGAAAATGATAATCATACAACCTTAAAATAAGCGCACTGTCAAAAGGGCCGATTACATTGGCCAACATGCAAGGTCCGATTTGGCATACATTGCTGGTTATATTGAGTATTTTATTACAATGTACTCAGATCGCCCCAAAAATTGAAGCACTAAACAGATTCCCACGTAAGTGACGTTTACTTGTTTACACTCGGAAACACGACATGCACACTTCTGTAATTTTGCCAGTAGAGATGCAGTTTTCCGAAAACGGGGAAATGAATCGGTCGCTGATAACTATAAATTTTTTTCAATAAAATAAAAATTGTGTGGTAAATTATGGGTTAAAAAATGGGTACACAATGTAAATTTAGTTATAAATTTATTATAAATTACGAGAATGATATAATTCTAATATTAAATTAAAAGAAAACAACATGTAAGATTTTTTGGAATATTTTTTAAATTCAAATAAAACAGTTTGTATATAATAAAATATCATATTTTAAATTTAAGGTCAAGGGCAAAAGAAAATAATAATATATCGTCATAAGGTTTCAAACTATTTGTCTGAATATGAGTTGCAGCTGAATTACCTAAATAATAACGTCGCGGCTCATGCGACTGACATACTAAAGACAAAGACTTTTATTTGCACAAAAATGGGTGTTACAAAATTTATTTTTACACATTTGGCTGGCCCTTCAATAGGTATGCAAATATTACAATAATTAAAAACTTAACTGTTTACAAATATAAAAATGTACGTTGAAATAAATTTATATATCATATTATTATTATACTTACATAATACGACTAAGCCTTATATTTTTCACCCGTTTCTCACCAATAATAGGGTCGGTAGGAATCCTTTCAACAAACAGTAATATTTGTAAGTTTCAACAAATATTAAATAAAGTTCGTTTAAAATTTTCAACTTACAGGTAAAATTATTTTATGTATAATATAATATTGTTATCAAAGCACATGAACACCTACATTAGAGAAAATAAATACTTAAGTAAATATCAGTAGCAACTATTTTTAAATAAATCAGTCAATAAAGTCAGTAAAATGGTAAAAAATATTTTCACTATCAGGCATCACTAAGCATTGAAACAAAATGTTTTTAACCACAAAATTAATTAGCCAGCGTGGTGGAATATGGCCTTAAACTAAACCCCTTTCACTTGTGAGAAGAGACCTGTGCCCAGCAGTGGGACATAAAAAGGCTGAAAAAAAAAACACAAAATACTATGAAATATTGAAAACTTAACCGTGAAAAGTGACGTTATTAGACTTCTTTTGTTTTTCAGAAGTGTTGTGACACAATTGAACAGCACTAATTTTAATAGTCATAATTTATTTTTTACACGTTCGGCGTCCTTTATCCTTGAACACTACAGAGCGGCCCGGGGCGTTTGGTGCCATTAATAGCACCAATAGTTTATCGTAATTCTTCTAAGGATAAAACCTTTTGTCTTGTAATAAGAGAACACAAAAATTGACAATCTTTTTGTGATCTAATGATACTCTTTATAGATGATGCAATGATGGTGCGTTTTAATATCAAAGTCTAATCAGTGAACAGTAATGACTCACTAAATTTAGTCAGATATCTTAAATATTTAAATCAATATCGACGATAGTAAAAGCGATCGCTTCTTTACTTATTATTATAAATCGTTTCTGAGTCAGAGTTTTGGAGGCAAGCTAAAAAAACATGTTTTCGCATTGTTATTTTAATTTCACAACTCTCTTGCACCACTCCTTATAAACGCATATCGAACAAAATACCACCAACCAATTTTATACGATATAACTCAAAACTACAACAATAAAATAAAATGAAATTGAAACAAGAACACCATATTATTATTGTCTTTTTCAACTTCCCGCCAAAAATTTTTTTTGTATTTTTTTATTCAGTTTTACGGCATTGGATAAAATCCTTGTAGCCATTCAATATTTTCGTTTCATTTTTTCAATAATGGCACCGCTAAAATGTTGATGGCAATATTGCCAATTTGAAAGGGAGTGAAATAAAATAACAGATCAGAGATATGTTTTTTCCGGCTCTAAAAGTTTATATACCACTTTGTCCAGTTTTGATGAAACTGGCAGAAGACTGATGCAAAAATTATACTTGACCCTGGCAATAAGCAGTAAGTTTGCGATGCCATAATTGTAAGAAAAAGAAATGGGAACGGATAACGCTGACATGACAAATTGTTGAGATAGTTTTTTGGCGGGAAGTTGAAAAAGACATATTGTGCTCTTGTTTTATTTTCATTTTCTTGGTGTATTTTTGAGTTATATCGGATAAAGTTGATGGCATTTTGTTTGATATAGGTTAATTACAATGCACGAGTGTTTGTGAAATAGAATAACAGTGCTAAAATATGTTTTTTCTGCTTGCCTCCAAAATTCCATCGGACACGTTCTAGTAAAGTAGCCATCGCTTTACTTGAATGTTGGACTGACTAGACTAACTGATTACTGACGACTTACTTACTGACTCTGTTATTTTATTACTTCGTCCAGTTTCATTGAAACTGGCAAAAATTGATGCAAAAATTATACTTGACGTTGGCAGTATGCACAGAGTTTGCGATGCCATAATCGAAAAAAAAAATTTGCACGGATCAGACACTAGACTAGACAGTGACAGTCGACATCAAGCTGACAGCAGCCGACAGCAAAGCAAGCACGGGAAGCAAGAGCAAGAAAAGCTATGAAAAGCAAGCTTTACTAATAAAATGGTGAAATTAGCTATTGATTGATTGTTTTGTGGTTAATAAATTAAATTAGCAGTTGAGTGTAAAATTTATACAACGTTCTTCACAATGACAACCTTAATAGATAAAGTGGAAGCATTGATTAAGAGAGAAAAAACCTCGCCTGATCGCAAAAAAGATGATTCCAAAAAGTCCTCCAGTGAGATTCTGTCGGAACTTTTCAGCGCGTTCAACGCTGATCCACCCAAAATAGATGATATTGTATCTAAAAAACCAAAGAAAAGTAAGAAGAAACATAAGAAAGAAAAGAAAAAACGTAGTCGGAGTAGCAGCTCTAACTCAGATTCTAGTGAGTACTCTCGTAAACACAAAAAAAGAAAGAAAAGTAAATCAAAGAAACACAAAGACAGTGACCGCTCACCGTCTAGGCGTCATTCAAAAATAAAAATTGAACATGATTTATTAGAATCCAGCGTCAAAATTGAGTCACACGTAAAATTAGAGAAAGATGATAAATTGAGACTGAAAACTGAAAAGACTGAGTCAGAAAGTAAGATAAAGGATGAAATATTTAACAAAACACCAGTTGCTATATCTACGCGGGAGGCCACAAATGATACAGTAGCATTCAGTACTATTGACGCTAGTCTCATTCCATTGCCAGAATCACCAATAACTGTAAAGTCAGAACCTGGTAAGACAAAGCTTAACAATGATGCTAAAGACCCAGTAGATGTTGATAAAACAGGTAAAGGTAAAATTCAAATTAAGAATCTAAAGTTCAGTGCAGTGTTCGAAGAAACTGTCAAGAAAGCTGAAGAAGAAGCTAGGAAGAAGGCAGAGAAGGAAGAAGATGGTGAATGCACTGCTTCATCAAGTGGTTCGGAGGATGAAGAAGAATCAAATTCACAATTTCCTAAGTCTTCAGATCCTGGTGGTATTCTGAAGAAGCAAGCAGATGACGAAATAGAGAAAGCGTAAGAATTTTATTTGTTATCCATCAAAAAAAAAATTTTTTTAATTTACTTAAGTGGTGTAATGAAAAGTCTAGTACTAGCTGTATATTTACCACCAACAACTTTTTACAGCATAAAAATATACATGCTTTCTTCAACCAAAATGTTTTTTAAATGTGTCTAAACAACACTTTATGTTATAATTTTAGAACATAATTATGAGTATGTACAGGAAAAGGTGTAATAGACTTTACTTGCATGTCTGTCACACCTTTTACTTTATATGCCCTTATGACATTAATATACTTCACAATTCGGGCAGTATTATGAAGATAACTACTGTACTGCTTGTTTTTCTTTGTATTATGCCACAAGTAACCATACTTACTTGCAAGTCTGTCACCCCTTTAAGGTGCATAAGTGGCAGCACTTTCAAATAATTTATGATTATTTATATGAACACATCACACATGCTAAGAGCATAAATGAAAATAGGGCTTCCAATCTTGGTATACCAAGATCTTGCTATCATGGGATCCAGCAACATTTCCCAATATCAACCAAAATAGGCTACAACACGTTTAAGTGTTGTAGTTGTAGCCTATTTTGGTAATCAATAACTCACATTAATTTAGGTTTGATTGATTGATTGTACATCAATTTAATAAGTAGTATACATGAAAATGTTTGTTCATTGGTATTTAATTTATTGTATTGTGTTAGTAATGTTTATTTACAAAATTTTTAGAGTTGAAGAAGAGCGAATATCATCGTTAAAAGAAAAGCAATTGGAAAGGTCGCAAAAATCTAAAGGAGAGAGAAGTTCATCTAGAAAAAGGTATTATGTACTATCTGTCTGAAATTTTTATTAAAATATGTACAAAGAGTTTATTTTGTTGGTTGATGCTTTTTCAATTAAAAGACAGACAACAGCATACATTGAAAATTTTAATGTTACAATATCTGTATCATTTTAAGATAAAATACTGTCAGTAATTTTTTTTATAGAAATAATTAAATAAAATATATATATATTACATAGAAATTCTTAAAACTTTTGTATTTTGCTTCAATTTTATTTTTAAATTTACATTAAAGAAATTAAGTATAGCTGCTCATTATTAGGTTGCATAAATCAACAAAATTAAAAATTTATTATTTTCTATACTAAACTAAATGCTTTATTTTCTATCTATCTGTAAGTATATATCTGTACTAATATTATAAAATGGAAAGATTTGTATTTTTATATGTTTGTCATCGATATGTACTCTAAAACTAATGGACCAATTTCTGTGTCAATCTGTCACCATTAGAATGCTACATTATGAGTATTATGGATTAAATTAGGTTGTGATAACATGATGTTATGATTAAAAGGAGTAGATAATATATGAAAAATTTTGCAATAGCGGGGAGAATTTATAACTTTTGTGAGCTTACATTGCATGTACTCTGACAATGGTTTTAATTTTAAATGATAAAAAAACAATATTTAAGTTAAATCAATCTGTCATCCCAATTATTAGTAACTGTTTGAAACAAATTTAGATCAAGAAGTAAGTCCAAGCGGTCAAGGTCTCGGTCCACTTCGCGGCACCGGTCATCGAAGCGACATCGCCACCGGTCAAGCTCGCACTCCCGCAAGCGGAGTCGTTCGCGGCATCGCTCGTCGTCGCGGTCCCGTCACCATTCCAAGTCGAAGACGCGCCATCGTAGCAAGTCCCGGTCGCGGCATAGGTCGCCGAGGGCTTGGAGGAGGAGATCCAGGTAACGATATCTATGAATAACAGTCGTTTATCGCATTAGCAATATTTTTAGAAGTGCGCATGGCAGGGAGGCTGTCCTGGAATGCAAGCGATTTGCGCAGATAAGACTCGGCCAGGAAGCGTTAAGGTGTGAGGTGAGGTGAAAATAATTTTGAAGGGTATGATATGAATACGTAACTTATACTCTGTTTAGTTGATAATTTTGGAATTGGAGATAATTGTGGAAAACATTTAAATATAAACAATGAGTCCAGGTTACAGTATTAAGTATTGATCTCCATGCAATAACAAATAGTGAGTGTGAGTGTTTTCTTTCGACAACAATCTTGAGATTTTCATGTTACATTTTACATCTATATTAATGTCATACATACAAACAATACACAAAAACAAAATAATATAATAATATATTACAGAAGTAAGATGGATGGCCAAGAAAACCACTGTATGAGTGTTGAGTTTTTTTATGTATAACACTTTTATATAAATGTACTTTACATCAATTTTCGACTTTAATTAATTTATTTAACACTTTTTAACTCAATTTTAGTAATCTGAAAAAGAATGACAACTTAGCCCTCGTATTTAAAAAAAAAGTGAAGATCACAATGATTGTGCTTCCAGCTTTAGAACCTATTTTGATATCCAACAAATATGGGTGAATTATGCTTTAAGATCAGTGTTGCCAGTATTTAACATATAATTTTCCATGTTTTTATCAAAAGGTCGCCATCAGGAGTAAAGTTAGCGGACAGCGAGAAGAAGCGTCTTCTGGAAGTGGCCCGGCGTAATGCCATCAACATGCTCAAGAACGGCGCGGTGCCCGCCGGAGCCGCCGCGTTGCCGCCACACACTCGCAACCAGGTCATGGCAGCCATACAATCTGGAGGTAGGCTAACTTTTATATTGAAAGATAGCGGCCGCCCCCTACTTCGTTCGCGTGGACTTTAGTTTTAAAATCTTTCTACAATAAAAGTAGCCTTTTTGTATGTCCCACTGCTGGGCACAGGTCTCCTCACAAGTGAGAGGGATTTAGGCCATAGTCCACCACGCTGGCCAAGTGCGGTTTGGTGGACGTCATGCTTTCGAGAAATTATGAATTTCTCTCAGGCCGAAAGTAGCCTTAGTTACTCCTTATTCACACCTCACAAAGAAATTTGTTTTGTCCGTATTTATCGCTGCTCTACAGTGAGCGAAAATACACAAAACATTTATTACTATGTTTTCAAATATTGTGCATGCCTAAGAGTTACTTATTATTTCTCGAAGGCATGATGTCCACCAATCCGCACTTCACCACGCGTGCTGGAGTACGGCCTACATCCCTCTCACTAATGGGACACAAAATGGGTTGAATAAAATTTGAAGTTTTTAGCAGAACTAAAATTTTTTCACTGTAACCTTGTTTTATGCACTTTTTGTTGTAGGCAAATCAGTGGATGAACTAACAGATTTCTGCAAACATCTGTCAAAGAAGGAGGCATTGGGCGAGCTGTCTTCCGTATCATCCAACGATGAGGACATGAGCGATAATGAGGACACCATTGCTTTCCACCATCCCTTCCTAGTCAAAGAAAAAGCGCCTATTGTTATGAATATAAGAGTAAGTAATAATATTCAACAACTTTGCTAAATTACTTTTTACAAAAACCTTTATCTGACATACATACTAGATTTTGGGCCTCTTTCACCACCTTCAAGTAAAGTGACAAGTACGCTAATTGTCGATTAAAGTCACCCGTAACATCAATTTCAATTTCACAATGTTCCAGCAGCTCTAATCATATGATAAACTGACGTGTACTCATAGCTTTTACTTGCCAATTAACTTTACTTGGAGATGGTGAACGAGGCCCTTAGTATAATGGAGTAGCCAACGAGCATGCAAGCCATGTGGTGTTAGATGGTTGCTGCAGCCCATAGACATTTACACACAACCTCAAGCAAATATAAGTCTTGTCTGAGGTTGTATGCAGTTGCGCTGCTACTTTGAAGACTGATAGTTTTCTCATGTAAGTGTGGACAGTAAGTGCACATATCCACCGAAAAACAATTGAATTGATTCACAGCAGAAATAGGTGCAGTGGTGGAACTTCCTGGGACTAACTATAAATCATAACCACCTACAAAAATAATTAATTTTATTGAATCAACATAAATATGTCAAACGCATTTAAAACTACATAAAAAAGGACAAAATAATTTACATACAAATATTTGTATTAACTGCTTTTTATGCAAGTTACCATAATTCAGAATGCTTGTTAAAGCCATTGTTAAACATTGTCGGAAAGATTATATTGTGAGCATTAAAAGCTTGTTTGTCAGCTGTATTTGTATTAATATATTTTATATCTTAACTATTGGAGCAGCATAGTGGACTAAGCTCTGGGCTTTTCTAGTTACTATAGTGACCAGCTCGTTCTCAACATTAGGATGCTTAAAAGGACTGCAACCATTGCCAATGGATTTTCCTTTAGCAGCAGTCAGTTTCATACATGACCCTTTTTGACGGGACCACAAGCTTTGCCGCCTAATATGGAGGCCAGAATTGTAAGTTTTTCGCAACTTACAACGAAACCACAATAGCTTTCAGCTTCGGCGATCACCAATTTAGTCACTAAAAAGCGACCACAAGCTCCGTTGGGCACACTTGGCTTGGCTGCAACCCTTTTTGCGTCCCACTGCTGGGCACGGGTCTCTCCCCATTATTGGGGAGGCCTGGAGCTTACTCCACCACGCTGCTCCAATGCGGGTTGGTGGAGATGCGGGTTAATGGCCAACCCGCTGTCAGATGTTCTCAAACCGCCCATAAGGCCTCCGACAAGGTTTAACGACGGTTATCTATCGACAACAACCGGTACCGACGGCTTAACGTGCCCTCCGAAGCACGGAAACGCGCATGAAACTTTGCCACTAGCGGTCACCCATCTGACACTCGACCGCGCCCGTTTGGTGTAGTTGCATAGATCGTTTGCGTTCTACGCTAACCACCGGGCCATGCGCGCTTCATACATATAAGTTCACACAGTTTCACACATATAAATGTAAATATTTATTTTATCAGGGAGGAGCACCTTTACCAACTAAGACAAGTACACTGCCGATAGCTAACAAGGAAGAACTAAGGCTACAGTTTCCAGTATCTTCCGGCACACAACACAGGGAGAAGGCTTCTGAATGGGTGCCTGTGTCACCTAAGAAAGATGACATGGTAAGATATGTAGTCAACACTTTCCAATCTAGCTTGCCATAGTTCACTAGGTTAACTGAGGATATGCCTTTAAGAAGATGTTTGTAACTTTTTGAACTGAAGCAGGTATATTTCACTTTCATTTTGCAGTAGTACAAGACATAAATACACAAAAAATTGGTCTGTGTGCGACTTTGTTTTTGCCATTATCCACTTGTACTATTACCACCATTATCTTATATCGAATCGTGAGTGTACCTTTAAAAGACCAGTGGCACAAAATTGTGCCGTCATAAAATCGACGCCAACGACCAGTGACACCATATGGTGCCATCTCGACCTCGCGCTGTTTTCGGCTCTATAGTTTTAAAAATAAGTTTCTATTTAGTCTGGCGTATTTTTAAATTCATAGAGGAATAAATTCTCCGTTCATTGGGTCATTTAACATCTGTAGGTTGGTAGTGAAATAAAAAGAAATCTCTGTTGCAAAAGCGACACTCCTTCAGTCGTCAAATTTGCTTGGTAATACTCAGTGACAGTTTGTGCAAGTGCCGGTTTTTTCCTGATTTATGTGGATTTTTCTACTGAAAACGTAAGTAAAGTGTTATAATTATTTCATTTATAGTGTTTTTAGTAATAACAAATATCCAGAAGTTTGATGCGCGTCATATTTTTTGGTATAAAAGGTTTTCAAAATGAAGTGGAATTGCGCGGGGCCACAACAATGGCGCTGTTTTGGTTTTAGCTCAATTATTACACAATTTAGTGGTTAAAAACCATTACTGCCATACATATGTAGAAAGGTTATTTTATAAGGAATCCGTTTCTGTATCTTTTGCTATATTTTATCATTGTTATACAAATGAATCAAGATCAATTCTGTGTGTGAATTTTGCGCATTAAAGTTATATTTTTTTCTGCTATTATTACGTTACAAAACCATGACAATCACTAATAGTATAAAGATAATTTATCAGGGAATCTATATTTTATTTATATTATTCGATTAGTAATTAGTTTTCTTCATAATTTGAATATAAAATCAAACGAATACAGACTTTACCGTGCATCCGTCGACGCCTTATGGAGTTCGCAATAAGGTTCATTTTACAATAAGTAATGCGCACTGACAAACTCTGTTGCTTGCGTGTTTGCTTGCGTGATTTGAAAAGTAATGAAAAAAATTTTCATTACTTTTCTTGGCATTTTTACGTCTATTTGTGTATGAAAAGTGTCAATGAAAATTATATTGCAGGAAAGGCAATTTCTTATTCTTTATGAGGGTGCCCCTTGATTTTAATTACATTAATTATAAAATTCGTTAAATGAATTTTAACGTGAGCTCGAATTTTTTTCCTATTTTTTCCGACTTTTCGTTTTTCATCTTCTACGAAGTATGTTTTTCTTTCAATGAACCTGAAAAAAATATACAACGTTTCGAGATACTTTACCTAAAGAATAAAGAAATAACTAAATGAATACGACTAATACTATCATTGCAATTAAATTTTCAATACACCGTCATGTGCAATTTATAACGGCGCGCGAAAAAAACATTACGTAACTTCAACCTCAAATTTGTTAAATTTTTTGTATGAACACATACTTTTTACTTTATTAGAAAGGCCTTTTCATGTAGATTCTGAATATATAATGTGCCACATTTTTTCTTTGATTATAGTTACATTCGTTTTATACCAAGCGAAACAACAATCTAAACATGCGTACTCTTTGTTTGGCTTTGAACGATGATTATAAAAACAAAACACACTGTAGAAGTACTAAATAGCTATAAGGTGTAAGCTTGTTTCATTCCCTTCCGAGAAATGTAACTGGAGTCGTTGTAAGTGTAAACATCTGGTCGCACGAACATAAATAACACTCGTAGTGCGTATCGCGGCAAAAAATCTCTAGACCCCTGGTCGAAAGCGTTTAGGCGCGTAAGCGGCGCGGCCTGGTCTCGTAAAGGTTAACATGATTATTTATATCCGACTAACCTCACGAGACATTTTTCCCGGAACTAGGCCGACTAGTTTCGGACCTAAACGAGGTCCTTCTTCATGAGCCGTCGCGGTCGGTCGCTCGGAGGACGCGCCGATGACTCGACGGCTCATGAAGAAGGACCTCGTTTAGGTCCGAAACTAGTCGGCCTAGTTCCGGGAAAAATGTCTCGTGAGGTTAGTCGGATATAAATAATCACCATTATCTTATATTAATATGAGTCAGCTTTAATTTTATGAAATGAAATGAAATATTATTTATTCACTATATACATACTTGTTTTTTAATAACTTGTTTGGTTTTGCAGCAAGTGGCTAAACTGAACTCAAAAGGACCTGCTCCGGTGCCACCACCAGCATTACCATCTTCAACAAATGCATCAACAAAGTGAGTAACAGTTATTTCTCACCACTTGTAATAATTGCAACTAATAACAAGATTTTACATTTTTTATATATGTATATGTAACATAAATAAAATATCACGAAATTATTGGATTTTTTTTTGTTTTTATTATAAAATAAAAAATACTTTTGTAAGTAGATGCTAGAAAAATGTTTTTAATTAAACAGGTTTTTTTTTTATATTATTTGTAATATTACTATAATATTATTGTTTTAGGGGCCCTCTTGCACTGCCAGAACCACAGAAAAGTTTACCTTTTTACCTGAAAGGTTTTACCTCGGGAAGTGGTAAGTTATTAAAAGTGATTATCACATACAATTAACTGAAAATAGAATCGCTTCTATGTAATTAGAATAAATACATATTTAAAAGCACACCAATTGATTAAAAGTGTAAATAATATTGTATGGATTATTTTATATAAATTTTTAAGTCTATACATATTAAAATGAAATGATTTTTCAGAGCTACATACTGTACCAGCCTTACCAGCGCCAGGACCACAAGCTTTGCCGCCTAATATGGAGGCCAGAATTGTAAGTTCTTCGCAACTTACGACGAAACCACTTACTTTCAGCATCGGCGATCAGAAATTTAGTCACTAAAAAGCGACCACAAGCTCCGCTGGGCACACTTGGCTTGGCTGCAACCCTTTTTGCGTCCCACTGCTGGGCACGGGTCTCTCCCCGTTATTGGGGAGGTCTGGAGCTTACTCCGCCACGCTGCTCCAGTGCGGGTTGGTAGAGATACGGGTTAGTGGCCAACCCGCTGCCCATAAGGCCTCCGACAAGATTTAACGACTGTTATCGATCGACGCCTTAACGTGCCTTCCGAAGCACAGAATCGCGCACGAAATTTTTTTTCCACTATCGGTCACCCATCACACACCCGACCGCGCCCGTTTGTCTTAGTTGCATAGATCGTTTGCCTTCTACGCTAACCGTCGGGCCATGCGCGCTTCTCTTAATAGCTGGGCACACTTAAAAACGCTTAATCACATGATTCCGATACCGCGACCAAGTTGCTAAAACCGATGCAACATCAATGCACGCAATAACGCTGATCTCCGATGCTTAAAGTAGCTAGTGTGACTTGGCCGTTGATTAAGTTATTATTTAAACATTTTGACGAGCCGGGTGGCACAATGGTTACCATGCCGGACTGCCAATCGAGGGGTCCCGGGTTCGAGTCCCGGCGAAACAGAAATTTGAATGATGAGTTTAAATTTCTGTTCTCGGTCTGGGTGTTTGTGTTCCTGTCTTTGTTCCACGTACACATTCCATGGTATCCACGACAGAGGGTATTAATTACCTTACTGTGGAGCTATGAGTGTGTAACGTTTTATTATTTTATTTTTAAACATATTTGTAGTTTGTAGCCAACTGTAAGAATACGAATATTTTGAACAAAGGCATAAAATACTAATTGAGTTATGGCACATTTTTTGGGGGATTTACTAAGCCTCTGCTGTCCACCTGTCTGTCTCTCATCAGGCTGTATCTCATTATTCTGAACTGCACTTGTCCGGTTTTTTTTTCTATTTTGAAGGACATATTATTATATTCTTTTTGATCACAGTTACATGAGGAAACCTGTACACTCTACCATGTGCAACATTAAAATATCATAGAACACTTACAGCTTCGTAATAACTGTTTTGATATGTTATTTCATTATACTTTATAACCTCTTTAATTTTATAATATCTCATTTGGCCGTAATTTTCAGGATGTAGCGTCGATCGTGTCGCAGAAACTGTCGTTGATCCGCAAAGAACAAGAACAGACTGAATTGACTGAGACGCGTGGTGTAAGTATTTAAATTTTACGTGCAAAGACAGAACAGTAGTTTGAAATGTGACAATCATAAAAATTGAGTAAATGGACTGTAACAGAGTATTTCTTTTTAACTTTTTTTTTTAATAAGCATTATTTTTAGTACAGTTTTTTTTTATCTCACAAAGGTGGGTTGATCATAGATGAGGGTATCCACATGCTTGTTTGTCTCTTTATGTGTTACCCAAAAAGCTATCAATCAATTACTGTTAGGTAACTATAGTTATCTGTTGCTAATCATTGTTACCAGATTTGTCGCTTGACTGACTGATTGATACTGTGGCACCCTTCCACAACTCACCAAGAAATGGCACCATGGGTATTCTGAATCATGCTATCGAAGTTTTCTGAATACACTACCATATATACAGTCTGAGCACGGCCGCTCCCGAGGCCATGGACAATGTATCCGTGCATGTTTACATACCGACAACCAGAGTTAAACCGCATTTGTGAGATAAATTAACGATATTCTAAATAGATACAAGCTACAAGACAGTGAATTCGATTTAAGTTTGTGGGATTCAGCGGTCCCAGGGGATGTCACACATCAGGGGGGACATGACCCCCCCCCCCAAAATCCGTCAGTCATGTGTAGATGGAAGGCGAAACAAGCCAATTTTGGATACCTCTTCCCCCAAATTTCTTAGTGACCCCCTCAAAATTTCTTGGCGACCCCCCCTCCCCCAAAAATTGAAGGCTGCGACTGCGCCTGGTGCGATTCAAGTTGTTTCAATAAATTCGTGTTTTATAAAACTGACTCTAACTGTTCAATAAATTAAAAATAAAATAGCCCAATATTTTAAAAAAGCTTAGACCATTCAGTGCTTTAATTTGGATATACTTAATCCATAAATTTCCGTAAATATCAACAAGAAGTTTTTTTTATTGATGTACATTGTATACAAATAATCACAAGAAAAATAATTAACAAATAAACAAACAGTACAAATAATGTTTGTACAAGGGTTTTTCTTTTGGGCTGTGTAGTAATCAAAATAATTCTTGTGTTTTCTCCAGTTTGGATGGTCGAAAACAGCGCTAGGCCAGTTCACCGGGTCCACGGGTGCCAACATACTGACGCCGCGAGAACTCGCCAGTGGAACCCAAGCCTGGGCCAAGAAGGTACTCCCACACCTAACACACAGCAATAGCTATACATCCACACATACAAGTAGCCGATACACTACACTCGATTTTATTGTGTTTATCACACAAAAATACTGCAACCGTACCTCGCAGTTCTCGTTAAACTTTGTACAGAACTGTTTTCACTCAATGACTTTAAACCACCTCGCAACGGTTACGAGTTGATTTTGTAATGTTGAATTATATTGTCAGTTAGTATCAAACAAAACCTGACTGGAATTCTTTAATTTTTAAATTCGTTTTCTTTTTCAAATTAAAATTAATGTAAGTTAATATATTGTAATGTTAAAAGATAAAGAAAACATTTGCAGATAATTTTGAAGTCACTGGTTTTGCTTAATACTAAAAAATTGTGATGTGCCAAATGAAACAGGTATTTGTTTAAAGTAACATATTCAGTAATGACCAAAAATAATTATTTAAAATTAATGAAAATCTTCAGCTTAAAAATATTTTAAACTGAAGATTTTGTATAAATGTTTTATTTAAAATTTCATACATGTATTGTCGTCCTTCTCAGTTTTGTATCCAAATTTAACTTAAAAATGGTTTTTTAAACCATGTTGAAATACAACACAATCTACAACAGATCACAAACAGTTGAATATAGTTTATTGGCACATCACTACAACGAGGTCTCTCTCAATAACTTTTCTTTCAGTGTGAAGCGTTCACCGGGATTCGCGTTACCGTCTTCGCTCTATGCTCCGGTTGCGGCTAGGTCAGAACTCATAATACACAAGTATTATCCTTTCTGACCTCCTCATTATCACTTGGTGGTTACAACATTGTTTTACACATTCCATTTGCATAGCGTAAGCATATCGTATTAGTGAATGTCCTTAACAGAAAACAGTACTAATGGCACAGCCACACTAGCCACTTTTAGCATCGGCGATTTTGATTTTAAGCGACTAGAGGCCGTATACGAAATTTTGTGGATTTCGCTGATTTACTTGATTTAACATATGAGATTTTGCATTTAAAATACAGTACTTCCATAAGTTTCATTGCACAATATAACTGATCATTTCAATAATAAACTATTTTGTATTATAGGTTATATTAGTTCAGTTTACTGTTTTGTTTCGCCTGCCACAATTTATCGCCATCATCAAGGGTTAACTGGCAGAGAATGCCACTGGGCATTAAGTTAGCCCTTGTAAACTGTAGGTTTACAAAAGAGTAAATAAATGAATAAATAAATAAATAAATTTGCTAACTACTAAATCAGCGAAATCGGCAAAATTTCGTATAAGGCCTCTTAATGCTTTAATGCTGCATCGCGATTTCATGACTACCTGACTCGCACGCGAAAGCGGAATTGCGCGTTTTAGCGTTTTCAAGTTAGTTTTCAATTAGCTTCTAATCACCGATGCTAATAGTAGCTAGTGTGACCGGGCCGTAAGCGAAAATAGCGTTTTGCGTCCTAACTATAAAATACATTTACATCTACAATAGACTTGCATCGAAAACGGTCCCATACAAAGATTTTTATTCCCGATATAGGCTGTTAATTACAAGAAATATATATCGCATTTTTTCCTTAGGAGATAGTGGGTGACAAGCTTGGCACCACTTTTTTTATAATATAAGTGAAAAGGGATTTACGAAAATGTATGCTACACGCTTAAGTTTAACTAGGTGCCCTGTTACAAAATTTTAAAATATTATGTAATCGTGTAAATGCAATAAGCATTGAAAAACTATGCAATCTTTATAAAATGAAACGTTCAGTCTTCCTTATATGGAAACTGCCTAAGTAGCTTTCAGTGTAGGCAAGTTTAATTAATTATCTAAATTAATATATCTTTAAAATCATCGTACAGTTATTAAAATACCTTACTTATAAACTTTGTAAATTCAGTTCATCATAACATTATGCATTTCACATCGCAGCTTTACTTACCTCTTTGAGAAATTTCTTTACAAAGATGGTGAGAATTCATTAAATTTTTAACCAGTTAAGTTAATACTTGTAAATTATTGTTACAATTTGTTAATGATACTAGTAACAATTTTTTGATGCTACATCAATAACTTTAGTTCAATCTTTGAGTATGGTATGACAAATATATATATGTACATATATATTCATATGTATTGTTTAATATTGATATGATTATTGAAAATGAATATACTCTACGTAAAATCAAGTATAAAAGTGCTGGTTTTAATATTTTCAATATTATTTTATCATAGCACCATTATTCAGTCTTCGAACAAATCTTATATGTACAAAGTTTATTCTAAAATTTAGAACTTACGCATTACTGTACTATTACTGCTTTTTGTATTGTAACCTATCTGGTAGGATCTATCAGTCTAATAAGTGCATAATCATTATATTCTATTTTAAATATATTCAATTATAATCGTTGTATGATTTATACAGCTAAGTAATGTAGCAGTTTAGTAATAGCTTTTAGTTTTGCCCCTAAAATTGGGTTACATTTTTGCCTTATTCTTTAGTACTTCGTTTGACTAACAAAATTAGCACCCTGCCCTGTATTACTATTGCTAATAAAATAAGTAAACATTGTTGTAACCATTACAGTACAAAGTAATATGAGTGTTCACTTTGTGTAAAGAGAGAACTTCTGCAGTTCACTCCTTACACCACAAGAATGTTGTTAAAAAATGGTAATAATCATGCCATTTTTACATGGCATGTCAATTATCATAATCAAAGCATGTGATAGATAAATAAAATATATTGATATTTTATTTGTCTTCTACATGTAATAAAACTTGTAAATATCAGTTTATATTAAATAAGTTTTCAAAACCAATATTAACAGATGAAATATACAGAGTAAACACAGATAACAAAATACAGATAAAATAGTGTAGTCAATGGACAAGTGAGATGTGTAATATTCTGTTAATATAATTAATTAAAATGCACATGATTTCAGTAAGCGTTAAGCTAGTTTAGATTATATTTTATGTTTCTTATAATTCATATTATTATACATGATTATTTCAAAATGTCGGCACATTGTCACTTGTCTCATTGTCTTTGCCTGAGGATAGGATATAAAAAGGCGGTAGGAGCCAGTCTCTCTCATTTTCGTCTGGGAAGATTCAAGAAAGATTTGTAATGTAATTAAAGTGTTACTCTGTTAGTCTGAGACGAAACCAGGTATATTCATACTAATCTATGGACGAAACTACTAAAGAAAGAACCTAGAATGTGAATAATCTGAGAAGGAAAGCCGTTGATAATTAAGGTACGATCATATCCTTATTATTTGTACTAAGTATAACCTATTATTGTACTATTGTGTGGTTTGAATATTATGCTGATATTGATGGGTCATATATTTTAAAACGTATTACTTTATACTTTAATATTAAGTTATTACGCCTCGCAGAGCAAACGATCATTAGGTAATCATTAAAAACAACTAAAATCATTAAATTACAAATAAATGAGTTTAAAACATCATGTGACCCTTTTATTTTACCTTTCCATTTCATATTAGCTATATTTTAGGACATTAGTTCTGAATTATCTTACAATTACATTGACAATTAATATTTCAGTAATAATTTATACAATAGTTAAAATTCAATAGGTACATTATATTTGGTAGGTCATTAGCTAACAGTCAGTACACCCACTCTAGTTTACATTGTATTTAACATCAGAAGTGGGATCGGCCCTGACGACGGAAATACTAATACCAATTGTTTCGAGTTTCAGAATGGATCCTGCCACTTTAGAAGGTCTGGTCGCAATCTGCGAGTATGCAACAACCTTGCGGATTGCTGCTGGAACAGCTGAAAAAAATAATTTACGGAGGACGTTGGGACACTGACATACGAGCCAGCAACCGTTACGTGGTTATATTTGAAAAAATCGGTGAGGCCCTAAGAGGCTATTCTTTTTAGTTGGACTGACACTTTATTGTTTAAATTTTACGATTTTACTAATTTCAATAGTTTTAAGTACCTATATAATTATAGTTTGAAGAGATATCCATATGGAATATGCTCAAGGTGAAAATTGGGTACCAGTAACACAATTCACAAATACCTGAAAAGTAAAAAAAGAATCTACCCTCGTTTCAACTAATTATAATTTTTTTATGCATATGGTCAAGGGTAAGTTGACAATTTTAAGTAAAAAGAAAATGCGAACTAAAACGTAATCGTGAATATTGTAATGAATACGGTCTTGGACTGAAACTTAAATCAATTGAGATACTTTAATGAACTGTCAAAACGTAACATACTCATAAATTTTGTGTGATAAAATGATTCGTGACATCGCAAAGGGTCTATGGATTTAATTAAGGGCGATAATTAAGTTATCCTAATTCCCAAGCGTAGTTTTGTGCAACCTTTTTTAAGCTATAAATTAAAGTTTTTTTTGGGCATAGTGTCCAAATATCTTGTTTGTTTTTTTCTTTCTATTTTTTTTTTCTCGAATATTCATTTACTTTTATCCCTATCCATATTAATAGTAAAATACAAAATTGTGTCCAATATTACGACTTTATAAACATCAATACACACTTCGCTAATAGATGTACGTGATATTTTCTTAATTTATATTTTATTTTAAACAGGGATAAAACGGCGTTTTCTAAAAAGAAAACCTAGCTAGATCGATTTATGGCTTCCGAAATCATACTTACTAAATTTCATAGGGATCGTCGGAGGCGTTTTCGAGATTCAAATTCTATATATCGTATATATCTATTATACAAGAATTGCTCGTTTATTACATCTTATAATCTTAAAAACTTCTGCTTTTTCGGTTAGTATTTATTTGAAATTCCAAAATTCAAATTTATTACTTGATGACATAAAACCTAATTATGTTATATTTTTAAGGTTGCATAACTACGATTTCAAACCATTAATTTATTTATCGACTTTTCCAATGGCCCCTGTTCAGTTACCCTGCTTGAACCTATTGCATATTTATACAATTATTTGACTAATACTAAGACATATTTGTGTTGTATTTGCTGAAAATTCTATTGTCAGATTGGCCGAACGCTAATGAAATGGTAGATGTCATGTGTAGTATACATGTGTATTTAATAAATTATTATTTTGATAATTTGAAACGGTGATAACCTAATTTTCTCAATTATCATATCGAGTAATATATATTAATATTTCTTTTTATATTAAAAGTTACAAAGGGTCAAACCTCATGCTTAGAGGCATTGTCTTGCTGTCAACCCTGGGTGACGATGAAAATGTGTGGTAGGCTTTGTAATTAAAAAATAATAAGAAATAAAAGCAATTAAATTGTTTATAGTAAATAAAAAGAGGTGAAATTCAAAACAAGAACAGTGTTAGTTCGTATTATACGATAATTAAACTTCAGTCAGAATTGTTTTGCTAAAATAATCGCGATTAGTATTAAATTAAACAGTGCCTGAGAGTTTTTTTTCCCCGGCTTTTTTTTCTCTCATTGACCCAGCGGTGGGTAGGCATCAAAAGCCGAAGATCCTTTAAGACCGCTCTTATCGGATTTTAAAAACTTAAAATATTTAAATATTAAAAATAAAATTATTGCATAAAATAAATAAACAACACTAAAAAAATATAAAAGTATAAAATTATTCATCGATCGATTGGTTTTATAATGATGGTTTCGTTCTGCTCTGCGAGGCTTAGGGTAGTTATGGCGTATTAAGAGAGAATGAAAGTTGAGGTGTTGACTCAGTGAATTATTCGATGAAAATTACTGATGTTGAATTATATTTATACACTAATTTGTCCTTGATAAGCTTTGATGATTATAATATATTATTGAATTTGCTAATGAAATAAATAATAATTATAATATAAAATATTTACTTATGTCAAATGATTGACTTATGATCGTGTGAAATAAAAAAATAAAGAAAAACAAAAGTAAAGTAACTTATGTCAAATAATTGACGTATGATCGTGTGAAATAAGAATAAAATAAAATAAAGAAAATTAAGTGAAGTTAATATTTAAGAAAAACATTGTGTGAAATGAGAAATTACAGAAAAGTTGGCTTAGAAAATATATTACGATGGTATGAAAACAAAATTCAGTTGTGTCCGCTGGTCATTAAGGAACAATGGCAGATCGTCAAACCTAAAATTGTCTGTAATTAAATTGAAGCATCGCGTCATAAAAAATATGCATAAGGCTACAGGCTAGTTTATTTTTATTCGGGAAAGGCCGAAAAAAAGATATCGCAGTTTTCAATGTTATGAATATTATCGTTTGACTCATTAATTTACGCATATGTTGCAGTTTCACACGGGGCAGTATTTATTAATCAGTCCATAAAAAGTTCAGATCGAGTAAAAATAAATAGAAAACCGAATACATGCCCAAAACATAACCGAAAGGTTTTGTATTCGGCATTTTGCATACTGCGGTCGATAAAAGTAGAATTGCGGCGTAAGACTAGTTTAATTTTAAAATCTATACAACATTGAAACGATGCTTATCATAGCATTTTATTTTATTGAATTGAATTTATTCCATTTTATTGAATGTAAATTTTGTATCACTTTACAGATATAGCTAATTGATATCAGTATAATAATTTACTACAAACAACCGCATTTTAAATTCAACACAACCAATGCCTAATTGTATCGATCATTCATTTCATATAATTTCATAATCGATACAAATAAATGACATTCATACAGAGTTTTTCCTGTCACATCACTGTTAACAATTCTAGTTTATTGTACTAATTCTAAATTGGTTGATATGCTTTTTACATCATAAATAAACTCCGGCTTTTAAGAAAGAAGTTGAAAATTTCAAAATCGTACAAAATAATTCAACTTGTTTAGTTTTTGTGATACTCGTATCTACGGCTAACATAAACCCAGTCAAAATTCTGCCTTTGTTCTTTGAGTGAACGGTGCAGGTTTAAGCCACGCCAGCGGGTGGATCGAACTTGACACCAAAAAAAAAATCGTGTGAAAAGGAGAAATATAATAATAATAGATAATTGGCATAAATAATGTACACTGTATATTATGAAGTCTCTTAAATGCTTTAGTTATATATCCTCTTTTGTTATATTCTTTTATTTTGCCTTTTCAAAGATTTATTCCTTTATTTAATAAAACTTAAAGCTAACATTACAGTTTGCGTTAGCGCGTCAAAATAATTTCGGTCTAGAAAAAAAACTAGGGTTTTTGATCACATTTGCTAATTGGCACATACCTTACTTCGTTAGATAAATTAAAAATATTGATTCATGTCAAATTTAAATTTAAATACAATGAGAAAGGAACATGAAAATAATTTCAAAATTGTTAAATTATAACGTATCATACTGATAGCCCCACAAGTAGGGTAGTTATAGGTATGTGTCGTGGGTACCACGGACACACTCATAGACAAACACAAAAACCCAGACCGAGAACAGAAATTTAAACTCTTCATTCAAATTTCTGCTTCGCCGGGAATCGAACCCTTCGATTAGCGGTCCGGCGTGGTAACCATTACGCCACGCGGGTCGTCCTCATAGGTCAAAACGAAAACACATTTTATTTTACTATTAATTAAATTTGTATGTCAAAAAATTACGAATGTCATGTCAATAAAATAAAAATATTAAATGAAAATGAAAATAATTTTAATTAATTGTTATTAAATAATTTAAACATTATTTTGGATGGCCAGTGAAGTCGAATTGTTGTTGATTATCTCTTTTTGTTCATGTAATATATAGCCAATTTATTCTCATCGTAACAATATTGTGTGAAAAATAAAGTATAGTTATTGTTATAAGTGCCGCTGCGTGACCATTTCCTAGGTGCAGGTATATGTCACCGGCAGCGGGTGGACCAGGCCTAGCATGACTAGCACTTGGTAAATAAAATACATGATGTCAAACGAAATATTTACAAGTTATAGCTTATTTATAATATAGTAAATTTTGTCTTTTTTTAGATAAAATAATAAATAAATTGTTTTATGTACTTCGAGAACGCAGTACTTGTCAGTATGGCCGTGATAGATAAATAAAATATATTGATATTTTATTTGTCTTCTACATGTAATAAAACTTGTAAATATCAGTTTATATTAAATAAGTTTTCAAAACCAATATTAACAGATGAAATATACAGAGTAAACACAGATAACAAAATACAGATAAAATAGTGTAGTCAATGGACAAGTGAGATGTGTAATATTCTGTTAATATAATTAATTAAAATGCACATGATTTCAGTAAGCGTTAAGCTAGTTTAGATTATATTTTATGTTTCTTATAATTCATATTATTATACATGATTATTTCAAAATGTCGGCACATTGTCACTTGTCTCATTGTCTTTGCCTGAGGATAGGATATAAAAAGGCGGTAGGAGCCAGTCTCTCTCATTTTCGTCTGGGAAGATTCAAGAAAGATTTGTAATGTAATTAAAGTGTTACTCTGTTAGTCTGAGACGAAACCAGGTATATTCATACTAATCTATGGACGAAACTACTAAAGAAAGAACCTAGAATGTGAATAATCTGAGAAGGAAAGCCGTTGATAATTAAGGTACGATCATATCCTTATTATTTGTACTAAGTATAACCTATTATTGTACTATTGTGTGGTTTGAATATTATGCTGATATTGATGGGTCATATATTTTAAAACGTATTACTTTATACTTTAATATTAAGTTATTACGCCTCGCAGAGCAAACGATCATTAGGTAATCATTAAAAACAACTAAAATCATTAAATTACAAATAAATGAGTTTAAAACATCATGTGACCCTTTTATTTTACCTTTCCATTTCATATTAGCTATATTTTAGGACATTAGTTCTGAATTATCTTACAATTACATTGACAATTAATATTTCAGTAATAATTTATACAATAGTTAAAATTCAATAGGTACATTATATTTGGTAGGTCATTAGCTAACAGTCAGTACACCCACTCTAGTTTACATTGTATTTAACACATGCAAATATTCAGTTTTCCCCAAGTATTAAGACTGACTTGTCAATTTTTTTTTCTATAAGTAACTCAACATGTTAATGTAATATTAAACTTTATGGAATACAAACTGTTATCAATACTTTTCCATTGGTAATAATACTAATAATGCAATGAAGATAAATATTCTCTAAAGTCAGTTCATCTTCAGAATTAAATTACCAAGCCATGTAATTCTTCGAGCCCGCAATTTACTTTCTGTTATATTATATTTATAACTCGTAAATGTGTGTGGCTCCCAGAAAAACTTGGCTTGAATGGGGAATACGTGAATATTTGTTGCAGCTTGTTTGTGATAAGGGGACGAGAGCGCTACGATACGGGACGGTCGACAGGTGATAGACGCAATACTAACAATGTTGCCATTGCACGGGGTAAGTATCTTCGGGATGGAGGGAAATTTGCATCGAAATGTGACATGAAAAAATTATTAAATGTTGTGGATTTTATTTTTTTATGTTGCCATATTCTAATGTACCAAAATTTGCCTGACTCTTTTTGTTTGATTGTTGATTCGAATGTTTTCAAGTTTGGCAAAATTATGTTGTACTTATATGTTTTGATTATGCTTAGTCGCAGAAGTCTTTAAGAATTAGCTTAGAGATCTGGACATTTGGAGATTATTGCAATGAAACATATAATCCATATACCTACTGAATATTAATAATCTATGAAAATAAAACAATACCAGGGTTTTTCAGTGTAACTTTAGGATTGTTAAATTTAAAAGATTTCATTAAACATTTTTGTTGTTACTCAATGTTCCGAGAAATCAATAGGCGTTTTGCATTGTGTTGAATTAGAATAGTCTTGTTAAAGGCCTTGTAAAGGACAGAGCAGTGATAATAAAATAGTGGTTGGCTGTCTAGGATCAGTTGGTTCGTGCGGCGCCGGTTGAGGGCGGCATGGGCATGCACCTCCTGCAGAAGATGGGCTGGACTCCGGGACAGGGGCTGGGCAAGGAGGGCACGGGGACACTGCAACCGCTGCTGCTAGAAGTCAAGCTGGATACCAAGGGCTTACAGGCCAGGGAGGAAGCTACAAACAAATATGTTAGTATTGATCTTTTTTTTGTTTGGGGCTGTGGACCAAGATAAAAAAAATCTTCTCTGTAAATACCAATTTGCCAATGTCAGGTAATAAAATATTTGTAATTATCTATTTTTTGTATCCAGATAATAATAGTCAAATAAAAGTGATGTATACTTTAGTAGAATGTATCTGATGGATTTTTGGAAAAAAGCGAAAAAAAAACAGTTTTCGCACTGTTATTTTATTCCTCAACTTTGGACTGGCAGTGGCTCTATAGAGCTGCCCAAAATTACCAGTAAAATTGTTTTTGAAGTTATTTACCTTCTTTCTGGTAAATTAGTAAATTACTATACTGATTGCAAAAAGTGTGAATACAATATCATGATGTTCAACTTGTAAATAAGATGCGAAATAAAGAAATCACCTGCGCGTTTAACGTGGCCTGGACTAGCAATGGCTCACTAGAGCTGGCCAAAATTACCATAACCTTTTTTAAGTTACTTACCATTTTTCTAGAAAATTGATATACTAACTGATAGCAAAAAGTGTGACTGCACCATGATGTTCAACTTGTATAAAGATAAGATACGAAATAAAGAAATAACGTGCGCTTATAACGTCAAATCTAAATTAATTTTGAATATAATGTGCATATTTATGTTAATATTTTCCCCACAGTCAAAATCCCAGCGTCTAGGGCGAAGAGGTCCCGCCCCTCTAGTAGCGGGAGGCAAGCACCCGGTGTCGCTGCTGGGGGAATACTGCTCCAAACAGAAGCTTGGTCCGCCGGAGTACACGTTGTGCTTCGAGTGCGGGCCTGATCACAAGAAGAACTTTTTGTTTAAGGTTTGTATGACAGGCTACTTTATCACCAACCATGGGCGTACCCAGGTAGGGAGGGGAGTCAAAAAAAAGGACGTGGTGTGTGCGTGGCCGAATGCCGCCGTAAGCATCGGAAGGTGCAGGAGAGCATATCTGCTCTCCCGAAGGGCTTATTCTGGGCGACTCGCGTGGAGGTCACCGGAACAAATTCCAAACAACCCGGTGTCCTCTCCCAAGGTGGCGGGTACCTTTTGACCCCCCCCCCCCCCCCAATACAAAAAAAGAGGTACCATATCTAGCTTATTCTTTATAGGTTTTTTTTATCGTTTGGGAGATCTTTTCGGATTTTTGAATCCCTGAATCTGGACCTTGATCCAGGAGGGAGGGCAGCTGCCCCCCCTCGGCACGCCCGTGTCACCGTCTACCATAAGAGCAGACAAAAAACATGTTTACTAAGATTTTGTAAAAAAAACTGTACAGTGAGTAAAATATTTTCTTTCTTTCTTTCTTCTTTCTCATCATTCTTGTTTTTACTGACACTGTGAGGCATGTCAAGACATAAAGCCGTATCAATTTATGTTATATGTGTTATAATCAAATACAACACCCAGATAAATATATCTAATAAATTAAATGCACCTGCTAACCTGGCAACTGCCAGGCAACTTGGGAATTGACTTTTTTTTTAAAGAGTAATAAGTGTTATAAAACAGGCTATGGGAAAAAATCTTTATAACAATTTACCTTTACCTAGAAAACTTGTCTTGTGTGAATCACCACAACCAGTTTGTCATAATGGGTGTCAAAAAATTATACAAACACCACTATGGTTACTAAATGAATGATAAAGATAATGCAAGGTTATCTTATCAGTATCACACAAACTTTAACTCACAGATTAGTAAATATTTATAACATATATAACATATTTATAACATATAACATTACAGGTTAAAAACCTAATGCATTAGCGTAAAGAACATAATTACTTAAGTATATCTAATTAAATACATTCCAAATCAATAAAATACATTCAATTATAGTCATAATTAATAAAATTAATAAAAGTCATAATAAATCATAAAGCATGATTGCATCAAAATATTATTTCAAAAATTATGTTAAAATTGTGATAAATTTAAAACAACTTACATTATTATTTAATATGTCATGTTTTAGAATAAGTTAATAATAAAAAAAATATATATAAATATTGACTACTGTGTTCGGTGTGGAATTGTGGAACATGAATTCTGTTAGTTAGTACCTAATTATTAAGGACTATGATTAACTTTCTTGTACTGATAATTAGGTAAGATAAATAATCTGCAAATTCATGCCCCCTAACATAATAAAACCTTTCTTATCAATTGATAACAATAAATTAAGTATTGCAAACATATTGAAGATTGTGAGTGATCTAAAGTTCTCCAAAATTCTTTATCTTATCTAATGTATCTTTATTACCTACATATACCTATAAAGGATTAATTTTACTGTTTCTAACAAAGCTTTTTGAATTTGATCCATCTTTTAAACATATATCGAATTTTCCTGCACTATAGACAATTTTCAATCGTACTAGCTATACATATGTACATATCAATACATAGATTGCAAAGCGATTTTCTTTTTATTGCAATGACAGATTGTTGTCTATCGCAACTAAATTGTTTTCATTGGCCCTTTAGACAAGACATGATTAGCTTGCATTTAAGATATGAAGTGTCTCTTTATGTTCATTTTCATTGGTCGATAACTCTTGATATACAGCATGTGGGAACTCCTAGTGAGCTTTAATCTGATGGCTATTAATGTATTCGTTCTTATAACTTTAACGTTTTTTGGCAGGTAAAAGTTGCGTCGGTGGAGTACCAACCGGCAGTAGCCAGCGCCAACAAGAAGCAAGCCAAAGCTGATGCGGCTCAGCTTGCGTTGACAAAACTTGGCATATTGCCAAATACCTGATGTATACTATACTGTATCATATGTTTATATATAAGTTTGCACTAAGTAAAACTAAGTTATGCAAGATTTTTTTTCTTTTATTTCTGACCTTAATCAAATCTTATTAGAAAATGGATGTAATCATAGTTAAAATCGGTGGCTAATAGAATTAGTTAACATTCAGTCAATAATTTCTCAGTGATGATGATGAAATAAAAGTCATTAATATTATTCAAAATACACTCAACACATTCATCACCTTAATAAATATTGAAAGTAACACATGATGCCGCCTACATTTTCTATGGAATCGCTGTTCAAGATGTAGGTTGTACCCACCAGGTGGGTACAGGCGTTACGTTTTGAAAGTATTAAAACATGATTTGCCACTTGCATATTACCACCAAAACTCCATATAGGAGTTAGTGGTGTATTCAATTTGTTTTTTTTTTTTACCTACCTGATTTTAATTTTTAACATAGCTCATTTTTTTCATGATTAGGGAAATGTATAATAAAAAACACTTTTACTTTACAACAGTTTATTTCTAATACATTTTTATGAATAATTACTCATTTTACTACACACTGAAATTTCTATAGTACCTATATGGAGATAAATTTGTGTGCAGACAGTTTTCGAAATATAGATCTACTTTTCAATAATTTTCTTGAATAACAGCTACAAATTAACCTAATCATTCCATACAATTCTTAATACAATCACAGATCTGTTCCAACCATGAGCCTTTGCCCCTTTTCTTTATTCCTTGTTGCTTGATTGTTGTTTGATTCTGTAGTCTGACAGGGCTGCTTTGATTGCATCTTCAGCAAGCACTGGAAGTAATATAAAAATATTACTTTATAATCTAACAAGAATGAGGAATAAATATTGTGCAATCTTATTAAAATTCAAGGGTTCCAATAGAGTACAATAAGAAAATATTACTTTCTTGACTATATATTGCTCTTAATAAAAAGTTTACAAATGTGTTAATGTATACATGCTTATTAGAAATATGAAATACTTACTAGAACAGTGCAGCTTGACTGGTGGCAAAGACAGTTCTTTCGCAATATCAGTATTCTTCAACTTCAGCGCTTCATCCACTGTTTTGCCTTTTACCCATTCTGTAGCTAATGAACTTGAAGCAATAGCAGAACCGCAACCAAATGTCTTAAATTTCGCATCGATAATTTTTCCATTCTCATCAACTTTGATCTGAAGTTTCATAACATCGCCACAAGCAGGCGCTCCAACCAACCCAGTTCCAACATTTTTATCCTTTTTATCCATTGAGCCTACATTTCGAGGGTTTTCGTAGTGATCGATGACCTGTAAACAATTATATTTATATTGCGGTATACTTTCAAAGCAGAAAAATCGATAATCCTTGACATTGGACGAAAACAATCTTACATTCGCGTGATACGCAACAGTCTGAGCTACGTTCAGGTTACTCCGAGTTCGCAGACACATACATTTCATTATGTTTGGGAGTACATAAGCCATTATTGCTGTCGCTTATGTAAATTTCCACCGGAAAGTAATAAGATTTCAATTTCACTTCGCACTACGAAATTTTACCACTATTCGCGTCTACGTCGTAGTAAATAATAATGGTTGGTGGAGGGAGGAGAAAGAGAATGACAAATTGATTGACAATTTTTAACATCTGACAATGACAGGCCAGCCGTCAACAAAGACAAGAGTGGTAAAGCCAGCCAGTAGTTCTTACTTCTTATGCCAGTAGTGCTTAAAATCTTTTGTTAGTATCGAATATTTTGTACAATTATTTGTACCAAGTGCTGACAATTATTTTACAGAATACGTTATTAAAATACATGATAGAAAATAAAGTATTTTAGTAAAGCGTTTTTTTATTATTTTCTTCTATTTTTTGGAAGTTGACATTTCTCCTGTTAAATGAGCCACTACCGTACCGATTATCATCTTTTGTTACGTAATCGATCTTTTGTACTAATATTACAGTACTCGTACCTTAAAGTACCTTACCATGCCTTACCTTTCGCTCCGCTCATTTATTTATCTGTGATATTAATCATAAAAAAAACTACAGCACCCCCGGCCGGCAGGCAACCGGCACCCGCCACCACACCATGACAATCGGATTTCGTACGTTTTCGAAGCTTGTCGCTCCTATCGTTGGAAACGTAATTTGTTTATCTCGAGCTCAGCTAGCTACCATGTAAGCAGAAATGTTATTATTAAAATGTAATTATTGTACATAAAAAAGTATTATGCAATGTTTGTCTGTCTCGCCGGCATTTCATTGCCTTAAAATTGTCTAGTAATAATTTGATTTGATTATTTTGACTTGTTATTTGATTGACAATAATTGACATGACAAATAATAAAATTGTTTTTATCAAGTTTTATCGATTTGTAAATGTTTCTGGCTAATTACTTAGTTTAGGAATAATATTTCAGTAAGATGGCAGATAACAATCCAGATTACAAAGCAGCGAATACTATTTATGAATTCAGCGTAAAAAATATTAAAGGGGAAGATGTAAAGTTGGACGTCTACAAAGGTCATGTTTGTATAATTGTGAATGTTGCTTCAAAGTGCGGATTGACCGCAAACAATTACAAGCAACTCAACGAACTTTACGATCAGTACGCAGAGAGCAAAGGTATGTATGTGACAAAATGTTTTGCTGAATTTAGTCACTTTTTGTTTACTATTAAGTGTCGCATAGGTACTTAATAAAATAGCTTTTTCTTCAAAAGAGTACCTATGAGTCTACTTTGCTTTGCCAGCAGCACAATATAAATCAGTAGTTATCAGTAACTATATCTATTTATTATACACAATCATAAAATAAGTGAGGTTGTTTTTTTTTATATTAATGAGTGAAGTAAATAAAAGTCTGCTACTTTCTTAGATTTATAACTGTCTTAATACCCATTTACTTCGTATAAGCATGTATGAAATGTTGTAAGATTGTCACCATATTTGTTTCTGTAAAGGAATTTAACATAATTATCTAAGTAGTATCACCGAGGAACTATATTCCTGTGACTTAATTGACAAGATGGAAATACATATTCCAGGTCTTCGTATATTGGCATTCCCTTGCAATCAGTTTGCTGGTCAGGAGCCTGGTGATTCTGAACAAATCCAGTGTTTTATAGCTGACCGAAAAGTTAAATTTGATTTGTTTGAAAAAATTGATGTCAATGGTGATACTGCACACCCACTGTGGAAGTTTCTGAAGGTAAAACAATTTTTATAAAGTTAAGGTCATTATTTCTACTACAATGCTCTTCTGTGGAGGTTTACAGTACATCAATCAGTACATCAATCCATAAAAGTTGCATGTCACTCAAATGATAAATTCAAAGATAAACAGCATGAGATCATAGAGGAAATTTTATTTAAAAAAGGATACAAAATAGAACATTATATGAAATACTATAAAGTATAGCATTAATGAGAATACTCTGCAAAGGTATACAACAAGAGAGTATAACTGAAATATTTAATGAAATGAAATAATTTATTTGCATAAATGTGGTTAATAGTTTGTAAATACATTAGTATAGAGTAGCTCACATTTGCCGTAATATGGAGTGCAAATTATTCGTCAGTTTACAGTGAGTTTAAAAATAATCGCCATATACAAGACCACATAATCATTTTTAAATTAGAATTATAATAATTAACATGCTTAAATTCAGTTGTTACAAGAAGATGTCAAATTTACATAAACATGATATAATATTGAATTAAATACATAATAAAATAAGTTAATGTCAAAAGAATTAAAATTTAATACTGTCTCTAAGGTCATTTTTAGCATAAGCTATAATGATTTACAGCAACTCTTTAATTGAGTAAAAGCAATTCTCAATAAGCCACTTATGTAGTTTCTTCTTGAATTGCGAGAGTGGTAGATCTTTTAAATTATCTGGTATTTTATTATAAATCTTAATACACATATGGTATGCATTTCTGGATCGCATAACTGTTCTATTAAGTGGCAAACATAGTTTATCCGGATATCTAGTGAGAAATTGACAGTGCTCATTTTTTATTTTTAAATAAATTCATATGCGTTCTTACAAATAAGCATACTTCGTAAATATAGATACTGCTCAGAGTCAGTAGTTTGAGGTCTTTAAAAAGAGGCTTGCAACTCGTTTGTGGAGACACTCCACATAAAGCACGCACACAACGTTTTTGGGCTATGAAAGCTTTGTTAATGTCAACTGAATTTCCCCACAATAATATTCCATACCTCAGATTAGAGGCAATATACCCATGGTATGCTTTAAGAGCTGTCGATAAATTACTTATTTTTGGTAGACGCCATAAAGGATACACAAAGCGACTAATTTTACAACATAATTTATCTATGTGCTCCTTCCAAGTGCAGCACCGATCTATGTTCATTCCAAGAAATTTTATGGAATCTGTTTCACTTATAACTTGGTTTTTATAATAACACACGTTAAGATCACTTTTATTTGATCGAATAGTGCCAAATTGGATAAATTTTTGCCATATTTATTTGTAAGTTATTATTAGTAAGCCATATCACTATTTTGTCGATTGTTTCATTTATTTTGTTATTATAATCTTCAGTTGAATTATCAGGAATTACTAGGGCAATATCATCTGCAAATAAAAAACAGGGATAATTCGTAACATTTGTTATATCATTAATGTATAAAATAAAGAGAAGAGGTCCCAGAATACTGCCTTGAGGTACTCCTGCTCTGTTGTATTTTACTTCCGACTTATAACTTTATTCTTCTAAAGTCATGGGATTAATACTTTTTAATTCAACATACTGGCTGCGATCGCATAGATAGGTTTCGATCCATTTAAGTGGAATGCCTCGTATACCTAGTTTTTCGCATTTCCATAAAAGAAGTTTATGAGAAACAAAATCAAACGCCTTACTTAAATCGAAAAATATCCCTATTGTTTTTATTTTTTTTATCAATGCTTTCTAAAACACTTACTAGTTTAATATAACTTTGCATTTCATATCATATTGTTTAAAGTATTAAATGCACAATAATGCCATTATTACTATGAGTGATGGTGACATGAATGCATTTTAAAATAATAATAATATACAGTCCATACTATCATACTAATATAATAATATATGAAAGTCTTTTTACCCTTCTTTCACATTGCAAGTTACTGTTGTGCTACTGATTGGCCTGTTTCTTGCATGGATTTTTTTACGGTGACATAGGTTACATAATACCCAGATAAAATATTTCATTGCTATGAGAAAAAACATGTCAGTCCAATCAGGCTAGCAAGCTAAGGTGGAAGACAATTTTATTTAATTCTACTGTATTGAAATAAATTAATGTTCTTTTCTGGTACAGTATTTAAAAACACTTTAATACACAAATTAAAACTAAAGATATAATTATTCTATATACACCTGTGTTCAAAACATAAGTTACACCTTAATTTCATATTTCACTGATACATATGTAAAATGAACAAATATCTTGCTATGATTCAGCTTTGGAGTGAAGGTTTATCAAATATTAATGCACATGACCTATATGACTTTGGAGTATTGATTAAATAATTTGTCGGTGCTATTGTTAGCTTCAGTTTGAACTTGGTAGTAAATTCAACTGCAATATGTATGACTCGTATAGTAGGTACTCTTATTTCCATTTTGTATAACTTTGTTTTTGTATGATTTATTAAATTAAAAACACATCTGTTGCTGAAGTCTCAATTAAGTTTGGAAATTTTTGTGAACCTCTTGAATTCATTGATAAAATTCAACAGGCTTGGCAATGAAATTTTAAAATTTTTGATTACTTTTATACAACTTATTATAATGACTCAGGACTTAAACTACTCTGTGTTTACTATTCTGTTGTTACTATATTGTTTATTTTCAGTACAAGCAAGGAGGAACTCTAGGCAGCTTCATAAAATGGAACTTCACCAAATTCATTGTGAACAAGGAAGGTGTGCCAGTGGAGAGACATGGACCTAATACTGATCCTCTTGACCTGGTGAAATCTCTTGAGAAGTACTGGTAGAAATGTATATTCTAAACTTATAAAGCTTTATATAAAATACTGGTAGATTTTTTTATTTCAATCTTAAAAAGCTTTACCTACATTTTAACCCTCTGCAACTGACGTGGACAATTTTTTACAATTCTCCTGATGTGGTAGTACACCAGACACCATTTTAACGGCTATTTATTTTAAACCTTTTTTGTAAATAATGAAAATTATGAATTAAATGTAATGTTTAGAGTGCTTTTTATTATTTTAAATTATAATTATAATTATGAAATAAAAACAAAGCACTATATAATAATATTTATTGAATAGGCTTGAATCAGTTGAACAACTTACACACTACCAAAAAAAATTTTTTTAAAAAATAACTTGGATACTTCTTAGAGAAATTTTAAACATTTTTCAAATACAACGCTTAAATTAATCAGACTTAAAAAGAATAGTAACATTCATTGGGTCAATAAAAAATAATATCACCTTAAACTTTTACAATTTTTTTTGGCAATCATCACATAGTGGTTTCGAGCATTAGAGACATATTGGTTTTTGACAGTCGCAGCAGCGGTATTTGCTCACTCTTTTTATTTTATTAGGACAAATGTGACATAATTTCCTTCCACTTGCTGGATCTGGCCTGGTTTTACCAGGTGGAGGGGGGAGATCCTTATTCAAAACTCGACTTATCGTCATCCGTAGTTCCCTTGGCAATCTTTCGTTGTATACGCGGCTTTTCATGTGATCAATGGCTTCTGCCCTGGACACATTCAAAATAAAAGTGCCTCTTCTCATTTTATTGTAACGTGAACAATGTCCTGAGGTAGATCTTCTTGAACAATGTCCTGAGGTAGTTCTTCTTGAATAAAGTCTGTGTGACTGAAACTTCATCATCTTCTAAACATACTGTTTCTGGAACGAAATCAGAGTCATCGCCCTCATCATCAACATCGCTGAAATCGTGCTCGCTCTCTTCATTCAACCATGCTTCTATTTGCTCATCATGGCTTTTAAAAGCACCGGTCACCGATCTTTTAGAACTACGAGAGGTACTTGAATGAGCCAACTGAAAGAAAAAACAAAGATAATTATCTAAAAGGGCTTGCATGAAAACTGCTATAAATAAAAAGACCTAATTACTACTGAAAAAACCCGACTGTGGTGTAAAAATACCTTAACTTATATACTTGATACAAGTAAAAACCGCCATTTTTACTTTATTCAAGAATTGTATGTACCCAGTGTCACTTGTGTTATCAAGATAAATCGAATGGCGTAGCATTTATCAAAATCGGTTGAGCTACGAGCACACAGAATAGATACATAACATAAACGTATATATACATACAGAACAAATACATACATAACCCTCCTAAAGCTTCGTAGCAGTCGTGTAATAAAAGATCTAGGCTATTTCGTATGAAATAAGTCCAGTAAAACAGCAAAAACTGGGATTGAGTACAAAAATACTGACGTAGTTGTCTAGGAAACACCATGAGAATATAACAATAATACTGAGGTGGTTGATTAACAGACACTGACCTTAACGTTGACGTGGTTGACTCGTAGACACCTTCCGTCACACAGCGATGCGTACGCAATAAACAGCCGCGTTCGGCTGACTGACGAACGTCTGAGCCTGCGCTGGTAAGGTACTGAGAACGCGGTAGGCATAATTCGAAAAATAACGACACTCTAACGGTTTTTCATTTTGCGGTGTCTGTCAGACTACCACATCAGCTGCAGAGGGTTAACATTATTGTCTATAAATTCAGTACCTAGTTGGTCTTGGCTTAGGGCAACATGATTGATTGTTTTCTACAAGTTTTGTTATGTTTATTTGTTGGTTTTGGTTAGCTGTTTTAGTTTTTAGAATAAAATTTAAATACTACACACAAGATTTTTAAAGAGAGCACTAAAAATATAACATCACAAAATTTAGAGTGGCTGAATAGACAGAATTTTAATGTTTTTATTTTTATATTCAATTTTCGTTTTTAAATGCACTTGTAACAAATTTTATTTACCTAATATTACAAATAAGTTTAATATAACTTTGCATTTCATATTGTATTGTTATACAAATTCAAATAAATGTTGTAAATGTAATTTTCTTATTTTATTTACTTATTCATTCTTTATTGTTCACCTAAAAGCTAGTTTAACAATGGATGGACTCACAGAGTTCCAAATAACATACACCCTATCATTCGTTTTCTCTGTGGGTGGACTTAATGCTTATCTATCTAATACCTTTAAACGAGCAATGCTTGTATATATCTAAATATATTTTTTGAATCTCTGAAACGGCTCCAAAGATTTTGATGAAATTTAGTACCCTGGTTTCGGCGATGATAAATCGATCAAGAAAATTTTTATTGATAGAAATTGTAGTTTTATTTAATGTTTATGGCGTTAAATATAAAATTACTCTTACTGACATCTATTGGAGAATATTAATAATATTGTGGCGTAGAAAGCCGTCAAATGTCGACCGTCAATCCGCCCTTCAAACAAATGACAATGTTGATATGAAAGACCTATAAAAATTTCGTCAATGGAATTAAAGCTTTCTTGGTCGAATGCACTGACCTCTATATATACAAGTACGCTGGACTTAGGATACCCTATGAAATGACAGCTTTCTACTGTGCCTATTTGAAGCGCCCCCAATGCGTGGGAAGAGAACTAAATCTGACGTTTAATAATGCTGTCTAAGTTACCTGTCGATAAAACTTGTCGATATTTTTCCTATCGATATCTATTTACTTACAAGAACGGAAATCGTTATAAAACAGTTCTCCTTCAACACAGAAAAGATGGTTGCCCTGCAACAGCGTACATGAAGAGGCTGTGGTTGTTATATACGCATAACGCATATTCATAAACTTGATCATTCCTACAGCATGATTATTAATGATATTTTAACTATTTCTGTCATTGCGTTGTTTAAATGTTACTATATCCTGTTTACAATTAAAACAACCCGTCGGAAATATCTCTATCTGTGGGAAATGTCTTTTATCGATGTATTTTATCTCATTGTCCCATCTCTATTATTAGTTCCGTTCCCACCCACTACTGCGATCAGCAACGATCAGCGCCAAAATGGCGAATATCAAATCGCCTCACTATGGCCCGGCTTATCCTAAGTCCAGCGTACTTGTATATATAGAGGTCAGTGGTCGAATGGTTATGAAAGCTGACTATGGAGCTAGAGACACGGGTTCAAATCTCAAGTAGGCAAGTTGCGTTTTTTATTTTCTGTGGCAATTTTTTTTTGGGAGCTAGGTATTTCAAAAGGCTTTGTTAAGTAACACTAAGCCAATGAATGTTTTGCTTAAAAATAAACCAAGAAAATCAATTGTTTTTATCCCAGCAACGCTCGGGCGTCCAGGCACTAATACTTATATGCATAAAATTGTAATAAAATGCCGTTTGTAACGTAGAAGTCGTTTATTGTCAGCTTTCACAAAAATCCACTTAACAGAATCCAAATCACTAAGCACAATCACTATATAGTCCAATATCTTCGCTATAGTCGAAATAATTCTTCCTTGTCGTTTAGTAGAGATCACTTCGATTTCAGTTCCGGAACTAAACTGCGTCTTGTCAGCAAGCGAACCTTGGTTGGTATATACCACTAAGTACCTTTGGTATATACTGCTAGTCTGCTATCCATCCATGGTTCTCTAGAAATTTTCCGAACTAACTACAGACATTCAAGTAAAGCGATGGCTTCTTTACCAGAATGTGACCAATGGAATTTTTTGGATGCAAGCCGAAAAAAACTATTTTCGCACTATTATTTTAAGTCACAACACTCGTGCACTATAATTAACCTATATCGAATAAAAGGCCATCAAATTTATCCGATATAATTCAAAAATACACCAAGAAAGTAAAAATAAAACAGAGCACAATAGTATGACAATAGTCTTTTTCGACTTCCCGCCAAAATATCTTTCTTTTTCAATTATGTCATCGTAAACTTTGTGCATACTGCCAGCGTCAAGTATAATTTTTGCATCAATTTTTTGCCAGTTCAATGAAACTGAAATACACCAAGAAAGTAAAAATAAAACAGAGCACAATAGTATGACAATAGTCTTTTTCGACTTCCCGCCAAAATATCTTTCTTCTTCAATTATGGCATCGTAAACTTTGTGCATACTGCCAGCGTCAAGTATAATTTTTGCATCAATTTTTTGCCAGTTCAATGAAACTGGACGAAGTATTAACAAAGTCAGTAAGTAAGTCGTCAGTAATCAGTCAGTCTAGTCAGTCCAACATTCAACAAGTAAAGCGATGGCTACTTTACTAGAACGTGTCCGATGAAATTTTGGAGGCAAGCAGAAAAAACATATTTTAGCACTGTATATATTTATATATTTAGCACTTTAGCACATTATATTTCACAAACACGCGTACACTATAATTAACATAACGCGTGCACTAAAAATACACCAAGAAAACGAAAATAAAACAAGAGCACAATATGTCTTTTTCGACTTCTCGACAAAAACCAAAGAGCAAAGAGTATAGTGCTGATTACATTGACCAACTTGCAGGGTCCGATTTGGCATACATTGCTGGTTATCTTGAGTATTTTATTACAGCGTACTCAGATAACCAGCAATGTAAGCCGGGTCGGCCCCTGCAGGTTGGTCAATGTAATCAGACCATATGTAAAACCCGAAACCATAAGTATTTATTCTTATGCCCGAAACCTCTTAAGGGCTGATTACATTGACCAACTTGCAGGGTCCGATTTGGCATACATTGCTGGTTATCTTGTATGCCGGGTCGGCCCCTGCAGGTTGGTTAATGTAATCAGACCTTTAGATTGTTATTGTTTTTTTTTTTAATTTGGTTTTACGGCATTGCATAAAAATCCTTTCAGCCCGTAGATAGAGAAACCAATAGATTAAGCCACCGCGTAACCGCGTGTGAGATAGATATATTTACCCACAGTGTTGTCATTTTTTCATTTTCCGGAATTTTCAGGGAATAACAATTTGATATAAGGTATTTGACTGTTATGTGTTTTACTTTTCTGTTTTTAAATATTTACAAATATAACTTTTGCACACAAGAGTTTCGAAATCGGGTTCATCAGATTAATAGTAGAGTTACTTAAAATACGCTGCATATTCCGAATACAAAACAATTTAGTAGTAAAGCACACTCAATAACAAATTTTCCATCTCATTCATAAAAAATATCAAACGTTTTAAAAACCTCATGGCTAAGATTAAATTGTTTCATTTTTGTCTAAGTGTGTCAAATCGTCGGCGTTAAAAGACAAATCATGTTTTAGCTATAAAGGGCATGTATAAAACGTTTCGTAGTTTTTTATGTATTAGAGGGTTATTATTAGGTTAAATAATAATATAATATCCTCTAGCATTATTAAAGCGCAGTTCAAAGTAAAAAAATAATGAATATTTATTTTACTTTGTACTGCGTTCCATAACACTAAAGGACATTATATTATTATAATAAAACACATAAAATAATTCATATACTTTTAATTTTCCATGATCGTTGCTTATCTTTACTTTAGATACTTAAATTAAAATATTAAACAACGTACAGTAATCCAGTAACCTATATCAATATATGTTGTACTGTGTATAATATACAGTATATGAAATTACGTTGGGGATTGATAAAAATGATAAACTAAAAAAATATTTTTTATACATTCTTCATTTCTTTTATTGGCAGATTTGGGTATTAACTTAGCGCGTGGAATTTCAATTTCAATTTAACGTTTACTTGAACTTGATGCAGACATATATATATTATGATCTATACCTTCCACTATATCTAAAAAATATCTAAAGTTGATGGATGAGTTTAAAAAAAATGCACTAAATGTATTTATCTATTATACCTGATAACATGTTCCATTTTGTTTCAATATGGGAATGCGAAATAATATTTGTTTAGAGATATTTTTCCTTTTTTCATGCAGTAATAGAGAATTGAATCAATGCGCCATTTTTATTTCATCTATGGTATATATGTTGACAAAACGCTTAATTCATGTAACATTAATTTCACTTGCATTATAATATTAGTAAGCGAAGCATTTTTATTCCATTATTGGCATGTGTTTCAATACCTTTACTAAATCTTATGTGGGATATCTGTAAACAAAATTTTCAAAATTGTAATTTTATAATGAGTGTTTCACATATAAGTGTAAACCAAGTGATTACATGTAGGAGTAATAATTAAATATGGTTATTTTTTAAGGTTATCAAATGGTTTATAGTCAAAACGAAAACAAGTTCACAAAAAATATCACAATTCACAAACGGTCTAAAAAAGTGACACGAAGGTATTAAAATTGTATGCTATAAAAGGAAAAATACACGTGCATATTCCTATCTGCGCCCTCAATCATTATTATTCTTATATAAGATACCAAATTGAGGAAAAATTGTTTTCTTCATATGGTAACACTGACAGTTGTAATATACATTTTAATTTAGTTAATTTCGAGGTTTAAAGACACTAAATGGTACTGATACAGTTGTAGAACAACATTTACCTACAAAATGATGAGTTTTTACTATCAAACAACCAGTAAAAAGTAGTTAAATTCACCTATAAAATGTAACATCACACGACACTAGTTTAAGTCGGTTTTTAGAGCTTAAATTAAAGCACTGCACCTTATTGAGGCTCCAATATACACAACATATACTTTCAGTCACATCCTTATTATGGATATATGGAAATATTACGAAAAAACACAAAAACCTCTTCAGCACTTCTTAGTTATTAACATAGTTTGACATTCGAAGTACTTTGTGAAATGACATTTTGGAGTCTACGTTTTGGAGTCACCCGGTTACAGCGATAAGGACAAGAAACTTGTATTGATGTCTCTTTTGCACATGCTGTATTTAGATCTGGCTATTTCGCCGTGGGGTAAAAGAGATGGAACGTGTGACTTGATCTATTAGTTTCTCTATCTACGTTTCAGCCCTTCAATTTTTATAATGGCGTCGCAAACACTGTACATATTGCCAGCGTCAAGTAATATTTTTTTTTTTGCATCACTTTGTAGTCGTTGAAAGAAATCAGTTAGTCGTCAGGTATTAGTCAGTCTAGTCAGTCAAATGCTCAAGTAAAGTGATGGCTACTTTACCAGTTTACCAGAACATGTGATGGAGTTTTGGAGGCAAGCCGAAAAAACATGTTTTATGATGTTTTCGCACTGTTATTTTATATATATATGTAATTTTATTTCACAACACTCGTGCACTGTCATTAACTTAAATCGAACAAAATGCCATCAACTTTATCCGATGTAACTCAAAAATACACCAAGAAAATGAAAATAAAACAAAATGCACAATATTAATTTTCAATAATTTAAGATTTTCAAGTTTTTAGTTGTGCCGGCCAAGAAACGGCACGGCCAGACGGCACTCCCGTCCCTTTTTTTAATTTTGACCATAGACAAGATATTCCGAACTGCTTCCGACACGCGATTGCGCGGTAACTACTTTCCTCCAGAATACTATCGTCCAATCGTAGGACAGATTTCAAAAAGTATTCTAGCGTCGTTTTGTGTTTGCGTTTGGCGTTTGGCATGGCATTTTTGACGAGCGAGACGTTATCGTTTTGTTGTTGTGAAATGTTTTTAGTCGACAAATTGAAAACTTTTTCACTTTTTCCTCACTATATCGCTTTAGAATAATACTAGTATATCGTAATAATCGAGAAAATAATTGACCCAGATAAATTTAAGCGTAGTGAGTGAGAATGACTTCGCGTGTGGCTTGGTGATAATTTTAGAATCTAAGTACAAGGAAAAAAAGGAAATTAAAATTTGTAGGTATTAAATCTATTTTGACAAGGCAAAATGTCTACAAGAAGCGGTCGGACACGGCAAAGTGTTATAGATACTAGCCCTTCGCGAGTTCGTAAAGGTATTTCACCAACGCGTTCTCCCGCCAGATCGCGGAAAAGTTCATCCCCCGCGCGAACGCCCCGCAAGTCTCCTTCACGAAAATCGCCGAGTAGAAAACCCGCACCGAGCCCGAAGTATCCTGCTCGGAAATCTCCTTCAAGGACTGTCAAAGAGAGTGCTGAAATCGAACCCGAACCGGCGGTACCAAAATCTCCGGCGAAGCGTCCCTCTTTAAAATCGACCGCAGTGGTGAAACTTGAGGATGTATCAGCTAAATATGAAATTTATCGTAGCACGCGTTCAAAGCGCACTGAGTATTCTGTGAGAGATTATCCGTCGAGCTTAATAACCACGGAGATAACAGTTGGAGAAAAGCTGAATGGTATTAATGTTGACGCTGATGCTGGAGATAATTATAGCTTAAGGAGTCTGCGATCAGCGGAAGATGTGGCACCACGTAGACGCAGTAAGCTGCGCGAAATTGTTGAAAGCGTTCCTGATATCAGGAGAAGCTTTAGTAAATCGCTCAGTAAGTCAATTAGCCAATCCGCTAGCGAATCCGTCAGCAAGTCTATTGACGCGTTTTCAGACGAAGAGAACTCCGAGGAAGAGATCCATAGACAGAAAGAAAAGTCCAGATCTATTTCAAGGAAACTTGCCACACCATTGCCTACATTGGATTCCCTCGTACAGACTGGAAAGTATGAGTTTGGTGGGAGGGTAGGGTCAGCAGCCCTTATTATACTAATTCCCTTGACAGTTCTTGCCACTTTGATAGCCTGCACAAAATCATGTTCACATAAAATTTTACTAGATTCATCAGTATATCCAACCTTGAAGGAAACTTGGATAAATAAGCAATCACTTATATTGGTGCTCTCACAGTATATTTTGCAGGCTGTATTTATTCTATTACCAACATGTGGTAAGAGAGTTGAAAAAGTAGATGTGACTGGAAGAAGATATTGTTTCAATGCATTTTTTGCTGCTTTCTGTACAACAAATATTCTTTTTGGTCTGGACTTCTACAAAATATTGAATATGAATGAATTTTTATCCTCATTTTTGGGATTAGCATCTGTATCATACATATTTAGTGTGATTCTGGCCCTGATATTATATGAAAAGCCTCATCAACTAAATCAGAATGATTTGAATGCCTATGGAAATACTGGTTATGCTATATATGACTTTGTTGTGGGAAGGGAGATTTATCCATATATTAAGAAGCTTAATGTAAAGCTCTGGATATCCAGAATATCTAACATAACTGCTGTAAGTATCTCATGTCATAATAATGTAGGATTAATATTTTGTCAATTTTAGAATTATTAAATTCATCTTCATCTAAAATACTATTCAGTCAAGTCAACATGACACCTGCGAGCGAGGCTATTCTGTATGCATCCATCCATTTATTCTAATATTTTCTGAATCTATTTTGGCATATTTAGATTTTCTTTCATGAATTTATAAGATTAGTGATGTCATTGATAACATTAAGCCACTGAATGAATAATATTGCTAGAATTTCTTCAGTCTCAAAAATGAGGCCTAAAAATTCACCAAGTTTCAGATACGGGCAAACAGAGTAGCCTCTCAGGTGTCATGTTAACTTGATCCAGTAGTATGTATATGTGTCTAATTTAAAGACACCTGAGATTTCCACTATTAGGCATCACACACATCAACCACACATAGTGAATATATTTATCAACAACTAAAATTGAACATGAAACGATACAGTTGAATAAATCTGCAATTTATGCAGTCCCTTTCATGTTACCCTTTAAGATTTGTCTCAATTTAACAGGAATGTCAACTGTAACAGATGTTGCTTAGTACTTTTAATTCTAATAATATTGTACACTAAATAGATTTATTGCAAATGACTAATAAAACCAGTCTTCAACATGCGGGTTGCATAATGGTGCATTAATAAACAACAATCATGTCATAATTATAAAATTTACTTGGTCTAATGAATTTACAAATAACATTAATGACAAGGCAATACTAATCTTCTGAATTAAAGCATGCAGAATGTTTTTTTTTTTAACATAAAGACAGTACCAGAAATAAATAATTATATACTCATAGCCCCATATTCCCTTTGTCTTGGGTACCATGGGCACACACAAAGACAACACAAATTCCTTAAGTTTGTGATAATTAAGTAAATCATCATAAATTGAGTTTTGTTTTATGTAAAAAACCCAAAATCATTTGTATGTGACTCGGAGCCTCACAGAGACTTATTTACTGGATAGGTGTAGTTTGTAAAACATGAACACAGTTTTCTATTATATTGATTGAAAGCAATAAGATTTTTCACTTTACACAAACTGACTTAAATTTAAAATCTATATTTTATCTTGTAATATAGGAAGTATGTTGTATTTTAACATGATATTAACATGAAAAAAATTATTTCCAGCTTATTCTAACAGTAATTATTTTCAAACATGGCATAACAATTCCAACAAGTGCTTATGAAGATCTGACAATTGAAAACTATAAGAATTTCTATACTCAGATACAGTTTAAACCAACAGTACTACTGTTTGCAATGATGCAAATGATTTATGTTTTAAACTTCATCATGAAGGAGTATCAGATAACAGCAACTTTTTATTGGCAGTCAGAAGGAGCTGGATATCTCCTAATAGTGGGAAGTGCACTTTACCCTTTCTATTTTGCCTCAATATCTAAATATGTTTTGGACTCAGACTTAACACTGTCTACTAATGTTCTGATTGCTGCCTCTGTGCTTTATACACTGGGACTTCTTATCATGGTGATGAGTAACAACATTAAATATGAATTCAGGCGAAATCCATTACAACCAAGTGTTGCACGTGAGTATTTTCTTAAAATTTAATAATCTTGTGATTCTTAATATTTATTATTCTTCATATTTTAATTCTTATAGGTCAGAAACCATGCAATAACTAAAATATTATTTTTACAGGCTTGGATTCAATGCCAACATTCTTGGGAAAGAAATTACTTGTATCAAATCTATGGGGAGTTCTGCGTCATCCAAACTATACTGGGGATATACTGATCCATGTCTCATTGGCATTACCTGGGATACTATCGCAACGTATTGTAGCTGCTGCTCCAGCAATAATTACAATATTAGTTCTACTGCATCGTTCATGGCGGGACCATGAAAGGTGCAAGCGTCGGTACGGTGCTGCGTGGCATAGATACTGCAAGAGAGTCCCATCTGTTATTGTACCGAAGATGCTTTAAAGAGGTAAGACCACATCTTTAAGATTGTCTTGATAATGGTAAGAACTTACCATTCTCATAATGAAATTTTTGTATCTGTATTCTAACAACATTAATAATTTAAAAATTTGCTTATTGCAAGCTTTCAACATTATCTTAAATAATGTGACTATAAATCTTTTTAGATTAGAATAAATTCAAATTTAAACATTAAATGATAGTCCAAGAGCCAGTGAGGGCCAGACTTTTGAATTCAAATTTTATATACCTTTGTTACCTCTTAGCTACTGAAGCCACCACTACCCAAGTATCATGGGTGGGGATAGTTCTTACCTGTACTAGAGGCGTATCTAGAAGAATTTTCAACTTTGTTATAATCCGAAAGTCTGGCCCTCACTGGCTCTTGCTCTATGAGATTTACATTGACTGTCGGACCGTGATTTAGCGGAATGCAACTAAAATTGTATTTCAGTTGTAATATCTCTGTTACAGTAATTCGTCAAAATGTAGGTAGAATTAAAATTTTGGGTACAAATTGGCTAAGGTAACCTAGTTAAGGTACATGCATTATTTTTAATGTACACAAAAATGTCTCAAAGTATATTTTTTAAAGTAGGTAAGGTTGTATGTTACATAAAACTATTACATATCAATAAGACTGACTGGATCTAAATGTTGATATTACAATAACATAACATTAACATTTTGGTAAGAGTATTTATATAGGTATTAATAATTATGTTTTCCTCATGAATACAAAATTTCCAACCAGTCAGTCCCAATGTGTAATAATGAGAAAAGGTTTATGTTAATTATGCCAAAACTTGTGGTGTGACAAAGAAATAGGATAGAGATATTCTTGAAGCGTGTGACATAATGTTTAGGTGCCTTTCTACAAAATATTGTGTCCACTTATTATATCTGGAGTTAAATGGATCAAAAGCACAATTATTATATATTGAAATATATTGTGTAATGTAAAATTTTGAATAGATACTTTACATCAAATATGTTCTAATTATGGACAGTAATTGTTATATTTTTACTTATTTTTTACTAATTAGGAACTCCTTTAAATTAGATAGTTTTTATATAACCTAAGAATTTATTGAGATTTGCCATACCTCTACCACCGGATAGTTAGCTCTCTATGGATTTAGGTGTAATGTTTTGTAACTTCTAAAAGAAATCTTATTTTAGACCACTTTTAAACAAAATTGTTTAGTATTATTTTATGATTAGGTATACTTGTTTTGACTGCAAAATTTGGAAATTTAATCAAATACATTAATTAATATAAATAACTATAACTAATTAAAAATTGTTCTCGAATAAAAAAAAAATTCTCTGTATCAATTTGCTCAACAATGATTTACATTTATTAAAGTTTTAATTTAAGAACTTGACCAAAGGCAATAAATTCTATGTATTTATTCATTGAGAAAGTTTATATTTAATGATTTGTTTTAAATAGTATGTACTTAGCTGAATTCAAGTAATTGATGATTCCAATTATTTAAGCAATAATGAAATAGCAATACGCATAATGAATTTGCAGTTATAGCTAAGTATTATTAAGTAAAAAAATATTTTTAAATTTTAGTACATAATCATGTATTACGTAAGATGTAATTCTTATTGACTTAATGTAATTTTATGTGTGAATTATGATAGCAATATTGCATGAATGAAAATGTGTCTTTACTTAGATAACTTAAGTTTGTGTTGGTTTTTTGCAGTATTGAAAAATTAACAACATTAAAATAACTTCATTTTAATTGTAAGTATTGATTAAGTAAGATTTATGATTTTATTTAATTTTTACAATAAAATCTTGGTTGGATTATCTTATCATTATCAAGCATCACTTTCCGAAACTTTAATGTTAATTTTGGTTGTAATAGGTAGTTTAGTGGTACTCGTGTAATTATGTATACCAACACTGTGGTATCGTTATTAAAATATGAGATGGCCTTAAAGATCTGTAAGACTTCATCGCCCATATCATATTCATAAAAATTATAACAGTTTTATAAGCCTATTTTTACTAAAATGTGGTTTGTCACCTTCTTGTCAATGACATTACTTAGGTACTAGTTAAAAGAAGACAAAACACATTTTAGTTAAAATAGGCTTATAAATAACACTGTTGTAATTTTTATGAATATGAGCACAAGAAGGTAAGGATGTAATTTGCTTATTATAAGATCTTGTTTAGTTTAGGTAAATGTTGACATCACATTGTCATACTTAATTGCTCAAATGTTTAAAATCTGCTGTGTGTTGTAGCGTAAAATTGACACAAGAGTTTGGTTAAAATAGACATTTTTTGACGTGATAACGTCTTTAAAATCGTTTTAGTCGGGTGACATGTTCAGAAACTTGTGTCACACCAAAACCTCACGAGCGCGATCGCAGGTATAACGAGAGAGAGACGGACCGATCTCCCGTCTCATCTCGAGCGCTGCCAGTCATTCCGTGAAACTTGTCACGCGGAATCCTCACGAGCGGAGGCTGGCATAGCGTTCGAGTGAGTGGACCGATCTTCCGTCTCTCTCACTCTAGCGGCATACAAACGAATGGAGATTTTCTCGTGCGGACGTTATCACGTAAACATCTCGATCGTAAACCTACTTTACAAACAATTTGCCGTTTTTTTTTAAAGTATTTCTAGATATTATTATTATAATATGGATTATTGATTGAATTATCATATAAGTATGTGAAGTTACGGCAACAACTATTCAGTTGTATTCGTTTTCAATACTTTTAGATAAAAGATTACCATTACTATACCTGCCACAGTATGGATATAGCTTAATGTGTCGTTACGGAAAATCTCTGCTTAAATATAGAAGTACCTTCTTATTGGAGTTGATATTTGGTTTGTGGGCGTTGTTTTATATTAATGTAAAAAAGACAAGTTGCAATTTGCATGTACACGATAGATACATTCGATTACTTAGAGATTTTATTTGTACCAAGAATTGTGGTCTTATTACTTTATGTAATTTCTATAATGTAATTAATCTTAAAAGATTTCATATGAATAAATATTTTGTACAGTTAATAGTATTTTATTATTTTTATACCTATTTACACAGTTGGGAATCAGATTGTAATTAAGGGATATGAAAGTAAACACCATAGTTTATTAATGTTTTTTTTTTTTATAAAATACACATACAATTTGTAAATAAACCATTCAATATTCAAATATCTAATTACATAAATTTAATTTTAAGTTCTAACATAGTTCATTCTTGTCCACACTATAATTTATAATAGGTACTTGAGATTTCTATTATTTTTGCACCACCTCAAATTAAACTTCGTAAATCGTAAAGTCTACTATTTTCAAATTATATTTTTTGTGAAGTCTTATGAAATTATAGTCGCCTCGATGTTATCTTTGTATAGGCAATGAGCTGTGATGCATTTACGCTATTACATAGAGATATATTTATATTATCGCTATTATACGGAATAGCTTTCATAGTAAACAAGTAAGTTAATATTGAAACAAAAACAAAATCTAGGGCATCTGTTTACACATTGCATAATATTAATAAATTTAATGTATGCATAATATGCTTTTACCTATACCGTTGTTCGTTGTTATAAAAAATTAGTCATAACATTTTCAAAAAAGTCAATAGAATGAGTGGCTGATATGTTATTCATCTCTAGCTCGCTGTGAAAGATAAAGGCTGTTACCAATTCGACGAATCTCCAAAGACAATCGCATGCAGGGACAAACAGCGACTACGCTAAACTAACATCAAGTACCTTTGGTATTTTATACTAATACATGGACCTTATATTAGTCGATATTCATTTTATTCTAATAGGCCTATATCAAGTGCCGGTAAATAAATAGTTTATTGCGTTTCTTCATTGGCCGGTTCGACTCTGAACCAACACACACAGATAGGGATGGACATATGGTTCTAAATAATTGTTGTCTGCCACGCCAAATTCATTCAGACTCCCGTCCGAGTACTAGTTGAGTGACAAGACAGAAGTTGAGAGAATTAGTCCTCCGAGGAAGAGTAAGCGGCCTGTAGAGTAGTTAGGCACTTGGTTATGAAGACGTAAAGCCGAACTAGGGTCATGATGTACAGTTTAGAAAATCTAAAGATGAAAAATTTAAATTAAATTTTTTGTGGGCGTCCATCCTACTTTTTCTAATACATACTTACAAAGTCGGACCTACCCGTCCAATGAAGAAACGCTCATATCACACGGGATGCAAATTGTGAAATGGATAAACATAGTGTCGTAGGTTTTATAATAATTTATAATTTAAACAAATTATTCAATCACTTGAAATAACCTAATATTCAAAATTCAAACATCAATAACTTCTCTGTAACATTGTTAAATAAGCTTCTTCCTAGTATTCGTAGGCACACAAATTAAAGAGTATTTGGCACAACTGACAAAATTTACACCCTATACCTATGCTTTTCATTGAAATAAGGATAATAGTTTATTCATTAGGTACAATAATTTATATTCGATATTAGTGTAATCACATAAAACTCATTCTCGTCAAATTGTAAATGAAAGTGATTTTATTAGTATTTATTTAAAAATATATAAAACTATACATTTTTAGATTTTATATATTAGATCATAAGACATTTTAATTTTATAATTTAGGAGAGAGTCTTAAGAAAATGGAAGGGATGCAATGAACCTTGGGGCAATTTAAATCAGCAAATATGCTAACTACAAAATCAAATGTTCACAGTTGTGCAATATTTTTTCTTACTAAATACAGATGATTTCAGATTTTCAGCATAGGATAGGAAGACACATAAATTTCTTATCTAGCCTAAGCTCGACGAAATAATGATTGAAACACAATTTTCTCATAATAAAATTTGAACTGTTACTGTCTACATGATTGATAATATCAACACCAAGAACATTTATTTCACATTGTATTTCATTTTAGTACACATTAATAAAATTCATACTTAATTATTATTTAAACCTGCAAGTTGACATTTCTAATTTCATTTTTACGATAATATATAAACATTTAAGTCATCTAGTTATTTGGTTCCATTTAACATTCACTATGAAAATATACATTTATGTCTATAATTACCATTTATGTACAATTAAAATATTTACACTTTGATATTTAGTTTAGTTAAAATCACACCAAATTTTAAATTATGGGTGGGTTATCTGTGCGACAATCTCAGTAAGGTAATTAGTAAGTATCTACATAAATATATTTTTTGTACGAATTGTACAAATAAGTTTTTAAAATACGTTTAAAATTGTTTTTCGTTACCTGGGGATTATTAATAAAATTAATGTTTGCAAAATAAGTTTTACTTGGTGGAATAAAATAATTGCGAAAGATTGAGTTACGTATAGTTAAATTTTATATATACTTATTTAAAACTTTCTTCTAGATTATGGAGCATTTCGCAAGAACTACTAAGAATACTAAGGTATTGTTGGGAAAAAAATGACAGGATTTGTGAAGGAGTATTATGATGTTATCCGTTTTAGAATTATGGTTTAATTACATGGCAGTGATTTGTCCTGTTAGTTTTATAGTACTATTAAATTTAAATATCTTAGGTCGAGAATCGTACCTGTAATATGATTGGGATTCCAATATTATATAGAGTATGCGTAAGCTTCTGAAGCGTTGTCTCATACAAAATTTTTGAAGTCAGTAATTGTATGAAACACATGAAAAACATAGAAAATAATGAATTATACAATTCTTATAACTTTACATCACTTAAAATTGGGAAGAAATAAGTATCGTCTTAGGTTTAACTGACAAAATGAGTTACGCCTTAATGATTTCATTTTACAATGATTTATCAATTGAATAACAATTTATTCTAAAGTATCTATTAAAAATGGCCGGAACAATTGAATAAAACAGAAGAATCCAAGTATTATTATAAATCACATAACGAAATAACTTTGATTTTGCAAATTTTATTCGAATATCAGCGATTGGAAATATTATGCAAGGTAAGTACAGAATTGAAAATTGAAGTATCTAACTATAAATTCTAATTTAAGTACTTTATTAGTATAGGTCTAAGATTTTTCTGTGCGCATAAACTTGTTTTGGTACATTTTATAATCACGCGCTCTTTTTAATTTGGTAGAACATTTTTTATTTTGATCTTTAGGTAGGTAACTAAGTACTTATATTAATTTAAATAACTAGACGTCTTGATTCTCTTGTCGATCTAATTATTATCATTTATCAGGACATTAAATACCATTAAATCTCGAATATATTAAGAATTATTTCTATTTCACCGTGCTAGAGAATTAGAGATTTAGGAAAATGGAAATCGTAAAAATAGAGATTGCCGCGCGCATTTGCGACTCATTCATACTTTTTCTTTGTGGTCTGTTTTTTTTTTCATAAAATTACAATGTTAGCTATACACCGTAATTTAAAGTAATACTGTTTAATGTATTTTATTTTCTAGTATTGGAGTTAAAATACTTTACACAGTATAACTAAATAAATTATTTTCTGATCATATTTTGAAAGATAATTATTTTTATTTTTATAGTCTTGTAAGAGCAGGTTTTAGCTTCGGTCCAAATCTGAGTATCCGTTTAATATAATAGCTATACGTTTGTAATAATAATAATGACCATCGAGTACGTCCGCCTTTTCACATAATTTCAAAACAGTAGTAATGAAGATTTAATTAGATGTAAAAAATACGACTATATTCCACACATTTTTTAGGATAGGAATGAGTAGATATTCACATGGGTTCATTAAATATTACAGAAGTAGGTAATTTGAATACACGTCCACTACAAACAACTTTTTAACATAACACTGATTTATGTAAACAATATGTATTTATCTTAAGTGATATATTATGTAGATAATTAAATAAATTCATCCGAAAAAAGCTCCGATTGGTGGAAACAAAGCTCTTTCTATTTCTATAGGTGGAAATGTTATAATTTGTATGAAATATACTTAGTATCGTTACAGTATTTATGATCGTTAGCAAGCGCGGCGACGATCTACACACGCGCCTCCCGCAGGGCGTCAGAAGTTGCTGTCGAACACCCCCATGGAGCGAGAAATGTCTTCATCGCGCAAACAGCAGTCCAGGAATTCGTCTAGAGTAAGCACTCCATCTCGATTCAAGTCCATTTTCTGAAAGGACAAAATTTGACATTTTTGATATAAAGGATCTAAAACTTTACTTCAACAGTTACATAAGCGTATCTTCACAATACACGTAGTTCTGAAGGAGAGAAGGAATTTAGTGATTAAGAACAAAAGTAGCATCGGAGTGTAAGTAGGAGTTGCATTGTGTCATGCGATACAATAATAATTTTATCTGTCGCAGAATCAGAGTAGAGTCGCGGTTATATTTACCTTTTTTGTGATAGGGTCTAGAATAATAGTGTGATTTACGTAAATGTATGCAGTTGTCGCTAGGGGCGCTGTTGGTCAATGTTTGGAAAACTCGCGATATAGAGCGTACAAATATGCACAACGGTAATAATTACGTACGGTATACAGTTGTACTAAGCTCAGATATTAAATACGTGAATCTTCTAGAATAAGCAAGGTATTAGAACGTAATTCAACAAATTTTAATGATGTTAGCTTGAACAGATTGTTGTCGCACATCGGCATAGCACAGCGCAACTGCGGAATTATTTAATTTTGGGATTTTGTTTTATCTCTATTTATACAACAATATGTATAAATAATTACTTACTTGAAACAATCGTTCCACCTTTTCCCGTACGGCTTCTTCATCAATCATGGGTTCTACAATCTTGCCCATAAGATCGTAAATAGCTGTAACTATTTCGGTCATTTCTTCTTTAGTTATGTACCCATCCCCGTTAATATCGTATAAGGAAAAAGTCCAACGTAGCTTTTCTTCTAGTGTGCCTCTTGAGAGTATGGACAAGCCGGTGACAAATTCCTGTAACGAAAATAACTATTTTAGGTGGGCTACGTACACTGACCTCTATATATACAAAGACAGTAGTACTTGTATATATAGAGGTCAGTGGCTACGTAACGAATTATAATTTATTCTTATTATATTAAAACTTTATTGAATCCATAAAAATGTGGTGCTTAATGCCACTTGGTATTAAGCTCGCCTATAATGAACGTATAATAATAAATAGCATTCAAAAAATGTGTAAGTGTAATTTCTTAAATCGAGTAACATGCTCTATTGTCATATGGCATGGATCAGGCGCGATCCCAGGTCACAGGGGACATGAACCCCCCCCCCCAAATCAGTCAGTCATGCGTAGATGGAAGGCGAAACAAGCCAAGGTGTGGGAGACCCCCCCCCCAAATTGAAGGCTGCGACCGCGCCTGGCATGGATCCTTGCAGTTGCGCTGCTACTATCGAAGTGTCGGAGGCTGATAGGATAGTCGATTTTGTCATGGCCGTGAGCCGAACCTTTCCACCGAAACAATAACTGCATCACTTCAGTAATGATGGTACTTCCCCGGGCGACTTCAAACACGATTTAATTCTGATTGAGGTTAAGTGTGATATGATAACATGTCAAATGTGTGGGGTAAGTAATTTGTGATCTACATGCTTTTTTAGGGTTCCGTAGCCAAATGGCAAAAAACGGAATCCTTATAGATTCGTGATGTCTGTCTGTCTGTCTGTCCGTCCGTATGTCACAGCCACTTTATTCCGAAACTATAAGAACTATACTGTTGAAACTCGGTACGTAGATGTATTATGTGAACCACATTAAGATTTTCACACAAAAACAGAAAAAAGCAATAAATTTTGAGGGTTCCCCATACTTAGAACTGAAACTCAAAAAAATTTTTTCATCAAACCCATACGTGTGGGGCATCTATGGATAGGTCTTCAAAAATGATATTGAGGTTTCTGATATATTTTTTTTCTAAACTGAATAGTTTGCGCGAGAGACACTTCCAAAGTGGTAAAATGTGTGTGTCCCCTGTAACTTCTAAAATAAGAGAATGATAAAACTAAAAAAATATATGATACAATAAAAATACATTACATTACAATGCAAACTTCCACCGAAAATTGGTTTGAACGAGAACTAGTAAGTAGTTTTTTTTAATACGTCATAAATCGTAAACCACAATTTACCTTTCATTCAATCTTAATGCAACGATTTCTATGGATAATCAAAGGCAATGATGTATTTCTGTTGCCGCTATTGTTACACAAATACTAAAAATAGAATAAAATAAATATTTAAGGGGGCTCCCACACAATAAACGTGATTTTTTATAATAGATAATGGTACGGAACCCTTCGTGCGTGAGTCCTACTCGCACTTGGCCGGTGTTTCTTCTGCAACTTCATTTACAACAAAATTATCTGAATACTGCTCTATAAAAACTTACTTCAAAACTTAGCAATCCACTTCTGTCTTGGTCCAATGTATTGAAAACATAATGCGCGTACTGTGCAGTATTTGCTGTAAAAACAAAAGTATTATTTAAAAAGCAATTCTACTACTACTAATGAAAAGGCATTGTGTTGGTCGACGTGGTGGACTGTGTGTGCTTAAATTGGCCTCATTTTCGAGGCATAGTCCAATTTTTTACGAAATTTCAAGAGCTGTGATAATTGCTTAAAGATTCTAGTCGAGGTTCTTAATCTCAGCGCGCACAAATTTTAACTGAAAATAATAAATGTTCACTAGTATTATTTGCATCATTAAACATGTTATAAATACATACCTACTATAACTAACCTCGGCAAGTCTCATATCTCCAGAACATTTTTAAAATTTTAGCGCATATAAAATGTACCTAGTATCGTGCAAAACGTAATTATTCTAAGGTGCAAAGTACAATGTGTAACTCTACAGACAGTCGACGACAGCTAGCTAGTGCCCGATAATTTGGCCACGATTTTTTAAATTACCTACCTTGGCAGTATAATAATATCACTTTCATAGTCATTCAATATTAGGTCTTGAAGTGTACCAGTTAGCGCAGCGTGATCGCGTTCATCTTAACTCACCTATACTCATGCGATCGATACTTCATACTATCTCTGGTGTGTGTAATTTTAAACTCAGTGTTGATTACCAATGTAAATTTTGGCCATACATTTTGGCTACCCATAGGCATCAAATTATGGCCATAACTATTGCCATTACGGTAGTTTGGCCGTAACGTTAGCATCAAACAAATAATAGTTTCTATTGATGACTCAAACGGCATCGTGGTCTGGCTGTTCGAAGGATCCTGCAATAAGCTTAGCCATAGTCGGCAATTACATACTGAACTGATGAAACTTTGTTCCCCAGGTTCAAGGAATTTATGTAACCCGCTTTAGTTAGATCTCTTCTTATATCAATCAGATTAATTTGAAAGTGCAGTGCAGCTGGAAAGCTGGGCTGAGAATGACGGTAAGCCATACACTGATCATAAGGGGTTTGGTCTCTAAATGTCTATTTTATTTGTAGATTTAACTGACTTTGAATGGGCGTAAAGCTAAATAACCCTTGTTTTTACTTTATTCCTTATTATTCCCTTATATTAATCCTTGTCTTGTGGACCATGAGAATTTAAAATACTTAATTAAGCACGATAAAAATTGTAAAAATAAAGTATACTTGCATTTGACGGTACTACTAAAATGGTTGGTCAAAGATAGTAACAGTATTCAACTAAATTTGTAAGAATAAAATTGAATATTTATATTTCGTTATTTATTTTTTATTCTCTTCGTACCCATCAAGTAAGTTATACAGAAACAGGAATGTCTATAGAGGACACGCTGTTACTACTCCACCTCAATATCTTACTGGCTGGCTGCAACTCTTGAGACCCACTGCTGGACAGGGGTCTCTGGGGATGATGCGGAGATTGGGGGAGGCCTGGAGGCTGGAGCTTACTCCAACACGCTGCTCCAGTGTCTATGCTACGATTACGTTTAGCGACTGCTGGGTATTGATATCAACTGCGACTAGGGTTGCCAGGTCGCCAAACCTAATAGCCGGACAGAGCAGCTAGTTTGGCCGGACATTTGGGTAGAAAGGCTGGACACCTTATTGAGGATTTTGTGTCTCAGTATTAATAGGTACGACAAAAAAACTGCGGCCTGCGGGAGCGACCGACAGTCGACTCGACTGCGCTCGGCGCTCGCCCGTTTGCTAAATGTAAAAAGCCTAACAAAAGCCGGACACCGTTAATTTTGGCCGGACACGCAATCAAAAAGCCTACCTATGTCCGGCTTTATCCGGGCGCCTGGCAACGCTAACTGAGACCAATGGGTTGACGTGTCCTCTGAACCACGAAAACGCACATGCTGCTACAACACAATGCACATGAATTCACATTGCACATGATAGTCAAAATGAACGGATTATCTCATAGTGATTTGCTACTTTTAGGGCCGATTATTTATTCCCGAACTATAGATTATCAGTTTTTCATGTAATATGAATGAATAACGTTGACAGGTAACATTTATAAGTTTTCTGGGCATTGAAAAGTCTACCCTCAGCATAGTAATATTTGAAGATTTGAGATATTACAAATATTTCATTCATATTAATTTACAATAAGTAAAATTCTGGATTATTTTTACTAATCAGCAAATTTAGGTCGAAGACAAACCATTCCATATTATAATTTTTCGTAAATTTTTACGATTGACTTTTGTTTAGTTGTACTACTGGGAACGATTTTAGTTGACTACCGAGTAATTGGCCAATTGGAAAAAGAAAATCCAAATGGTTCAACTAGTTGGACCAACGGTTGGTCTACGGGGAACGCGAGTGATAACATTTTATCTGTTACGTTATTGCTAGGTAAGTTTATAAATAAAATGCTCCATTGACATTACAATTACTTTATTTCAAGTAGGTACATAGTGGTTTTAGATCAACAATTGGAATAGACATAAGTCCAATAAATTACAGTTACCACATAGAAAAACCTGGAAAATGCCTTAGTGCTTCAGCATTTAAAATACTGGCTGATTCTATAGACATGTCAACTAAAAATTATCACAATGGAATAATTGTTAAAGATAGACCTAAAACATTTGGTTTTCTTCAAATTTCCATTTCAATTAATTTCAAGTTTCTTGACTAACAATATCTAAAGCAGGAATAATCTCTTTATAGGTATTGTTGGTCAAGCAAATTTCACAATACTTCCATACAGATACAAAATGAAGTTATTAAAATTAACTTAATGTTAGGTTTTTTGAGAATGATATACATTCTGGCACAAAACTTGAACTTTAAGATAAGTAAAGATGGCAAGTTTGTACAATTTGCACATTATTTGCAATTATATAGTGCATTGAGAACTTAGCATCAAGTGGATTGGTTTGTGAGAAGCATGACTGTCAAACCAATTGCCACAGTCAGATTGATGTACCCAGTAGAAAAAGACAAAGATCAAGATTCATGCCAGAAGCTACACCGAGGTGATTTCCCACTGACAATGGACAGTCCTTAAGATACAAATTACACTAAAAGCACTCCTCCGGTTTGCTGCTGATACACCTCTATTGTGTCTCCTTCTTCCATCTCTAGTGATGTTGGTGTGTCATTTTCATTGATGGGTTGCCCATCAAACCTGAATCGTACTACTTGCATTGATAGACCCTGAAATGAAGAGTGAACACATGTTTAAACATGAGAAATTATTGAAGTTAAGATAAGATTAAATATAGAAAGAATAAAATAGAATCATGATATGGTTATTTTAGAATATACCTAGACTGTTTATTTGAGTTGTACAATCCACTGTATGGGATGGACTGGATAATTGCGATCTGAATTAAATTTATATCTATAGGTATTGTAGGAAAGGGGAATGAACGCCCACTGTCGAATCACTTCAGACCAAAATACACAACTTTGAAAGTTACATACAGCTTATAAATTAATAATTTGACATTTTAATATTCTCTTGACATAATTTAATAATTTGACATGTAGTACGTTTTAGTGCACTCAAATTCCACAGCCCGGTATCCTCTCCCAAGGTTTCGGGAATCTTTTGAAGGTTGTTTAAACCCCCGATACAAAAAAAAGGTATAGCGCCACCAGCGATTTTGAGGCTGATTTTCTTTTTTAGGACTTCGTCATGACTTGCTCATGTCATGTTATGTTGGCGTATGACCTTTTTTGAGAAAAAAAAATGGTAAAGGAGAATGCCCAAGTGACTATGGAACTCAGTATAGCTATCAAAACTATTGTGCCGTAATGTAGTTGAGCTTAATTTTTAGTTTGATTTTAGTACTTTTAATTACATATAAAAAAATATTTATAATTCTCGGCATTCAACGGCAATATGGTAATGAAGGACCACTAAAATAAAATTAGAATTTTCGAAATTGTTAACAAGCTGTTAACTGCAAATTTACGTTTTTCTGAAATATTTTGCTATATTAGATAATGGTTACCCCAGTACGATTATTCATTTTAATAAAGCAATGGCTATCAATATACAGTGGATATCAAAGAATGAAAGTCAATGAAAGCTTTACATATATTTTTATCAATTGAAGGTTAGTAAAGAAATGTAATTATTATTTCAAGTTATGCAGCAATGTATATCGAACTACTCAATTAAAAATACAAAAGGAATTATTTAGCATTTTTATTCGGTTTCATAGCAATATGTTTTAAAAATATTATGTAAAAACTGTGCCGGCGCTCGTATGTTGTGATGCCGAGATCACTAATTAGTTCTTTTTAAATAAACACTAACTTTAAATGGAGTCTTTTATCTCATGATCTCGTCTTATGGTGGTCAAATAGGTATTAACACAAAAACTTAACTAATGGAGTCTCTGTCTCGCTATCACTTTGGCTATTATTAATGGAAATTGAAAGAACAAAACGAATCAAACGTGAAATAATAGTTATTGAATATTACCACGAATTTGAAACTTCACAATAATTATTATTTGTCAGGCAGGTTAGGGATGTCAAACTGAGATTGATTTATCGAAGAATCAATTAAGCATGTTGATCTGAAATCGATTGACAGATCAATCTTGAACGTTTACATCATTTCAATGAATTCTTTTAAATCGGACTGTTTTCAGAACCTAGCGACTACAACCGTAAACTGGCTCCTGAGTTTATTTTTTGTTGTTGTTGTCTAACACCAAAATAACCGGTCGTACTAGATAGATCAGGGACTTAGTAGTTTTTAATCTATTATTATCAATATATTGCCTTAAATAGAGTAATAACAGCACCATAAAAGTCTCCATCAAAGTGCACCTATAAAAGTTAATAAAATCGATTTTATCATCGATTGCTTATTCATCATACTATGTACATAAATAATCGAATCTCACCTAAACTTATCGATTCCTTGACCATCACTAATCGTATTTTTGTATTGTAATGATAATTGGCAAAGATGGCGACAAAATAAATGTCAAGACGACTTTCATTTTGGTCAGTTTTTATAAAGAGAATTAGTTATTTCGTAATATTTACAAACATTGTTTTAATTAATAAGAGGAATTACTGATTTCATGAAATAGTGACACAAATTAGATTCAGCTTTACCGTCCATGGGCAATCTCCTTTGTCGAATCAGGGCTCCACCTCAAAAGTGCTCCAAATTTTTTTCTATCGTTTTTTACCACTAATATGGAGTATCCCAAGTAATATTGAGGAGGTGCATGGCTTTGGACCCATATTTACAAAAAACATAATATTAAATGCATAATGTAAATGATTTCATCCCAGTTCCCAGTGGGTCCGCTTCAGTGTGAACTCTGTTTGAGGGGGGGCTAAATGCTACAGGGTGGCTACAGTGGCCGCAATGATTCAAGCCGAAACTACAGAGTCTGAACCAATAGTATGTCTAGAGATGAACAAACTATCGAGTTTTCAAACTGCTTGTCACAATCATTCTAGAGTTAAATCTCTCAAAGTTTTGATTAAGAAAGAAATGAATTTGTTTGAGTCTGGTGGATTAAAAGGCCAATCTCTTCAATTCATGTACAACGCTTTATTAACAGTTGTACCTACCGGAAGCAGAATGAGTGTTTTCTGCTGCTGGCTATCCGGCATGTAAAGTTAGGAATCATTTGGCAGACAAGACTATTAACATTCTTTGTTTTGTGCACAGTTCCTTTCAAAGTAGTTTCTAAGTAAGTATTTTTTTCTTTTATTATATCTTTTTATTAATCTCTCAGTACATAATTTCAAATAAAAATACTTCGTTTCAATTTTAGTTCTAGATGCATTTATGATACAGGATTTCTCTCTTTTCTCAATGACTTTCAGAAACATGTGGGATTGAACAAATACCGGGATCCAGCTAGACTACGACCAGCAAATACCTGGATTAAAATTTTGTTGTGGGATTGCATTCCCTAATACATATATTATGATCTGATTAGTGCATCAATTTATTTGGATAACACTGGCATGAATGTGTACAAGAAAAAAAAAACATGCTGCCAGCGCCAGCTTTAGCAATATGAGAAATTTCGCACAAATTAAAAGATACAGAAAATTACCTTTAAAATTAAAAATTTTGTGCATTTAGGGCCAGAAATGGTCATCCCACTTTAGGTACATGTCAGAATGCATACAGAATATTAGCATGAATGATAAGATTTATGCATAGATCATGGAGGGCTAATAAAATTGATGCTACTTCATTGAAAATCAGTGTTATCTATAATCAAAAACTGTTTTGATGAAGAATTAAGACAATGCAAAACATGGCTTTTATTGATTTACTAAGCATTATTAACAATATTCGCATCAATAGATCAACCGTAAAGACAATGATTAAATTTGCTTCAATAAACAGTCAAGCTAGTTTATTAAACAACTCCAACGATACATGAATTACGACACATTGTGTAAATTGATAAAATATTAATTAATATTTTAAGAAAAGACCATCTATAGCTGGTAAGATGAAGTAATGGAGAGAACATACAGGAACACTTAGCCTTGTTGGGCTTTTGTCTCAAGAATTTGTCAGGCCATATGAAGTAAACATACGCTTCCCTAATCATTATGTCTAATTAATTTATAAAGTATACTTACAGCTCTATCGCAGTACGCGTTCATCAATTTCCTCAGCGGTGTGTGTTTTTTAATTTTGAATTGGACGATAGCATTATCCTGTCCTAAGACTTTCAGATTGATGTGCTCGCTTTCTCCCTGGAATTCAATTTTAACAACAATGTAACACCAGTATTGGTCATGAAAATATTCACTTTTGTACCAAGGAGGCACATTTCGCGAGTAACGCCATGACACAAGGCAATGCTTTGATTGCGTTCAAAGTCTGATAATACATAAGTTAAGTACCTTTTTTTCATCCGCCATTTTAGAAAAAGTTTATTTTAGTAAAGTACTGACACAAAAACTAGGCAGTCCTAGATAAATCTAGTGTTTCAAATATAAATTAAGCACAAATGACAGATCCGCGATCCGGTGGCGTGGTAATGGCGTCTGGGTGAGTGGCTTGGAGGAAACAGAGCAGTGCTGCCAACATACAAATGCGCAGTAACTACCACGCAAATGGCGCGCTTCTGCGCACTGAACGAATGAGTGGTACCAGTTGCCACACCTAATAACGCGAGACTAATAATATTTTCTAATAATCCGATAAATATGTTTATTGACTGTGTATTGAAATAAACAAAATTATTATCGCTATTGATATCTGTCATATCTTTCTAGAATAATGTTCTATAAGTCTTTTTAATATTTGTTACGGTAAGTAACGTTGACAGGTTAAATTCAAATATAATTATTTTTGCGTAATTTGATACAAAATAGACTAATTGGCAAAGTATCTGTGCAAATGTATATTTTTATTTGAAAAGTTAAACAGTCAATGTGTTGATATCCGCTAGCGTCATTTTAGCCAACATAAAATATAAATATTTCCGCCACTAGGGATGTGCTCCAGCAATATCCGCTTTTGTCGGATGTTGATAGGGTTGTGCGTTGTTTTAATACGCGTAAGTAATCGACTTAAGATGTAATACTGAATAATCGATCTTATGTTTTTAAAATAAGTGTGCGTAATGAAATTATGAATACATTTATTACATTTATTTTTCCATATTTCTTAAGAGTTGAATCTCAACTACTTTCTACAAAGAGTTTTATACCTATAGTTAACTGTTTTGTCTTTTTTTCTCCCTATCGATAATAGTTTGTCGATATAAAAAGTAAGAAGTTTACAGAGTAAGTAGAGTATTACAGGTATTAACTTTGACGGGAGTCAATGCCTGTGATGCTTTAAGCATGAAATGGAAGGCGCTGTTTAGTTTTCATAGTTTTTTATTATTTTAATTTTCATATGGGTTTTGTGAAAATATTGTAAAAAAAGTCGTGTGGTGTCGTGGGACACCGGATAGGAACGAAGTTCCTTATTATAAAAATATTAATTTTAAGTTCTATTCAAGGTATAAATAAAATAATTATTCGGGTAGACATTTTTAATTATGATTTTTTTATGGATAAAAAGTAAAGAATCTACTTTGCAAAATTATCTTAACACCTTTTTTATTAACAATGATTTATAAAAATAATAAATAATAATAACAGTCATCACGTAAACATAGATATCATTACATTAGGCGCTATAGCCATCATAGTACATAGACTATACTTAAAAATCCTTCGATACACGACATACGTTTTTCCCCGGCTGGGGTACCTCTCAGCAACGCCCCATAAGGAACTTCGTTCCAAAACCTTTAAAATTTTCATTACATTTCAAGAATGCTACGCTTATTCTTATGTTTTTTGATTAAAACTCATTCGTAGGTACTTCATATTATTCCCTGTAACTTCGCTATTAAGAATAGGTCCCCTGTGACTGGCATGATCGTAAGATGCTAAAAGGGGGCTTCCGGGGTTGTGGGCGGTGAGGTGAGAGTGGAAGTTCGATCCGGCTAGCCCTTAGAGCATCAAAGTTACTGACTCACCCTTCAGTAGAGACGGCATAGCGGATCATAGCGCCTTGCTTCGATACATAATTTTTGTGCCAAATCTGGTGAGGGGGAAGAATGCACACATTTTAATCGCTACAGACGCATACAATTCTAAATATGTCAAATTTCAATTAAAAACGTCATTTTATATGCACCGTCAACATTGGCACCGACACACACAGACACAGTAGTAGTATAACTAGAAGGCACATTGTGTATGTATGTTGGGACGAGGGGTTCGCCCGTAAAGCAACCCCCCGTTCTGGGATGCCGCGCGTGGATGACACCGCTGCCTTCCACTGGAGATCTGGGAGTCCTCCCCAAGCGCAGAGGCAGGCCACCTAGGGAGTTTTAGTGCGGAACAAATCCCACATAACCCGGTATCCTCTTCCAAGGTGTACCTACCGGGTACCTTTTGAAGTTCCCCCCTCCTCGATACCAGAAAAAGGTACTACATATTGGTAGTGTGAAGCAAAAATATTTAAAATAAATTGAATTTCTTTTAGATAAATAATGATAGATAATGCTTGTCAGGTAGGCAACCGACAAATTAATACCAACTGCATATTATAATGGCGGCTTCATTGGTGGTGCTATTTTTTTAAAAGGCTTTATAGTTCCATTGGAAATTACCGGCTCATCACGCTACTAAGTCAAGTTTACCAGCTGTTTTCAACGGTCCTTCCGAAACTACAACTAGCCCTACAAGTCAGTTTGTAAAAAGGCTACAACACCATGGATCACGTACATTCTCGTACTCTGCGACTACGCTATGTGTTGCGAAAAGATCGATTTTGTAAAGTCAGGGATTCTCTCTATAATCAAGAAAGTTAATAGATCTCATGTAGAGCCAAGCTTCTAACTCTGCATGCCCTCAGTCTTGGGCGTGCACAGTTCTAACTGTAAATTAAAATTTAGCTTCTAAATTTACAAAACATTATCAAATTTTTTGGGTTTTTAGTGTTAAAAGTTTATATGAAAATGTATTTAATTTTGTAAATTGCCCTTAATGTTTATTGTTTTGTTAGTGGCGATAGGGCCCTACCCTACTACGTAAAAATACGTTACGTTCACGTTTTTACGTAATAAATAATAATAAACTAAACAATAATATGTATTTTATTATTATTAATATCGTAACAAGGTTTCCCTCATAGGTATTAATTTTCAGATCTCTAGCATATTAGATTTTGAGCGCGGTATTCATTTCAATCCAATTATCTGATTGGAACAGAGTGGTGGAGTTTGCTCTAAGACCTCTAGGATTTCTTCCAGTTATGATGTTTTAGGTAATGATTATCTTTTATTATTTAGGTATGTCCTTATCTAGTTTGCAACGAACATTTTTGTGTTATTTTTGGACACATAGTTTAACAGAAACACTTGAACAAACCCAAATTGTAAAAAAAATTGAATTTTTTAATAGTGAGTTTTATGGCAGCAGTAGGTATAGTTATTTGTTTTTTATGGGCATGTCACGCCTGCATTTTGAATTATTGTAAGTTCGTTTTTTACAAAAATTACAACAGTGTTATAAGTCTATTATAACTTAAATAGGTAATTGACAAGAAGGAGACAAACCACATTTTAATTTAAATAGGATTATAACACTGTTTTCATTTTTATTATGAATTGCAACGTAGTTACGCCTACGGGGTAAGTCCTGACGCTTTATAAGGCCCAGTTCAGACCTCAAATGGAGCATTGCTCCGGTCTGTGGGCAGGAGCACCAAAATACCAGCTACACCCATTTGACTCCGTTGAAAGGCCGGCTGTTCGTTCGAATCGTTAAAAGGGAATAAAAATCACGTGTAATAAAATAATGAATGAAGTAATAATTATCCTGCTTTCCAAGCATGGTTAAGTGTACCTAATGTTTTTTTTTCAACCTTTTTTATGTCCCACTACTGGGTACCTATAGGTCTCCTCTCATAAGTGAGAGGGATTTAGGCCATAGTCCACTACGCTGGCCAAGTGCGGATTGGTGGACGTCATGCTTTCGAGAAATTATGAATTTCTCTCAGGCATGCACGATGTGGAGAACATCGTAATTAATTAAATATCACGATATTTTCCATCACCGTGGAGCAGCGATAAATGCGCACATTACAAATTTCTTTGTCAGAGGTGCGCGCCGAGGATTTGACCCTGGGGTCCGTCGCTTCGAAGACCGCGGTTTTTTACCACTCGGCCATCGCTGCTCATCGTAATCTTTTTAAGGTAGGCATTTTGATTTTCTTGTGCATAGTGTTCAATACCGCATTCGCAGCGAGAACTTATAGCCTCTTGTTCAGAGTTCTCTTGTACCTACTAAGTCATGAACAGTGAGGTTTGTATATTGATCGTGAATGAATTGATACCTAAAAATCTAACCGTAACGATGCAAAGATACGAGTATTTTTTTTTTGATTTTATGCAGTGAGATCCAAAACGAAACGAAGCCACGAGGTGTTAACCAAAACGTACTGGCAATCAAGTGAAATTGCTTCCGAATAAAATCGAATCGTTCTGAAGGCAATTTGAACGGGTGCAAAGAGAACCGTTAACGAAGCCAACGAAAGTAAATTAAATGTAAGTAGTAGGCTATGCTATTTATGTAAGCGTAGAGGACCGCTGAATTTACAAGCTGCGAAATGCTCCTACGAATATAAATTTACTGTATTGGTGTTATTTCCAAGATTCAAGTAGCTGAAGTATTTAATTCAAAGTTTAAGAGTTAAATCTATTACTTACTGACAGTTAGATTAGTTAAGTAAACAAAAGTTATTTAATTAGTTTGTTATTTAATAGACGAGCGGGTAAATGAGTAGGTACCATAGACAAAAATATCGATTATCATTGTTCTGTGTTTTGTTATTAAAGTGAGTATCAAATCGTTACGTTTCTTTCTGTGAGAAAGAAAACACGGTAAAAAAAATCACTTACCTCGCGGTCATTCACGAAATCTCCATTCTTCTATTACATGTTCTTTTCAAGGGAAATAAAGCACGCACCTGCTTTTACTTATCTTTATTTAAAATAACTTCTATGAATAATATAAATAATTCAATAATATAAAAAATGACAAGTATATTCTAATGTGTCCGCCAACCAGCATTGGAGCAGCGTGTAAGCTCCAGGCCTCCCCACTAAGGGAGAGAGACCTTAGCCCAGCAGTGGGACGCAAAAAGGGTTGCAGCCATATTCTAATGTAAAATAATTGATCACAGAAGGGTCTGTTGAGAAAGAGAATAGATATGATACTGTTTGAAATTTCGCTTAGTTTCTTTTGTTATAATAGGAAGTTATGACACACTTGTCATAACTTCCTATTCTCTACAGGCCGTATACGAAATTTTGCCGATTTCGCTGATTTAGCTGATCAGTTATATTGCAAAATCTCTTATGTTAAATCAGCTAAATTAGCGAAATCGGCAAAAATTCGTATACGGCATCTTAACACTACTACGTATTTCTATGTCTATGTATTTCTACGTTCACCAGATGAAGCTAAACAGATCGCTGTCAACAAAATTCTGGACTATTTAAGGCTATCGGGTTGGACGGTGATCTCTAGCGCCTCACTTAGCCTCCCCCTAGTGAGGTTGCATTCGATAAAGGCTTGGAAGGCGCCGTCAGGCCAAAGCCAGCATGTGGTGTTTAGTCGGTAAGGCGCCAAGGTTTTGTGTTCCCACATATCAATGCAGTCGTGAGTCCCACATATCAATGCAGCCGGCTGCGTTGCAATGCACGAGCATTCACTCCTCCTGCGCATCTCCGGAGGGTCGCACTTTTCCATCTTCTGGGTAGTTCCGGGCCCAAAAAAGACGGTGATTTGCAACTACCTAGCTATGGGTACAAACAGTCTGCATAGATTGGAGTGACCTGGGATGACAAAGCCCGAACCACCTTACCGCAAATTTAAAAAAGGTATTCGGAAAACCGAGATGAGCGTTGCTCGGATAAAAACAATTGATTTTCTTCCGAGACTCATTGACTTACTGTTGTTTAACAACGCCATCTACTGAAGTAGCTCCCTATTAAAAACACAGTACAATTACTCGCTAATAGATGTCAGCAAAGGTCATATATTTCAGTTTATATTTTAGTTGAAAACACGGATAAAACGATATTTTCTAACAATGAAAGTCGCAATACGTCGCATCGTGTCTCGTCGCTTACTGTGACGTTGGATGAGGGACTGTAAATCGTTATCAAAGCCGCCGTTCCAAACTGGGACTGCAACAAATTATACCTGTGATTGTTGATGCAACAAATATAGCTGCGACTGTGTATTTGATGTCAACACTGTATATTTAGTGGCAACGTTGCTAACATTGTATATTTAGTGGCGAAGCTGTACGGGTTAGTATTTTACAGCTTTTACTTGGTTTATTGAGGTACTATATATGTATAAAAGTTCTATTTTTTACGAAAACATTTCTTTTTTTCAATTTAATATTTGCTGCTCGGTTTAAGCAAGAAACAAGTATAAACAATAAAAATAAGAACAAAACTAAGCGAAAACAACTTGGTTTAAGACACAATATACTAGGTACCTATATATTATATATTATTATTATAAGCAGGTATTCCGTAATCTTTTTTTAAGTTTTTGAAGTCTTATTAAAATTACTAACTGTGAACAGAGATACCTATTAAACATTTTATTTAAAAATAGTACTTTATAATTAGAACAGTTGTGAAATGGGTTTATTGTTAATGTATAGGTAGTTATCACAAACTTAGAAATAATATTGAGTGGAAATACTTTCATATTCTTTTGTTACAGATTCATAGGTTGGTTTTTGGAGCTTCGGAGTCACATTTTGACTATTGGTAGGTTTTTGCTGCTAAGCACTTTTTTCTCTCCATCTTAAAGACAAGAAAAATAACAGGGGTATAGAGGACTGTGTAGTCCTAAATGTGAAATAACTGACGTGCGCGCTGAGGTTAGAATTCGTACATTACAATAAATAACGACTTTTGATCATTTATTTTACCAACAGCTCATGATTTAAAATAAATCAGTTGCAACTTAATGATTGTCACCCCCAATTGTTATAATAATTCCTATCAGTACTTAATCTTTTTCCACTCAAGCAAATACGTACTCACCTATAACACCTACAACATACTGACCTCCTTGAGGGAAAAACTGGGAGTATATGAGCTTGAAGGTGTCCTCCCGAACCACGCCAGTGGGACATTCGGCCTTGAACCCTCGGTATAAGCGCTTCAGCTCCGGTTCCGTGAAGCGTGTGGCTCGCCGCAGCGCTGCTATCGAGTCCGGCCGGTACCGGGGCAGCTGTTCACCCAACTCCTCGAGCTCTGAATCTGCAAATGAGAGAAGAGTTAGGTCACCTTTAAGTGCGTCACCTTTAAGTACTACGAATACATCGTAGTAAAAACATACTGTAATGTTATAAAATACTTTATCTCTACCGGAGGACACAAGCGCGTTCCATTGGAGATCTTGGAATCCTCCTCGAGGTAAGGTAGGCCACTGAGGGGTTTTCATTGCGGTATAAAACCCACATAACTCGATATCTATCCCAAGCTCCCCGAACCTCTCCGTTTCTCCCCAGACAACAAAAACCTAAGATTAACCCTAGATTCCTAATAGTTACTTAAAAATAATTTTACCATTAAAATAAGTATTAGCTGATACTCTTAAGACTTTTAAAAATGGAATTGTGGATACAAAAAAATACCAGCAACTATTCCGCAACATTTCAGCATCCGTTATTTCGGCTTGCGTGAATAAATATTTGAGGAGTAAGCATAAGGATCCTTTAGTAGCCAACTTAGCAGTGCTAGAGCTTTGCAAATATTCTCAAGTTGCAAATCCAAGTCACGTTTTGCAATTTTGTGCATGATTCTCGAAATCTCTTATGTATGAAATCTTTGCAGGAAATGGCTTGTGTGCTTTTTTGTGAATATTACCGTTTTTATTACTCATTGAAATTTTCGACATGCTCGCGAAAATATTTGTGGTTGAACGAAGAAACGTTTAGTAATAATATTGATTATATTTAAAAATTGGCTTATGTTTTTTATTCAACAATTAACTGATGTTATACACTATATTCGTTAGATGTAGCTTAAATTTGACGATAATTAGTTGAGTAGTTCATTGTGTGAACGCGTAGTAAACAAAATAAACTCGTAATAATAATTTTTATTATCAAGAAGTCTAATTTTGTCATGCATGAAATCTTTTTTAAGAACATAAATGTAAACAGTTCTGCTCCTATTCTTCTGTTGTGAAGTTCTTGCTCTAGGTAGTTACTAATTATAGCGAAAGATACCTACCAATTTTTACACGCTTTTTATTAGCTTCACCTGTATGTTTGTATGTTTGTATGTTTGTAACCGACTTCTTTGGGCGTGATTTTGACCCACTTTAAACGGCCAGATTTCGTTCAAACTTTGTAGATTTATTGAGGACCGATGACAATACACTAATTTGATAAAATTATTCCATTTTTCAATTTGCAAAATATGATTTTTGTTCGATTGCGTTTATAGAGCTACAGCTATTATACGACTGTTATAGATCAAACGATCTAATAACGAGTATTTTAGCCACTTTAATTCAGCATCTGCTAAAAGGTGGAGTAAAAGTGCTAAAACATAGTGCTGTAAACGTTTATTCGACGTCCTTAAAGCACACATTAGCAAATATTGCCAAATAGTCGAGATAACCGCTATTACACGATAAATGGGTGTTTTAAGAACGGTTACTCGGCTCTTATACGATTAAAGGCTGAGTAATCTAATTACTATTCGACTATTTTGCTGCTTGGGTTGCTCATATTTATGTAGGGGAGTAGACTATTGGTGCTCAGTAACCGAAAACGTGTATGAGATATATAAAGAATATAAATAATTTGTTAAGTCGTAAGACAGGTGAAATTTTATGAAAACGTAAAAATTAAAAAAATATGTAACCTTGTTATGTAACAAGCCTAATGATAGATAAAGATATTTTTGAAAGAAAGAAGAAGGTTCTCAGTAACCAGTCCATTGCTCGTGGAAACATCATGGAAAGAATAAATAATCCAAACTAAAAAGTAGAAAATAAATAATAGTTTAAAAAAACTAAAAAACACGCTTTTTATAGAAAACCGAACTAAAAAATAGAAAATAAATTTTAATGAATTTAAATTAAGAAAATAGTGTTAAAAATTTCAATGAATATAAGTTAATAATAGTGTGAATAAAAAAAAATATTTTATTTAAAAAAAAGCGTGGGGTGCTTTTTAAAATATTATCGAAATGATAATCACTCTACTCATATCTGTCAATAAAATATTTATAACTATTGACACCATGCACCCCACGCTTTTTTAAAAATAATTTTTTTTTATTCACACTATTATTAACTTATATTCAATGAAATTTATAACACTATTTTCTTAATTTAAATTCATTAAAATTTATTTTCTATTTTTTAGTTCGGTTTTCTATAAAAAGCGTGTTTTTTAGTTTTTTTAAACTATTGATATGGTACCTAAAATGATAGGGTATGGTAATCTCCAAATGACTAGCGCCACCGTGTTTTATGAAACATCAAAAGTAAATATAAGTAGAAAGCCTTGTACAGTCGTAATCTTTGTACTGTACTCGTAATGTAAGATCTATGTATGCTTAGGCTTCCTAATTAGTCGTATGACATTATTGAGGTAATTAACTAAGAGCTATATTAATACTAAATGACAATTGCAGATATTATGTAATTAACACGGACATAAACGTAATTATCTGTTTCGTCTAGACCTATAAAATTCGTATCGTCATTGAACAGAATTTTAGTGTCAAACTGTATTTATTCAAAATAATATATTTTTTACAAATGTTAGCTTTTATTTATTTATGAAGAATATTGTATTAGTTCATTCCGTATAATTATATTTTTGGTAGCGGTATTTGATTGTTCTGTTTCCGGCACCTTCGCCATCTTGGTTCCGTCAGTTTTATTTAATCATATCCGACTTCCGGTCGCACGAATGGTCGTTATTTACTCTGACCAAGCGGCAAGCATTCGGATCGGAAACACTGAGGGATCGAGACGTGGCTAAGGAAAAGTATTAGAAAATGTAAAAGCATAGATAATGTGATAGTGAAACAAGTGCAGGATTAAAGGAATAATAATTAGAGTGTTAATACATAATGTAAGTACTCCTTTTTGTTCCGGTGATCGTTAATTAGTTCTTGAAATATTTAGGTATGTGATTTGTATACTGCATAACTACGAAATAAACGTGCAATTTGTAAAGTGTTTTATCTTTTATTTAACGAAAACCCGCATTCTGAGCTGTGAGCCAACACAAATATCCATATAAATTAATCGTACTATATCGCTAGTAACATTTGAGACAGTTACTTGACCAGTGAGATTAGCTTGACTTGAGATATTTGCTGATTTTCAGATAAGTTTACAAGTGTGAGAAAATATGAAATATTTCGAGAATAACAAAAAATACCGACTTCAAAAGAAAACTACTCTAAAACAAATTAACATGCACTAAAAAGTAAAAAAATAATAATTGTGTATTCTTCTACAATTTAATAGTCAACTTACATTTTCTACTCAGCAATATGTACATATGTTCGATCTGTGTTTACCATACATGTAGTGTAGGTACAATTATTGTTATTTTTGGTGTCGGTCTCAGGTCAAGCCAGTGACTCAAATATCCGGATAGCCTATGAAAGATTCGGTCGAGTATCGTTAAATTGCTCTTAAGAATTAAAGAGTACCGTTATTTTGTCCCGATACAGATCCCATAACCAAACTCTTACCAAACTGCCCTTGAAGTACATATTATTATATCCTTTCCAATAAAAAAAGAATCATCGAACTCGGTTGGACCAAATTGAAATGGGACCACACGGGACGATACTTCCCGTACTTTCAAATAAAAAATAATCATCAAAATCTGTTCACCCAGTCGAAAGTTCTGAGGTAACAAACATAAAAAAAATACAATCGAATTGACAATCTCCTCCTTTTTTTATTGAAGACAGTTAAAAAAAAAAGTTTTATTTTAAGTCTTAGGCTGCTTTATGCAATAATTTTCATGAAAACGAAGGTAAGGAAAAATACGTTTGAGTTCGTTCGAGTCAATGAAAAAAATAGAAAAGGCATATATTATTATTCATCGTATAGTATATGTATATGATCGATGTTATTTTTACATATATTATATTATTATTAAGGCTTATTATTCAATCAATGACTACCTCACTGACATAGTATAAAACCATTGACAATTGATTGACAATTCCTCTTTTATATTATTGTTTAGATATATAATTTTATCGTACGTGGACTATGAAAAATATTCTTTTGACTTGTTTTTAAAATAATAACCAAACCAATTACCTTAACTGAGGGCAACTAGCAAGATCTGCCCTAAAACATTACCAGCCTTAGTGGTAAAGCTTTTGTTTCGAATAGTATTGCAGTAATATTTTCTGGGATTCTGAACTTATTTTAAAAAATATTGGGAAATATACCAACAAAAGTCATGTATTTTTTTACAAGATGCCAAAAAGGTAAAGAGCTGGAGTTCATCGACTAAAATATATATCAGAAAATTTCCAAACATAAAGAAAAAAAACGAGAGTAATTTTCGGTAAGAAGCATTGGAAGGTTGCCAAGAAACAAGTATCCAAAATGACAATCTAATTAATGAAACAGTACAATAGAACCTTCTAGAAGCTTTTGCGTGTAGACTAAGCCTATTCCTATCGTCATAATTTTAGTCATAGCTAGACTACTTAAGCCATATATTTATATACAAACGAAGAAAACAAAAGTAAATTATACGTTTGTTTACGTCCAAGTCAATGGAAAAATAGAAAAGGTATTACGAGAAGAACTTTGTAAGTTAAGAAGTATGGTGACTACCATTTATTTTCCAGTTATTTTTGTGTAAGAAAAGGCAGATAGTCAGAGTTTGTGATATTGACGTTTTCACAATAATACAATAGTCTTATAAAGTTTATTTAATAAACGGTACTATAAATGATTTGGATTGCATGTCAGAATAAACGAAGCTGTGCTTGTATTACTTTTTATTAGTAAGCTTGTGTAAGAAAATGCAGATAGTGAGATTTTGTGGTATTCACGTTTTCACAATAATAATAGATTTTTATAGTTTATTTAATAAACGGTACTATAAATGTTTTGGGTTGCATGTCAGAATAAACGAAGCTGTGCTTGTATAACTTTTTATTAGTAAGCTAACCAAGCTAACGTATAATACAGAATTTGTCATTATATTATTAGATTTATTATTAGATTGTCTATTCTTAGACTTTATAGGTAGTTGTTACAGACTCAAACAGCATGCGGAGTACAATTTTCGTTAATTATGATGGAAAAATAGATTATTTGTATCTTTTTTATAAAATTGTTTACAAAATTTATCGTTAAAAACGTTTCAAATATTAAAGTAAACATAGATTACCTTAAACGATAAAACGAAGCCTCGTATTCTCTTGATTAAATAAGTGGTTCTGGCTGTTTTTATTCAGTTGCTTCCGAAATAAGTCACTGTTAATTGTAGTCGTTGTTGGCAAAACGCTTTGATCTTCTCGGTTGAATGGCTTAGAATAAAGGAATCGAATAGCAAACGATTAACTTAATTATTACGTACTTTGCTCTTTCACAATACAATGAATTATCTTTGAAAATTGATAATAAATATAGAAATCGAAACAAGCGTAATATGAATATGATTATATCATTCTATCAAAGTTTTCCTACACGGCAGGTTTTCTCAATACAAACGCTCTTGTTTGCTTTTTTCCTGGTATTGTTATAGTTTAGCCTATTAAAGACTTGTAAAATGTTGTTTTCAAGATTGTGTTTTACAGTGCGTGTAGGTGAATTAACGAGTCTTTTCCTCTCATATATTTTGTACGAGCGTTAAAGTCCTTATAATGTATGTGTCCTTGAGCTGCGACAGGTGCCACCCCTTCAACGGTATCCCTACTAATAATATAAATTTGAAAGTAACTCTGTCTCTCTCTGTCTGCTACGCTTTCCCACTTAAACTACTGAACCAATTTAAATGAAATTTGGAACACAGATAGAGTGGTCCTTGGGAAAGGACATAGGATGATTTTTATCCTACGGGAACCCATAAAACGGGTCCACGCGGGCGAAGCTGCTGGCGGAAGGCTAGTAGGTATATAAATTTATAATAATTCCTTATTCATCGTATCATTCTGTTTGTGAAATATGTTTGAAAATGGATTCATTTTAAATTAAGAGAAATGGATTTCAAAATCCCACAATCTTGCTGGAGATATGTCATGTACCTATTGTGTGGGTGTCCTTATCAGATTCTGTTCGCATCTGTCCGTAAATTTTAACATTTTTGAAATATTTTTTGGCATACTCAGATTGTTTTTTATTTTACGAATTTATAATGCAGCGTTAGCAGGCAAACCGCGCTTGATAACATAATAATACTATAACTAGAATTTACAGTCGTAATCAAAAATGGGACCCAAAAATTCATGAAGTTTCGGATACACGTGTACAGAGTAGGTCCTCAGATACGAACGTTTACGTAGAGACAGGGGCCTACTTGTAATACCGATTATTAAAAATCTCCGCACAAATGAAGAAGCTAAGCTGTTACGAGGCTTAATATCTTCTTTACTTCGCTTATAGCAAAAGTAAGCCTATCACTAAGTATAATAATAATTGCCACAAGTAGACCAAAAATGTTGTTATTAATAAAAATGTAGTATTTTGAATTTGATACCTTTTAGATAAGTTTAGTGTGGATTCAAAAAGGGTAAGTAAATTTTTGTTTTGGGACATTAAATCTAATAATTTATCTCAAGGAAGATAGTGATTCTGGTGTAGGATTGACTCATATCTAGCTACCATGTTTCGGACATTCCAGATGAAAGGATCTTAAAAGTTAGTATTTAGGACGTTTAATCAAAACAGAACCATTATATTTACCAGGAAACCGACTCGTTGAAGAAGATGAAAGCTATTCTTGCGCCATTTCAGCTCCGCCGTGCATTATCGACTCCAAAGGAAAAGGGTTCAATCAATAGTATAGCTGAACAATGTATACGATGTTTGAGTTGCCGTTTACTGTGAAAACTGATTCAGTAAGAGACAGTATTTGGGTTAGGGTTTCATAAAACATTATTATAACTATTAATTAGCATTAACATATTTATTAACGAAGGACGATACATTTCATATCCACAAACGTCCTATGACTATGGACGGAGATTTGATCTGAAAATCAAGATCAGGTGTCTGTTGCCTAGCTGAAGAGAACATGAAGGTATTATATAATAAATGGAAGAAAAATAGCATAATAACGTTTTATTGAAATTTTGGGAAGAAGGAAAACCAAAGGAGTCATATACACTGGCGTAGTTGAAAAAGAATACTATCTTATTAGCTCTGACGAAAAAGTTAAGTATTTTTTGGGAGACTAAAAAAGGATAAGTAGCACAATAGGGAAAAAGAAATTGTGCTGTAGAGATTTTATTGACTGAATTTAGATTTGAATGTAAACCCATGAAGTAAGAATAACAATATATATTTCACAGCAGTTCAGTGCGATTCCTGCGTTCAGTATACCTAGTACTTTGTTGCATTGTTGCCAATAAATTCCTTGAAAGTATATTATGTCTTTAATTTTTTTGTCCTACACTTAGATTTAATCATATTATAACTTATTAATGTGCAATCTTTCTTTAATGTTTTGGTACAATACAAAATTGAGTTGTACAAAGTTCAACACTGAATTCATTCGTATTGTTGTACGCATTGATTTATATATGTATTAGGTTGTACGGCTATCCTATCACTTATGAAACGAGTCGATTTCAAACGGAAGGGTGTTCAAAGCTTTTATTAAGACTTAAAATCAAATCGAAAACATTATGTGTGCCAAGAAACCGACTCGTTGAAGTAGATCAAAGCGATTCTTGCGCCCTTTCAGCTTGGTCCGTGCCTTATCAACTCTGAAAGAAAAGGGTCAATAGTACCTAAAGCTGAGAAATTGAAACGATGTTGTAATGTGTGATGATTTGTCGCTTCTTATGAAAACTACTTGAGTAGGTGGTCGTTTTTGGATTATCATTTTTAGTATTCCGTAGGCAAAGCTATTATTAGGATCCCGCTGTCTGTTTGTCTGTCAGCCTGATAACGGCTGTATCTCGCAAAAATCGTGATAACTAGAAATTTCACAGATGAGGTATCTCTGTTGCCGCTATAACATTAGATACTAAATATAGAATAGAGTAAATATTTAAGGGGGGCCTCCTCTTCCATACAAAAAACGTGATTGTTTTGGCATTTTTATATATGTATAATGACAAGGAACTATACTTTTACCATTACCGTTTCTTCTAGTTTCATAGAAATATGGGATTGTGATAAGTGAGTGGTGAGACATGAATCTAAAAGTCGATTTACATGTTTATTAGCAACTGTATGATACAGATCATATAGGTAAAGATAAGAGAACTTACTTCAATCGTAAGTTCTTATATAATCTTACAAGAAAATTTCAATAATGTAGTTTGTTCAAAAGTTGCATTTTCACACAGTACGAACCTTCTGTCAAAGCTCTCAAGTAGATTAGGGAACGGGAAGGGTGTCCGGAGACAACTTCACAACTTCTATAGAATTACTCTGAAGTTTTACTGAAACGCTAATGATACTAAAGTTGGAATCTCGACACATTCCCCCGTCAGCAAGCTTTTAACTCCGGAGTTAAGCTCATAGCAAAATTTATATGGAAATTGACTTGGCAAGTCTTTGCCTTTCTCTAAAAAAACAAATTGGAATATTACCAATTTAATGTCATACAACGTGTTAACAAATACAGAACGAATTTAAGAATTTAAAGGTCTCAATATTTATTTCATAGAAGTACAATTGGTATGGATACTACTTTTTTATGTTACAATGCTGGGCACGGGACTTTCCGTAAAAGGTGAGACCTATAACTTCCTCTGTCAGGCTGCTCTAGATGAATAAGTCAGAACCATAACGATGATTTTTTAGCCAAAATTATACTGCGAAGTAATTACAAATTAATAAACGGGAGATACAAGAGATAAATAAATTATTTACGTTAAAGAGAATCGAGATAACTTCATACGTCAAGTTTAAGTTTCATGTAGTTAGAGCAAAGTTTAGCTTCGTAACTTATAAAGCAGTTGCAATTACGTGGAAATTTCCTTGAAAGACTAATGACAACGGAGTCTCAAGATATTTTCTGTTAGTGAGTTGCTTTGTTTCTCGTCAAATTGTTGAGAAACTTAAGTGCTTTGCAGCATTATTAAATATTATTTTTCATATAAAATATAGCAACGTGCTATCTATGGTTTTGTGTTTTTTAACAGATGTTTGTTGAGGGTAAGTCAGTGTGGTTGGCATGAATTTTAACCGATACAAAAAAGAAGCTTCATGGCAATACTAGATGAGACTCTGGATATTTTAATCAGTTGCGCAAGTGATACGAAGTAACACTGCTACTCTGGACGCTAATGGTCTCCTTATGTAAAAACCTTAAGTGTGGCTTATTTACTTAATAATATTTCTAACCTAACTTAATCTAACCAAAATTTTATTGTTTACAAACTTTCAAAAGTTTTATTTATTTAATGCTTTGCAAATGTTACACAATAAATTCGAATAACAAGTACGCCTCGGTAAGGCATTGGATTTTAGAGAGAGGCAGACATTTAGTTTTTTAATTAGATTTAAGCGCAAATTAAATTCATTCATTAATTGTCCGTCCATCCATCCATCCAGCAACCTTTTACTGTCCACTGCTGGACATAGGCCTCCCCTAACGTTCGCCACTCCTCCCGGTCCTGGACTTTCTGAATCCAGCGACTACCCGCTGTCTTCTTCAGGTCGTCAGTCCACCTGGTTGGAGGGCGGCCGGTGCTCCTTTTGCCGAGACGTGGTCTCCATTCAAGGACCTTTCTTCTCCATCGGTTGTCGGTCCTCCTAACTATATGGCCTGCCCACTTTTACCACTTCAGCTTGCAGATTTAGAGAGCTATGTCGGTAACCTTAGTTTTTCTACGGATTTCATCATTACGAATTCTGTCGCGTAGAGAAATACCAAGCATAGCCCTCCCTCTCCATCGCTCGCTGGGCGACCTTCAGCTTTTGGAAAAGGCCAACTGTAAAAGACCACGTCTCAGCGCCGTAGGTCATCACTGGCAACACACACTGCTCGAAAACTTTCAACTTCAGGCACTGAGGTATTCTGGACAAGAAGACACTTTGTAATTTCCCGAACGCTGCAATAAACCCCCTTATGGCAGTCATTCATTGTATTCATTGAAATTTATTTCATTTATTCATTTTATTCACTGATACTTCATTTAACACATAAAATACAATAAACGCGATACAAAGAATAAATAAACGCTTCCGTGTGAATAGCACGAAAATAAAATAGAACGAAATTTGTTCAACTCAGATTCTCAGTGTCAAGCTCAAGTTCTCACGTTAACAGCAGGAATTGCGAGGAGTTTGCTTGAAACACTAATGGCGCTGAAGTTGAAGCAGAGACATTCCTCTGTCAATGAGTTGCTTTCTTCTTGCTTCAGTCTGAATATAATATTATTTATTTTAGTACGTTCTGTCTAATATAAACTACTTTGAAGTAGTATTTATATAAAATTATATAAATATCGTTTTTATATAAAATTCTGAAAAAAAAGCTGTCTTATAAGTAGCGGGTAAGTGTGATCATACATTTCAACCGATCCAATAAAAGTTTCATAGCGTAAATGTAGGGCATGGCAAGACTGTGCTCATTTTGCAGTTGCTTGTCAAGTGTTTGCAGCCCTAGAGCCTAAGTATCTCCATATATAAGTGTAGTTTATTTTCAAAATAATATTTTTTGAATCGAGCCTTTAAAACTTACCTAACTTTCAAGGGTTTTTATCCATTAAAACACATGCATAATAACGAAAATTTGAACAAATAAACACTCCCATTCTATTTAAATGAAATGAAATTACTGCAAGTCAGATCTTCAGTGTCAAGCTCAAGTTCTCGCGTTAACAGCTAGAATTGCGAGGAGTTTGCCTGAAACACTAAAGGCGAAGTTGAAGCCGAGACATTCCTCTGTCAATGAGTTGCTTTGTGTTTCAAATTTTTTGCTGTTCATTATTCTATGTTATTACGTATGTTAGTTATTACCTTTTGTGTAATGGAGTATAGAATATTAAAAAGTAATATTTTATTGATTCGAATGGAGTAACATACGAGTATAAGCATATAGGCGTCGATTTGTTAAATGGTCGCTTAGTCCATTTGTTGCTACAAACTACCTCAAGTTAGTTTAAAAGCTATTATTTAGAGCATCTAACCCAAAAAACAGATGTTTAGGAAGAATAATTAAAGTTATTTTTTTCATATAAAATGAATTACCAATGAGGTAGGACACCAAAGCAAAACACAAATAAAAGGTCTTATGCTGCTACTCCTTAGGTTAACTCATTTAAGTCTAACCGGCAAATAAATTTGAACAAGCTAAAATGAACTTATTTAACTATTGAAGTTATACTTCTTTAGGCGCGTTATGAAAAACTGATGAGAGTGAAATTTCAAGATGCGCGCGCATCACTGTAACACAAAATTAACAAGATGAAGTTGCCCACTCAACCGAATAGCTACCAACGAAATAGAAATAAAACCTCTCTTAGTCGCGCATGTTGGTACGCTTGTCGCCTCTGATCACTGTTTTCATATTTATTTATAATATAATAATATTTATCCACATGGTTTTAGTTTTTACAGTCACAACACGTGTTTTATTTTCATACAAGTGCGAATTATATATGTGGCAATAAAATATATTCAGTAGTGATTTAAATTGAATATTTGGATTATTATTTAAGACAGGACAACGTCAGTCGTATTTGTCAACCGTTGGTGCGTCTCTGGTCTCGGCGTGTCGTTCAAAAATTTGACACACATGAAATATTCAGAGAGCTAAGCAATGGAAACTTGCAAACAATTTTCTAATAATATTTTATTTAATGATGCCATAGAAGTATAACTTCTCACGCGCGTACATAAGTACACGCACCCATTTTTTTGAAAATCGTAATTATTAACCATAAGGTTTGGTCATTTACAACTTAAGGGAACGGCCCCATATGTGGCATTTAAATAATTGCTGATATAGAAATTCGACTTTAAAAGCTAGAAGAAATATGCAAGAAAAATGACACTTTGCCGACTTACCAAACTACGTATATTAGTCCTTTTCAATATAATTGTGGTACTTTATCCTCATTCATCAACCATAAACTTTATATGATTTTTCATACTACCAGATGTTCCTGAGGCTGTAATAATGGAAGGAAAAACTTTCTTTGAGACATTACGCCGCCCTCGTACACTCATTAGCGTTAATTAAAAGTTGGTAAGTGTGCAGATAATGACGCACTCGGTAAATGCACTGAGGGGAAGTTATTTGACACCATTTTCTATCCGCTCTTTAATTTATTTGTACTTTGAACCCTAATGAAACTGAAGAGCATTTACATTATGTATTTTTTTTTTAAACTGAAATTTTACATGGAATTTTCAAGAACGGACCTGACTTTCTTATACTCTAGGTATTAACTCTAGGTTCTTTATGTATTAAAGGCATATTAACAAATTTTAAAAATTTCGGGGATGATAAATCTATCCAGCTTGGTTTCAGTTTTAAAAATATCGTTTTATCAGCGATAATTAACTTTAACACAAACTGAAAAATATGGCTCTTCCTGACATCTATTGGGGAGTTCGCTAATATTGTAGCGTAGAACGCCGTCAAACGTCATCCGCCGTTCAAATTCAAACAAATGAATATCGATATTGAAGAACGGACCTGAATTTCTTATACTCTAGGTATTAACTCTAGGTTCTTTATGTATTAAAGGCATTTTAACAAACGAGTATGGTATCTCATGGAGAAGACACTGTCTGCTGCAACACAGTGTAAACTACAGTGGCAGACAGGGACTTCAAACTGTTGTACAATTTTGATCAATAAAATAAATATTATCAATAATTATTATTTAAAAAGAAAAGAAGATAGCTTCGAGGATTGTGGACAGTTAATAGCACTGAAGTGGGATTCCTATGTGTCCATGTATGTAGCGATGGACCTGGGAAAGACGAAGGTTTCTGCAGTCTAGTCGCGTCCTTAACCCTTGAAAGCACAAATTAACATGCACAGTTATACTCTCCGAGATAGGAAAACCATTCCTGGCTATCGGATTTTCGAAGAGTCGAAGTCAATTCAACAAAGACACCGAATGGACTTACGATTACATACTACGAGTACACGATTTAATGGGAGACCGAGGTTCCTTATTGTGAGATATTGCGTATGGAAGCTATTTTTCAAAGACCATGTACCTCTCCTAAAAAACCTGGATTATACTTTTAAGCTCGAAATGTTCTGGTGCAACAATGAAATATTAAAAATTATTTTGTTTTTATTAAAATATTTTATTTTACAACTGTATAAAAACGTCAGTGAGCATCTTCATAAAACTTCAACTACATACAGATTTCGAGGGCTTCTAAAGCTTCCTTGGCCGAGTTACGTAGGCTGACTACAGAGTTAGAGACCAGGGTTCAAACCTCAATCAAGCAATTGCCGTTTGTAACTTTTTGGGACAGTATTTATTTCAAATTGGAAGCTATTTGAGATGGGTTTGTTATGTAACACTAAGTTGAAATTAAACCAAGAAAATCAATTTTTTTTATCCGAGCAACACTCGGTCGTCCGGGTACTAAAACTTTATATGGAATCCTTTTCAAACGTAGAATGCAGAAATTCAAAATGAAATTCATGGCAAAGTGGAATACATTTCTAAACAAAACGGTCCAAGCTCATTGGGTCTAAGATAAGAAGCAGTTTGCTGATGACGTAAACCTATCTGTTATCGTCGGAGGACCTAAGATGGCGGATCTCAAAGATAGCTTTTGTTTAGCCTCATGTTAGCATCTTTATATAACTAATAAGCGGGCGGGTTACGAGCTATGATAATTCAGACAATGCTAATAAAATATCTACAAGACATATTGCATTATATATGAAAATAGTATAATACTAAGAATAATAATAATTCCACATGTCTTAAGATTCTCGAAGCCATGTAATCCTTGATGAAACATTGATTTTTTTGGTAAAATCATAAGAATGTACCATATACGCGGGATCGCCCTTTGACCTTAAAATGTACCAGATATTAAACATTATTAACTTAATAATACGATGGTATGAAAATATCAGGTCATAAGAGTATAGTCATAAAACTTCAACTACATATAATAATATTAGAAAGTTCAGGAAAGTGCTCCAAGGTGCAAATAAAACTTTACATGGAATACTTTTCAAACGTACAATGGCGAAATTGTAAACTAAATTCATGCCAAAGTGGAATACATTTCTACTCAAAGCGGTCCAAGCTCATTGGGTTATAAGATAAGAAGTAGTTTGCAGATGACGTATCAGTTATCCTCGGAGAATTTAAGATGGCGGCTTTCAATGACAGCCATTGTTTAGCCTCGTGTTAGCATCTTAATATTAACTGGGCGAGATACGAGCTATGACTGGTTATGGGAAAATTCTAATCATAATAATAACGCGGGCATAGGATAAAACACCGGAATTCCACGTCACAAACACAGAAGGCTTATAATGTGTAGAAAGAATATAATTATAATAAACTAAGTTATGTATAACAAACTTATGTATTTATCAAAATTTTCAATTTAATTAGCTTCTTATATCTATTAAGCTGGTCTTCTCTTAAGGCAATATTTATCTCCATGCCCTAATTAATTTCTCGAATTACTCGCGTTCTAAGAGATCCCTCTATATCGTATCTAAAATGTTTGAGCTATGTGCTATGGCAAATACAACTACAATTTTTTTTGTGATATAAGACACCATAAATGTGCTTTATGTAGATTACAATAAATTGTTATATAGATATAATATTATTAAAGTACACGTCCACTGACACTATAATTTATGTTCTTAAATATAAGGATAACGTACAAATAATGGATAATATTCTATTGATATAGCTTACGTACTGTATAAAGACCCGTTTCTACCTTTCTAATACCTCTTTAATGAAACGTTACGGTGCTACGGCGTAGCTGCGAGTGCTACGACAAATTGTCTGCCGTTTGGCGACTAATTGCTAACTTCCAAATTCATCTTCAATACGAATTTCATTTCCCCTGCAATTACGTTTGATAACTAGCAATTTATTGCGACTTCGTGAGGGAATAAGCATTAATTACTTTACCGCATCACAATTAAATTTAAATTTTGTACATCAATCGTACGCCATGTACATAGTACGAACCAGTTCTATTGCAATACTATAAACAGACTTAAATTTACTCATTTTAAATCATACAATTAAAAGAGCTGAATACGTGTAGGTATAAATGAATAGTCGTGAAATATCGACTTATCTATACAATTTTTGCTGGCTTTCTGGGTTAAGTAAAAGCTAATTTATTCCAATAGTAACCGTTAAGGTAAATTAAAACTATGTATATGCCCTCATAAACTTAATATTTTCTATATTTAGAACGAGTAGTAGACTTTAGTGGTCTATTATTTAATTTAAAAGAAGTCGCAAGAAAAAGAAATAAACCGTATCGTATCTATGCAATCTAGCAAAATATCGAAGGTAAAATCTTTGTTGGACATTTGTTTTACATTATTGAATTATTTAAATTGTTAGGCGGCGGGCGCTGTCTAATGCAAACATTCGGACAAGGCGGGATGGCTCGGGGCATTAGACCCTGATTAGAATATTAAATGAGTGTACAGGAGACACTCTAGAATATAAAATTAGGCCATCCCAAGCCAACAGCGCCCTTCGCAATAAATCCCGACCCGTAAAAATGTAATTTTGGACCAATTTCTATTAAAAGTGTTAACTGGATGTAGACGTTAGCAGGGTTGTGTTACAAGGGTAAGTCAACGCCGTTAGGTATTTAAGAAGAAATAATGAAGCAGAGATAGCCGAGGGTTTTAGATGCTGGTAACTGGTGACTCTGAATGGGAAATTTTTTGAGTAGGTATTTGATTTTGTAAGTATTTATCTCTACTCTAATGAGGAAAATCAAAAGTGTTATATGCAGCTAAGAGAATCGAGTGTAGCCAGGTGGGTGAATGATAGTGGTTTCATGCGGGTTTCCGTGCTTTGCTGCTTACGTTAAAGCCGTCGGTTCTACTTCGGGCCTCTCCAATCATAGGCAGAGGACCCGTGATCAACAATAGGAAGTAAAAATAATTGTAGCCATAGAAAGGAATTTACCGAAATTCTACTACGTTTGATGGCTTTCCTAGATTACGTACACGGTAGCGTGCATACAATTTCTAAATTCCATATGTTTAGAATATATACAAGTTATATTGATGAATAGCAATGCGAACGAATTCCATACATTTCCATTTTCTATAGTATTCTATTTTACGAGTTTATATCTTAACATGACTTTCATTTATCATGGTGCCCTAATGTTTTCCTCATAACCATTGCATTATTAAACATGTTATATCAGACAGTTTATATTTGAGACATATACGATACAATACAATTTGAAAGAGTATACCAACGACATTTGAAGAAAAAATACGTATTTTTATAGACTATTATATCAGACGACCTGCTTGGCACAATGTTTACCATGCCGGATTGCCAATCGTAGGGTCTCGGGTTCGATTTCTGGCGAAACAGAAATTTGAATAATCTGTTTAAAAGTTTATATTATTACCCAGGATGTTAATAAACTATTTCATTTTGACATGGTGACAGTTGGACTACTTTAGGAGTATAAGTTTTAGAACAAAAGAAGATATATTGAAAGAATTTGCTCTCAACCCCTAACCGTCGTAGTACCTTCCATCATCAGCTCAGCAACATCATAATAATGATGATAATCATACACAAATGTTTGTTTAGCTTTAGTAAGTATATGAAAATCAATTGTTGTGCATTAAAATTTGAATGTTCCCCTCGATTTCTCGGGGATCCCATCATCAGACTTTGACTTGGTGACAGTTGGATCACCTCGAGAATGTAAGATTTCGAACAAAAAACCATTTATAATATATATTTATGTATTTATCTTATATTAGTGGCCGCCCGCGACTTCGTCCGCGTGGACTTTGGTATTATTCATAGCATGATCTTATATAGCCTAAAGCCCTCGGGTGGCCCCCCTGGGATTGCCCGTGTCCATAGGCAACGGTGATGGCTAAACACCACGCGGCCCGTCTGCCTTTAAAAAAGGCTTCCCCGATAAAGACTATCCAACACAAAAATATTTTTTCAATTGGAACCAGTAGTTCCTGAGATCAGTGCGTTCAAACAAACATACAAACGAACGAACGAACAAACTCTTCAGCTTTATGTATAGATTAAAATATTGATTAACGGGCTAATATAAAAAACATGAATATCCAAAGACAATACTATAGGTACTTTATTAATCTATGAAATGACATAAGTAACATACAATTTTATTTTTCTTTTCTTTTAATATTGAATGGCTAAAAGGATTTTTATACAATGCCGTAAAACGAATTAAAAAAAATAAGAAACATAAAAGACAGACATGACAATTTTGATAGCTGCGTCAAAATGTAAATGAACAAACACAGAAAGTAAATAATTTTGTAAAGAAATAATAAAGGAAAAGCAAAGTATAAGAATAAAACAAAAGGATATAAGTTATAAAATATGTATGTATGATAATGGACGTCAATGAAGTAAGTAATAACATGTAGTGTATTTATAACACCACACGGCGCATTTCATTCATTTCATTTGCTTCCCGTGGGAATGAGATATTTTCCCGCGGCAAAAAGTAGCCTATGTCCTTTCTCAACGTCCTTTTTATGTTTATGCCAAATTTCATCTAAATCGGTTCAGTGGTTTATGCATGAAAGAGTAGCAGACAGACATACAGAGTTACTTTCAAATTTATAATATTACTATGGATTTACGAAAGACTTAATTCGAATTTATAAATAGAACATGAAACCATTGAAATATCTGTAATCGAACCCGACTGAATACAGTGCACACAGCGCCTCTTCATAAATCATAGCAGATTTAGCGTTAATATTCATCATTCAGAGGTTACTCATGCGGTTTCTGACATTCTCTGTCCATGAAACATGTATTGTGAATTCTCTCAGGAACGCCCGTCACATAGTTTGATAATACTGCTTCATTCTATCGCAACGTTTTCTAATAAGGCAATTAATATAAGTTCAGTGTATGATAATAAAATGAACAGATTTCTTTATCAAACATTTATTCTTTAATCTAAAATATTATATCGTTTTCACTGTTTTGTTTTTGATAATGTATCTGTTCAGCAATTCCGTAATTTTTGAGATTTGTCCCAATTTTCACCAATGAAAACCCCATAGCACCACATAATATAAGAAACGAAACTATGAGAAACGTAAAACTGGGCTCATTCTTAATTAAACAGGAAAAACATTAAATTCACTACATAACTACAAATTTATTAACCATCATGCTTATAATACTTCTTACCTACTACTTAATTAAAAATCTTACTTAAAAATATATTATAGACAAAAGCTTTAAATAGAAAGTAATACTTCAAATCTGTATCTTAAGTTATCTAAAAGCAAGTGAAACAGAACGTGTAACAGATTTAGCAGTGATCTCCATCGTTTATTCACGACCAGTTCCAGATAGTGTCATAAGCAAAGCTTGCGGTGGAACGTGCATGGTGTGACTTATGAACATGTGCCGCGATGGGATGTAACTGATACCTGTTACTAAATATCGTATTCAATGTTACAGTAATGAATTGGATATTATAGTTAGGTAAGTTTATCTTAAACGACCGGTTTCAAATATTGTTATGGAATTTGTGGCAGAGCGTGCGCGGTGAAAACTGTGTCTTGTAGGTACTCGTATATGCTAAAAGTAAGGGAAGTATGAGTAGAACCTGTGAACATGAGCAGCAATCGGATGTAACTGATAACTATTTCTGTTCATCATATTCAATATTATACGAATAAAGAACCAAGTTGTTTGGATATATGTATTAGATTGCTTAATTTATGTCAAACGACCGATCCCAGATATTGTCATAATAGACCTTGCGGCAGAATATGAGCTAAAGTGAGTTAAAGACTGAAATTATTTGAACTGTAAACGGTGGGTATAATGTATGATACCCACCGTTTACAGTTTTGCTGCTCACTATGTGTTCTAAGTTTATAAGATGATTAAATTGTGATATTGTTGCGTTGACAAAATTACCCTAGATTTGTGCTTTTATAATTAAAAATTGTTGTTTACAGTAACTGACTTATAAAACCGCGTTTTCAGAATCCTTAACGTGAGAGAAATGTGATGCATAACAGATTTAACTGTTATCTACATCGTATACTCACAACCGGTTCTAGATATTGTCATAATAGAGCTTGCGGCAAAACGTGCGCGGCGTGCCGTATGAACATGTGCCACGATTGGACGAAGCTGATACCTGTTACTGAGCATTATAATGCTATTGAATACATTCAATACAATATGAAGAAGGCACCAAGGTGGATTGGAAATATTCCTTCGCTGAGTTCGGGAAAATTAGCATTATGAGAAAACCAAATTTTGGAATACCTGTACTTCTAGTGCTTTTTCATTGAGTATGAGTTTTATTTAAAGAAATTTGACTTTTAAGAACTTATCGTGTAGCCACCTGCTAATATTATTTTTAAAAGTACTGTTGGTGAACCCTTGATTCAAGTGCTATCAATTGCATAAACGGTTTTTGTCAGTATAGAAATTCAAGTTATTTTGCAGCTGAAGTAGTTACACTACATGGTATGACTGTCGGGACTATTCAGGCTCGGAGTTTAGCAACATGCGGTTTAGATATTGTCAAGTTGTGTCTGTAGCAGAACGTAGCAGTCCGAATATCAGACCTGTGTACAACTTTTGATATATCGTGAAACAGCACGATTGCTTATGCGAGACCTAACATTTTGCATTAGTGTAATAAATTTGTTTAGGATATTAAAGGAATCGAAGTGCGCTTGGCCCGGCGGTTAGGAAGCGCGCATGGACCGGCGGTTAGCGTAGAATGCAAGCGATCTATGCAACTAAGCCAAACGGGCGCGGTCGGGTGTAAGATGGGTGACCGCTAGTGGCAAAAATTTCATGCGCGTTTCCGTGCTTCGGAGGGCACGTTAAGCCGTCGGTCCCGTTTGTTGTCGATAGATAACAGTCGTTAAACCTTGTCGGAGGCCTTATGGGCGGTTTGAAAACATCCGACAGCGGGTTGGCCACTAACCCGCATTGGAGCAGCGTGGTAGAGTAAGCTCCAGGCCTCCCCGATAGTGGGGAGAGGCCCGTGCCCAGCAGCGGGTGGGACGCAAAAAAGGGTTGCAGCCAGCCATTAAAGGAATATTTAAGATATTTAAGCGCTTCATTGCTGAGCACGGATTTCTCTCTACAATCGGAAAAGCCCCGAGCAAAACACCTCGTATTGCAATGAGGGTTCAACGCCTCCTATCTAATTGAAAACATCCGGGTCTGAAGACTTAACGTACCCTTCGAAGAAACACACATGAAATTTGCCTCCAACTGCCGAGTGGCAGTGACATACCTTAATTGTTCCTTATATTATCTAAGTTACGAGTAAATAGGTGTAGTCGCATCGCAGTTCTTTGTGCACTTCCAATTATTATGTGCCTATAATAATATAATATAATAAATAATATAATAAGTAGCACTTGAAGTACTATTTACTTTAGACTTCCTATTTGTAACATTTGTTAAGTAATTTTAAACTTGGTGATTTCAATTATACTAAACGAGTGTTATCAAACAATAATTACTGTAATATAATAAGACAAATACCAATATTTGGAAATATATAAGAGAACTATCGCATAAGTCCAACAAGCAAACAGCCGCGACCCTTACAAATGAGCCTATTAAGATAGAGAAAACCGAAAGTGGACGTCACGAATCCCTGGGCACGTCCGTCGCATTGCGTCTCATTATTGGTCGGATTGGAATTTTGAATAGTTCTTTTTTTATAAGCAATGACATCGCACGACTTGTGCATATGAAAAGAAAAACATTTTAATCCAATTTTGCTCGTTTTTTTCAAACCAAAAATTAGTGAATTGTCAGAGAATGTTATTTTATCCTCCGTGGTCTTCAATAATTAGTCACCTAAATATCTGAGTAAAATAATGGCTACCTTAAAACGTGTATGATGATTAGTTTATACGTAATTCGAAAATTCTCGTTTTTACTGTTACTATATTCCGCAACACTAGGACGCTATTATTCAGAAAAGTCGGCGGTGTTTTAGTGCGGTACAATTCCCACATGCCCAGGTATCTCTCTCGAGGTTCCGGGGTACCTTTTGAAGAATCCCCTCGATACAAAAAGGGGCACTATAATCAACCTATATCGAACAAAATGCCATCAATATAGGAAAATGAAAGCAAAACAAGTTACATGCCTCTTTCAAATATATGCTAAACCTCATTTTTGAATAGGTTGAAAGAGCGGTTATAATAAATGACAGACCTACAACCGTCAGGTGCCCGCAACCGTTGCCAACTTCAAGCCTATTAGAATTTTGAATGTCCTTGTTTTGTGATTTATAGCTATTTTCAAAGTTATTGGCGGTTGTAAGCCTCAATTCGATTCGAAATGCCTATTGAACCGAGTTCCAATGTAATAACTAGATTTAAGCTTGGAATGGCAATTTCATTTTTGTGTAGACGTAATAACATTACTGCTTTTGCTGGGTTGAAGTGGATTGGCTGTATTATTATTATGAATTTTCTCTTTTTCGATAACGTTTCTGTACTAAATCAAGATACATGAAGGTCGGGAAAATAGATTCAAAAAAGATTTTTCCTTTGGTACAAAATAAAGTATTTGCTTCCCATAATCTACTTATTATTTTTAGAGTAACGGCTAACATGAAAATGTTAGCAGAGAGAGAAGAGGACACAAGCGGGTGCGCGATGAATGTGAGGGAATATGATGGATTGGTTTCTAAATAAAGAGGCGCATTTTTCGCTGCGCTGAAGTTAATTAATTTACCGAGCCCAACAGTCCGAGCTGTCAGGCCCAACCCTTGCCGGTAATAAATCTAGCGCAAGATATATACCTAGCATCTGAATTCGATGTCCCTGCAAGGGGCTATAAATTTTTCCGACCGTCTTATGCTCGTGAATTTCTAGACCACATCCGCGACGATGTCTAGCAATGCAGGTTTTTGTACCATTTTTCAAGCTCAACACTATCCTTGCTTTTAACGAATTACTAACCTAAATGCCTTACTTACACTGGGAGCTTTTCTAACAATAAATTTCGCGCAATAATTCTTAGCGCTTTATGCTCTGAGTGCAATATTCCTGTAAGTTTTTCCTAGTATTTTTATTACGGCTTAGAAAATATAAAAGCTTTCAAATGAGAAACAATTTCCATCAAGAACAAAGGAGATTTCATTGAAAATATTGAAAGCAAGAGAAAGCAATTGTTTGAAGAAGTACGATAATTTAAAAGAAAAATCCGATATTCTATTAGAAGAAATTTGCTACTCAGTTCGATATTTAATATTAGCAACAAACGCGGTCGTACAGCGAAGCGATGAGACAGGCCGCGACAGGAAATTGCTTTCGGACCGGAAGCGTGGCTGCGAATGGACAGCGCTGCCAACCGCATGGAACGACATGTAAAATAGATGGAGATTTATGACGTTGTATTGCTTTCCACATGAGGACAACATTACATAATATCTTGTCATAATATTATTATATTGGACGAATTTGAAAATTAAAATGGTAAGTTAAAGTTAGGCACTGACTTAGAAAAATGTTACAATGCTGAAATAATATGTGAAACAAAAAAAAATTATAGAAATAGAGCTGACATCATATTCACTTCGAAATTCCATTTATCCGTTTATCCAGGGTGTGCTTCCGACGGAATAGGATTTTTATACCCTAGGCTTTGAAACTCTGGCACTTTTAGGAATAGAAACTTGTATTTTGTGTTATGAATTGAAAACGTTTCGACTTTTTGAATGCTAGAAATCTCGAAATAATCATAAATAGCACCGGCATCTTAGTCATTAGCCCTGAACCTCTTATCTGTTGTGGGGTTCCGCTGAAATTCGATTTCCAAACCACAGTCTTTAGAACTCAAAAACTAGTAGGATTTGCCATTTTCAGTTATGAGTTTTAAATCTTTTAAAAATTTGGACTTTTTTAAATGCTTAGATATCGTATGACGTAACAGTTTAAAGTTTAAGTTAAAAACAAATTACCTATTTTTCTTAAGACTAGAATGTAATTATACCTAATGAAAGTATCTAGATGATACTTTAATACATGTAAAAAATGTTATTAACAGTCGGAAATAGAGCTGAAGTGGAGCCGTATATGATATTTGCATCGAAGTGCTGGTGAATCTCTTATCCGCTGCGGGATTCTGATTCAATTGGATTAATACTTATACCACAGTCTATAGAACTTAGGCTCTAGTAGGTTCTTCTATTTAGAGTTATGGATTTTAAATCTTTTAAAACACTTCAAAACTTTTGAATGCTAGAAAACTAGAAACAATGGTAGTAGAGCTTACATCATATTCGCGTAGTAGTGCTGATCAGACTGATATGGGATTTCAGGGCAATTCGGTTGTTGACACTATGAACAGAAAAATTCAAAATGCATACCTCGAAAAGGTTGCACTAATTTACACTTGGAAATCAGGATAATTGTTACTTAATTTTTGTTAATGATTTTTATTTCATTTTAAATCAATAATAATTAAATCAATTCACTATACCACGTTGTGACGTCATAAATATTTTTCTCGTACAAAATGTATGAGGATGTCGCATTTTGACAGCTCATTAAAAGTATGTCAATTGATTTGGCAGTCAACTACCGAATTGGATTTCTATACCACAGTCTTTACTGTTATATTCGCATCAAAGCGCCGGCGCTGGAATTGAATTTTTATACCACAGTCTTTGGAACTGACGCAATAGGGAATATGTTTTTTTTCATAGTATCAATCGATCTTATTTGGCATAGGGATTAATTTTAAATCTATTGGAAAACCACCAAAAACGGAAATATGAGGTTTGTTTAACGTTGAAAACGGCACACATTAATGAGGCGAGACATGATGTCAAATGTCGTAAACTAAATACATGGAAAAAATACTTATTTTGACTCTAAAAACTGTTTTGGAGTCGGTGCCCGTTCAGAGCGAAAGGTACTCCATTTTACTAAGGGCCCGACTCCAAAATAGTTTTAAGAGTCACTATGGTAGTGCAAGGAAGTAGCAAGGAAAAGTATAAAATGCGAAGTACTGAACAATATTATTTTTTACCGATTGAAGGCGTTTTTTTTTTGTTAAAAAGTTATATAATTCACTCTTTTTAGTACCTTTAATTATTCTGTATTGTTTAAGCATAATTGGCGATATTTCCACATACTTATGTGTGCCTATAAAATTTGAGAGATCCCCTCGGTTTCCATCATAAGATCTTGACTTGGTGACAGTTGGAAGCATAATCCTTTGAACAAAAAACATTTATCGAATGAATTTTCTCTCAACACCTAACCATCGTAGTACCTTCCACCACCAGGTCAGCAAGATGAGATGATAGTTACTATGCACAAATATCAATTTTGGTTCAGAAAGTATAAGAAAATCAATATGTGTGCCTGTAAAATTTGAGAGTTCCTCTCGATTTCCCTGGGATCCCATCATCAGATCTTGACTAGGTGAAATTGGGACTACCTCGGAAGTATAAGCTTTCGAACAAAAAAAGAATCATCAAAATTGGTTCATAAACGACGAAGTTATCCGCGAACAAACATAAAAAAAACATATATACGGTCGAATTGAGTAACCTCCTCCTTTTTTGAAGTCGGTTAAAAAATCAAAAAGTATGCGCTGTATAGCGATGTTTTCAGTAGTTCCTGTGGTACTTTCAAGATGTATTTGATCGCTTATTTGGCGAGAATAGCAACAAAAACCTAAACCTTTTGTTAAAGAATTCACAACGATGTGTCGCACTGAGCCGATTATCTGGCGTGAGATTGGAGGAATTGAATTTTGGCGTCTAGTATTTTTCGATTCCATCGCTTTTAGGACACTTTCATGAAGCAATTTTTGAAATATTTTACTAGTCTATGTATGCACAAAAAAGATCGGGTTGTGTAAGTTCTTCCAAAAAAACATTTAAAGTTGCAAGTATAACGTTGCAATAATTGTTATTTTATGTTATCGTCAGAAAGCTTCACCCCTACTAATACAAAATTATTATTGCCATATACGTATGCCCAGTACTTAAAGCATCAAGGTATGACAGGTATGACACCCGTCAGAGGAGTGCCCTTACGAGCGAACCCCTCGTCCCAACGTCCATGCACAATGTGCCTTCTAGTTATACAACTAGTGTGTCAGTGTGTGTCGGTGTCAGTGTTGAGTTGTTGCATAGAAAATGACGTTGTTAATTGAAATTGACATATTTAGAAATGTATGCGTCTGTAGCGATGAAAGAATATTTGTGAATGTGTGACAAAAGTAAAATGTGTGACAAAATTAAAATGTGTGCGTTCTTTCCACAGAGTACATTTGTATATACTGAAAGTTCTTTCCCCGCACCAGATTTGACACAAAAATTATGTATCGAAGCGAGTCGCTATGCCGTCTCTCCTGAAGGGTGAGTCAGTAACTTTGATGCTCTAAGGCCCAGTGTAGACCTATACAATACAATACAAATATACAATACAAATATACCTACAAGAAAGTATAAAAAATAATTGATGGGTCTTATTCAATTATTTAACTTACGTTTAAATGTGGTTACGCGCAAAACGTACCTAGCGAATTTTCATTTCACTTAAGCTACAAAAGGACGTGTAAAGTTTCTATCTGTTAACTCCCTTTTTGCCTGAAGGTAAGGAGAAAGTTTCAATCAGATTTTAACGTAACTTTTTACATCTTGTTAAATATTTAAGAAGTAAAAAGGTAATAAGTATCTCGTCAAACATTAAACGATCAGGTGCAATGTTTTTATTTTTTGCTCAGTCAGTTTTCTGTTACTTTATTTGCATGATGCCTGACAAGTCAACAGTCATGAACATTTTCAAATGAATACTGTTATCTGTTCCATTTATCTTATATATGTAAGCAATCAAGCCTTTCAGCAATAAAAACATTGTTCTATCAAGATCAGGGTTTTAATGTATGCAGGCATAAATAAAGTTTTTAAGTACATGTTGAATTTAATGGTTTAATATCAAAAAGTATGTTGAAGATATGTTTTTCAAGTGAGGTCATTCGCCATAACCCAAACTCATCTTTGCTTATCCATTAATATCATTGTGTGGTTAGAATTACAGTAGGTATATGTAGATATATAAAGATGTTAAAGTTCGCAATCCAACCATGGCTTCAGAGGATACAGTAGCTGTATGTTACTATGAAAGAAAAATAAGCATTATGATATTATTATTGCTGCCATAGACTCAATATTTGAAATACGAGTAGATATGGGAGAAAACCTGTAGTGTTATTTATACACTACATGTTACTTACTTACTTCTTCATACACTTCCATTATCATTTTGAATAACTTATATCCTTTTGTTCTATTATTATCTTTACTTTTACTTGCTTATTTCTTCATTACTTTGATAATGTTTGTTTACCTAATTTGACACATCTATCAAAATTGTCTTGTCTGTCTTTTATTTTTATTATTTTATTTCATAGATAATTACATTTTAATATTGTCTTTGGCTGATTCATGATTTTTATATTATAATTCTAAATTGTTATTTTTAAGTAATAAAATAATATAATGTTTCTCTAATTTAGTTTTGTATTAGTTATCATATTAAATTAATTTACGACACACGCTAAAACTATGGATCATGGAAACTCTTTGGATAACCTGCTGGTCGAATGCAAGAATATGCAGAAAAGAAATCTATTAAGATATCAATTCAAATTTGAATGAATTTGATATATAAGAGCCGGACGGCCGAACACGAAGTTCTTTCTTTGAGTGCTTTCTCTTGGTTCAACATCTTCCTGCTAGTCTTTCTGGAAGTATTTTCAAGTGAAAGTAATCTAAACCTACTTAACTTTATACTACCTATGCGAGCGGATTCTGGATTCTTGATGATATCTACAGTATTGACTGGATTTGTCGAATGTGGATTTCTATTCTATCTAAAGAGCTGAAGATTCTGGACTTGCACTGGACCATCCACTAAAGGAGGTACCTACTAATAATCATACTATCGTTCTGCGAGTGTCATAGGGACTTTAAGTGTGCTAGTTTTTAATTTAGTTATACCCTTAGTGTAGTATATGTTCTGTAACCACTAGGTTATAAAATAAACCCAGTTAAACCCTAAACACCTTTTATTTCACTACAAAGCTTCTAATACTTTTTTCTTTACATTTCATGGGTATGCGAGTGTTTTGTTGCGTATTGAAGGTTGAAATAATAGCCGTCATATTAAATGGCGATTAAAATGTGTGCTACATGTACTCTATGCAAACATAGACTATAATTTCCCGGGCATGATAATATGCGGCTAAAGTGAATTGCGTATCATGAAAATAAAAATTAAATATACTAAATTACATATGAATTCGATTTAGGTTTTGTGAGATGACATGTCGAGGAGTTTTTATAACCTGAAATGAGATGAGGGTTGGACTTTATTGCTGATTTTATTCTACTACAGTGCGGTGACACGTAACGAACATTATAGTCCTTTTGTATAAATTACCCGGATAACCGAGCTCGGATAAAAATAATCGATTTTTTTCAGAAACTCAATAACTTAGTGTTGCTTAACAACGCCATCTAGTAAAGTGGCTCCCAATAGTATAACATATACTCGCTAACAGATGTCATATTTTTCAGTTCATATTTAAGTTGATTATCGCTGATAAACTGATATTTTCTAATAATGAAACCTACTTAGATCGATTTATTGCCCCTGAAAACCCCTGCATACTAAATTTCATGAAAATCGTTGGAGCCGTTTCCGAGATTCTGATTGTATATATACATAGGTATAAATAAGAATTGATCGTTTAAAAGCATTAGATATCACAATTTGTGAAATGAATGGCTGGTTAAAAATTTATTAGTTGTCAATGTGGCGGGTTGCTAATGGATTCCAAAATACTCACGTTCTCTTTTCTGAATGTCAGATCAGAAATTTTATATTTGAGTATACCTACAGTTTTACGGGCTTTACCTGTTTTTCGAATAGGGAACTGCACACAAATTCTATGGCCGCAACCCTTTTTGAGTCCCACTGCTGGGCACGGGTCTCTCCCCATTATTGGGAAGGCCTGGAGGTTACTCCACCACGCTGCTCCAATGCGGGTCGGTGGAGATGCGGGTTAGTGGCCAACCCGCTGTCGGATGTTTTCAAACCGCCCATAAGGCCTCCGACAAGGTTTAACGACTGTTATCTATCGACAACAACCGGGACCGACGGCTTAACGTGCCCTCCGAAGCACGGAAACGCGCATGATTTTTTTTTCCCCATAGCGGTCACCCATCTCGCACCCGACCGCGCCCGTTTGGCTTAGTTGCATAGATCGTTTGCGTTCTACGCTAACCGGGCCATGCGCGCTAAAAAATCTAGGCTAGACCGGCTATAATTCTATACTAGACCGGATCCAATATTGCTTAGCTTCGTTTACATTCTACTTAAAAAGTTTGATCATCATATTATACCTAATAAATTGGCTTAATGTAGGTCAAGCTTACCCTTAGTAAAAAGTTTTTATATCAGACCATAAACGAACTCAAATAATCCAGCTGGACTGTACTACTGGAATCAATTTCAGAAGCAGATATGCACTTATCGGCTTACGTGCCTGTACGAGCGTGCAGGCAAGTCGCGCTTCGCTAACCAAATTAAATCTTGCGTTTTGCTGTATGTGTACACTACTCTAGAGATTATGCACGGGCAGATTTAATTTTGTGTTTTGAGAGGACACAAAATATGTGCAAAATTAATAAAAAATATATAATATCTTTGGACAATTCACACAACACCATCTGATTCCAAACTAAGCAGATGATGGTAATCAGAAAGCTGATAAACATACTTATATTATTCTAAATACATACTTAAATTGATAAATTAACACCCAGACACGGAACAAATAGTTATGTTCATCACACAAATATTTGTCCTTGGTGGGAATCGAACCCATGACCTAACGCTTCACAGTCGACTCATCACCCACTACGCCACGGTGGCTGTCATATAACTATGAGTCATAATAGCATTTTCGGCAAATATTTGCTTTAGGAATATGAATAACCTCCTGAGGGGCTAGACCTTGTTTAATGTTTCATAGATTCAATAGGCTTCAGTGAAATCGAGAACCACGTAGCCTGCATTTATAAAAGAAAAAAACAGAACACAATAGAAGTTACTTTTAATTACTAACATTTTATTGATTTATTCTGAAAACTTCACCAAATTGCAGATTGTGCAGTCGATCTGACCCCTAGTGTAAGTTTGTAAATGCGCAAACGTTACTACTGCGTCCGAGTTAAAATTGAACAGAGAGATCTTAACCTGAAAGGAATAAGGTCGATAATAAAATTCTAAACTCAAACACGTTAGTAACGTTTTTGCGTGTGCAGACTTACACTAAGGCCTCTGGATATAATTTTCAGTAATGAATATGTCCTGAAATCAATCCCAGGTACAGTAGTGCATTAATCGGCTTACGTGTCACACAAGCCTGCAGAAAAGCCGGGCTTCGTTAATCGAATCAAGTACCTACTGTGCTTCTCATGCAGACCGTCCCAGGGATTATGTACGAGCAAATTTTATACCAAAGCTACTAAACCAGAGCTTTAGCATTAATATGGAAAATGTTTTAGCTACTTAAGCGAAATAATTTCTATTGCACTCTCCATAACGTAACACTTAGTTACATCTTCTTTTTTCTATTGTGCTATCAGTTGAGAAAATTTGTCGATAGATTCCTACTGAACAAGCGTTTTAGTTTGTTTCTTATTTAAATAAATACCTTTTGATGTGAACACAAACGGCTCTTATAATTTTTTCTCAATCTATCTCAATCAACAGAAACCTGAACACCTGGCGTGTGTATACATATATTTAAAAAAAACACTAAGAATAATATAATTTATCTTTACATTTTTTTTAAGTTTAACTCACTAAATAACATCGTATAACTCAGCTGTATATTATTTCATATCAGTATTTGTTGGATTTATTACTAGACGAACTTTATGCAATTATTAGTATGCAGTAATTGGTTTACGTGCTTGTACGAGTATGAGCGTTCAGACGAGCCGTGCTTCGCTAACCGAATTAAAACTACACATCGTATACAAGTTATTCCAGAGATCATATGGGCTAAATTATTTTAAAGTTTTTGAGATGATATATTTAACCTACATATTTCGTTATGTGTTATACATTACTTCACCTTTTTTAATGTTAATTTTAAGTTACGATGCGCGTAGGGCCCATGGCTAGGTAGCCGCTCCACAGTCCCGTATAGGCACGATAATACATATATACCATGTTCAAGCATTTGCTGACACAGGACTACGGCGCGTGGCAAAGAAGAGGCCGGCAGGAACACAGATATTCCGGAGACATCGATCGTGAATCGCTAGTTTTAAGATACTTAGAATGTAGAATTTAAATATTAAAATAATTAAGTTTGGATTAACCTATTAGTTTTAATTTCGCGCCCTGCTGCGACCGCCCTCATAGTCATAATATTTTTCGGTTTACATTTAAGTTGGTTATCGCTGAAAACATTTATAAAACGATGTTTTCTGAGAATGAAACGTAGCTAGATCGATTTATTGCCCCCAAAAACCCCTGCATACTAAGTTTCATGAAAATCGTTGGAGCCGTTTCTGAGATTCAGATTACCTATATATAATTTTATTTATTTATTCTTCAATTTAGTAAATATACATTCTATTAATAAAATTTCTAACTTAATTATATACATATATCTTTTAAAATAATAATATTTTAAAATAATAATAAATTTTAATATAATTATATTAGGATTGCTCGTTTAAATGTATAATGTATATTTTTACTCGATATTTTTACCCGAATCATAGACGGAAGCCATAGCGATTCTATTGATACATTTTTGTATTAACACGCACAGGCTTATTGAGTCTGGTGAAAAGAAGGGTCGAATGTGAATATTTCAGCTATTTCATAAAGCGCGGCCATCTTTTCTCGTCCCCGGCTAGAATTATGGCGTTATTGAAGTCCTTTTGAGGTGTTAAAGCTGGAATTATTTCCCTGACGTGTGTTCGGTCCCAAGATAAATAAATCGGTTAACCCTGTATTCAAAGTCAGAAAACTTATTCGCTTTCAGAGAGTATCTCAAAACAATGGACGGCGACCCTTTCCATATTTATAGGTGTAACAACAAAGTAAAATAATGACCCCGTAAAACTAGGTAACGACCTATTACCGTTATTATAAAGTTTTATTACTGCCTGTATGTTACATCGTAAGCAGTAGCTTATTACTTGTTATAAAGACTACAAAATAAATCAAAGTTGAAAGAAATGATAAAAGATGAAATAAAAAATAAATAAGTGAAGGAAAAATTAAATTAAAACAATCGGAGTACAAGAGAGCTTAAGTTATCAGAAAAACACAATACCATAAGATAAATAGTCAAAAGTTATTAAAAAATCAATTTTAACTAACTTAATATAAATTAATCGATCCTGAGACACATAGAAAACATTTTTTGAAAATTTTACTCTAACAATATCATTATGATAGTTCTCGTACCATGAAAGCGAAACTTCCTTCCGTGTTCCACCTTCGTTTTCTTATCGCTTTATCATAATTTCTGCACTTGTAAGGGAAATATTATTTGTGCGGGCAAAAAAAATCTTAGCACCGAAAAGTGTTCCGCTTCCTGAACTATTACTGAATACAGAAGCATGGGAATAAATTTTTGAATAAGATTTTGCTTCGAGTTAAAGAGTTACGTTATATTTATTAGACACCAAATGCATAATATGTTAGAATTATCCCATGATAATACCAATATCCATATATTGGTTTCCCTAAGGCCTGAACTTAGTCACGAACTGCCGCGGTGACCTCGTTATATGACTCATATCAGCCGTGTTCGTAACCAAAATACGGTACAAAGTTTTGTAACAAACAAAAGTGGAAGTAATTGTAGTAGTAAAGCATAAACTGTTGGATAAAATTATCGTTTGTAGCGACTGGAGGTCAATGTCATAAATATTAGACTACGACATGTCGGTATGACATTTTACATGAAAGGCCTACGAATAAAATCCTGATAAAGTAGCTGAAATTTACGTAATGTAACGTAATATATAGTAAACATACTCGTAAAATGTGTTAACTTTTAAGTCTGGAAGTAAAAGTGATCCAAGTAACCATAGAACAGTATCTGTCTTACCTGTCCTTTCAAAAATATTTGAGCTAGTCTTATATAATCGACTACATGCCTATTTGAAGGAAAAAAGTTCCTCATTACCCAGCAATACGGTTTTTGCCCAAAGTCGAGCACTCTCACCGCCGCCGTAGGTTTAATTACCAAAATTAAAACTAATGTAGATCAAAAAAATTATGCCCTAAGTATCTTTATTGACCTAAAAAAGGCTTTTGATACAGTTAGTCATTCTAAGCTGTTACAAAAATTAGGCAACATCGGTATTACAGGCACCACCCTTAAAATGTTTGAATCGTTGTTGCAAAATCGGCAACAGGTCGTAAAAGTAAATGACTACACTAGTTGCTCGCAATCTGTGACATACGGTATACCACAAGGGGCAATAGTGGGAACTTTATTATTTTTAATTTACATAAATAATATAAACAAAATAGGCCTGACTGCACAACACTGTACGCGGACGACACCTGCTTGTTCTACTTTGATAAACCATTAGATAATAATTATACCTGACGCTCAAAGAGATCTTGAGATTCTAAATGACTGGTTAAAATACAATTTGTTAACAATAAATACAAGAAAGACAAAATTTATGATTTTTTCAGCTAAAAATAAACAAGTATGTTTATATCGCTGTGCATTGCTGTACGCGCTCGGTGTCGTACGTATACAGTGCACTAACGAATAAATTACTATTCGCGATCTGCGCGGCGATTTCCGCGACACGTTATAATGGCTATGAGTTCTGAAAAATTCATAGCCAATGAACTGCTGGCGTTTCTCCAGCACGCTATCGATACGATGGACGAGGTCAGTATCATCCAGATCTGCTCGTCTAACTACTCATGTGAGGAGATCATCAAATCGAAGACGCTCCTGTATGAGTCGATAGGCAAGATCGACCAGATGCAGTCCCGCAGAAGGGATGAAAAGGGGGAGCGAAGCCTTCAGGACATCATCAACATACTGAAGGTGACCGATCCTGACGACGTGCCGACCTTCGTGGCAAGGAACTTACATAAGTTGCCTCCCGTCACGTTCGACCACGTCGACGTCACTAGGCTGCTGAAGGAGGTTACATCCCTGAAGGCGAGCCTGGCGGATGTTGTGCTAAAGTTAGAGGCGTCTCAGAACACCATCAGTGACCTGCGGGCCGAAGTTGAAACAATGCGCATTACTTTGGCAGTAACTAGGTCACCTGAGGCCAATAACATTAACACGCGTCGCGGGGCATGCATCGCTTCGCCGTCAAGCGTCGAGTCAGCGAAACTTGATGCGTCACCGGCCGCTGTTCCCGCACGTGACAGCGGTGTCGCATCCGCTGCCCGCCCGCTGCCTCCCCCCGCGGAGGTTTCGCCTGCGCAAGTTACGTTACCTCCTCAACGTGACTACGCCGCCGCTGCCGCCCGCCAGCAACCCGAAAAGCGGACTAAATTGAGGATCGAGAGTGGGAGCGAAAATATTCGCAAGGAACCCCCTCGTAGTGCAGTGCCTAAGGGGCAGACCGATAGGGACGGCTTCATCAAGGTGGAGCGGAAGAAGAGGAGGCCTCCCTGTCGCAACCAGTGCGGCACTGCACCGACTGGACACAACAATCTGCTGCGTCCCGCCATCCCAGCGACGTACATCTACGTCTCTCGACTTCACTTCACTACGAAGGCCTCCGATGTCGTGGAGTACCTGAAGGTGAAGACGAAATTCGTATTAAGTGTTGAGAAGTTGGAGTCACGCAACGCAGTGAACTTTAGTTCGTTTGCGGTGCGTGTCCCCACTGAATTTCTCAGTACTTTTATGGACGAGAAGTTGTGGCCAAAGGGGGTCGTGTTCCGAAAGTATCATGGACGTCGACGACCGCCAGAAGTCACCGGACCCGCGCTCACATCGCCGCAAAAAGTGTGACGTAGTTTTTAAGTTATAATTATTATGTATGCTAGTCTGTAAGGTATTTATTATATGGGCCTTGATGCCTGAAATAAAGGAATTATTATTATTATTATATTATAAAGTCCCGGCTTACCTCGCGGATTACTACGGGGGCGCCCGACATGTTTCAGTGCAGCATATACTCTGGAGAGCGACACACACAGTCAGCATTGTATGCGCCCCGTCTGGTAACACCGTAAGCGCACCCGCGGTTGATAACGACGCAGACGCACAACAAGATCCGGAGACTGCCAACACCGCCACCTCCCTCCGCACCGCATTTACATATCCTCGCGAGACGTTTTATAGTAAAAAATAAACAAATATCAGAATTCAGGCTTTTAATTATTAATAACAGTAGGTATACTACAACGTTCACACCAGGAAAAGTATCTTGGACTTTGGTTAGATGATAAGTTAACTTGGAAACCACATATTGCGCACGTGAAGGGTAAATTGATGTCTTTATTAGGAGCTTTATATAAAATGGTTAACTGTTTACCAAATAAAGCACACACAAATTGTATACAACTCTTTAGTAAAGCCGCACTTAGAATATCATATTGCAATTTGGGGATCAGCAGCAAAAACTAATTTAAATGTACTACATCAAACACAAAAAACAAGCTAAAACAATTAATCAATTTAAAAAGAAACTTAAAGAGCATGTTCATAATAATTTGTGATTTAATTAAATGCAAAAAAGCCCTAGAGGCTCAACTTGATACTTTATTAAAATGTTATTATGTTTCTCATTATAAGTGAAACCGTATGTTTTGTATGAGAAATAAAGATTCTTTAAACCTAACTTAACCGTACACGTTATCATTATCGTTTTATCTTATGGCTAGACTTAATTTTGGCTACATAAAAAAACATACTAAAAGTTGTTCTTTACTCAATGATTACATAATAAGAAATATAATATATGATCTTTTAAGAAAGCGCGTAATACAACGTATTGTATACTCGCATAGTGTCAGTGTAATTATTATAGTGCAGTGTAATTGCGGAAAAAGAAACTGGATCTATTTTGATATTATTTTACGGATTCTATTAATACGATAATGACATTAACATGAAGGGTTGAAAAAAGGGGGGAGTGTTATAAGACGGTTATAAGCAATCTAGTATTACAATTTGCCAGACAGTCAAAGGACGCCACAACTGTTGCCGCGCCGCACGTGATTGCGTGCAAACAGTCTCGCTGCTAGTTTTATTGCGAAACCCTTATATGTTTTTTCTTCATAGTACATGAGTGTTGAAAGGTTCAAGTAAAGGACAAGTGTTATCCAACTATAGCACTTTGTCAGGCAGTGAAATGCTGCTTGTGCGTGTATCCAGTCTTGCTGATAGTCTTATTGCGAAAATTGTTATGCTAAGTGGCTGCAACCATTTTTTGCCACTGCTGGGCACGGGTCTCTTCTCATTCTCGGAGAGGCTTGGAGCTTACTCCACCACGCTGCTCCAATGGGGGTTGGTGGAAATGCAATGTAAAGGACAATATTTATGTGGGATTAAAAGTTTTCAAATTTACAATCTTTGGATGAAAATCGTGGCTTCTATAAAACAAAAAAGCCCCAAGTATGCTTACTATTGATAACGCTCTAAAGGGTATTTATTCTATGCATCTTTTATTGCATCTACAAAACGTGTTAACCTTCTGTAAAATAATCACGAGAACGTAATATTTAAGAGTGTTTGGAAGATATAAAACAAGCATTTGTCCTATTTAAATTGATAATACAGAAACTATCTAAAACGTTTGGACATTACTCTGCGGACTCTAATAATTAAAGATCATTTTCAAAATTATGCAGGAAAAGATGGAGGTGCGATAAGCAATCCAATAGCACTTTGTCTGAGAGTCAAATCCTGCTCTGCGTGTCACCAATAACGCTGCACGCGATTGCATTCAAGCAGTCTCGCTGCTAGTTTTATTGCGAAATCTTCATAAGCGTTTTATTTCATAGCACGTAAGTGCTAGAAGGTGCAAATTAAAGAGGGAAGTGTTACAAGTAATCCACTTGTAACACTTTGCCAGTTAGTCAAGTAATGTGTTTTCACCAGCGCCACGCTGTCACAAGGCGATTACGTGCAAGCAGTCTCACTATTAGTCTTAAATGGATCAATAAATAAATTACGCTTTACGCACAAAGTGCTTAAAAACGTTTAAAAAGTGTTTATGTCTATAATACTCGTACATTGCCAGACAGTAAAGAGTTACATACTTTTATTCTTTTACACACTCTGCAATCGAGTGCAAGTCTGCTGCTAGTCTCGCTAGGTCATATTGCAAAACGCAGGCAGGCACGTGTTGCCCTTATTTGTCTTTAAAATAGTAAAATAAGAGATAAATCTCACAGGCTGTCAGATTCTACGCTATTGAGGTTTATCTTCAATTATGGAAAAATGGTGATACTTGTACAACGCAAGGGCATAATAAATATATCCTCGGCAAAATACAAATTCTTTTTTTAGTTTCAGCTAATCTATCCAAATTATTTCAATTTAAATATGAGAAACTGTTAGATAATCCAAGAAGAAATTAAAATGCCCAATTATGTAAAACGGTAACTGTCAGAGAGACGACGGCTATTCAAGTTCCATCCCTTTTATGTCCTCGGCGCCACAAATACCGCACGCAATCCCTAGTAGTCTCGCCAGTAGTTTCATTGCGGAACCGTGGCTACATAACGTTTGCCACCCTTGTCTTCGAAAATATAAACCGAGATACCGTACGAAGGTAAGCTTTTTAGGTTTCACATAGTTAATGCCTTTGGGAATGTCGAGAGCACTTTATTTGTACTATAGAGAGGAATGCCTCACTTTTCTTATATTGAGTTCATAATTTGCTGAACTTTGTAAAAGAGACCGAGACTCAGATATCTTTGAGGTTTCCACGCATTTCGTAACGTTACTTTCTGCGATAAGCAGCGAATGTAACCAGAAATACCGTTGTTACTTTAATTTTACTTTAATTTTTGGACAATTCACACAACACCATCTGATTCCAAACTAAACAGAGCTTGTACTATGGTAATCAGAAAGCTGATAAACATACTTATATATATAATTCTAAATACATACTTAAATAGATAAATTAACACCTAGACACAGAACAAATCGTCATGTTCATCACACAAATATTTGTCCTGGGTGGGAATCGAACCCACGACCTCACGCTTCGCAGTCGGCTCATCACCCACTACGCCACGGAGGCTGTCAACCGAACTATCTCGTGTCCCATGAAGGTACATTGGCTAATTATGGTGCTTGCAAAATATAATATATGGGTAGAAATATGTAGGTTCTTCGTTTTTAGTTCACATACATATTCACATTCATACAGCGGACACTGTAACTATGTGAATTTCTACCTAGCGTAAATAATGAAATTAAGTATCAGATATTTATTTTTTATTGTAAACCATATAGATAAGTAAATACAAATTCGTGCGTCATTCACGACCAACAAAGAACCTTAAGTGTACCAAAGCAGATGTGGCAATGAAATCGAATCGTAATCGAATATTGCAAAATCAAAGCAATGTTGGTAATTCAGGTAATGTGGACATGCTCATAATTCAATCCAACGAAGCTATGCCACATGGATCGGTTTATGGTTAATTGCGTAATTATCGGCTAGCAGGTACTTGGGCTGTGAACGATAATGAATGAGATTTAACTGCTCGCCAAATTTATAAGCGGTTTTCGCACGGAGTTGGCGGTTCTTTTGATGATCGATAGTTGGATTAATAATGGAATTAAATTTTGTCCTCCCATATTATGTAGACTAAGACTGTTATTATCCCTTGACCTGAATCCATCTCACCTTAACGGAAGACACGGTACACACACGGTTACAGTAGAAAGAAATAAAATAAAATGGTTTGTCGATGATACACCTTTTGGTCACGTTTTTGGTTTTGTTCGCTTTTTTCCGATAAGAGTAAACATAAGCGAATCTTTTTTTTTGGTATCGGGGGGGAAACCTTTGTAGCGGCGCGATACCTACAGCAACATGACCCGCGCCTCACATGAAATGCTGACCATGCAAGACGACGCAAGCAGCGAACATTGTAAACAATAGAATACCTACGTCATACCACGTCATACTGAACTGGCCAATCAGAAGACGTATCCTGAATCACGCTATCGAAGTTTCTTAGATTCTCAGTATATATACAAATGATCCGAAGTTAGCATTCGGACCGCGGTCCCCAGGCAGTGACATCGCCTGGCGGGAGATCTCCCCTTTTCCTCCACATTGGTGACCACCGTCGATTGAAGACGCCCTGATGACCACATTTCAACTGTACCAGCACCGCACCTTCATCCTCGAAGTATCTGACGTCCTTCAGTAAGTACAAGGAGTCATGGAGTCAAGCCAGCAGCAACGAGCTCAATGACCAGGTTCTACGAGCAGCCGCAAAGGCGCATTGGTTCCTTCATCCTGCAACGCTCAAGTTCGGCGATCCGCAGCACGCCACAAGAGGTTTTCTGGGTTTCCCTCCCGTGCTAGCGCACGCATCGCATCATTCTGGCACATACAGCCGATGACGACACTGGCATACGAGAGTTACGACATCATCCCATAGTTGGAGGGGGAGTGATGTAGCGGCGCGATACCTACAGCAACATGACCCGCGCCTCACATGAAATGCTGACCATGCAAGACGACGCAAGCAACGAACATTGTAAACAATAGAATACCTACGTCTTACCACGTCATACTGAACTGGCCAATCAGAAGACGTATCCTGAATCACGCTATCGAAGTTTCTTAGATTTTCAGTATATATACAAATGATCCGAAGTTAGCATTCGGACCGCGGTCCCCAGGCAGTGACATCGCCTGGTGGGAGATCTCCCCTTTTCCTCCACACCTTCAAAAGGTACCCGAAACCTTGGGAGAGGATACCGGGTTATGTGGGATTTAACCGCACCCGCCCCCAAACCGCAAACCCCCTCGGTGGCCTGCATCTGGAAGCCCCCTTTTAGTCGCCTCTTACGATCAGGCAGGGGATACCGTAGCTCTATTCTTAATCCCGAAGTTACAGTGACTAGCGCAGGGGGACGTTATCTACGTCGGCCCCGGCGGCTCCTTCGCCGCGCGGGATCTGCACGCTCCCGAGCTCGTTCGGCTTCCTCCTTTGCGCACATGACAGTGTCGCAAAAGAAGGTTACCGAGCCCCACGCATCTCTGGAGCACACCATCGCTTCGACGACGGCCGCCGGGGACAAGTCATGTCCAATTGTTTGGACCAGGACCCGCCGCTCGGACTCCCAAGCTGGGCAGTGCTCGAGCGTGTGGTGCGCGGAATCCTGGTCGTGTCCACAGTGATGACACCTAGCAGACACCTCACGTCCAATGCGGTTCAGATACTCACCGAAGCAGCCATGTCCGGTGAGTATCTGAGTCAGTCGGTAGGTGACGCGACCCTCCCTTTTCAGCCAGACCCGGAAGCTGGGCAGAATGGCGCTGACGGCTCTTTGGGTTCAGCCCCCTGGCGGAGGACACGGATCTAATTGAAGACATCTGCGTCCATATCCGCCAGGATGTCCAGGGGCGGAAACCGCGCCAAGACAGCGATCATGCGCTGCGCGGCGTTGAGTTTCGCCGCACGGCGCCGGCTGCTCGATAGCCTTTTAGACCATACGGGCGCACCGTAGAGCGCGATAGAGCGCACGACCACTGCGTAGAGGCGGCGGACTTCTTCCCTTGGTTCCCGAGATTTGGCAGCAGTCTGTGCATAGCATACCTTGTGGATTCGGGGGACTAGACGATCAAAGTGCTCGTCGAAGCTCCAGCGGCTGTCGAGCACCAGCCCAAGGTATCTCATATACCAGCCCGGCTGTATATCTGCGTCACCTACTCGAACCAACATGCGAGGAACCCCACGCCGTTTGAGGCCGTGGAACCATAGCGCCTCGGTCTTTTGAGGCGCTATCCGAAGCCCTAGCCCGCGGATTTTCGACATGATACAGGCCACCCCCAATTCGGCCAACCTGCCGGTCAAACCTAACGCAGATAACAGTCGATTTAATGAAGTGACCATGTAATTATAATTACACAGGATATTAGTAATAATTAATTTTTACTTTTCGCTCCACCTCTTGGTGGCTTAGAATATAGTTATTTAGATTTGTGTTTGTTATTGTACTATGAGCTTTTTTCAGAATTTCGTATAAATTTTCAGAACAATTATATTTCAAGTTTATAATGTATTTTGATAAATTTTTCATAATAGAATATACATAAGGTTTCCTGTGTCAGCGTTTCAATTTCAAAGTTCTATTGAAAACACAGAACTACACGAACTGCACGAAACATTGTACGATTTACATATAAAACTGTAAAGTTTTATGAATTCTTTTACAACAAACATGTTTTTTTTTAAACTCTTGTTTGCATGCTATGCAGAATATAAATTTTTTCAAATTTTAAACTTCCCATTTGCAGAAACTCAAAATTTTTATTTATTCACCATCTTTATTCTAGTATCAGTATAATATCATTTCAGTGATATCTTGAGATACTGAATCATGAATAAACATGAATAATCAATTAAAAATTTGACTCCTAAGATAGGCAAGGAACGATCTTGACAGCGTTATGGAAAATTCTTGTCAAAAAATCTGTTCTCAAAATAGGCATGGAGAAACTTTACAATACATTTAGAAACTTTACTGTACATATGCGAAAAGAGAATATAGGTGTAGAAGGACTCTGTTTGATAATCAAACGGCGTCAACAAAAACGAGGATGTTCTCAATTCGATTGTCTTTTTTTACTTTGTTTTTTTTTTCGTGTTTGTTACCTAAGAACTTTTCACTGGTTGCGCCAATTTTGATGATTCTATCTTTATATTTTACATGGATTTTAGTTTACATGATTTTTATCCATATTGACTTAATACTTACGTTACGAATAAAATCTATTGTACTTGATTTGCCCTTCTGTACCTACTTGTGGTGCGTTTAAGTACGATTTTATAGGCCTGGGAAATTGCGCTTTAATTTTAGACTGCAATAAATTTTAGGATAGTAATTCCCTCGAATAAAGGTTCATAAAGCGGAGGCGCGAATTCTGGTTGGTCGTAAGCTAAAATTTATGAAAACAAATTTCGAAATCCAATTCGAAATATGGATTCAATTTGAAGAAATTAGAGCTCGGTCGGTAGGCTGGTACCTGTTAGGTCACGTGTCGGTGGATTTGCCTGTAAATTGAATTTTATATCAAATATACCTTCCGTTGTGTAAATACAATAGCTGTGAAAAATTGCTTGGGTACGCAAAATTTATTTGCTCTTGATGTATAAAGGTTTTTAATTAAATAAATAAAAGGTTTACAGACATTAAAAAAACTTCGTAAACGTAAAAGCAGTAAATAATTATTCTCGATAAGTACTCAATATCACTAGATTATTTTAAATCAAGTAAAATGACAGAGTTTTTTTTACCGACTTCCAAAAGGAGGAAGGAGGTAATGTACCTACTCGTATTCGGCTGTATGTCTTTTTTTTTGGTTACTCACCGATAACTCCGCCGTTTGTGGAACGATTTTCAAAATTATTTTTTTGTTCGAAAGCTTATACTTCCAAGGTGGTCCCATTCTTTTCAAGTGAAGATCTGATGATGGGATCATAGGGAAATTGAGGGGAACTCTCAAGTTTTACAGGCACACACATTGATTTTCTTATACTTTCTGAAGTAAAATAGATATTTGTGCATACTATCCATCATCTCATGTTAACGAGCTGATGATGGAATTTACTACGATGGTTAGGAGTTGAGAGAAAATTCTTTCAACTAATGTTTTTTTGTTCGCAACCTTTTACTCCCAAAGTGATCTAATTGTCAACGGTTAGGAGTTGAGAGCAAATTCGTTGAATAAATTCATGTGTTTATATGGACTGACTGTGATATTCTTTGTAAGTGTGTAAGACTTTTAGATTTACATGATTATAACAGGTACATCTCATTATTGTTCTGAAGTTAGGTTGTTAAATTACTTTTAATTTAATAATGGTTAAAAGTATCATATGCCAAGTACGGATCAATTTTATTTCTTACCGTTTGAAGTCGGTTTTATTTTTTTGTATAAATATTATTATATTTGAAAATGTTTTGTACCCACCCCTCGGTACGCCCATTCGACTCAGGAAAGTTCTATACCATCGGTATCATTATATATACGAAAGTTCTATACCACGGTACCATCTAGTACCTATTTTCATCTCTAGGTTTCTATCGCTCCGTATAAGGGCTTAGCAGCAACGGTAGTTTAAATAACATCTGGCATAGACATTTCTGGGCTGTATTTGTCTGACTAGTTAAACTAGATGTTGGTTTGCGGGTGCTGACACTAAACTTGGTGTCGAATTTCAGAACTACAAGAGCGAAGCTAACTATACTAACAGTACATGTAGTTCACTGGTTAGTTTACCGATATTGTGCCACCTTAGGATTCTAGGCTAAGCTCTGAAAGCTTATTGAATTATCTAAACTTGCTTTATTAGAGAAGAGGTTTATTTTATATATGATATGACTGAACTAAAATTGATTTTAATTTCTTAGGTTTTTATTTTTGATTTTTGTAACAAGAAAGTATTATTTTTCAGCTTTAATAAAGTTATGCTTAAAAGTATAAGTCAATGTACTAAGATACATAAAAACTTTATAGTTTAAAAATATCCTATCCTAATCCTATCCTATAATCTTAATATATATATATAAAGAAAGGGGTTTTCTTTGTACGTAAAGACACGGTTTTCTCTATTATCATTAACCCCAATCAAGTTCCCGTTGGGGTGGTAAATACCCTTTAGTACGTAGATGATAGTAAGGGAGTTTGATCGCGGTGGGTGGAAGTGGGTGGAAAAATCTGAAAAAAATATATCTGTACCTTTCCAACCAATAGGGACTTCTGGGTGGATTTCAAAATTTCTAGGATGATCTAGCAAACTATTTTAATTTTATTTATATTGAGAATGTTCGAGAAAGTTCCAGAAACTTCTCGAATCATTTGGATTTTTTTAAATAATTTTAATTAATTGAAAATATTCGAGAAAGCTTCTCAAATGATTTGGAATTTTTTAAATACCTAATTGTAATCTTTTTTCCAATGCTCTGAAGATTTTTAAAATAATTGCAAACTGTTTTAATTAATTGAGAATGTTCGAGAGAGTTCCAGAAATTTCCCAAATGATCCGGAAAATCCTATTAATAATATAAACGCAAAAGTTTGTAAGTATGGATGTTTGTTACTCTTTCACGTAAAAACTACTGAATGGATTTAAATGAAACTTTACAATAACATAGCTTATACATCAGAATAACACATAGGCTACAATTTATAAAGATATTGCGTGAATTGTCCAAAATGTGACGATAAGTGTCAAGTAAGTAGGAAAAAATCTACCATCTGCGAGCTAATTTGGCGTGCGCTGCCAAAACCGCTAGAGTTACACAAAAAAGCCGTCCACGGCACCTCAGAAGGGACTTCACTTTATGCTAATGATACTCTCTAACGCGGGTGAAACTGCGGGGCACAGCTAGTAATATTTAAAATATATGAAGTCCAAAAACGACACTTACATACATATATCTTGCCTAAATAAAATAAAATAAGCCTAATGTATTGCTGGAGACAGTATAATGTGTTATTCTTTTTCATTTCTCGAAACTTTTTAGAGGCATCGATCTAATTCGCCATTCGACTGGATCGTAAATGACTAGATTTACGAGCTAGGAACGAGGCCAGTTCATGACGACTGTAAAACTGAATCATGTGACAGCACATAGTTTTTATTCCGTGTTACGTTTCGTACAAGGTGTTTCGGTATTTTTATTATAAATTACGCGTTTACATTTTGACTTTGATAACCTTTTCGGAAAAAGAAATACGATTCGATGTTTTATTTTTCGTGTCAGTTTAATTTGGCACTGTTATGACTTTGAGAATTAAAACGCATCATGGTACGATTGTATGGTAGATAAAACGTGGTAAAAATGCTGCACATACATAGTAAGGAGAATCCCATCTCTGTAAATTTCATGTATTTTCTGTTTTTTACATGAGGAATTAAATCACAGTACTAACTAAAGCAAGCAAGTATGTAGTAAGTAGCATAGTTTTCATGAAAAACCAATACCACCTGCCTGTTACAAAACAATAATGCCTTCCAAGAAAATTTCGAAATTACGTGGACACACGCTGTATAAAGTAAAGGTTACGGTAATTTATTTTACTCAGGAGCTTGAAATATCTTTTGTTTATTGGCTTTTGTAAAGGAATAAAAGAATATTAGGATTCCATTTGTATATTGATTATAATACATTGATGTCTGAAGAAAGAAGGACGATCAGCGCTCTTTTATTGCTTCAGTTACTGAGTTGTAGCGCAATAAACTTTTTACGCTTTGCCTTTGTGCTTATTTGTACGATCAATACTAGAATTATAATAATCAAATCATTTTATTGTAAACTAGCGGCCACCCGCGACTTCGTCCACGTGGACTTTGGTATTAGTCATAGCATGATGTTATAATAGCCTAAAGCTTTTCTCGATAAATGGACAATCCAACACAAAAATATTTTTTTCAATTTTGAACCAGTAGTACCTACCCAAGATTAACGCATTCAAACAAACAAACTCTTCCGCTTTATATATTAGTATATATTATTGTTTTTAGGGAAATTTCAAACAAATACATTTTCAAGTATTCGCATGGACAAATGTGACGCGGATAAATAACTAAATTTATCCCTCATACACACCAAATTTTAAAGCGTGGTGGTGGATTAAGGGTGGAGGAATTGTGGACTGTAAGTTGCGTGTCGAATTAAAGGTGGAAAACGAGAAGGATTGATAAAGGGAGCAAGCGCACTCACCTGGGGCTGGAGCAGATGGTATGCTCGTGTACTGATGAAGCCTCGATCAATCTTCTCTTGCCCGGGAACTGGTGTTGTCCTTCACACTACACTATAGGTTCCTATTCACTTTGAGTCAGTTAAATCACAAACTATTGACAGCGGTGATGGCGGCGATGCGGCGAGTCTGACCACGTGTGAGGTGGCTTGCGGTGCGGTTGTCACGAGAGCACTTGCATGCGCGTCGGCGGCGTGCGCGTCGAAGGCAGACTGTTAGTAACATTTATGCATTTTCGGACTCTGAAGTCACCCTTTGTTGGGCCCGCTCCTCACCCCACAGGTTTAACACATTTGTGGCTAACCGCATTTCGCAAATACAGTCTTCTTTATCTCCTGATAATTTATTTCACGTAGCTGGTTTTGAAAATCCCGCCGATTATATTTCTCGCGGTTTATTGCCGTCGCAAATAATAAATTGTGATCTGTGGCTACACGGTCCCGCTTGGTTGTCCTCACTGAGGAGTGAGTGGCCAATACAATCATCTTCACTATCTACCACCGATCTACCGGAACAAAAAACTGTAACATGTACCGTTAGTAATAGTCCGGAGCATCCATATATCACTCTTAGTTTAAAATTTTCAAAATGGAATAAATATCTCCAATCCGTAGCTTATGTTCTAAAATTTATAAAAAAATTACCGCGTAATAAAACTGATAACCGCATCACTTGGAAACTTAACCCTCCAAACGCTCCACATTTTGGTGGGCTTTGGGAGTCAAATATAAAGGTAGTAAAGTATCATTTATTTCGCGTCATAGGTAAGCAAATCCTCACGTATGAGGAGTTGCTTACTGTCCTCACTCAGGTCGAACGCATATTAAATTCACGACCGCTTTACGTGTTAAGTTGCGATCCGGCGGAACCTACTGCACTTACGCCCGCGCATTTCCTCGCTGTTAATCCACTTGGATGTTTACCCGCCGCGGATCTTAGTAAGGAACGCATTAATCTTTTATCACGTTTTTCATTGCTTGATTCGATAGTTCAGTCATTCTGGAAGCGCTTCAGATCAGAATACTTACATACACTACAAGCAAGAGAAAAGTGGAATAAACATTCTATTAATTCCATTTCTGTAGGAACCGTTGTTCTTATCGATATGGATAACGCTCCGCCTCTTCAGTGGCCGCTAGGCGTCGTCACTGAACTGTTTCCTGGTAGGGATGGTGTGGTGCGCGTTGCACAATTGAAGACTAAGAGCTCCACTTTGCAGCGGCCCATTGTTAGACTTTGCCCTCTACCAACACAATAATATTTCTATATGCCTATGTAGTTTATATTTTATAAGTTATAGTTTAAGTATAAATTCTCATCCCGCTATTATAATATTTTTATTAATTTACTAATTATATTCATCGCATCGCCTCTGTTCACCGCATATATAGTTTCTTCTACATAATATTGATTCCGCTGCATATATTTATGTTTATTTTTATTTAATTCGCTATTTGAGGAGACCTCAAGGCCGGGGGGATGTTCGCGCCAACTTCATTCATGTGAACCACCTTCATCCTCCCTCTCTTTCCCGCAAGCGCACTATTATATAATGTTGTCACCATTCGCACGAATGTATATGGATCAGGAAGAATCATCAGTCAGTCTGGCTTCGTCCGCCGTGCCGCCGACGCGCATGCAAGTCCTCTCGTGACAAGAACCGCACCGCAAGCCACCTCACACGTGGTCAGACTCGCCGCATCGCCGCCATCACCGCTGTCAATAGTTTGTGATTTAACTGACTCAAAGTGAATAGGTGTTTATAGTGTAGTGTGAAGGACAACACCAGTTCCCGGGCAAGAGAAGATTGATCGAGGCTTCATCAGTACACGAGCATACCATCTGCTCCAGCCCCAGGTGAGTGCGCTTGCTCCCTTTGATCCGGCTCGAAGGACCAAAAATGATGGAGGAGAGCTGGGGATGATCCCCCGCTGCGGGTGTAGGAATTGTGGACTGTAAGTTGCGTGTCGAATTAAAGGTGGAAAACGAGAAGGATTGATAAAGGGAGCAAGTGCACTAACCTGGGGCTGGAGCAGATGGTATGCTCGTGTACTGATGAAGCCTCGATCAATCTTCTCTTGCCCGGGAACTGGTGTTGTCCTTCACACTACATTATAAACACCTATTCACTTTGAGTCAGTTAAATCACAAACTATTGACAGCGGTGATGGCGGCGATGCGGCGAGTCTGACCACGTGTGAGTTGGCTTGCGGTGCGGTTCTTGTCACGAGAGGACTTGCATGCGCGTCGGCGGCACGGCGGACGAAGCCAGACTGACTGATGATTCTTCCTGATCCATATACATTCGTGCGAATGGTGACAACATTATATAATAGTGCGCTTGCGGGAAAGAGAGGGAGGATGAAGGTGGTTCACATGAATGAAGTTGGCGCGAACAAAGCGGTTGTTGCAAAAACTAGAATACGTGTAATGAAATTTGCCGAAACAAACATATACGTGCCGAAAAATACACTAGTTTGATACCGCTCTAAACATTGGACAAGTAATATATAGAAGTAGTAAGGTAAAATCCGCACACCTCCCCTTTTGCATAATAAGCTGTGCAAATTTATTTTTGACTATATAATAATTGTTCATTATTCATATATAGCAATTAAAGTACATATGTACATCGACAACTTGAAGGATAAGCTCAAATTCGGGTCTAAGAGCCCTATTGTAACACTTTTATAACATATTTGTCGCATGGTGGCTGGATTAGAGGTTCAATGTAAATATCAATAGGTGTAAACCTCTGTTTGCGTGCTCCCTAAATCACCACATGCCAGAAGTTTCAATTAATTTGTTTTTGGATTACGAATGTTTGTTTTGAACGAACGTTTTTTTTAATATTTTAAAGTAAGAACATAATTATAATAATATACTGTTTTGGATTCGAGTGCTTACTTATGGTGTGTGGATAGTTGTAAGCTATAAAATTGTGAGCATAATTATTACTAATTAATCTGTACTACTACAAATAAAAAATCGTCGCATCCAGTCGTTTCACTCGATACCTCAACACGCCACCTCTACATACTATCGTGGAGTAAAGTAATACCGGACCTTTAATTTTATTTCTGAAAAGCATCATTTGAATGCTAAATATTTAGATTCAGATACAAGAGAGGATTATAATTCAGAATAACGCATCCACCCATAACCCTTTCACCGTCTACTCCTGGACACAGACTTCCTGTGTCAGTGGCGGATTTAGAAATTTGCCGCCAGTAGTCTTAATTAACAAGATTTGGACCAAATTTGCCACGCCCCAAAATCTGCCACCCTAGGATCCCTAGGCTAGGCCTTCTCAGCCTTTTGATAAGTCCAGCACTGTCTTGCGCCCTTTGAATCCAGCGGGTTCCCGCTGTCTTCTCTAGGTTATCAGTCTACCTGGGAGGTCTGCGTTCCTTTGCCGAGACGTGGTCGCCATTTGAGGACCTTTATTTATTTTCCATCGGTTATCGGTTCTCCTAATTACGAGTAGGTATAAAGCCTGTCCATAGACACTTCAGTAGCAAATTTTGAGAGCTATGTCGGTAACCTTTGTTTGTCTATGACGCTCATCATTTCTCTGTCGCGTAGAGTAACGAATAACAAGAACGTAATTACTTGAATATTCTCTGCTAAAAGAGGAGAATTGTCTGAACATAAATACTGAGCAATTCCAGGTAGAGGCAGTTAATCAATGATTTTAATTTCCCGAATGGCGGTCCCCGAGGTCTGGCGACAGGTGGGCGGCGGCGAAGAAACCGGCTAATGACTAATAGGAATCTCTGTGTTATTTGTTTCGTAATTATAATGGGTTATACCGGAAATACTATCTATTGTGTATATATTTTCGGTATAATAAGTCTGTCTGTGTAATTACGCAATACATAGACACATAGCTATAACAATATTTTATATTTAGCGAAAATACTTAATATTTTGCTAAACAAAGTCCTGGTGCTCGCAGTTACTTATCACACGGTCAAGTTAACATGACACCTGGGAGGCTACTCTGTATGCTTCCGTCAGTAAGTTCTAATATTTTCGGAATAATTTTTGCATATTTAGACTGTTCCTTTTTTGACAAATTTGTAAAATTAGCGATTTCATTGATAACATTAAGCCAGTGAATGAATAATTAATTTAATTGTTAAAATTTCGTCAGTCTTAGTCAAAAATGAGGTCTGAAATTTTACGAAATTTCGGAGACGGGCGTACAGAGTAGCCTCCCAGGTGTCATGTTAACTTGACTGAGTAGTACCTTCCTATATTGTTATCACAATCTAACAGTCACTTTTAAAAGCCTTCTACACGGTCGGATCCAACCACCACCCATCGTGTCCTTGGTCAGGTTGATGGGAAACTATTTTTAGAGTCGGACCCTTAGTCAAATGTCGTACCTTTCGTTCTGAATGAGCACCGACTTGACTTGACTGAATAGTTTTAACAGTAATTACCATAAGCAAGAAGAAGTAGGTACTGAATAATTTTATTTTTTACCGTTTGAAGTCGGTTATTTTTTTCTTTTGAATGGAGTAGCAGACGAGCATGCAGGGCACGTAATGCTAAGTGGTTGCTGCAGCCCATGGACATCTACACAACCTCAAGGAAGCATAGGTAAATCTTGTCTGAGGTCGTATGCAGTTGCGCTGCTACTCCGGAGGCTGGTGGTCGCCTCATGTAAGTGTGGCCGGCAACTACACCTTTCCACCGAAACACAACAGAATTGGTTCACGGCAGAAGTGGGCGCAGCGGTGGTACTTCTCCGGGTGAACTATAATAGTTAAAAAAAAGAAAAAAAATTTAGACACACACCTAAAAGCCTATTTACGTACCTTTGTGTCTCGGTAGCGGTTGGAATATTTTGTGAAATTATATCTAGTTACCTAAATCAGAACTATTAATACAGTATCTATCTTAAGCAATATTTCAAGCGTTAGCACTATTAATTAGAATAGTAAGGCTTTCAAAGCCCGTACAAATTGGGGTACAGAGAATAATGTATCAACAATTTGCAAATACTTGCCAGTAGTTGAAAAGGGTATGCCACGGAACTATTAATGAGCCCTTATACTAAAGGATAAATTCCTTAAGCTCGCCTAATCTCATTTCCTAAAGTTTACAAACAACTTAATCTTCGTTTGGAGAAGGCTTGTGTGGGATTATTTGTTTATTACGTCGTTCAATATTATGTACCATAATGCTAGCAATATTTTTTTATATCTGTATCTGGAGATCCTTGACAAATTAAGGAAAGCGTTGGAGATTTATGAAGATTCTTTCGTGTCTTCTTACATCAAATATTTAAAAGTAACATTAGATATTCTATATCACGAAGTCTGTTCGAATATTGCATGTGTGTGTAACCTCGAGAGCGCTCAGTGTCGAGGTACGTCAGCATGACAAGTAATATTTTTAAAAGTATTTTGGTAATGAATGACAGTAAGGTTCAGATTTATTTGCTTACGCTTCATAAGCTTATGCGCACCTGCGTTAGGAAATACATATCACAACTGGAACCAGAGCAGAGCGGAATTCGTAAATTGAATATCTCTACCAAAATTGTAAACTTAAAATTATTATTTAAAAATAAAACTGCTTTGCAATCGTGTGGCATAATAAGAATGAGTCGTTTAATGAACAATAAACAATCAATATTGGGTATCCATTATGCAAATAGCCCGCCCTAATGTCGTCAATGAAATGTAAATGAGCCTTAATGTCGAACGATATAATAATCGCGAACGGCCGCAACAAGTGTTGCTCGTAGCTCGAATTTGTCGAATTCACCATAATTCGAGTCAGATTTTGCGGTACGTAACTACCGAAATTGTATAGTAGGGACACGTAGGGAATAGCGTGCATAACATTAGTAGAAGTGGTATAGATAGCTAGGAACGTACATGTCTAACTACAATAATTGCTGTAAGAGTACGTTAGTAATACTCGTAGTTAGAATACTGTGTTAGTAGAAATATTAATGACAGTTATAATTGGTGGGTTCTTGACGCATTTGGTTGCAACCTTATCGCATCGAAGGTATTGACTCACCCGTGATGCTTTTAGGCTACCACGCATTTTCGGAAAGGCCTGGAGGTTCTAGAGACGGACGGCGACAGAGATGGACTCAGAATGGCCTTTAGTTTGCGGTAAAGTGTAGCTTATCCATAGATTAGTTAAATCTTTTTTTGTCTTCCAGTGTCCGCAAAGTTATCAGTCGGATATTACAATATAGTCCCTTATGTTATGAGTGTTTCTGTGCTTAATAAAACGTACTTGTCGTAGATTGGCTGGAGTGTGTATTCATATTATTCACTTTTAAAATGCAAATATTGACATCAATATTTTCAATGTCATCAGCTGTAGGTGCACTTTGTGGAAAAGAGGGTTGAAATAAGTGAAAAGAGTGAAAGGGAGATAAACTTCTAGCAAAACACTTTTAATTAATGACTTACATTAGGCACATTATTTTTTTAAATGAAAAATCGTTGCGGTAACATGAAAGCTTATATGTTCCCCAAAAGCTACGACGTACATACATTCGTTGAACTTTTTAAAACAGCAACTAGTCTACAAAATTGTTAAGCTCAGAACAAAAATACAGCAACATGTTTAAACTGTGCAGTGAACAGATATGAGCGTGTTTGGTGACGTTTTCGTCAAAAGCTAAGTATTTTAGCAAAATAACAAACATCCGTTGGGCGCTAAGTTTAAAGAGCTCTTTTCGCTGTCTGATGTCAGTGACAGTCGAATTTCGAATGCGGCTAGAGCTTCTAAAGTGACATGAAATTCTCAAGTAAAGCGCTTCTCATCATTCATCTTAAGCTTTTTACACCAAGGGCTCTTGTTAAATTTAGACAATTGTTTTAGAAACATACAAACTTCATGTAATATTGCGATTATTATACCGCATACATCATAAAAGCTTTAAAAGAAGCGCGTAAGTATTACTCTACATCTGGAGTAGAATGCAAGCGATCTACAAAGGTAAATAAAACGGGCGCGGTCGGGAGAGTGTAACCGCTAGTGCCAAATATCATGGACGTTACCGTGTTTTGGAGGGATTATTAAATTAATTTGAGGTAATGTAAGTGGTTAAGTCACGGGTCTCTTACATAACACATCTCCTACACGTCCCCGGTTCACCCCAGACGAACGTCTGAGACCTTCCGAATCACGAGTGGAGCACTGGTTTCAAGAATAGTTGACTTTAGTAAGACCACTTAACAAAATGTGGTCTGCATATTACTTTGAAATGGAGAAGTCTCGCAAAATACGCTTCCAACCTAAAAGGAGAACCATGACCACGACCACTCCGCCAGGAGTGTACGACTGAAAAGAAGAAGATAATACTTTTCTGGTCAATACAACGAAAAAGCATGTTGTTTTTTTTATTTTTTATTTTTTTTCAACCTTTTTTTTTTATGTCCCACTGCTGGGCACAGGTCTCCTTCTCACACAATTGAGAGGGATTTAGGCCATAGTCCACCACGCTGGCCAAGTGCGGATTGGTGGACGTCATGCTTTCGAGAAATTATGAATTTCTCTCAGGCATGCACGGCGATGGAGAACATCGTAATTAATGAAATATCACGATATTTTCCATCACCGTGGAGCAGCGATAAATTCGCACATTACAAATTTCTTTGTCAGAGGTGCGAGCCGAGGATTTGAACCTGGGATCGGTCGTGTCGGAGACGGCGTTTTTTTTACCACTCGGCCATCGCTGCTTCGCATGTTGTTTACTCTATTAAATTATTAATCTAAATCTAATAATTTACTGAAATATTATTTTGGCAAATACATATATCACGTAGATAAATTGTATATATGCGACAGAACAAAACTTTTAACACAAACGTGTTCGATGTAAAGAGAATATGTTATAGGTTTACGTTGATATTGATTGGCATGGGCCGAAATACAATAGGCCAGAGCTATTATTGATTTCAACGCGAACTACGTTTGTTCGGAGTGAGTTTATTGTTGATGGCTTTATGTCGATATGAAGGGTTTCGAGCGCTAATTAAAACATTATTAGAATTTAATACCACACAACGAAATATAGAACTTTAAGACTCTTTTATTCAGGAATACACGGAAGTTTCAAGTAGAAATAAATATCAAATAATCTAAAATATCTTTAAACTGTTGTTCTTGTAGACATTAGTATTAAGTGAAAATTGATTTCTTAATCGACATGGTGAAGAGATACGGTCGTTTAAGTCGCGAATGTCTTGCCAAGCTGTAAAAATGCTCTCATTCAAAGCCGGCAATACTCTGGTGACTCCCCTGTAGCTGCCTTTTCCATAGGCGATGGTGATCGCTTAACACCATGCAGCTCATTTGCCTTTTTGTCAGGTTTATAAAAAAGAGATGCCAAATATGACGCTATTTCTGATACTTTAGAATTAGAATAATAAAAATTGCCAAGAAACTATAATAATTTTATAGTGCAAATAAAGAAAATAATTGTGCGACCTGTGAACCTGTGACCTGTTTTTTGTTTAAAGTTACAGCAAAAATTATTATTTTACGACCAAAGACATTGATCAACAATCTTTAAAATATTTTCAATATCCTCGGTTCCCTTAAATTTTATTGTAGATTAATGGGTCCCCGTAGGATAAAAAATAGCCTATGTGCTATTCCATACTTCATTTCTATATTAAAATCATAGGCGTTTAGCCAGTTATTTTAACCGCGTTGAACCTATTACCCGTTTTCACGTAGGAATGAAGCATTTTTCCGCGGTAAAAAGTAGCCTATGTTACTCAGGGTGAATGTAGCTTTTTAATGATGAAAGAATTTTTGAAATCGGAACAGTAGTTTTTGAGTTTATTTATTACAAATATATAAAAAACAAATCTTTCCTCTTTATAATATTAGTATAGAAATTCCAGTGGGTTTAATGACAAATTTTTGAATAAGCTGTAGTAATAGTCCATCTCTCCACCGCAAAGTGCAAATCATGCTGGCTGAAGAGGGCTTGTCTCATTTCGGAAAAAGGAAAGTATATTGGATAGATGATGTGGCAAATTCGTGGAGCGACGGAAGTAGCTCCGATGGCGGTCAATAAGAATTTTGTTGATTCATTTTCTTACATATTATTATTCGTTGCCACTATCTAATTCTAATAATGTTGGCAAACTTGGAAGCAGTGACAACCGAGCGATTAAGACGTTGGACTTCAACTCTGATGGCCGGATAAATCTTAGCGTGCACATCTAACTTAGAAAAAAATCCCTATTTCACTAGAAAGGATCTTCATGTTTCATTACGGTGTGTATGAATATTTAGTATGCCTAAGAATATATTTTTTTTCAATTCTCCAGGACGACCCGTGTGGCGCAATGGTTACCGTGCCGTAGTGCCGATCGGGGCGTCAGGGGTTCGATTTCTGGCGAACTAAATTTGAACGATGATTTTAAAATTTCTGTTCACGGGGGTTTGTGTATCTGTCTTTGTGTCTGTCCATGAAACCGACGACGTAATTTAATGTAGAGTAAGGCAGTATCCTGATTTTCCGCAGTATCAGACACACTTATTTCTACGATTACAAAGTTTATAGCAAACAGCTTGAGTTACAATCGATTTATATAGCACTAGCTGTGCCCGCGACGTCGTCCGCGTGTATAAAGACTTTTATAAAATGGATTGATAAAAAATTTAAGATTATTTATTTGCATTGAATAAGTAGTAGGTAGATTATTCTTACATATTGTGAAATCACTTATAATACAATGTTCATATGTTCAGAAGAAACTTAATGTATTTTTTCTAAATCCTTCAAACCTAAAACAGTAAGGAATGCTTACTGTACTGATCTTACTATCCACTTTTCTCACGTTTCGCTTGTCTCGCGCAATCAGATTCTCTTTACAAATATGTACCTCGTTTATTAAAGTTAAGAGATACTGCTGTGCCCGAGGCTTCATCTATGTTAAAAATAGTATTTTTAGTAAATTGGGTGAATTTATACTGCAAAGAATGTAAGACTCATTCTATATACATAACTTTAACCTACTGCAGAAAAGAGGTGCACTATACAACTACTTGTAGTTGGGAGATAAAATTTCTAAACATACACGTGCTTAGGATTAAACAATCGGAAAAATAATTGTAAGTCAATTAATAAACTATAGGTTTAAAACTTGCGGACAGCAATTTGGTCATAAGTCATAACTCATATAACATTGTGAAAACTAAAGCAGAAGGCAGGGTCTCTACACAGTGTGCTATCTGTATTTGGAAATAAAGAATATTTTTATAAAGAATCTTTAAAGAATCCTTAATATCTCCATCAATCAACGTGTGTGGATGAGCCCTCAGCCCGTACGCAATAAAGAGACGCAAAAAATGAGTTAAGTTATCATTGGTCCAATTAAAAATGTTCAGCATCATACGTATACCTACCCAACGATGGGACAACCCGTGTGGCGCAATGGTTACCATGCCGGACTGCTAATCGAACTGTCCCGGGTTAGAATCCGGGCGAAGCAGAAATTTAATGATGAGTTTAAACTGTTCTCGGTCTGGGTGGTTGTGTTTCTGTCTCTATGTGTGTTGTGGCACCCGCGACACAGGGTATATCTACCCTAATGTGAGGCTATACGTGTGAAATGTTATTTTTTATTTTTTTTACACTATGTACTTACTTTTATTAGACTTAAGGCTTTTATTTGAAATTATCTCCATCGATTCACTTTGGAGAAGAAATGAATATTGCTCAATAACGCCATCTACCGTATGACATGTAAACTTTGTGGTTGATAAATCGAATGTCAAATTACCAAATAGGTAGAATGTAGGTAGATATTGAGATTAACAGTTGGTTCACTAAAAGTTTAACTATTCGTCACCTAGATGTCTGCAGTAGTCTTGTTTTGTTAAGGCTTTGTACATTCTGTATGAAGGTTTAGATTCCGTATCTTATAACCTTAATGCTGGATTCATTGAGATTGTAAGATTTGGATTTCGGTTCATCGGAGCTTGAGGCCTCCTCAATATTGGGAGAGCTCTATGCTCAGCAGTGGAATGCTAAATAGGTTGCAGCTTGATATAATGTAGCGATAATAATCGTTTCAGCTGCAGCCTGTTAATAATCTTCCACCCCAAAAGAAGACTAATAAGCTGAGCAACTAACTCAATGGAGCCTGTGATGTAAGGTTCGGCGGCGGTAAGGCTCGCGATGCGCTTATTAGGTAGCCATATTCGGCCAACGAAAGAAAATACAGTAAGCTGATCTAAGTATATTTAATATAGTCGACAATATTAGTGAGAGTTCATAATAATTTTACTTAAATTTAAACTTTTGTTTATGGTTTTGAATGGGCTGTTACCGAATCTTTCATACAAATTCCCCAAAGTGCCTTTTAAGTATATGTCGCGTATTGTGTAAATGAACATAACTTTTTTGTTTATCACCCGATTGATATGAAATACACACTAATGTTACGGAAATTCATTCAACAATAAATCAGTAAACACATCATTCAAAGAAGGGAAAAGAATTTGAGAATGAAATATTAAGTTAAGGTTAATTATTGTACGCTTGAGATACCAACTTTCGAATCCACTTTATTTGCTATTGAGGGGTAGTTTTGAAAAAAGCTTAAATAGAATTCTTACTATGTTAGTAAAGATTACAAATACAAAATTATAAGTATATTACTCTGCACAAAAATATTCTGTACATCAAGTTTCGACACTCAATTTTCAAAGAGTTTCAAAGAAAATTGACATTTAAAGGGTGAATTTCGGGAAATGCTGAAACACGTATTCTTTTATTTTGGTTAGAAAATATTTATACCAAATTTCAAGAAAATCTATTGAAAAAATCCAAGTTTTCCATACAAATTTTCATCGCTCATTTCACACCCTTAAAGGGTGATTTTTAAAATTATCTATAGCCTAAATGTTAGCGAGGACTAATATATATAAAACAAAAAAAGTTTCATCAAAATCCGTCCAGTAGTTTTTGCGTGAAAAGCTAACAACAGACAGACAGACAGACAGACAGACAGACAGACAGACAGACAGACAGACAGACAATAATTTCAAAACTTATATTTTTAGCTTCTGTTACTTATAAAAAGACTCCTAGAAATATTTTTTTAAATTTATATGCAATGTACAGAATTGACCCTGCTTACAGTTTTATTATATGTATAGATATTTTCAATAGTTTTATATATTTAACAACACAATAACTCAAACCTATATGCAACAAGAATAATACATTCGCTTTTGTGTAAGACCCCCCTTTCCCCCATCTTTATATCCAATTTCAGCGACGTACACCGCGTATGCGTTCCCCTGGAGGAATGTTTAAAATAATTTTCCAAATGGAACCTTGACACCGCTTATACAAACCAATTACTTACTTGGAACACGCTGTTTCTTCTCCCCGGTGTCGTATCCGTTAATCCTATTACTCGCCGGGCATATTCCGCGCACGTAATACGCGTTTTGGATACGTGATCGTCAAACGCAACCTGGAGGCTGGAATACATTATGTAATGTGTACATACTTAGCCCCTTAATGTCCCCTCCCTTAATGACGACCCGCGTGGCGTAATGGTTCCATGCCGGTTTACAAATTGAGGGGTCACGGTTTCGATTCCCGGTGAAACACAAATTTGAATAATGCGTTTAAATTTCCGTTTTCAATCTGGGTGTTTGTGTTTCTGTCTTTGTATGTGTCCATGGTACCCACAACACAGGATACATAAACTCTACTGTGGGCTTCGAGGGTGATGTTGCTACGAGGGATCTGTACTGTTTGTTCGAAGTATTTTTTCAGTGGCATTTCGTTACTGTTTGGTTAAATTTAATGATAGCTACACAACAAGCGTTGCAAATGACAGTCCGAACATAGAGTTGTTTTCATAATGACTTTTTATATTATCTAATACCTTTAAACGAGCAATTCTTGTATATATCTAAATATATATCTCGGAAACGTCTCCAATGATTTTGATGAAATTTAGTACCCTGGTTTCGGGGATGATAAATCGATCCAGCAAATTTTTATTGATAGAAATTGACGTTTTATTTAATGTTTTTGCCGTTAAATATAAAATTACTCTTACTGACATCTATTGGAGAATATTAATAATATTGTGGCGTAGAAAGCCGTCAAATGTCGACTGTCAATCCGCCCTTCAAACAAATGACAATGTCGATATGAAAGACTCTATTAAAATTTCATCAATGGAATTAAAGCTTTTTTGGTTCAAACCTGGTTTGGTTCAAACCTCAAGTAGGCAAGTTGCGTTTTTTATTTTTTGTGACATTTTTTTAAAAATTGGGAGCTAGGTATTTCAAAAGGCATTGTTAAGTAACACTAAGCCAATGAATGTTTTGCTTAAAAATAAACCAAGAAAATCTATTGATTTTATCCGAGCAACGCTCGGGCGTCCAGGTATTTATTACTAAACAGTCTACAATTTTAGATAGAGCTCTTTCTCTATCTTGTTGCTACAATATTTACGTAAATAGATAATAATATACATATCTATAAGAGACAGAAAAAGTTTCACATGTTGTAACCCATAGGTTCAGACCATAGGTCAGATATAATCTTATGGATATTCATATATAGGATGATTATATCTACTAATAGAATATGAAAAAGCAACAGTCAACACAAACTAAAACTAAGTATGCTTTTTTATACATTTTCGTCCTTACAGCAACAATTTAAAACCAGTATCGTCCTGTCGTTTATTTAACTAACAACGAAACCAATATGATTTCGGCTCTATGATAAAAAGGGGTAAAAATTAAAATTGCAATTTGCCAACGATGCGTGCACGTGACACGCGTCACGTTTCGATAAAACGTTTTACAATTTGTTCCAATTTCGGTCGAATGACGTGACGTAAAAACGTATTAGTTACGACGGTAACATGACGGGAATTTAATGTCCAAAAGTTTATTTTGAAAACAATAAAAATGTTGTAACTAACGGCTAAAATAGTCCCTTTATGTTGATAATGTGGAAATAAAATATAAAGAATGGTAATAAAATATATAATAAAATATGAAGAATGGTTTAAACCAAAGAAAGGTATGAATCTCGGCAAGATGAAAATTACAAGACGCTTAGAGTTGATAAAATTTGCATGGTTAGACCAGCGAATAATTTTCTGTTTCCGGTTCTGTAATGTAATTATTATATTGTGGCAAGGTGCGGTTGCCGGCCTTACATGAGGCGATCGTCAGTCTCCGGAGTACTAAAACATCTTCATACGATATCAGGCAAGATCAGAGAGGCATGATGAACTGCATAGATACAACAATCTCTTTTTCGCCCAAAGGTAGACTGGCAGATAATGCTTTTAGCATTAAGTCCGCCTTTTATAACATTTTGTTAAGTGGTGTAAAAAAGTTTTAAATAAATAAATAGATACATATTAAAAATATGGCATTCTGTACGTAGTAGATTTAAAAAAAATACGGGTTGCACTCCGGGAGTGCCGGCAGAAGTGAAAACTTGATTATTAACGTTGTGCATTTTTGATTTATTGGAATAGTTAGGGAATAATTTTGAACGAATTGATTTTATTATCAATTTAAAAGTACTATTCTTTATGTCGTAGAATACAATATTTATTTATTGCGCTATCGTACACAAACATTTATATTTCATTTACTAATTCTTCTCAATTATTTTTTTTCATAATTTGATTTTTTTTAACCCATTATTTATGAAAATAGATTTTTAAAAAATTGATTTTTTAATTAATCGAAACCCTTACAATCGATTAAAAAATAAACAATCGATTGTTCGATTAATCGATTTCGATGTTACAACACTACTCTCCAACCGTCTTACGGTTTTTCGATCAGCACACGTGACCTGAGGCGAGTTTCACAGTTTTTACCCATCCCACAAAAGTGCTCAACGCCGCTAAAGAAGTTTTCACTTCAAAAAAATGTTTTAATATGTATTAACAAAGCGAATATATTTTCGTATTAAAACTGAAAGTTGACGAAACAAGGTAAATTAAATGTCAGACACTCGGGGGTGTTGACATGACCTTTAACATAACTCTAGCCTTAATGGACTTCTATTTAAGGACCTAAAAATGAGTTATGCGTCTGGATCTCGTAACTATTGTACGTGATTTATGTATAAGGTGGCGATAGCTCGCTAAAGAGTGCAGGCAGTGTATGCAATATTTGTTGTAGAGAAAACGTGATTGCATTTTGTCAAGTGTTTCTCGTTTCATTGTGTCGGATCGCTCAGTTTATAGCTTATCTAAAAAGCTCTTTCAATATATAAAACATTGAAAAAAAAAAACAGTTTGATGACCGGCTATTGTTTGATGTTATAACTACCATACTTGTGTAAAAGAGGGCAAGTTCGATTTCCAGCGGGGTAAAAATTTTGGTTAATTTCTGTTCTTGCTCTGGAGATTCTAGTGATAGACTGTGAGTGTATTAAAAGTGAAGCGTAATGTGTCTGCTGGATCTCGTAATAACTGTATGTGATTTATGAATAAGGTGGTGAAAGCTCTCTGAAGAGCGCTTGCAGATTAAGATATGACTTAGTAATCACGCGCTGTCCCAATATTTGTTGTATTCATTGTGATGGATCGCTCAATATAAAGCTTATATATACGTAATACTTTCAACATTGTCTCAATATTTGCTCTAGGAATTACGTGACTGCATTTTGGTACGTGTTTCTCGTTGTGACGGATCACTCAATATAAAGCTTATCTAAGAAGTCCATTCGAAGCGCGCATGGCCCGGCTGTTAGCGTAGAACGCAAGGGATCTATGCAACTAAGCCAATCGGGTATGAGATGGGTGACCGCTAATGGCAAAAATTTAATGCGCGTTTCCGTGCTTCGGAGGGCACGTTAAGCCGTCGGTCCCGGTTGTTGTTGGTAGATAACAGTCGTTAAACTTTGTCGGAGGCCTAATGGGTGCTTTGAAAACATCCGACAGCTGGTTGGCCACTAACCCGCATCTCCGTCATCCCGCATTGGAACAGCGTGGTGGAGTAAGCTCCAAATCTCCCAAATAATTGGAAGAGACCCTTGCCCAGCAGTGGGACGCAAAAAGGGCTGCAGCCAAGAAGTCCTTTAAGTTTTTGAAGGTTATGATTTTATGACAGTAACATAGTTACTGTTTAAGCAGCACAAGTAATAGAGTGTCTGGAAGGAAAGAGTTTGACCTCCCGCTGGTGGTTTGACTTTATAACTGTCGTACTCGAATGATCATTGGTCCGATTTTCATCAAGGCAAAATTTGGACTAAAATTTTTGTTCTTGGCCTGAGTATTTGTGTACTTATGTTATGATCTTAGATGGACTACCATGGTACCCATGACGCAAAAAAAAAATAGTGAAGCACTGTGACTGTGAAGTCTGAAGAGTGAAGCGTAATAAATCTGCTGGATCTCATTACTATTGTACGTGATTTACACGGTGCTGACAGCTGAACAGCTCGCTGAAGAGTGCTTGCAGAACAAGACCTGACTCAGTAATCACGCGCTATCCCAATATTTGTAGTAGAGAATACTTTATTGCATTTTGGCACGTGTTTATCGTTTCATTGTCTTGGATCTTTCAGTTTAGAGCTTACCTAAGCAGCTGTAGAAGAAAGAGAAATGCACACGCGTCACTTAGAAGCAACGCGTATGTCCGAAAAATCAGTTATTACAAAATTTTATTCAATCTAAAATGTCATAGATAATTATTTGAACATTATTATAATCTTAGATATCTTTATAATAATAAAATGAATTAAATATCTTATCAATTATCTTATTATTTTATAATAATTTGATCAGCTCAAAAAGAGACAGTAATAAAATATCATGTGAATTTGACGAATGACGTGACAATGTCTATGGAGAAAAAAGAGTAAAATTAATATTAAATAATAAAATATTAATATCTTATTGACCTGTGATATAACCTAATGGTGATAAAAAGACGTGATGTAGCGGGATTATTGTTTGTGTTGTGAATCATCTGTGAAAATTATGGAAAAGATGTTTTTATTGTTTGGTAAAGACGTGTTGACAACTAACAAACATTGTTGACATAATTATATTTCTGATTAATATTTTGGACAAGTGGAATATCGTGGATTAAACCACATAAAAATATGTATTTCTGCGCTTAATACATACTTCGGACATAAATCTATTTCATAAAGCAAATGGAAATATCTCAAATCTGATTGACGCCGGCCTTTACTAAGTGCAATATCAACCTCAAGAAATAAATACAAAAAGCTCATAATTGGACCTCCCTCTGTACACTTGGACTTTCGTTTCATTTATATAATTATAATTTAATTTAAAAAATAGTTGGAATAGTGTAAATATGTATATGACTGTTTTTAGCTCTATTTTTATATGCCTTTTATTTAATTTAAAATGTGATTTGTATCATGTCTGTTATGAATAATAGCAATGGTTCATTATTGCAATGCTCCATCTGTGGTGATAATAGATATTTTAAGGGACAGAGGGGGCTAAACATCCACTGCAGTCGTATCCACATTCCAAGGATCGCTTCAGTGGATCACATAGTATCCCCTATTGACGCTACAGATGGAGTTCACAGTGATGAACCATTGCATCAGAGGCTTGCACATCTAAAACATAACATCAAACTGGTAAAGCGCATACCAAAAGGAGCCCGGGCAAGTGTTGCTCGTAGTCTCACTGAGTGTGTAGCCAAAGTAGTCTCAGAAAATACTTCAGAGGTTTGGCAAGAATTACTCCTTTTTGCATACAAAACATTTCATATAGAATTTAGAAAACAAAAAGTTTCTCTAGTAAAACGAATAAAACAAAATATTATTAATAATAGTATTCCCATTTCATCATCTCAACAAAAAAGTACAAATTTAAATAGCTCACACAATAAATTAAAAAATATTGAAAAGAAATTATCTGATGGGGATATAAAGGGAGCCGTCAAAATTTTATTTTCTGATGACTCTATGGCTACGCATTCACCCGATACACTTGATGCACTGCGCGAGAAACATCCCACAGCTACTACAGTCTCACTTAATACTCTTCAGTGTACTGGCCACAGAAACAATTCTTTGAGAGTGAGCGAGGAAGCCACCGAAAACGCTATCCGTTCTTTTCCGAACGGGTCAGCCGGTGGCTTAGACGGCATAACACCACAGCATTTGAAAGACCTAACAGATCCTTTTTTAGGTCAAATATCAAAGGATCTGTTGAGAGAGCTCACTAGTCTTGTAAATTTAATGCTAACTGGTCGAGTTCCCTCAGATATAACACCTATTGTCTATGGAGCCAACCTCGTCGCTCTAAAGAAAAAAGATGGTGGGATTCGTCCCATCGCTGTGGGTAGTACATTGAGGCGATTGACTTCAAAGGTATGCTGTCGCGAATACCGCGACCGCTTTGTGCAAAAATTCAAACCGCGACAGCTTGGCTTTGGAGTCAAAGGTGGCTGTGAGGCTGCAGTACACGCAGCTCGGTCATTTTTAATGACGCAACATTATGACTTGTTCCTAAAAATTGACGTTAAAAATGCATTTAATTCGGTAAACAGGGGTGCTATTTTAACTGAAATTCAAAAAGAAGCACCGGAGATTTTTGATTATATTTGGCAATGTTATGGCACCCCATCAAAATTATTGTTTGGCGATAACGTAATAGAGTCTTGCGTGGGATGTCAGCAAGGCGACCCTCTTGGCCCAGTAATTTTTAGTTTGGTAATCCAGTCAATTATAAATCAACTAAATTCAAAATTTAATATTTGGTACCTTGATGACGGTTCTTTGGGAGGAACTGCATCAACTATATTGGAGGACTTACAAATACTAATTCGACGGTTTAGTGACATTGGGCTCTCTCTAAATTTTAAAAAATGTGAAGTTTTTTTCTCGGACCACCTAACATCGGAACAAATTTCAAATTTAACAGAGAAACTCAATAACATTACCCCAAACATAATAATTGTCAAGAAGGACAATTTGACATTACTAGGTGCTCCAATATTTGATGATGCGATTTCTCCCATTATAAATTCTAAATTAGAAAACTTTAATTCAATTTCGGATCGCTTTTTTAACTTGCAACCTCACATGGCTATCTATATTTTACGCCTCTGCTTATTCGCTCCAAAATTCTTGTATTTACTTAGATGCTGTCCTCTTTGGAAATTTCCTTTGGTAACAGAAATATTAGATAATTGTTTAAAAAACTGTGTTACAAAAATTCTAAATTTAAAATTCGATGATCGCTCATGGATGCAGGCAACTCTTCCTATTAGATTTGGTGGCTTGGGAGTCCGCACGACGGAAGGGTTAGCACTTCCGGCGTTCTTGGCCTCTTGTCATAGTACGTGCACTCTCATCACAGAGATATTAAACACTAATTTAGATGATGTTTGGGTGCCGTACATGATGGAGGCCTTGGATAGTTGGAATGCTTCCTTTCCGTCCGAAGATATGTCAAATATATGTAAGGAAAAACAATATTCATGGGACTTACCCAAAATTAAATCTGTTTTTGCCTGCCTCCTTGAGAGATGTACAGACAGCACTGATAGGGCCCGTTTACTTGCAGTTGCCCAGAGTGAATCGGGACATTGGTTACATGCGCTCCCATCAATGAACATAGGCACCGTGCTGGATCCTGCAACTTTTCGTATTGCAGTAGGTCTCCGGCTCGGTGTCGAGATGTGTGAGCCTCATATTTGCCCGTGTGGGCAGGGGATGGACAGGTTTGGGCGACATGGCCTTTCCTGTACCAGAAGTGCCGGTAGACTTTTTCGCCACGGTACCCTTAATGATTTAGTCCGTCGGGCTCTTGCCACCGCTTCAATACCAGCTACACTGGAACCCTCTGGTTTATCTCGAAGCGATGGAAAGAGACCTGATGGTACTACTTTGGTACCGTGGAGTCTGGGCCGGCCTCTGATATGGGACGTCACCTGTGCGGATACCTTAGCACCAACACACGTAAAGATGTCCGCTGAAAAGGCTGGGTCCGCGGCCGATCATGCCCAATGTCTCAAGCGCCGTAAATATAGTAATTTATCTGACAATTACATATTTACGGCGCTTGCCATGGAGACAATGGGGCCATGGTCTTCTGACATGAAAAAATTCATGTCAGAAATGTCGCACAAACTTGTACTGGCCTGCGGTGACCTAAGAGCTGGCGGTTATTTTGCCCAAAGGCTAAGCTTTACTATTCAACGTGGCAATGCCGCCAGTGTCTTGGGTACCATGCCACACACAGGGTTTTTAGATGAAGTATTTTATTTGTAAACTAATTTTTTTTTTATAAATAATGTTATATTTTTTATATATTTTTATTGTATAATATTGTATATACTTAGATTATTTTAAAGTTAGGAAAACTACTTGCCTCAGAGGATAAAATTTTCAATATATCCTATAATTAATGATGTATACAACGACATACAACAAAGCGATTGTAATCATGTGGATGTATTTTCGTTTTATATTTAACTGAAAGTAAAGGAAACAAGATACAATAAATGTCAATGACTCCAGAGTGTTCGCATGACCTTTGATATATCTTTTGCTTTAATGATCTTCTATTTTAGGACGCAGTTTATGTAGAAATATCGCTAGGGAGTTTTTGCCGAACTAGACGATTGTGTACTAGCTAGGGTATCACTTGCTGTCCAAATAAAAAAAGTGGCCAAGTGCGAGTCGGACTCGTAAATAAAAATCGTAATACGGTTCAGAGCATCTACCTACCAAGCTTCAACTTTGAAGTCCTAATAGTCTTGGAATAAAGTGGCTGTGACATACGGACGGACAGAAAGACTTTTGGCTACGGAACCCTAAAAAGGTGTCTTTCCAACAACGCATTTTTTATTAAATTAACTTTATACAGTACTCTAGGTTCATTTTTATCTCCACGCTAATCACATTGCCTTATGCAAATTCGCGAACAATACTGCCCAATAGTTACTAGGCTGGACAGCCGATCGAGGACGCTGACTTTGATTACCGGCTGGGTAGAAATTTGAATGCAACCCTTTTTGCGTTCCATTGCCGTTGCATTCGTTCATAAGTCCTCCGACATGGTTTAACTGTTATCTATCGATAATAACCGGGCCCGACCGCTTATCGTACCCTCCGTGCGGTAACCTTTCTCACACCTGACCGACCTCATCATGCCGGTTTATCTTAGCTGCCTAGACCACTTGCATTCTGAGAGTTCTATGGAGTATTTGTTTAAATTTCTGAGCTCGGTCTGGTTGTTTGTGTCCTTAAACTTATATTTTTATCCGACTGCGCCAGAAGAAGGGTTATATTTTTCGAGAGTATGTATGTACCTATGTATAATTGTTTGACACGCTCTGCAGCCTAAACGTGGATGGATTTTAGCTTGAGAGGTGTCGTTAGATTCGTATATACTATGAGAGTGACACTGGATATATCAAAATACAATAAAATAAAATAAAAAACGGTTATTTAAAAAACTAAAAAACCGGAGTACGTTTATGTGTAACTTGGAAATGTAAAAACTCTTTAACAAGAAAGTCGTCTTGTCTCGTCACTCTTTTATTTCAAGTTCCAGTGTCATTTTTTTAAATTATCGTTTTTTTTCTCTGTAGTATCCACGACCACGACCACAGGGTGAAAGTTATTTGGAATTCCAAGACCACGACGCAGGGAATCCCAGTTTGAGGTTATGAGTGTCTAACGTTTATTTATTTGGTGGTTAGGTGTCAGTAAAACTTCACATTGAAAAGTTGAGTCGAGTATATTAAACTTATAGTATTCATTATGTTTGTTTGTCAGAAAGAGCACCTTTGTACTTTGCAGTCCCCGGAGGGGTGTTCAAGCTCAGCCTAACACTGCATTCCAATATTTAAACTCGCCTGAAAAGTGAATAATAAAAAACAAATAGTAAGTAGGCTTAAATTCTATTCATCTTTCAGTATAAAAACTTTCCTCAGCGTGATCGATAGCTTTGTTGAAATATTTAATGAGACACCAGCCATCTATCAGATTAAGAGGACCTTTTAAGAGCCTTCAGAATATCTCATTAAATTTTTCCTTAATTAAAGTACTTCCAAGGGTGAACAACCGCAAAGGTGACCTGTATTACACCAAAGCGTGAAAGACAGGCGATTGTCCTTTACAAAATCGATACCCCTGTCTCATATTAAGTACTCGCGGGCAGTGACAAGGCTTGTATAGAACAATGCTAATCCATTTGGTTAAATATGCGGTATGTCAATAGTTTCCAATTGAGATATTTCATTAATGATTCACACATTCAATTTTGAAAGATCCGAGTCTATATTGATCTCATGTTATTACGAGTATTATGTTGCTTTTGCTGAATATACAAAACATAATAAATACACTTTTGAATAAAAGGCTGAAACATAAAATAAGAAACAAAAACAACGCGAACGATAACTTATAGGTGGTAGAACTATTATGGTTCGCCCAGGAAAGTACCACCGCTGCACCTACTTCTGCCGTGAACCAATTCTGTAGTGTTTCGGTGGAAAGGTGCAGTTGCCGGCGACACTTACATGAGGCGACCACCAGCCTCCGGAGTAGCAGCGCAACTGCATACGACATCAGACAAGACTTACCTATGCTTGCTTGAGGTTGTATGTAGATGTACATGGGCTGCAGCGCCCACTTAACACCACGTGGACTGCATGCCTTTCTGCTACTCCATTCAAATAAAAAAAAACTTTCACTTGTCGATCATTTTAAAGACAAACTTTCTGTAAAATGTTTTGGATAGTCATTGCTTTATACTGACATTCGTAACTAGCAGGTAATTAGTACTTAACTCGATATTTATAAGAATATTCATTTGTATCTAAAATGATAAATACTATTACAATACATAATATTATTCTTACCAGTTCCTAAATTATATAAATAATTTTGCTGAACTGGTAAAATTAATTGAAAGCTAAAATTATACCCAATTTTATATTAAAATCATAATATACTTTTAAAAACCTCTACTTTTTTGTAGTAAGTAGTACAACAAGTTTCCAAATTCTTCTATTACCGTTTTCAATCAAAAGAGTCATAAGGAGTAAAGACATGCAATCGAGGGAATCATTCCTGGCCAGCGTGAGAGACTTCTTGATCCATCACTTTCGCGTTCATTCACTCTCATTTACAGAACGATTTTATTGGCCGAGAAGCGATGAAAATACCTCGTTTTGACCCTCACAGCCTACGTTGAATATCAGAGCAGACATCCATTTTCCTCAGTGGGATTTGCTTTTGCAGTTTGTAGTGAACCAAAAAAACATTTGCGAGTTTTTGTTGAATTTTAATAAACTGGTATGTCAAGCCTACTCAGTATCAATGGAAGTTGCACCATGAAGCTCTGAGAAACGAAAGGACTTAAAAAAACGGTGGATTGGTCGTTTATTAGGTTTTTGATGGCTATCAATTTATCAAAAAGGAGCTCTACTTTTAGAACGAAATGATTAATTATTGAAGTCTCACTAGCTTTGAAAGATAACTTTACACATTTTGAGATAAAAGAAACATCTATACTATAATAAATCTGTAACAAGTCGGTTTCTGTACATTGAAGATATTTGAAAAAAATTGTCACTAGGGCTATTTATTAGCGTAATAGAACCTAAAACAATGATTTTTAGAATTATTGTCTGTTTGTCTGTTTGTCTGTTTGTCTGTTTATCTGTTTGTCTGTTTATCTGTTCGTTTGTGCGCGCTAATCCTGAGATTAGAGGTTCCTGAGAACGGCTTAACGTAGAAGGATACGGTTTTCACTGATGTATTGGTATTTTTTTGGATTAACATTTAGGGTTTGTTTTATTTAAATCGGTTAACAAACAAAAAAGTTACGTCAATTTCAAGAATGATGAAATGGCGTGCGAATGCAGGCGTTCGCAAGTTTCGATAATTACTACATCTCTTAATATTCTAATAGCAAATTTTCGATCATTTATGCTAGATTTCATCTCGAAATATTAAAAAAAGAACCATACATATCACCACATATTCGAAGAAATCCTCAAAACAAAATGTACAAAACCTTAACAAAACGAGGCTACTGCCGACATCTATGTGGCGAATAGTTCATATTAAGAACTATTTGGTGATCTGTTGCAAATTTGGTATATCGACGATTTAATTTACACGCTATAGGGTAGATGGCGTTGTTACTGAATAACGCTATTATAGAGTGGATTGGTGGAGATAATTGCAAATAATTAATTACGAGTATATTTACATAGTAAAATATCGAATAAAAAAATTAACAACTTAGAGAGCTTTGGAACTGGCGCTGATATATTACTCATTGTGGTAGAGCATTATGGAGGCGCGGCGCAGTGGTTACGTCCAGATATTATTGGTATCGATTTTATTTAATAGTTGACGCTATAGATGGCGTTGTTGCCTAATAACACTATTCCAATGCAGATCCAGAGATACTTAATAATAAATTGTCGACTCGCGTGGCGCAATGGTTACCATGCTGGACTGCCAAGCGAAGGGTCTTTGATTCCTGGCGAAGCAGACATTTTAATGATGAATTTAATTTTCTGTTCTCGGTTTGAGTGTTTGTGTTTCTGTCTCTGTGTGTCTCATGGTACCCATTACACAGGGTCTACCCTACTGTGGGGCTATCAGTGTGAAACGTTAAAAAAATCAAAGTGTTCTACCGACTTTACTATGCTGAGTGATCTTTTCAAAATGATACCTACGTCACCATATCATGATTACACCACCAGTCGAAGGTCAAAGTTCCACAAGCCGCTTTGCACGCTCCTTTTGATGTTTGAACGGATGTGTAAGTTATGGGACAACTTTCCAGCTGAGGCATTTCCAGTGGACTTTGACATGGGGTTCTTCAAGAAAGCTGTAAAGAAAGCTCTTCTTGAAAGCCGGCAGTGCTCGGGTGGCTCCGCTGGGGTTGCCCGTTTCCATAGGCGACAGTGATCGCTTAACCACGCGGCCTTTCTGCCTCTTTGTTCGGTTTACTTATAAAAAAAGTGATTTCGAATAAACGAATAACCAATTGCCGAGGCACTAATAATTTTTTTTATTGAAATGAGCAGACGTTTTCAGTGGTTAATTTAATAAGAGCTATTACATACATACGCAGTACTGGCACTGGTGTTACACTAATATGATAAAGCGTCACGGCAGCAGCACGGCATGGTGGTCACGCCCAGATTAATATTAGTAATCGATATATTTATTTCTGATGCTGTGTGAAGGGTTCTTAATAGAACTAATTGACTCTTAATCGCGTAGGGCCTTTTTTTTATATGTAAACCGAACAAAAAGGCAGACGGGCCGCGTGGTGTTAAGCGATCACCGTCGCCTATGGACACGGGCAACCCCAGGGGAGCCACCCGAGCATTGCCGGCTTTGGAGGAGACCTCTTTTTACAGCTTTCTTGAAGAACCCCATGTTATTGTCCACTGGGAATGCCTCAGCTGGAAGGTTGTCCCATAACCTGCACGTCCGTGGTAAAAAGGAGCGTGTAAAGCGGACTGTGGAGGACCGCCACGAGTCCAGATGGTGCCGGTGGAACTTTAACCTTCGTCTGGTGGTATAATCATGAAATGGTGATGTAGGCATCAATTTGAAGAGTTCCTCGGAGCACTCACCATAGTAAAGTCGGTAGAAAACGCAGAGCGAGCCTATGTCTCTTCGCAAGCTGAGCGGTTCTAGCCTGTCAGTCAATCTTGGGTCGTTGACGATTCGGACTGCGCGCTTTTCTCAACGGAAAAGCTGATCCTCTTACGCTGCTCCAATTCAGGTTGATGACGTCTTCATTGTTAGTGGCCTAACTGCTGTCGCAAGTTTTATTCGCTATCGCTCGAAATACCTCCATTAAGTATGAACGACAGTATGTTAACGACAATTGCAACCAACGTGTAAGCAACCAAGAATTTGACTCCCAACTACTAACCACGCCTGACATAGCGTAGACATTTCACCACCTTTCTGAAATAGATTTAAGTTACATAATAATAATTAATCTATGCATTATTTGCAGCACAAATTATTTAATTATAATGATACTTTCCGCGGGCACGGCAGTATTATCTAAACACTTTAAAAACATGCTATTATAATACGTTTAATTTGTAAAGAGAAACTGATGATAACGACTGAAAAATCGGTATTATAAGAGGAGTACAGTAAGAATTGTAAGGACTCAGGAAGAATGTATCTACTCAATATAATAATATGAACTTTTGTATCATAAGTAATTTCATAAAAGGTAACAATAATCCAAGGGACAGTGGAGGGCAAGCGGTCACGAACGAAATTGCAACCTCATCAGCCACGAACACTCTGTCAAGAGTGAACAACTAAGGAGGAGGAGGAACAAATAATCCAAGCCTTATCAAGCCTTTTGTACAATTCTATCTACGCGGACGACGTCGCGGGCACAGCTAGTGTTTAAATAAATCTCCAAGAATGTCATAGATCATTGCAATCTGGTTATATATTTTTTAAAGTTCATGGAAGAAGCATACTCGTAAAGCTGTTAAAAGTAGACGACGTGCAAAATGTACATTGCACATTTTTACCGACTTCCAAAAGAAGGAGGTACTGTATTCGGCTGTATGTATTTTTTTTTTTTTTTTATATATGTTCACCGATTACTCCGCCGTTTGTGGACCGATTTTCAAAATTATTTTTTTGTTCGTATGCTTATACTCCCGAGGTGGTCCCATTGTCACCAAATCAGGATCTGATGATGGGATCCCAGGGAAATCGAGGGGAACTCTCAAATTTTATAGGCACACACATTGATTTTCTTATAGTTTCTGAAGCATAACCGATATTTGTGCATTGTAATCATCATCTCATGTTGCTGAGCTGATGATGGAAGGTACTGCGACGGTGAGGAGGACGGTTGAGAGCAAATTCTTTCAATAAATGGTCTTTTGTTCGAAATCTTACATTCCTGAGATGGTCCAACTGTCACCAAGTCAAAGTCTGATGATGGGATCCCAGAGAAATCGAAGGGAACATTCAAATTTTATAGTACAACAAATGATTCTTATATTTTTACTAAAGCAAAACAGGTATTTGTGTATAATTATCATCATATCATGTTGCTGAGCTGATGATGGAAGGTACTACGACGGTTAGGAGTTGAGAGCAAATTCTTTCAATAAATGGTTTTTTGTTCGAAATCTTACATTCCTGAGGTAGTCCAACTGTCACCAAGTCAAAGTCTGATGATGGGATCCCAGAGAAATCGAAGGGAACATTCAAATTTTATAGTACAACAAATGATTCTTATATTTTTACTAAAGCAAAACAGGCATTTGTGTATAATTATCATCATATCATGTTGCTGAGCTGATGATGGAAGGTACTACGACGGTTAGGAGTTGAGAGTAAATTCTTTCAATAAATGGTTTTTTGTTCGAAATCTTACATTCCTGAGGTAGTCCAACTGTCACCAAGTCAAAGTCTGATGATGGGATCCCAAAGAAATGGAAGGGAACATTCAAATTTTATAACACAACAATTGATTTTCATATTCTTATTAAAGCAAAACAGGCATTTGTGTATAATTATCATCATATCAAGTTGCTGAGCTGATGATGGAAGGTACTACGACGGTTAGGAGTTGAGAGCAAATTCTTTCAATATATATTTTTTTGTTCTAAAACTTAAACTCCTAAGGTGGTCCAACTGTCACTATGTCATAATCTGATGATGTGATACTGGGCAAATCGAGGGAAACACTGAAACTTAATAAGCACAATATTATACATATGTACAGAATTATTAAAGTTACTAAAAAGAGTGAAATAAATTAAGTTTTTAACAAAAAAATAGAACTGACTTCAAACGGTAAAAAATAAAATTGTTCAGTACCTACTTCTTCATGCATGGTAATGACTCTTAAAACTATTTTTGGAATCGGGCCCTTAGTAAAATGTCCTGTCTTAGTAAATACAGTGTACCTTTCGGTCGGAATGGGCACCGACTCCAATATAGTTTTAATAGTTATTAACATAAGCAAGAAGAAGTAGGTGCCGTCCCACTGTCTGTACTGTCGATGCCCATTTAGAACGAATGGTACCTACGACATTTTACTAAGGGCCCGACTCCAAAAATAGTTTTAAGAGTCATTACCATGCATGAAGAAGTAGGTACTGAACAATTTTATTTTTTACCGTTTGAAGTCGGTTCTATTTTTTTGTTAAAAACTTAATTTTTCTATAGGGTGTTCACATTTTTCTATTAGTATTTACATTTTATTTTATTTTCCTACTAACATTATGTAGGCAAATTTACAATTATTGTGATAGAATCTTCAAATTACATTAAATATTAGGAACACACTAAAAACTTTTTTATTATTTTAATTAAAAAAAGCATACATGTGTTAGAAGCGGGATTCTTTTAATAAAACAAAGTAATTCCATAACAAAGATTATTATTTCAATTTCAATTTCAACACTTAAAACACTATTCTTTATTTCTGTATATTCATAAACATAAATTAATAGTAAACTATGATATATCAGCAAAATACTTATCCATTTATCTTCTGAAAGATAACTATTAGGTATATATTGTAGGTGTTAGAACTATTATCGTTCGCCCGGGGAAGTACCACCATTGCACCCACTTCTGCCGTGAACCAATTCTATTGTATTTCGGTGGAAAGGTGCTGTTGGAATCCGGCTCGACAAGGACCAGATTGATGGGTGAAGGGGGGACCTCCGGTTCGCTATGACCAAAAATGGTGGTGGAATAAAGGGTGGAAAGGAGGGTGGTCCCCCGTTGCGGATGTAGGAAATTGTGGACTGTAAGTTGCGTGTCGAATTAAAGGTGGAAAAACGAGAAGGATTGATAAAGGGAGCGCACTTACTTGGCTTATCCCAGGGGGCTGGAGCAGATGGTATGCTCGTGTACTGATGAAATCTTCTCTTGCCCGGGAACTGACGTTGTCCTTCACAATACACTATTATAAGTTCCTATTCTTCACTATAAGTCAGTTAAATCACAACTATTGACAGCGGTGATGGTGGCGATGCGGCGAGTCTGACCACGTGTTAGGTGGCTTGCGGTGCGGTTGTCACTAGAGGACTTGCATACGCGTCGGCGGCGTGCGCGTCGGCGGCGGGACGAAGGCAGACTGATTGATGATAGATCTTCCTGATCCATATGCGTGCGCCCAAGTGCGAACGATGCCGATATAATACAATAGTGCGCTTGCGGGAAAGAGAGGGAGGATGAAGGGGAGGGAGGTGAAATGACTTAATTGGCGCGAACATCCCCCCGGCCTTGAGGTCTCCTCAAATAGCGAATTAAAAAAGAATAAACATAAATATATACAGCGGAGTTAATATCATATAGAAAAAACTATATATGCGGTGAACAGAGGCGATGCGATGAATATAATTAGTAAATTAATAAAAATATTATAATAGCGGGATGAGAATTTATACTTAAACTATAACTTATAAAATATAAACTACAATATTATTGTGTTGGTAGAGGGCAAAGTCTAACAATGGGCCGCTGCAAAGTGGAGCTCTTAGTCTTCACTTGTGCAACGCGCACCACACCATCCCTACCAGGAAACAGTTCAGTGACGACGCCTAGCGGCCACTGAAGAGGCGGAGCGTTATCCATATCGATAAGAACAACGGTTCCTACAGAAATGGAATTAATAGAATGTTTATTCCACTTTTCTCTTGCTTGTAGTGTATGCAAGTATTCTGATCTGAAGCGTTTCCAGAATGACTGAACTATCGAATCAAGCAATGAAAAACGTGATAAAAGATTAATGCGTTCTTTACTAAGATCCGCGGCGGGTAAACATCCAAGTGGATTAACAGCGAGGAAATGCGCGGGCGTAAGTGCAGTAGGTTCCGCCGGATCGCTACTTAACACGTAAAGCGGTCGTGAATTTAATATGCGTTCGACCTGAGTGAGGACAGTAAGCAATTCCTCGTACGTGAGGATTTGCTTACCTATGACGCGAAATAAATGATACTTTACTATCTTTATATTTGACTCCCAAAGCCCACCAAAATGTGGAGCGTTTGGAGGGTTAAGTTTCCATGTGATGCGGTTATCAGAAAGGATCTGATTAAATACTTTATAATATTCGTCTGAACGTAAAAAGGAATGAAGTCCATTCAAGTATGAACGCGAAGCAATAAAATTAGTAGCGTTATCACTAGTGAGTCATCATCATTAACGATGTGCGAATAAATCACGCAGCCATACGCCTTTTCACTGGCGTCGGCGAACGCGACTAGCGAGACTTGCGAATTTTTATTTATACCCATATGGCGAGGAAACTTTAATTTCGATATCAAAGGTAACCCTGAAATATATTGTTGCCATGCAGTGACAACGTGAGCGGGCGGAGCCTGGTCCCAGTCAAGTTTTGAGAACCCATAAGGTTTTAATGAGAAGCTTAGAGAAAAGAATTACTGGACCCACGAGCCCCAGAACATCATACAAGCGAGCGGTTGCGGATAAAATAGAACGCTTGGTACAAGCGAGCGGCGGCGGCGAAACTAGAAAAGAAAAACAATCAGTTGCGGGGTGCCAACGAAGATCCAATATTTTAAAAATATTTTGGTCGTCGAATGAGACCCCGTCAAGCTGACGGTGCGTTGCGGGGATGTGCTGTAAAAGCTCTGAACTGTTACTAGTCCACTTAACCAATTCAAATCCTCCTCGCTTAAACATTTGAATTAGTTGAGTGGCTACGTCAACGGCGCTGTTGACGCAGGGCGCGCAGGACGCGATATCGTCCATATAAATATCTCGTTCGACTACCGAAGCAGCCAAAGGATATAGGACTCCCTCTCCTCGGAAGCAAACTGACGTAATGTGCGTAGCACAAGAAAAGGCGAAGAGCGTAAACCAAAATTCACACGATTAAATTCGTATGTTTGTATGTCTTCCTCATTAGAAAAGCGATAAAGAATGCGTTGAAACGCGCGGTGCGATTTTTGTACTTCAATGCATAAATACATTTGTCTAACGTCGGCAAAAAAGGCGATGCGATAAACTCGTACGTTTATTAAAATATTAAAAATATCAGACTGTAAATTTTGCCCACTATGTAAAATATCATTTAATGAAATGTCATTATCCGACTCAGCGCCTGCGTCGAGTACTATTCGCAATTTAGTTGTACTTTTATCATTACGTATGACAGGGTGGTGCGGGAGATAAAAGCAAGGTTCCGTAGAATTATTTGAAACAACTAATGATAAAAAACCCTTGTTGATGTATCTTGAATGACGTCATTGTAGCGGGAGCGAAGATCGGGACATTTATTAAAACGTCTCTCTAGGAGCGAGAAGCGTTTTTTAGCGGTTATAAAAGAATCACCTAACTTATCAGGCGTGTCCTTGAAGGGCAGGGCGACAACACATCGTCCGTTCAAACTGCGACGAGTAGTGGAAGTATAAATATTCTCACATTCCTGTTCATTAGGACTCAAATAAGTTTTTTGCGGCAGCTTGCATGCATGAGTCGGCAAATGCATGAGCGACGTTTGACTATTATCAATACGAGTAGGATAAGAAACTAAAGAACGCGGAATGCAAGTAGGAAAGTCGATCTCTGCGTCTCCTATTATTATGTATCCTAGTGACGTTTCTATGGCACTCGGCGATTGCGAATTAATTATTTTATCAGTTAACAAAATTTGTAAATAAGTATTAACCCCTAATAAAACGTCAATGTCACCTGGTGTATGGAATTGATCGTCAGCTAAACGTAAATTATTTATATAATTAATTTTCGAAACGTCTATTAACGACTCGGGTAATTGTCCAGTTATAGCGGGAACAACTAACGGTTCAATATGATAAAGTTTATTTTCATCAAAGCGGGAGCTAAACTGCAAAGAAGTAACACCTAAAATCTTCTGCGACACCCCACCGATTCCTTGCGCCTCTTTAACTGGTGTTTTATTGGAGATCGGTAGGTACAAACGTTTGCAACACTGTTTCGTGATGTAATCACATTGCGAGCCAGGGTCCACTAAACAACGCAACAAATATTGGTGTCCGTATTTAGTACAAACTTTAATCTTCGCAGTTCCCAATAATGTAGTGCGGTGCGGCGCATTACCACAATCGCGCGAAACGTTACATGACGTGGATGCATTTTTTTCTCCTGGACCTTGTTCTACCGAAGGCTGATCGACCTTATTCCTACTACTAACAAAATGAAGTAGCGTATGGTGCGAGCGGGAGCAATGCCTACATCTACGCTGTGACTTACAAAAATGAGTGGCGTGTTTATTACTTAAACAATTAATACAACATTTATTTCGTTTTACAAAATTGTACCTGTCCTGTGCATTTATTTTTAAAAAATGCGGACAGACAAATAGGTGTTCGTGATCACCCGATTTACAGAAAATACATGACCGATTCGAATCTGTATTAATAAAAGTTTTGCTTATATTTTTAGCGGGAGCGGGAACAAAATTACCTTTAATTTTATGGTTGTTAGACGTATGCGAAGTATTTATTGTATGGCACAAAGCCCTATTCTGGTCATGTAAAAACTGAACCAAAGCGGAATATTTAGGTATATTTACGTTGCGACATGACATTTCGAACGACTTTACGGTATCGTTATCTAATTTTCTAAGCGCGATATTTAGAAATAGAAAATCAGATATGTCATCAACATTAAGTTGCTTAAGAGCGTTAATAGAAGCATCAAATTTATCCATAAATATTTGATAACCAGCGGATGTGTTAGTGTTTACGTTCTTCAGTTCTAACAGCTGACTGACGTAGGTAGTCGCGAGCGCACGCTCGTCGTTATATCTACGTATGAGCGCGTTCCATATCACAGAATAGTTTTCAGCGGTAGGCATTAAGCCTGAGCAGATTGATAATGCCTTATCACTAAGTTTACTAACAAGATAATAAACGCGTTCAGCATCTGTTAATTGCTGATTATCATGAACTAATGTTTTAAATTGTTGGTAGAACATAGACCAGTGTCGTATGTCACCATTAAAAGAAAGTAATTCTATGGGCGGAAGCGATGGTATAATTTTTGTAGGTAAACTATTCTGTGATTTACTTGAAGATGAAGATGGAGCGTTTAATTTGGACACTTGACTTTTAATACGACTATATAGATCATGAAAAGATTTCCACGATCCGAAATCGACTTGCGCGTTTGGATTTAATTTTAAATTTGTAACATTATAAGATTCTAACGTGTCCTTGAACTCAGTACGCAAGTATTCAAGGTCAGATGCCGTGTCAAGAAATGTGTCCTGTTCGTCTGACGAACTTAATGCACTTATAGATAAATCATAAATTTGTTGTAAACGTTCGTAAATAGAATTTCGTTTTGCAATTAATATTTTCAATCTAATTTCGTCATTTGAAAGCGTTTCAGATTCAATTTTGCCTTTAGTAGACATTTTGTCGTGAACAAGATAAATCAGTTAAAACAGTTAAGATTATAAAAATTATGTATGGCGTAATGAATGAATACGTAGGTAGTTACTAGCGAAACAACGATCGCCGGTCGCGTCGGCTCCGGCAACCACAAATATGGCGGACTTCAATTAATGAAAAATAGAATGCGTACCTATGAGGTGTAATTTCGATTACAAATATAGGTAAATAATGGTGCGAATGGTGCGAATGCGCTTTGCAAAAATAATAATATACCTACGTGAGCGGTGCGTTATTAATATGCGGGATATAAAATAATCGTAGATATAATACTTATTTGCAAAAATAAATAGCGGATGGTGCGGTGTGTTTTGCAAAAAGAATATTAAACCTACGTGAGCGGTGCGTTATTAATATGCGGGATATAAAATAATCGTAGATATAATACTTATTTGCGAAAATAAATATGAATAGGCACTTATAATATATTACATGAAATACATACATATGCGTATTTATGAGATTAAATAATTAACCCGGGTGAAGTTACTAAACTATTGATTCGAAATCGGGCTCGACTGGACCAAAAATTGCTGGAATCCGGCTCGACAAGGACCAGATTGATGGGTGAAGGGGGGACCTCCGGTTCGCTATGACCAAAAATGGTGGTGGAATAAAGGGTGGAAAGGAGGGTGGTCCCCCGTTGCGGATGTAGGAAATTGTGGACTGTAAGTTGCGTGTCGAATTAAAGGTGGAAAAACGAGAAGGATTGATAAAGGGAGCGCACTTACTTGGCTTATCCCAGGGGGCTGGAGCAGATGGTATGCTCGTGTACTGATGAAATCTTCTCTTGCCCGGGAACTGACGTTGTCCTTCACAATACACTATTATAAGTTCCTATTCTTCACTATAAGTCAGTTAAATCACAACTATTGACAGCGGTGATGGTGGCGATGCGGCGAGTCTGACCACGTGTTAGGTGGCTTGCGGTGCGGTTGTCACTAGAGGACTTGCATACGCGTCGGCGGCGTGCGCGTCGGCGGCGGGACGAAGGCAGACTGATTGATGATAGATCTTCCTGATCCATATGCGTGCGCCCAAGTGCGAACGATGCCGATATAATACAATAGTGCGCTTGCGGGAAAGAGAGGGAGGATGAAGGGGAGGGAGGTGAAATGACTTAATTGGCGCGAACAGGTGCAGTTGCCGCCCACACTTACATGAGGTGACCATCAGCCTCCGGAGTAGCAGCGCAACTGCATACGACCTCAGACAAGATACTATTACCTATGCTTGCTTGAGGGTGTATGTAGATGTCCATGGGCTGCAGTGACCACTTAACACCACGTGGCCTGCATGCTTGTCTGCTACTCCATTAAAAAAATACACCACACAATACAGAGTTTATCAGAGCCAGACAGCCCTGACCTGGGCAGAGTAATGCTCTACATTAATTCTCTAAAGCAAGTCCTCCGATATGACAATGCTTCCTCTTTTATAGCTACGGGTTGTGATGTAATCCCACATTGTATTTATAAAGAAACACGTTTCCATCCATCCATCCATCAGCCTTTTACCGTCCACTGCTGGACATAGGCCAAAAAAAACAAAACACGTTTAATAACATTTATTGCGTCAGCTATCAATTAACATCATTGATAAAGTATAAAAGTAATTTCAAAACAGTTAAAAATACAATTACTAACAAATATTATGAATAAATTATAAAAATCTTGCATTAATTACCTATAGATATCACACATGCGAGCATGTAGGTAGGCCACGTGGTTATAAGTGGTCACTCCAGACAATGGACCGTTACTCATAAAATGTTTTACGTTGTAATTTTATGGAAATATTTTTTCTCTTTAAGCCTCACAATAAATTGTTATCAGTTTTAAATAACAGGATTTACGCTATTACATATAAGTACCAATAAACATTTATTTTTCCTCTACTTATTTATTCGTGCATCTTTATATAAGATACATCTTTCCAAGCATAATTTGTAGCTCGCAAAATGAACGATGCCCGTAAATTATAAGCTTTTAGACACCCAGTAACCGGCCTTCCTAACATTAATTACGTTAAGCGTTGCTTATAATAATTAACCTTGTTTACGAGAAACCTGCGATGCCTCAAGTAGGCGAAATTTTGAAACGGGTAATAAGAGAATAAGTTAATTAATTACTTAACCGTTTCACTGAACATCTCTGACTAGAGATACCCAGCGAAGTATTTTGAATTAATTGAAACCTTGCGTGAAAATATACTTTTTGAAGTGAAAACTTCTTTAGCGGCGTTGTGCACTTATTTTGGGATGGGTAAAATATGTTAAACTCGCATCAGGACACGTTTATTTAAAATATGGACACTGGACAAAGTGCATCTATTAATGAAAAAAGTGACGAAGAAATAGTGAAAGAAAATGAGTGAGTACTTTATAAAAATACTAGATGAAAACCTATTGAAAATACTAGATGAAAAATAATACTGATAATAAAAGCAATTCGTGCAAAATTATTCCCTAACCATTCCAAATTATCAAAAATGCACAACGTTAATGTTCAAGTTTTCACTTCTGCCGGCACTACTGGAGTGCAACCCGTTTTTATTTTATTTTGCCGTGTTCGTGTTCATCGTTCTATTAAACACTATGTAAGAGCGGTTTCAAACCAGCGTAATAACGCGTGAACGGTCGTTTCAGTAAACGCGCTTACACACGTGCTACTTTTTCACTTCAAACAATCACTTCGCTCGAATTCGGGCTTATCCCGGTGTTTTTACATTCGTACCCGTTAGGGGGGTGACATCTGTCACAACGCAGCTGACATATTCGATCGAGTAAAAGCGAGTCAAATCGAGAAAGATGTAAATCAATCTGATATAGCTCGATTTTTCGAACGTATAATTGGCTGGCCAGAAGCCGCGCTGTGAGTAATAAAAAAATACGCTTGACATTCAAAGCCTCAGAGTAGGATGCCGTATGTCGTACCATCGAGAAAAAGACAAGGATAAAAAATATGTTTATTATGTACCTACATTGCTTTTATCTAAACCCTGTACTTTATGTGTATATTGTGTATGTATGTATTCTGTGCCTAATAGTCCAATCAATAAAGGAGTTGTAGAATGCATGAGAGGGGACCTAAGCGATTTCTTCTGAAACTTGTTCAGGGTACTTAGGAAGTTAAGATACTAAAAGTCCTGACGTCTCGGAGGTGAGCCGGAGTGGGGAGGGGGGGGGGAAAGGTACCACTTTTGGGTTTTTCGCTAATATCTCAGAATCGGTGCGTCATAGAAATAAACATTCTTCTAGTAAATTAAAGCTCATGAAATTATCTAAAACTTTGGTCATATTCACTTTTGCCGTATTCCTAACCGTTTCCGAGCCACACGCTCCGGAAAAGTTAATACAGAGTGTTGAGCCCAATCAACTGTACAACTGTCAATTGTACAAACGTTGAAATCAACGTTATCAAATACAAATTGATTCAATGTCCCTGACTTGAATTTTGGTTTAGCACAGTGGATTGCAGAGATTTCCCATTTTTGTGCTTCGTGATACAATGCACAGAAGCCCAAACTGGCAAGAAGGTGAATCAAGTGCTTCGAAGCGTACTTTCTGTACAGAAACAGGGAGAGGCTTCACAATAGGGGCGATAAGAAGCTCTTTGGTCTGATAATCGCAGAAATGGCGTTTCCCAGTGCCACACATTCTTTTCGTTTCTTCTACTCTCTTTGTCTTCGCCAATAGAAGGCCCTCAAGAAAAAAGTTCAGAGACCGAGGCAGTGTGTCAGGTTTCTTCAAGAAGTCGTCGCTGGGCGGGTATGTTTCTGTGCTATATACTTGACTCTGGATGTCTTGCCGTATAATTTCCAGAGCTTTTGCAATAATCCTTAACCTCTCCTTTTCTTCATTGTTGGCCCTGTTTTCTTACCACGCGTTGTTGATGATTTAGTACCCACTGTTTCTAAAACATACTATGGGCACTCTGAATCTATTGAGCCCTGGACTGATTAGTATTCTATCTCCATATTTGCTTTCCAACTCAGCCTTGATGGTTCGCCAATCAGGCTTAGCCCCTGTTATGACACCTTGTATATCATCTTGGGAGAACTGACAATCAGTGCTTCCCTCCATGTAGGAGAAAATCTCCTCTGGGGATCTCAGCTTTAGGTTTTGGGAAACTGATAGGAAAGAATGATAGTATATCTTTATGGTATACTGCCTCTTCAGCAACAAAATCGTTAATAGACGACAGGCGACCAAGAACTTCATCACCCCAGGAATCCTTCCTAATAGAACACGCCTCCCTGATACATACGACATTGAACATTCAGAGTTTCAACTGAATGTACAACTCTCCTTTTGTCCAAAGACACTTTTTTGTTTCTTCTTTTATAGAATGTGCGCATAAGAAACAATAGTTCTTGAAGTCAAATTTAGGAGCTGAAGACCTGAGCTGAGATGGCCCTGACTGCCTTGGATGTGGATGCCTCCCTTACATCTTTTTTAATTGTATCAGTTCGGGGTGTAATTTTTACGATAACTGGTGTGAATCAAAAGAGATGTGAAATCATGGAAACTTTGGTACTTTTCGTCCTTTCTTTCCTTACTAGCTTTAATAAGACCTAGTATTCCTTTTTGTTTTACCTCAGTAACATCCTTACTCCCTTCACGGACGTCCTCATCACACACAGGACACTTACTAGTACTCATTGTTAGATTGCGTGATTATTAACAACTATTGTGGCGTGAGTGTATGTATGTATGTATTAGTAAAGAGTGTTTGTGGTTGCTCCCCTGCGTTACAGGTTAGGCTACCGTGCCAAACAAATTGCAATCATAAACAACAACAATAACATAAGCCCGAAGGCATAAATAATTAATAATGGGAGTTTTAGCCAGTTAGATCGCCTTTTCTACTTTCTATGAATGAAAAGTCGAAAAAGAGCGCTCTCTAAACTGTTACCACCTTCACCACGTGGAGGTACTCCCAGCTTATAAATAAAATAAATTAATTAATCTATCAAGTTAACTGCAGTCGCCAGCCTGCCTGCCAAGCTTGGCTATGGCAGATCCTCCAATATGGATCAGGTCACTAATAGTGGCGATCCTTGGGAGATCTATGTCCAACAGTGGACTTTATACGGCTAAAATTATGATGACGATGATGAATTGATAGTTAAGCTAATTTTCATGTCAGGCTCTGCCCATCATCACACTTCACAATGATTAATTTCGAATGTTTGTGAGTGCGTTTGTATGTTTGTTAATTCTTTACGCTCAAACGGCTGGACAAATCTTGATAAAATTTGGTATGGAGGTAGCTGACACCCTGGATTAACACATAGGCTACATTATATCCCGAATAAATGTTCGCGATATAATCAAATTCCACGCAGGCCAAGCCGCGGGTGGATGTCTAGTGCTGAATAACTATTATTTTGTTTTATCTGGAGCGTGTGGCTCGGAAACGGTTAGGAATACGGCAAAAATGAATATGACCAAAGTTTTAGATAATTTTATGGGCTTTAATTTACTAGAAGAATGTTTTTTTCTACGACGCACCGATTCTGAGATATTAGCGAAAAACCCAAAAGTGGTACCTTTCCCCCCCCCTCCCCACTCCGGCTCACCTCCGAGACGTCAGGACTTTTAGTATGTTTACTTCCTAAGTACCCTGAACAAGTTTCAGAAGAAATTGCTTAGGTCCTCTCTCATGCACTCTACACCCCCTTTTAGGTCATTCATTGACTGAACTATAAACAGAAAAGCACATACTTAATTTTGTTTCAGGGTATCCCTCAACAGCTCATTTCAACGAATCATCCTGTATCCTATCTACTCGTATGTTATATACAATCTTTTCTGTTGATATACTCGTAGAAGTAGGTACCTCCAATGTGTATTGTTAAAATATTTCATCACATACGGTTTTTCATAAACGAAAAATGTGATAAAAATTTGGGTATCAAACACGCTGCGTTCCATTAAAGTAATTAAAGTTGGGATACCGTACAAGCAATCAATTTCATTAATATTTTGTTTGTATATGTTGTCGACACGATATGAATAACCAATTTTCAATGTACACTCTCCATAGGAGAAAATTCTCCTAAAATAATATAAATTTATTTTAAGATTACGTGTGATATTAATTTTTTTTTACCTCCAAGATAATAAGTTGCTTCCTTCTCCTCTTTATTTAGTAAGGTCCCTTCATGTCCCTTGTTTAAATATTTTGTAGACGATTTTCCACCATTATTCATCCATTAAGACAACTCTATGGTTGCAATCATGGAATTCGCCAAAAGATTTATCCAAATCAATGATAACTAACATATTTCTAAAGTAAGATTCAAGACATAAAAAGGCTTAGCAGTAACAATTGAGTTTGTACAAAGATACGGTTCAAATGAGGAGTTACCACTACAATAAAGAACAAATTGCTCAATTGGGTTTTCCTTGATTGAGTAACAGTAGTTGTTTAATTGTTAAATAAAGAATTATATTGTTAGAAATTGTTATCTTTATTCTATGATTATGGAGCTATTCGCACGCCTTTTCACGTACCCCGTAACTCTCGCCTCCCAATATGTGGATTAGGTGTGAGTAAAATAAAGGAAAAGGTGTGTTCGCTATTATTAAGTTATTCTATTGTTCACAGGTGGCGTGTTTAGGAAAATTGTATTCTGTCTCTCCCGTGATTTACCGGGAACTTACCTTAACATATTTGCTTGCCTTAATATATACATACATATTCATCCATATATAAGTTTTACTTGGTTGATGTATCTTTTAACGAAATCAAAATAATACTTTCTATTTTGTAGGTGCAGACAGATGGTACACGTGCCAAGGAAATATTACGTGAATTGTTCGCTAAGAGGAAAGTGGAGAAAAGTTATTGATAGACTATTATATCTGTCAATATAAAAATACATTTCACTCTTAAATCTAAAATAATACTTAGCAATTTGAAAGGTTGAATAACTCTTTTTCATGGTTTAGACTATCTCTTTTTATTTGTTGAGATAGAACAATGTTATGATTAAATATAAACTTTTTAACAATTATGTTTGTATGTTCATTTTAGTAAAAAAATAAAGGACAACATTACAATATCTTGTATATTTTGTCATGTTTATGCAGAATACAACAAGTAATTAAACCGGCAAGGATAAATTAACTCAGTGCGGCACAAATAACTGTTAATGCGGTAATTCGGAAGTTTCTTGAAATCTAACAATATCTTTAGAAGCATACCTTTTATGATTATTAGTGTGTTACTTTTAAAGTTAAAATATAAACTACACTTGAGGATAATATTTTACAATTTGGTTATTTCTCAATAAATATTAAAGATACCTCTCGAATATCATCACTATAGCGGGATTTAATTCACACAAACAATTCTGACACGGAACTGTTTATGTGGTAACTCGGAAAGGCGCTGCGCTTCCCGGATTGCCGGTACCGCAATATTGTGACGAGTTTAATTCGTATTAGTCACCACGATAAGCCCTTCCGTGACGTTCTTCAATATAATTATGACGTCTGAGCTGTAAATTAAATATCATTTCATTTTGGAAGGATTAGATATTATAAAGGGATCATAATTTCACTCTGCAAATGGGGTTTCATTTTGTGTTTGCTTAAGTAAATTGGGATTAATAGGCGTAAAAACAATTTAATTTTTATACGGAATATTAAACACGCCCTTGTGTTTCTTGCTTTAAGGAAATGCTACAAGATTGAATAAATAAATAAATTAAAATAAATAGTATGGGACATTGGATATAGTGGCTCGCTAACGAATAATCTTACGAAAGAACCTAAGGGTTCTAAAAATATGGCGTCAATATTTTTCTTCTTCTTATGAAATAGGTTTCTAAACGAGCATGGAAACCATATTACGGTGTTATAGTCAGTAATTTATTTTTGAGACCTTACAGTATTTTAAAATAAATAGGATGTGTATCAGTTGTGACAATTATTTAGAAGCATACCTTAGAATGTTACTTTAAACTTAAAATAAAAAAACGGCAAATTGTTTGTAAAGTAGGTTTACGATCGAGATGTTTACGTGATAACGTCCGCACGAGAAAATCTCCATTCGTTTGTATGCCGCTAGAGTGAGAGAGACGGAAGATCGGTCCACTCACTCGAACGCTATGCCAGCCTCCGCTCGTGAGGATTCTGCGTGACAAGTTTCACGGAATGACTGGCAGCGCTCGAGATGAGACGGGAGATCGGTCCGTCTCTCTCTCGTTATACCTGCGATCGCGCTCGTGAGGTTTTGGTGTGACACAAGTTTCTGAACATGTCACCCGACTAAAACGATTTTAAAGACGTTATCATGTCAATAAACAACACTAGAGGTTAACATAAGGGCCCGTCCATTAATCACGTGATGTTTTTTTTGGGCATTTTTAACCCCCCTTCCCCGCTGGTGATACATGGTAGATATATGAATGAATGAACATGTGATACATGATGGAAGGCCACTTTTTGGTTGAGTAATCACGCGTTTGCCGAAAAATAAATACGAGTTAATTTAGTCCAGAACAAATAACTGTTTATATGTTAATTCGGAAAGACGCAGCGTTTTTCGGATTGTAGGCATCACTTGTTGTGATGAATTTAATACATATTAAGTCACCATGATAAGCCCTTGCTCGACTTTATATTTGATACCTATTAATTGTGACTTCTGAGCTGTAAATTAAATATCATTTCATCTTGGAAGGGTTAGATTATAAAGGTATCATAATTTTACGTGCCAAATGGTATTTGATTTAATGTTTTCGCAGGTAAATTGGAATTGTAAGGGAGGAAAGGTGAAGGGTGGAAGCAAGATTTTTACACGGGAAAGAACCCGAACATTCTATAAAACATACTCGTAATAAATCATATCGTTTTTATTGTCAATCATTTATATTTATTTTCTTATAAATAAAAAACATTAAAAGCATGCATGCCTAATAATGCTGTTAATTTCAGTAACATATGTTTTGAAAAGTATTTTTTTAATACAGTTATTTTATTAATTGTGATAAGTGTTTTAACATTACAATTTTATTTTATTTTCATATACATTGTATTATTACAAATAATGACGTAGGATATAATTCAGTCCGGCACAAATAACAGTTTATGTGGTAATTCGGAAAGGCACACCGCTTCTCGGATTGCCGGGGCGCTGCGATATTGTGATGACTTTAATCCCTATTAATATTATAAATTCGAAAGTAACTCTGTCTGTCTGCTACGCTTTCCCGTTTAAGCTACTAAATAAAAATAATTTTAATGAAATTTGAAACACAGTTAGAGTGGACCTTGGGAAACGACATAGGACAGTTTTTATCCTACGGGAACCTATAAAAAGGGGTCCACGCGGGCAAAGCCGCTGGCGGAAGGCTAATATACTATAAATTAAGGCACCACGATAAGCCATTCCGTAACTTTGTATTTGATAATGATTGTTAAGTCTGAGCTGTAATTTAAATAATCAATTAATTTTGGAAGGATTAAAATAATATAATACAGAAATTTCATCACGTGCCTTCAAAGGTAATTTTGGATTGTAATAGGTATACACGTAGTAGCAACGTTTTTCTACTGGAAATTTACTACTCAGTTGTTTGTTGCCTCAGGTCAAGGTTTTGTCTCAGATAAACACTTATTCGAAAATTACTATTAGTGAGCGAACAAACAATCAACCCCTATTTTGTTGCCCTTAGGATTAGATTTTTTTTTCAAATTTATATGGGACCAATTTCAAATCATATCCTTTTCAATAAAAATGGATTATTAAAATCGTATTACGAACTAAAAAGTTATGAGTGCACATAAAAAAAATATATACATATTATATACCTACGCGTCGAATTGAGAATCTCCACCATTTTTAAAAAGTAAAACAGAAAGTGACCTCCGCTCCGCAAAAATCCTAAACGAGTTCTTCTCGTCGTACCGTAAATATTTAGTTTTCGTAATTTAGAAAGCTAATTATGCTCCTACTGTTTAATTAAAATAATTGGCCTTGCCTCTAACAACGACAGTTTGTCGGTGTTGATGTAATGTTTTTTATGATTAGTTTTTATAACTGCTAATTAAATTGTTATTTAATAATGTTTTATTTTAAGTAATGAGTAAAATTGTTGCAAATTCTAAAAATGTCACGTTAGTTAAGTCGGATATAAATAGTCATGTTAAAATTAACGCATTTTCTTTTCAAATTTCGGAAAAGTTGGATTTGCTTAAAATATTCATTAATGACTCCAGAAAATCACAGTTTATTATTATTTCACTGCTAGACAAAGGGCCCTTATCCATAATTACCACAGAGTAAAGAAAAAACAAGACAGATTTTATAACCTGCTATTTGCACCAGATATTAAGATATTCGCATGCCAGTCATGGCGAAAATGAGTGCTATATTATATATTAGAAACTGTACTACCCTGTAACCATACCATGTTCTGTGAATAAATGATTATAATTACAGAACTAGTGTCTCCAAACACACACATTTTCCAAAGCCGTGCACATTAAGCATGCATGCATTCAGGCATAATTCCTCTCTACTTCTTATTGTATTATAAAACTAGAAGTAAAGAAGTTGTATACGCTGGATGATTAGGCTTGATTCGTAAATTATTATTGTCCATGTCTTAAAAACATTGTTCTACGCCACGTTAATAAAGACCGCGGAACTCACGCTACCTTTGACATTATGATTATGAAGCGCCGTAAAGTGCTTATTTTTTCCTACTTGTAATATCTTTACATTTTTATGTCATCATGTTTGCAAATTATTAAAAAAATATCAAAAACATCCTATCCCTACCCATCTGGAGTAGGCTACTGTGGTGGAATATACTCTTAATTGGTTCTCAATTTTAAGGATAGACACATGTTATATCTAGCAGCAGCGGCCATGAAATCAAAATAAAATATATGTTATATTGTTTTATGGACACCGTCGCGATTGACTTGCCTATTTGACACAGTTGACATTTCACCACAAAGCGCCGTAATTCAGGTTAGTAGTCTGCCCCATTGTTACGATATATTATCAAGGCTTTAATAAACTGTTACACACTTTCTATACTTTACAAGCTTGCATTGCTCTACGTGCTCGACCGATAACGATTAATAATAGTAACTGTCGTTACCATCCATGATACGATTAGGTAGATTCATATTTCTATTTTTGTGATTAATTAGCCTATTCTGGTCAAGATACAAGATAGGTAGACAATAAACAATAATATAGGGATGAGATAATATAATATGATCTGAATATATGCCATTTATTGTCTACGTTTTAAGTGTTCTACGCCACGTTGAAAATAACCTCTGAATTCACGCTGATACAGTTGGCATTTGACCACAAAGCGCCGTAATGGGGTATTTAGTCTGCCCCATTGTTCCTGATATAGTCAAGGCTTCAATAAACTGTGCTGGATTCACTACAGGTATTAATTTTCCTACTCTGCTCGATACTTGACAACAACACTGTAAGAAATGCTGAGAAGAAAAATCATGTTATGTTTTTAAATGCATTCCTCAAAATGACAAAAAATCGGAAACCCTAAAGGATCTTTTTGCTGTCTTTTTGTCCACTTGTCTCTCATTATGTATTTTTATGCCAAAAGTTTTTAAGATAAAATAGAGCTTTGTGTAAAATTACCAGCCTATGTCTGTCTGTCTGTTAATAGTTTAATAACAGATATATATTTTTTTAAATTAACGTTTAAAAAATAAAACATGTGAAAAGCATGGAGTTACACAATATTTTTGTATTATAATCTTTATATGGGAAATATTAAACTTATCGTCAATAGTACAAACAAGAATGAGAATAGCTTACTAGGATTTATCCGGAAATTGCGAGTGAATCTCTGGTAGAGTACACAATGATGAAAAGATCTTATTTCCTTTGTATTTCCAAAGAAGTTAAGACAGTCGGATGACCTGGTACTTGGTCTTTGGTTTTCTTGCGGACTTCGTGACGAACTTTCTTATAGTAAAGTCTCGGCAATTAAGCAAATTACTTGGACTACATGAAAAGTTGAAGATTTATAAAGAAATTAGATTCTCAGTATTGTTCTGGCAATTAATGAAATTATGTAGAATTCTTATGTATGACTTCCCATTACTTTCTTAATAAGTATAAAATTCAGTGGTCCAAATTTAGATTGAACCTCCCTCATGCTAGCTGAAATCCCATTTGAGTGAGTACACACTTTGCCGTTAATATTAGATAGACATATTCGCTTTGGTTTAGAAAATCAACAAAATACGTTAAAGTTTAATGTTGGGAATCAAAACAGGATCGTAAAAAATAACAGAAATTTATTGAGCAATAGTTGATCGTCGTCAACTTGAAGTCAAATCCCTTGTCAGCTTTTTCGTCTCAGTTTAAAATTCCACCAATTTTCTCATCTAAAGTTCTCAATGAAAACCAGTAGGATTATGAAAAGCATACAATCAAATTGCATGTGAACCCAGCATCTACTTCCACTACAGAGAATAATATAAAAAAAACTAAATGTGAGTCAGACTCGCGCACCGAAAGCTCCGTAAAATATTTTTAATTTATAATGTAACCAAAAATTTACGGATTTTGTGATTTTTCCTTTATCTGTGTTTTAAGAAATTGCTTTACATTGTACCAAATTTCAAGAATCTGAGTTCACGAGAAGTACCTGTACTGTAGGTTTTGATTCCCTTGCGAAAGTCGAAAATTTGCGTAATTTTACGGCAGAAACAGCTGTATCTTTTGATTGCACTGGCTCAGGATTTTTTCTCAGCTCCAAGAGACACAAGACCTGAGTATTTGACATAAATTCCAGCTTGATACCTCCATGTTTTCTTGAGAAAAAGGGTTTTGACAGACAGACAGATGGATGAACAACAAAGTAATCCTATAAGGGTTCTGTTTTTCCTTTCGAGGTACGGAACCCTAAAACAGATCAAAGCAATAATTTTGATGTAATGCTCGAAGCGAAAAATTGTAGTTGCTTTGAAAATGTTGTTAGTATGCCTTATAAATTAAGACCTTTTTACCGTTGTTGGCTACATATTCATATTATATTCATAAAATATTTTTTATTAAATCAGCATTATTTTTAATTCTTTGAGTTTGTTCTTATGTTCAGATGAAATATGGAGAAATAAAACACGTTTGAGTAAGTATGGTAAATACAAAAAATATGTAAAATAACCATGTGTTTGAGTAAGTTGTATACTAATTAGTGTATAATTTTAACATTCAATCAGCAATTCTAATATATCTGACGTACCATTCTTGAAAGATAGAAAAAAGTATTTCGCAAATTTGCGAATAAATCAGAAATAAACTATTTCGAGCTTTTTAAAATGTATGACTTAAGAAACTAATCACGATTCGCGGATTCGAATGAACGATGTTCTTTGTTCTAACATTTGCATGAAAACAAATGCTATCAATTTGTTTCAGTGGCAATATAGAAATGTACTGAAACGGTATGCAACGAGCAGCATCCCCGGTTACCGCTCATGCGAGTCTGGTGCTTTTTATTGCGATTTTTACGCTTTCGCGTTTATAGCTCTGCGTTATAGGAATGCGCCATTATTAAAGCACTATTTCCTCTTTTTACTTTAATCGCTGTGTACTATCGGTATAAAAGTCGTGGATTTGAGTAGCAGCGGAAGATTAATGGAAACAAATGGTTTAGTTTATTTAATGTTTCGTTTCTATAAAAGTTTCTTATATACTTAACGTAATTCAGAAGAATATGAATTGCTGTCTGTCTAAAATGTTTACCTTTGTATCCTTACTTAATAAGTATGTAACATTACGAATACTACGATTTATAAAATGTGATTATAATGATTTTATTCATATAATTTCATTTCAATTCATTTCATTTTATTTCAATCAACCACTACTGAATGAATTACCATGACGCTATATGAATCTGTTTTCCTAATATGCACTTTTTAGAACTTATAAATGGAAACGTACAGAATAGTGAGCGTAAACGGGGATCAGAATCTCGGATAAAGGATTCACTGTCAGCTGTTGCATTGCGATATGGAATAAAATTTCGGAATGTTGAGATGAGAATCTTCGAGAACGTACGTTTCAACGTTAGCGAGCGGAGTTATAAAGGCGTTGGTTTCTCCAAATTCTATTTATGAAACCAGGGGTGCGGGTTATTTGGAACTCTGTGTTGGAAATCAACTTGAAATTAAATCCCTATTCAGTTTTATTTTCGTTCTCAGTTTTACTTTCCTTATAATATTCAGTAAGACATTAAAATATATATAAATGATGTGATATTAAGTTTTCTTTATAACTAAAGAAAACAATAAAATTGAGTATTTAGTTACGTAAATAGGCTGTAAAAAACGAAAACTTGAATAATCTGTTCTTTACATTTTACCTCAAAATACCATATAACTCAAATCATCCCATCTTAAAAAATTGTAAATTATTAGGAATCAACGTCGGTAGTTGAATAAAAAAATGCGACGAAGTAGGAGAAAAAGCCTATAAAAACGAGGCCTTCTCTAAGGGGGGATTAGTAGTGTGATACTCGTAGGGGCAATCACTCTGCCCATTTGCGTACTGAAATTCTGTATTTGTGCTTATCTATAATTTAATTTTAGTTGTAAACAGAAAAGCTAATTTAATACTGAAATGATTAACCTTAAATAGTTTAATTTAAACGTCAAAGTGTTGTTGGATTGTAAAAAGGCTTTGTGAATTAAATTGTGATTTAAATATTCCGCTTCTGGTTTTTATTCCTAAAAAATTGCTGCATAATATTTACATACCTAAACCAACTGACTTATTTCCAGTCAATCCTATATATATTATTGAACATCAACATTTTATCTATGAGAGGCGTCCAATCGTAGTTATCGTAGCTATGATGTAGACGTCTACGAATACGTTGCACCGTTGTAGCACTGCTCGTAGGCTTGTAGGTTCATTGTAGGCAGCATTTCATCTTAGTGATGTCCATAATACATTCTCAGTGGATGGAGTAATAAGCTCAAAGTGCTGGATAGCATATGAAACAAGAGGTGTGGCTATTCGTTCGTATTTAAAAAAGGCTCTTTCTACATATCAGATCAATTTAGGTTTTATCAATAAGTAAAAAATTAAGTTCATTTGCAATGACGACCTGTGTGGCGCAATAGTTGCCATGCCGGACTCCCAAACGATGGGTTCGATTCCCGGCGAAACAGAAATTTGAACGATGAGTTTAAATTTCTGTTCTCGGTCTAGGTATTTGTGTTTATGTCATTGTGTGTGTCCATGGTACCCACGACACAGGGTATCTACCCTGCTATGGGACTATGGATGCGAAACTTTATTTATCTATATTATTTACGTACGCTGCAAGTTTAAAATAATTCTTGATTTTTTTTAAATGCTATAAACTGTACTCTCGTTTGATATTATCCATACACGGCGTAGAGTTAGTATGTTTGACATTTTAAAAGAGAATATCTAACCGAACGCAATCACATTAAAAACGTTACACACTCATAGCCCCACAGTAGGGTAATTAATATCCTGTGTCGTGGGTACCATGGATATATTTGTATAAACATACTAACTCTACGCCGTGTATGGATAATATCAAAGACAGGAACACAAACACCCAGACCGTGAACATAAATTTAAACTCATCATTCAAATTTCCGTTTCGCCGGGAATCGAACCCGGGACCCCTCGATTGGCAGTCCGGCATGGTAACCATTGCGCCACGCGGGTCGTCAAAAATGTTGTGAAGATATTGAGACATTTTTAAGTCATCTATATACATATAATAAATCTGTAACAAGTCCGTTTCTGTACATTGAAGATATTTGAAAAAAACTGTCACTAGGGCTATTTATTAGCGTAATAGAACCCAAAACAATGATTTTTAGAATTATTGTCTGTTTGTCTGTTTGTCTGTTTGTCTGTTTGTCTGTTTGTCTGTTTATCTGTTCGTTTGTGCGCGCTAATCTCAGGAACGGCTTAACGTAGAAGGATGCGGTTTTCACTGAAGTATTGGTATTTTTTTGGATTAACATTTAGGGTTTGTTTTATTTAAATCGGTTCACAAACAAAAAAGTTACGTCAATTTCAAGAATGATGAAATGGATGAACACCTGCACGCTATAATAAAGTTAATGCGAGCGGTCACACCACAAGTTTCGATAACTACTAACATCTCTTAATATTCTGATAGCAAGTTTTCAAACACTTATGCTAGATTTCATCTGTAAATATTTAAAAAAACCATACATATCATATCACCACATATTCAAAGAAATCCTCAATACAAAATGTACAAAACCTTAACAAAACGAGGCTACTGCCGACATCTATGTTCACATTCAGAACTATTTAGTGATCTGTTGCAAATTCGGTATATCGACAATTTAGTTTACATGCTATACGATAGATGTCGTTGTTATTCATTTATTCATATTTAATTGCTTTTTACAGGTTGATTTACAGGTGGTGTTACATAATCATTATTTTACCCAATAACGCTATTACAAAGTGGATAGGTGGAGATTATTTCAAATAATTAATTACGAGTATATTTACTTAATAATATAGTATCTAATAAAAAATTAACAACACAGAGCTTTGGAACTGGCGCTGATATTGTACTCATTGTGGTAGAGCATTATGGAGGCGCGGCGCGGTGGTTACATCCACATATTATCGGTATCGACCTTATTTAATAGACAATAATAATTATCGACTCGCGCAGGTGCGGTCCCAGGGACAGGGGACATGACCCCCCCCCCCCCAAAATCCCTCACTCATGCGTGACCCCCAAAAGGGGGGTGCGTCAACCCCCAAATTTCTTAGTGACCCCCCACCAAAATTTCTTGGCGACTCCCCCCCCCCCCAAATTGAAGGCTGCGACCGCGCCTGGACTCGCGTGGCGCAATGGTTACCATGCCGGACTGCCAATCGAAGAGTCTCGAGTTTGATTCCCGGCGAAGCAGAAACTTGAATGATGAGTTTAATTTTCTGTTCTCGGTTTAAGTGTTTGTATTTCTGTCTCTGTGTGTCGCATGGTACCCATTACACAGTGTATATTTTCCCCTACTCTGGCGCTATCAGTGTGAAACGTAAAAAAATCAAAGTGTTCTACCGACTTTACTATGCTGAGTGTTCTTTTCAAAATGATAGCTACGTCTCCATATCATGATTACACCACCAGTCGAAGGTTAAAGTTCCACAGGTCGCTTTGCACGCTCCTTTTGATATTTGAACGGATGTGTAAGTTATGGGACAACCTTCCAGCTGAGGCATTTCCAGTGGACTTTGACATTGGGTTCTTCAAGTAAGCTGTAAAGAAAGCTCTTCTTGAAAGCCGGCAGTGCTCGGGTGGCTCCGCTGGGGTTGCCCGTTTCCATAGGCGACAGTGATCGCTTAACCACGCGGCCTTTCTGCCTCTTTGTTCGGTTTATTTATAAAAAAAGTGATTTCGAATAAACGAATAAGCAATTGCCGAGGGTCTAATAAAAAAATGTTATAGAAATGAGCAGACGTTTTCAGTGGTTAATTTAATAAGAGCTATTACATACATACGCAGTACTGGCACTGGTGATAACACCAGTGCCAGTACTGCGTATTAGTATAACTAATATGCTAAAGCGTCACGGCAGCAGCACGGCATGGTGGTCACGCCCAGAATAATATTAGTAATCGATATATTTATTTCTGATGCTGTGTGAAGGGTTGTTAATAGGACCAATTGACTCTTAATCGCGTAGGGCCTGATCCTCTCACGCTGCTCCAATTCAGGTTGATGACGTCTTCATTGTTAGTGGCCTAACTGCTGTCGCAAGTTTTAAATCGCTCAAAAGACCTCCATTAAGTATGAACGACAGTATGTTAACGACAATTGCAACCAACGTGTAAGCAACCAAGAATTAAACTAACCAACTACTAACCACGCCTGACATAGCGTAGACATTTCACCACCTTTCTGCAATATATTTAAGTTACATGATGATAATGAATCTATGCATTATTTGCAGCACAAATCATTTAATTATAATGATCCTTTCCGCGGGCACAGCAGTACTATCTAAACACTTTATAAACAGGCTATTATAGTACGTTTAATTTGTAAAGAGAAACTGATGATAACGACTGAAAAGTCGATTATAAGAGGAGTACAGTAAGATTGTAAGGACTCAGGAAGAATGTATCTACTCAACATAATAATATGAACTTTTGTATCATAAGTAATTTCATAAAAGGTAACAATAATCCAAGGGACAGTGGAGGGCAAGCGGTCACGTACGAAATTGCAACCTCATCAGCAACGACCACTCTGACAAGAGTGAACGACTAAGGAGGAGGAGGAATAAATAATCCAAGCCTAATCAAGCCTTTTGTACAAGTCTTTATCTACGCGGACGACGTCGCGGGCACAGCTAGTTTCTAAATATACATAACGGGAATACTTTCCTCAAGCATATGGAGGCCACTTAACAACTATTACACCCAAAAGCATACGTAAATAATGGCATTCGAATTTTATATGTACTCCCTATTTGCGTGTTTACTTTATCACATTACTCGCACTACATAAATAAGTAGGAACATTTAGTTGAAAAATGTTATCCGCAACACCTCATTAGAGCGGGTATACACTGATGTATTATTCAGGACGTCGGGAAGTGAGAGAGCAGAGATCGAAGGCAACAGGCTTTAGACATGAAAAAAGATTTCCATTTGACCATTAACTACAATCAGGGCCTCTTTCACCACCTTCAAGTAAAGTGACAAGTACGCTAATGTCGGTTAAAGTCTCCCGTAATTTCAATTTCACGATGTTCGAGTGGCACTAATCATATTATGATAAACTGACCTGTACTCATAGCTTTTACTTGCCAATTTTATAATCAACATTTTACTTGGAGATGGTAAACAAGGCCCTTACTGTAACAAAAAGTTGTATCACTTATTGCCCTATATACGGCCTTTGGCCTGTATTATGTTTGTACTAGCTGTGCCCCGCGGTTTCACCTGCGTTAGATAGTATCATTAGCATAAAGTGAAGTCCCTTCTGAAGTGCCGTGGACCGGCTTTTTTGTAGGACTATTTAAGATAAACATTTCCATCATAAATTACGAATGTGTAACGGTTTTGGTAGCGCACGCCAGAATAGCTCGCAGATTGTGCATTTTTTTCTACTTACTTGACACTTATCGTCATATTTTGGACAATTAACACAATATCTTTATAAATTGTAGCCTATGTGTTATTCTGATGTAGAAGCTATATTAATGTAAAGTTTCATTAAAATCCACGTAACAAACATCCATACTTACAAACTTTTGCGTTTATAATATTAGTAGGATTTTCCAGATCATTTGAGAAGTTTCTGGAACTTTCTCGAACATTCTCAATTTTGAAACAGTATGCAATTATTTTAAAAATCTTCAGATCATTTGAAAAAAAGATTACAATTATTTAAAAAAAAATCCAGATAATTTGAGAAGCTTTCTCGAATATTCTCAATTAATTAAAATTATTAAAAAAATCCAAATGATTCGAGAAGTTTCTGGAACTTTCTCAAACATTCTCAATAAAATTAAAATTAAAATAGTTTACTAGATCATTCCAGAAATTTAGATATCCACCCAGAAGTCCCTATTGGTTAAAAAGGACAGATTTTTTTTCAGATTTTTCCACCCACCGCGATCAAACTCCCTTACTATCATCTACGTACTAAGGGGTATTTACCACCCTAACGGGAAACTTCCCGTTATCATTAACTCCAATCAACTGATTGGAGTTAATGATAATAGAGAAAACCGTGTCTTTACGTACAATATTTTTATACCTTTACTTTTACTACCCTTTTCTTTTTATATATATACTTTTATATATATTACGTTTCCACGCCTAAACAACTGAACTTTTAATACAATTTGGTACACAGATAAAGTGGACCTTGAAAAGTAGATTAAAAGGGCTAAAATAAGAGATGAAAATTTGTATGAAGTATTGTCATCGACGAAGATAAAAACATTATATTAAGGCACTCGAAATGATTTAGATATTACATACATAATATGAAATTTGTAAAAGTTATGTCTATGTTTGTAAAAGTAATATCGGAGCCATGGTAAGAACAATTTGAAGTTATCGTATATATATATAAATTTGAATTATAAAATCATAACGGAAGTGAGAACGTTCTTTCTAGTCAGCTTCCAGCTGCACGCAGATATAAAATTAAATTACGCCTGCAAAGGATTTCAGCGCTAAAAATGTAAAGTCTTTGTGAATTTCAAAGAATTTTAATTAAACTGATGTTTAAAACACTGCTAATAGGAGTTTTATGCGGTGCTAACTAACGCGACCCGGTTGCAGAAAAGTGGGATTATGAAAATTATGCTTTGATTCATACTCTGTTTTTTTTTCTAAGTTGGTTATCGCTAAAAACACGGATATAACTTTATTTTCTAAAAGTAAAACCTAGTTAGAACGATTTAGCGCCTCCGAAGTTTCCTGCATACTAAATTTCATGGAAATTGTTGCAGTTCTTGAAGAGATTCAGATCTATAGGTATATACAAGAATTCCAGGTTTAAAGTATTCGACAGCTAAGCGGCTAAGCAAGGAATTTTAATGCGCGTTTCCCCGTTTCGGATGACACTGCGTTCCGGTTATAAACAGACAACATATTCTGTTTTATCGGAAACCTTGTGGATGGTATGGCAATATTCAAGAAAGTGTTGGCCGTTAGCTACTGCCTATCTTACTGCATATCTAAAGGCTTGCAGCTGGTATATCTATCAATACATAATACAGTAAGATTTAGGAATCGCTATAGAAGTAACATTTGATTTCAATAAATAAAAAATCGGTGCAGTTTAGTATAGTTGCCTATTTATATTTTATTATTTGGCAAGTTCCAAGTTTCCAAGTTCAGCAAGACCATTGTTTCAGAAATCGTTCTTTTATGTTTTTAAGGTCACATAACTTATTTTAATTTCTCAAATTATGCCCAGCATTGTTATTATTCCAGTATAATTATTTGTAGGAAGTATTAAAATTGCACTGTTCACTTAATGTGTAATAGCGCCGGCTAAAGAACATGGTTTTGATATTTTTTGTACAAACTAATACGATCATTAAAACCTTAAAGAGTGGAATTCTTGGTTTCCCAATCAATTATTGAGGTGTGAACACCTTACTCCCTTGAGATCAATATCGTGTTACTGTATTATGCATATCGTAAAAAGGAGTAAATAAAATATAGTTAAAACTAAAAGCACGCTTTTGAAGCACATCACACTAAAAAAGTGAAAAATAATTCTTAATATAAGCAGAAAATAATAATGAACAATAAATAATATGGCGAACCAATCGTATAAAACAACTTTTGTAAACACCCATATTTGTGCAAATAAAAGTCTTTGAAGTAATTTAATCAAGAAGAAAGAATGATTTAAAACATTCCATAAGGTTATTCTGGCCGTAGTGAAGCAACTTCTGCATTTGCTGCAATGAACAACTCTTCAACTTCCTACAACAGAGTTATTTCGTCTCATTTTCCTCTTATTATTCAAATTTGGATATGAAAGAGGTAGTTTCAAAGTTATTTTCAGAATTTGTTTTAAAATTACGATCTACCACGGAAGTTTCATGATTTTTTGGAGTGTGAGTTTTGTAAAGCAGTCATAAAACAAAAATTGTAAATTACCTTATATGAAAAGAAAAGAAGATGGTTGTATACTTTTTTATTTTTTTATTTGAATGGAGAATGCAGACGAGCATGCAGGCCACGTGGTGTTAAGTGGTCGCTGCAGCCCATGGACATCTACATACTTATTTATTTATTTACTAGCTGTGCCCGCGACGTCGTCCGCGTAGATAAAGACTTGTACAAAAGGCTTGATTAGGCTTGGATTATTTATTCCTCCTCCTCCTTAGTCGTTCACTCTTGTCAGAGTGGTCGTTGCTGATGAGGTTGCAATTTCGTACGTGACCGCTTGCCCTCCACTGTCCCTTGGATTATTGTTACCTTTTATGAAATTACTTATGATACAAAAGTTCATATTATTATGTTGAGTAGATACATTCTTCCTGAGTCCTTACAATCTTACTGTACTCCTCTTATAATCGACTTTTCAGTCGTTATCATCAGTTTCTCTTTACAAATTAAACGTACTATAATAGCCTGTTTATAAAGTGTTTAGATAGTACTGCTGTGCCCGCGGAAAGGATCATTATAATTAAATAATTTGTGCTGCAAATAATGCATAGATTCATTATCATCATGTAACTTAAATATATTGCAGAAAGGTGGTGAAATGTCTACGCTATGTCAGGCGTGGTTAGTAGTTGGTTAGTTTAATTCTTGGTTGCTTACACGTTGGTTGCAATTGTCGTTAACATACTGTCGTTCATACTTAATGGAGGTCTTTTGAGCGATTTAAAACTTGCGACAGCAGTTAGGCCACTAACAATGAAGACGTCATCAACCTGAATTGGAGCAGCGTGAGAGGATCAGGCCCTACGCGATTAAGAGTCAATTGGTCCTATTAACAACCCTTCACACAGCATCAGAAATAAATATATCGATTACTAATATTATTCTGGGCGTGACCACCATGCCGTGCTGCTGCCGTGACGCTTTAGCATATTAGTTATACTAATACGCAGTACTGGCACTGGTGTTATCACCAGTGCCAGTACTGCGTATGTATGTAATAGCTCTTATTAAATTAACCACTGAAAACGTCTGCTCATTTCTATAACATTTTTTTATTAGACCCTCGGCAATTGCTTATTCGTTTATTCGAAATCACTTTTTTTATAAATAAACCGAACAAAGAGGCAGAAAGGCCGCGTGGTTAAGCGATCACTGTCGCCTATGGAAACGGGCAACCCCAGCGGAGCCACCCGAGCACTGCCGGCTTTCAAGAAGAGCTTTCTTTACAGCTTACTTGAAGAACCCAATGTCAAAGTCCACTGGAAATGCCTCAGCTGGAAGGTTGTCCCATAACTTACACATCCGTTCAAATATCAAAAGGAGCGTGCAAAGCGACCTGTGGAACTTTAACCTTCGACTGGTGGTGTAATCATGATATGGAGACGTAGCTATCATTTTGAAAAGAACACTCAGCATAGTAAGGTCGGTAGAACACTTTGATTTTTTTACGTTTCACACTGATAGCGCCAGAGTAGGGGAAAATATACACTGTGTAATGACTCTTCGATTGGCAGTCCGGCATGGTAACCATTGCGCCACGCGAGTCCAGGCGCGGTCGCAGCCTTCAATTTGGGGGGGGGGGAGTCGCCAAGAAATTTTGGTGGGGGGTCACTAAGAAATTTGGGGGTTGACGCACCCCCCTTTTGGGGGTCACGCATGAGTGAGGGATTTTGGGGGGGGGGGGTCATGTCCCCTGTCCCTGGGACCGCACCTGCGCGAGTCGATAATTATTATTGTCTATTAAATAAGGTCGATACCAATAATATGTGGATGTAACCACCGCGCCGCGCCTCCATAATGCTCTACCACAATGAGTACAATATCAGCGCCAGTTCCAAAGCTCTGTGTTGTTAATTTTTTATTAGATACTATATTATTAAGTAAATATACTCGTAATTAATTATTTGAAATAATCTCCACCTATCCACTTTGTAATAGCGTTATTGGGTAAAATAATGATTATGTAACACCACCTGTAAATCAACCTGTAAAAAGCAATTAAATATGAATAAATGAATAACAACGACATCTATCGTATAGCATGTAAACTAAATTGTCGATATACCGAATTTGCAACAGATCACTAAATAGTTCTGAATGTGAACATAGATGTCGGCAGTAGCCTCGTTTTGTTAAGGTTTTGTACATTTTGTATTGAGGATTTCTTTGAATATGTGGTGATATGATATGTATGGTTTTTTTAAATATTTACAGATGAAATCTAGCATAAGTGTTTGAAAACTTGCTATCAGAATATTAAGAGATGTTAGTAGTTATCGAAACTTGTGGTGTGACCGCTCGCATTAACTTTATTATAGCGTGCAGGTGTTCATCCATTTCATCATTCTTGAAATTGACGTAACTTTTTTGTTTGTGAACCGATTTAAATAAAACAAACCCTAAATGTTAATCCAAAAAAATACCAATACTTCAGTGAAAACCGCATCCTTCTACGTTAAGCCGTTCCTGAGATTAGCGCGCACAAACGAACAGATAAACAGACAAACAGACAAACAGACAATAATTCTAAAAATCATTGTTTTGGGTTCTATTACGCTAATAAATAGCCCTAGTGACAGTTTTTTTCAAATATCTTCAATGTACAGAAACGGACTTGTTACAGATTTATTATGTGTATAGAATAGATTATTTTGTCAACATATGTTCACAGTGTATACCAAACAAATATGTGAATTTTTAATATAATAGGACAATAGAAATAATTATACACTAAAATAATAGCAAATACATACAATCTCGAGCAAGCGTAGGTAAGTCTTGTCTGAGGTCGTATGCAGTTGCGCTGCTACTCCGGAGGCTGATGGTCGCTTCATGTAAGTGTGGCCGGCGACTGCACCTTTCCACCGAAACACAATAGAGTTGGTACACGGCAAAAGTGGGTGCAGCGGTGGTACTTCCCCGGGCAAATATACTAGTTCTACCACCTACAAAAACTGTATAAATATTTTAACAAAATAAATCGTTACGTTTAAGTACATTAAATAAAGCAAGTTACATTTGTTTGTTGTAAGGAAAAACTAATCAAAATGTATATTTGGATTATGTAATATTTAATTGTTAGTTCTTTTCTATTTTACAAATAGAGAACATACAATAGGTGGTAGATGTTTGATTGTTTTATTGTTCGTACTTCCGAGAACTGCACCTATTTCTCGAAGCATTTCTAAGACCCGTGTTAATAAATCGCTCTCATATGAAAGAGTGCTGCTAGGTGCAATAAACATATGTCAGGAGTCGCTGAAAAGAACACGTTTTCACTTATGTTATGTCATCATAACGCTTAACTAAAAATCGAAATCAGCAATCAAATAGTCTTCTAATATGCCATCTTAAATGCCAACAGCTGCGTGAAACGCAATTACAAATTGCGACTTCAGTCAAAACTGAGCTTGCTTAAGGTTATGTGTTCATAGGCTACAGCGACCTCTGAAGATCACGGAGCATATCAAAACTAAAAAAAATAATGTTTAAGATGTATAAACAGATATTATTTAATATTATGATAGCAAAATTTTAAACAAATTGAGGTACTTCAAGGAGCTAAGTAGTTAAACAGTATTACCTACATATCTGTTTATTATTCTAATAAATACATAGATATATGCTATTTCATTCTCTGTCTCGCTCTCTTCGTTCCCGGTCTTTAAATATACTAGACGTGTTTTGTGGTGCTCCGTGTGTATTATAAACTGTGAAGTTATAACAATAAACTAAGTGTCCTGAACCAGTGCATTTTTAATAAGACAATATTCCCAGTGCATTAATTAAAGCAAATAGTTTCAATATTTTACAATATCCCTGTAGCTACGGGATTAAGAATAAAGCTACGGTATCCCCTGCCTGATCGTAAGAGGCGACTAAAAGGAGACTTCTGGGGTTGCGGACGGAGAGAGTGGGAGCTCGATCCATCCAGCCAGCAACCCCGGGAAGGACGGCGGTGTGTGCGTGGCCGCATGACGCCGTAAACATCGGAAGGTGCAGGAGAGCACATCTACTCTCTGAAGATGGGCCCATTCTGGGCTACGCGCGTGTAGGACACCGGTGCGTTCCATCGGAGATCCCGGAGTCCTCCTCAAGCGCAGAGGCAGGCCACCGAGGGGTTTTAGTGCGGTCAAATCCCACATAACCCGGTATCCTCTCACAAGGTGCCGGGTACCTTTTTAAGGTTTCCCCCCGACACCAAAAAAAAAAGTAGGACCTATACAATAAATAAAAATACCGTGTTAGTTTCAGTCTAGTAGATTTTGAGGCAGCCGTAATAAAGGTCGGTTGTAAAATATATTCGTCTAAGAATATATTTTTGTTCACTGACATAAAACGAGGTTCGTGATGACGGTAAACGACTAACCATAACTATTGCTTACCCTCATTTTTTGGAAAGGTAAGATTGAAATTTCGGTTCCTTTATTTTTGTTAGAAGCTTCAAATAGTAAAACATTCTCTATTCTTGGTGTGTCTTTATGGAGATTGTGGATGTATGTCTTGGATTGGTAAACAATTAAAACAATTCTGGGAAGATTAACTTACATTGGATTTTTTTTTCAACACTGCTATTATATATGTCACTGTTGGGCAGAGATTTCGCAGAGTTAAGAAAGATTTAGGCCATATCGCACCACGAAGGCCCACTGCGAGTGGAGATGCCAACTTATGGAATCACGTGGTTATCACTGATTACACACACGACCAGTTTATTTATTAGTAAGTATTATTAGTACAATTTGACTACTAATTCTAATAGTAAAGTATACATAATATGTATATATCATTACATACTGCTGTATGTATTCCTACGAATATTATAAATGTAAATGTGCGTTGTTTGTATTTTATGAGGGCAGTTTGGAGGGAGAGTGTCAAATTTTTTTTCCTGGGATTCATTTTGGTTTGGATTGGTGTCAAAAACTTGAAATCTAACTATGTCAATTTGTAGACGAAACTAATGCTTTAGTTGGCTCACTGTGAGTTGTACTGTGAGTGCGAATAGTTGATATACCGTCAGGTATCAGCAATGCAAAAAAAAAAACTTATTGTATGGACGTCAGTTCTGTACGCGCCTGTCGTGTTTGATGGTTCCGTTATTCCTTTTGTGTCTAATGTTAAGAGTCTTGGTCTACATATTGACTCTACATTCAGGTTAACGTAAATTTAAAAATTGTAGAAAGCCAATAAGCCACTGTAAGCTAAAAAAACAAAAGACCGTCACAAACAAATTAGTGAAACTAATCAAGAAATAGACACGCAATCTCTTTCAAAGCTCAAAAGATTTTTAATACAATAATTACGTAACACAACGAGTTTTCGTAGCGAGATGCTAATAGTTCGTCCTAAGTGGTTTTCTTCGTTCTTCCTGGCCCTCGCTGTTAAAGAGATTTTAATTCGCCGTCGCTTTTGTGTTTTTCGATTTCCACGGACTAAAGCTTCAGGGAAAACTAAGGCTTTAGCGGAAAGCTTTATCTTTGAACTTATTTTTCATCATTACAGATACTGCAAGTAATAGTTATATTATGATTTAATCATTTATTTTAGTGCCTGTTCCTTTATTTTAATAGAGTATGTAAGTACTTGTCTAAAATTGGAAATAATCGAAACCTTAGTAAAAGCGTATTCATATTTTTCAGAGTACAAGATGTAACTTGAGGTAACTTTGCTCAAAACATTCAAAACTACCAAAGTATAACTATTATAGCACAGAATTTTTTTTGACAAAACAACGAGTAAAATTTAGTTTTTTCGTGTTTAAATAAAAGGATGATAAAAATATTTACCGTAGAGCTCAAACGTGTATTTTTTTTATGTCCCACTGCTGGGCACAGGTCTCCTCTAGGAAGTGAAAGGGGTGTAGGCCACAGTGAACCACACTGGTGTAGTGTGGATAAATAAATAAAAAAATGCGGGCTGTACATTTTTTTTTAAAACTTTTACTACCTATATATTTATTTTTGTAACAGTTTGTTGTTATCCATGTTACCTATAATTGGCACTGAAGGGATTGGAGCTGTTGATTTTACGCATTGATGCACTCGACAGATCCTGATTAAAACATGGTTACAAGTGTAATGAGTGCTCATAGAAGAACCTTGCATAGAGGCTGCTTTAGTAGGCCTGTCGTTATATAGAATAGAATAGAAAAATATGTATTTCTTCTTAAAATTACAATACGCATACAAATAAAAATATCAATACGGCCACAAACATAAAAAGTGGCATTGTTGAGAGCATATGAAGAAAAAGGACTGCACTCTGCCACCTTCCAGCCAATGACTACAACACTGTAGTTCAAATAGCGAGTGAATATTATGACTATAAATAACTTATAGGTATGGACTAACTGCAAGCATTCTTTTTGTATTGGTTTTCAAGGAATTGACTCCAACTATTTTTATGGACAACTGGAGACACGGACTTATTTCTGTAACTAGAACCAGAGCTTACATTGGACGAATACGGATTGGTGCAGATACAGCTTAATGGCCCATTCATTGTAGGATATATTAAAACTACACGTAAAACTTAAGTGCAAAGATCCTTTGTGTTCTACACTTTACGCTTTGCAAGATTATTTTATTTTCAACCATTTATTTTCCAAATGCTGATCATTAGTTTCCTCTCAAATTTAAGAAGGACGCCACTCTTTGCCGTGCAGTATATATGCAGTTCACTATGCTGTCTATGTGCAGATTGATGTTAAGACTACGGTAAAAGACAATGTTGAAAATATTCATTGGCTTTTGACAGGCACTCGCATCTTACCATGGCTGCATCCATTTCAGCCGTGAAGCAACTATACTGTGTTACGGCAGAAAGGTGCCGTTGCCAAACCAACATGAGGTAGCCATCAGCTGTCGGAGTGACGGATCTCAGGCACGATTCAGCCATGCATTCCCGTCTGCTACTGCAAATACAAATAAAACAAGTCAAGAGCTTCACAAGAGGAGAAAGTAGTACTTGACCTGTCTCTGCGCAGTGCACTCTACAGATCCTGAATAAACATAATGATAAGTGCAAAGTGTACTTCATCGTTGCATAGCTTTTATGTAGGTGTCAGGTTTTGCTACAAAAGACTTTGTTACTCGTTGAGAGTGCCTTGAAATAATCCATAAGGATTAGCTAGCAATTTCATTTTTATTCCTTTTTTAAAGTAATATTTTTTGGTTCCTTTCATAAAATGTTGCAAACCTAACCTAGCCAATCAATTGCTATTTATAGTTCATAGACATCTTTCAACAAATTTAAAACGAGACTCGACTCCTACTTTACAGTTTCCTTCAGATTGTAGGTAGTTTTAATGCTGTTTCAACGCAGGTCATGACCTTATCCTATGTCTTTTTCCATGCCTTGTTAGACTCAGCAATTTGCAGCCACAATAAACTGATTTTATTCTCGACATTGCCACCATTTTAGAAGCTAGAACACTGATCTTCAACAAAGTAAAAATGGATATTCCGCTTCGACACTCAGTTGGCGATACTTTGTACTACTGTGTAGTGAGAGACCTCGGAAACGTGGCATTTACAGTATGACTGAAAAAATTATAGACCTATGAATTTTATTTTTCAAAACATGCAAAAATTTCAATGGCTGACACGTGAGGGGGTTTTAATGCGGTCAAATCCCACATAACGCGGTATCTCTCACAAGGTGCCAGGTACCTTTTGATACCCGGCACCTTGGGAACCGGGTACCAATGAAAAAGGTCTCAGTAGCAACAAATCAGAGTTTCCGCTATGACTCTAGTTGGAGAGAATTACAGCTTTTAAATTCACGCATCGGTGCACTCTGTAAATTCTGAATAAAACATAGAAAGAAGTGGAATGTACCCTCTGAGTAGTTGCACGGTTTCACTACACACACTTCGCTTCTCTTTCTCGTTTCTATAGTGCCTTGAATTATGGATTAGCTGCTAACTGTTCCTATCTACTTATTCGACTATTTGCCCTATTCACTACAGAAAAATACTGTACTGGCCTACATATATCGTATTTATTTTCAATTTATACTCAAACTTTCTTGTAAATATGAATCTCAAAATGTTGCATAGGCGGCTAATCCTGTGAAAAGATATCAGATCTTATGTAGAGCCAAGCCAACTATACATCTCAGGCAAAATGTGTAGCTACGCCGTTTCGCTACTAACACGAAGCCGTTCCGTTCTTTTGAGCTATGCAAATACATACATATGTAGTTTTTGAAGTAACTTCAGTCTGATTTTGACAACATATCTTACGAATTTTGGCGATCAGATATATTTGAAACCAAAGTTAAAGGGTCCAAAAAACGATGAAGTGCCCTTGCGTTTCGCTTGGCTCGTCATGGCGAGTACACTAACGTGCCGCAAGAATCTAATTTTTCAATGAAATTCAAAAAATTTTTAACGGTATACAGCTCTTAACGTGCAATAAATTTGTCAAATATCGTTCTTTTTAACCCCCGACGCAAAAACGACGGAGTGTTATAAGTTTGACGTGTCTGTGTGTGTATGTAAAAGTGTATGTGTCCGTGTTTGTTTGTGGCATCGTAGCTAAATATCCTGTCTAAATATGTCTAAATATGTATATCGAATTGAGCTACGTTATATATATATATATATATTATATGTTTGGAAAATTCACACAACGCCACCTGATTCCAAACTAAGCAGAGCTTGTACTATGGTAATCAGAAAGCTGATAAACATACTTATATAATTCTAAATACTTACTTAAATAGATAAATTAACACCCAGACACAGAACAAATAGTCATGTTCATCACACAAATATTTGTCCTGGGTGGGAATCGAACCCACGACCTCACGTTTCGCAGTCGGCTCATCACCCACTACGCCACGGAGGCTGTCGAGCTCCCAAACGGATGATCCGATTTTAATGCGGTTTTTTTATTGAAAGGTATATCAGTCGAGAGTGTTCTTAGCTATGTTTGGTGGAAATCGGTTCAGGCCTTCAAGGTCATCAGGTCGTTTGTTAGGTGTGATAGGAATGTTACACGCTCAGTTTACTTGGAAGCATATGTGGGATCTGAGATTTGAAACACTAATGTCTTCTGGAACCAATGAGCTGGTCTGCTGTTAGGGCTCGAAGATAGGAGACGTAACCCTGGACTGCCTTTTATTAAACCCATCGAGTTTGGGTTCGTTGGATTTGTCTTAACTAGTTCTCTTTATGTTTCTAATTGACGAGGACCTGATGCTGGAAATCTGGAATCTCTGAGCTGGTCTGATGATAGGGCTCGAAGGTAGGAGACGTAACCCTGGGCTACCTTTTAGTAAGCCCATCGAGTTTGGGCTCGTTGAATTTACCTTGACTAGTGTTTATTTGAGCCTCGCTTGCCTTGCCTGGATAAAATTGCAGCAATTGACTTCACGCATTGCTGCATTTTGCAGATCCTGAATAAAACATCGTTACAAGTGTAAGGTGCACTCATCGTTGCAAGAGGTCCTGAGTAGTTACACGGTTTCACTACAAACACTCGCTTTCGCTCATAGGGCTTTGAATTATGGAATAGCTGCCAACTACGCGTATCTATCCGACTATTGACTCTATTCACTCCAGAAATATACTGTACTGGTTTTTCCATATATTTCTCTTTTCATTTTGTATAGAATATGAATCTGATTTTTCAAAAGATAAGTCTCAATAACTTTTTAACAGTAAATAACGGTTAACGGTTTCTAGTTTTAACAAGGTAGATTTTGTTTTGCTAATATAGATATATTGCCTTCGGAGTAGAAACGCAAAATCCACACGACCAAAGGCAAGACTTAGGCTATCCTGAATGTCCATGGGTTGCAGAGACCACTTAACACCTCATGGCTTGTATGCTCGTCTGCTACATTCAAATAACTTTTTTTTGAGTCTTTTTTTGTACCGGAGGAGTGTGGTCCCAAATACATTGACACGAGACTTTTTTATATCCGATAATACAGTTTAAGATGAAACCGAATGGATATTAACAATAAAATTACCAATGAATCTGGGGCCTGTTCCTGTGTGGTTTAAACGGAAAGCGGTGGAACGCAATCTCCGACACGACTTTGAAATGGTTGTGTCTTTTATGGGCGAATTATATTTCATTGTTAAGGGTATTCAAGGAAAGTTGTTTTAACTTAGACCCAAGATTTTCAGCGAATTTCAAGTAAGGTTTTGGCTTAGAGCATCAAAGTTACTGACTCACCCTTCAGTAGAGACGGCATTGCACCTCGCTTCGATACATAATTTTTGTGCCAAATCTGGTGCGGGGGGAAGAACGCACACATTTTAATTTTGTCACACATTCACTAATATTCTTTCATCGCTACAGACGCATACATTTCTAAATATGTCAATTTCAATTAACAACGTCATTTTCTATGCACCGACAACACTGACACCGACTCACACAGACACACTAGTTGTATAACTAGAAGGCACATTGTGCATGGACGTTGGGACGAGGGGTTCGCCCGTAAAGGCCACTCCTCTGACGGATGTCATACCTGTCATACCTTGATGCTCTAAGGTTTTAGGCCTACTGTTTTAATAGCAAGAGTGTGGTATATGTTTGCTTTGAGTCAAAGCTATTAACCATCAAATACTTCATCTTAAAATACATTATTACTTACTCGTCTAAAATTTGTTTGCATACTTAATATTTATTTTAAGATTTTGTATCTACCTGCAAAAAAAGCTGTTATTTACTATAATATTTGTTAATAACCAGTTTCAAACCGAATGTACCCACGCATTATCAGCGTGGTGAACTATGACCATCCTTTTGTTGCGTAGAGAAATGTACCCAACGGAGGGACATTAAAAGTGTAAAAACAAATGTACTTTACTCCGCCGTAATTGACAGAATTATGGCGAGCAGAGAGCTATATAACTTGGAGTTTTCTCTTCCTTCAAATTGTTTTCGGGAACTTTGAAGTAAATATAAGGATTTAGCAGGGTAATAAAAACGAGAAGATTTGGAACGTTTGCGGCGTCTAGCAACTTTGTTCCCTGAGGTATCCCTATACTGTGTTTGAAAAATGTGAGAGAAAATTACGATTTTTCTGACTTTTCTGTATGTTACTAAATAAACAGCTTATCTATAAATAATTGGATAAAATATCAAATTATGTAAATATTTATAAAACAGGTTGGTGTACGGACGAAGTTATGATAGATGATGGAGGGTAACACGTAAATTTATAAAAATGAATACTGGGCTATACATATATAAGATTTCACCTTATCACCTCGTTTGTTTTTATTATTTTACAAAATAAGTTTTTAGTCTTTTATTCTTTACAGTTCTTATTATTTTTAACCGACATCAAAAAAAGAGGAGGTTCTCAGTTCAACTACATTATTAATTGAAAGAATTTATGTTATTTTCCAAAAATATGATACATTTACAAACTACGGTTAGTTATTAAAGTCATTAAACAGAGAACGGTAATGGAAATTTATGTATTTCACTTCTAACGTTCAATACCTCATTTTACTTTTTTAAGGCAAACTCTGAACGTTGGTGCAGTAGTATAAGTACTCGCGACTGATATGACTTCTCGCAGAGTGGCCATATCTTCCAATTCAGGGTAGTTGAGTACTTGAGTACTCAACTCATAAGACAACTTATGAGTTGAGTACTTCAGGAGCTACCGAGCCACTCATAAGTATAAGTTTTCATATCATAGAAGCTTTCTCATGTTGCGGATGCCAAGTGGTAGAAAATTTTTCTTTGAAAAGATTAACTTATATTCATCTTTTGAATGCAAGCTGATTTTTCCAGTCCAGTGAAAAGAAAATATTATATTTTTAGTTTTAGAATACAATATAAGCGTGGATAATATTTTTTTATAATATGTGACATTTTTTTCTAAGACTCTTAAACTAAAAGAAACAAAATGCGTTCACCTACACTACAATGTATTTAAAACGAAAGTTATCAAGTTTTTTCACGATTAAAATAATCTTTGGAAGTAGAAAAACCATTGAAAAAAAAACCCGGCCAAGTGCGAGTCGGACTCACGCACGAAGGGTTCCGGACCATTATCTATAAAAAAATCACGTTTATTGTATGGGAGCCCCCTTAAATATAAATATTTATTCTATTTTTAGTATTTGTATGACAAAAGTGACAACAGAAATACATAATTGCCTTTGATTATCCATAGAAATCATTGCATTAAGATTTAATGAAAGGTAAATTGTGGTTTACGATTTATGACGTATTAAAAATAACTACTTACTAGATCTCGTTCAAACCAATTTTCGGTGGAAGTTTGCATCGTAATGTACATCACATATTTTTTTTAGTTTTATCATTCTCTTATTTTGGAAGTTACAGGGAGGGGGGGCACATTTTACCACTTTGGAAGTGTCTCTCGCGCAAACTATTCAGTTTAGAAAAAAATGATATTAAAAACCTGAATATCATTTTTGAAGACCTATCCATAGATACCCCACACGTATGGGTTAGATGAAAAAAATTTTTTGAGTTTCAGTTCTAAGTATGGGGAACCCTCAAAATTTATTGCTTTTTTCTTTTTTGTGTGAAAACCTTAATGTGGTTCACAGAATACATCTACGAACCGAGTTTCAACAGTATAGTTCTTATAGTTTCGGAAAAAAGTGGCTGTGACATACGGACGGACAGACAGACAGACAGACAGACAGACAGATAGACAGACAGACAGACAGATAGACAGACAGATAGACAGACAGACATCACGAATCCATAAGGGTTACGTTTTTTGCCATTTGGCTACGGAACCCTAAAAAATGAGAGCTTGTATCTTTTATAGAAAATTCATGAATGATGAGTTTAAATTTCTGTTCTCGGTCTGGGTGTTTGTGTTTCTGTCTCTTGTGGTCCCCACGACACAGAGTATATCTACCCTACAGTGGGGTTATGAGTATGAAACGTTATTTTTTTAACTAACAAATTTTTTAATTGAATTTTTATGATTTTCAATTTTATATGATAGTTCCGTGTTCTCTCTTTAACAAAGCCCCAATAAATTTATTATGGCTTTGTAGGATTCACAAACAATGTATATGATAGATAAGAAATTGTTGATAGGGCGTACATTAGGTGTAGATTTTTAATTTCAGCGCTACATACGCTTGGTTTAGCAAATGTTAAAAATAAGAGGTAAGAGCATAAATATTTTGTGCAGTGCGAATTGAAACGGTCAGTGAACGTAGGATAAGGAAAAGGTCACAGCGAACGTTGAAAGGTTTTATGGTTTTATGCATTGAAATATAGCAACTATATAATTAGGGACAGTGGGAAGCTGCAACTATACATATACATAATTTATGATAGATAACATTAATGTACGGTTAAGTACTATCTTCTTTTATTGTTGCAAAGGTTTCATATTTTTCTAGAATAGAACAAAATATTTTTGAGGGAAACAAACCCATTAAACTTTTCGTGACAACTGGCAGCCAAAATAAAATCATCTTTTATATCTTGTAATTTATCTGTTTATATTACTTTGAAATTTTTTTAAACATAATATTATACTATATTAATATAAACACATAAAAAAAAGAAAACCTTTAAAAAATATAATAATTAAAATATAGTATTAAAAGGAGTCCCTTTAGGCAAGGTTCCGAAGATACTGGCAGCGTTCCCCCTTTGAATAGAGGCTAATTCTTTGTCCGAGGTAGCTGCCAGCTCTTCGGTCTCCTGTGACGTCGACTAACCTTTTTGTTATTTAATTTACTTTGAAATTGTTCTGAAATCTTATGATAATACTGATGGCAATAATATCTAATTAAAAATTAGGAAATATATAACCTACACCTCCTAACTTAATGGATACGTTATGAAACACATGGCGAATATTATTGTTTGAATTGGAAGCTCGGTGACCCCGGAATAGATTTATGGAGCAGAAGTTCGAACTCAAGTGAAATAATTCATTGTCCTACCTCAGGCGACGGACTGAATTGGTTAAATAGGCAGTAACATTAATCCTGAGTCAAACTTGCCACGTGTAGGTTTATAAAGAAATATATTATACTATTTTCGACCGAGGCAATGTAGCTACTGTATCGCTACGAATCCACAATTGCACCGCCATGTTGAAACAAACGCACCTCAAAGAGGTTTCTTCTATAAATCGCTTTTTCTTAGGAGATAGTTGTAGTAAACAATCTTGGTTCTAATTTTAAAACATACGGATTCATGCTCTTTGTCTCAGTCAAAGCATTCTAAAAATAATTTAGTTTATAAACCTAGAAAACATGCTTTTGTGAAAATACGAACTAAAAAGTAAAAATAAGATGAAAATGTATTTTACTTTTAAAAAAAGCGTGGGGTGCATGGTGTCAACCTTCTTATTTTTTACTTTTTAGTTCGTATTTTCACAAAACCGTGTTATTTAGTTTTTAAACTAAATTATTTTTAGAATGATTTTTAGTTGGATTTTTATTCTCATATTATTGTATTGTCATCGGCCCATGACCCCTGTGCAAATTTTCAAGTTAATCAGACTCCTAGAAGTAAGTGAAAATGAAGTTAAAAGATTCCGTTACATACATACATACATACATACATACAGGTGAAGCTAATAAAAGCGTGCTAATTAGTAACAATTTATAGTTCTGCTTCAAGCGAACGGTTCAAATAGTAAAGGACATTAATTCGAACGGGAAATTCCATAACACTTGTAAGAATCTTTAACACTGGTAGATAACTTCTAAAGCTAGCGTTATTAATGTATAAGAACAAAAACATAAAATACAGTACAAATTTAATCTTTTATGTTTCCAAACAACCCCTCGCGATCTTGGTCGACCGTCCCAAAAAATGTTTCTTGTTTTTATTTTGGTTTCGCGAGTTCTTTGCAGATGTCTCATTAAGACTTTAATTATTCACTATTTCGGGGCGAACAAAACGACGACTGACTGTGTTTTCTTATTGACACTGCCATGCTTAAGCTGTAATTAGAAATATCAGAAAGTTTTTGTTTCAGCTGGGGTCACGTAGGCTTGCTACGTATTTATTACATTCATTATGTGACAGTTGCTCAAATTGATAATAAAATGACGAAAAAAACCATGGACAACTGTCAATAAACTAGGCTACTCATAAGATAGGAGCTATTTATTATACATCGATTGGTGAAACGGAACTTTATGCTAAGCATTGCCCTAAATTAGGAGTTACTTAGTAAGGCGTTCCCTTGTTCGTCGTCAGTGAAAATGAGCTGAAGAATTTCGTCATCGAATTAGGTAAAGCTTCCTTAGCTGAGTGGTTAAGTAGGCTGACTGCGAGTCTAGAGACCCGGGTTTAATCCTCAATCAAGCACATTGCTATGTAACAATATATTCTTTTGACTGGGAGGTATTTCAGATGGCGTTGTTAAACAACACTTAGCCAATGAGTGTTTGATTAATTATACCAAGAAAATCGATTATTATATCCGAGTATCGCTCAGTCGTCCGGGTACTAATAACCTGTACTATTATGTATTCTGTGCTAATAAGAAAAGAGCGGAAAAGTTCGTTACGACTAGGCGAGCGACTGTGGTATTTGAAAGCACACGAGAGATATTTTTATTTTTAAAAATTCGCCCTTTAAAGTCGAAGCGCTCAACCCGAGAAGCATTTGAGTGACTGCGTTTATGTTAACACTTACATTTTCCGTTTTACCACGAAACGTTGCACTGAAATGTGGTTTTCTTCTCCTGGATTTTATACTGCATTATTCCTTACAGCTTGTTCCTTATAACTCTCGTTGAGAATGGTTTTCCACTATTGCCGCAGCAAAGTTTGTTAAGAGTGTTTGTATACTCAAGCAAAGGATTTTAAAAGTAATAACGAATATACGAAATTAAAAAAATTATACACATCATAATGGCGATATGCATGATCTATCAAATACTACTAAATACTTTTCGTAATGAAATAAATATATACCTAACACAATAAAGTCATAGCCCACACTAGGTTTCCCTGTGTCATGTGTACCATGGACAGGCACAAAGACAGAATTAAAAACACCCAAACCGAAAACAGAAATTAAACTAATCTTTAAAATTTCTGCCTTGCCGGGAGTCGAACCGGACGGGCATACCATCATGGTAACCACTGCGCTACATGGGTCGCCGATCAAATATTTTCGATGCATATTATTATAGCCCAAATGTTACACGTAGTAAAATTGATTTATCAAGTTCATTGAGTTTATAAACTGAACTGAGCAGCGATGGCCGAGTGGTAAAAAAACCGCGGTCTTCGACGCGACCGATCCCAGGATCAAATCCTCGGCTCGCACCTCTGACAAAGAAATTTGTAATGTGCGAATTTATCGCTGCTCCACGGTGATGGAAAATATCGTGATATTTCATTGATTACGATGTTCTCCATCGCCGTGCATGCCTGAGAGAAATTCATAATTTCTCGAAAGCATGACGTCCACCAATCCGCACTTGGCCAGCGTGGTGGACTATGGCCTAAATCCCTCTCAATTGTGTGAGAAGGAGACCTGTGCCCAGCAGTGGGACATAAAAAAAAAGGTTGAAAAAAAAAACTGAATAAAGTTTACGTTAGGTACAAGTTATCAACTGTAAGTAAAAAAAACAGTCCGATATGGTGCACACAGAAAATGTAGATGACCTTGCATTTTATACGTAGTCTGTACAATTTTTCTTCAGAAAAGCTCTTCACACACAAATGTAAAGGAATATCTGTTTGATATTCCATAACATTTGTACATTTTTTCCTTAGAGTTATCATCTAAACAGTTATCTCTCAGCGGCAAATGGTAAATGTTACAACTTTATTTTGAAAAAACTGAAACTTGCAGTTTGACTATCATTTCATAGCCTACGTGTTTTAATAAGAAATCTATAATTAATAAAGGTATTTTAATATCTACTAACTTTAATAGGACTCTAGTTAAGTCAGAAGTGTTTTAGGATCTACAGAGGAACGCACGGGTGTCCTATTCAGTCTCTGAATTTTTAACGATGAACTTTAACTTAGTAGCGGATTTCGGGTTTACGGGACTAAAATCTATGAGGTCTTTTTTCCGTGGTGTCCAAAGCCGATGGTGTGAATAAAAATATAAAGCTCGTATAAACATAAAAAACTTTCATATTCAAAGTAGATTGATAAAACGTCGCAATAAAACCGCACAATATTGGTTAAAATGAAATAAGTGGTGTTTTCAATTATAATAGATATAGGTACTTTAGTTAGTTAGTTACTAACTAACTAAATTAACGTTTTAATTTTGGCATCCAAATTTGCAAATCTCGCTGAGGTAAATATGGCGAACAAATAAATGTTCGCATGCAAGAAGCGCGCATGGCTCAGCGGTTAGCGTAGAACTCAAACGATCTATGCAACTAAGCCAAACAGGCGCGGTTGGGTGTGAGATGAGTGAACGCTAGTGGCAAAAAATTTCATGCGCGTTTCAGGAGTTGTTGTTGATGTTGGAGGCCACGTTAAGACGTCGGTCCCGGTTGTTGATGATAGATAAAAGTCGTTAAACCGGCGGCCTTATGGGCGGTTTGAAAACATTCGACAGCGGGTTGGTCATTAAGAGGAAACGCTAGCGCCGTATTTCCAAACAAATCCACCCACGCTTTTTTACAGTAAAATATATTTTCTAATTATTTTTTAACTTTTTAGTTCGTATTTTCAAAAAGCGTGTTTTTTAGTTTTTTAATTTAAAAGGTGTCGAAGTGCTTTTTGTTCAATGAAATCTCTACTTTCTGATGGTATAAAAATATACAATACTACAGTAAATGTTCTCAGAAAATACAAATAATGAAAACTCGAATCCGAATTTCTTTTGAATCATTATGTACAATTTTGGGCTATTTATTAAAATTTATACTTAAATTATTCGGAAAACATAAGATTTTATCTTATATGTATATACTTATGTGTTTCGTAAAATTTTTCATTTCATTTTTATTATATTCTCTACCTTTCCCAATAGCTTTCATCTTACTATAATTTTGTTTCACTTTTTACCATTTTCAAAATTATCGACCCTGGTCTATTATACGAAGACACACATACAAAATATTAAATATACAATGGAAACAACAGGAGGTAGCATATTATCTAGCGTACTCTTTTTAGGTTTCTTTTTTCGTTTAGGAGATCTTTTGGGATTTTGAATCCCTGAATCTGGACGTTGATCCAGGGGGGGGGGGCAGCGGCCCCCCTGCCCCCCCTGGGTACGCCCATGCATGTAAGTCCTAATATTGCGAACGATAACTGTAAACATATTTTAAACTTCTCCCATCTTTTACGGTACAATTTATCTTCACTATCTTCAGTCAAGCTCTTACAAATAGTTATCTTTCAACAAATGATATATAGTTCGGAAACATTGTTAGCTCGGAGCTAGAATATTGGCGTAACATTTTATGAGTAGTTTCGCAAAAGGAGACCAAGAGGAAATTTTCGGAGATTCTCGAGTGCGTCAGATTAGGTTACGGCGTTTGGATCCGAGGTGACCATTTCCAAATATGAATATTTGCTAATATGACTACCTCATAATATTACCATTTTCCGACATGACTACTTCCCAATATGGTCACTACGACTATACCTATATACATATATGTATATATGAAGCCTTAAATACAAGTCATTCATGACAGAAGGAGATTTTTTAAGGGGTTTTTAGGGGTTTAGAAACAAACACAAAAATATTGACTAATAAAAAATAACGTTTCACACTGATAGCCACACAGTAAAATAGCAGTGTAATATCAGGGTCAGTTTCATGTACGACTCAGGAGTCGCGGGTACCATGGACACACACAAAGACATGAATTCAAACACCCAGACCGAGTATAGAATCTAAAACTATTAATTTTGATTTCTGCTTCGCCGGTAATCGAACCCGAGAACCATGAGTGGTACTTCGGCATGGTAGCTACACCGGTCGTCGTAATTTCTGTCCGATAATATAACCTTCGTTCTTTTTACCATTTTTTTTAGAAACCTATTAGGTGCAACCCTTTTTAAGTCCCACTGCTGGGCACGGGTCTCTCCCAGTTATTGGGGAGGTCTGGAGGTGCGGGTTAGTGGCCAACCCGCTGTCGGATGTTTTCAAACCGCCCATGAGGCCTCCGACAAGGTTTAACGACTGTTCTGTCGACAACAACCAGGACCGACGGTTTAACGTGCCCTCCGAAGCACGGAAACGCGCATGAATTTTTTTGCCACTAGCGGTCACCCATCTCACACTCGACCGCGCCCGTTTGACTTAGCTGCATAGATCGCTTGCGTTCTACGCTAATAGCCTATTAGGTAAACACACTGTTCGAGTAAATCCACAATCAGAAACATGGGCTCCCCTACATTTATCACAGTTGGCGAGATCAACAATGTATCTCATTGTGATGAGTTGTTTATTGATCAGGTATGATTTATAGTATGTAAATAAATTTTTAAACAGCGATGTTCTATCTTATCTGATTTATCTCAACTCGTCGCTCGAACTCACTAACTATTCCTCATTTATAGTAGTAAGCCGGATGACCGAGCGTTGTTCGGATAAAAACAATTCATTTTTGGAAACTCATTGGCTTACTTAACAACGCCATCTACTTCAGCTTTCAATAAAAAATAGAGTTACATATACTCGCCGATAGAAGGCCGGAAGAGTCATATTTTTCAGTTTATAATACAGTTGAAAACAGGGATTAAAGGTATTTTCATATTTTATATTTAGGTACATATACACAAGAATTGCTCAATTAAAGATATTAGATATAATGTAAATAGTAATTCGAGGGTGTCCATTTTGGGTGAACCGATATCAATATTTCATTACAGTATAATTCAAGGAAATATTGGTGGTTGAAGTTTAATGTTTCGACCAAAAAGGTACCTACTTACCGCGAGGCATCACGTCCATTTCTTCCATGACTTGATTTTTATAATACTATAATCAATAGAATATGAGGCGACTTATTATGGCATTCAAGGTCCTGAATTTATGCTCCACTGTTGGACCTTTTTATATCCCACTGTTGGACACATGTGACATACACACTTGTGAAAGAAGTCACAAGTGAGAGGGATTTAGGCTATAGTCCACCACGTTGGCCAAATGCGGATTGGTGGACGTCATGCTTTCGAGAAATTATGGATTTCTCTCAGGTACGCACGGCGATGTAGAACATCGTAATCAATTATATATCAAGATATTTTCTACCATTGTGGAGTAGCGATTATAATAATATAAGATACCTAAGTATTTAAATATTTATTTAATAGCACTGGACCTGAATCCTCATTTGCGGCTTTATTTTACAAAAAAAAAACAAATTAACAATTTGTTTACATTGTGCTCCGATTCCTTTTATCGTCAATAAAAATGATTAAAGCAGTATGCACTAAGTAAATTACCTACTGATGTTAAAAAATGTTACAACGATGTTAGGTACTCCTACATTATCATCAGCAAAGGCGAAGACAAATTACTGATAAAGCCATTGTAACAAATGAAGATCTATTTATTTTGAGCCCAAGACGTAAAACTCAGGCAAATCACAATGTCGTCGTCAAATCTTGAATGAAGCTCAATTTCTACACAATGTTGTATAATAATGACACTTTCAACTTTTATCTGTGTACAGCGTTAACGTTCCTAAATACACAAACCTTTATAAAATTACATTATAGATTTTATTAAGAATTTAAAATGAATTCCGATCTTTAGTGATATAAATTTGTGGTATTACAAACGTCCATAGACAGCAAAGACCACTCATCCATTGGCTCAATGGCTGCTAAGACTTCATAGTTAAGAAAAAAATAATTGCAAAATCTTTTTTCTACATAATAGAATTATGTCTGTTCTAGATAGCAACAAAGAGATGAAATCGAGTAAAAAGAAAGCAATTATAAGATCTCTTTTGTTATTAATTATACAATTTCTACAGCAAAAAAAAAAGAACAAATTTAGGCAATGTTTACTGTAAGAGGTAAAATTTTAGGGTTCTATTATTTTATTTCAACATTTTAATTCTCACGTTTAATCATCAGCTAAATAGTCTTACACTGTAACTGTACATACCTGCGATATCCAGTATAAATACTTTATCAGCTAGATAATTCAGTAATAAACTATATAAAAGTCACAAACACGACTAATCTAGTAGAATGAATGAGTAAAATCGTATTGGTGTGTCATAGTTCTACGTCATGCCAGTTCTAAACTGAAGTAGATACAATGTAAGGGACCTATATCTATATAGCTCTGAAGAAACTCCACAACAGACACCCAGGGGCAAGTCAATAATGTTTTATTTCAGTTCTCTTTAAGGAAACGGGTCGACCCTTCGCAACAAAACGTATCGTGAAGTTTCGTCGACTTGCCTCTGAGTGTATTAGAAATACCAATTTGGTGAAATGTACGAGTATTTGATGCTACGGTCCTTTAAAAATGTCGCAGATCTACAATTTGGTGAGGAAAAATCTAAATGCAATAACATGTTGACTACAACTCGTCAGGTATCGTGAATTTTATGAGCGAAGTTTGAATTTTAAGAATCTACATGACATGCTGATTCGTAACTTCGTAGCTTACTTTCTGACTGCGTCGTGAGACCTGGGAAATATAGTAACTTATTAGTTAAATATGCTAGCACTCCAGGCAAAAGTTACAGTTAAATACCCGTAATTGTACGTTAAGTCTATTGAATGTTTATGAAATATTTGTAATGCAAAAAACCGTGATAATAAATAAAAAATAGGCATATAAAATTATACTTAAATATCAAATGACAGAAAGGAGAATTTAAAGTTACGAGTATATATAATTAGGGGAGGTACATCCAGTGGTGAATTTTAATAAGCTGATGTACCGATATTTAAATAAAACTTGGCAACAGTGAAGAGTAAAGAAAAAATAAGAAATTAGTGAGGTGAAACAACTTGAAAACAGTTATAATATGAGCGTAATATTAACTTTTTGTGTCATAGCTATTCTATATCAATATTAATGGCGCAAAAGGTAAAAAATATCTTTTCACAAAACTATAAAAATATTGGTTACCACAACAATAATATATACTATTTAATTAGCAAGACAGCTACCGTGAGAAGTAATATTTATAGTGGAATGAAAAAATCCGACGACTTTTAATATTTTACTATCCATGCCCTGTGTACTACATACATTATTTTCCGAAGATACATATTATAACTAAACAATACCGTATAAACAAAATACGTGATACTCATAAAAACATTGTGCTAATTTGTGACATAATATCTATTTTGAATAAAATACCTTTAGCGTAAAAAATGTTTCGTACACATTTAGTGCGTCGATCAACTTCCGTGCACATATCAACTTCTAAATAAATCTGGTGCTTTTTGCGTATAAAATACTTACCTATATTATCATGCTTTATAGACTAAAAAAATATCTATGTAGAAAGATCAATAAATGTTAGGTACTCATGTTTCAAAAACTTTCCTTTTCTTTACAATATTGTACTTTATCCATCGATGGATTGGATTATTCGCAGCCATAAAACGTAATATGCACAGTGGCTTTCAATACCGAATGACGTTATTCATTTACGATGGACGATAACTGGTGTAATTGCCTATAAAATTCGCATCACGATAAAATTATTCCAGCATCCCGAGTCCACCGCGACGGCGTTCTTGGAACAGACACTTGCAACAATATTAAATGTTATACGTTTGTCATACACGACTTGATGACATTTTTATTTCTCAAGTCAGTTTTTTTCGGTTTTTTTTTGGGTATCAGTTTCGACCAATGAGTAAAGCCGTTAAGAATTTACTAACAACGTTAGTAGATACACACGTACACTCACGCGTATCGTTAACAGTGGCATACCAACTACTTAACACCCAACTGTTGGCATGCTCGTTTGTGTATTTTTTTTAATACAGTCCCACAGTAGGAAGGATGCCTATACCCTGTGATGTGGGTACCATGGACACACACAATGACAGAAACACAATCACCCAGACCGAGAACACCAATTTAAACTCATCATTCAAATTCGATTCGAAATCGAACCCAGGTAGTCCGGCATGGTAACCATTGCGCCACGCAGGTCGTCAATTATTAATGTAATACAAAAAATATTATATTTTTGCGAGACATTTTCAAATTAAAACTTTAAGTCGTTGATGTCAAAGCAGTGATTTAACAAAACTATTATTGTTGTCTTTTACACTCCAAGCACAGTATGTAAATATTAACTTTCTCTTTATATTTCCCAAAGATAACAGTAAAGTTATTGATGATCTAATGACGTCAGTTATGGTGTATCTGACGCACGGCCTGATCGTATCGTACGTGAGCGCTGAAATATCGCGGCTAACAATGAAGTAAGAAATATTGACGTACAAGGGGCATCAATCACTGGCGGTGTCGGGTTCCGTGTCAATGGGGGGAGTGATTAATCAGTCCGGCGTTTATTGGCCATCCATTGTGCGTAATGGTCTTTGCGTTCTTTTTAAAACAGTAACGGACAAATTGTTTGCTGGGTAATCATCTGGACGGAGTAATACATAGAGTTGCTATCCGCAGTTTGCACATTCATAACTTTTAGCGAATGATATCTTTTGACAGTAAGAATATTAATTTAGGAAATTTCTCATTATTATGTTACGAAATTTCTCATTATTATGTTACCATAAGTTTTACATGATTATTAAGAGGCCGTTTACGAAATTTTGCCAATTTCGCTGATTTACCTGATTTAACATATGAGATTTTGCAGTTAAAATACAGTATTTCCATAAGTTTAATTGCACAATATTTCAATAAAATCTAATACTCGTACATTAGCCACTTTTTTATCTTGCGTCAAGAATTATAATGCGAGTTTTAGGTTACTTTACAAGATTTTTAATGCCTATGAACTGAAAAATATTTATGTCTAATTTTTTTTTAAAGATTATTTCAATTTTCCGAATTCAAATGCAATTTTTGGCACAATTTCTATGAAAATTAACTAAGTTCAATGGTTCTTTACTAATATTTTTGTATGAGAGTGGCAAAAAGTGAGTAATTTACCGTGTATGCAATTTTTACAGCAATACATAGCTTTTTTTCGATCCGTTAGGTTTTAAATTGATCCGGAAATATGTAATATTCAGGTTTATTAAGCAAAACAACGTGAAATGTGGCCAATTTAATAGTTAATTATTGAAATAATCAGTCATATTTTGCAATATTTATGGAAATACTGTATTTTTAACTGCAATATCTCCTATGTAAAATCAGCTAAATAAGCGAAATCGGCAAATTTTCGTATACAGCCTGCTTAATATCTTTGAACAAAACAGTGATTGAACATCCGTTATATTTTCTCCTAAATCAGGTATTATGCCACAAATCCCTCAAATTTCTAAATTACAGAACATCTGGTCCACAAAATACTCAGTGAATATACAGTGAGTTATTTGGTTTTGGCGACGACAGGCTTATGATGTTGTTTGCGAGGACCGCGGGCTGACAGGGCCCACATAAAATATACCCTTCGTAATTTCAATTGGGTGTCCTAAAATTATCGGTGAAGTTTTTGTTTTATTTGCTTAGGAATATAATTTCTGTAAAAGGATAAAGGAACTTTTTTATTTAAATACTCCGAAGGCCTCATGTAAGTCTATTCGACAATTGAAGAAACACAATAGAATTTATTCACGGCAGTAGTGGTCGCAGCGGTGGTACTTTCCTGGCTTAACAGTTCAAGATCTACCACCTACAATATGGCGTTACAGTATCACTTCGATTCTCATCTGTCTGTTTGTTTATCAAAAGCTTTTAGCAATGTGTCGATGTATCGGAAGTATCTTCTTTTTCGTCGATTCCTCATGTCTGAGAGTCTTGACCACCAAGATCCAATCTGCCGACATAAGTCCTTCAATTTGATCTACTTTGTGATTCGTGGATTGGTGTACGTTTGTTTGGCATACTTCTTTGACAATGTCTTTCCACCACGTAGGACATTTTCCTCTACTTCGCTTTCCATTCTTGCAACTATAAGCTTTTCGAGGTTATCAGGTTCTCGTCTTGCTACGTGATTAAAAAAGCTCAGTACTCTTCGCATGCATGTATCATAGTTGAGAGAATAATTTGAATATTTATCTCCTTCTGAATAGACACATTTGTGCATCGCGCCATCCAAGATTTAATCAACATATTTCGTCAACACCACATTTTGAATGCTACTATTCTGGATCTTATACGAGTTTTTAGTGTCCAGGATTCAGAAGCATAAAACAAATCAAAGAAGATAAGATAGATAGATAGTCGGAAGTATATCGAATGTGTAAAGTCATACGACGAAACACGTGTCACAGTGTCCTGCGTTCGATTTCCAGTCAAAGATAAATTTGAATTTCTGTTTTCAGTTTGGGTATTTGTGTTTCGGTCGTTATGTAGTGCTTCTTTGGTACCCATGACACAGTTAATCCTAGTGTGGCGCTATGTGGAGCGTTATTTATTTATCTATAAAAATAGTTAAACTTTTTTGTAAAAATGTCACAAGTTCTCACTTTCACCCAATACCACCCAAAATTAAATACAACTAGCGGCCGCCCGCGACTTCGTCCGCGTGAACTTTGGTATGAATTTTTTCCTGAATTTTCTTTACTATAAACCTCACGCAGCCCGAGACCTTTCCAACGAATGCAAAACCGTGGAAATCGGTTCGTGCGTTCTGGAGTTATAGCGTCAGGAAGGAAAACCCGACTTATTTTTATATAAATACAATAGAAGAAACGTTTTAACTATTAAGGATAAGATTTGTAAAGTTGTAAATACACTTGTAGGTTATTAGGGAAATATGCCGAGAGGTTACCCCGCGCCCTTTGCGCCCGTGCCTTATTTATTTACCTTCACATTTTCCCACCTTTGCACAACGTTTGGATCTAAATAGGAACTTATAAAATATTTTATGACCTGTGAATAGCATTTGTCGAAATCTAAATGTATTTCATGTTTATGTAGGTACGTAACACAAAAGCTGTAGTGACAATCATCAGGGCATATAGTTAGAAGGACTGACAACCGATGGAGAAGAAAGGTCCTTGAATGGCGACCACGTCTCGACAAAAGGAGCACAGGCCGTTCTCCAACCAGGTGACAGTCCACCTGAAGAAAACAGCAGGAAATAGTTGGATTCAGAGGGCGCAGAATCGGGCGGAGTGGTAAATGGGCGAAGTTTTGTAGATATTCTTTTTTCAAAGTTTTCAACCAAGTGTTTACGAATAGAATAGAAATATATTTTTTAAAATGACTCACTGAGACAGGTCAAAGTACTGTACTTTACCTGTCTTATCCACGACCTCTTATCACGAATAATTGAGAGCTCGTAACGTTTTTATCAACAAAAATGGTTTAAAAACCGATAACTGATGTGTTAGAAAGGTCCTTTATTGTCGAAAACAGAAAAAAAGGGAGTACAGGCTATCCTCCAATCAAGTTAACTAACGTTCTGAAGAGATAGTGAGAACCCGTTGGATAGGACCGGATAGAGATAGAGATATTTTAGGACCGGCCTATGTCCAGCAGTGGGCGCCTCAAGACTGTTAGAGGTCGTAGGAGAAAAGCAACAATATAAGATTCAGTTGATAAAAAGGACGAAGAAGCCATGGAACTGCTTAGTCTATCTCTACTTAAGTATAAATAAACTAATTCAAAATCTGAACAACGTGGATGTGTAACCTCTAAAGTTTAGTGATAACCTGCAAAGTTTAACTTTACCCTATTATGTGGAACTTTCTTGCAAGATATTAGAACATAGCTTAGATAGGTCGCTAACTTTAATCAAAGCCAAGAACGGAGCTGACGTCATCTGTTTGCCTCTGTGTTATCTATAAAGCAACTAAGAATATCGTCTAATACTCGTATGTCGACACGAGCACTATCTCAAGCTCAAAGACAATTCTTACGATAAAATTGAAACTGTCAGCAGCTGCTCAGATCTACAGAATTTATCGTTTGGGTTAGACCGCTCGTTACTTTAAAATGTTGTATCAATAGATTATATGACCGCACTAATGTATTATAGGTTGCACTCGTGCAACCTATAATACGAGCACTGCACGAGAGCAATGCGCTCGGGTCAGCTGTGTTGCTCCAAAATAGATTGGTTGGAGAAGAGAAAAAAAAACTTTATTAATGACTGTAACAAAAAAATTGATGATTTAGTACAGTAGTATTTAAATAATCTACTAACTAACTATCTAAATAGTTATAAGACTAAGATTTTTCATTATTATTTGACTCGCTTTCATATTTTTTATTGATTTTTAATGCTATCTCAACACTGTGTTAATGGCCCAAAAATGTGGTGGTAGAAGCCATGGTTAATTTAATAAGTTACTTTTACCTACTTGCACACATTTCCTTTCTTATTTTATCAATAAAGCATAACATTGTTTAGTTAACGTAGTGTTAATCTAATTTATAGGTACCTAGGAATTACAGGCAATGAAACTAAATTTAAATCTAAACTGAACCTATCATAAAACACCCTCACATGAACCACTACCCAGTAAGCCAAACAAATTAAACTTTAGCTACCTGATACCTACATACAACGAAAGTTTGCTAAGTTTCCTATAGTTCGAAAGTTAGCGTACTTCAATCAATGTTGCAAGCTTACAGCGATTCAGATGAATATTAATGAACATTGTACCTGCTGCTGCATCAAGCAGTACTGGAGTCTATTCCAGAATGGCAATGAAGGTCAAAGATTACAGTAATTAAATTTATGATACAATACAGACTGAGTATTTTTAAAAAGACAAATATAATAATAGTTTTAACGGTTAAAATTTTGTAAATCACTGGTTTTTCCCATAGTTTTTGGTACTGCTACCACTGCGTTCTCGGGCGGTGACGTCATTTCTGTCGCTTCGTTAGGTTCGTTTACAACGCTACGCGGAACGGTTTACCTTTGGCTCATATTTCTGCCTTATGAGGTGCTCCAATCGATGTGGTCCTTTAAAAACACTTCGCAGAACGCACGCAGTTCGAAACTAAAGGAAAGTGGAATGTTGGTACGTGATCGAGACATCACGTACTTTGTCAAAATTTTATTTCATCAGCAGTGCACTGCTGGACATAGGCCCCTCCTAGTATTCGCCAGTGTGGTCCGGCATTATCTGATTCTAGCTGATTCTCGCTGTCTCCTTCTTCAAATTTCATTTAAATGCTGTTAATCTATAGTGCAGAGATTTCAATCTCAATTTCACCGGAATATCGTCGTATATAATGTCAAATCAAACACTGGCCGGCAAGCTATCAAAGTTTAGCTACACGATTCACACAAAGCTAGCAGTAGGAAGTTTGCTGTAGTTCGATGGACTACGGAATTTAATCTATGTTTAGGACTGAGAGCTCAATATTTGGACGGGGGTGCGCGCGTTATTTGGAACTCCGTGACTTGGACCTCATAATATGCTTCATTCCATCTTGTTTGTTAATGTTGTCTGTTACCATGCATTATTCAAAATTCCATCATGACAATGACATGTTCTCTACTATTACGCTCTTGGCCAGTGTGGTGGACAATGGCCTAAATACTTCTAAATTTCGAAAAGAGACCTGTGCTCAGTAGTGACAAATCCTAATTACTTCTAAATTTCTTGTAACCTGTGCCCAGTAGTGACAAATTAAAACGAGAGGAAAATTTAAAATGTAATTAAAGTCTTTAAAGTTTAAAATCCATACTTTTAATAGTATAAATTCGAAAGTAACTCTGTCTGTATGTCTATCTGTCTGCTACGCTTTCCCGCTTAAACTACAGAACCGATTTTAATAAAATTTGGAACACAGATAGAGTGGACCTTGGGAAACGACATAGGATGGTTTTTATCCTACGGGAACCTTTAAATCGGATCCACGCGGAATACTAGTGTATAACAACCAAATAAAAAACCTTGGGTATAAAGTACAGGGGTAGATTAGTATACAAAAGACTTAGGTAAATATATGAGCTTCACTTCGATGAATGGAGGAATTCAATCAAGGCTGATAACTTGCAGGATAGTGTTTGTACGCCCTCCTTCTGGAGTGTATTTATAACTTTACAACTACCATGTGCTAGAGTGAGCTATGTTTGTTTCGTTATCGGATAACGTATACAATATCAATGGTATAAAATCGTACCAAATATATGTAGTACCTGTGCTTGTGACATGTCTTTACGTGTGTTAATGGCACCCACCTTAAATTAGAGTTATTAAATCATTGCACTTTTCTAAAACCACCAATTTCTTTTCTTTTTGTCTATTGTGTATTTGATACACATGAAAATGTGTTGTTTAGTAATTTTATGTAGCCAAATGATGAGGGTGTCCCTATCCAGATTTTATTCTATATTCACCCGATTGATGGTGGTGTCTCAGACGATCAGCTGTCACGTGTGACCATTATCAACCCATAGCCATTCTGTTATCTCAAATATATTATTATGTACTTTTTTTTAAAAAGAGTGCTGGGAGTTTTTTCCGCCGCCTTTTTTCTCTCAGCTCAACATCTAGCCCAAACGGGCACTTAAAGGCGATGACCCGGAAAAAATGACATTCATTAAGCGAATATTTTGTATTCCTAATATGAAATAAATATTTTTTCTTTCTTCTTTTCTTTCTTTCTTTCTTGATAATAATCATTTCTAACGCAGGAAAAACAGAAGGGTAAAACACATTTTGGACTGACTGAAACTGAAATACAAAACAAACTTCAATTTATTCAGAATACAAACTTAGATTTGAGAATACTAGAGTTTAAACCAAAGTTACGCTCAACTCAATTTAACAAAATGTCGTGAAGCCATGCTCAAGTCCGGTTTGCGATGTTGGAGGTTTTGTGTGTAAACATGGCACAAAGTTTATCGAGGGAATGTGTTTCCAAGCTCATTGTATGAGGCTTAAAATTTTTCAGTAGGTTACAACTTGCCTCAAAACTAACGTAGACAAGTTACCCATTGTTTGATTTATGTTCTGAGCGATATATTTTGTGTTATTTTGTGGTCATTGTTGTATATTTATATCTTTTCTTTTGTTATTTAAATAGACCTCCCCTATCGTTCGCCACTGCATCCAGTCCTGCGCCCTTTTAAGCGGCTTCCCGATGTCTTCTTTAAGTCGTCAGTGCACAGTCAGTGTGGTTGCCGTCCATCACACGACAAACAAACGACAGCCTCCGTGGCGTAGTGGTTGATAAGCCGACTGCGAAGCGTGAGGTCGTGGGTTCGATTCCCACCCAGGACAAATATTTGTGTGATGAATATGAGTATTTGATCTGTGTCTGGGTGTTAATTTATCTATTTAAGTATGTATTTAGAATTATATAAGTATATTTATCAGCTTTCTGATTACCATAGTACAAGCTCTGCTTAGTTTGGAATCATATGGCGTTGGTGAATTGTCCAAAGATATTTATTATTTATTATTATTATCAATGGCTTCCGTTAGGCCCATGTCCAGAAGTGGACTATGAAAGTCTGATGGACGGATATTTAAAATATCAGTACGTACTTATGACGTATCGCGTCCGTATCGAAAAATATGTTTTCTTATTCAAAATACTTACAAATTCGTGTTTCGAAAGGCAAAAGTTTATACGAAGTTTAAATTCAATTAAGCGGAGCTTCGTGGAACCCATGCTTGAGTCCGATCTTTAAGCGGTGATTTTCAAGGGTTTGTGCAAACATTCCACAAAATTTATTGTGCGAAAATATTTCCTAGCTCATTATTCCTATCTATAATATTTGAAGGGAACATTTTCGTTAAAATCTCACATGGGGAAATTTACGTAAGTTGGTTTGCCAGCTTTTGCCAACTCCTTTTTTAGTGTCGAGGGGCAATCTTCAACACACCTTGGGAGGGGTACCGGGTCGTAACTATTAGATTTTAACTGCACTAAAAGCCCCTCGGTGGCCTGCCTGCTCTTAGAGTGAATTCCGGGATCACCAAAGGAACGCACACACGCACGCGCGGCAATCCTAACTAGACACCAGAGCACAATAAATTTTGGTGCCCATTTAATTGCTAAATATTCAACAGTTAATTATTTTTAACGCTGGCCTTGACACACTATATACGTTAAACATTATATTTTGGTCGAAAAACATGACACAAAATTGAGAGAGCAGGAGTTTATTCAAAAATTAATCTTAACTGAATAGGGTTTTGGACACTGTGAACAAAAAAATTCAAAATCCTTACCTTAAAAAGGTTGCACTAAATCACGCTTGGAAAGCAATATAATTGTTAATTCTTTTTTATACATGATTTTTATTAACGATTAAATCAATAATAATGAAGTCAATTGACTATATATGATAAGTGACGTCACTTATCATTTTCTCATACAAAATGTATGGGGATGTCACGTTTTGACAGCTCATTAAAAGTATCTCAATTGACTTGGTAGTCCAAGACCGGATTTAGCAGAACGTCGCGAAATGGCGGTAAGTTCGGATTCGGACGAAAACGGCGATGTCCGAGAGTTTATGTCTTCTACAAAGTTTATTGAACGAATACATTTCGGAGCTCATTGTAAAAGACCGAAAATTTTAGTAGATACGTAATAATCTAAGAAATTTACCTATCAATTTTCACCAAATTGAGAAAGAGTGATTAGATGGCTCAGGTTTAGATTATAAGTTCAGTTTTATTGACGACAGCCTTAGTCACTCAGCATTATTCTGTCCACCTTTGATATAGATTTATCCTACAGTAGTATCACGGAAGTTTTGAGTACCCATTATTTCAAAAATCTTACATTATCAGGTAGAAAAAATCTGCACTTATCTTAAATTCTAATAACAAAAGTTTAGAATAGAAAGTGAAGCACGGCGGATAACACATGTTTACCCGGAAACTTCTGAAAATACTATACAACGAGTATTATAAAAATAAAATAAAATAGTATATCATAATAATATACTATTTTCAGAGTCTTTCTGGACCCTTAGTAAAATGTATCGTACCTTTCGTTGTGAATGGGCACCAAATCCAAAAATGGTTTTAAGAGTCATTACCATAATCAAGAAGAAATTAAAATTTTCAGTACGTGGGCGTTCACCGTTTGAAATCGGTTCTATTTTTTTATTAAAAACTTAATTTATTGATAAATATATTTAATATGTATGTATGAACGTACGAAATCAAGATCATTTATTTAACATTTAAAGTTTTTCACGATACTTAGTTGTCTTCATTTTTTTGTATATCCTCGGTCTCATTATTCGCCTCAGTCAAGCACTTGGAGGGGCTTGTTGTTTCGTTGCCAAACATATAAATTATCTATATGTGTGGCTCTAAAAGTTACACAATTTGTTACACACAGTTCTGTTATAAGTTAGTCGACTGTTTTTTGCAGGTAACCAATTTTCTCTATAATACTCCTTGACTCTACTAGTAAGAATATAATAGCTGCTTCTTATGACTTCTACGCCACAATTAGGCGAATCAATCTTAAAGTAATATACCTATCTGTTCTGGCACATATTTTTTCTGTATTTTTTGTATCTCCATATTAAACTGTACTTATATTAGTAAATTATTTCTTTGAATGAGTCAATAAATATACGCTTATTTGAGCTATAAAGTAAATTATAGAAACTCCAGCGGGAAACGAAGATAAAATTACGATTTATTTATTCAAAAAGTCTGCTTGAAATCAGAATAAATCTTAATAAAGCTCGAGATAATTAACAACATACATCGTCCACTGGAAATATATTATTATGTAGAATCGGAAAGCAATAAATCCATTTTTCAGTCGAGTTCAATCAGACGTGGAGGAGCACTACAGAAATGGATTGAAATACTCGTATATCGCAACATTGTTGTGATCGTTTACAGTTAAAGTATTTATCGGTATATTAAAAGCTTTAGTTTAAAGTAAGTACTATTTTTATTACTTTCGAATGTTTGTTTTCTGTAAACTTTGAATGGCTAATAAAATGTAGTAGTTTTGGCTAGCTGCAACCTTTTTTGCCACCTACAACTGTTCATCATCATCATCATCTCAGCATTTTGTAGTCCACTGCTGGACGGAGGCCTCCCCTAACGTTGGCCACCACTCCCGGTCCTGCGCCTTCTGAATCCAGCGGTTTCCCGCTGTCTTCTTTAGGTCATCAGTCAACCTGGTTGGAGGGTGGTTTGTAGTCCTTTTGCCGAGACGTGGTCGCCATCCGAAAAACATTCTTCCCCATCGGTTGTCGGTCCTCCTAACTGTATGACCTGCCCATTGCCACCTTAGCTTGCAAACGGTAACTTTCGTTCGTCTATGGATTTAATTCGTTCGTTACGGATTCTGTTGTGTACAGAAATACCAAGCATAGCCCTCACCATCGCTCAGTGGGCGACCTTGAGCTTATGGAAAAGACTTAACAATAAAAACCAACTATTTACTATTTTGGAACAACTAAGTAATTCGACAAACCTGGTATTTCCTCTACCACGCTGCTCTAAACTTGATTGGTAGATACAGTTGCTTGGATATTTAGGACCTAATTATTGAACAATATTTTAAAGTCATAACTCTTTCTCAACGTCATGTTTCTAAGTAGGTATTATTTTAAACGAAAAATTATTTTTGGTAAAAATCCAATACGATAAAATTACTGTTAATACTTACAATAAAGTCACTTTTAGGTACCTATAATCTTTAGTGCCACAGTATTATGCTGATATTTGATTATGATATTATCATATAATGTAAAATTTTATGGAACTAATAAGAAAGCCTTCGAAAACGTTTACTTTATGTTCTATGGTACGAGTGTTCAATATTTGAGTGATTGAAATACAATTGGTCAACATGTGGTAGCCAAAGAGCAAAACTATCTTCTATGAACTCTCTGTCGGAAAACATTCAATCATAGCGGGAAATGCTGATAAAAGGCCTACTTTTCATAAAAATTCCGAAAGGGACCGCTTTTCTATATTCGTAAGATTTTGCGGACTTGGAACGCTTCCAAAACATTGGTTCTGCTTGTTTTTCTGCAAAAGTGAAAAGTATTAGATCCGTAAAAGTGAAATTATTTTACTGAGAATGGAACCCAGTGGTTACAAACTACATTAACGTCGAATTCATATAAATACCTACGATCACAACAGTTACATTTATACTGCACAGTATTAGTACATAGTTAAGTGTGGATACTTAACTATGTAAGTAATAAGTTATGTGTAGCGTATACCTCAATTGTGTTTCATAGAAACTTTTTAAACGATATACTTATCTCAAACTAATAAGAATAAAAAAAACAACGAATTGCACTCCGGTAGTGCCGGCAGAAGTTAAAAATTGAAGATTAACGCTGTACAGTTTTGATATTTTGGAATGGTTAGGGAATAATTTCGCACAAATTGCTTTTATTATCAGTATTATTTTTCATCTAGTATTTTCAGTAGGTTTTCATCCAGCATTTTTATAAAGTACTCACTCATTTTCTTTCACTATTTCGTCGTCACTTTTTTCATTAATATATGCACTTTGTTCAATGTCCATATTTTAAATACTTGATATAAACGAATTTTACAAGTATAGACAGTCGAGCCGTCATCAGCTGTCACCCCTCCGTCTTACGGATATTCGATCAGTCCACGTGTCCTGACGCGAGTTTAACATTTTTTACCCATCCAAAAAAGTGCACAACGCCGTGAAGAAGTTTTCACTTCAAAAAAAAATTGCTGCGACGAGCCTAAGTAGGTATTTGTATTAACTAAGAGGATAGTCTCTCAAATATCGTTTTCTTGAAGATTGTCCATCATCTAGTGAGTACCATTTTGAAGAAATATGAAATGTAACGCTGATGGATGTAATGTTGATGGGCTATCAACTTTAACACGTCATCAGTTTTTAAGCACCCTCAGCGCACCCTCCTTCAATGAAAATTTCTTGAAAGGGCACCTTCGCCTTCCGCTTAGTAGCCGACTTTGCATTTCTTTGCTTCGCCCCAAGACATGTCATCGTCTTCGCTTGAATTATGATGTTAAGCCTAATAGAGTTTTGTTACTTTCTTGTTACATTATGAGCAAATAAATTGATATTGATATATCTACGCTATTAATAAAATATAGCATGTTTATAAACATTATTAAAATTACATGAATTTTTTCATAGCAAAAATTTATATGGTGGGGAAAGTTAGGTTATTCGAGGTTGTAATAGGCATTTATTTCATAGAATGTTTTGCATGAAACTATATACGATGCCTTTTAAATAAGCGTTCTTCATTTACATTTTTTCTAATTAAATTTCAATATTCTACGAAATTATAAACTAAGCCCATATTTTTTTATAATATAAATGTGAAGGTAACTCTGTCTGTCTACGTGTGTGTAACGTTTTCATGCCTAAACTACTGAACCAATTTTAATGAAATTTAGTAAAACAGATAGAGTGAACCTTGGAAAAGGACACAGGATAGTTTTTATCCCGGATAAAAATAATACCTAAATAAGATGACAAGTAGCTCCACAGTAGGGTAGATATACCCTGTGTCGTGGTTGCCATGGACACACACTATAACAGAAAACACAAACACCCACACCGAGAACAGAACATCATTCAAATTTCTGCTTCGCCGGGAATCGAACCCGGGACCATACGATCGGCAGTCTTGCATGGTGTGGTAACCACGCGAGTCAAATTTGTACTGTTTCAAAATGTACTGTTTCCGCGGGATAGATCGGGTGATTTGAGTTTATAATATAATCCTATTAACTAAAATCCTCCGGTCAAAGCCGGACTGGATCACTAGTAGCATATAATTAAATATTTTATTGATGAGGGTCAAAAATATGTGAGACAAATTCTTCGACACGATAGCGATAATTTTTAGATCACTTACTTTCAACATAGATTACATTTATGCAGGATTCCGTAAATAAAAAAAAAAAATTATACAAAGAGTAAAATACCACAACCTTGGTAACAAAAATGGTACCAAGGTACTGTTTCCACATCGATATAATATAAAATATCTTATTGTTTTTGTTCCTTATTGTTTTCAGATCTTTTAAAAACTTCATCCAATTCTCACATAACTAACCCTAGTTAAGAGTAAACATCATTACGTCAAATCAATAGTTCTGCTTCTGAAAGTATGTTTTTACTTTATTTGCCTGGGGATTGATGTTACATCAACTTTCCATGACGCAGCTTGTTTCAACTTGTGTAACTCAACTTTGATAAAGTTGGGCTTGGATTATTATTTATCCTGAAAGAGTACGTACAAAGCAAGCTGAAAAAAACCTAGTTTGCTACGATCACTTGTAGTCAGATGATACTTTCCAGTACTTTTTGCAGGTTTGTAGAAGTACGGAGCGGGGAATATATTGTCTACACCTAATAAATAAAACTGTAAATATTTTATATTCGGTACAATATTAAAAAACGCATTTTAAGTTTCAATAAAACAGAAAACAGGTTTGTATAGAGGTATGTATAGAAGCAGCCTTAGAAACACGTTTTACGCGAATATTCTAAGTAGATATTTAATTGTACACATATTGTGACAATTTTTTCGTGGGCGCACCTGAAATTTCGTTCAAAATTGCTATCAATATTATTATTCTATTTTTACTTCCTTTCAATACCTTTGAACGAGCAATTTTTGTATATAAATAAATGCATAATTTAAATTTCGGTAACGGCCCCCACGATTTTCATAAAATTTAGTATGCAGGGAGTTTTGAGGGCAATTAATTAATCTACCTAGATTTCATCTTTAAAAAACGTTGTTTTTTCCGTGTTTTCAGACAGAGAAAACCCTATAAAATACGACGGTAAATTTCGTCACCATCTACAAGGTTATAATAGCTTAGGTGGGAAATCGGACGGAACCGAAACCTAAAGACCCTGGTACGATAATATATATAGTTGGCCTTATGACTACAATTAAAACATAAGGAAAAAGATATTGGGTACTCAGTACCCAATTCTACAGAATTAATTAATTTATAATATGAATATATAGTCAGATAATACATACCAACTCGTTTTAATTTATTTAAATTACCACTGATTTAAATTATAAAATTCGCCATTGCGTTGTTGGTTTGAGGCAGTTGTAATAAATATTTTAGTACTTTTCGATCAACCCGTCTTGCTTTTCAGTACGTCACTTACCATTATATCGCTTCTCTGCTACAGGGCACATTCCTAATATGAAAGTTTGTTTTTGAGCACATGGAAGTTTCTCACCGAGTTTGCGAACATAAAACACAATAACACGGCGTGTTCACTTAACTTTGGCAATAATGGTAGGAAGGGTGAATTTTGGTAACTTTTATCGCTAAAAGATTGATTTATTTGTTTCCAAAAGTATTTCAAAATCAATGTTATAAAGAATGAAGAAGGAATCTTTCAGCAATTTGTGTTGTAAACAGTGACGTTAAATAGAAAATTATTAAATTTTCTTCTTGACTCCACATCGTACCTTCGTATGGTACTAAAGCTTCCAGGCAGATTCAACAAGGACCATCTTGCCTCTTATCAATCGTTTGCAGCTTAGCGTTAGATCCCACACAATAAATGTGGGGAATCCGAGGAGCTTACTTATATCATTCCGGAGCCTTCTTCCTAACAAACCTTGGTACCTATCTTTGAACTCTTATTATCAATTTTGAAATTTGCAAAAATGCTTCTATCTGCAAAATTAGCAACCTTGCTAAAAACTTGCAATATATTATAAATTTGCAGAAATAGTAGAATTAGTTAGAAGCATTAGAAGAATTAGTATACATATATTAGCGGTAGTAGTAGCGGTATTAATACAGCGCTAGAAGAATTCATTTATTTGAAGTTAACCGTAAAGTAAAAGAAAACTGCGTTTCTACTACTTTGAGTTATTTATTCACCTTGCCTTTTGTTTTTATAATCGTAATATTTATAAACTTTGAAAATAGCTTTAGGCTACACAACTTTTCAAAGTGTTTCTTTAACTTGAATTATTAATGCACCTTGAGGTCTGCTTATACATAAATTAACTATCATTTTAAAAATAGTGACACGCTTTCTGCTTTATATTCTTTAATTATTATGAACAAGCTACTAAATTACTGCTTTGCAACTAACTTAAACCCAGAAATTTCTACTAAACGCAAGTCTACACGTTTAGAAAGAAAAATATAAAAAATAGATAGATAGATAGATATTTAATTAAAAACAAGAAGAAAAGCATGTTCCCAAAATAAGCAAAGATTCATTTTACTATTCTGTATTCTAGCTAACTGTTCACAATGAAACGTGCTTTCAATAACTTAAAATGCGCATATTCATGACCTTAGAAAATAGTTACAAAACTCTGTTCTCAAATGCGTGGTTGTAGCAAACAGTAACAGTGTTTACTTTCTTTATTATTCGCATTGCAGATAAGGTTTGCTTTTGTTTTGAATTTTTGTAAAAACAGGAGTGTCATGCGGAGGTTCAGAAGTTTAAAATACTTTTGAGGAGCATCCAGGGTGGAGGGAATTAAAAAAAATACTTGAGACTTTTATGTAGGTGGTAGAACTATTATGGTTCGCCCAGGGGTACTTCCCCTCCGCTGCATCTACTTCTGCCGTGAACCAATTCTATTGTGTTTCGGTGGAAAGGTGCAGTTGCCGGCCATACTTACATGAGGCGACCACCAGCCTCCGGAGGAGCAGCGCAACTGCATACGACCTCAGACAAGACTTACATATGCTTGCTTGAGGTTGTATGCAGATGTCCATGGGCTGCAGCGAACACTTAACACCACGTGGCCTGCATGCTCGTTTGCTGCTCCATTCAAATAAAAAAAGACGAGAACGTTTGTGAAATAGTAATTTGGATTACTATTGCTGTGTTTCTAAGAGTGCTGGTATGCGATAAGGACATTATTTTGCCTGTTTCCTCAATAAAAACGAACACAGGAAAGACTTATAGTCCGGCCAACGAGACGTGATAAAAAATGTAAACAAAGTTTCAGGGGTTCAAAACATTTTTATTTGAATAAATTATATACATAGCATATACTAGCGGCCCGGCCCAGCTTCGCTCGAGCGATTAAGTGATATACATTAAAATTTATTTTACAAAAACCCATTTAATTACTAAAGGCAAAAAATAGATGCGCGATGAGAATGCGCGCCGGGGGATGTTATGATTTATGGTAAAACAAAATATCATCTTCTAAAGTATTTATTTGATTACATTTTGTACAATTTTAATCTGAATTGACGAAGCTAATTAACGTTTTTATTCAGATAAGGATTAATACATGCGTACATGTATAGGTTGTCTACATCGCGGGCCGCGGCTATTATTTATGATTGTACATATCTATAATTGCGTTAGTAACATAAAGGAAGGTTCGGGACGGGCCTATTGTATTAGGTAGTTCGGGAAAATTCTAGAGAACCGTGGGTAGCCGTATGTAAGAATGTAAGGCACGCACCGGGCCGCGACAGGACATAGTTTAGTTCCGGAAGTGAAATCAAAGCGATCACTCCAAGCAACAAGGAAGAATTATTTCGACGACTACATCGAAGATATTTGACTATAGTGATTGTGCTACGTGATTTGGATTCTGTTGAGTGGATTTTTGTATAAGGAGACAATAAACAACTTCTGCGTTGCAAACGGTATTTTACTACCCATAGGGCGTAACAATATTTACATCACGTTTTTGCCAGTTTCATTATAACTGGACGAGTAATAATAGGTAAAGTCAGTAAGTCGTCAGTAATCAGTCAGTCAAGTCAGTCATAAATTCAAGTAAAGCGATGGCTTTTTTACCAGAACGTGACCAATGGAATTTTGGAAGCAAGCTGTATAAACATATTTTGGCACTGTTATTTTATTTCACAACACTCATGCACTGTAATTAACCTATATCGAACCAAATGCCATCAAATTTATCCGATATTACTCAAAATTATACCAATAACATGAAAATAAAACAAAAGCACAACATAATGTCTTTTTCGACTTCCCGTCAAAACGCGATCAAATGTTGACAACTGTGGTACTGACTGCTTTCCTGTACCACGAAACAGGCAACAAAAGCTGTCGTTGACTAACTGACGCCATTACTGCATACGTGTGATAAGGACAGAGATAATTATTGCTCGCTCTCGCAATAGTAACTTGGTAATGGTCCGTTTGTTTACATTCTTTATCTCGTCTCGTTGGCCGGACTATAGATAGGTTTTAAAAAGTATCTGGATCGGCCACTTTGAATAACTTTTATAGGCTTAATAAATAAATATCATAGACCTAAAATGTGGAAAATTTTAGATTCTACGACTGTAATACAACTTTTTTGCTACCCATATTTGTGCAAATAAAATATTTTCTTTTCTTTTCAAATATTTCAACTTTGTGTCCACATGTGAGCTAATAGATCAACAAAATTATAAAAAAACATAGAGACATTATTATAATCTTGATTCACGTAGTTGCACTGTAACGAAAATAAACCTGTTTATTACTTGCTATAACAACATTGCTTTATTACATTTATGTTACATGAGTTGTTATGAGTTATGAGGCGAATAACTAAAATAATGTCAGCTTAGTATATTTTAGTAATAAACATTATACTGTTAGTACCAACGTAAAGTTTTATAATAAGATCGCGTTGTTAATGATAGAAATTAATACATACATACGACTAGCTACAGCTTGTATTCATGTTTGAAATACATTAAGGCATGATTGTAGCCCAGGGTCTTTTGCTATTTACAGATAATCTTAATCTTAATATATATATATATAAAAAGTAAAGGTTTTTCTTAGTACGTAAAGACACGGTTTTCTCTATTATCATTAACTCCAATCAACTTCCCGCTGGGGTGGTAAATACCCCATAGTAAGGGAGTTTGATCGCGGTGGGTGGAAGTGGGTGGAAAAATCTGAAAAAAAAAATATTTGTACTTTTCTCACCAATAGGGACTTCTGGGTGGATCTCAAAATTTCTGGGATGATCTAGCAAACAATTTTAATTTTAATTTTATTGAGAAGTTCGAGAAAGTTCCAGAAACATCTCGAATCATTTGGATTTTTTTAAATAATTTTAATTACTTGAGAATATTCGAGAAAGCTCCTCAAATGATCTGGATTTTTTTTAATAATTGTAATATTTTTTCGAATGATCTGGAGATTTTAAAAATAATTGCAAATATTTTTAATTAATTGAAAATATTCGAGAAAGTTCCAGAAACTTCTCGAATGATCTGAAGATTTTTAAAATAATTGCAAACTGTTTTAATTAATTGAGAATGTTCGAGAAAGTTCCAGAAATTTCTCAAATGGTCTGGAAAATCCTACTAATATTATAAACGCAAAAATTTGTAAGTATGGATGTTTGTTACTCTTTCACGTAAAAACTACTAAATGGATTTAAATGAAACTTTACAATAATATAGCTTATACATCAGAATAACACATAGGCTACAATTTATAAAGATATTGTGTGAATTGTCCTAAATATGACGATAAGTGTCAAGTAAGTAGGAAAAAATCTACCATTTGCGAGCTATATTCTGGCGTGCGCTGACAAAACCGCTAGAGTTACACATTCGTAATGTATGATGGCAATGTTTATCTTAAATAGTCCTACAAAAAGCCGATCCACGGGACTTCACTTTATGCTAATGAACCTCTCTAACGCGGGTGAAACCGCGGGTGCCCGAGCCCGAGCTAGTTATTGATATAAAATCGGGGCTTAGCTCTGAGACGTGAAAATAAAAAAGCAAATATCCTGCTGTGAATAGGCCCACGCTAAGAAATACGGAAAAATATTTTACACACAGGAATCGTGCCAGTTGGCGGAACTCAGACGCCTTGTTGCTCAAACTCTGAAAAACTCAAGAAAAAACAAGTAAGGTAAACGTCCGCACTATCGTCAGTTTTTCTTCATAGAAAAAGTGTAACTTTTGGCCGTTTTCCATGGAATGACGAGTACCAGTACGCTGTCGACATTGTGGACGTTTACCTTACCATATTTTAATAGTGATAATTAATCCAACTTTACTGATATAAATATTATTGAAATATTATAGAGAAGCAGTAATCGGAGCCCGGTTTACTTGTAGCTAGGTAAAAAAATGCGACTCTATTTAAAATATGAAAAATGTTTTGTATGGCAGCCATGCACTTTAATTCTATTATTTCTGTTATCATCCTCATCGTTAATAGTTGCGTACAGGAGTGAAAACTTTTGTACGGTAGGGAAAAATTCCTGATGACTCGTATGGTACCGTGACGTGACCCTACGCCGATGTTTCGGATACGAGATCATAAGTTCGATTCCCAAATAAAGAATAAAGTGAAGAAAGAATAAAAATAATCTTTTGTTAACGTTTGTGGTATATTTATAGCACAAAAATGATTTAATGTTTTTATTATTATTTTTATTGATTAATAATAGGCTGCAGTTCACTTCCTACCTACTTGACTATAGTAATGGACAGAGTCTTACTTATTTATTTATTTAATGCTCAATTGTTACACATTAAATTCGAATAACAAGTGCGCCTTGTTAAGGCATTGCTTACTTACTCCTTTTAGGGGTCTTAAAGGCTTTAAAGGCCTTGTTATTGTGATTTGCGCTCTCACACTGCGTGAAGGTAAGCTCCCTGTTAGAACCAATTAATATCAGGATTACTCTTGTGTGATCTTAAATTCGGTTAATGGTTTCGATAAATTGCTTGCAGATCAAGATTAATTTTGTAACACTTAAGTCCTCTAAGTAGGAGTAACTTTTAATCCTGAGTTGTTTCAATACATAATTGTTGTGATTTTGTAATTAATCCCAATAGATTTAAATGAGCTTGCAAAATAAGCCGAGGTATAACACGCCGTCTGCAACACAATGCGACGGGGCTCATTTCGGCAATATCAAATGTATGCTGTGACCAGTGACATTATCTAATACCTTTAAACGAGCAATTCTTGTATATATCTAAATATTTTTTTTTGAATCTCGGAAACGGCTCCAAAGATTTTAATGAAATTTAGTACACTGGTTGCGGGGATGATAAATCGATCCACAAATTTTTATTGATAGAATTTGTCGTTTTTTTAATGTTTATGCAGTTAAATATAAAATTACTCTTACCGACATCTATTGGAAAATATTAATAATATTGTGGCGTAGAAATCCGTCAAATCGTCAACATTTGACAATCCACCCTTCAAACAAATGACTATGTCGATATGAAAGACCTCTATAAATATTTCGTCAAGGGAATTCAAGCTTTCTTGGTCGAATGGTTACGAAAGCCGACTACGGAGCTAGAGACCCGGTTTCAAATCTCAAGTAGACAAGTTGCGTTTTTTTTTTGTGACAATTTTTTTTAAATTGAGAGCTAGTTATTTCAAAAGGATTTGTAAAGTAACACTAAGTCAATGAATGCTTTGCTTAAAATAAACCAAGTAAATAAATTGTTTTTATCCGAGCAACGCTCGGGCGTCCAGGTACTATAATTTAAAAATACGAAGAAATGTCACCAGTAAGATACTTCAGTGTGAATATCGTCCCTCGAATGCATGAATATGGCAACTACTGTCAGCGATAACGCTGACAATTTTATGAGGACATTTTCTGAGCGGCTATAACATAACTTCCTTTCTTTTAAATATCATTGGCTGTGACTATTATACATCTATTTCGACGTTGACGTCGAAAAACGTCAGAATTACTTATATTAATATGTCATAATGCAACTCAAATATAGAACAAGTTATTAGAATCGTATATAGTTTTATCAAATCGCATAAAATAACGTTAAGCGCGTTCTATATATAGAATATATATGTTAGAATATATAAACATATATTAAATTCTAACATAGGATACTTCCTACTCTACAAAAACACCTAATTATGAACCTGCAACAAACTATTTAGCTATTTATTAGGTACAATACTATTAAGCTATTTTAATACAGAATTCCTGCAATTTTATTACCAACGCTTATTGTTGCATGGCTAATCAATTTGCGGCCATAACTAAATCTTCGAAAAATTACGACTACACGTTTATCTATGCATCAGTGAGTCGTGAAGGCTCCACGGAGCGGTCAAGCTGAAAATAGCTGAAAATTCCTGACGTCGAGTTTCGCTCACCCGTTATTGAAATGGCCCCCGAGGTCGCGGAATGGGAAAAATAAGCGTTAGATATCCGAAATGTCCGCTTAGTTTTTAGTATGTTTATAGTCAAAAATAATTTTAATGCATTCAAAAATGGGCCTCCCGTGTCAAATCTGGCCTTATAATTAGGCGAGTTTACTACTTTACTATTATATTTATTTTACATTTATTAAGCAAAAAATAAGTGATACATACAAAATTTTTAAAAATAAGCTCCATTGAAGACATACTTGATATTTATATATGAATATAAAATTTACAAAAAAATATGCAATGCAATTATGTACAAAAAAACAGTACAATATATCAATAATTATTTAGCTTTTTAATCCAGAGTTCCCCAATTTTATTATCAACCTTCAGCGTCGCTTATCAAAATTGAATAGCTAAATATTTGAAAGCTCTCACTACATGTTTTTTTTATGTATTAACGGCTCGTAAAACGCAAGTGGCAAAGGGCAAACCATGTCTGGTCGATTCCCACTGGCATTTTACTAGCATAGCCGCTGCTCCAATGTCGTCACTGCGCAAAGGCGACTAATACGATAAAAGACGCAACATCGACGTTGCAAGTCAAGTTTCAGCTTGAATTCTTATGGCGAGAGACTTGCAACGACAACGACGCGTTTACGCAGCGGTGACGTTGGAGTAACATCAAGGCTCGTATAACGTCAGTGCGATAGCTGCCTAAAATTCCTGACGTCAAGCTTCGCTGACCCGTAATTGAAATGGCGGCCTGAGGATGCGAAAAGCGAGAAATAAGCGTAAGGAGTACGAAAATTGGTCCCTCGTGTCATATCTGCCCTCACAGGTTATGATTGGCTCGCTACCCTGTCAGCGTGACAGGTTAGTAACCTGAAAGCTAAATATTTATATAATACATTCAATACATGTGTTATGATGTAAAAATAAAATAATTAAATAATAATTTAAGTTTCGAATAAGACTAAAGCCTGGTACAAACTTTAGTTTTAACAGTACAGCTAAAACTAGCACTCTTGTATTGTCAGATAAACTGTAAGGTTCTCAGTTTTGCTTTTGCATACAAACGATATGATTGAACAGGAGAGTTTGACTGTACAATCAAAACTACAAATAAAACTGAAGGTCTGTGGCGCGCATACATTTAAGGTCGCTGTTAACATGTTTTCATTTCTTAATGGAAATAGGTAACTAACAGAGTTTGTCATTTTATTAGAGATACCTATTATTTTTTGATTCGGCTATATTATTATTCATATTCAACCACTCGAAGAATCGCTGTTTGAATATTTACTGGCTTTAAAAAAAAACATTTATCTCTACTATTATTACAATATTTTGGAAAATAATTATGGGCACCAAATTGGTATAACTTTTTTTAAATAAAGTATTCTTTTAATTATCAAAGGTTTAAAAGTCTTTATATATTAGTATATAGATATATGTATTATTTAACTATATTTCATACAATACATTATCATGAAAAAAACTTACAAAACTAAAATTAATAATACAAACTAAAAAAATTAACTTTAAAAAGAAAACCCCATCCAAAAGTAATAATAATTGGTATAATAGAATCTCACATCTGTACCTACGATATGTTTACACATTTCTCATTTTTCTAGCTATCTCGTTAGATGCGATTACAAGATAAATTGAAACACAAAAAGCCCAGACCTTACAAATGGGACAAACTTTTCTGAAAATATATTTTGCTGCTCACGACTAATGCAGTTTTTACGGATTAAAAAATAATCTCGTTTAAAGCACGTACGAATACGCTTGATTGAATAAATCTTCGTCGTTTTATACGTTCTTTAAATTTAGATTAGAATAGATTAAAATAAATTCAGGTCAAACTTTCCCTCCCAATAGAATTCAGGCGTAAATTTTGAAGGAGGTGCAGTGGCAGGGAATCATTGAAATAGTTTTTATTTCATGAACAGACCGCTGCTCGCATTCATAAGCGGTAGCCATAAGCAAACATAGTTTCCATTTTTATTTTATATCCAGATATTCGGTAAGATCTACTTTGTAACGTTATTTTAACAATGATGTAAAATGTACATATTGACTGGTGGGAAAATAGTAGCTTTTTTTCTTAAGAGGTCTTTTGTTTTTTTATTCCATCTATTGGAGAAGTAATTCTATGCTATTTAATTTTGGACCCTATTTAATGTTTCGCTACGGGACTGATTTCCTCGCAGAGTTAAGAGAAGATCGTTTAAGCCGTAGACCACCACTGGTCAAATGCAGATTAGGGGAAATGACTTGCCTTTGAGAAATATTGTGTACCTCTCAGGCATCTTCGCCGTAGAGCAGAGATACATATATAATCAAATAGAAAATCTACTAATCAGAAGTGCGCAGCGGACCTAGAACTGGGGACCTCCGCGCAAATATCGTTTTCCTAACAACTTAGCTGTTACTATTATTGATCCGAAAACCCTTTTGTTAGATAATGGACTCTGATACTTACGAGTTTCGTGAGTTCCATATATTTTAACGCTGAAGCAATAAACAAGTTTGTCAGAGACATTCAGTGCAAGGATTTTATAGTCTCATACTTCAAGTAAAAGTGGCGCAGTCCCAAAAGGATACTAAAGTTTTAGATAAAACTCGTAGTACAAGATACAAATTAGAGACTACAATCACCCGTCTGGAGTGGATAAAAACTTCTTAATGTATATGCTGTGTATGAGTGGATTAAATTTTAAAACATTTTAAAGCATTTTATTATGATAATGAAAAGGTTTAATTTCCTGTACGGTTTTTAACAAATTTTTGTCTGCTCTGTGTGCGCTTGGGCTATGCTGAGCTGAAGAAAAGAGCAGACGGAGAAAAACCTCAGCCATTTTTTATATTATTGGGCATTGCTGTCTTACTTACCATAGCTACCCATTGACCAAAAAGGCAGGCTTGATTTGCAATTTCAGCCCTTGGTCCGGTTGACAGGACAATCGAACTGTACTATGAAAAATTTCCGAGTATTATAAGTAACACGAACATTTTCCTTTCTCTCTCTTTATTATTACTAATTTTTCATTAAAAAAAATATCACCATGCTCATAAAGTGTGAAAAAGGCTCTGTGCACTCACCTGATGCAAGCAAAATAAAGTGAATTATAAAATAGTGCATAGACATCGTCGAAATACAAGATGTTATTCCAGTTACAACAAAAATTTTTTTTCAACAGTAAAGTGTAGGAGAAGTTGGTACCTATTTAATTTTACAATTGCCGCTGCACATGTACAAGCTGCGAAACCAATAAAATACACCGAAAAGTCAACCTTAATTCGTACCTGAACAATATAACACAAATAAAATGAACATAGATTTTATCTTCTCAATCGAACACAGAGCGTATAAAGAGGCCCGGAAGAGCAATTAAAAGGGTCTAACCTTTGTTGCCGTTCCAAGCTGCTGTTCTCGCATTTACACTCGGAAAAAATAACGCAAGAACCTTAATTTGTTTGTCCGTGATAAATGATCTCAATAAAATACGTCTGCTACCGTTTAAAATATTTGTACCTTCAAGCGAAATTGTAACTGAAATTCGAGAAGGTTAGATTGATGAGACATCACAAGCTATAACGTTTTTGTTTGTATTGATATCTGTCCCTTAATTATAACCCTGCAACTTTATATACTTGATATGCAATAAAAACGTTTATATATTGTACATTTTCATTTAACGAAAACGTATTTTTTTTGCAGTTGCCATCACGCGTCGTTTTCGTTTTATTCAATTTTAATCTCGTTGAATACGGCTTTTATTTCTTTACACGTTAAACTTTTATGGCCTCTAGCGAAAACCAATATTAAATATCTACTCCCTATAATAACATTGTTACAAAGAAAGCCTATCTTCGCAATAAAATCGAATCCTTTTACAACCTTTCGACAAAAAATTGCGGACGTGATCCTTTCGATATTGATCTGACCGGGTCTGTTTCATTACAATTTTTTCAAGGTGGGTTTTTATCTTAATAATATATAAATCTCGTGTCACAATGTTTGTCCTCAATGGACTCCTAAACCACTTAACCGATTATAATAAAATTCGCACACCATGTGCAGTTCGATCCAACTTGAGAGATAGGATAGCTTACATCTCAATTAATAGTCGCAATATTATTTTATTTCTGATATTTTAAGGCAGAACAACGTCTGCCGGATTCGCTCTGTTAGTAACTGTCAAACATTGATTTTGCGCCATCGTCCAGAAGTTTGACATTGTCTGAATAACAATACATCTGTCACTATTTGTTTTATATTTTTTATTTGGCAGTAACATAAAAACTCTTTGAGATGATAAAGAAACTAATCCTCTTTCAATATATTTAAGGCAGGACAACGTCTGCCTGGTTCACTAGTTATTTTATAAAAACAGCAGTGATTTTGTAATAATTGATTTCTATGTGGTCTAAAACATATCTAACTAACGTTAATCTAGTGAAAATGATTTTTTTTGCATTCTGTAATATTAATCTATCAATTATTTTTCTACATTTACGGGAATATAGAAAAACGGTTAAGTCCAATATTATTTTACCATTTATAGCTAATCGAAGTTTTTAATGAGACAGATGCTAGGAACTGCTCTTCCAGGAAACCCCAAGACGTATTAAATATTACCTTTTTATGACCGGACCCAAGTTAATAATATCGTGTTTACTATTTAATTCAACGTGTAAATAATAATTAAGACTTAAAACTCAATTTTTCAAATCTAAATAAAAAGAATGGAAAAGATGAAAGATTTTGGAATAAAACTGCACATACTATAAGTTTTATTTCAGTATTATATTACCTTGGCTACAGCATTTTTTGCACCACATTACGTAGTCCGGTACGTACGTAGAGGTCTGCAGTTTATTCCGCCATACTAATCCCAAAGAAACCTCATTGGATCAGCGTGGCACTGGTAAGTGAAGATTTGGCTTAGTGGCCAATCCATTGTAGGGTGCTCTAAAATCGCTTATAATGCCTCCCACAAGGTTTGACGACTGCTATCTATCGATAGCAACTGGCACCAACGGCTTAACTTGGCCTACAAAACATGGAAACACGCATGAATTTTTGCTACTAGTAGTCGCCCATCTCACATCTGACCGCCTCCATCGTGCTTAGCCGCGTGCGTGCATAGCGCGATAGCTTGCATTTTACACCGTCCGTAGAGCTACGTGCGCTTCAATCTTAAACAAATTTTACGTTAGCAACTTGTGTTAGCATAGACATGCTCGCGGGTACTGGCCGAACAAATTGTTGACCCAAGTCCTAACTGGTCATGGTGGTTTTGGTCAGTACATAAGACTAACTGAGCGACACCCCGATGGGCCTTTGTGAAAATGGTATTGTAGAGGATGTAATCCAAGTATTGAGAAAATATCCGAGATTTGCTTTACATAGGTCGAACATCGAATGGAAGCTTAACATAGATCTGACCGTAGACTATCTCAGGACATTGCTGCATAATAAAAAAATGTGACCAGACAGAGGTAATAACGTCTAAGTGGATTTAATTTGAAGTTGACAAGATTTTCTTTATTTGTTTGCTTCTATGACCCTACTACCTACTTCTTGTGATTTTAGAAACTATTGACTTTATTGACTGTCTTATCTACCTATGATTACATTATATTATATAGTATTAAGTTTTATAGGTGCTAGAACTAGAGTTCGCCCGGGGAAGTACCACCGCTGCACTTACTTCTGCCGTGAAGCAATTCTATTGTTTGTCGGTGGAAAGGTGCAGTTGCCGGCTACATTTACATGAGGCGACCACCAGCCCCCGGAATAGCAGCGCAACCTATGCTTGCTTGAGGTTGTATCTAGATGTCCATGGGCTGCAGCGACCACTTAACACCACGTGGCCTGCATGCTCGTCTGCTACTCCATTCAAATAAAAAAAATATGATTTATTTAATAAAATATTCTGCAGTGTAATGTTTTTCTTTTAGTTATATTCCGCAAATAAGGGCTCTGGTAAAGCCAGATGATATGTCAGTGTCTTTTAAATGAATAAATAAAATAAAAAACATTGTTACGCGATTTCAAACCGAGAATGACTGCTTTGTATGAGAAACAGATTTGAAATTATTTTCTATTTGATATGCTTAGCATAGATTGCTTACATTTTGTATACAATCTCGGGACTGTTTTGGCAAGTACATCTTATATAGTATATATATAAGTAGTATAGTATAGGATTTTCAGACATTGACGAAAACAATGGAGACTTAGTTATTGTACAAAAATTGCTAAGATGAATATCTTCCTCTAGTTGGTCCTCTCCACTATGGATAGCCTCCTCGAGTTTTGCCCCTTGACCTAATACTGCCTGGCAATATTTTATACTAAGATTACGTAAAAGCATACTAGAGATTGTGGCTTTCAGCAAGTCTGTATTATATTAGTCCCTATTGTCCTCCGAATCTTGATTGCCTTCTTCAATAAATTTTAAGGTGCCTACTAACCAGGAGCAGTACAGTGTATTGTAGAGTTGTGAACTATTGTGGTTGATATATTATACGAGTATCTTCTATTGCAATATTAGTTCTATGACCGAAATCTGTTTTTGATGGCTGCAACCCTTTTTTGCGTCCCACTGCTGGACACGAGTCTCTCCCATTTATACTGGAGCTTACTCCACCATGCTGCTCCAATGCGGGTTGGTGGAGTTTTTACTGGTTGAATTTTTTTCTCTTAATAGTGCATGTACGGATCTAAACGATTTCACAGCAAAAATCATGACTTTTTACTAACAGCTACTTTTATGTTGACTTATCTACTTTGATCTACACATTCAGTAGTCTGAGCGAAGCGTCCATTTTTACCCGACTGACAACAATTTTTCTAGTATTTCAAGATATTGATAAATATACAATTAGCTCCTGTTCTTTAATTTATTTACCCCTATTAGTCGATTTTTATGTTAAGTGCCATCGGGCATTAAGACTGTCTTGTTTTAGGGTTTTTACATTTCCAAGTTATACGTAAAAGCAGCCAGGTTTTTTTAGTTTTTCAAATTACTTTCAATTATTTATCGCGTGGGAATCTAAATTTTCTTTACGTTATTAACATTTAAATAACTTTCAACCACTTCATAACTTTTATGCGAGATTCGAACTTAAAAGTAATTTCTAGAGTCCTTGATAAATGATTACACTCTAGGTAATAATAGGTCATAACTCTTTCGTCTATTGAAAGAAAAAAATGTAGGCGCCGAAAAGCCCAAATTTCGATCCAAACTTTTGGACCAATTCCACGCGGGATCATATACCATTGGTGACAATAAATTGTAAAAGCAATTATTCTTCACCTGTCAAAGTCCAAAGAGGCAGGACCGCTGGGGCCGTGATAAATAATAGGTCCCAACTCTCTAGGTGATAACTCTGTCGACATGAGTAAAAGGGGCATAGTGATAATACCGTACCCTGCAGGAAGGAGTGATGGCCGGAAATGGATACTACACTTACTTAGTCCTGTTACCCACAGAAAAGAACTTAATGGAGGTCGGGTTTTCTTAAAAGGTCTGCTGTGAAAACCTAAAGTGTATGAGTGCTGATGTAATTATACATAGCTAGCTTTTTTATGTTATTACTGTGCAGTAAGTAATAAATCTGGTATTTATAAATGCAATAAAAGCAAATTGTAGCGCACATAAATATATACCTTTTGTAAATAAGGCAGACGGGTCGCGTGGTGTTAAGCGATCACCGTCGGCTATGGACACGGGCAACCCCAGGGAAGCCACCCGAGCATTGCCAGCTTTGAAGGAGAGCTTTTTTTCAGCTTTCTCGAAGAACCCCAAGTCATAGTCCACTGGAGATGCCTCAGCTGGAAGGTTGCCCCATAACTTACACGTCCGTGGTAAAAAGGAGCGTGCTAAGCGGACTGTGGAAGACCGCCACTAGTCTAGATGGTGTTGGTGGAACTTTAACCTTCGTCTGGTGGTGGTGAGCGATTTCGGTGATAGCATTTGAAATTTTATTTACAGCCCAACAAACGTGCAACAATATGGAAAGTATTTCTTTTGATTCAATATGAAAACAATCCAATATATTTGTCACGATGACGAACAAGAAATAAAAATATTTTGTGAGTTCACTTTATTCGAATTGAAGGAGTCATTGACCTTAGGTCGTATATCCGGGAAACGGGAAACTTGGGGGCAACATGGCGGATTCGTTTATTTAGAGCAAGGCTGTTTCCTTCTTCGGTTTGTTATTTCAATGTCACGCATATTTTATGCCTAAAGTAACTGAATAATAAATACTCGTACTTGTTCCGGGTTTAAATTTTTTCAGGTGACATAAATACGATAGATATGGGATGACAAATGTAGAATATTGTTAGAGAAAGCCAATTTATCAAAATTTGAAGTTGAAAAAAATCTATTTAACGTATTTTTCGTCAATATGATTTTGTCTTAGCTGCTTAGTTTTATAATAAATCGTTCATATCGATCTTAAATTGACAGAAAATTATGCCCGAATGTTTCATTCATCCAAATTAAGTCTCGGTAAATGAAAAAGTTTAGGTAAAGAAAGTACGATCCGCATCTAAATAGATTATAATCATACGTATTTTAACATTTAAATTAATTTTATAGCATCTACGAGACAAATACTAATTGTACTTACAATTATGTTTATAAGTAAGCAGTGAAAACAACAATGCAGGTAAAGTCATCATTTAAGGTTTCTGATGTAGCGATGTTATTTCTACGGCTTCATGAAAGGAATTGCTGCATGTTATAGAAATAGTGGTGATTCAATACTTTCGCGCCCGAATTATAAAAGTTCTGCCATTTTAAGTTGCTATATTCTTATTGAAATTCCCATTAATATAAAGCAGTTTTGAACGGTACGTTCTATTACATAAAACTACAAGAGATATTCAGTAATTTAATTTTGAAATTGAAGCAAGCCGCATGTCTATGTAATGATGCTTGCGCAAATTAATTAGTTTCGTTACAGAATCAGAATTTGCGGTCGTGGGTCGAGGGCGCTCATACGATTAGAGGGGGCAATGGAGCTTTTCTTCGTTTAATTAGCTGCGGGCTCAAAGGTAAGTACCTAGTAGAACAATTAATTAATTAGCTATAATTTGTATGTGAGAATGGACGACGATATTATTTATTGCAAATCAAAGGCAGAGTTTGATGTATTTTTGAAAGAAAGGTAAGGAAAGTAGAGAAAAACGTATGCGGACGCCATATTTTACGTTACCTGCCAATGCCGGTTTCATATTTTGGTCTTAAATCTACTTTCAACCGTTTATTTATTTATTTCAATGTATAAATTTGTTTTGAAAGTTGGTGATAGTAAAATAATGAGCGAAACTTAGTTACTAGTAAGATTGTAGGTGGTAGAACTATTATGGTTCGCCCGGGGAAGTACCACCGTTGCACAAAAGTGGGTGAAGCAATTCTATTGTTTTTCGGTGGAAAGGTGCAGTTGCGGGCCACACTGACATGAGGCGACCACCAGCCTCCGGAGTAGCAACGCAACTGCATACGACCTCAGACAAGACTTACCTATGCTTGCTTGAGGTTGTATATAGATGTCCATGGGCTGCAGCGACCACTTAACACCACGTGGCCAGCATGCTCGTCTGCTACTCCATTCAAATAAAAAACTTGTTTGTGAAATTTGGTGAAATCATTCATTCTAAGTTTTGAAACTACGCAGGTGATTTGTTACCCACGCTCCATAATACATCATTTTCTCGATGTTGGAACTGGATTTTGACTAGGTTGACGAAAACTATAATTTCATTAATTTTTGAAGTCTGTTGAGGGAATGGTTTACAAAATTACAATTTAATTAAAATAATTAGTGCAATTTTTAATATGTTACTTTCAGTTTTGTACCCCTAATGCATATAGGTAGATTTTCTTTTACCTAGCTACATTCGATTGTCAAGTCAAAGTACGTTCGAGTATGAGTCTGTTTAACTGTTGTGGCGGTTGTTTTTGTAACTTTAATTAAAGAATTAAACTTTTTTAGGAGTCAGTACTTTTTTATTAACGGCTAAGGGTGATTGATGAATTTGTTGACATTACGTCGACTGTGTTCAAGCATTACATTTATCATGCTCCGTCGTAAAACTTTTAACACCACGACCATAACCTTTTTATCTTTCAAAGGTGTGCATATAAGTTACCAGCTATTTAACGTTGTTATTATTTACTTTACGTGCTTAGTAATGTTAATTAACAATAAACGCGAATTACCTAATAAAGTTCCGGTGGAAGCTGACGCAGTTCGTGTTAAAATTAGCTGTTACCGAGGATATAATGGGGTCATACCACACATACACTTTTCCATTAATACTGCTCATGTCTTGACGTATTCTCATAACAAAAGATTTTTCAATTATGAGCCACGTAAAGAATCCTCAAAATAGAATTGCGTACCTATTTCACATAAAAGGCAAATATGTGGTACGGATTGGAGATTCTTTCTATTCAATAAACAAACCAGACAAGTTGTATTGTTTTCTTATTGCTTTAGAGACATGTAGATCAATCAAATCTAGATGTCACTCCGTAGGTTAATTGTTGCTACGAAGTATGGTCGGCAACCACAGCTCCATCTACTGAAACTCAAAAGAATTGTTTAACGGTAGAAATCGCAGCTTGTTTTGCCAGCTAAATTATTCTCAAATCGCATTGCTAGCTAAATTTGAATTACTTCACCAACATTTTTAATTTCAAAAATATTCAAAGAGTTAAGGCAAATACTTCTAGTATATATTTAATAATGCAATATCTTAGATTCTATAGTTACAGTTCCTAACAATTTCAGAATTTAATAAAAATATAAAAACGATTTGGCATTTTTTCTTTGAGTTTTATATTTTACTATTTCCAATTACCTATCTATTTAAATGAACTGGTTTTGCTATATCTTTTTCGTTATATTTTACCTTTATATTATTTATACTTTCGAAATCTTTGTTCGTGTTTTTTATGTCTTTGTATTCTTCATGTCTTGTATTTATTTTTACTTGAAGCACGTGAAACGTGAAAATGTTTCAATTCATTTTCAAAAATAAGACGTTGCAAAGCCAAGAATTACCAATAATACAGATCTAATTTAATTTAAAATTTAGGGAAACTGCGAAGTCCATTTTAATATTTTTAAGAAGCTTTTTTGAGACGCTAAATCTGATATGCAAAAACATCGTTTAGATTCCACATTATAAAGTAGTATACTTTTAGTGCTTAATTGCTTGCACGCGTTGTAATGGTCCGTTAAAACAAAAGTATTTCTAATACCTTGCTACCCTGTAATAATGTCTTAATCAATACATTCTAATAAAATCATGTATCTTAGTACATTTTGCATGTACTTAACGTAAAGTCCTGTTTCTGTCTGAGTTGTGACTCCAACACAATGGCATTAAGAGTTTGAATGACACCTTCATTAGAGCCGTAGACGTTTCGCTAAATGTTTTGCGATTGCTGTAATTTTAGACATTTTTATTTTATGGAGTGATAATGGATGATACCTAACGGAAGCACATTAGATATCACAAACGATAGAATGCAAACTTTTTATAGAATGATGCCTGAGAATTTAAAATGATATTTGAACCACCCCGCTTTTAATCTAAATAATTATTGAAATGCTGAAATTACTATATAATTAAAATTTTAAGAACGTTCTGTGTTTTAAAGTGAACCTATAATTTAAGCTGTTTCTGTCTCTTTTAAGGATAGTGAGACCCTTAGAGATTATTGTTTTAAATCATTGGAGGTGAGGAGATCACAAACTAATGCGAAAGTAAGTTTAGAAATTTTTATGTCATAGGTAGATTGTAGTTGTAACTTCTAATTACGAATATATTCAGCTACGATTTTGCTCATAATATTTTGGGTGTGATAGTAATTGCTAACATTTAGCGCAAGTTCTGTAGCAAAGCTGTTTACGTTCGAAGTGGCAAACACAATGGAATTAAGTGTTTGAATGACAACTTCATTAGAGCTTCTGACGTTCCGCAAAAGCTTGTCAGAGTTCCTAAAATTTTAGCAACTTATTTGAGTACTTGAGGGAGTGTTTTCAAATATAGAAAAGTCAATAAGAACTTGGAATTAGAGGGTACCAAGATAACTCTATCTGGTTTTATAACACTATTAGATTAGTGTTATTGGTATTTTCTGTAAACTTTAAAATTTTGAATCGTTTTGTCTGTCGATGTTGAAGCATGGCCAGGTGGTCCCCATGATTTTCTCTTCTTTGGGTTATTGAAGTGAATCTATTTTTCATCACCAGTAACTATACGATGTAAAAAACTCTTTCGTTTTTGCCTGGCAAGAAGAATTTCACACGTGCAAAATCGGTGTTCAACATCTCTCGGCTTCAGTTCATGTGGAACCCAATTTCCTTTCAAGCGATGAGAAATTGCTTGTTGAGTCACTTGTAATGTACGTGCGAGTTCTTCTTGCGTTTGGCGCGAATCTTCCACCGATAATGCTTCCAATTCCGTGTCTTCGTACGATTTCGGTCTTCCACTACGTTCTTTGTCTTCCACATCAAAATCACAGTATTTAAACTTTTGAAACCACTCACAACAACTTCTCTCGCTCAAAGCAGCTTCACCATAAGTTTCTACAAGTAATCGATGGGCCTCGGCTGCAGTTTTCTTCAAATTAAAGAAGTAAAGTAACAGTTCCCGCATTTAACGCTTATTCGGTACAAAAATTGACATTTTTGCACAAAAAGAAATATGTGATACGGATAAAGAGTCACTAATACTATAGTGTATGTTGTTACTAGATGTCCAAACTCACGATATCACATGTTACATCTGACGATTTTAACGTAGCCTCTTAGTGAGGACATCTTTCGTTAAACGGCGGAAAATCAATTATTACTGTACCAAAAAATATTTGTGGAAATCTGTTTTCAAAGATGATCTAATCTATTGCAAATATTGGGATGTCATCGATTACTAGTTGTAAATGAAATATTTTGAATGAAATATTTGAAATGAAATATTTTAAGCGTGATTGTAGATATTCATATAAAATTTGAATTGTCAAGTGCTTTACTGCTCGTATCGTGAAAGAAAGATTTCAAACCTCAGCTTAACATTTCCGAAATAATATTCGTCTAAAATCATCTTGAAAACTGTATCTATTTCCAACATGTGAGTGATAAAATGAATCAGAGCCTTCCACCCGGTAAGTAGACCTTAGTGAACATTTATAAAGGCTGCAGTGAGTGCAATACTCTGAGTGCTCTCAACGTCAATTGGCTTTGAAAAACTTCGTCTACTTCCCAGCTTACTTGGACAAATTTTTCAAAAGCAAATGTGCATTAGGCCCTGTCATATTCAACGAGAATTAAATCTTACGATACATACTTGTAAATATTTTTGGTGTGGTAATATTTCACTTCCGTTAGGAATATTGTAGTAGTAAGTATGTGGGTTTCTTTTTTTATTTATAAGTTTATATATATAAAAAAAGAAACCTACCTACTTATTATCGTACATATGGTTGGACCGTTTGAAAAACGGTTTATTGGCAATTCGCTTTTGCATAATTTTAACTCTGGCTTTAAATAACGACTGTCTTTGGGACCGATGGCTTATAGTATCCTACGAAGCATGGAAACGCGCAATATTTTTCTTAATAAAAAGTAGTAGAAGACTCGTAAAAGTCGCAGCGGCCCATGGGCATCCAACCTCAGTCAAGCTCAAGTTTTATATATTTGTCTTTAGTCGTATGTAGTTGCGCTGCTTTCGACGACTTGATGTGATGGTCACCACATGCAAGTGAGTCTGGCAACTACACTTTTCCACCGAAGCACAATAAAATTGCTTCATAGGAGAAGTGGTTGCAGAGGTGGTGGTGCCTCAGTCGGGCCATGCGGGCCACAAATAAGAAATTTGCGACAAGTAGTGACTTATCTATTTCGGACTCGCACTTACCCTATCTAATTATATCATTATTGTTTTAAATGTAGAGCTATGCGCTTCCAAAAGAAAATATGAAAACAATATAATAATACGATATTAATATAATAACTCAAACCCCACAAGAACGAGGCCGCACGTAGGACTGTTGATTAATAAATAGCACCAAATAACCGAAACGTTATATAAGATATTTGCTCCATTCCATTAAAGAAAGAACAAATCGCTCGTCCTTCGTAATACAATAAGAAGACTCGTTAATCTTGTTAACGTCGATTCTCGTCATTTATTGACATAAACAATATTACGAGTATTTCTTTTCGTCAAAGGACCGCCAGAAACTTTTTTGTAAATACCAGTAAGAATGTTATTTATAAGCTAAATAACTAATAATGACTTAGTAATTAGTACTATAGTGTTTTTGAATAAATAAGTAATTGAACTTTATTTTCTTTTCTTGGGTATTTTCTTCAATCAATTTAATGATACTTTTATTTACATTGACATAGTTGTAGAAAATTAGCCTGTATTAAAGAAGAAAACTGAAAGTAACCGAATTTAGAAATACAAGACTAATTGTTTCAAACGAACTATTACCAAATTATGTTGAAAAAGTCGTCCTGTTAAACATATTTTGTTTCTCCAACCACAACACAAAACACACAACAACATCGACTCAACTTCACGCGTCACTTTATCAGACGGAATGCACTTACTAGCGATTTGTTTGAGCGCCGTGACGGCCGACTTGAGAGTGTTGAGAGTGCGCCGCCGTAAATTCTTCCTCAGAGAAAAGTTCTCCATGTCAATGTTCACCGACATCCTGTATCACTTGTGTTGGAGCGAACACCTTTTGTACTGCGAGTCGGTGATGTACTGGTAAATGCATATCAGTAACAGTTCGCAGCTCAGGAGCAGATATACCGTTATACGTGTTGAACAGCGGGATGCGTGGAGATGCTGTTAAGCTTTTTGGTAGTATTTCAAAAATATATTCTTTAAGTTTCGTTCGACTTCCTGCGTCAGTAAGTAAGGTGTAAGAGAGTTTATGTATATTTTGTTTTTCATTCTGTTTTCATATATATCACAGTATCTTTATAAAAAAACCCGATAATCTGATCTAGAATATATATGAATATTAATGAGAACATAAGTCTGTCTAAAGTATTGGTAGTACGCAGCCATTAGTTCTTCCTCAGAGAAAAGTTATCCATGTCAATGTTTACCTACATCATAAATATGTCACTTGTATCGGAGCGAATACTGCAAGTTAACTGATAAGTGCATATCAGTAACAATTCATACCTACTCAGGAGCACATATAAGTTTAACATAGGAATATGTGGAGACACTATTTAACTATTTGGCAGCATTTCAAAAAATGTTCTATATAGTCTGTTGGATATGCTATCTCAGTAAGTAAGGTAAAAACAAGGTTAGATTTTTTTTCCATGGGTAGCGATGTTTTGCAAACATATTTAATTTTTACTCGATAACAGTGTAACAGTACCAAATACAGTTATTTTATATGTTAAAACCCCTCTTATGCGGTCAAGAATATAAATAATAATTATGCGAACTAAAATAAAGGAAGTTATTTAAAAGGAACTGATTTGGAGAACACCAACACAGAAAGTAACAGTCCATAGCTACTTGAATCAGAGTAGAAACATACTGAATGAACAACGGGATAGGTAGAGACACTATTATATTTTCGGAAATAATGTAAAAAAATGAACTTTTAAGGACTAAAGCTTATGTGAGTTTTTATAAACATTTTCTTTTCCATTCATAATTTATGTTTTCCCTTACTAAGAAAGCGCAACGAGCCGCCTCATTACGACTAGAAAAACAAGCACTACAACATTCCACCGCGCTCCGAATAAAACAAAACAAACATTCAACAGCAGTCCAATTCGCGCCCTAGAAAACACTAAGCGAGTAACAAGCATATGGCGTGTAAACATGTTCAACCAACTGTAATGCCTAGATTGTTCCAGCCATTTTCAGAATAGTATTCGACATGCATTTCTGCATGCTGCATAATGTATGACAAACATCATTACGTTGCTAGCAAATTACCTGGTTGTATGTATAATTTGGATGTAACGTTCTCCGTTTGATACAATTATGTAAATTTAGGTGTATCCAGACTAATTGTATAGTTTGTAATAATTGGCAGCCTAAATACTTATTTGTTTTGTTCTTTGGTTTTTCTGGCTACCATTGTATCAAAGTGTAAATAAAATATAATCAAAAAACATTAAAAATGTTAGTTTGAACTTTAACTATTATGAAAAACCGTACGATTAATTATATTATTTTTATTACGATATTTATCAAGAGTCGTTATGTTTTCTCTTAAAAATACAATTTCTCAGTTGGTTCAATACCGAGTAATTTAGACATGATTTTTGTCATTTTTAATTTTATTTTACTTGTAAAGAAAGTATTTTATTCAGTTAATTTACTTTGAAGCTACTCCACTATTTCTTGTACTCTTCTTTTTATTAATAATATATTATATTAACATCTGACGAATTTAATGCCTATTCACAACGGGATGACTGTGATGTGCATTGTAAACGCGGGCGGACGTACAGTAAAGCCCGGATCTATTCTGGGGAACAGACGCCATTTCAGGTTCATTAACAAGACGTCATTGGCTGCAACCCTTTTTGCGTCCCACTGCTGGGCACGGGTCTCTCCCCCTTATTGGGGAGGCCCACAACAACAAGACGTCATTAAGACCCTAAAAGCTTGATGCAGTGGTAAAATTTAAAAAACAAGTTCATTTTATATATAGAACATACTAGTATTTAAAATTGATGGTATGCTTATGGTTTTGAAGGTTATATACATTCTATTACACTTGTTATATTATTGTATTAACGGAAATAAATAGAAAAAAATGATTAGTGTTTTATCATTGTTGATGTCAGTTTCGTATAGAATACTTATATCAGTTTGATAATTTTAATAAACCTTATATCTACTCCATGCAATTTTATTCTCTAATATATTAACACCTGACGAATTTAAGGCCTATTTTACAACGGGATGAGTGTGATGTGCATTGTATACGCGGGCGGACGTACGGTAAACAACGGATCTATTCTGGGGAACAGCCGCCATTTCAGGTTCATTAACAAGACGACCCTTGTTGAAAGCTTTATGTACTAGTAGCGGCTAAAACAAGTCCATTTTTTATATTCAGAACATATAATACTTAAAAAAATGATGGGATGGTTATTTTATGCTTCAAGGTACATACTAATATTGTAACTGTTATCGTAGATTTGTTATATAAATTATCGGTAGATAACAAGCAACTTTACCCGTTTTCTTATGGAAAAAGTCGTAAGAGGATATTTACATTACACAGATATATTTTGTAATGGGGAACTAAAAAATATTTCAAATTAAATAGCCAAAACATCGTAAAGAGCCGTATCATCATTTTCTTTCTAAATTATAATGAAGATTGGTTTAAAGGATGAATACTGCTACTAATAAAGAGAGACGTGTACAGATAAATTGGAAGTAAAACCATGAAAGTCGTGATTATACCGAAACTATACAGTAATTATATATATAAATGTTTTATATAAGAAGTAGCGTTAGAATTAAAATACAAATACCTACATGTAAGCTCAAAATTTAAACAGAACGGTTATATATCGCTTAAATTATTAATATTCCGTTCTGTCGTAAATGAGCTATTTTGGATGTCGTTCAAAATGTACATTAATTGTACTAAAATTCAGGTAAAATAATATATCTTACGGTGTAACGTTTACATATGGAAATTGCTTCAGAAATTGCCGTTGGAACAATGAATCGTTTCGTTCCGCGTGGAGCAAGCATGAAGATATTAAATGCTCTATGCTTTGGTAATGGGTTGTAAAATCTTGCTTCTCAGTACTTACTTTATATTAAAGAATTATGTTTTGTAACATTTTTAGGGATTACAGATAATATTTTGTAAATTGTACATAAATATGCCTATCTAATACCTTTAAACGAGCAATTCTTGTATATACCTATATATATATATATATATATATATAATTTGAATGTATATGTATAACGGATATGTATAACGACTCCCACAATTTTCATGGAATTTAGTAACCAGCGGGTTTCACGGGCGATAGATCGACCTAGCTAGGTTATATTTTTGGAAATTGTCGTTTTATCCATATTTTCAGGGACAATCAACTTAAATATAAACTGAAAAATATGACACTTTGACTTCGTAGCGTAGAACCCCGTCAAACGTCATCCGCCGTTCAAACAAAGGACAATGTCGATTTGAAAGAGATCTATAAAAAAATCATCTATTGACTTAAAGCTTTCTTGGTCGAATGGTTACGTAGGTTGACTGCGGAGCTAGAGACGCAGGTTCAAAGCGTTTTCTATTTTTTGTGACAATTTTTTTTGGAAGCAATTTCAGATGGCGTTGTAAAATAACACAAAGGTAATAAGTGTTTAGTTTGATATAAATAAAAAAAAAACAATTGTTTTTATCCGAGCAATGCTCGGTCGTCCGTGTACTAGTAAATAATATTTGTAATCTTCAAATTAATCTTAAATAATCGGTTTTATTTTTCTCAAAAAAAAAACTGATAATAAATAACAACGAAAAATAACAAAATATATGTGGTGGAGAATTTATAACATATAAGTTGTTAAAATACCCAAAATAAACATGCACATGGATCTGCGTGACACGTAGAGCGATTTACGTAGATAAGCGAAATAGGCGCAATTGGTATAATTATAGTATTAGGTACGTAAGCGCTAGTGTAATGTTTCATGTGTGTTTCCGTGCTACGTTACATTAAGTCATCGATCCCAGTTGTTATCGAATTAGAAAAGTCATTAAACCTTGTCGGAGGCCATATGAGCGGCTTGAAAGCATCTGACGGCGGATAATCCATAAACCCGTATCTCCACCAACCCGCGTTGTAGCATCTTAATAAAATAATGGAGCTTACTCCGTACGTGGTGGTGGCTTTCCTAACTAGAACTAGACTAGACGCAAAAAGAGTTGTAGCAAAATTTAAGACGATTCTTTTCTATGTTACGGTTTGTTTTTGAAATCTGGACTATTTTAATAAACAAAACAGGCAAATTTATATTAGCCCGGTCAAAACAGACTTTGACCCTTGTATTAATTCACAACAAGCTGCAAATTTGCAGGCAAGTAGGCAGGCAGTTTTAGTAGATAATTACCTGATCTACAATTTATTCTGAGCTACTTTCTTACTTATCGTAAAACTAACAGTTTAGCCAAAACATCCAAAAAACCCATTTTTGCCTTCCTTGACCTTGAATAAAATATTTTGCACACATGCACTTAAAACGTTTTTAATTACAAAAGCGTCCTATAACTTCGTGACGAACTTTAACTTCGTGAGTTTCCCCAGTGAATAAAAACCCAATAAATTGGGTGCCCAAAGCCCATCGGCTTGACATCGGCGCTGATTAAAATAAAAAACTCGTGTAAACATAAGCACCATTTATAATCAAAGTAAAATTGATAAAATATCACAATAAAAACCGAATAATATGGGTTAAAATAAAATCAACGTTGTCTTCAATTACAATAAATTTAGTTATAAGTAATTTTTGTTATTACTACTATTATTAAATTAACTTTTTTAATTCTGTTCTCCAAAGCATACCTCGCTGAGGTAAATATGGCGAATTAATAAATGTACATAAAACAACTTTTGTAATACCCATATTTGCGCAAATAAATTATTTTCTTTTCATTTAATCTAGATAAGTTAAAAGGGACATGTTTTGGCACTGAAGTAAAGTTTAGCGGAAATAGCCTATTTCAGTTTCATCAGGAAAGTTATGTACTTTATTGTTATGAAAGGTGCTTTAAAAGTCAATTTCCTAAATAGAATGAGCTATGCCTTGTCCTTATTGACATTGAATACCCGCTCATGAGAATCTTGATTTTTTAACAAAGTTCTAACGTAACTATAAATTTTGCGTAAGCGGTGAACTTTCACTATTCAGAAGTACTTAAGAAGTCTAATCGAAAAAAAGCTATTGAGCTTAACTTCACAAAGAGAAGTCTCGCTTCGTTGAAATAGGGTCAAGAGGTTAATTCTAAGAATTAATATCTAGGTTTAACACTTTTTTCCTTCTTAAAGCCTTAAACGAGTATCTAGATCGTGTGGTGTTAAATATTGTTAAGCTTTCCGCAGCTAATGGAAATTCATCATTCTAAAGAAATTGAGACATTCAAGTCAAATTAGCTGAATATTGATATTGATATACATTATGTATAATCTTCATATGAACCCCCAAACCAGTATGTAGTTTGTCTAGTACTTATTTTTCTCAGCTATACCATATTTATTAGAAAATTTAGTACTGGACTCACTCACAGTTTAGTACTTTATTCATCCGATCTTCAAGGAAATTCGAGGATATGCTCAAGTTGCGATACTACGCCAAATATTGTATTGTCAAGTCTTTAGATGCGAGTTATTCCGGCAAATTTTTGGTAGGGAATAAAGAAATTGTTTCACCGCGGTAGTGTAATTCTCATCCAAAATAGTGTTCTAGAGCATGACCAAACAAAAAAACAAAAACAAAACAATTTCGGCTGGCTGCAAGGCTGCAACCCTTTTTACGTCCCACTGCTGGGCACGGGGCTCACCCCAATATTTGGGAGGCCTGGAGCTTACTCCACCACGCTGCTCCAATGCGGATTGGTGGAGATGCGGGTTAGTGGCCAACCCGATGTCGGATGTTTACAAACCTGTTATCTATCGACAAAAACCGGGACCGACGGCTTAACGTGTCCTCCGAAGCACGGAAACGCGCATGAAATTATTTGCCACTAGCGGTCACCCATCTCACATCCGACCGCGCCCGTTTGACTTAGTCGCATAGATCGCTTGCGTTCTACGCTAACCGCCGGGCCATGCGCGCTTAAAATTTCAAACAATTACGGCTTACTACAATTTTTTTCAAACTTTACAGAAGCTTTGAATGAAATGAAATGAAAAATCGTTAAAACTCTTATATTTGTTTATCAATAAACAAAGTAGTGTATAATCTGTGAAACAGATATCTGTGTCTGTTTAGGTATTTGGGAATGATAAATCGCTCTATGAATGCCGAGCTCACCACAGAGTGGCGAGAGAAATATATTAGCGACGACGGCGTAAGCGTGCTTCCTGCTCCCACCGACGCATTCGACCGAATTATGACCTCATACTAATGGGAATTCAATATAAATGCACAAATGTTCTAAATATTAGGGTTTTAATTATTTATTGTTCACCTGTAAAGTATGAACTCACAGACATTCATAGGCATCCAAATGTAGTCTAAATTGCTAATTAGGACGTTGTTATTATATAATTTTTGAGGGACATTGACTAACTAATTTTTGAAAAGTGGATGATAAATTTCGCCTCAGCACCTATTTGAAGGATTAGGTTAAGGTTCAAACCTTCAAAACTTTACGATTTATTAAATATAACGTCTATTGTCGGATGTTATTTTTGCTTATTGTTATTGATAAGCTTACTAGTTCTTCTATAATATTGAGAGAGGAATATCATACTAAAAGTTGTAAATAGAGGTCACATAAAATTGGTGTTCTTGAAATTTTTTACCTTCTTTATAATATTCTTTAAAATAAATAAATGGATAGTCAAACTTTCTAAATGTATATTCAAACAACAATTATCAAAGTTTTAAGTTGTAAGCCTATCAAAGTATTGCAGTGAAAGTGAATCCATTTGATTACTGCAATACTGCATATTGAAATACTATTTTTAGGTTCAGCAGCACAGTAATTTTAATGTTTTTTGTTCGTGCTTTTTATTGCCAAAATTTGCCAGTAATCTACAAAATAGAAAGCTACGCAAAGCTTTCTTTCCTACTCCCACATTGTGTACTGATCGTTATTAGGACAAGTATCACGGATTTGCTCCACGCAAACGATTTTACGCGCAGTATGCGTAAACTCTGCCTCAGACGAGTTGTAATCTATTGCGAAACTAGTAGCTTTACGTGAGTATATATTACGTATTATATACGGGATTTATATCTGCTACATTTTCAATAGAAATCTTAGGAACCTTAAGAACAAGTTTCTTAAGGTTAACTTCTGGGAACGGGTCACCTCTCAGATATGGAATTTAGGTGGTACAACTAACATGGTCTGACCGGGAAATCAGAGAAAGTTGTCATACCATAGCTGCACCCATTTCTGCTATAAAGTAATTCTCAATTTGTTTCAGTAGGAATGTTTGCTTGATGGTCAGGTACATGTAAGCTATTATCTTCTTATGTAGATGTTAATGGGCTGAATGACCACTGCCTGCTTGCTTGTCTACTACTTTGTATAAAAAGAAAATAAAGCTAAAGATCACCATGCTGCCCAAGAGCGGGTTATGCCCATAACATGACTATAAGAAATTTTATAACTTTACGGTATAAAAGTGGTGAAAAACGTGATACTTTGTAACGACAGATGTCTTCCCCGTGGAGCACGAGATAAACAGGCTCGTAACAAATTTTATTAGACAAAGGTTTGCGGCGACAACCAATATCCATATCTTTACTTACCTTTCTACTTAGGTACCTTCACAAATATGTAAACTACTAAAAATTGGTTTGAATACGGTACCTAAAGTTTTTGAAAAAATGTTCAGTAATCTACAATGCTTTCCGAAAATGAACAATGTTTGCTGACATAAAAGTAATTTAATTACACGTTCACCCATCTATAAAATTGAGTCTTCAATGTTGACGAAAATTGTAAAAAACAAAATATAATTAAAAACATTAATTGTAAAATTTAGGGAATTCTTTATTCGGTATTTTAACAACAAACACATAGGTTTTAAGTGTACAGAGCCTGCTGATGGACAGTATAGAGTTTCTTTTGGTTCTGGATAGGGCTAGGGATAAAATCAAATAGACTACTTTAGACCCCATAAACTTGCTCTTAATAAAGCTACTTCAGATTAAATTTGTCTTGCATAACGACTGTATAAAGAACTTGTTTTGCTGTAGTTTTAGGCTGTATAAAGAACTTATTTGTTGTAGTTGTAGGTTTGTAGTGGTAGGGATGTAAAAAAGACAGAAATAAAAGGTCTCTTTAGCATCTACCTTCTTAAGTGGTAAGTACCTATTATAAAATGTTAAATAAATAAAATAAATAACTAAGTCAGGGTCTGAAGTTGAGAAAGATTGATTGAAAGATTTGCGCTCTGATTTGCTTATTCTGTTAGAAATAAAATATGAATTTGTAAATATCATTATGCTTTTCACTTGAAGGATCGCACATATATGTGCATGTGATATATATGACCAAGGCAGTGTAAGAGACACTCCGGCCCAATAAATCTAGTTAGAGATACACACTCTACGAGTAACTTGCCACGAGTTAATAGGCTTCCAGCTTCTGCCGGCGCATTCGACCAATTTAATTGTGCCACAGATTGACTCCGGGAAACGAGGTTAAACTGACTGTACAATATAGATTTAACTATTGGTTTTATTTCTTACAGGAATGACATCGCACGATTTAATTTTGTGTATATTGTCAGCGTCAAGTAAAAACATTTGAATCGAAATTATTGCCTCTTTTCCGGGCCACGTAAAATTGGACAAAAAATTGGTCGTCAGGTAATCAGTCAGGTCAGATATACGAGTAAAGCTATGGCTAATTAACAGGAACGATGGCAACCTGATAACATAATTTTATACATGTTATTTTATTACACAACTCTCAGGCATGTAAGTAATTATGGCAAACTAGAATCCATGCACTCTATTTGATTTAGTTCTAAATATTATCGAGAAAATGAAAAAAAAAGGACTGCGTCATGCCACTTTTAAGTTCCTGCCAAATAAAATAAAACGAATTGCTTTTTAATTTTTTTATTTATCTAACCAATCCATGTTAAGCTTTTCAAGAAAAGGCTACTTACGAAGATTTTAATATGATAATCCCTACTAATATTATAAATTCGAAAGTAACTCTGTCTGTCTGTCTGCTACGTTTTTCCGCTTAAACTACTGAACCAATTTCAATGAAATTTGAAGCACAGATAGAGTGGACCTTGGAAAAGGACATAGGATGGTTTTAATCCTACGGGAACCTATAAAACGGTTCCACGCGGGCGAAGCCGCTGGCGCAAGGCTAGTGTTTCATAAATTCCAACCTATTCGAGACAAATATTGACAAAAAGCGCATTTAAATGTCTATCTCTGGCTGCCAGCAGTGTTAAATATATTTATTTATACCCATGGTTCTGTAGTACGTATTGTGGTTACGATGGCTATAAAGCTTTTAAAGCGCTGGCTGGATAAAAGCTAAAAATAAAAATGGAAAATGGTGGGATACTATTTTATTTCTATGCTTTGTTTTTAATCATGCGGTAAAATGAGAAGTAATTTTAACAATAAAGGACCCTATTATATTAGGATATTAACATATTAACGTACATAGTTTTATTTCAGTCCTATTCCATGAGAGAGTGGAACTTGAAGTTTCGAACGATTCCATCAATTATAAGTGGAGCAGGGATTCAAACCACCTGTTAGAAACAGAAAAATGGTCGGGGTACCTTATGTATACTCACAAAACCACAATATAATTAACGAAGAGCTGAGCATAGCAGAACTCTTTGAATCTGATTCTACGGTTTTTCTTGACTAATCTGACCGTAACACGAACTTCTATATCGTTTCGCTATTGTGTTTAAAAACAATTTCAGGTATATCATAATATACTCTATCTTTAATACATATACGCTTCGTTGCATATAGGTCGTACTAATGTCACAATAGTCTATATTAAAATATGATTTTGTTTTTCAATGAAAAATGTTGTTGTCTTTAAACACACATAGTAGTATATCATAGACTATAAAAGATACTGAGATTTGATATAGATGGGTGAAGACTTCCATCATCATTTTTAATCATTACGAGTGGCCGGTTGTTTGCTGTTTGTTTTGTTAAAAGATATCCTATATATTATTCATAATATAGCGATTACGCTACTAGGTATCGACACGATATAAATAAATTAGGTAGATTTATGCAATTGAGCTCTAATTGTTGATATTAACCCGGTGAAAGGTGGACTGTCCATTGATATGTAAAATGCCAATATATCGGCAGTTAATTACCGTATTAATTATTCACAGAGATATAAATGTATTGGGAATTATCAGTATTTCAGGAGAGTTCCAATGTCACATTAAATACAATTAAAACACTGAAAATTATATTTGAAGAATATATTTACTCATTTCAAAGTCCAATATGTTTGGTCACATTATTCTTGATATTATGTCGATAGTAACTAAGTTCATCTACCTACAAAGAAAAAAGTATGATTGGTTGGTTACTATTTAGAATTAACATCTTTTATGTAACGTTTAGAATACTTAACTTCACAGAAAAAATATTTGTGACCCAATAACTTTCTATTGTTTATCACTTCATTTATTAAGTATCGTCGGAATATCCTATAATAATAACAAATAATCAAACAAAATTAGTTGACTAAACAAATAAATTCAAACCAAGAAACAAGTTAAGTACTTCATAATCTCCGTATGAACAGTGATATCAGTGATTCCGCTCTCCTAAACCACTTTGAACTTTCTACGAACTCTATATACACGGTAATATTCCATTTCTAGCGCGAAGTTGCCAGGAACAGTTATGTGTACTTGAAAAGTTTGAGAGAAAATGTGCCGAGGCGCGTCGAAGATCCCGTTTCAAAAGTTCTAAGGAGAACCGCACCGAGTCGTCGTTAGGACCTAACCGCACTGGCAATTTAAAGGTTGGAGCTGAGCGTGTTTCCGAAATTCCGACGCGGCTATCGGTCAGCGCTCTTACCGCAAATTCTAGTTACTAAAACTATACTGAGGAGAGATATGGTTACGACACTGGTCGCCTTTTTTACGTATGTATCCTTCTCACTTGCTTAATCGTGAGAGAAACAATTGTTGTATTTTATTAGACAGTTTCCTTTTCCACCATTTCTCAAAATCACCCTATGTTCACCAATCGATACTTAGCCAGCGAGAACTGTGATCTGTATCCTTCTTAAATCTAAAAGTTTACCTCTGTATAACTTTAGGTCATTAAAAAGCCTGGAAATACCCTGAACTTGATCTACTTTGTAAATCTTGTATTAAATTTATCTTTTCGATCGACCAAAGTATCGAAGATATTTATGCATGGGGAGATATTACAAGTTAAGTTTACTTAACAATAACTTGGAAAAGAACAGGTACAAATAAATACATTACTGGTTTTGAATAATTTAGTAATTTTATAGGTTTTAGACTTAATGCCAATAACGGTCGGCTGAATAGCTATTCTGTTTAGCGCATAAAACGCGGAAATATGCTGTAGAGAGCCTGTTACGCACGAATAGTTTGCTCCAATCTAGTGGCCGATGTAAGCGCGTCAGTCGATCGGAAACACGTTCGCAAATCGCCAGTGCGTTTACGCTTTGCGGCACGATAGAACAATTTGGTTTGCAATTTCCTTTGCAGTATTTATGTAGGGTCCCAACTTTACGAGGCGGTCCGGGTCAGACGACGGCGACGTGACCTGAACAGTCCATTTTATTGGCTTGTCCGTTTGAAGTGACTTCATGATTATGCCAATTTATGATCAATGAATAGATGATAGCTCTGCTGCCAAGCGAATTACATGTTACTGCGATTTGAAATTGCTTAATCATTTATAAAATTGCTTTCACATTTACTATAGAGTTCGGCTAAACGGTAACCTGGCTGTAAGTAAGCTGGCAAGACTGTTATTTTTTATATTACTGGCATTCTCGTATATCCGCAAAGGCACGAGTTTTATAAATGTCAAATATGGCAATGACCTTCTTGGTGTTTCAGAGTTCAAGTTGTGCTCAAAATAATGAGCGCTACATTTAACTCTTTTTCTGTATTTTCTTTTGAGCTTCAATTTTATAAATAAACTGTACGCCTTTAAAAAACTATCTACTCGAAAGAAGCATCATATTTTCAAACTATTAATTTGGTTAATACTTGAAGTTCATAGCAATTTAGAGTGCCTTCCCTTTGAAAACACCTTTATTTTATTTACATTTTATCTTGAGTTAAACTTCTTTGCTTTGTTGTCTACCGTGAGTAATAAAAGAAATCCTACTTTCTCAACCAAATCTCCTTGTAGACGTTATAACAAAGAACGAACGAAGCATATACTATATGTGTTGGGACAACGCCGTTATTTGGTCCGCGTAATACTGTGAAACGTTGTAGGAATTACGCTAGAGCTTTAAATGTATCTTGCTCTTCTATACAAGTAATCTTTGTTTTTCACTAACCCCTTTAAACTATTCACAGCCAAAAGAATAAAGTGAGCGTGGAAAAAATAGTACATACGACGCAATATGTATACTATTGCGTTTATTAATGTTATTTTTGAGTAGATTTAATCTAGATAGTTTAATTGGTTCAATGTACTCGTAATTAGGTTAATTACAGTGCCCGGGTGTTGTGAAATAATATATAACACCAAAGAACGAATTCACGTAATAATACTATTTATTTTTAATAGTTATAATTATGTGTTTTCTGTGCATGCATATTTTGGACACAAATGATTAACCAATAACTATAATATCAGTTTAACATGTAAGTTTTTTTTAACTAGGCGTTTATCTTATTTTAATAACCATGAATACGTAATTGTTTCGCTATTAAATTTATTTATTTACATCAAGATTCATGATCGTGATCATGATGAATGGCAAACGTTCGAAACGAAACGTTGGCAAACGTTTATATCTTATCAGCGTCTAAATTATTCTGTGAATAGAATCTAGATTGCAGTTGTTACATACGTTAGTGACACAATATCAAATAAATCAAATTTTACTCACTTAAAGCACTTTTCACCGTGGTCTGCGTGCGGTGCCAGATCGAATGAAAAAAACGACCGATCCGTTCCCCAAACGGAGTTCTTTCTGGGATCGCTTCTATATCAGAAAACCTAACACTTTTTTTCGGACACTTTAATTTATCTCCTTTCCCAGACCTTTTGCCTTTCACCAGGCTCGATTTCAGTATTTTCGCTTCGCTTGAAAATTCACTAGTTTGTCGTAACTCAACATTTGTATTCACCGACACTGTGCTCGATTTTATGATACCGGGTCTGTGATTTTCTTTCACTACATTTTTGCCCGTTTCATGTTTGACGTTAAGGAGCCTTATTTCGGCAGTTCTACTTTCACGCGCGGGATTTTTATTTGCCGTGTTTGAGCTTTTGGATATCGTTAGGAATAACAATGGTACATCTACGACACTTTTGTTTTAATCACTATTGTCAAAACATGAATATACAAATCACAAGTCGGTACTGAGGCGCATCTCTATGACGCCGTTAATTTGCAATAAAACGTCTAGACGACACTCTTGGCTTTGTTTCAACGTTTCAACTTTTAGGGCACATTTAAATATAAACTAAATAGAAGATAAATATAGCGATATCAGAGTGCGGGGTAATCGTTACTGATAAATTTACAGTCTATTAAATACCATTATGGAAAATAATACTGTGCAAACTGAGGTACTTGGGTCTATGCCAAGCTATTAGTACATCCAAAATCTAGGAAAAGTAATATATATTTTACAATGTAGATACTCTGTTTATTATCATGGCTTCAATACGACATTGTGTTTAATAATATAAATATTATGGTACCAACAGTGTAAATTAAGTTCTTACTCTATTATGTGTTTGAAATAATAGTTTATATGTTTTTCAAAAAATAATTTTGATCAAGATGTTTAAAATCTTTACAAATACAAACCAAAAAATCAACAAGTAGCAATAGGATAAAAAGTTTGGCATTGCGTTTACAAATTTACAGTAAGAAATAATGCCTTTAAATTCCTTTTGCCTTGTTTCTCGAAACAGCTCTTGGAATTGTTCGAAAGTTTGGTTTAATATCTTTAAGATTAGTTCAGCGAAAAATGCTTCTTCAAAACTATAGCTACTATAAAGGCAAGAATTTGTAGAAGAAGAAAAGACTGTTGCAGAAGAAAGAAAATGTGCATAATTTTTCAGATCTCTCTTTGTACACTATAGTACTAATTGCAATTATTTTATTATTTCTTAAATTCTTTTTTACTGTGTTTTTTTTTTGGCTTAAAGTTGTACGTGTGAAGAACAGTTTATTTCCGCCGGCTTTTATTCCTCTCAGTGTACAAAAACCCTGCAACATGGGTACCAAAAGACGACGATCGGATCCAATCCGAAAAATAAAAATAAATAAATAAATAAAATTAATCAATTAATAGGCGCGATATGTGTACATATAATGATAATAATAATAATATTAATGTAATATCTATACATATAATAAAACTGTAAGCAGGGTCAATTCTGTACATTGCATATAAATTTAAAAAAATACTTCTAGGGGTCTTTTTATAAGTAATAGAAGCTAAAAATATAAGTTTTGAAATTATTGTCTGTCTGTCTGTCTGTCTGTCTGTCTGTCTGTCTGTCTGTCTGTTGTTAGCTTTTCACGTAAAAACTACTGGACGGATTTTGATGACACTTTTTTTATTTTATACATATTGGTCCTCGCTAACATTTAGGCTATAAATAATTTTAAAAATCACCCTTTAAAAGTGTGAAATGAGCGATGAAAATTTGTATGGAAAACTTGGATTTTTTCAATAGATTTTCTTGAAATTTGCTATAAATATTTTCTAACCAAAATAAAAGAATACGTGTTTCAGCATTTCCCGAAATTCACCCTTTTAATGTCAATTTTCTTTGAAACTCTTTGAAAATTGAGTGTCGAAACTTGATGTACAGAATATTTTTGTGCAGAGTAATATACTTATAATTTTGTATTTGTAATCTTTACTAACATATTAAGAATTCTATTTAAGCTTTTTTCAAAACTACCCCTCAATAGCAAATAAAATGGATTCGAAAGTTGGTATCTCAAGCGTACAATAATTAACCTTAACTTAATATTTCAGTCTCAAATTCTTTTCCCTTCTTTGAATGTTGTGTTTACTGATATATTGTTGAATGAATTTCCGTAACATTAGTGTGTATTTCATATCAATCGGGTGATAAACAAAAAAAATATGTTCATTTACACAATACGCGACATAAACTTAAAAGGCACTTTGGGGAATTTGTATGAAAGTTTCGGTAACAGCCCATTTAAAACCATAAATAAAAGTTTAAATTTAAGTACCTAAAATTATTTTGAACTCTCACTAATATTGTCGACTATATTAAATATACTTAGATCAGCTTACTGTATTTTCTTTCGTTGGCCGAGAATGGCTAGACTAGGTACCTAATAAGCGCATCGCGAGCCTTACCGCCGCCGAACCTTACATCACAGGCTCCATTGAGTTAGTTGCTCAGCTTATTAGTCTTCTTTTGGGGTGGAAGATTATGAACAGGCTGCAGCTGAAACGATTATTATCGCTACATTATATCAAGCTGCAACCTTTATAGCATTCCACTGCTGAGCATGGAGCTCTCCCAATATTTAGGAGGCCTCTAGCTCCGATGAACCGAAATCCAAATCTTACAATCTCAATGCATCCAGCATTAAGGTTGTAAGATACGGAATCTAAACCTTCATACAGAATGTACAAAGCCTTAACAAAACGAGACTACTGCAGACATCTAGGTGACGAATAGTTAAACTTTTAGTGAACCAACTGTTAATCTCAATATCTACCTAATTGGTAATTTGACATTCAATTTATCAACCACAAAGTTTACATGTCATACGGTAGATGGCGTTATTGAGCAATATTCATTTCTACTCCAAAGTGATTCGATGGAGATAATTTCAAATAAAAGCCTTAAGTCTAATAAAAGTAAGTACATAGTGTAGGTAAAAAAAATAAAAAATAACATTTCACACGTATAGCCTCACATTAGGGTAGATATACCCTGTGTCGTGGGTGCCATGAACACACATAGAGACAGAAACACAACCACCCAGACCGAGAACAGTTTAAACTCATCATTGAAATTTCTGCTTCGCCCGGATTCTAACCCCGGACAGTTCGATTAGCAGTCCGGCATGGTAAACATTGCGCCACGCGGGTTGTCCCATCGTTGGATACGTATGATGCTGAACATTGTTAATTGGACCAATGATAACTTAACTCATTTTTTGCGTCTCTTTATTGCGTACGGGCTGAGGGCTCATCCACACACGTTGATTGATGGAGATGTTAAGGATTCTTTAAAGATTCTTTATAAAAATATTCTTTATTTCCAAATACAGATGGCACACTGTGTAGAGACCCTGCCTTCTGCTTTAGTTTTCACAATGTTATATGAGTTATGACTTATGACCAAACTGCTGACCGCAAGTTTTAAACCTATAGTTTATTAATTGACCTTACAATTATTTTTCCGATTGTTTAATCCTAAGCACGTGTATGTTTAGATATTTTATCTCCCAACTACAAGTAGTTGTATAGTGCACCTCTTTTCTGCAGTAGGTTAAAGCTATGTATATAGAATGAGTCTATACATTCTTTGCAGTATAAATTCACCCAATTTACTAAAGATACTATTTTTAACATAGATGAAGCCACGGGCACAGCAGTATCTCTTAACTTTAATAAACGAGGTACATATTTGTAAAGAGAATCTGATTGCGCGAGAAAAGCGAAACGTGAGAAAAGTGGATAGTAAGATCAGTACAGTAAGCATTCCTTACTGTTTTAGGTTTGAAGGATTTCGAAAAAATACATTAGGTTTCTTCTGAACATATGAACATTGTATTATAAGTGATTTCACTATAATGTAATAATAATCTACCTACTACTTATTCAATGCAAATAAATAATCTTTAATTTTTAATCAATCCATTTTATAAAAGTCTTTAACACGCGGACGACGTCGCGGGCACAGCTAGTAATAAATAAAACTATTTCAATGTTCTAAATTTGTAATTAGTTAAGTTTAAATTAAGTTAAATATCCACCAACCCGCACTGCAGCAGCGTGGTGGAGTAAGCTCCAGGCCTCCCCAATAATGGGGAGAGACCCGTGCCCAGTAGTGGGAGGAAAAAAGGGTTGGGCAAAGATTGGGCAAAAAGGCTAAGTTTTACATTCTTATAATATTTGCATACCTCATGAAGGTAAATATGGCGAATCAAATTTATAAAAACACCTTTTGTAAACACCCATGTTTGTGGAAATAAAATTCTTTGTCATTGTACATCGATACATAAGTTAAGTAATAACAGGCATATGACTGAAGTCACTTTAGCTTCGGGATTAAGAATAGAGCTCCGGTATCCCCTGCCTCATCGTAAGAGGCGACTAAAAGGGGGCTTCCGGGGTTGCGGACGGTGAGAGTGGGAGTTTGACCCGTCCAGCCAGCAGCCCCGGGAGGGACGGCGGTGTGTGCGTGCATGCCACCGTGAACATCTAAAGGTAAAGGAGAGCACATCTGCTCTCCCGAAGATAGGCCTGTTCTGGGGCGCCGCTCGTAGAGGACACCGGTGCGTTCCAATGGAGATCCCGGAGTCCTCCCCAATCACAGAGGCAGACCACCGAGGGAGTTTTAGTGCGGTACAAATAACCTCCAACCCGGTATTCTCTCCCAAGGTGCTGGGTACCTTTTGAAGGCATATGACTGAGACGATCTCTTTGGGGATATAAACTCTCGTGTGACACCGAAAGACTTTTTTTTACTAAGATGGGTTGTTGATGTCTTTTTATTGCAGTCGATAACGAATAAATACGTAGGTCGTTTATAGCAATTTTGTCGCATTAACTTTAGATAAAAATGTATGATAACCGTCGTTTTGAATTCTGAAAACTTTACAGTACAGGTTTAAATTAATTAAACCTAAAAACAGTCAAATTTTATAACTTTTTGGGGACATCCAAAGTTAATTCCCGTTGACAAAGAACAGTAGATTTGTCTTAATGATTTAATTAACTTTCAGCCGAAGTAGCTTGTTTTATTACTTTCTGTTTGTAATTACACAATGTAGATATATCTATACAAGATGTAGAAGTGTGTTAGCCACAGATAAAAATATTAAGACAGATATTTTCCAAAGAATTTGTTTCTCATTTAACTTGATAATAATATTAATGTAGTGCAAATACATAATCATTATTTAAATTGATTTATGTAATAGTTACTTTAACTGACGGTTTAAGTTTTACTTCAATATAACATACAATTTGCTAGTAAAGAAATCGATGGTATAAAATTACACAAACATTTTATATTCAATGTAGTTAGTAAAGTATATAAATATAAGTATGTGAATATTAGAAATAACACGACCAAATTTAATAGGACATTATAAAGTGGTAGTTTTAGTCTCTTCATGTCAATTATCTCTCTGTACCGAAACATATGTATTAAAAATAAAATATTTAAAACGGCCTCGTCAGACATTAACGATAATCAAATAGTAGTTTTCAACTTTTGTTGAGTATCCTTCAGATTGTACTTCATAATTACCAGTACCTAGCTGAATTAATTTACTCGTATCACCCCCCAAACCAGGGTACTAAATTTCATCAAAACCGTTGGAGCCGTTTCCGAGATTCAAAAAATATATTTTGGTATATATGTCACAGTCAAAATTTATAGCCGGTCAAAACCACTTTTGACTGCAAAAATCAGTCAGAACTATTTTTAACTGAGGGCGTTGGTCAAAACCACTTTTGTTAAAACCAACCAACGCCCTCAGTTAAAAATAGTTCTGACTGATTTTTGCAGTCAAAAGTGGTTTTGACCGGCTATAAGTTTAGACTGTAACATATACAAGAATTGCTTGTTTAAAGGTAGGTATTAGATGTAATAAAGGTAATAAATCGTTTCATCGATTTATTAAAATGACAAGCAAATGGCGAATTTTACACTTAAGGGTTTGGTAACTTGATAAGAGGGCTTAAGCGATAATCGGATGTTTGGTTAATGTTAAGGCGATATAACGTTCACGTCGTTAATGCTGCGAATTACTTTAGCTCCGTCTTTCTTCAAAACGGTAGTTTATACTCCTAAAGCTAATTAGTGATTCTAGAGTAGCTGCACAACAGAATAGGACTTCAGACAAGCAGACTTTGAATCTATGCAAGGAGTTTGATGTACGTAGACTGGATGTTTATGGGTTGCAGCAACTATTTTAACACTAGTGTTGTGGTTATACTGCATTTTATATGTAAAAGGATTTTTAACATTCAACTTCACTAAACAATTTTACTATACTATTCTTTTGGGTTCAATCGAAAAAAACAGAGTAGGTAATCAAAATATGATAAACTTAAAATAAAACATGACAACACGCTACGCCAAGCTTACCGAATGCTGTCGTGTCGATAGCGTGGGAATTGGGAATCTATCATTACAACTCGTCGTTCAATGCTGACCGAATAACTTTAGCCCCTTCTTTATTTAAAATACTTAGTAATAATAAAACTAATAATTTCTTGGAATCAGCTTCTGGAGTAACTGCGCAACTGTATAGGCTTTAGGTAAGTAAATAAAAATAGATTCATGTTGAGCCTTACATATTAATAATTTTATTTTTAGTTTCAAGTTGCAAATAGGTCCTGTTTTATAAGGTGGATTAATATTAGTAACAGTTAAGGTTAAGGGTTAAGGTTTTGGGGTAAATCCAGGGGAAAAGCAGCCTTTAAAGTTTCACATGTTTAATTTAAAAACTCTGTAATGAAGGCGCTCGCCAAATATAGGCACTATTTGGTTTATCATCTCAAAGGGACCGTGTTTGGGAACATTTGCATAAAACACGCTATGCTAAGCTTACCGAATGCTGTCGTGTCGATAGTGTGGGAATCAATCATTACATGTCGTTTATCAGACTTGCGCACAGTATTCACTTTTTAACACAATTTTATTTAAAATATTATATGTATAGATTATTTTTACGTTAAATTTTAAGTTTACAATGATGGCTTAGATCAGTAGCTAAGACCTCAAAAGACCACGCTGGAGTTTCGGTTCAAATCGGTACACTAAAAAAACATCGTGAAACCTGCATTGGTTACATACCTATACATATAATTATCCCGATCATGACCAAACTTGAGTCCACAAACCTGTACTTGAGCAGTATGGTGCATTATGGTCTTTATGTTTCTTACTGTGAAAGGAGAGCCGTTCTAAGTGTTAGAACATTGGTAGGGTTGTTTATGAATTTTATACTAATTGGCTGAAGATAGCAGATTGTTTCACAAGGCTTAACTGAAGTACAGAGGTTATTTTATTTTTGTCTGCTATCATTTATTAACATAAATAAATTTAACAAATGTCATAAATCAGCTAAGCATCAGACTGATCATATCTCAAAAGCTTTTCATGCTTCATCAACTCGGCAGTACGTGAATCAATTGAACCATCTTTTTCAGTTAGCGAATTCGTAATATGTTCAACGACTTCTAACGGATTGCAGATTTTGCCAGGAGTGAAATATTCAATATCCATTTTTTTAATGGAGTAGCAGACGAGCATGCAGGCCACGTGGTGTTAAGTGGCCGCTGCAGCCAATAGAAATCTGCACACAATCTCAAGCAAGCATAGGTAAGTCTTGTCTGAGGTCGTATGCAGTTGCGCTGCTACTCCGGAGGCTGGTGGTCACCTTATTTTAAGTATGGCCGGCAAATGCACCTTTCCATCGAAACACAATAGAATTGGCTCACGGCAGAAGTGGGTGCAGCGGTGGTACTCCCCCGGGCGAACCATAATAGTTCCACCACCTACAAAAAACTAATTTTAAAAATCGTAATGTCTCTGTTTTTAAGCATATAAGGATGAGATAAATTACAGCTTTGTATAAAGGGCAGCAATGGCCGAGCGGGAAAGACCCCAGAGATATCGAATTCAAACCCCGGTACGAACCTCTGACAAATATTTTTTTATTATGCGTATTTATTACTGCTCCACGATGAGAAAAAATTGTGACATTTAATAACGATGTGCCGTGCATGCCTGAGTGTTACTTATAATTTCTCGAAGGCATGATATCGACCAATCCGCACTTGGCCAAAATCTGAGAGGGATTTTCCGTCCTTCCGAAAGGAGATCTGTGCCCAGCAGTAAGACATAAAAAGGTTTTAAAAGTCTTTTAATAAGGCGGCACAGTACCTACACGAGTGCCTCCTGCTTCATAATGTGAAATGAGTTGCGTTTGGCAAACATTGATACTATAGGTACCGTGTTTATCATCTCAAAGGGCCTGACGTATGTTTGTGCATCATTTGCATTAAACATGCTACGTTTTAAGCTAAGCGAGTGTCGACGCATAGATAATACGAGCATTAGTCATTGAACCACGTCCTTTAGTTAATTACTCAACTTTTTTAAAACTCACGTTGATGTTTCGACGGTTCCGAAAAAGTTTAGTAAGAGTTTTGTAAAAAGTTCCTGAAACCCCCCTGAAATCAGTTGAGTTTTGAAAATATTGATACTCTATCGTATTTTTTTTCTCAAAGGGCCTGGCATGTGTTAGTGTATCATTTGCATTAAAAAGCGAAAAAGTTTGCTTAGTCCGAGAGTAAAAACCCTGCGAAAAACTCCTGAAATGAGTTGTTTTTCATATGTTGATACTGTAACGTATTTATTTATCACTACCCGTTTAGATCTTTTGAGACCCTATCCTTTGAGATAACGAGCCTGACGTGTGCTTATGAATCATTTGCATTAAAAACAACACTTTAGGCTGAGCGAGTGCCAATGCATCAATAATACGGGCATCAAACATTGAACCGCCTCTTTTAGTAAACGATTTAATTTCTTACATCTCTGTTTTTCAAAACGTCGATGTTTCGAGAAGGTTCTCGAAAAAGTTAGCATAGTACGACATTTGTAAAATCCCTTAGAAAACCCCCTGAAATGAGTTGCGTTTGTCAAACAGATGCTACGAGTATATCGTGTCTATCATCTCAAACGGACTGACGCATGTTTGTGTATCATTTGCATTAAACACTACGCTTTAAGCATAGCAAATGCCGTCGCATCAATAATAGAGAGCATCAATCATTGAACCATCTGCTTTAGTAAACGATTTAATAACTCTACATTTCTGTTTTGAAAAACGTCGATGTTTCGACGAGGTGCTCGAAAAATTTTGCTTTATGCGAGTTTTGTTAAAAGTTTTGGTGACCCAAAATTTTTCGTAATAATAGTTATTGATGATGATTTATTATATATATATTTATATTTATATTTTATGTCAATGTTTTTTTTCACGAAGTGAAGCATGATTTTGCCTTACAATTTTTAAAACATTTTCAATTCCTTCCGTTCCTTATGAGAGGTTTTTATTATAAAGACGAGAAAAGTAAATACCAAAATGTTAATATAAGCTCCGTATGAATGTAAATTTTATTACTCATTATTTTATAACTACCCTTAATTATTAATTTTTCGAGAGCAGCGATGGCCGAGTGGTAAAAAGCCGCGGTCTTCGACGCGACCGATCCGGGTTCAAATCCTCGGCGCGCACCGCTGACAAAGAAATTTGTAATGTGCGCATTTATCGTTGCTCCACGGTGATGGAAAATATCGTGATATTTAATTGATTACGATGTTCTCCATCGCCGTACATGTCTGAGAGGAATTCATAATTTCTCGAAAGCATGACGTCCACCAATCCGCACTTGGCCAGCGTGGTGGACTATGGCCTAAATCCCTCTCACATGTGAGAGGAGACCTGTGCCCAGCAGTGGGACATAAAAAAAGGTTGAAAAAAAAAAACAACGGGTTGCACTCCGGGAGTGCCGGCAGAAGTGAAAACATTAACGTTGTGCATTTTTGATGTCTTGGAATCATTAGGGAACTATTCCGCACTAATTGCTTGAATTATCAGTATTAATTTCTATCTAGTATTTTTATAAAGTACTCACTCATTTTCTTTCACTATTTCTTCGTCACTTTTTTCATTAATAGATGCACTTTGTTCAAGGTCCATATTTTAAATACTTGATATAAACGAATTTTACAAGTATGGACAGTCGAGCCGTCATCAGCTGTCAGCCTGTCAATCCCCTCAGTCTTACGAATTTTCGATCAGGCCACGTGTAGTTGACGCGAGTTTAACATTTTTACCCATCCCTAAAAAAGTTGTGCACTTTTTTGTGCACGACGCTAAAGAAGTTTTCACTTCAAAAAATTAATTTTAATGTATTGTCGGTTAAAAAAATTCTTGCGTCTTAATTGTGTTGGGGTGAAAAGGCGCAATTACGCATATTACTTCATTTCATAAAATATAAAGAATCAGGTGTCCGATAGTAACAAATCGACCATTAGATCGTCCCTCTCAAAGTAAGAATGTCGTTTTGTTGATGGCGAGCTGAATTCAAAATACTCTTATTCCATTACGGAATTCAAATTATTGTCTGTCAAATAACGGTGAGGCTTGTCGGTAAATTATGTTACTTAGCTATAAATTATTTTAAACGGAGAATAAATTTGCAGTTAATATTGTCTTATTCACGATATTTTACTTGAAGCTTTCGTGTTCTCCTGCTATGAATTGCTTGCATTATTTGGAAAATAATTAGTGTTTAAAAGTGTTAAGTGACCATCAAAATAAATTCACATTGGAGTTCTTAAAAACTGTAAACTTGATTACCAAACATCAACATAACACTTTTTGGCAGTAATAAATATAATATATAAATAAATATAGTAATACAATAGTAAACTATCTTGACCTTTGCGTAAAAATAAAAAAAATGGATTTTCGAGGTGGGCTCACAAATATATTTTTGATACAGTTTTCCTGAAATTTATTCAACTAAAAAACGAACACTCACCTTTCGTCCTTTACCTCCGAAACTAATGAGGCTAGATTAAAAAAAATCAGAAAATAGTCATTCATATAATGATTTTAGGAAAACTTATAATAATGGCTTTAAAAGGAAATGGCAAATCTGTCGTCGTATCTCCGCGGTAGTTTAAACTAAGTAGTAAAAATTGCTCTGGTTTTTTTTGCACTGAGCGGACACCTACTACAGCCGAAAATTTTCATAGATCAATCACTTCTATACGAAGCACTCCCGTCTGTCCGAGTGATGTATGGCAGCTGAAACCCAGCAAAAAATTATAACCTTAACTAATCAGTAATCAGTCAAGGGCGTTACCGTTCAGACTAATTCAAAAGAGCTCTAACGTAACGATTTTTTTAACGAAATAGCAATCGAGGAAGCCCTGTATCGTAAAATGGTATTTTTGGTCCATGGGCAGTTATGTTTTTTATAGGAAATTTCTCCAAAATTTCTCCAAGCACCTAAGAAAGTGTATAGGTGGAAGACTGTAGGTGGTTCTGTAGGTAGTAGAACTATTATGGTTCACCCGGGGAAGTACCACCGCTGCACCCACTTCTATCGTGAACGAATTCTATTGTGGTGAAATGTGCAGTTGCTGGCCACACTTACATGAGGCGACCACCAGCCTCCGGAATAGCTTAGCTAACTTGCTTGAGGTTGTACGCCACCACGTGGCCTGCATGCTCCTCTGCTACTCAATTCAAATAAAAAAAAGAAGAAACATCGGATTGAGTTAGTGTCTGATCATAGGTAACTACGATATGTAATTTTTATAGGAAATAAAACCTGTAAATGTTCTTCCCAATATTTCTCTAAGCTGGGAGAGATAGCCGGTTACGTGAATTTTTACCTCACTCAAACGGGAGCGAGGGGCAAGTGTCAAGGAATCTCCAGAGCAATGAATCTAACACATTAGTGTTACTGAAGTAAGCTGAAGATTATTTCAGCAATTTATTGTATAAAATGGTACGCAGTTATGCTGCTACTATGAAGGTCGGTGGTAGGATGAAGCCTTACTTACATGTGACTACCACACACATTTGCATATTTCCATAATAAACTTTCGGTCAAACCATAGATACCGCACAACTTGCATATCTCCATAAAAAACTTTCGGTCAAACAATAGATTTAGTAGATTAGATTTAGTACTACGTAAGTCAAAGACATAATAAATCCATAGACTTAGCATAATAAATCTATGGGTCAAACACTGTAATTTATATTATCTACGACTTGTTTTGATTTCAGCTGAAATTACATGCAGATATTAAATTATATCTGGATGAGCGGTCAGAGTTCTGAATACAATCGGTCTACAATTTTCCGAACATAATTTTTTGAACTAATTTCACGGCACACAGGCCGGATATGATAAATAATATCGAATCACACTGCCGGTTCTCTGCTCGGGAAAAGAACTTTCCAATTTCTTTTCCCAAGAAAGGAAGGTATTACATTAATTTCACCCCCATTCGCGGATTTCAGTCTTTATGTTCCTATACTCGTGTTTGTGTGTAGTTACGAGCATATAGCTTGAATTATTTATTGCAAAAGAAAACAACATGAGCTTTGTATAACCTGGCAGATGTAAAACACCTAAATTATTTTGCAAAGCCAATATGTTCATAGAAGGAAACAAATATATTTCAATCATAAATAAAAGTGGTAAAAAAATAAGTGGTTCTCCTTAATTGCAATTGGCAAAGGGAGGCTGACTCTGACTCACTACGGAGCTTGTGTGATTCAGAATAAACGTGGCACTATCACATCGCCACAGCAAAATTAGCTTTAACCTGCTGCATTATATTTGTTATTATTATATTATATTATATTATTATATTTTCCACGTCAAAATACAAGAACTGTGCGTTTCCAAGTTTAAAAATACACTTAAGATCGTAATAAAACTGCGATAGCTTGTCATTCACACCTTAGCTATGTTTAAATACATAGATTTATGCCCAGGGACTTCAATAAGTGACTGATAATAGAAAATGAATTTAGAAGATCTCGTATATCGGTATTCTGTAGTGTTGATAACAAACAATCCTATTAAACTGTGTCGGTCGGTAAACAGTTACATAATAACCACAGAGAGTTCGAATTGTGTTGATGTTTGTTTGTAATACCATGTTGAAACTAGACGTTGAATAACTATTTTGTAATTTTAGCTGTGTACACTAGCTAATTTAATTTTAATTGATGAACAATAATCTGAACAACAATTAATTTGAAGTAAATAAATGTGATGGAGGAAGATTGTAGTATTTACCGAATTTATTCGTTATTAGTTAGAATGTCTGTACATTATTTCCTTTGTTTTTGTCAAGTAGACATAATAAGTTATTATATAACCTTTGTTTTTGTATTTTTAAGTAGACGTATTAAGTGTTATATGTGATTGATTAACTCATGAAATTCTGTCACCGATCTAATTCATGTCGGCGCCCCTTTTGCTTAGCTGTGTTAATTGCTAACATCTTAATCCTGCCTCAGGACCATTCGCTCACTTCTTGTTATTTTTATTGCAAAGACAAACAATTCCATAACATAGTGTTGTTCAGTCTAACAATATAAACTTTCCACGAGACATGAAACTTAGTAAAAATCGTGCTTTAAACCTCAGAAGTTGAAGATCTCAAATGTGCTGTTACAGAGTAAAGTTGTTCCCTACTCTCCCCGGTCTCGCTCTACAATTCAACAGAAACAAAGCTATTAACGTTGCTTCAAGTTTATGAAAGTTTCTTTAAGTGTAAATATTATATTCAATGTAAATTTGTATCTGTTTAATGTCTTGTTGATTAAATTTCCTAGTTAATTTTTTTTGCAAAGTTTTGAGATCTTCCAAATTATGGAAAAACTGGTACCAAACTGTTTTTAATAAAACAATTCAAATAGTTCAAATATTCCTTTTTACTCTCTCATCTGTTAATTATCTTAGACCTCTAAAAATCAATAAAATGCACTGGAATTTCTTCTCGTAAAATCGATAATCGATATCTCGTGAATTTTCAGCACATTTTTGACCCTATTCTAACCTTTCATTTTGTTAATACAAAACTGACTAAAATACTAACATTACTATAGTAAAGTTATCGACAATATGGTGCTATTACAAGTGTAATTCCCTTTATAATTCCTCAATTTTTTACAAAATTATCCCTCGATAATACAAGATATTTCGGACGATCGCGCTTAGAGTAGGGCCTCAGATATCTAACTTTCTTTCAGTTCTTTTGTAAATTATGAGAAGAAAAAAATATTAATAATTTCTCTATCTATTCACTACCTTCCAAGTTCTCTGGAACAGACAATAATAAATCTAGTTAAGTTATAGACAATATGGTACTATTAAAAGTGTAATACCCTTTATAATTCTTGAAACTTTTACAAAATGATCACTCGAAAATATAAGATATTTCGGACGATCGCGCTTAGAGTAGGGCCTCAGATATCTAACTTTCTTTCAGTTCTTTTGTAAATTATGAGAAGAAAAAAAATATTAATAATTTCCCTATCTATTCACTACCTTCCAAGTTTTCTTGAACAGACAATAATAAATCTAGTTAAGTTATAGACAATATGGTGCTATTAAAAGTGTAATACCCTTTATAATTCTTGAAACTTTTACAAAATGATCACTCGAAAATACACTAATACAATATTTCGGACGATCGCGCTTAGAGTAGGGCCCCAGATATCTAACTTTCTCTCCGTTCTTTTGTAAATTGTGAAAAGAAAGAAATATTAATCATTTCACTATCTATTCACTACCTTCCAAGTTTTCTGGAAGAGACAATAATAAATCATGTAGGAAACTTTGTTATTTTTGCTAGTCAATCGAGATAGCGATGGGAGTTAAAATCTGTGGGTAATTTATCAGTGACCCAAAGTTTGTGAAACTTTTGGAGCCCCCACCGTCAACATAAGTTCGATAAAGTATATAAAATTCTGCGTTGTAGAAAGCTTAACCGTTTTCTCCTTCTTGCGACTGTTTATTACAATTAAGTATTAATGTCGAAGTAGATTCTACGATCTAAATATTTTCATAAAATCATCACAGTCAGAATCATTCTTGAAATAGCCATTTTTAAGCCTGAAAAGACTCAAACTGTGATTATTAGAATTAATTTTATTAGCTTTATAATACCTACAATAATACAACGATATATTAAAAAGGCAAACGATATATTATTAAACGTAGGAGTTTAAAGAGATCATCAATTAAATACAATTTTCATTTTCGTGAGATAAACATTCAAAAAGCACACAAACAGCAAAAATTTTGGGCGCCTGTAAGCTCTTGAGGCGTCGACCAAGCAAAACGTATAATATTTAACCTTATCATTTATCTCTGGCTTTGTTATTGTAATCTAAGTAAAAGTTCCTCAATAAACTCCGAAGATCCCCTGAATGCTATCAGCGTAATGGTCTATAATATGAAAAATTATGAGCTCATATAATGCTGCATGAGATTGACCCGGGTTTACCGCAATTTACTATTTCCTGGCACCTTTATGGTTATGACGTCCTAATGTAACAATGATGGACGCGGTTATTGGTAAGTTAATACCTACCACAGGTTAATACGTAAACTAAATTATGCAGAGAAATGAAAATGTTATTGTATCTTTACATTAAATTTATAATGAAATGAATTGAAACAAATAAAACGTTATAGCTTAGTATTTAATACACCGCTTTAGGCGTACATCTTTGACTAATAAATTTTTCGTATGCGTACTTATCACTTGTACAATGAAAACTTCGTGATGTTTCATTATAAGTTTTCATCGGAATTGTCTGATTTACTATATCACATATATCACCAAACTTGGCATTGTTGTCTTGCAAGCGTAATAAAGTATCTAGCGTGATGAAGTATCGCCAAATTTTTTTTGGAAACTGTCTCCAGCTGTTAGAAATAAAACGGAGCTTTTTTTTTTCTTTTTTTTTTTTTTTTTTTTTTTTTTTTTTTTTTCGGGTAGTTCGGTTGATGGCGATAACACGTCTTGTCTAAGAGCACCGAGATTTTTAATTGTTTACAACTAGTATCGCGCATCTTATCCAATTTATCAAGGACAGTATAGTTGTGATTAGTGTCTAGAGTGTGTATTGTAATAGATTGTGAAGTATTGAGTAGTTTATAGGGCAGTTTTGTTTACTAAACGTAGGCGGACAATCCACCGATCTGACAGCTGTGTTTGTGCCACCAGTAAATAATAAGGACTGTCTGTTTAACTTTCACCTAAAGCCGTGAGTTAAATCTAAACTGCTTACACTGTAAACAAAAGTGATTAGCGACTTTTATATACTTTACATACGTGGTATAATTTACTTACGTGGTAGCAACAATAATTTACATTTTCACGTATTTTAAGCTAGACGCCATCTAGTGCACAATCTTTGTACTTTTACAACTGTACGCTACCATTCCTCGCATCATTATGGTAGACAAATGCACCACCTGTGGCAAGTTTACGTCGGCGGCGGAGCGCGCGAAATGCAACTCGTGCGGTTTGACATTTCATCGTAATTGCGTTAAAATGAGCGCTACTGATGCTCGTATTCCCGCTAAGTGGCAGTGCAATGACTGCAAACCTAAAACGGCATCGACGAGTAAGAATTCTTCGCCTCAGTCCAACATCTCTAGTGAAACCGAAACCAATGCCCTTGACAGTCATAAAGGCGACGTAAATATGTCACAAGAAATTAAAGACATGCGTACACAATTGACTGCATTCATGGAAGAAATGATCCTGTGTAGGCAAGAAATGGCTGTCTTCCGTCAAGAAGTAATAAAACTAAATTCAACGGTTGCGGAATTTAATAACCGTTTAAACCTGGTGGAGGAGAAAGTCAGCAACATTGGTAAGCGCCTTACAGTACTTGAAACGAAAATTGAAAATGGGGCTATGGACATTTCAGCAGAAATCGAACGGCACCTCAATGACCGAGACCAGGACGCATTCTTGTCGGACATAGAGATAACTGGGCTCGAGGAAAAATCGAATGAAAGCCCGGTCCACCTCGCCCTACTCGTTGCCCAGAAAATAGGTGTAAAGCTGGAAGAGCGTGAAGTCATTAGTGCAGAACGGAGGGGCAAGCGCCGCAGCGCTGATGACAAGGAGGACAAAGAGAGCAGCGCGCCCCGCCACCGCACCCTGGTCGTGCGGCTTGCGCGCCGGACGCTCCGCGACCAGCTGCTCCGCGCTGCCCGCTCTCGACGGGAAGTTGATACCTCTGGGATCATTGAAAGTGCTACACCATGCCGGTTTTATATAAACGAGAGGCTTACTTGGCTGAACAGGCGTGTTTTTTACAAGGCAAGAGGGGAGGGGAAAAAAAAAGAATGGAAATACGTATGGACGCGCGACGGACGTATTTATGCCAGACGTGATGCCGATTCTCGGGCTATGCGCATACGTACTGAGTCCGATATCCCCAAGGTGTTTAACAGTAACAGCGATTAATCTCATTAGTAGTCTATTTAACTTTATATTTAATTACCTTATATCGCCTGATTTTTATATCTATGTTGTATTATCTTCACAATGGTGTGTGCTTGTGGAAATGTCTTTATTTTCGTATAAAATTGTGTATTTTTCTAATAAATATTATCAATGCATGAATAAAGATTGCTATATTCTTCTATCTAATTACTATACTGATATACTTTGTTTTATTATTTATAAATTCATTAAAGGTTGTTTATTTATTTACACTTTCCCACTCTATTTATTCAAATTAATGTTATTATATTACATTTGTCCCATTAAAAACAATATATGCATAAAAACAAAAATATAAAATTTGGTCTACTCAATCCCGGATCACTAGGTACAGGACATGATGAGTTTACAGCGGCTATGTTGGACCACGCGGTGGACATCATGGCCATCAATGAAACGTGGCTCAAGCGGGGAGAGGAGGGACGTGCCCCAACGGTCGCTGGGTACAGACTGATTCACTCGCCGCGTCCGCCTGAAATACGTGCGCGTGGTGGAGGAGTAGGGTTCTACATAAGAGATGGTGTAAGTGTTCGGGTCATTCCTCATCCCGTCGCCCAGCTCGTTGTGTTAGTGGGATTTCAATTCTTGTTGGGACTGCTTACCGCCCGCCGTGGTTATGTCTCGATATATTCCTCAACGCTCTGACGGATTCACTATCGTCGTTCTCATGGCATAATTATATTTTTCTACTCGGTGATTTTAACGTTGATTTTAAAAACAACAACCATATTAATTATACAATGCTTTCGGATTTCTTAAAGTATAAAAACTTAACGCAACACATAACCGAAGCTACGCACTTTACAGATCACAGTCAGACGATCCTAGATCTCGTCTGTACAGATGCTCCGGTCACTCATATACGAGTTGATTTTATAAAAGATTTAAGTAGTCACGCATTTATATCGTGCCAGCTCAATATAATAAAGAATAAAACACCTTCTAAATTTATAAGTTATCGACCTATAAAGGACATCGATTTTGACCACTTTAAGACCGATCTATTAGCTGCTGATGTCAATTGTATTGAAAATCTATGTAATATTGACGATATGGTTCAAAAGTTTACGAGGGAATTGTTACGTCTCTTTGATATTCATGCCCCAGTTAAGACAATACGGATTAAAGATTCACTACATCCTTGGATCACTTACAATATAAGGCAAATGATGCAAACTCGGAATCAAGCACATGTTCGAGCTCGTAAAACTGACTCTGACTCACATAAAAAATATTATAAGGAACTTAAGGGAGTAGTAGCAACTGCTTTATACGAAGAGAAAAAGGCGTATTTCAAATTCTATATTTCTTCAAATTTTAAAAACCCTCACTTAATGTGGAAGCACCTAAAAAAACATGTAACCACTAAATCTCAAATCACCCACTTTATTCCATCACACGTTGGCAGTGCTAACGATATCAATGAACATTTTCTAAACGTTCCCGGCCAGGATACAGTTACTCTCTCGTATATGACTTTTTACCAATTTAACCGATATAACTCTTCTTCATTCAGCTTTCGTGAGGTTTCCCAAATAGAAGCATATAAAGTTATAAAGTCGTTGCGCTCGAATGCCATAGGAATAGACGGGGTCTCTCAGGAAATGATTCTATTAACACTTCCTCATTTTCTGGACGCACTTACAAAAATTATTAATACTTCTTTCTCCACCTGCACCTATCCTACGTCTTGGCAACAGGCCCTAATTAAACCGATACCCAAGAACGACAACCCTTTAAATCTAAAAGATCTTCGTCCCATAAGTATTCTGCCCGCTTTGTCCAAAGTCTTAGAGAAACTAGCCTGCCTGCAGCTTACTAACTATTTAGAGTTGAATAATATTTTACCCCATGCTCAGTCAGGCTTTAGACAAAAGCGGAGCACCACCACTGCACTTACTAATGTGGTGGATGACCTTCTGACCGCGCAGGCAGCAGGCGAGTGCACTGTTCTCGTCCTGCTTGACTACACCCGCGCTTTTGACTGCCTAAATATACCGCTGCTTTTGTCCAAACTAGCATACTATGGGCTAAGTTTAGAAGCTGTCAAATGGTTTGACAGCTACTTCAGTAATCGGTCCCAATCGGTTGTGCTAGAAAGGAATGATATCGCTCATAAAGAACACTCAGCAGTCAAGCCCATTAATAGGGGGACAGCTCAGGGGTCCATCTTAGGTCCCTTGCTCTTTATTTTGTACAGTGCGGACGTGGTTGAGCAAATCATGAACTGTAAATACCACCTTTACGCCGACGACCTACAGTTGTATATTTCCTTCAAGCCTTCCGATACAAAAATAGCTGTTGACAAATTAAATAGTGATCTTCAAAGAATTTACAAGTGGTCTGAAAATAATACCTTAGTGATAAATCCCACAAAGTCAAAGTACCTTATAATTGGAAATAATAAGCAGGTCAAAAAAGTTACTGCCCAAAATCCGTGTGTTTTTCTAAACGGGCAGGCAATCGACAGGGTTTCAGAAGCACGGAACTTAGGTTTAATAATGGACGAAAACTTGCGATTTGAAGGTCACGTTAAGAGCGTGGTTCGTAATTGTTTTTATCGGCTTAAGGTTTTGTATAGAATTAGGGAGTATATAGGCAGTGATTTACGTATGCAGCTGTGCGAGTCGTTAGTACTATCAAAGTTGAACTATGCCGATACCGTAATAGGGCCTAGACTATTTGCTCGATCACAAAACCTTATACAACGGGTGCAGAATGCCTGTGCAAGATATTGTTTCAATATTCCTCCTCGGGCCCACGTAACGCCGTTCATTGATAATGCAAATATGTTAAAAATGAAATATAGAAGGCAGTTGCATCTTGCGTCTCTGTTGTTCGGTGTTATAAAAACCCAATGCCCGACCTACTTGTATGACAAACTTGTGTGGTTTAAAAATACTGCTCATCTTACGAGATCCACTACAAACTGTCGTCTTGCCTATCCAGCTAAGTGCAATACCGCTTTTCGTGGGAGTTTCAAATATAGTGCAACTAAATGTTGGAACAATATCCCTCCACCACTTCGTCACCTGCAATCTGAAGCGAGTTTTAAAAGACAATACAAAATATATTTATTGAAATTGCAGAAGAATCTGTAAGACACACACACACACACACACACACACACACACACACACACACACTCATACTCACACACACACACGCGGCCAAGTGCCTACACACGCATACACAAAAACGCACACGCGCTTGCGCAATCACATACTCTCTCACACACTAATGCACTCAAATACATATATCTATATACAAGTACATATATGTACCCACACATAGTTTATTTTATTATCTATTTATCTTTCAAATCCTGTACGTCTATTACTTAATTTCATGTGTTTGCAATCTTTATCCTTCAAAAAAATTTTTTTCCGCACGCACCACAAGAAGACGATCCGGCACTGTTTATGTTCATTTTAACTTTGTAATAATATAATATTAAGCTGTTTCTCCCTTAACTCATTGTATCCTTTTTTTGTATATCAGTGTAGTAACGTCTGATGGAATATATATGTAATGTACTTAATTGTTTAGTTTTTTGTCAATTTTTGTAATTTTATTTAAGAACCTTTAATTCTACTTTACAATATTGTGTGCAATAGTTAATCTTGGCAATCTGTTCGTCATCCATCCGAACTGCACGAAAATGTGGTTCACGCTGAAAATCAGTGGCCGTGGCTCGCTGCGGCATAGGCTGAGCGTGGACCCGTTTCGTCATACAATTGTTAATTATATTTGTTATTTGTGTTTCTTGCTGTAATTTGTGTGACGAAATAAATTTTCTTCTATTCTATTCTATTCTATTCAAAGTTTTTTTTGAATAATTAATTTATTTTTTACCGTAAAGGTTATCAATGCAATGCAATTTACAAATATCTCAAATGAATTAAGTTATAAATTTGTTCGGTTTCTCCACATTAACGAATGCTAGCGACCCTTCATACTCGTACTTTACTGATATTGTTATTATCCAAAAGCCACAAATAGCCAAAGTTGCTTAAAATAAATACAAAAATTAAATACTTTATAATATAGTAAAATAACGCTCTTATTAGCTTCACTTCTAACTATGTATGTAACAAAATCTTGGAATCTTAATTTGACCCACTTTCCGGTCTTCGATTAGGATGAAATTTTGCACACGCTCTGAGTTCTGATACATGATTAGCTAAGAAACGTCATTACAAATCCAATATGGCGGCCTCCTCAAGATGGCGGACAGGCTATTTGAAATGCACCCCTATGATATGGGTATCAAATGAAAGGGTTTGCTATCAGAAATACGAAAAAAATAGTCACGTGACTTAAATCCAACATGGCGGACATACAAGATGGTGGATTGGCTATTTGAAATGCACCCCCATGACATGGGTATTAAATGAAAGGCTTTGCTGAATGGGATACGAAATTATTGAAAAAAAAAACAAGTAAAAAACTAAAAATAAATAATGTACTTAGTTTAAAAAGTAAAAAAAACTCGCTTTTTTGAAAATACGAACTAAAAAGTAAAAAATAAGAAGACAATGTATTTTACTGTAAAAAAAAAGCGTGGGGTGGTTTTAAAGATACTATTGAATCCATGCACCCCACGTTTTTAGTGGGTTTACCCACTAGGTTTTTTAAACTACATTATTTTAAAAATGTTTTCATCCTAAGATGTTAAATTTATGTATAGGTGCATTATAATCAAATTCATGTAGATGTATAAATAGATGTACATTATTATAATAATTAATAAATAATACTTTATCTGCTATGGAATCGTTCCAGCATCTTTATATAAAAGCTATAAGCTTTATATAATTTTAGAATATAAAACCGCCCACTAAGTGGCCATGTATGTAATTACCATGTGAAATACAACAGCTGTGCAAAGGTAGAACAATAACTGCGATGTTTTGCTTCTAGTTTCGTGGTAATGGTCATCGATTGCTAGTTGATAATCGCCGCACGTTTGTGGTTAACCTAAAAGAAAATTAAAATCTTTTCATAAAAGATATTTGTCAGATGATAAATTATCCAGGATTTTATTTCGTTATGAACAAAATTAATTTCAGTATTTGCGATACCAGCAGCGCGTACCGCATTAGGACATTGGGCACCCATTGCTAGGGATGTGAGACTAATCAATTTGATCCTCAAGGGCTACCCTAATCTCGATCTATACGCCAGCAAACCCTGCAGTTTCCGAAGCAGCCAGTAGCTTCATAGAGTCTGTGACCTTTAGCAGCAGTATTGCACCCTAAATTGAGTTACTAAAATAATATTATTTTTTATAATTAGGTACTTATATTTTAACAATGTACTATATCAATTTTATCTAAGCAACTAATTTTAGAACTTAACCCAATTTCACATATGTGTTTGGTTATAGACTGTAAACATATGGTTGACTGTAATGAATAAAAAATAAAATAAAGTAGTTCACAAATACTTACAAATAAAAAAAATATGGGATTAAGTGCAACGGATATATATGTACAACGCTTTTTCTTAGTGGATAAATGTTGTAAGCAATCTTGGTACTAGTTTTATCAAAATACTTATATTCTTTTAATCAATAAGAAAATATTTTTTATTAATTGTTTTACTATTTATTTAACTGAAATAAGTTTTTCGTACTGTCTCGAAATTTTTCTCGAAATCCTTTTAATTTCTTTAGTTACATAATCTTATTTAAGCAAATTTGCATTGCTATTGTAAAGTGGTATCCAGTATGGATGTCTACCTAGTTCAAAAAATATACGCATTTATCTTTTAAAATCTCAGAAATTGAAAAATATTTTGTTGACGGAAAGTGTTCATTAAAAAGAGTGCTCGTATAATTGACAGGCACGGTCGCATGAAGCACTGTTGTGTGTAGTAATCGGTATGCTGTTCAGTGACCGTATTCAATTAGGCCATTTGGAATATGCTGCAATAGAGCTATAAAAGAGCGGCATATTGATTGGACGTAGCATCCATACTCATCATGCCGTCCAGTGACCGTATTCAATTAGGCCATTTGGAATATGCTTCAATTGAGCTACAATAGAGCGGCATATGGATTCTATACTCATGGATGCTACGTCTATTGGTATGTGTGAGTGTCATGCCGTCCAGTGAATGTATTCCATTGGGTAGCTATCTGATACAGAATATGTGATATTTATCAATTAAATGAGAGTCGTCCTACTATTACAAACATTGAAATCGAAGTATTTATGAATTATTTTCTGTCACTTTCTACAAATACGAAGCTTAAGAAATATTTTGCATGGAAATACGATGTACTATGACTCTATCCGTCAAAATGATTTTTTTCTACCGGAAATACTCCCGGTGCATAATTGATAACGCCCAACTTGCCGGTAGTAAATAATCATGTTAAGTTACTCTCACGATTCGTTATATAATAATATTCTTTTAAATGTAAAAATTCAAATGTACATATGATTCACTAGCGGCCGCCGGCGACTTCGTCCGCGTGGTCTTAAGTTTTTTTGACCCTATAGCCTTCCTCAATAAATGGACTATTCAATACAAAAAAAAAAAAACAATTTGAACCAGTAGTTCCTCAGATTTGCGTGTTCAAACAAACAAATAAACTCTTCAGCGTTATATTATTAGTATAGATATTTCGTTGTTCAAAATCTCATTTTGGTGTAATAATTAGATAAATAAAGTGACTCCATTGAACCAATAATAAATTGAGACAATATCTCAATTACACCATTTGGAATATGATACAATGGAGTAGTACCTATAGGTATTGATTGGACGCAACATCTGTACTCGGTATGCTGTCTAGTAAACGTATCCAATTACGCATTTTGTGTAAATATTGTAGACTATATATATAGGGTTTCAGTAAAGCGTACTTAAGTCTCTCCTTTCTAATGTAAATTAGGCTACAGACCTTCAATTTAAACTGTACTGTCCGACTGTACTCTGCTCTTTTTTTTGATTGTCACATAAACTGTACCGTTCTCAGTTTTGTCTACACAATTTGATATACTTATCTGATCAGTTAAATATGATTTAACTGATCAGATCGTCTGTACAGATAAAACTGAGCTAACTGGGAAATAATATTGAAGATTTGTATAAGATCTATAGAAAGAGGAGAAGAAAGGTTACTACTTACAGGCTAGTATTACAGTTGCATATTATTGATTTAATGTTCATTAACCTTATCTAATTGACTGATGATTGACTATTGTAAGCACTATCCATCTGTATATACGTTCTGAAGAGACAATATTTCTCATTTGCACACACAGATGTCGTAACAACGTTTGTTTTGCTTAAACTGTAGTTTTGAAAACGGTTGTCATGTTATGAATTATTGGAAAATTTAATTCAATATGAGTATCGTTAAAAAGGATTTACATTTCATCCTTTGGATATTTCGTTGTTGAAAATCTCATTTTGGTGCAATAATTAGATAAATAAAGTGACTCCATTGAACCAATAATAAATTGAGACAGTATCTCAATTTACACCATTTGGAATATGATACAATGGAGTAGTACCTATAGGTATTGATTGGACGCAACATCTGTACTCGGTATGCTGTCTAGTAAACGTATCCAATTACGCATTTTGTGTAAATATTGTAGACTATATATATAGGGTTTCAGTAAAGCGTACTTAAGTCTCTCCTTTCTAATGTAAATCAGGCTACAGACCTTTAATTTAAACTGTACTGAATAGAAGGAAACAAATATATTTCAATCACAAATAAAAGTGGTAAAAAAGTGATTCTCCTTCATTTCAATTGGCAAAGGGAGGCTGACTCAATACGGAGCTTGTGTGATTCAGAATACAATGACACTATCACATCGCCACAGCAAAATTAGCTTTAACCTGCTGCATTATATTTTCCACATCAAAATACAAGAAACAGTGCATTTTCAAGTTAAAAATACACTTAAGATCATAATAAAACTGCGATAGCTCATTTACACTTCTTAGCTATGTTTAAATAGATTTATGCCCAGGGACTTCAATTAGTGACTGATAATAGAAAATGAATTTAGAAGATCTCGTATATCGGTATTCTGTAGTGTTGAAAACAAACAATCCTATTAACTGTGTCGGTCGGTAAACAGTTTCATAATAACCACACAGAGCTCGAATCGTGTTGATGTGTGTTTGTTTGTTTGTAATACTGTGTTGAAACTAGACGTTGAATAACTATTTTGTAATTTTAGCTGTGTACACTAGCTAATTTAATTTTAATTGATGAACAATAATCTGAACAACAATTAATTTGAACTAATAAATAAATATGAAGGAGGGAGATTATTGTCTTTAACGAATTAATTCGATATCTAGAATGTCTGTACATTATTTCCTATGTTTTTGTATTTTCATGTAGACATAATAAGTTATTACATAACCTTTGTTTTTGTATTTTTAAGTAGACGTATTAAGTGTTATATGTGTTTGATAAACTCATGAAATGCTGTCACTGATCTTACTCATGTCGGCGCCCCTTTTTCTTAGCTTGTTAATCTAGCGATTCTTAATCCTGCCCCAGGACCATTCGCTCACTTCTTGTTATTTTTATTGCAAAGACAAACAATTCCATAACATAGTGTTGTTCAGTCTAACAATATAAACTTTCCACGAGACATGAAACTTAGTAAAAATCGTGCTTTAAACCTCAGAAGTTGAAGATCTCAAATGTGCTGTTACAGAGTAAAGTTGTTCCCTACTCTCCCCGGTCTCGCTCTACAATTCAACAGAAACAAAGCTAATAACGTTGCTTCAAGTTTATGAAAGTTTCTTTAAGTGTAAATATTATATTCAATGTAAATTTGTCTCTGTTTAATGTCTTGTTGATTAAATTTCCTAGTTAATTTTTTTTGCAAAGTTTTGAGATCTTCCAAATTATGGAAAAACTGGTACCAAACTGTTTTTAATAAAACAATTCAAATAGTTCAAATATTCCTTTTTACTCCTTGACCTCTAAAATCAATAAAATGCACTAGATGCCTACTCGTAAAATCGATAATCGATATATCGTGAATTTTCAGCACATTTTTGACCCTATTCTAACCTTTCATTTTGTTAATACATAATTGACTAAAATACTAACATTACTATAGTAAAGTTATCGACAATATGGTGCTATTAAAAGTGTAATACCCTTTACAATTCTTAAATTTTTTACAAAATGATCACTGGAAAATACAAGATATTTCGGACGATTGCGCTTAGAGTAGGGCCCCAGATATATAACTTTCTTTCAGTTCTTTTGTCAATTGTGAAAAGAAAAAATATTAATAATTTCTCTATCTATTCACTACCTTCCAAGTTTTCTGGAAGAGACAATAATAAATCATGTAGGAAACTTTGTTATTTTTGCTAGTCAATCGAGATAGCGGTGGGAGTTAAAATCTGTGGGTAATTTATCAGTGACCCAAAGTTTGTGAAACTTTTGGAGCGCCCACCGTCAACATAAGTTCGATAAAGTTTATAAAATTCTGCGTTGTAGAAGTCTTTACCATTTTCCCCTTCTTGGAACTGTTGATTACAATTAAGTATTAATGTCGATGTACATTCTACGATGTAAATATTTTCATAAAATCATCACAGTCAGACTCGTGACTCGTCCATAAAATAGCCGTTTTTTACGCCTCAAAAAAACTCAAACCGTGATTATTAGAACTAATTTTATTAGCATTATAATACCAACAATAAGAAAATAACATTTCATTAAGATTCAGATTTTTGCCAACGATATATTAAAAAGGCAAGCGATTTATTAAAAAAAACCTAAGAGTTTAACTTAAGAGTTAGAAGCGCGCATGGCCTGGTGGTTCGCACCTGGTCACGCAAACGATCTATGCAACTAGGCCAAACGGGTTCGGGTGTGAGATGGGTCACCGCTAGTGGCAAAAAATTTCATGCGCGTTTCCGTGCTTCGGAGGGCACGTTAAGCCGTCGGTCCCGGTTGTTGTCGATAGATAACAGTCGTTAAACCTTGTCGGAAGCCTTATGGGCGGTTTGAAAACATTTGACAGCTGGTTGGCAACTAATCCGCTTCTCCACCATCCCGCATTGTAATTGTAAATATTTTCATAAAATCATCACAGTCAGAGTCATCCTTGAAATAACCGTTTTTAAACCTGAAAAGACTCAAACAGTGATTATTAGAATTAATTTTATTAGCTTTATAATACCTACAATAATACAACGATATATTAAAAAGACAAACGATATATTAGTAAACGTAAGAGTTTAAAAACATCATCAATTAAACACAACTATCATTTTCGTGAGATAAACATTCAAAAAGCACATAAACGCAAAAATTTTAGGCGCCTGTAATCTCCGTAGGCGTCGACCAAGCAAAAAGTATAATATTTAACCTTATCATTTATCTTTGGCTTTCTTATTGTAATCTAAGTAAAAGTTCCTCAATAAACTCCGAAGATCCCCTGAATGCTATCAGCGTAATGGTCTATAATATGAAAAATTATGAGCTCATATAATGCTGCACGAGATTGACCCGAGTTTACCGCAATTTACTATTTCCTGGCACCTTTATGGTTATGACGTCCTAATGTAACAATGATGGACGCGGTTATTGGTAAGTTAATACCTACCACAGGTTAATACATAAACTAAATTATGCAGAGAAATGAAAATGTTATTGTATCTTTACATTAAATTTATAATGAAATGAATTGAAACAAATAAAACGTTATAGCTTAGTATTTAAGACACCGCTTTAGGCGTACATCTTTGACTAATAAATTTTTCGTATGCGTACTTATCACTTGTACAATGAAAACTTCGTGATGTTTAGTTATAAGTTTTCATCGGAATTGTCTGATTTACTATATCACATATATCACCAAACTTGGCTTTGTTGTCTTGCAAGCGTAATAAAGTGTCTAGCGTGATGAAGTATCGCCAATTTTTTTTTGGAAACTGTCTCCAGCAGTTAGAAATAAAACGGAGCAAAGTTTTATTTTTAAATAATTAATTTATTTTTTACCGTAAATGCAATGCAAAATTTGTTCGGTTTCTCCACATTAACGAATGCTAGCGACCCTTCATACTCGTACTTTACTGTTATTGTTATTATCCAAAAGCCACAAATAGCCAAAGTTGCTTAAAATAAATACAAAAATTAAATATCAACGAAATGAATACTTTTTAATATAGTAAAATAAAGTAGCCCATGCATTCATTAGCACGCTTTTATTAGCTTCACTTGTAACTGTAATGTAAGAAAATCTTGTAATCCTAATTTGACCCACTTTCCGGTCTTCGATTAGAATGCAATTTTGCACACGCTCTGAGTTTTGATGACTATACATGATTAGCTAAGAAACGTCATTACAAATCCTATATGGCGGCCTCCTCAAGATGGCGGACAGGCTATTTGAAATGCACCCCCATGATATGGGTATCAAATGAAAGGGTTTGCTATCAGAAATACGAAAAAAATAGTCACGTGACTTAAATCCAACATGGCGGACATACAAGATGGCGGATTGGCTATTTGAAATGCACCCCCATGACATGGGTATTAAATGAAAGGCTTTGCTTTGGGATACGAAATTATTGAAAAAAAAAAACAACTTAAAAACTAAAAATAAATAATGTAGTTTAAAAAAACTTATTCTAAAAGAAAATTAAAAACTTTTCATAAAAGATATTTGTCAGATGATAAATTATCCAGGATTTTATTTCGTTATGAACAAAATAAAAGAAAAAGGACATTGGGCACCCAGGGATGTGAGACTAATCAATTTGATCCTACCCTAATCTCGATCTATACGCCAGCAAACCTTGCAGTTTCCGAAGCAGCCAGTAGCTTCATAGAGTCTGTGACCTTTAGCAGCAGTATTGCACCCTAAATTGAGTTACTAAAATAATATTATTTTTTATAATTAGGTACTTATGTTTTAACAATGTACAATATCAATTTTATCTAAGCAACTAATTTTAGCACTTAACCCAATTTCACATATGTGTTTGGTTATAGACTGTAAACATATGGTTGACTGTAATAAATAAATAAATAAAATAAAATAAAAGTAGTTCACAAATACTGAACAATTGGATTATGAACAAATGGAAAAAAAATTGGATTAAGTGCAACGGATATATAGCTACAACGATTTTTCTTAGTGGATAAATGTTGTAAGCAATCTTGGTACTAGTTTTATCAAAATATATTCTTTAAATCAATAAGAAAACATTTTTTTATTAATTGTTTTACTATTTATTTAACGGAAATAAGTTTTTGGTACTATCTCGAAAATTTTCTCGAAATCCTTTTAATTTCTTTAGTTACATATCTTATTTAAGCAAATTTGCATTGCTATTGTAAAGTGGTATCCAGTATGGATGTCTACCTAGTTCAAAAAAATATACGCATTTTTCTTTTAAAATCTCAGATTTTTTTTTTTTTTTCATAATATAAGGTCTTTTGACCCTATTTTCATTACAATCTAGTCTTAAGACTAATGAGTAATTTATTTCTAACTTAAATTGCTAAATACACTATATCTAAGAATGCGTCCGTTAACGTTTCTTAGTCTCTGTTAAGGCGAATACACTTTTTTGTTGTGTCTTATAATAAGTGAATAGTTTTGCACTAGCACTTAGTTATTCTCACTGCACTACACTTCACTACACGAGTTCATGTGGTTTTGTCCTTTTGAGTCTTCTTATGTGGTCTGTAGTGTCGAGGAGCTGAATAGCCTCGACATTGACATGGTGGAGAAGCCTGCGTTCATGGTTCTCTGCGAATTTTTGGATGATGTCTGGAACGAACTCAACTTGCAGGTCCCGATGGAGATCGTTATTTCTAACGTACCAAGGAGCATTTACTATGTCTCTCAAGACTTTATTCTGGAATCGTTGTATTATATCAATGTTACTTTGTTTGGTACAACCCCATAACTGACTGCCATAGGTCCAAACGGGCAACAGTACTTGTCTGTATATTAAGATTTTATTATACACAGACAGCGGGGAGGCTCTTCCAATTAGCCAACGTAACTTTTTGTACTTGATCTCAAGCTCGTCTTTTTTCTTTTTGACGTGCGCCTTCCATCGTAGTTTTGTATCTAAAGTCATACCAAGATACTTTGCGGTATTTGCATATGGTATGATTTTATTATTAATGTATAAAGGGTGTAGCTGTTCTCTTTTATTGGTAAAATCTATATGGACCGACTTCATTTCGTTTAGCGTTATACGCCAATTTTTAGTCCAATCATGGATTTTATTCAAAGCTACTTGAACTTTATTTGTTGATTCCCTTTGGCTTTCGCCAACTGCCAAGACAGCTGTGTCATCAGCAAAGGTTGCTATGGTGTTATCATCAAATTTTGGTATGTCACTAGTGTACAATAAGTATAGCAGTGGACCCAGCACACTTCCTTGTGGTACCCCAGCGTTTATCTGTTTCAGTTCTGAATATTCATCTTCTTGTTTAACTCTGAATGCTCTGTTACATAAGTATGATCCCAGTATGCCTGAAAATTGAGGAACCATAGACCTTAATTTATGTAACAAGCCTTCATGCCAAACTTTGTCGAAAGCTTGGGCTACATCTAAAAATACAGCTGTACAAACATTTTTCTCTTCTAGTGCCTTTTCTACTACATTGGTGATTCTGTGAACCTGGTCAATGGTTGAATGTTGCTCTCTAAATCCAAATTGATGTTCTGGTATCAAATTTTTGAGTTCTATAGCAGGTTTAAGCCTTTTAAGTAGTAGTTTTTCGAATAGTTTGGACATTACGGGAAGTAGTGAGATCGGTCTATATGATGTCACTTCATGTGGAGGCTTTCCAGGTTTTGGTATCATAATAATTTCTGCTACTTTCCATAAGTCGGGAACATACTCAAGCCGAAATGCAGCATTAATAATGTGGGTTAGCTTTACAATCGCTTTGCGTGGTAGGTTATGAAGCACTTCTCCTGTAATTAGATCGAATCCAGGAGATTTTTTGCGACTGATCTTATATTTTATTTCAGCGGCCACTTCCTTTGGTGTTACTAGTTTTATTCTTTGATTAGATGTTGAAGGAAACTCATGTTGAATTTCGTTTAGATTATTTTCGCCACTGTTAGGTTCAAATGTTTTCTCTAGATGTTCAGCGAACCTTTTAGCTTTCTGTTCATTGCTCACTGCCCATTTGCCATTTTCTTCCTTAATTGGTGCTACATGGGCAACAGAACGATTAAGCTTTGCTGTTGCTTTCCATAGTGAATATTCGGTGTTACGACTGTTGGAAAGGTTTTTAAGTAGAGAATGTATTGATTCGTTATTGAATTTTTTTATTTCTCTGCTGATTTGCTTTGTTAGATTGTTAAGTACCCTTTTGTCTTGAGGGTGCCTAGTCTGGTGCCATTTATTCCGCTGCTTTCTTTTTTCAAGAATAAGGTTCAATATTGAACTTGGGTAATTGGTAGTTTTTGTTCTAATTTGGAGGCTTGGTGTATTTTGCCATGCTGATTTTTGGATGTTTCTTATAAATAATTCTAGTTCTAAGTCTAATTGTTTCTTACTTTTAAGTGGAACTTTTAGATCTATGCTGTTTTCTAAATCTATCTTAAAATTATCCCAGTCAGTGTATTTGTTCACTAGCCTTGACATATTTTGCTTATTTACAATTTTATTATCTAGAGTTAATTTTATAGCTGAGTGGTCAGACGTCATATCAAGACACTCTTCTACGTGTAAAAAATTTGTGCAAATATTTTTTATTATAAAGAAATCAATTAGATCTGGTATTTTTGCTGGGTCACTTGGCCAGTATGTTGGTTTTCCAGTGGACATTACGTTACATTCCATGTCCTTTATTGCATTCAGTAGCTCTTTTCCTTTAGTAGTTGTTAACCTTGAGCCCCAAAACGTATTTTTGGCATTAAAATCTCCACCTAGGATATATCTTTGCCCTAGCGTTTGAAGAAATGTTTTATAATCATCCTTTTTCAAAGAATATCTTGGTGGACAATATATGGCCGCTATCGTTATGGGGTAGGTTAATGTCTTAACGCAAACAGATACTGATTGAATTTTTTCCTCTTCAAATTTTGATTTCTCATGGTGACTGATGGTTTCTTTAATTATAATTGTGCTACCGCCCCTTGCCGAATTGCGCGGGTGTAGTGCGTGGTACACTTTATACCCCTTAAACTCAACATAAGACTGTTTGGTAAAGTGGGACTCTGATATCAGGCAGATGTCTATATTCTCTGTATTTAGGACTACTTCAAGTTCCATCTTGTGTTTAAGTAGCCCATTGGCATTCCAAGCTAAAATTCGTAGCTTTTTATCCATTTTAAATTTATGATACTGGTGCCTGAACTCTATGTTCAAGTTTTTTTAATCGTTCATCAAACGATGACATGAGTTTTAAGATTTCATTAATCTTTTCATCCATTGTAGTGTTTGTCTGAGAAGTATTGTTTTTAGTTGCGAGATTCTTAGACACCATATGAGCATATGTGACATTTTTAGTTGCAAGCTGGGTACTTACATGAACGCTCTTGCCTTCCTGTCTCAGAGCCTGTTGTGTTTCTTGAGGCTTGATGGGCTTCTTTAGGTTCTTACTTTTGATTCTTTGCATTTCTTTGGCTACTATACAACCTCTGTAATTAGCAGGATGTGGTTCGCCACAGTGGATGCATTTAGGTTTTTCTTCTAATGTTTTTGTGCACTCTTTAGTAAGGTGCTTTCCAGTGCACTTAACGCATCTTGGTTCCTTAGAACAGTACCTTTGCGTATGTCCATATGCTTGGCATCGCTTACACTGGGGTATCAGTTTTGGGGCTTTAAGGGCATGTATTTCTACTTTACACCCTAGAATACTGTTTATTTTGTAGATCTTGTTGATGTCTTCGGTGTTTTTAAAAGTCAGTATAAACATGTTGAGTGGCTCCTTGTTATTCCATTTAAGTTTATTAGTGGCGTCCTCTATGAGGTACCCTTTATTTTTTAAATCTTCTATTATTTTGGATGGCGTACAAGTATGGTGCAGTTTTTTAGCCATAACTCTAATTGGTCTCTCTTGTTTGTTCTCGTAAGAGTGCCATGGGCAGTTTTTTTGAGTTAGAAGCTTAGTGATTGCTCTGTATGACTCATCGTCTTTTGCATTGATTTTTAGAGATTCACCAGTCATCATTTTAATAACAACTGATTCATTCAATTGACTTTCAGCTAAAAAGTCATAAAAAGTTTGGTAATTTTTGACGCCGTCCAGTATTATAGGGGGAGGTGGTGGCATTTTTCTTACCTTTTCTTTCAAGTTGTCATTTTCAACTACATTTGTGTCTTTTTGTGGTGGAGAGATGCTTGGTGACCTGTTTAATTTCCTCTTTTTCCTCGTCTTCTGTCGTATCCACTCCGTTTCTTTTGCCAGTTCATCTTCGTCCGTGCAGTATTCTACATGCTCCGGTGAACTTTTGGTGTTCGTGTTAGCACTTGTTTTTTGTTGTTGTTCTTTGTTGGCCTCAATCTGCTGCTCTAGCTCTTTTATTTTATTTTGCATGTCCTTAATAATAGACTGCAAGTTTTGTCTTTCAGATTTCTCTTCTTTATAGGCTTTATACAGAAGATGTTCTGTTTCGGTAGTTAATTTAATGTTTCGATGTTCAGACATTTTTAATCATATAATAAACACTTCGCCTTAACAAATGTTTACATATGTCATCATAATGATCACGAGATCGAAACTAGGTCATCGCGAACGCGGACGCGAGCCGGCCAACGGCAGCGGCGTGTTTTGCGGCGTCAGCACTGCACTTCGCTACTAGCACAAACAATCGACGTGACTGTTCTCGTTGAAGATTAAACTGTCTCAGAAATTGAAAAATATTTTGTTGACGGAAAGTGTTCATTAAAAAGAGTGCTCGTATAATTGACAGGCACGGTCGCATGTAGCACTGTTGTTTGCAGTAATCGGTATGCTGTTCAGTGACCGTATTCAATTAGGCCATTTGGAATATGCTGCTATGGAGCTATAAAAGAGCGGCATATTGATTGGACGTAGCATCCATACTCATCATGGCGTCCAGTGACCGTATTCAACTAGGCCATTTGGAATATGCTTCAATTGAGCGGCATATGGATTCTTTACTCATGGATGCTGCGTCCATTAGTATGTGTGAGTGTCATGCCGTCCAGTGACTGTATTCAATTGGGTAGCTATCTGATACAGAATATGTGATATTTATCAATTAAACGAGAGTCGTCCTACTATTACAAACATTGAAATCGAAGAATTTATGGATTATTTTCTGTCCCTTTCTACAAATACGAAGCTTAAGAAATAATTCGCATGGAAATACGATAACACGTCTTGACGTTACAAAGTACTATGACTCTATCCGTCAAAATGTTTTTTTACTACCGGAAATACTCGCGGTGCATAATTGATAATGCCTAACTTGCCGGTAGTAAATAATCATGTTAAGTTACTCTCACGATTAGTTATATAATAATATTCTTTTAAATGTAAAAATTCAAATGTACATATGATTCACTAGCGGCCGCCGGCGACTTCGTCCGCGTGGTCTTAAGTTTTTTTGACCCTATAGCCTTCCACAATAAATGGACTATTGAACACAAAAAAAAAATTTGAACCAGTAGTTCCTCAGAGTTGCGTGTTCAAACAAATAAATAAACTCTTCAGCGTTATATTATTAGTATAGATATTTCGTTGTTCAAAATCTCATTTTGGTGTAATAATTAGATAAATAAAGTGACTCCATTGAACCAATAATAAATTGAGACAATATCTCAATTAGACCATTTGAAATATGATACAATGGAGACTATAGGTTAGGTATTGATTGGACGCAATATCTGTACTCGGTATGCTGTCTAGTAAACGTATCCAATTATACATACTTCAACTCAGTTGTGCGCGCGGCGCTATGTGTGCGTGGGCTAGTAATTATGCAGCTTTAATTTGTGTGACAGTGACGCGGCCGTGATTTTCCGAACAACTTCACTGTACCTCTTGTCACGCACACAAAGTCACTGTGTATATACAGGTTTACCCATACATAGCGCCGCGCGCACAACTGAGTTGAAGTATCTATACGCATTTTGTGTAAATATTGTAGACTATATATATAGGGTTTCAGTAAAGCGTACTTAAGTCTCTCCTTTCTAATGTAAATCAGGCTACAGACCTTTAATTTAAACTGTACTGTCCGACTGTACTCTGCTCTTTTATTTTATTGTCACCTAAACTGTACCGTTCTCAGTTTTGCCTACACAAATATGATTAACTGATCAGATCGTCGTATAATTGACATTTAAATTTTTACAATCAAAATAAGATTGTAAAAATTTTGTAATTGTAATAGTGAAAATGTAATTGTAATTATTGATCTATAGAAAGAGGAGAAGAAAGGTTACTACTTACAGGCTAGTATTAGAGTTGCATATTATTGATTTAATGTTCATTAACCTTATCTAATTGACTGATGATTGACTATTGTAAGCACTATCCATCTGTATATACGTTCTGGAGAAGAGACAATATTTCTCATTTGTACACACAGATGTCGTAACAACGTTTGTTATGCTTAAACTGTAGTTTTGAAAACGGTTGTCATGTTACGGATTATTGGAAAATTTAATTCAATATGAGTATCGTTAAAAAGGATGAAGGACTTTAACTATGTACATTTTTTGAAAAGAAAATGTAAATAAACTAAAATAAAGAATGTGCTTCAAGGAATTCCAGTTATCCCCATAGGATAATGTAACGTACATATCTTCCAGTAATGTAAGAGAGCATAATTACATTACAATACATATCTAGAGGCAGTATTTTCTTTCTCAATACAAGGAAAAATCTATTTATATTTGAATATTTTTTTTGTTGATATACACACATAGAAATAAAAGATTGATGTGAAACTGAAACTTTGTGTTTTGTTGAATATTACTAATGTAGTTTATTTATCCATTTACAGTGTTAAACTAATTTTTACCTACTAAGTATATACAGTGTAGTGTATATATATGTAAGTGAGTTTAGTATAAATTGTGATAGATACACACACAATAGTACAGTACAGGTAGAGTTAGTGTTTGTGTGAGGATCTTAATATATAGATACATATTTACAACAAAATATTAAATCATTTGATTTAATATAATAACTTACAAAATGTAGGAGGAGAAATAAATATACAATAATAAGCCTGCAGATCCACATTATGGATTCCACAATAAATGTAAAACATGTTGTTACGGCTAAATAGTTACTTTTTTAAATTCAAGTATTAATTAATCTTTATTAAAGTCTCATAAAAATCCTCTCATTTGGATAAATAACTTTGTAACGTAAGAAAAAAAGTAATCTGTGTCACGGTAATATTATCTACTACTGTGTTACTTTGATAAGTAACTTGTACTAGGATATTTCTTTAAAAACAGACGCAATAATAGAAATACGTAATGAATGGTGTCTATTGTAACTTAACTTATGTACAAGTTTAAATAATATATAATTTACCTAGCGCAAATTTGACGCCGGTCCACGCGGTGCGGACATAGTGGAAGAGGCGGCGGTAGAGCGGGCGGTGGCGGCGGCGGCGCGGCGCCTCCGCGTCGGGCGCGGGCGGCGGCTCGGACTCGGCCTCGCCCGCACCCCCTCGACCCTCCACCGACGACGCCGTGGCGTTGCCCACCCAGCTTTAACCAACACGCCCCTCCCGCTAATGAAACCGCACCATTATCACGCATAACACGCACTCACTTTACATTTTACGCACATCTTCGAAACAACGTTCAACACTTATTTCGGTCCTATGTATATAACGTATACGTATATAGTATAATACGTATAAAGTTAAAGTTTTTATCCACTTGCTTGATTTATGTAAAGTATTCAATCGATTTTGTGCTGAGAGTAATTGGAAAAGTCAAACACTTATATTTGGAGACAGCTTTGTTTCAGTGGTCCTATGTTGACGCTTTGAGAGCTTAATAATTAAAATGGCATCCGTAAGCTTCGTAATTAGAGACAAATTGGTTATTTACATGCCTTTGATAATTGTTTACGGATCTCAAATAATTGGTACTTATTATTCAATATTGTTACTCGGAATTCGTTAATTTATTGGAGCTTGTGACAGTGATATAAACAAACAAAGTCACTTTTGTGAAAGTTAGTGAAAGTTAGGAAGCGGAGAAGTTAGTTTTTCCTGCGAAGCGTTCAGAGGGTGAGCCGGAAATCTGTGAACAAAGAAAATTTGTTGTTAGTAGTGTTAATCGTTTAATAGGTAAGTTATATAGAGAAATTCTGCATGTAATAACGTGTCAAAGTGATACCTGTAAATGAATATTATGTAAAATGTTTATATTATATTGTAGAGTAGTGAGAGCGAATGGTATAAATAATTTTGATTCCATCATACGAGTATATTCTAAGTATTTTTATAATTGGCTGCAACCCTTTCTGCATCCCACTCCTGGGCACGGGTCTCTCCCCATTATTGGGGAGGCCTGGAGCTTACTCCACCACGCTGCTCCAATGCGGGTTGGTGGAGATGCGGTTTAGTGGCCAACCCGCTGTCGGATGTTCTCAAACCGCCCATAAGGCCTCCGACAAGGTTTAACGACTGTTATCTATTGAAAACAACCGGGACCGACGGCTTAACGTGCCATCCGAAGCACGGAAACGCGCATGACATTTTTTGCCACTAGTCACCCATCTCACATCCGACCGCGCCCGTTTAGCTTAGTTGCTTAGTTCGCTTGAGTTTTGCGCCAACCGCCGGGCCATGCGCGCTTCATTTTTTTAATTATAATATTATTAATATTATAATTTTTGTAATTAAGATTTCATAATTTCCGTGCAGTTGAAAAAGTTGTTTACTCCTCAAAAGATAAGTAACATTTGAATTTTAAAACATATACTTTAACACTGGCTACTTTATGTATTCTATAAAAATATTTTTTCGATAATAAAAAAAAATCTGTTTACTTAATTAAGAAGTTAACTCTGTAATACGATGCTTCTGTCCTTCAAGCCTTACTGTTACTAAAGTTCGTCTTTAATCCTATTGAAGGGTTGAAGTAATAGTAAATGTAAACGGAGTGCTTAATTTGAGCGTAGTTAGTCATAAATAAAGACGGCGCGTTCAGCCGCTGTTTACGTCAGATTTGCATTAGAATTAGATTCCTGGGCGTGTATGCAAATATTTGTTAGATATGCACGAAAATGGTGTACTGAGACCTCCTCGGTGGCCTCCTTGCAAAGGGTTCTAGAATTTCTAGGCGAGCCTTACTTGGGTCAAAATAAGATAAAAATATTTCATTAATTTTTGGAATACAAATATTCTCTTAAAGAACATCAATGTTCTCGCGGTCAGTAGCTCTAGGTTTTTAGTGCCATATGGGCGATGAGATGAGCAATAGGTTGCTGACACAAAATTCGTTTTTCCCTGTACCGCAAGCCTATATAGATAGTTTGAGCTCCCACTGTTACAGATCGCAACATCGAAAGTCCCTTTTTAGTAGATAGTACTAACGACTCTGGTCCCTAGCCACAGGGGCTGTTTATGATACAGACCGTGTGGTTGGCTGTTACACTTTTTACATCCCACCACTGGGCAAGGCTCTTTGGGCTCTCTCATTGAGATGGCCTGGAGCTAATCCCACCACGCTGCTCCAATGCGGGTTAAACTTATTGTAGTTGAGTGCTGCGATATAGTGAAAACTAATTTAGGTAAATAAATAACAACTAGCGCTCACAACTATTTAATTGAAGCAATAAATTAGTTCACAATTACTTTAAAAAGAACGCCTAGAAGAAGAAGGAAAAGTAGAAGTAAGAATATCTAGTATTTTAGGTTCCATATTCATAGTAATTGAGGCAATACCGTTTTGTAGGTAAAGGAATTATATTTTAAACTAATATTTTGCTATTTCACGCATGTCTTGGCGGCTAGCGTAGAACGCAAGCGGTATTTGCAGCTAAGCCAAACGGGCTCGGTCGGGTGTGAGAAGGGTGATCGCTAGTGGTAAAAAAATTCATGCGCGTTTCCGTGATTCGGAGGGCACGTTAAGCCGTCGGTCCCAGTTGTTGTCGATAGATAACAGTCGTTAAACCTTATCGGAGGCCTTATGGGCTGTTTGAAAACATACGACAGCTGGTTGGCCACCAACCCGCATCTTCACCAACCCGCATTGGAGCAGCGTGGTGGAGTAAGCTCCAGGCCTCCCCAACAATAAGGAGAGACCCGTGCACAGCAGTGGACGCAAGAAGTTTTATTCTATTCGAGGGGTGAAGTAATAGTAAGTATAAATAAACGGAGAGCTACATTTGAGAGTAGTTAGCCATGCATAAAGCTGACGCACTCAGTCACTTTTTGCTTCGGATTTGCATTAGAATTGGATGACCACAATATTATGCAAATGTTGTGGTAAATACGTCACGAAAAATTACGGGAGTCATATTATACGCGTGGTGTTTGCGAGTGATACTAGAATTATCGTTGTTGTTGTTAAAACTTGTTTATTTGTTAAAGATAGATGTTATAAAGCCCTATTTGAGGGGTATTCCATAAAAACCTAGGGAGAGTTTGTGCTTTTCTATTCCATCTATAGCTTACAATGGTGTGAACACAACATACATCGTCGTCGGTAAAAGTGTAATCTATTTAAATTTAATATAATTCAACCGTTTACTAGGCAAGGAATTAAGCGCCAACAGTATATTTTTATCCTTGAACTATTTCAGAAGTTTGACTCTAATCTTGTTTTAGGCGTAAAGTAATTGTATCCATAAACGAAGAGTTTAACTTGAGCTTTGTTAGTCATGAATAAAAACGGCGCCTTCGGACGTTATTTGCTTCAGATTTGCAATAGAATTGGATGGCTGAGATTCCATGCAAATGTTGTGGTACATACTCCACGAAAAATGGCGAGAACCATATTATAAAGCCACATGACGTTATTTGCGAGTGCCACTAGTAAAATAATAATATTTCTTTATTAAAGCTGTTCGCAATTATACACAATTCTTGGCGTTAAGTAACCACTGTAGTACTACTTACGTTAGTAACAGTTAGTACTCTGTGGTAGTACATAGATATTTATAGCCTGTTTATATCTCAAAGACGTGTTTTATAGCCTGATTCTCGCTTCGTCCCATGGAAATATATGTAAGAATTTATGTTCTTTTATTCCGTCCAGATTACAAAATTGATAAAATTTTAGCCTGGTAAAGTTTTTCTGAACGTGTATAAAACCGTTACTAAGTAAAGAAATTAATGCAACTGTTGATATTTCTGTGCTCTTGACGCTTGACTACTCATATTTCAGAAGTTTGACTTTAATTCTATTCGAGGGGAGAAGTAATTGTATATATTATTATAAGCAAACTGGGAGTTTAATTTGAGTGGAGTTAGTCATGAATAAAGCTGTCGCAGTCAGCCGCTATTTGCCTCGGATTTGCATCAGAATTAGATTCTCGCGAGTTCATGCAAATGTTGTGGTAGATACGCAAAAAAAAATTACAAGCGTGGTATTATGATGTAGCCACACAACATTGTGTTAACGACAGCTATATAAATTTTATAAAGGCTGTAAACAATAATGTATGCCTTAGAGAGCATAATTTCTTAAAGTATATAGTCCACCAGTTAGTGGCCTATTTAAAGCATAAATTGCTCTCTATTTCGATTCTGATGGAACAACACAAGTTTGTACAATACTTTTTGCTAAGTAATCACTGCAGGAGAGACGTTTACATTATGTACCTACATCTGTTTTCTATCCCGAAGACGTATCTTTTAAACAATATATCAATATAGAACCTTTTTTAACCTTCAAACGGTGCTCTACAACCCTGTAAGAGGTAAAAATCCCCCTTAATCTAGTGTTATGGGGGATTTTTAACTCATTAAACTCCCCTCAGTGCTTGTAAAAGGTTGTGGGATCTCCCGTGAATCGTTTTGGTGCTCTCCTTAAGCATATGTTTCATGTGAACAATTTAATATTTTGGAAGAGTTAATACTTTTATTAACATCAGAACCATATTACGGAGAATCTACTGCTACACATATGATAATGTGTCGTCGTACGTTTCGGGGCTGCTGACTGAACGATTAGAGCTCCTTGAGCTCCTACTCTTGCCGAAACTACCAAAACAAACTTCTAAAGCCCCTTTTTAGTAACCTATGACTGTATGGTCTCGAGTTACAAGTTGCAATTCTGATCATTTCACCAAACGTAGCATGCTTAAAACTGCCATGTATAGCGTAATACTTAAATTATTCAAGTTCAAAGTAAACTTCTAAGAAATGCCAATAACCTAGTATTACGTGCACCTAGGACTAAAAGCTACGGTAAAAAGAACCTTATGTATGAAGGTGTTCAGCTGTATAATAAGCTCCCCAAAGATATTAAGGACTCACCGTCTATAAAAACCTACAAAAGATTGTTAAAACATTATATTCTTAATAACTCCCAATCATCATATATTTAAAACCTGAAAATAAAATAATTAATAAAATTGTATTAATTAAATCCACAAAAATAGCACAAAATAACTTATACTTGTATTAAACTACTTATTTAACACTATGCAATATACTTATATGTAGATATCTATCTTTTTAAGCGATAATAATATAAACAGTTGCAATACTTTACACACTTAAAACACTACTTACAGTACGAAAATACTTTAATATATCAATAATAATATATTTACCCTACTTAATAAATATATATTGGTATTAAAATACTTAATACATATTAACATATTTTTCATCTTTATTTTTTTATATATTATTATTTTGCTAAACTGTAATTATCTTTATATATAATACACTTCAATTAATTGAAAGTAACAAAAAAGAAATATAACAAAAAAGAAACATTATTTACAATAAATATGAGTTAAACAAATAATAATTAGTAATCAAACTAACATACTTTACGATGCCACATCTAGTCGCTTTAAATCCATGCCGCGCTCCATACTGTTTTCAATCTGCCCTCATGTTTTGTAATTTTTGCTTTGTTTACCTACATCTAATCTGTTAATGTCATATTAAACTGTGCATACATTTGACTTGTAATTTAAGTGTATGAATTAGACACTAAACTTATGGGTACTGTTACGTTATGCTCGTGTACGCTGTAATTTTTGTTTAATATGTTAAAATAAACATGTTTTCATGTAAGTGAATTTTGTAAATTCTTAATGAGAATAAATTTCTTTAAACCTAAACCTATTACTACCAGTAATATATAAACAAGATATTGTTTAATTAAAAATCTTTCAAACAAGTTTAGGTATATATTTTTGCTCATTATATTCACCGACAAAATTAAATTATGGTATGTAATTAATAACTCCGACCATTACCTGTTTACGTCAGATATTGACGAAGGAATCATTAAAATTTTAATGATTTCAGGCGCTGAATTGACAGAGATAGTGTTGTAGCTATGAAATATTCGCGTCGCGTCTATAAATTAATTTAAAAGTGACATTAATTATTCTTAATTGCCAATTTAAAATGTACGTAACCAACAGTTGTATTTTTAATTAATAATTGCAGATGGCATGGCACTATGCGAATTTCACTGGAATTCAGTGGGCCTTACAGATTGCAATAACCTCCAATGAATTAAAGAAACCCAGTTTTCCGTCATGCAATACTATTATTATGTACTTATAAATGTTTTTCGGAATTTATTCGATTCTTTGGCATCTAGTCACAGTCGCTTTTAAGCGATACCTTTAAGGGGCCCATATACGAAACGATCTGACTGTACGATATATCTGAAGAATGTTTTGACGATCGATCGCTTAAAAGTTTGCCGCTCACACACGAAACGATTGGTTGTAACGATCGACCATTTACTTGTTTGAAACGGAATGATAAAGATGTCCTCGAATAATTCAATACATGTTCTTATAAAATGGAAAACGAACTTCTTTTCCTTACCTATGTGGTAAGTATCATTATCTATATGATGTTAATAATTACCCCAAGAAACTTACATTCTAGTACGTAACGCGCTAGCCAAGGCGTGCGGTGCGTGCAGCGATCGCCGTCGAATCGTTAATCTCAAAGAGCCATACACTGTCGATTCATCGTCACGATATTGATGATTGCATGGGGTTTTGTTGCGATCTTCGAAATCGTCTTCGATGAAGTAAATCGTTAACGATCTTCACATACACTTTCGATCCGTCGTTTCGATCGGTCTGAAAAGACGGATCGTACAGACGGATCGTTCCGTATATAGACCTCTTTAAAGTAACCAGCAATTTTTTTTAAACTTTGTATTTCATTTACTCGTATTTACAGTAATAAAAAATAGAAAAGGGTGACGAGGTAAGGTAATGTAAGATAAAGCATTGAGTAAGAATCTCGAAGACAGTAAAACTGGATCGAATTCAACGAATTAAAGACCATAAAAATAAATTAACATTCTTTTTATCTGTGCCTAAAAAAACATTGAGCGTGCGGTATTGGATTTACAATACACAAATCGACGTATTTAATTTTCATTCGACTTGTGTAAATAGATTATCACTCGTGAAAAGAATATTCTGTCCGTAGTTATTTCGTTTTATGGCTGTTTACTCGTTGGCATTCAATATCCAGTAGCCAATTGAAAAAAAAAATCTTTTATCAATGTACACATTGATATTTTTCGATGAATAAGAAAGGAGAAACGCAACGCAATAATCGGGAAAAAATACCTACTTGCCGCTAAGTTAAAGTTCTTAGATTTTTCCTTTTGCGGGTAATTGTACACAGGAGCCATCCAATTATTATATCTATCAGCGTTATTGGCTATCATGCGGTTTTATAGGTAACTCTTTAACAAAACTTAATACAGAACTTATTGACATTTTGGCTGCAACCCTTTTTGTGTCCCATTGCTGGGCGCAGGTCTCTACCCATTTTGAGGCATTAAATATTGGGTGCGGATGCGGGTTAGTGGCCTACTCGTTGTCTCCCCACACGCACGGTCAAATTATTGTTATCGATAGATAGACACAGGGACCGACGGCTTAACGGGCCCTCTGAAGCATGGAGCGCGAAGTTTTTGCCACTAGCTGTCATCTATCTCACACTCGACTGCACTCGTTTGGCTTAGCTGCGTGGATCGCTTGCGTTCTATGCCAGCCGCTAGTCCACATTTGTTTTCGCAAAATTTATTGTATTTTTGTACTGACGATTAAATTAATTAAAAACCACTCTTAACTTCAACATCACTATTCAATTTCACTCTGTATATAAATTATAGTCCAAATAATGAATTTGGAATTTATTTATTCATATGAATTTTATTGTAGTACAATGTACTCGTGTGAAAATACTTACTTTCCATAATTCAGCAAATCAATGAATTTAACTTTCATTCGGATTTCTGTAAAAAGATTTTATCGTTGGATTATATCGTGGAAGAATATTACTCTGTATTTATTTCGTTCGTGGTTGTTTAGTCGCTGGCATTGAATACTAGGCAATCAGTGTGCCATGTTATTTATTTAATATAAGATTTTGTTTTAATTATTTTATCGATGGTATCGTGGTTACGCGCACATATGTACATAAAAACAAAAGGCACCGACAGCGTAGCAACATTTACTTCAAAATTTGTCTTCTGTGACTATATTTCTATAGCAAAGAATCCATGTAAATATTAGAATCTGGCTAACTACTGCAGTGTTGGCTACTGCAGCTAACTTCTTAACATTAACATTACAGGTAATATATATTTATCATTATTGGTTTCTTGGAATATTCCTTTATTGTGCAAAATCGAAAAACCAATAAAATTTGCGCAATTTAAATAATTGTATTCGTTTTACAGTGGCTTATTTGCACTACGTTACATATGTATATTTTATTATTTCAGTTGGAACAGAAAATATAAATTAAATCTGGACATCGCCGCGTCCCAGCCTTGTCTGATGATGATTATTGAGGACTACGGCGCGTGGGAATGAAGAGGCCCACAGGTGCACAGACATACTCTAACATCGATCGCGAATCATTAGTTTTTAAGACGATTATAATGTAGGATTTAATAATTAAAATTTCGTTTAGAAAACTATAACTTTTCATTTTGCATCCTGCAGCGACTGCCCTATATATAACTACTGTGATTCTGTGAAAACAGTGCCACAATACAGAAAATCAGGTAGGTATTTAATTTTCATTGAGACTTGTAAATAGATTATCGCTCATGTGGATAAATACTCTGTTCGTAGTTATTTCGTTTTATTGCTATTTACTCGCTGGCATCCATTATTCGCCCATCAATATATTGAGTACATACATTAATTGAAGTCTCATTTAAATTAACACACATTTACAGCAACCATTCTTTGCAAAATACACATATATGAGTAATTTGCAATGATATTGCAAACTCTTATGCAACAGAAAATTTCAAAACTCTTTCTCTCTCATCGTTTTTCCTCGCGATATGACCGAAGAACTCCAGGATTTTCTTGAAACATATGGTAGAGAGCCTCTTTTGTGTAGCTGTTTAAGAATTGATGCGTTTGTCCTATGTGTGTCTCCAACACCACATTTCGAAGGAATCTATGCAGTTTCGTTCTGCTGATTTTATGGTCCATGTCTCAGATCCATACAAGAAAATAGAAAATAACAGGGTCAGTACCAGTTTAATCTTGGTTTTAATCGATATTTTCCTGTCCTTCTAAATTTTCTGAAGCTGTTGCTGCTGACATTGCGCTTTTGGCCATACCCATGCGTTGGCGTATTTCTTTCTCACAAGACCCGTTGTTGCTGATGCTAGAGCCCAGGTATACAAAGTTTTCTACAATTTATAGGTCAAGGAATCCACGAAAACTAACTGGTTAGTACAATCCACCACCATAATTTTAGTTTTCTTGTTAATGGACAGGCCTAGGTCCACACTAGCTACCTCCATTCTCTGCAGAAGCAAATGCATTTCCTCTTCATTTGAAGCTACTAGCGTGGTATCATCAGCGTAGCTGAGATTGGTAATTTTAATTTCGCGTGAATGCGTTTAATATATGAAGCACGATTTTGCTGGCATGCGACATTAAGGACAGTGTTCGGTAGTTGCTATAATTATTTGCGGACCCTTTTTTTTTAGGAAAGAGGAAGGATGATGGATTCTGTCAAGTCTTTTAGGCCAAACGCCGGTCGTCCAGATTTTGTTACCTTTCATGTGTAGCGTATTGATGGCTGTGTCACCCAAGGACTTCAGTATCTGCGGTGATATCATCAGGACCTGGGGCTATTTTTGGCTTGAGGTGCTGCAGTGCCGATGTTATTTCTGAACGAAGGATATTTGGTTCGAGGGTTAGTGAGTTCCAAACAGGTGAAATTAACGAATCTCTTTGATTATTACAGCTATTCAGAATATCTGCGCCATCTGTCTGTAACGTCTTTTAGCTCATGAAGTAGCTGCCCGTTCTCATCCTCAACTACCCAAGTCGTGGCTTTGAATTGCCTTGATAGCAGGCGAACTTTTTTAAAGAGATCCGCGGTTTGGAACGGAGTGTTGTTCGATGTCACTAGTGTCACTACAGATGTTTTGAAGGAAACAGTTTTTGTCACGCCGTAGATGTCTATCTATACTTTTGAAGAGTTTTGAGTATTCAGCCGTGACGTCGGGATTTTCTAGTTCTTTGATCTTAATGTCTTTCCTTTGTTCGATTAACTCCCAGGTACTGTCATTCATCCAGTTCTTCTTTTTGCATTCCGGTGTCCTGCTGTTCGTGAGGTTACTGAGGGTTATATGTGCCTTAAAATGTTCCCACTGAGAATTTGTATCTTGTTCTGATATGCAAGGATCTTCCTTCAGTTTTGTTTCAAGAACCTGTTGGAAAGTACCTTTGTCAGTAATACTTAGAATTCTTGGTTTGGGTGGTGAATATTTTTTAGGAGCTTTTAGTCAAATAGTCATATTTGCGAGTAGCAGATTATGGTCGGAGCCACATTCCACACCGGGAAGGTCTTTGTAATTTGTAATTGATGTTTTCCAGTGGATATTAATCAGATCATAGTCTATTTGGTTTCTGTATCTATCGCCTTGTTATTTCCACGTATAGAGGCGTCTTGGATGGTATTAGAAGAATATGTTTAGGATAGATAACTTCCTGTCAATGCAGATCTCTAGAAACCTTGTCCCACGCTCATTTTTTTCACGGACTTGGTGACCTTAAAACGAAATGTGATACAGAGAACGAACTGAGGTTCGTTCTCAGTACCTAGGTTTTTGACTTTAGCATTCTAATCTCCAAGAATCAAAGTAACTTCAGTTAGGTAGCTTATTCAGAGTATCCCCGAGTGTTCCATAGAAATTGTCTATCTCCTCTTCTAAACATCGTGAAGTAGGTGCGAAGATCTTCACAATATTCAAAAAAGCACGGTGGTTCCCAAGTCTTTCTGTGTCAGTCTTTTAGAGGGAATTTAGATATAAAGGCCACTGGTTACCGCTCCTTGAACCCAGGTTATTCAAGGAGTTGTCAGGTTATTTACCACCGCCCGATGTTCGGCGTTGACATTTTACGGCAGGTCATGCCTTTCCTGACCAGCCCTCACCCCCCTTTTATCTCATCCGGGCTTGGGACCGGCAACGGCGAAGTCAAAACTATCTAAAAATGATAAAGTAATGGATTGTTAGAAAATAGAGAGAGATATTATTAGTGGCTCCAACGTTATATCTAGATTAGTACGGAATTAGAGAAGTTAAGTCAATGAAATTAATTCTGATCCGTCACTGCAATCGATAGATATCAATAGCCAACCTAGATTAAGATTCGAGTTCCAACTGAGCTTGTTCATATTTTGTATTTTCGTTTTCGGGAAACTGTTGTATTCGTTACGTAATAAAATTTAGATATCAAAAAAGGAAGGAAATAAAAAAAATATTCAGATAAATCTGGAATAATTCTTCATTTTAAAAGTAGTATATAAGCAGGAAAGTAATGATGATGACGGTGATGGAAAATATCGTGATATTTAATTGATTACGATGTTCTTCATCGCCGTGCATGCCTGAGAGAAATTCATAATTTCTCGAAAGCATGACGTCCACCAATCCGCACTTGGCCAGCGTGGTGGACTATGGCCTAATCCCTCTCACTTGTGAGAAGGAGACCTGTGCCCAGCAGTGGGACATAAAAAAGGTTGAAAAAAAATTAACATGCCTTAGAGATTTAAGTACCCATCACGTACCAACCTATATTTTACTACTAAAATAAGAAATCACTAGGTGCCTATTTTTTTTCAACCTTTTTTTTATGTCCCACTGCTGGGCACAGGTCTTCTTCTCATACAATTGAGAGGGATTTAGGCCATAGTCCACCACGCTGGCCAAGTGCGGATTGGTGGACGTCATGCTTTCAAGAAATTATGAATTTCTCTCAAGCATATATATATATATATTCGGCACAAATTAGGGTACGTCAAAAAATAATCTACTCCTATAACTTAATATAAATCACGTTGTGGTTGAGAACTCACTCGACTACGCCTGTCGCAGCTTTATTTTAAGAGGACAATGGGCCTGTGGAGGGTGCCATACAAACTTAAACAAGATTGCGCGTGACATTGACGCGGGCAATAATAAGCTCTAATACATTGAAATAGAGTCCTAGCACAAATTGCCACGTCTGCGGGTCTATAAATTAGACCATGCGTCACTGTCACACCGAAGCGCCAAGAGCGAAAGGATGCTTCGTAATAACCTGTGAAATGAACGTTTGATGACCACTTGGTAGAAATATATAGGAGCTTCAAACTTGCCTAGCGGCGAATAATGAACGAACTTTCAACTAGATTTCTTGAAACAAAATAGTTCACAGAGGTTAGGAAAAAATGTACAGAGCGTTTTGGCGTTTTAAGGAATTTCATATTTACTTTAAATTTTATGTTATTTTATGCAATTTTAGGGCGTTATATGAGCGTTGTTTGGAATATAAACGTAGTCTAACGTAACAATTCGTTAGATCTATCACACTATCACAATCTATCACATACACATACATACATATCTATCACAATATCATAAATTACCATCTACCTGGTAAGTACATAGGTATATTGGGTAAGTTTTAATTTTTATCATACCTACTAACATATTATTTAAGAAGATAATAATATATATATATATATATAGCGATATTTTTTCCTGAAACAAATAGTACGCTGCTATTGTGTGAACATTCAACACATATTTAAAAGTGGATGGAAAATCATGCAGATCCACGCCCGAGAATCGTAAATGCCAAACGATGTTCAGTAGCACGTATATATATTATAGTAGAGTCCGGTTTGAATCCACCTCATTTCTGAGAGGAATCTTCTGCCTAACAGTCGGATATATAATGGATTGTTCATTACGATGACTGACATTACAAAAAACTCTATGGCAAATTCGAAAAAAAAAACTACTAAATTGTTCTTATCTGATTAAACTGTAAACTGTGTATAAGTATTTATTATATTTGAATAATGAAATAATATACATATTCACATTTTATTGAAAGATATTATAAAAAAAACTTAATACATTTGAATGCGACGTATTAAATGACGAGTTGTGTTAAGGCCGTACTTCTGCTCGCTTGAGTCACATAAATTGTTTGAATCCGCGTGAATGGCATGGAACGTAATTAAATTTGTTTCTTGGCTGTTTTATGTGAGTTACGACTAACTTGGAAATGAGAAAATGTGGGGGAAAATACCTACATTTAAGGGTGTTACTTTGTAGGATGCCTTTTTTGGAAACGAGGGATTATGTTGTGAAGTTTTTGTATCTTTGGCTCGGGACCAATATATAACCTACGTATCTTCAGACTATCATAAGAGACGGTAAAAAGCTATTTTCTCCAGGGCAGATAGAGTAAGCGTCTATTTCCACTAACGCGTAGCGGCTTTTTGATGCAAAATATTACAAATCATTTTGAATCTTATCTGAGTGATACATAGTTCATACTTATTTGAATGTAAAGGCCGCCGCGGCGCCTTGAGGCTGCACGAACCTTCTAGCGACTATTCAAAAGAGGCTGCCCCTTGTGGCTCCGTGGTCAGTCACATGCTCTTACTGCGCTGCGCGACGCTGCTCTTTCAGTGGGAATACAGTGCCAATACCGTCGTAGGCAACAAAAGTGAAGGAGATTCATAAATAGTATTGAGCAGAGGCGGCTCGTGACATTTTTTGATGGGGGTTCACAAAAAAAAACTTAGAGCTTACCATTTATTTTATTTATACAGAAAATTCATTCGCCGGTCTTTTTGACGAGCGAAGACATCTATGACTTTTTTGTGAAAATCAGATATAGAATTAATTAATCGTTTTTCAATGCTTATCAGTTATCATACATAATGCATTGAGACGTTCTTGCGCCATAGTTTTTTGTGTCAAAATGTCAAAATTATTAAATAGCTAATTAAATTTATGTCATGTCAGAATATCATGTTGTTTCATGTCATAATCAGATAAATTCAATATAATAATACACATTTCACAATAGATAAAATTAAAAATAAAATAATACACAATTAACCAAACCTCTATAGATTCCGGGATTCAGGGATTCCGTAGATTCATCATGCCCTCGTAAAGCAACTTGAAATGCACCACAAAATACCACACAATCTATCAAACGCCGTAAAATATATCGATTTTCATCAACACGTTCATTGAACTCTTGAATAGATTTTCGATACGCAGAATCGAGCGCTTTATGAATATCTTGTCGGCCAATTGATGCCAATAATTGCACTTCACATAACATTATGAAATCGAGATTGCGAATGTTTTTTCAGTTTTATTGAAAGATGCGCTAAATCGTCAACACCCGTTGTGATCCATGCAGATTCACCTCCACTGCCGGTGTCAGTTTCCAAACACCAGACACGGAAAACAAAATAATTTATTGGTCTCTTTACAACCACACAACCAAGGAGTTTTAAAATATTGTTCAAACTTAAAAACACGCGCGTAAAAGATTTAGTTTTTGTATTACATTTTTGTGTAAGTGCAATTTGAGGACCCTTTAGCTTTTAGTTCAAGGCGTATTTCTATAGTTTTTGACACTTTTTAATAAAAGATACACTGTATTGTTCCATTTTTAAAACAAAATGTCGCGCATAAACAATTTTTTAATTTTAATTTAAAGAAAAACTGCAATATAACTGTCAAAGCCGACGACACGTTTGTTTGTATACATAAGAACGGCAACATCGCATAAGCAGGTTGAATCCACGCCCCACGGCACGCGTCACGGCCGAACCCACGGTTTGGCAACGTCGCGCGTGAGCGGCGCTCCAGATTAAGTTAATTTCTCATACTAAATCTTTTGTTTCACGCGTCGGCTATGTGCTGCGATGTTTCTCTTTCGCACTCATTGAATACAGCGCTAGGAATCGTACTAAACTTCGTTTCATTAGGAGCGCAATCGCTGGCGCTCCACTCGTACAATATGACGATAAATGTACGCGTAGATATAATGTAAGTAAGGATAGATGATAGATGTAATGTAAGGATAGTATGTATTATGAAGGAATATAGATTACCTATGTAATTTTCCTATGTAATATTTAAATTTTAAAGTGGGAGTGCACTGCACCAGCGCTCTTTAGGATGAGCCGCCACTGGTATTGAGTTATGCAAGGGAGGCACAGTGGCGTTCTCCATGAAATTCTGGGATTCGAGACCGACAAAATGGAGGAGGACCAATCTTTCGTAATCCTCTATAATAATAATAACGTTTCACACTCATAGTCCCACAGTAGGGTAGATATACCCAGTGTCGTGGGTACCATGGACACACACAAAGACAGAAACACGAACACCGAGAACAGAAATTTAAACTCATCATTCAAATCTCTGTTTCGCCGGGAATCGAACCCGGGACCCTCCGATTGGCAGTCCGGCATGGTAACCATTGCGCCACGCAGGTCGTCGAGTATCATTAAAAGGCCTAATATGTTCAGTGATCACTGCAACATGGTAAGTATAGTTGGCAACCATAGGTAAATATTATTACAAGTATATACCAGGTTGACAATCGGCAACCACATCTTTCCACCGAAACTTTTCTTACTATAGTCAATAAACTTTCAAACTCCTACAAAATTCAATACCAATAATAAGATTTATCAATTGCTCGAACCATACAAGTCATAACTAATTAAGTGTCAAAATAAATTGATCTTAGAAACCCAGACAAAAGCAACACTTTTGAACAAGATTTATGAAGCTGGTCGGTATTTGGGACTGCGGTCATGGCTGTCGGAATGCCATAGACAGCACTGACGCGAAAGTAATTAACTCGACTTTGATTTTGTTATAAATAGAAGTAAAGTACGCGTGGCCCAGTGGCTAGTGTAAACGCAAGCGATCTACGTGGCAAAAATTTCATGCATGTTTCCGTGCTTCGGACGTCATGTTAAGCTGCAAGCAACGTCGGTTGCGATTGTTATCGATTAATAACAGTCATTTAACCTTGTTGGAGGCCTTATGAGCCATAAGGCCATACAGCGCGTAGGCTACTAACCCGCATCTCCACTCCTCTCATTGGAGCAGCGTGGTGGAGTAAGCTCCAGGCCTCCCCAAAAACAGAGAAATACTCATGCTCAGTAGAGGGATTCAGAAAGGGTTGCAACCATAAATAGCACTTACAAATATACCACCCAATAGCTGACCCGGGTTTTTGGTTTTAGATAGGTGTTAAAACTAAATTAACTTTCTTACAACTGTCACCGACAACGATAAAGCGATTTAACCTTAAAGTACGGTGTTGGAATCCGGCTCGACAAGGACCGGAATTGATGGGTAAAGGGGGGACCTCCGGTTCGCTATGACCAAAAATGGTGGTGGAATAAAGGGTGGAAAGGAGGGTGGTCCCCCGTTGCGGATGATGGAATTGTGGACTGTAAGTTGCGGTTTGAATTAAAGGTGGAAAACGAGAAGGATTGATAAAGGGAGCGCACTTACTTGGTGTATCCCAGGGGCTGGAGCAGATGGTATGCTCGTGTGCTGCTGAAGTCTTCATCAATCTTCTCTTGCCCGGGAACTGGTGTTGTCCTTCACTCTCACTATGCACTATTCAGTTAAATCACAAAACTATTAACAGCGGTGATGGTGGCGATGCGGCGAGTCTGATGACCACGTGTTAGGTGGCTTGCGGTGCGGTTGTCACTAGAGGACTTGCATACGCGTCGGCGGCGTGCGCGTCGGCGGCGGGACGAAGGCAGACTGAGTTGATAGATCTTCCTGATCCATATTATGTAATAGTGCGCTTGCGGGGAAGAGAGGGAGGGTGAAGGGGAGGGAGGTGAAATGACTTAATTGGCGCGAACATCCCCCCGGCCTTGAGGTCTCCTCAAATAGCGAATTAAAAAAAAATAAACATAAATATATACAGCGGAGTTAATATCATATAGAAAAAACTATATATGCGGTGAACAGAGGCGATGCGATGAATATAATTAGTAAATTAATAAAAATATTATAATAGCGGGATAAGAATTTATACTTAAACTATAACTTATAAAATATAAACTACATAGGCATATAGAAATATTATTGCGTTGGTAGAGGGCAAAGTCTAACAATGGGCCGCTGCAAAGTGGAGCTCTTAGTCTTCACTTGTGCAACGCGCACCACACCATCCCTACCAGGAAACAGTTCAGTGACGACGCCTAGCGGCCACTGAAGAGGCGGAGCGTTATCCATATCGATAAGAACAACGGTTCCTACAGAAATGGAATTAATAGAATGTTTATTCCACTTTTCTCTTGCTTGTAGTGTATGTAAGTATTCTGATCTGAAGCGCTTCCAGAATGACTGAACTATCGAATCAAGCAATGAAAAACGTGATAAAAGATTAATGCGTTCCTTACTAAGATCAGCGGCGGGTAAACATCCAAGTGGATTAACAGCGAGGAAATGCGCGGGCGTAAGTGCAGTAGGTTCCGCCGGATCGCTACTTAACACGTAAAGCGGTCGTGAATTTAATATGCGTTCGACCTGAGTGAGGACAGTAAGCAATTCCTCATACGTGAGGATTTGCTTACCTATGACGCGGAATAAATGATACTTTACTATCTTTATATTTGACTCCCAAAGCCCACCAAAATGTGGAGCGTTTGGAGGGTTAAGTTTCCATGTGATGCGGTTATCAGAAAGGACCTGATTAAATACTTTATAATATTCGTCTGAACGTAAAAAGGAATGAAGTTCCTTCAAGTATGAACGCGAAGCAATAAAATTAGTAGCGTTATCACTGGTGAGTCATCATCATTAACGATCTGCGAATAAATCACGCAGCCATATGCCCTTTCACTGGCGTCGGCGAACGCGACTAGCGAAACTTGCGAATTTTTATTTATACCCATATGGCGAGGAAACTTTAATTTCGATATCAAAGGTAACTCTGAAATATATTGTTGCCATGCAGTGACAATGTGAGCGGGCGGAGCCTGGTCCCAGTCAAGTTTGAGAATGAGAAGCTTAGAGAAAAGAATTACAGGACCCACGAGCCCCAGAACATCATACAAGCGAGCGGTTGCGGATAAAATAGAACGCTTGGTACAAGCGAGCGGCGGCGGCGGCGAAACTAGAAAAGAAAAACAATCAGTTGCGGGGTGCCAACGAAGACCCAATACCTTAAAAATACTTTGGTCGTCGAATGAGACCTCGTCAAGCTGACGGTGCGTTGCGGGGATGTGCTGTAAAAGCTCTGAACTGTTACTAGTCCACTTAACCAATTCAAATCCTCCACGCTGAAACATTTGAATTAGTTCAGTGGCTACGTCAACGGCGCTGTTGACGCAGGGCGCGCAGGACGCGATATCGTCCATATAAATATCTCGTTCGACCACCGAAGCAGCCAGAGGATAGGACTCCTTCTCCTCGGAAGCCAACTGACGTAGTGTGCGTAGCGCAAGAAAAGGAGAAGAGCGTAAACCAAAAGTCACACGATTAAATTCGTATGTTTGTATGTCTTCCTCATTAGAAAAGTGATAAAGAATGCGTTGAAACGCGCGGTGCGATTTTTGTACTTCAATGCATAAATACATTTGCCTAACGTCGGCAAAAAAGGCGATGCGATAAACTCGTACGTTTATTAAAATATTAAAAATATCAGACTGTAAGTTTTGCCCACTATGTAAAATATCATTTAATGAAATATCATTATCTGACTTAGCGCTTGCGTCGAGTACTATTCGCAATTTAGTTGTACTTTTATCATTACGTATGACAGGGTGGTGCGGGAGATAAAAGCAAGGTTCCGTAAAATTATTCGAAACAACCAATGATAAAAAACCCTTGTTGATGTATTATTGAATGACGTCATTGTAGCGGGTGTTGTAAGCGTCATAGGAGCGAGAAGCGTTTTTTAGCGGTTATAAAAGAATCTCTTATCAGGCGTGTCCTTGAAGGGCAGGGCGACAACACATCGTCCGTTCAAACTGCGACGAGTAGTGGAAGTATAAATATTCTCACATTCCTGTTCATCAGGACTCAAATAAGGTTTTTGCGGCAGCTTGCATGCATGAGTCGGCAAATGCATGAGCGACGTTTGACTATTATCAATACGAGTAGGATAAGAAACTAAAGAACGCGGCATGCATGTAGGAAAGTCGATATCTGCGTCTCCCATTATTATGTATCCTAATGACGTTTCTATGGCACTCGGCGATTGCGAATTAATTATTTTATCAGTTAACAAAATTTGTAAATAAGTGTTAACCCCTAATAAAACGTCAATGTCACCTGGTGTATGGAATTGATCGTCAGCTAAACGTAAATTATTTATATAATTAATTTTCGAAACGTCTATTAACGACTCGGGTAATTGTCCAGTTATAGCGGGAACAACTAACGGTTCAATATGATAAAGTTTATTTTCATCAAAGCGGGAGCTAAACTGCAAAGAAGTAACACCTAAAATCTTCTGCGACACCCCACCGATTCCTTGCGCCTCTTTAACTGGTGTTTTATTGGAGATCGGTAGGTACAAACGTTTGCAACACTGTTTCGTGATGTAATCACATTGCGAGCCAGGGTCCACTAAACAACGCAACAAATATTGGTGTCCGTATTTAGTACAAACTTTAATCTTCGCAGTTCCCAATAATGTAGTGCGGTGCGGCGCATTACCACAATCGCGCGAAACGTTACATGACGTGGATGCATTTTTTTCTCCTGGACCTTGTTCTACCGAAGGCTGATCGACCTTATTCCTACTACTAACAAAATGAAGTAGCGTATGGTGCGAGCGGGAGCAATGCCTACATCTACGCTGTGACTTACAAAAATGAGTGGCGTGTTTATTACTTAAACAATTAATACAACATTTATTTCGTTTTACAAAATTGTACCTGTCCTGTGCATTTATTTTTAAAAAATGCGGACAGACAAATAGGTGTTCGTGATCACCCGATTTACAGAAAATACATGACCGATTCGAATCTGTATTAATAAAAGTTTTGCTTATATTTTTAGCGGGAGCGGGAACAAAATTACCTTTAATTTTATGGTTGTTAGACGTATGCGAAGTATTTATTGTATGGCACAAAGCCCTATTCTGGTCATGTAAAAACTGAACCAAAGCGGAATATTTAGGTATATTTACGTTGCGACATGACATTTCGAACGACTTTACGGTATCGTTATCTAATTTTCTAAGCGCGATATTTAGAAATAGAAAATCAGATATGTCATCAACATTAAGTTGCTTAAGAGCGTTAATAGAAGCATCAAATTTATCCATAAATATTTGATAACCAGCGGATGTGTTAGTGTTTACGTTCTTCAGTTCTAACAGCTGACTGACGTAGGTAGTCGCGAGCGCACGCTCGTCGTTATATCTACGTATGAGCGCGTTCCATATCACAGAATAGTTTTCAGCGGTAGGCATTAAGCCTGAGCAGATTGATAATGCCTTATCACTAAGTTTACTAACAAGATAATAAACGCGTTCAGCATCTGTTAATTGCTGATTATCATGAACTAATGTTTTAAATTGTTGGTAGAACATAGACCAGTGTCGTATGTCACCATTAAAAGAAAGTAATTCTATGGGCGGAAGCGATGGTATAATTTTTGTAGGTAAACTATTCTGTGATTTACTTGAAGATGAAGATGGAGCGTTTAATTTGGACACTTGACTTTTAATACGACTATATAGATCATGAAAAGATTTCCACGATCCGAAATCGACTTGCGCGTTTGGATTTAATTTTAAATTTGTAACATTATAAGATTCTAACGTGTCCTTGAACTCAGTACGCAAGTATTCAAGGTCAGATGCCGTGTCAAGAAATGTGTCCTGTTCGTCTGACGAACTTAATGCACTTATAGATAAATCATAAATTTGTTGTAAACGTTCGTAAATAGAATTTCGTTTTGCAATTAATATTTTCAATCTAATTTCGTCATTTGAAAGCGTTTCAGATTCAATTTTACCTTTAGTAGACATTTTGTCGTGAACAAGATAAATCAGTTAAAACAGTTAAGATTATAAAAATTATGTATGGCGTAATGAATGAATACGTAGGTAGTTACTAGCGAAACAACGATCGCCGGTCGCGTCGGCTCCGGCAACCACAAATATGGCGGACTTCAATTAATGAAAAATAGAATGCGTACCTATGAGGTGTAATTTCGATTACAAATATAGGTAAATAATGGTGCGAATGGTGCGGTGCGTTGCAAAAATAATAATATACCTACGTGAGCGGTGCGTTATTAATATGCGGGATATAAAATAATCGTAGATATAATACTTATTTGCAAAAATAAATATGAATAGGCACTTATAATATATTACATGAAATACCTATGTATGCGTATTTATGAGATTAAATAATTAACCCGGGTGATGTGACCAAACTATTGGCTCGAAATGCGGCTCGACTGGACCAAAAATTGGAGGGAATCCGGATCGACAAGGACCGGAATTGATGGGTAAAGGGGGGACCTCCGGTTCGCTATGACCAAAAATGGTGGTGGAATAAAGGGTGGAAAGGAGGGTGGTCCCCCGTTGCGGATGATGGAATTGTGGACTGTAAGTTGCGGTTTGAATTAAAGGTGGAAAACGAGAAGGATTGATAAAGGGAGCGCACTTACTTGGTGTATCCCAGGGGCTGGAGCAGATGGTATGCTCGTGTGCTGCTGAAGTCTTCATCAATCTTCTCTTGCCCGGGAACTGGTGTTGTCCTTCACTCTCACTATGCACTATTCAGTTAAATCACAAAACTATTAACAGCGGTGATGGTGGCGATGCGGCGAGTCTGATGACCACGTGTTAGGTGGCTTGCGGTGCGGTTGTCACTAGAGGACTTGCATACGCGTCGGCGGCGTGCGCGTCGGCGGCGGGACGAAGGCAGACTGAGTTGATAGATCTTCCTGATCCATATTATGTAATAGTGCGCTTGCGGGGAAGAGAGGGAGGGTGAAGGGGAGGGAGGTGAAATGACTTAATTGGCGCGAACATACGGTCTCAATTTGCTTTAACTAACTTGTATATTTATAATAATATATTAATAAGTAAAACAAGTTCAATGTTAGTAATTTAGATTCGTAACTCATTGGTATTTTCATAAACACAATGAAATTTGATAAAGATAAATGGAGTAGCAAAAGCAGCCCAAATACCAATAACAATCCGACCGTCATGAAAGGAATTGTTGGTTTTCTATTACTATCCATGGTTCCGTACCATTCTATGTTATTATACAAATAAATGAACTGAGAAATGTTACTATGTTATATAGGTTTTTGAAACACATCATTATTTATAAAAAAATATTAAATTTGGTGAAGCCTTCTAAGTTAACTTAACTTAGATACCGTATTTTTAACTCAGTTTAAAAAAAAAAATTATCGAGAGCATTTCTACAGTAAGAAATGTGGGCGACATTTCCTTTTAAAAAGGCCCCGAGTGGGTTTTAGGATCTGTTCTCAGTTACAAGAAAATGCGGTTAATTTTAGAAAAGGGGTATTGGATCTGCTGCTAGACTATAATTAACTGCCAATATATCGGCAAGGCAAAAATGAGTAAAAGAAGAACGGACCAGCGATGGCCGACGGATAAAAACCGCGAATTTCGACACCTAGATACCGGGTTGAAATCCTCGGTCTTCTACAAAGAAAGTGCATATTTATCGCTGTTCCACGGCGATGGAATTTTTTGTGATTTTCAATTAATTACATTCCTTCCATCATGCATTCCTCAAAGGAACTCATAATTTCTCAAAAGCATTATGTCCACTTAGCCAGCTTGGTGGTCTATGGCCTTTATCCCTTTTACTTGTGAGAGGAGACCTGTACCCAGTAGTGGGACTTAAAAAAAGGTTATTTTTTTATTAGATGCCCCGAAGATTCACAGTAAGGTAATTAATATCCCTATATCGTGGGTACCAAAGACACATACAAAGACAGGAACACAAACACCCAGACCGAGAACAGAAATTTAAACTCATCATTCAAATTTCTGTTTCCCCGGGAATCGAACTCGGGACCCCTCGATTGGCAGTCCGGCATGGTAACCATTGCACAACGCGGGTCGGCATCGTAGAGGTCTCGTAGTAAATCTGCTTTGCTCTGTTGTCAATAACTTCCGTAGCTTACGTGATTTCTATTGGTATTTTTTTCGCATATTGGGTTACTTTATCGAAGTTTTCATACAGATACCTAATGTTTTTGAAAATATTCTATAGCTTATGTTCATCAGTGATAATGTAGGATTCTAATGGCAAAATAATTTTTCAAATCAGTCCAGTATTTTCGGAGCCTATTCAATGCAAACAAACAAACAAGCAATGAAATCTTTCCTCTTTATAATAGTAGTATAGATGATAATCTCTAATTCTTCGAGTAATTTTATGTTTCAACCTACTACTGTACTGTTATGAATTATTAAAATGCATGCTTCTGGAGAATTACTACCGGTGCCTCAAGAAGAAGAATCATCTGCAGCAAGATATGGTGATAAGATATAAGTTTATAAATAAACTAGCCTTCCGCCAGCGGCTTCGCCCGCGTGGACCCGTTAAATGGATAGGATAAAAAATAGCCTATGTGCTATTCCAGGCTTCATTGCTATATTAAAATCATAGGCGTTTAGCCAGTTGCTTCAACCGCGTTGACCCTATTACCCGTTTTCACGTAGGAATGAAACATTATTCCGCGGTAAAAAGTAGCCTATGTTACTCAGGGTGAATGTAGCTTTCTAAGGGTGAAAGAATTTTTGAACTCGAAACAGTAGTGTTTGAGTTTATTCATTACAAACATTTTATTCATTACAAACATTTTATTCATTACAAACATATAAAATACAAATACCCAGCCCAGATCGAGAGTAGAAAAAGCTCATCTTTCAGATTTCTTCTTCACCAGGAAACGAACCCGGGACCCTTTGACCGGCAGTCCGGCATGGTAAACGTTGTATCACTCGATTCGTTGAGTTTGTTTCACACTCATATTTTAGTCAATGTTACACATTAGGCTTCATAGATAATTTTATTTCTCTTAATCTAAATCCAAGCCTAAAAAATATTGTGTAAGGTGCGAGAGCAAATAAAGTTAAGGAAATACTTGGGTCATTATAAGTAATACTATAAGCAAGCAGTGACGATGGGGTCACCAAAAAAATAAAAATCTAAACAACTAGCGAACCCGGCAAACGTTGTCCTGCCTTAAAGTATCAGAAATAAAATAATATTGCGACTATAAATTGAGATGTAAGCTATCCTATCTTTCAAGTTCGATCAAACTGCACACGGTGTGCAAATTTTGTTAAAATCGGTACAATAACTTAAGGTTATTTTATTTTGGTCATTAAGAATTAGTCAAAATTAAAACATAAATTAGACACTGTGATCCCTTAATTACATTCTCTCTGCCCTAACTTCCAAAGTCCTATCAAAATATGTAATTTTATCAAATGAAAAATTAATTTGAACATCGTTAGGGGCTTATTTGTTTAGTAATTATATTAAAACCAATTCGTTTTGTTGACTTTTCATTACTGTGCTTTCTAATTAATGGGTATTCTTCAAACATTAACATAAGCGTGAAATTAAATATTTAAATTTAAATTTCTCAGTGTAAGCACGGAGATCTTTACTGAAAACAGATTTTACCTACACGACAGATTTATTAATTGACTAAAACTCATCGTTTAAACTTCGTTTATAATAAATTATTGTCCTTTTTGGTATTGTACATTTAAAAGTTAAATGAATTTTAATTAACGAATAGAATGTAAACCACTGACAAGAAGAAAAAAATATAAGTTTCGATAGGTATGTTCAATCCTTCCATTTTTATAAAGCCAAATGCTTTTCTATGTCCAAAATAACAACAAAATATTCTAAGTAATAGGTAGCAGACATATAAAAAATTTAAGAAGTTTACATAATATTCTATATTTGTAGGGACTAAAACACGCAATCAAACTTAACCTTCGACTCAAAAATTGCGCCACCAGCAAAGTAAGCAATCCTTAACTTTTCTTATTTCAAGTTCAGAGTTTTATAGTCTTCAATCCACTTTTACGACCTTAAAAATAATATTAACAATGTAAATTAGCTAGTCGCCGTGCTTGCAGAATAAAGTAACTCATAATTTCTCCATCTTATTCCTATCCAATTTATCCATTAATCTGCACTTGGCCAGCTTGATGGCTTATCCTCTCACTCTACTCTCACTTCCGAGACCTCTCTCGCATCTCACATAGGTCCTTACCAATGCCCAACAGTGGGCCATAAAAGTTAATTAATGATTGAAAAAAAAACAAAGTTTTGGCAGATAAATTCTGTGAGGATACATAATAACCGTTGCAAATAAATATAAAAGAAAAGATGAAAAATTTTAAGAGTTTGCTCAGAAAGAGAATAGTCGTAGCTGTTTTCTAAAGTAATAAAAACCACATACAAAACAAAAGACGAAACTATGATACACATGAATCAGCGTCTTCAATGTCATGCTTAGAATAATTACAATTACATTATAGAAACCAAGTTCGCGCGCCCAAATTGAAGCAAGTCTTAAGGTTAAATTTTATCACAACACTTTTTAAAAACAAAAGAAGTCTAATAAAATAACTTTTCACCGTGTTTTCAATACTTTGTTGTATTTTATAGTTAATTTGGTCAAAATAAAAATATTTGTCAGATGTGACAGCTGTAGAAATAAATTTGCTAGTGCTTCAATTTGGACAGCGCGCTTGTATGAAGACACTCATTCTATACGTATTTATTCTAAGATGTCATGCTTATATGTCAGTAATCATTAACTGAATCGACTTATCTAGGAATCAGGTACTGTACAGATTCGAAAAGCGAATTGAGTCTTGCTTTTTCTCCTTGGTCATTCATCGGTTTCTCGTCGATATAAACTGTCCTTAAACACGGTACACAAACCTGCTTAAATATGGCGAAATAAAAATATAAGCAAATCAGATTCTACAGACTAACCAACAAACAAAATACGAGTACAACTTTGCAATGGTTACCCAAACTTGCCGTAAATTTCAGATAAAAAATAAGCGTTTTGTTGACGTGGAAAGTTTTAACAAGCTACCCAGCACATTCTTGGTCCATTGCCAAAGCTAACTGCTGTGACGTAGTGATACCGTTAACATCCCCCAAACAAAAAACTTTAGCTTTTGTTGAATATATTTTAAAAACTTGCGTGGTTAATGCTTAAGAACAACAAACGCTTTAAAAACTAAATCCTATCTTGAAAACCTACTTTTAAACAAAAGTTTAAAGAAAATAAGAGTTGAAATAAGAAACTCTAACTTAAGTTAACCGTTATTGACACAGAAACTTTTATATACTTAGACAATTGCTCATTTTTTTACGATTTAAATTAGAGTCAAAAGGAAATAAAATTTATATTTTTTATATCCAATAATAAAAAGTATCTCATAGTTATGTTGTATTCGCCTCGCAAGTTTTTTTGACAGTTACAAATATGACGATTAGCTTTTGCAGTAGCGATTGCATTAATCTGCACTTGGCCAGTTTGCACTGCACCTTAGATAAGATTCGAGGATGAAATTGTAGACTCATTTGCTCCTTAGTCTTCGACGACTCGTGTGCCACAATGTTTAGCATGCCGGACTGTCGATCGGAGGGTCCCGGGTTCGATTCCCGGCGAGGCAGAAATTTGAATGAAAACTTTAATTTTCAGTTCTCGGTCTGGGTGTTTGTGTTTCTATCTTTGTGTGTGTCCATGGTACCCACGACACATGGAATCCTAGTGTGGGGCTATGAGTGTGTAGCGTTTATTTTATATTTAGTTTGTGTAAAAAATCATTAATGGATAATAGAGAGAGGTGTCGAGTTCAGTGTGAAACAGCTGAGCTCAGCCTAGCACAGATAATTACGGTAGGGTATAATATTTTTGCCCCGCTATAAACTAGCTGGCGTTCATTGCACTGTAATTTATTGCTTTAATGACCACTTTTTTTAGAAGCGAAGGCTGTAGAAAGAGAGAGCTCTATTCCAGAAAAATAAGAATGTCATCCCACATTGAAGCGAGCCGTTTCCCTACAATTGTGAAGGTCAGGAGCTTACTCCACCCCACTGCGATGAACGAAGGTTATTAACAAAGTTCTCAAAATCTGCAGGTTGAAGTAGCATTTAACAGGCCATATAGTTGGACTGAAAACCATTGGAGAAGAAAGGTCCTCTAATGGCGACCACGTCTTGGCAAAAGGAGCACAGGTCATTGGCCAGGTGGACTGACGACCTGAAGATTCAGAGAGCCCAGGACCAGATGAAGTGGCGAATAATAATAGAATTGCGCACTACTTCGCCTGCCAGTAGGTCACATTAATACGCGTTAATACGCGTCGCGACAGGCAGCGGCAGTAGCCATCGCTTTGCCGTCAAGTTGCGAGTCAGTGAAATTTGGTTCTTCACAGGCCGCAGCTGTTCCTGCACGTGCTAGCGCTAATGTAGCTACTGCCCGTTCCCCGCCCCTGTCGAAGGTGTCGCATGCGCAAGTTTTGTCACCGCCTCAACGTGACTACGCCGCAGCTGCCGCCCGCCAGCAACCCGAAAAGAGGACAATGCTGAGGGCTGCGAGTGGGAGCGGGTATACCCGCAACGAACCCCCTTGTAGTGCTGTTGGACAACCGGACAAGGACGACTTCATCAAGGTAGAGCAAAGGAAAGGAAGCCTACTTGCCGTAACCAATATAGCACTGCACCGACAGGAAACAACCAGATTCTGCTTTCCGCCGCCCTAATCACACACATCTACATGTCCCGTCTGCACTGCGCCACGAAAGTCTCCGATGTCGTGGAGTATGTGAAGGCGAAGACAAAGTATACAGTGTGTGTTGAGAAGCTAGAATCGCGCAATGCGGTGAACTTGGTGCTTGTCCTTCTGACTGACCGTTGGCGAATTCTGACCAAGTGGCGTCGCGTCGGGGGACCGCTAAGTGAGAAAAAGTGTAGTCACAGATTGCAACAAAAGAATTTTCTCCGAAAAATTCGCAAAATCGACTCAACCGTTAACGTCGTCTGCCCTCACGTTTAGCGGTCCCCCAACGTGACGACGCCGACGCTTGGAAAATAAAAATACTTGAACTCACATAATATATGTGACGATGATAATTATAATAGGTTTAAAATATTATTTGTTACTTTTTAGAGTTTATTTTTTTGGTCGGGGGGTTAATAAATTTTTAAATTTAATTTTTATTTCAAGCTTTTTAAACTGCAACTGATCTGCTGTACATAAGTTACAAGGAACCACAGTTGAAAAGGCTGTAGTATATTTGGGCAAAAATACTTTGCCCAAGTATTTTTGCCCTGGCTCTGGGAGAATTGCACACATTGAGAAACAATAAAGATTAAACTTTGGTCCTTCTAGATTTTCAGCAAAAATATAAATCGGTTTATCCGTTTCATTCCGGCATTCCAGGGTTTCATCCGCCACATCTCATTTCCAGCATCAAGTCCTCGTCAATTAAAAACATGGAGAGAACTAGTCAAGGCAAATTCAATGAGCCCAAACTCGATGGGTTTACTAAAAGGTAGACCAGGGTTACGTGTCCTACCTTCGAGCCCTATCATCAGACCAGCTCAGAGATTTCAGATTTCCAGCATCAGGTCCTCGTCAATTAGAAACATACAGAGAACTAGTTCAGAAAAATTCAACGAGCCCAAATTCGATGGATTTACTAAAAGGCAGTCCAGGGTTACGTCTCCTATCTTCGAGCCCTAACAGCAGACCAGCTCAGTGGTTCCAGAAGACATTAGTGTTTCAAATGTCAGATTCTACATATGCTTGCAAGTAATTTGAGCGTGTGACATTCCTATCATACCTAACAAACGACCTGATGACCTTGAAGATCTGAACCGATTTCCACCAAACATAGCTAAGAACACTCTCGACTGATATACCTTTCAATTAAAAAAAAGCATTAAAATCGGATCATCCGTTTGGGAGCTACGATGCCACAAAACGATGCCACGGACACATACACATTTATACACACACACAGACACGTCAAACTTATAACACCCCGTCGTTTTTGCGTCGGGGGTTAGTAAAAATAACACTTTCTAAAGTGTCGGTACGATAATTTATGATATCTGTACCTATACGTAACATGCGTACGTAACACTTTGTTTGATTTAATTGTATGTTTATAAAAATGTAAAAATACTTACATTCAAGATAATCGTAGCTCATTTTGGCGAGTTATTCCAATCTGTAACAAAATAAAAAACTTTTATTACAATGGTTAAAATTAATTCCCCAGATTTTGTTTATAAAAAAGGGAGATACCCATACATCAGCTATTTTTCTAGTTTCTATTTCTAGTAAATTGTAATCTCGTTCTATATAGAAGTCACAGGTTGGATATTTATTCAAGAAGATTACAGGAATAAAAAGAGAGTTCCTTATATTGTGTTTGTGGAATAAAATGAGATATGAAAAATGGATGCCTGCAGCTAACGACGGTACGTAAGAACACTCGACCAACGTATTGTAACGAAAATTAAGCACAATTTGCGACTTGAGCTCATAAGAGGGTATGGGGCGAAAGCCAGGAACTTTCAAGACCATGTCTTTGTCGCGACAATGGACTTTTTACAAAAAAACCTTAAAGAGCTCTTAAAATAAATTGGGATAAAAAAACTACGTCTGCATTTTATTATTCAGAAAAGAACGCGAAAATGAAATTTTTATAGGATATTTTTAACAAAAGTGTATGGTAGATATTCTTTTATTAATTTGCATACAGAGTTCTGATTGTTCTCGTACATGTTATGAACTAAATGAAAATAAAGCTTTTTAAAGCGTAGCTTTATAAAAGTGAATGCAAAAAGCAGCTTCTGTTCTGTATTCATGAAATGCTGATGATATGGTGAATAATAGTTTTGGCACACTGAAATAACTTTGACCCTTTTGTTTTTGTTCTTTCGATTATTTATTATCGAGTTAGTATATTGTAGTCTCACATCTTAATTTTAATAGTATATTATAAATAAATGATTGTAATACAAGTATCGTCGGCCTTAGGTTAATACTATTGGGCACAAATAACAAGTAAATATTATTTCATTATTATTGTATACCCTTATAGGATTTCAATTAGTAAATTAACGCAAAACACACCTAAGGTGTCATTCGTAATTAAAGTCATACCTACGTTAAAACATTCGAGTGTAAATCATTTGAGACCTTGCCAGAGTTAGTGCTAAAATAATAGTTTAATGTACATGAATTTTTAGTTTTATTAAGTACATAGTTTAACTTCGTGTAACAAAATACTTTTTGTCTGTATTGTAACCACCCGTAAGCCTGTAAACCATTGTATTAGAGCCCAAAGAGCATTAATTGTTCTATGTTACGTCCTTTTCAGACAGAGCGGTTCATATTGCGCTTGTATTGTCCTCAAACCTTCGTGACCAATGCGATTTATTTACGACCCCATCGAGAAGTTTTCTGTTCGTTCGCGGCAAATTCACTGCGAATCAATGAGGTGCGTAGCCTGGATCTTATTAATAATATATTGATATTGATATATTGACATTGATAGTCTCAACTACTTACAAATATTTAACATTTTTATCAATAGTAAACCTTTATAATTATAATAGCAAAAATATTAAAACTAAAAATTACGATATTTTATCTATAATTTCGTTATCTAACATAACATCTACTGAAGTGTAGATATTTATAATAATATAGAGGTATGCACGTACATGTGGCTAAGTGTTATAATTTTATCAAAGTTATAACACTTAGTTTAAAATTAAATTTCTGTTCTCGGTCTTGGTGATTGTGTTTCTGTCTTTGTGTGTGTCCATGGCACCCACGACACAGGGTATATCTACCTTACTGCGCGGCTATGAGTCTGATACATTATTTATTTATTTATCCATATGTACGTACAATAATATCTCCAAAAATATTTGAATTTTTACCTATATTTAACATCACCATAAATTTAACAATGTTGCCGAATTCTCAGGTCCAATATTGCGGAAATGTACCCTCGGTATATGCAAACAGTATTTTTCAGCGAAATTATACTGGCAGTTAATAAGGGTAGTACATGTCAAGGTAAGAGATACGAGGCTCGGGTAGCCCTTGGATGATCGCTGAGGGACCTCTAAAGGGCTAATTTTAATAATCGTTTCCGTGCTCCGGTGGGCCCGTCAAGCGGACGATTCCAGTGGTTTTCATTACGTTTAGGTACATACTACTTTTACATTGGCCAGGTTTTTCAAAGTAAGGTAATTATAGGGTTGAATTTCAATAAAACCCATCTCTATTATACATACCTACACTCCTGTGGGCATTGCCCTCTCCTGAACTTATTTTTAATATCCCGCGACTTCTTCCTCGTGAACTTTGGATTTAGAATATTTCTAAAATAAAAGTAGCCTAAATTACTCATTACAACACCAGCTACCTGTGAGTTAAAGTACCGTCAAACTCGGTCCAGCCGTTTCAAAGATTAGCTCCAACAAACAGACAGACAGACAGACAAAAATTGTATAAAATGTTATTTTGGTATATGTACCGTATATACGAGTACATTCATTTTTATTTATTTTTATTTATATATTTTTTGCAAACACCTTAAACTAGGGGTTACAAAGGGTTTAACCTAATGCCTATAGGCATTGTCTTCCAGTCAACCCTGGGTGATGATGAAAATGTGGGGTAGGCTTCGGAACTGAAAAATTAAGTCATAAAGAAAAGCAATGAAATTTTTTATAGTGAATAAAATGAAAGGAAATTCAAAATATGAATCATAAATACATATATTTATACATACATATACATACAAACCATACTTGTTTGTCAATATAAACATACATAATAATACATATATACATATCTATAAGTTCTTAACTCATTGAATGAAAGAAAAAAAAATGCATAAAACTATTTAAAGATATTTTAACCTTTTTGAAAAAAGTATTTAATTAATTATTGGTACTTAATTATTGGTGACTTAAGAAGTGCTCCCGAACTTGTTTTTTGAACGTTAATTTGCTAGGTGCCTTTCTTATATTTTCGGGTAAGATATTCCAGAGTTGTATAGCCTGAACTGTGAAGGAATGATGGAAAAATCCACTTTTATGTGGCGGAAGAAAGATGCTTAGATTTTTAGATGAACGTAGTCCTCTGCTGTGGGTAGAGCAGAGGTACTGAAAATTTTCCTTGAGATACGAAGGAGAGGTTGGATCATGCAAGACAGAGTACAGAGCCAATAGAATCCTAGAGTTACGCCTTTGTCGAATAGTAAGCCATTTAAGGTGGCTTCGAAATTTAGAGATGTGATCATATTTGCGTAAGTTGAAAATAAACCGGATACAATTGTTGAGAAGGCGCTCTAGTTTATCTAGAAGATCTTCGGTTAGATCAGGGTAAGACACATCTGCATAATCGATTATGGGTAATACAAGAGAATGTACCAATGATAGCTTGGTGTGTTGTGGCAAGAAGTTTTTAAACCGATATAAGGCCTGTAGGGTTGCATTGACCTTCCGACTAATTTCAAAAATCTGCGGTCGCCAGTTTAAGCAGTTATCAATTATTAAACCGAGATTTTTGACTGTTTTGCTAAGGGGAACTACATTGTTGTCGTAAACAATAGAGGTTAAGTTTGACCAATCAATCTTAGCTAATAGTCTCGAGCTGCCGACAAGTATTCCCTGACACTTCAGAGGGTTAACTATGATTCCGTACTGTGATGACCAAATCTTTACAGCTTCGAGGTTCCGGTTAATCACACTGATGGCATCATTCAACTCTTCCAGGTTTGCATGCACATATAGTTGGAGGTCATCAGCATACAGATGGTACGAGCATTGAATAACAGAAGTAATAGAGTTGATAAACAACGAAAATAATAACGGAGACAGTATACCGCCTTGTGGAACGCCAGCAGTAAGATCCGCCCAATCTGAACACTTTTGTTCCAGTCGGACTGATTGCTGGCGGTCACGAAGATAGGATGAAAACCACTCAAGAGCAGTTGGGGCAAAGTTAAGAGAGGAGAGTAGGGAAAGGATTCATATGCGCGTAGTAAAAAGCGGTTATTTTAATATTACAAACAGACACTCCAATTTTATTTATTTGTATAGATTATTGTTAATGCAGGTTCTTAAAAGCTATACAATTATAGATTTTTAAAAGGACGTAGGACGTATACACGTTATAAGAACATAATATGTACCTACCTTCGAAGAGGTGCAACGGTAACACCGAATTGGCGTATATTATAATTTTGCGTTACGATGAATAAGTCGATGACTACGTTCAGTGGCTAAATTCAATTCAAGCCAGGAAGATACACAGATTGAGGCAAACAGGCGCTAAGCCAAGGCAAAAAAGCCCGTATTCTTACTTATGTATATCATACTTTGAGTCCGAATACCCATAAATATATATTCACTTAAAAGGAGACTGCTGTCATTTAACTATTAAAACAATATTGCGTGACGAATCAACCAAGAACTAGGCCATGCTTGTAATCCAGTGAATTCGCCGCAAATGTTGAAAAAATTACCCAAAGGGGTCGTAAATATAGAACGCATGGTCCCCAAGCTTTCATAGCAGTTATAGCACATAGAGACCCTTAGTGCGTTTTCATAAAGTAGTAATAACGTAGACCGACATATGCGTTTTATGGCCCCGAAGTATAGTTAGGTGGATAAAATTGGGTTAAAATACTTTGCAACAATCCGCAAACAAAACGTATGATTTTAGGTACTTTTCATACAGTAAGTAGTATCTCCCTCCTTCCCACTTAAAAACATACACATTCAATAATAAAATAAACACCAACATTACGTGCTAATCAGCACCATTTTTATAAATATATGATGTTTTCTTTTACTGTGCATGCGCAAGGTTATCAGAATTGAAGTTGCTTTAATTGGAATTTTATTAATACCATGAATTTTGTGGTCACTCGCCAAAAGGCTGCGAGGAAGATTCCTAGTGACCGACCGCGAGGTAAAGTCCTGCCTCATGAGCCGTTTAGGTACGAAATTAATCAGACTCCCCCAAAATATTACCCTGAGTAAAGCCAATAAAATAAGTATAAGTAAATAATTATGTTTTAAATTTTTAGTATTATTTTTAAATTATAATAAACGTTCACATTGTGAAGGTAATTCGGATAGTCATGAGTCCGAATATTTACTTCAACAGTTACCTCTTTTCTCTATTAACCATGTATTATATTAAACCCAAATAAAATAAGTCGAATGAGAGTAAAACTAGCCAGCGTACACACCTAGGTGAACTTTATTTGTGTCAAGCGACTGGAAGCTCTCGACTCGAGCCGCCAATTATCCGCGAAACCAGCCGGCTTTGTATTATTGTGCTATCTACCATTCTGTTTATTCGGTTTGTGTTAACGGGGAGCTCTATTAGAATCCTGCGACCATTATGAATTCACAAGATAGACAATTTAAAAAAATTGAAGCATTGAAGCAAGCTCGATCATATAATTCTGAAAGAAAAACCGTGTTTCAAAGACATTGACAGTTATTTATTTGTATATTTGTATAGTACCTGGACGACCGAGCGTTGCTCGGATATAAGCCATTTACTTTCTTCGTTTAATTTCAAAGGAAAAAATTTGCTTAGTGTTACTTAAGCCAACGCCATCTGAAATAGTTCCCAATAAAAAATCTCTTTTCACAAAAACTAGGAAATAAACGCAATCTGTATTTGATTTAGGTTTGAACCCGAGTCTCTAATTCCGCAGTCATTCCACGTAAACATACGTAAACGTTACCAGGCCAAGGAAGCTTTACTTATATAAACGATTTTTTATAGAGCTCTTTCATATCGACATTGTTATTTCTTTGAACATCGGATTGGCGAATGGCGTTTGACGTACTCTCCAAAAGATAATTTCATTATCGCTGAAAATAATTTTTAATAATTTAAAATTTCTCAAAAAAAAAAAACACTGGTTGGATTGCTTTGTCACCCCCAAAACCAGGGTACTAATTTTCATCAAAATCGTTGCGAGTTTCCGAGATTTAAAAAAATATTTAGGTATATATAAGGATTGTTCGTTTAAAAGTTTAGTTAAGCATTTCCACGGGGTTTTCAAAACTGTTTAATACGCGATACAAGAGCATCTTCAGCTCATAAGCTTGTAGGTGGTAGAACTATCATCGTTCGCCCGGGGAAGTACCACCGCTGCACCCACTTCTGCCGTGAACCAACTCTATTGTATTTCAGTGGAAAGGTGCAGTTGCCGGCCACACTTACATAAGGCGACCGCCAGCCTCCAGAGTAGTAGCGCATCTGCATACGACCTCAGACAAGACTTCCCTATGCTTGCTTAAGGTTGTATGTAGATGTCCATGGGCTGCAGCTGGCCTGCATGCTCGTCTGCTACTCCATTCAAATAAAAAATAAAAACACCTAGCGCACCCAGAGCTGACAAAAAGTAAATAACGTTCACTAAGTGCTTGTAAAAAAATCGTAAAGTGAATAAAATATTTTCATTTTTACTTTGAGTAGTGATCATTTGGTCAAACTAACGTTTAGAATTTCTTTTATGTGATCTTTTGCTTTAATTTTTGACAGTAACCATGAGTTCTTCTAAATTGTCGCTATTTTTCTTTGGATGATTTGTTATTTACCCTACCTACCTATCTAGTGCCCTACCTTCCTAGTGGGCCCTAGCTAGTACGATACGCCGAAACTACAAAAAACTTACGCAAAATCGAAGGGAATTCGTAATGACATTATCTATTCAGATTCTTGCCTTGAGTAGACCATTTTAACTCGATCACGGCACTGCATTTAGCACATAACAAAGCGATTTAAACACAATGGGCCCCAACAGCGCGTTCGCGGCATACAATTTCAGCTCGCAATCTTAAGCGAGCCATCTTAAGACTACTTCACAGCATAACGATTATAAATCCTTTTAATTATTATATGTATATTTTATGTTGCGTTAATTTAGTTTTTATCGAAAGTTAGTTTGAAAAAACATTTTCTGCGTCAAAGGTTGTAGGGTGTTCTAAGGACTATTTTCTTTTTTGGTCTACATAGTATTTCAGTTTAACTTTTCTGTGGCTCAAACTTACTCCATGTCCGCAAAAATTTAAAGCAGTTGAAAGAAAACGAATATTACTGTCACATTCCATCAGGCTTATATTATGAAACAGAAAAAATTGGAAATATAATATGTATATTAAATATCCCACCAAGATTTTAAATTTAGATCGGTTAATTAAACTCGATCACGGCTCTGCATTTAGCACCAAACAAAACGTCTCAAACACAATGGGTACCGGCAGCGTGTTCGCGGCATACAATTTCAGCTCGTAATCTTAAGCACGATCTTAAGATCTCAGCGTAATATACCATAGATCGTATCGTGTTAATATTATGTCTTGTCATTTAGGGTTAGAATATACTTTACATGAAAAAAAGGAAAATATAACAATAACAATTAAGATTTCAGATTGAATATACTATAATTTTCGTTTTAATAAAGAAATTGTAACTGTAAGCAAAAAAATACTTTAAAAGTATATTAGAATTATAATTTACCTTTTTTTAATAATAAAGTTAAGGCTGCTATATACATAATATGTATTTAAACATTACATATACATAAATAGTATGTATTTAAACTTAGAAGAAGTATTTGAATTAGAGAAGATTAACATTATATTGTTCGGGTTGGTAACAGGAATGGAGATTGCTATTAAATTATTCGCGGAACAATATTATCGACATTATGTTAGTATTGGAATTTCATAACCTAAACAAACATTTCACATATTTGAACGGAATATCTTTGAATAAATTATCATTTCGCGTTTGTCATTTAATAAAACAATAACTTAACCTTCATAGTTTCAAATACAATGGTTTTCCACGATTTCATGCGCTCAGTAAGTAATGATAATGACCTTAAAAAAAAACCAATTTTGGGGCATCTCTTTTAAGACTTATTACCATTGCTAATTTTTATTTTCTAATTGCTGAATATGAATATAAGGTAAGCTTCATCCGTGATAAGCAATTTGTAAAAATTTTAGTCGTATAAAATCGAAATATATAATGTTTCTTAAAACGAATCAACATTTAACGTCTTTAGGGAGACATGTTCAGAATAGGTAGCAGGTGGCTTTATGTGTATTTGTTGTGTAAGATCGTCGACTCAGTTTTGTTTAATTCATATTTTTTTATTTATTTTACGTGGATTAAAATTCGTCCACTGGACTGCTTCATTCTAAGTGAAGATAATATTAAATAATAATATAATATAATTCTATTGAGATGTCATAACTGCTAACAAGCGTAGATTGTAGAGATGCGCCCAATGAAGTAAGGCCAGATAAAACTGTACATCGCCGTGCACACACATATTAAATTCATGCAACGAAACTGCATCATTTTGCAAGTTGAATATCGCATCGCATCGAGCAAAACACTGTCAAAAATATCGATTTTTCTTTTGCCTTTACCAAATTGCATTATTTCCTCGATTCTTTTTTGCGTCCCATTGGTGGGCACGGGTCTCTCCTCATTACTGGGAAGCCTTGGAGCTTATTCCACCACGCTGCTCCAATATGGGTTGATGGAGAATTGCGATCTAAAAGGTACACCCTTATTATGAATAACAATAAGTAAGAGGTAATTTGAATTGGCCGCAACCCTTTTTGCGTCCCACTGCTGGGCACGGGTCTCTCCCCATTATTGGGAAGGCCTGGAGCTTACTCCACCACGCTGCTCCAATGCGGGTTGGTGGAGATGCGGGTTAGTGGCCAACCCGCTGTCGGATGTTTTCAAACCGCCCATAAGGCCTCCGACAAGGTTTAACGACTGTTATCTATCGACAACAACCGGGACCGACGGCTTAACGTGCCCTCCGAAGCACGGAAACGCGCATGAAATTTTTTTTTGCCACTAGCGGTCACCCATCTCACACCCGACCGCGCCCTTTTGGTTTAGTTGCATAGATCGTTTGCGTTCTACGTTAACCGCCGGGCCATGCGCGCTTCAATTATGATCGCTTTGAATTATGATCGCAAAATATATACCTATCTCATAAAATGTGGTGAGAGTCCCTATGCAGCAGTTGCCAACCCTCATGAAGGAAGAATTTTGGCAGAGAGGTGTTGTATTCCGGCGATTCAGAGCGTTAATTATTTTTATAATCGTTAATTGTTATTAAAATCATAGTCGTTTAGCCAGTTGCTTCAACCGCGTTGACCCTATTACCGCTTTTCACGTAGGAATGAAACTTTTTTCCCGCGGTAAAAGTAGCCTATGTTACTCAAGGTGAATGTAGCTTTCTAATGGTCTAAGAATTTTTGAAATCGGAACAGTAGTTTTTGAGTTTATTTATTACAAACATACAAAAATACAATTATTTCCTCTTCATAACATTAGTATAGCATCTACTTTTGTAATTAGATTTTGTTCTGTATAGTATAATTGTATTTTAAATTATTGTATGTATTACTTTATTATATTGTCAAGTTATTTGTGTATTAGTTTATATGGGCTAAATAGCCTGAAATAAATATTAAATAAAATCCTACCACGCACACAAGTTTAAAATACCGGCCTTACTTTCTTGCTCGCAGAGGTACATCTAAACTTTTTAGATCAGAGCCTTAGTGTAAGTTTGTAAACGCGCAAACGCTACTACTTCGTCCGAGTAAAAAATGAACAGAAAGATCTTAACCTGAAAGTAATAAGGTCAATAATTAAATTCTTAACGCAAACGCGTTAGTAACGTTTTCGCGTGTGCCGACGTACACTAAGGCCTCTAAGAGATTGCATAAGTTATGGATTGCACACCTACTACGTCGTACGTCAACTTGGCCACGGTTGACGTAATTACTAAGCATATCATGTAAGCACGACCACAATATAAGGTTACCACTCTCTGCGACTAATAGATCCAAATTATCTGCTGAAATACAAACAATACATTAAATAAGAATAATATTTACTATTGTAAGCATAACATTGCAGCGAGAGCCGATTGGATAAAATACCAAAGTCCTAAGCCGAGGGATCAGGCTTAGTACTTGTGTTGTTATGATTACTTGTGTTTGTGTTGTTATATTATGTTGCCTACTTATAACATATTATTACGGCTTATTACGGTCATATTATTATGTACGCAGTGCTTATTACAAGAACATCTGCTAAGCCGGAGGAGGGCCACTACCTTACGGCTAATGTCATCTTGTGATCTTAATTAGAAACGACACTCACTGTAATTAACCCGGGGTTCGTCGCTACCGGGTAAAAAATACCACAGACGTTATAAAAACAGTTTTATTTTTGTTACTACGTAATTTTGTGACTTGCCGCTTCAAGTACCTTTCCGCATAGCAACAAGAGACGCGCTCTCCACGCGGCTGTCAGTTGGCGCCACGCGCTTGACCGCAGCGAACGTGTGAAGTGAGTATGGGTGAAAAATACCCGGTAGCGACCGTTTGTGTAACTGATTTTTCGTTATATTTTAATAGTTTATTTTTGTTTTAGCAGTTCGTTACCATGCATTTTTCACTAAGTGACAACATCATTGATGAAATTTTACAACAAGAAGATAGTGAGGAAGAAATTGTGTCAGAAACGGAGGATCTTGAGATCCACAGTAACCATAGCAGTGACACTGAGCAAGAAGTGGATTTTGGTGATGTGTCTGACATTCCTTTGCGGTATGAAGAAGATGAAGAGCCAGTATTACCTGTACGATTGGGCCAAGACTATTTAGAAGATGTACCACTGAAATATATCAGGCGTGGAAAGTTCATTGGGCGAAATGGAAGTACACAATGGCATGTACAACAACCACCGCAAAATGTACGTACAAGGACTCATAATATTATTATTCATTTGCCTGGACCAGTGAGAGCAGCAAAAGAATGTACCAACATTTTAGAAGCTTGGAATTTGATTTTTCCTGATGAATATCTACATAAAATTGTTGACTATACAAACATTTATATTGAAAATTTGAGGCGTAATTATTCAAGAGATCGAGATTGCAAGGATACGGACATTATTGAACTGCGAGCTCTGTTTGGATTATTGTATTTTTGTGGCAGAATGCGAAACTCTCATCTCAACACTAAATATATTTGGGCAACAGATGGCAGTGGCTGTGACTTGTGTATAGCATCAATGTCACGTCAAAGATTTCATTTCTTATTGAAATGTTTACGTTTCGATAACATGCATACACGTGAAGAGCGTCGAGCGGTGGATAAATTTGCACCACTTCGTGAAATCTTTGAAGACTTCAATTCTAATATAAAACCGCATTATTCATTTGGAGAAAATGTAACGATAGATGAAAAACTGGAAAAGTTTCGTGGCCGCTGTCCATTTCGACAATACATTCCTAGCAAACCCGGGAAATACGGTATCAAAATCTTTGTTATGGCAGATGCACAAAGTTTTTACACGGGGAATATGGAGGTTTACGTTGGTCAAAACGATGGGCCTTTTCAAAAGAGTAACGCAGCAATTGATGTTGTGAAACGGATGGTAGAACCAATAAAAAATAGCCACCGAAACGTGGTAATGGATAACTGGTTCACTAGTTTTCCATTATTACACGATTTGCTAAAAGATTTTGGCTTGACTGCTTTGGGAACTTTGAAAAAAAATAAGCCTGAAATTCCTCCAGTGTTTACAGCCGCCCAAAATCGCGACATACCCAGCTCTATATTTGGTTTTCAAAAAGAGTGCACCTTGGTCTCGTATGTGCCAAAGAAAAATAAAGTCGTACTGCTTGCTTCTACTATGCATCATAATGGAAATAAAGATTCTGGTGAAGAAAGGAAACCAGAGATGATACTTGATTACAACCGAAGTAAATGCGGTGTTGATATCGTAGATGAGCTGTGTGGAACTTATTCAGTGTCACGTATAACTAAAAGATGGCCTTTGGTTATATTTTATGGACTACTGAACGTCGGAGGTATCAATGCTTACGTAATCATCAAAGATAATAAACAACAGTCAGGAGCTACGATTGGCGAAAGAAGAGACGAATTGAAAGAATTGGCTAAAGGTTTATTGATGCCTCTTATACACCGCAGATTGTATGTTACAAATTTGCCACAGGCCATAAAACTGAAAATCAAGTTAACTCTCGGCTTAGATGCAGACAACGAACACAATATGCCAAGCTCATCTAGGATTGGACCAAAACCATGTATGTCTCGCTGTGAAGTTTGTAACTGGAAAAAAGACCGGAAAACAAAAACATCTTGTGAAATATGCAAAAAAAGAATTTGCAGAGAACATACTATACCTATTTGTGGCAGTTGTTACCAAAAAAATAAATAAATATAATTGATTTAGTCCAAACATAAAGACTGCAAATTATTAAAGTTGTGATTTTTTTTGTGATTTTCGGGAGTGATTTACATAAAGAACTTCTATTATAACAGTACAATTTATTTTTATTAGTTAATAAGAAACTTCTATCTAGTTTTATTATCTGATCTCGTTTTGCATGATTCCAAAGAAGAAAATATAACAATTGTTAATTTTTTTAAATTACTAACAAAAAAGTTAAGTTTTTGGTTCCTTTTCATGTATGTGCCTTAAGTAACAATAAATACATATTTTCAAATAAATAAAACTTTTCATTTACAGCTTATAGTGTATAGAAACAAAGTAAAATAATAAAATTTAATACAAATAACTACTTTAAGAAATAAGCACATATATATAATGTGGTAATTTTTACCCGGTAGCGAGCGTTTGTGTTCGTATTTGCCCAGCGACGAACCCCGGGTTAATACAGCCCGGTTGTGTCTAGAAATTGCATAGCTCCAGGACATTAAATTAACTATTGACAATGATTACTTATAACATGGAAACCCTATACATGAAGGTAACCTAAATTTTCCTAACTACATGATGAAGTCAGCTAACCCGCACTTAAGCTGTAGCCTGAATTTCATCCAACAATGAGACAGTATAAAATAAGGTTAATGCTGATAATAAGGTCCATCACGTCTGAAATAATTTCTAAGTACGAGTAGCAAAAAGTTTACAGAAATATAGGTCTATCACTCAATATTAACAAAACTTTAACTATTTTTATTGTACGGTTTCATTCGCGTGAGAAAGGATGTAGTCGATCATGCCACCTGTACTATTTTGTATTCTGTGATCATGCTAGAGAACTGCGAGCGCTACATGGTGTCGAATATGAAGAAAATTTTGTGTGATGGCGTTCTTACTCACCGTTTAGCAGCAATAAATAAATACCCCACAGCTATGTAGGTATTTATAGGTAAAACAAATTACGTATTGTTTGACAAAAAATCCTATACGTTTGTTTATAAATATAATAATATTTTTACCGACTTCCAAAAGGAGGAGGTACTGTATTCGGCTGTATGTATTTTTTTTTATATATATTATGTTCACCGATTACTCCGCCGTTTGTGGACCGATTTTAAAAATTATTTTTTTTGTTCGTATGCTTATACTCCCGAGGTGGTCCCATTGTCACCAAATCAGGATCTGATGATGGGATCCCAGGGAAATCGAGGGGAACTCTCAAATTTTATAGGCACACACATTGATTTTCTTATACTTTCTGAAGCATAAGAGATATTTGTGCATAGTAATCATCATCTCATGTTGCTGAGCTGATGATGGAAGGTACTGCAACAGTGAGTAGTTGAAAGCAAATTCTTTCAATAAATAGTTTTTTATTCCAAATCTTACATTCCCGAGGTGGTCCAACTGTCACCAAGTCAAAGTCTGATGAGGGGATCCCAGAGAAATCGAAGGGAACATTCAAATTTTATAGCACAACAAATGATTTTCATATTTTTACTAAAGCAAAACAAGCATTTTTGTATAATTATCATCATATCATGTTGCTGAGCTGATGATGGAAGGTACTACGAAGGTTAGGAGTTGAGAGCAAATTCTTTCAATAAATGGTTTTTTGTTCGATATCTTACATTCCTGAGGTGTTCCAACTGTCACCAAGTCAAAGTCTGATGATGGTATCCCAGAGAAATCGAAGGGAACATTCAAATGATTTTCATATTTCTACTAAAGCAAAACAGGCATTTGTGTATAATTATCATCTTATCATGTTGCTGAGCTGTTTTTTGTTGGAAATCTTACATTCCTGAGGTAGTCCAACTGTCACCATGGCAAAATCTGTTGATGTGATACTAGGGAAATCGAGGGAAACACTGAAACTTAATAGGCACACACATTCTTTTAGTCATATTTTTTAACATAATACAAATATTTATGTCTGGTAATTATCACCTGCTGTTGCTTAGCTGATGATTGAAGGTACAACTCCTCAACGGTTAGAAAATGACAGCAAATTCTTTCATTAATTTATACGTTCAGGTGGACTGATAGTAGTATTCTTTCAGGCTATAAGATGGCTATTAGATAAACATGATTATAAAAGGTATCTCTTTAACGTTTACAAGTTAAGTGAAAAAAATTCCAATTATGCTTATACATATGTGCAAAATTATTAAAATTACTAAAAGGAGTGAAATAAATTAAGTTTTTAACAAAAACATAGAACCGACTTCAAACGGTAAAAAATAAAATTGTTCAGTAGGTACCTACTTACTTCTTTTTGCTTATGGTAATGACTTTAAAACTGTTCTTGGAGTCGGGCCCAGTCAAATGTCCTGTCTTAGTAAATATAGTGTACCTTTCGTTCTGAATGGGCACCGACTCCAATATAGTTTTAAGAGTCATTACCATAAGCAAGAAGAAGTAGGTACTGTCCCACTGTCTGTACTGTCGGTGCCCATTTAGAACGAATGGTAGGTACGACATTTTAGTAAGGGCCCGACTCCAAAAATAGTTTTAAGAGTCATTACCATAAGCAAGAAGAAGTAGGTACCTACTGAACAATTTTATTTTTTACCGTTTGAAGTCGGTTCTATTTTTTTGTTAAAAACTTAATTTTGTTATTAAGCTGTGTCCAACAACCCATTAACTTAACACCTGGCCAGCATGGTGGTTTGGGAGCTAGCCTCTTTTGTTTTGCTCAAAACCCATATTACTCGTATCAGGGGGTCAGTGGTAATTATCTGATATCCGATTCTAAATTAACTCAGTCCAGGCTAATTCGTAGTCGACGGGAATTGCGAACATTTATTAAGGACTAATTGGCTTCGGAACGCAAATTAGTTTTGCTTTGTTATGCACCCAGATGCCGGGTCCAACAACGCGCTGACGTGGAAGCTAACAATACTTGTTATATTGTTAGTTGGAAAATTTCGTGCAAAATTTTCGTGTTTTATCGTTGATGTATTATGTATATGTAAATATGTATTTTTGACGTGACAACGTCTAATAAATCGATGAACGCCGGCTGCACGCACAAAAAAGTATGATTCATTGTACGTTACGCTCGGCGCTTGTACTCGTACGTTACGTGCTCTTTTTGTATTGTGGTTACGTTGAGACTTGAGCGTCCGTTCGTCGACTGTTTATAAAGTGAAGTGAAAAGTTAATGTGGTTTTCATTGAATTGTTATGACCTTGTCACGTAAAACTATCGTCCGTAAACCGACTTTACAGACAACCAATTTTTTTATAAGTATTTTTTTTCCTATCGGTACCTACCTACCTGTTTTTAATAATTATCATCTATAACGACCTAATCGTGGTAATAGTTGTAGCAGAGAGACCATTTCGACTGTTTTGTTGTTGTTGCTTATGTAAACGATCTCTATGGGTTTATGTGTCGTAAAAAAGTAGTTTCCGTAATGCAACACTAGCAACATTTATTTATTTCTTATTTTGTTTCCAATAAAGAATGAGCCCGATTACTTATTTAGTAGGACATCAAGTAAATAATATTTACATACACACATTGATAAACAATTGCTACAAATTTGGCCTCATCAGTTGTCTTATCGGGAAAACCTGTAATATAGATAACTCTAAGCAATGTATATTAGTATAGTAAAAAAATAAAAATAACGTTTCACACTCATAGCACCGCAGTAGGGTAGATATACCCTGTGTCGTGGGTACCATGGAGACACACAAATATAGAAACACACACCCAGCCAGAACAGAAATTTAAACTCATCATTCAAATTTATGCTTCGCCGTGAATCGAACCCGGGACCCTGCGATCGGTAGTTTGGTATGGTAACCATTACGCCACACGGGTTGTCAACTAACTACATTAACTAATATACATTGCATTAATTAAAACAATTTAAAAAATATAACCATATACATTTCATTTACATAAAAAACAAAACTTTCATCTACCGATTGGTAGCGTTTTGGTACAAACCAGGCAGTGCTTAACAGCAAATCGATCAAAAAAGAAGAAATATCTTATTTCATAATTATTCATTTGTAAATATACAAATATTCGCAATGGTGCAGTGTGGTAGGGTAAGAAAGTGTGGGACGCATAAAGGGTTGCAGTGGTATTATATTTATATGTTCTGCTCTTTGCCACAAATATTTTATAATGTAGAAAAATAATTTTATACGCTTTATTTAAGAACGCGAGTTCAATGTTTATTGAACCAAATGAAGTGATTCTGCCGGTCTTGCGTAAATGAAAAGATTCTGGCAGTTTTTTTTAATACGTGCCTCAAAGGGTCGCTTATCAAGAGTCCGTTTTCAAATAAATATGCTAATGTAATGCGATGGCGCTGAAGATATGACGATCATGTTGACCCCTACACTCTGACGTAGATCTATTCCTGGTCCCACCTTAAATAAATCTCCAGGCGTTTATATTATTTTGTTACAGATACGAGTAAGGCAAGATCAGTTCCAGTGAAAGACGTCGCATCTTTCGCTTGAGTATTTATAGTTACAACTTAGTGTTAAAACTTAGAATTCTATAATTCTATGCCAGTGTAAATTTGGCATAGAAAAGATCTTACGTAGGTACAACTAGGTAAGCTGCTCTAGTTGTGAAATTTTGTGTGCATATTTATCACTGGATAAATTGAAATTGAAGTTACAGGTTACTTTAACCGACAATTAGCGTAATTGTCACTTTACTTGAAGGTGGTGAAAGAGGCCCTAAGTAATTTTAGATATCGTTTATTACCCAAAAGCTAATGTCACTTTTCATCGGACACATAAGTTAATTGCTTCTTGGCATTACAGTGAAATAAATAAATGATCATCCACGGTGATGGAAAATATCGTAATATTTAATTGATAACGAACCATCGTTCTGCATTCCTGAGAGAAATTCATAATTTCTCAAAAGCATGACGTCCATCAATCCGCACTTGGCCAGCGTGGTGAACTGTGACCTAAATCCCTCTCACTTGTGTGAGGAGACCTGTGCCCAGCAGTGGGATATGAAAAAAGGTTGAAAAAAATTATAGTGAAATCACGTTAACCGTTTTAATTGTTGGCAGATATTTGCAAGAGTAAGCTGCTTGCTATTAAAAAATAAATAAATAAATAAATATCTTTGGACAATTCACACAACGCCATCTGATTCCAAACTAAGCAGAGCTTGTACTATGGTAATCAGAAAGCTGATAAACATACTTATAATAATTCTAAATACATACTTAAATAGATAAATTAACACCCAGACACAGAACAAATAGTCATGTTCATCACACAAATATTTGTCCTGGGTGGGAATCGAACCCACGACCTCACGCTTCGCAGTCGGCTCATCACCCACTACGCCACGGAGGCTGTCAAAACATTTTTGTACCCAGCGTAGCTCAAGCTGGGCACAAATTATGCGCTGCAATTTCTATTGCATAATATTCTTATTATGAATACTTGGAACTAAAGTAATAATCAGTTTATCTAAGTATATTAAAAAGTAACAAAAACAAATATCGTTTTTTTAGACTTAGGTCAGACTTTAATTCCTTGGTTACCATGCCGAACTGCTGATCGGAGGGTCCCGGGTTCGATTCTCGGCGAAGCAGAAATTTGAATGATGAGTTTAAAATTTCTGTTCTCAGTCTGAGTGTTTGTGTTTCCGTCTTTGTATGTGTCCATGGCACCCACGACACAGGGTATATCACCTACTGTGGGGCTATGAGTGTGATGCGTTATTATTATTTATGAGTAGAGTAGAGTAAATTTGATTTTAATTTAGTTAGCTGCTTCCCACAAATATGTTGTAATAATTAGTTTTAAAGCAATCATGTATGTATTATGATCTTGACCATACTAACGATCGAACCTCTATTAGTATCGAACTGCTACATGTTGTACATAAGAGCTCCTATGCTTCTTAATTGCTCTACAAGTAGTACGGTGTGGGTGTTCCTAAGCACTAATTAAGTTACGCTTGGTTAATTGATCGATTGGCGCTATAATTAAGCGGGAATGTATCTGTACCCTGCTCCGTATTGCAATTAAATCGATAAGACGGAAATAGCGTTTAATTGCCCTTGAATGTATTTATTTTGTGAAAGTTTCGTCCTTCAATTTACGTCACGCGAAATAACGTTCTTTTTCAGGCAGTAATATGAGAGGCGTTTTGATTTTCATATGGTTGATGAAGTTTTTACATATTATTGTTTTTTTTTGTTTTTACATATCTAGTTCTTTCAAATTATTTTGATTATAGTCGGTCAGAAACATTGTCTCAAATAAGCAAGGGCTGGATATGTATGTACCATTTTAATTAGTTTCGAAGCAATCACGTATGTATTATGATCTTGACCATGCTAACGAACCTTTATTAGTATAGAACGGCTAGATGCAGTACATAAGAGCTCATATTATGCCCCTTATATTGCTCTACAAGTCATACGATATTGGTGTTCTTAACCAGTCAATAATTTATGCCTGGTTAATTAATGGATTGGCACTAAAGTTAGCCTGGAATGTATCTGTATTATGCGTCATACTGCAATGAAATGGATACAATGGAAATAACTTTTAATTTCCCTCGAAAGATTTTTATTTTTGGACAGGTTTTTTCATGTGAAATAGCTTTATACATCACCTTAACCTTCTCCATAATATGTAAATATATTATTTTAAAGTATTACTGGAAAAATATTAAAATATGTTCAGTATGAATACAAATACATTAATAAGGTTGCATCGCCCATAAATCGCACCTTTTCCTTGTTCGTAACAATAAGATGGAATGTGATGAATGAGCGGGTGCAGAAAAATGGGTCCGATGTATCATTTTATAGAAAAAGTTGGTGCAGATGTATTACCCGCCCGTCGGCGCTGGTACAGACAGAAGTTATATCGACTTGTATTACGAGAAGAGATAGGAAACTTTAAATGTACTTTATATTATATTTATATACTGAAAATGCTAGATGAAAAATAATACTGATAATAAAAGCAATTCGTGCGAAATTATTCCCTAACCATTCCAAAATATCAAAAATGCACAACGTTAATGTGCAAGTTTTCACTTCTGCCGGCACTGCCGGAGTGCAACCCGTTGTTTTTTTTAATTGGGAGCTATTTCAGATGTCGTTGTTAAGTAACACTAAAAGTATGTATATTGCGACTAAGCCAATGAGTGCTTTGCTTAAAATAAAAGCAAGAAAATAAATTGTTTTTATCTGAGCAACCATGAACCACAGAGAACCAGAAATTTCAATACGTCTAATAAAAAAGCGTTTTAATCTTTGGCAATCTTAATCAATGGTAATTCCATCCATCAGCATCTTAGAGTCCACTGCTGGACATAGGGCACCCCTAATGTTCGCCACTCCGACCGGTCCTGCGCCTTCTGAATCCAGCGGTTTCCCGCTATCTTCTTCTCCACCTGGTTGGAGGGCGGCCTGTGCTCCTTTTGCCGAGACGTGGTCGCCATTCGAGGACCTTTCTTCCCCACCGGTTGTCAGTCTTCTTAACTATGTGGCCTGCCCATTGCCACTTTAGCTTGCAGATTTTGAGAGCTATGTCGGTAACCTTCGTTCGTCTACGGATTTCATCATTACGGATTCTGTCGCGTAGAGAAATACCAAGCATAGCCCTCTCCATCGCTCGCTGAGCGACCTTGAGCCTGTGGAAAAGGCTAACTGTAAAAGACCACGTCTCAGCGCCGTAGGTCATCACTGGCAACACAGACTGCTCAAAAACTTTCGACTTCAGGCACTGCGGTATTCTGGACGAGAAGACACTTTGTAATTTCCCGAACGCTGCCCAACCGAGTTGGATTTTACGAGTTACCTCTCTCTCGAAGTTGGACTTACCCATACGGATCGCTTGACCCAGGTAAATATACTCGTCGACAACTTCGAGAGTAGCGCCATCAACAACGACTGGTATGAGTGTGACATGGACATTAGACATGATCTTCGTCTTGTCCATGTTCATCTTAAGACCCACCCGTTGGGAGGCGCTATGGAGGTCACCTAGCATTGTGCTGAGTTCTTCCAGGGACTCCGCCAAGATATAGTCATCTTCGGCAAATCGAAGGTGTGTGAGGTGTTCGCCATTGATGTTAATACCAAGCCCTTTCCACTCCATCAGCTTAAACACGTCTTCCAGTGCAGCGGTAAACAGTTTCGGAGAAATAACATCCCCTTGTCGTACTCCGCGCTGCAAAGGAATAGGTTTAGTGCTTCCGTCGTGTACTCGGACTGTCATGGTTGCGGCATTGTATAAACACTTCAACACCTCGATGCACCGATAGTCTATCTGGCACCGTTGGAGAGACTCTAGCACCGCCCAGGTCTCAATAGAATCGAATGGTAATTAATCATTGGTAATGCCTGAAATTCTTAACAGAAATTTCAAATTGAAAATCTTCTATTTCCGAAACGGTTGCAAAAAACAGATTAATGGTTACAGGAACTGCCGCCACGCTACGAAGCGGAGCGCATCTATTAGTCAAGCCAGTGAATCATTTTCACGCATATACACGCAACTTCGAAATGCACATTGGTACGTTTATTATTATTATTAGTTAGTTTAGGTTAGGTAAATAATAAATCACAAGTAAATTTTTAATTTTAGTTATAGTTTAGTTTATATTATCTTGTTCGTTAAGTTTTTCATTTTAGTTCTTCTTAAGATAACTGAAAAGATTTTATTTGTTTAATTCGAGAACTCTTAAAATCATAAAAAATTCCTAGTTCTAGAACCTTTTTGCGTTTATTCGACGAAAATAATTACTTTCCAAATTTTGATACAAACCAGTTGAAACTCAACTATCGTCATGTTTTTCATCAATGATTGAGTTCCTATTTTTTTAAATTATACAATCGAAATGTAAACATTTATGAGGGGCCAGATGCGCAGACCTTTCAGTGTGCCCTATGTTGGTCGTAGCTATTACAAATTTTACTAAATTAATATAAATAAATTTGGCTTCAACTTTCTTGTGTCCCAATACTGAGCTGTCTCTCCTTATAATTCAGAAGGCCTGGAGATTACTCCACCATGCAGCTCTGATGCAGTTTGGCGGAGTAAGTGTTGGAGAGGGGAATAAATTTAAAAGATACAATTTAACTTCTTTCAATGCGTATAAGAAATTAAGGATTTAACTGTTTGTAATTAAAAAGGCGCAGAACAGATAACCTATCTAGTTTTACGATTAAATCCCGGTATGTATTTTTTCCTATTTATGTAGGTGGTAGAACTATTATGGTTCGCCGGGGAAGTACCACCACTGCACCCACTTCTGCCGTGAACCAATTCTATTGTGTTTTGGTGGAAAGTTGCAGTTGCCGGCCACACTTACATGAGGCGTCCACCAGCCTCCAAAGTAGCAGCGCAACTGCATGCGACCTCAGACAAAACCTACCTATGCTTGCTTGAGGTTGTATGTAGATGTCCATAGGCTGCAGCGACCACTTAACACCACGTGTTAAAAACTATAAAGAAAGCTGTAAAGAAAGCTGTAAAAAAGCTCTGCTCCGAAGCCGGCAATGCTCGGGCTGCTCCCCTGGGGTTTGCCGTGTCCATAGGCGACGGTGATCGCCTAACACCGCGCGGTCCGTCTGCCGTTTTGTTCGGTTTATAAAAAAAACGTGGCCTGCATGCTCGTCTGCTACTCCATTCAAATAAAAAGAAATCACTTAGTAAATCCGGTACGTGAATATATAGAATTCAAATTTATCCCTTGCTCTATATTATATGCGTATTTCAGAGTAAAACAAAAATATTCAAACACATGTCCATGTCCATCAACCCGCGACCCACGTAAATTATGGCCTAAATTTACCTAACTTTGTGCGCAAACCCGTAGTGAACATGGCAAAAACCGACAGACTAAAAATATCATCAAAGTTGGTATTTGAAATTTAAGTATTATATTAGTATGCATCAACTTTCGTCTCGCAACGAAGGGTTCCGTACCATTATCTATAAAAATCACGTTTATTGTATGGGAGCCCCCTTAAATATTTATTTTATTCTATTTTTAGTATTTGTATAACAATAGCGGCAACAGAAATACATCATTGCCTTTGATTATTCATAGAAATCATTGCATTAAGATTTAATGAAAGGTAAATTGTGGTTTATGATTTATGACGTATTAAAAAAAACTACTTACTAGATCTCGTTCAAACCAATTTTCGGTGAAAGTTTGCATCGTAATGTACATATATTTTTTTTAGTTTTATTATTATCTTATTTTAGATGTTACAGGGGGGGACACACATTTTACCACTTTGGAAGTGTCTCTTGCGCAAACTATTCACTTTAGAAAAAAAATAATATTAGAAACCTCAATATCATTTTTGAAGATCTATCCATAAATACCCCGTAAGTATGGGTTTGATGAAAAAATTTTTTGAGTTTCAGTTCTAAGTATGGGGAACCCTTAAAATTTATTGATTTTTTCTATTTTTGTGTGAAAATCTTAATGTGGTTCATAGAATACATCTACGTACCGAGTTTCAACACTATAGTTCTTATAGTTTCGGAAAAAAGAGCCTGTGACATACGGACGGACAGACAGACATCACGAGTCCATAAGGGTTCCGTTTTTTGCCATTAGGCTACGGAACCCTTAAAAAACGATTTTTTTTAAACACACTTTTGCTTCTAAAGTCAAGAAGACAGCGGTTTGGCCCCGAAACTTTGGGCAGATGTCAGTTTTGCAAAGAAACTCCGAACTATAGGGGACGCGTAACGCGGTATAAAGTTGGCAACTTGTTATCTCTTAACTACAGCTTTGTTTGGAACTGCTCTTGTGAAAAAATCTGTTTAAGAGAGATTGTTCTTTGAATAAAATACGGTTCTTCTTACATGCAAAACTTTTTTCACTGATATGCTTACCTAATTTTAGTTTTGAGTTTATTGGGTGATAAAAAGTCAGCCAAGTAACGTCAAGTTGAGTAGTTATTCAGTTTCGATTTCATGTATAAAATACTGATTCTGAGCAAGGCAAGAGGCTGCCTGTTAAATTATATGATTATAGTATATTAGATTAGATTAGATTAATTAATTATACTCTAATTCATATTAGATCTATATGCGGGTTTTGCTTTAAATTACCTGAAAATTTATAAGAATATACAATTAAAAATCCCATTGTCACTGATAGTTATTCATCAAAGAAATACGTTATCGAGAAGAAAACTAGGCTAGCCCAATCTTGTTGTTTATGCACTCTTCATATAAATAAGGTTTTTTTTTGTAAAATGAAGTATCAAACGATCACGCAGGTTACGTTACATGAAGTAGAAAGTATCCTCACAAGTAAGTACGCCGGGAAAAAGTTCAATCCATTTAAACATAATAGGATTGCTTTACAGCTGAAATAGGAACTTTGGTGATACCGAAAAACTGTGTTATAACGACTATTCGATGCGTTAACTTTAGTAGTGTATCCGTGACATGAAAAGCAATTTGTCGTCAGTTCTTTAATTATACTAAAGTTAAATAATGTATTCAACCTCCTCCTCCTTTCAACCAACGTTTAATGTAATGTAAGCAAAGTGATATTATATACGAGTACAAAGTACAAATGAAGGAGATATTAAAAACCCCCCGACCAAAAAAATAAACTCCAAAAACTAACAAATAATATTTTAAACCTATTATAATTATCATCGTCACATATATTATGTGAGTTCAAGTATTTTTATTTTCCAAGCGGCGTCACGTCGGGGGACCGCTAAGTGAGAAAAACAAGTGTAGTCACAGATTGCAACAAAAGAATTTACTCCGAAATTTCGCAAAATCGACTCAACCGTTAACGTCGTCTGCCCTCACGTTTAGCGGTCCCCCAACGCGACGACGCTTGAAAAATAAAAATACTTGAACTCACATAATATATGTGACGATGATAATTATAATAGGTTTAAAATATTATTTGTTAGTTTTTAGAGTTTATTTTTTTGGTCGGGGGGGTTTTTAAATTTTTAAATTTAATTTTTATTTCAAGCTTTTTAAACGGAACTGATCTACTGTACATAAGTTACAAGTTCCACAGTCGAAACCACAGTTAAAAAGTCTGTAGTATATTTGGGCAAAAAAACTTTTGCAAAAGGCCAATCCTACGTGGCTTTAAGCTGCGTAAAAAGTTTAGATGGGGTCGCTATATGCGATCTCGACCAAAGGAAGCTGTTTAACAATCCTCATGACAAACTGGCTCTGGGAGAATTGCACAGATTGAGAAACAATAAAGATTAAACTTTGGTCCTACTAGATTTTCAGCAAAAATATAAATCGGTTTATCCGTTTCATTCCGGCATTCCAGGGTTTCATCCGCCACATCTTATTTCCAGCATCAGGTCCCCGTCAATTAAAACATGAAGAGAACTAGTCAAGGCAAATTCAACGAGCCCAAACTTGATGGGTTTACTAAAAGGCAGTCCAGGGTTACGTCTCCTATCTACGAGCCCTAACAGCAGACCAGCTCAGTGGTTCCAGAAGACATTAGTGTTTCAAATGTCAGATCCCACATATGCTTGCAAGTAAACTGAGCGTGTAACATTCCTATCACACCTAACAAACGACCTGATGTCCTTGAAGACCTGAATCGATTTCCACCAAACATAGCTAAGAACACTCTCGACTGATAAACCTTTCAATAAAAAAAAACCGCATCAAAATCGGATCATCCGTTTGGGAGCTACGATGCCACAAACAAACACGGACACATACACATTTACATACACACACAGACACGTCATACTTATAACACCTCGTCGTTTTTGCGTCGGGGGTTAATAAAAGGAAACACGTCATTAATTATATGCCAGCTTCAGCAGAAACTACTTGAATCTTCTCGAAAATCCTGCTTTACTTACTATCCGTTCTAAAATAAATGAAGACCAATGGAAATAGAACCGCAAAGCTCTTTCCGCTTATCGACTCTCGCTGACAAATTCAACGGTACTGGATTCTTGAAATAAAGAGCGGACTAGAATCTCTCACTCATTAATTAAAACGCAAATTCAATGTTTTTTGAATTTATTTGAAAGTTAAGCGCTGTGAGTAAGTAAGAACTATTATTGAGTAGACGTACATGGAAAATATAAAGGAAGTCGGGAATTATGACGATCAAAGGAAGCTGAAATATATATTTTTTCCATCCATCCATATATAATCCATACTATTCACACTACCGTTATACTCCATATTATTATGCATGTGTGTCTGTTACGTTTTAACGCCTACTGACCCAATTTTAATGTTTGTTATACAGATAGAGTGGACCCTGGGAAAGATCCACTCTATCAATGGAAAAAACAGAAATATTCCTTATAAAATACATACATAAGAAAATATAATTGGCTGCAACCCTTTTTGCGTCCCACTGCTGTGAACGGGTCTCTCCCCATTATAGGGGAGGCCTGGAGCTTACTCCGCCATGCTGCTTCAATGCGGGTTGGTGGAGTTGGTGGAGGAAGATAATTAAGACAATATAATTATGATGATTAAATTAAGACAATGATCACCACACATTTAAGTTCCAAGATTTAATGATATATAGCTTTTCAAGGGCTGTTTTTAAATTTATAACAAATAATTACAATCAGAATTTCAAGGCTTTACTGAAATAGAAAATTATGAACTAAAATTTTTGTTCTCATTAAAATAGAAAATAATATTCGTTGATTCGAAGCGCTCGCTCCAAAATTTCAAGCTCTATTTCCTCTTATCGACAATCGCTGACAAGCAGTATTTCAGTTCTTTGTTTTTGAAATCGATTCGAAAAGAACTAAAGAAGAATCTTCTGCTTGGTAAATGAAATGATTTATTTATATTTTGAATCGAAATAATTCTCCGAGTTGTTTGAGTTATAATGAATATTCTTTCTTGTTTGGTTTCAACCCTTTTTGCGTCCCACTGCTGGGCACGGGTCTCTCCCCCTTATTGGGGAGGCCTGGAGCTTACTCCACCACGCTGCTCCAATGCGGGTTGGTGGAGATGCGGGTTAGTGGTCAACCCGCTGTCGGATGTTTTCAAACCGCCCATAAGGCCTCCGACAAGGTTTGACGACTGTTATCTATCGACAACAACCGGGACCGACGGCTTAACGTGCCCTCCGAAGCACGGAAACGCGCATGAAATTTTTTGCCACTAGCGGTCACCCATCTCACACCCGACCGCGCCCGTTTGGCTCAGCTGCATAGATCGCTTGCGTTCTACGCTAGCCGCCAGGCCATGCGCGCTTCCTTTCTTGTTTAATAATAAAATATGGTTCTCGGCATTGGAATGCTCTTCCGGACGCACTAAAGAAAACCTCGATTGAAGAATCTTTCAAAACTAGTGTCACAGCTCACTATTTTAGCTGATTCTCATAATGATTATTATGTAGTTTTGTATATTTTTTCTATTTGAATATAATATTTTATAATGTTGAATTCTTTTATGTATAATAATATTATTAGTTTTATAAAGCGTGTTATGTCGCCTACAACAATCTCCGCTTAGCCCAAGGGTACACTGGCAGAGGTTGCTTCTAGCATTAAGTGCGCCTTTTATACTATCTTGTTAACTAATGTAATTAAGCATTAAATAAATAAATAAACAAACAGAACATCAAACTATGATGAACTCTTTCTGACTAACGAACGCTCTTGAAAGATTCTTAAAATAAAGAACCGTGTAGGTTGTGGAAGTAGGTAGGTACTGGAATGTTCAATTCATTGACAGGGAAGATGTTTTGCTAGTTTTTTTAGGTTGTTTTTTCAAAGTAAAGTTATCCTTAAAGAATGTCTGTATTCTAAAATTTATTCCTCCTACTAGGTATCCTCCTCCTAATATATATTAAATCATTTCTAATAAGTATTTTATAGCATACCTTATTTATGCAATTTATTTTATTTTGAACTCCCTCAATTTTTATTAAAATGAATATAAAAACTATTAAACTACAAAGCGAGTGAAATGAGTTTGAACGTACGAATCCAACCGCTTCACAAAGACTCTTGGAAGGATAAGAACTGCCTTTGATTCAGAAAGCTGTCGTAATTAAGTTAGCAAAATTATATTTGTTTAAAAGATCACTACCAAGTAATTTGAAGATCAGTATGGTGCAACACGTAACATACCCGACTGCCATTCGTAGGGTCCTGGTTTGGGATTCCCAGCGAGGCAGAAATTTAAATTTTGAGTTTTAATTATTTAATGGTTATCACTTTTTTCATTTTAGTCTCTATAATTATATTCAAATTATTAAATCGCTTTGGAACAAGTATAGTTTTTTACAAGATGTTTTGTCATGAGTCCCATACATTTTCAACTTCGTTTTTCCTACAGATTACATCTTAGATTTTCACCAACAGTGCAGTAGCAGAAGTTAACTTGTAACCAACTTACAAGATGTCTCGTTAAGTAAGTAATACAATATGATAATAATAAGTAGTAGCTCCTTTTTAACCCTTTTTAATGTCCATGTTCTTGGCATATATACGTATGGTCTAAGATCCCACTGCTCGATTCTGCAGTTATCTGTTTTTTTGATACAACTAATTTTAAATTAATGTTTATAATGTATTAGGGATTAATGATGGGTTGCTTATCAAAAATTAGCCGCAATTACCTGCAATTAATTTTAGTTTAATTAATACTCTAGTGAAAATTGCAGCTATATGTTTTTTTATTGAATTTTACGACATTTGAAAGAAAATAATGTCACGAATTCAAAAAACAATGGTTGCCAGCTCTTAGTCCTTGTGTCCAGCACTTGTACTACTATTTTCGGGATTAAGATGTATTCAGGCTGTAGTTCAGTACGCTAGCCAGATGCGGGTTGGTGGTTATCATGCTCTCGAAAAACAGTGACATCATGATGAATTACGACGCCTTTCCTAAGAGTAGATCAGCGATAACATTTTTCTTTGTCACAGGTGCGCGCCGGGGCATGAACTCGATTTATCAGTGGCCTTCTTTTAACCTTTATCTTAGCCACTATGATATCACTGTTTATTAATATATAAGTACTTTGTATACATAGTACCTACACTCGAGAAGGCATAGTTACAGGTAGGTAAATAATTTCCCGGAAGTAGTCGCCCTGCCGGCAAAGTGCCAAGAATTTCGTGTCTACATGTGTACTTAGATATGTGAGCCTATGAAAACAAAGAAATATGAGAAAATTGTTGTTGTTTAACTCGGAAAGGTAATGTTATGTTCTAATTTTCTTTATTTATGACTAGGACTTGTTTACCTCATTTGTTCTTACCCATGTTGTCGCTAAATATGGATCGTATCTCAGTAAAAATAATGTTTGTCTTTTGGTTTACCTAATGTTTAGTTGATATGAGTAGAAACATAGCGGTATGAATAATTCCATTCTTATTTATTATTTTATTTATGTTGGAATCTCTTTACTTTTATGTGCGTGGTAAAACTTTCATCGTTTGATTCGAAAAGTGTCACCTGCTGCACCCAATTTGCTGTGAAACAATACTAATAAGTATGCTTCGATGGAAAAATGCTGTTATCGGCCAGATTTTAACGAGACGGTCATCGGCCTTCGGAGTAAGGTAGGAACAGGCTTCCTTGAGTTTGTGGGTAGATGTTCAACACCACATTTATTGTTTGTAACTGCTAGAAGAAATTTTCTTTTTCTTTTGAAAAAACTTTAGAAACTTTAGGAATTCCTAGACTTTAAAATTTGATATATATTAATGGGAATACCACTGTTTCTGCATTTCACACTTAAATTGAAGTTAAAATGACCAGATTACATATTGACATACAGGTACTTATTGAATGTGGGAAATAAATCAGAATTAATTTTATGCTCTGGCTTCAATATAGTAAAAGCCTTTCTTCCAAGATAGCTTTTACTGAACTGAATCTGTTAATCAATTATTCAATGAATACCTTTATCGTTAGTTAACAATGTTAAAATTAAAGCGGGGAAGCGTAACTTAATTAATAAAGTCTAGTAGAAATATAAAAGAAATTTAATAATTTCTCGTTTCAAGGACTAAGCTGCTGAATTAATTGCTGACGGCAAGTAAAATTCGCAAGCTCCTATTCAATGTCAAAAGGTGGAAAATGCAGATTTTTCTGTTGAGCACTCCGAGGGTCCCAGAGAGACTTGGAAATAAAAATTTTCTCTGCCCGGAGCGCTTACATCGTGTTGAGTGCATTACAGTATTAACGTAATGTAGGTAATTTTTCACATTTCATGCTGTGGATCCGACAAATTACTGCTAGCAAACAGTAAACCATCTCCAAAATTATGTGTAGAACGGTCTTCAAACTTATTTATCATAAGTGCAAAATGGAAAATATTATGCCTGTAATAACTAGAAAGATAAAAGATATTGTAATTTGTTGCGACATATTCGTTGTAAAATATTGTGTATACGAAAAAGAAGCAATAAAACCAGTGGAAAAATTTCTTCCGCTCTCGCGATGCGGGGTACATAAACCTCGTGGGACCACCGCGCACCTCCAATTTTTCAAAGAGTTTGGCGTATTTTAAACTTGGTCGGTAGCGAAAGAAAACATCGTGATGAATATTGCATGCCTGAAAATGAAACCAAATATTTGAAAAGGTAACCAATATTTGAACTATTGCAATAGTTCGTTTAGAAAAGAGAAAAGGCAGGGAAATGGGTTGGATATTAAAAGGTTTTTATAGTTTTTCCTCTTGTACCAAACAACTGACGAAAGTGAAGTATTGAGAAACTAATTTATAAAATTATTTTCCCCTTCTCACTAAATGGTTTTACACTTTTTGAGCACTTTTTACTTTTATGTTTTTATATGATTTAATTTGGTTACTTCATCAATATTAAATGTTACCAAACCGCATTGGAGCAGCGTGGTGGAGGCCTCCCCAATGGCGCGAGACCCGTATCTGTCCGAGTCACTCGAGTGGGACGTAAAAAGAGTTGCAGCCACAAATGTGATATCATCTTAAATAAATCTTTAAGTTATTTATGAGTTTATGTAAATAGCACTTTTGTAAATGGCGGTGATAATAAAATAAGCCTTCTTACAAACGAACGATCTGAATACCATTATTTTTGAACGGCAAATGAATGAGTGTGAATATTGAAGGGCGTTTCAGCTTTAAAATTGCCCGCTCGCCTGCGGTGCGCGTAAATGGATTACGGCTCTGAAAGTTTGCAAAGTGGAATAATATTTGCATCGCAAAATTATATTACCATCAGTTCTTGCTTTCTGCCCCTTAGGAAATTTAAAATGAATAGTACCTAATCATAGTAATCATATAAAAATAAATAAATCTGTACTGAAGCGTGCACGCCCTGCGGCTAGCGTAGAACGCAAGCGATTTATGCAGCTAATCAAAACAGGCGCGGTCGGGTGTGAGATGGATGACTGCTAGTGGCAGAAAAATTGCAAAATTGCATGCGCATTTCCGTGCTTCGGATGGCACGTTAAGCCGTCGGTCCCAGTTGTTGTCGATAGATAACAGTCGTTCAACCTTGTCAGAGGCCTTATGAGCGGTTTGAAATCATCTGATAGTAGGTTGCACTCCGCATCTCCACCAACCCGCATTGGAGCAGCGTGGTAAAGTAAGCTTCAGGCCTCCTCAATAATGGGAAGAGACCTAAGGGTCTAGACGGGTCGGATAAAATAGATAAATGTGTCTATGAGAAGGAAGGAACCAACAAAGCTATTTTAGAGAAAATGCTGAAATGGCATCAATTCTGGAATCGTCGTGGCTATAAACTGTTGCGACTGTAAAAGTAAATAAGGTACAGGAGAAATGGTGCACCGCAGGGATCCAATATGCAAGAGAATTGCTGAAAATTTAAGGTCTTTATGGGATTAACGGGATCATATAAATAGGTAAGGGTATTTATCTGGTCCCTGTCTCGGTTCTTCTTGAATTGCGACTACAGGATTACAGAAGATCCTTTCTCGGTAATACATATTTTCCTTGTAAGCTTTTAATGCAAGCACGAAAGTTTTCATGAAACATACTGGAATGATTAGCGATATTTTGGAGACATCCGTGTATCGATTTTAAAATAATTTCGGCAATTTTCTCTTTTAGGGTATCTTTGCTGTAAAATCTATATTTCCCATTTTTATTTACAATGAGGCCATTATAGGTACCCGATATGCATATTAATCGTACCATAAAGTTCACTGTTCGGTTTGAAAACTATTCAAATAGTCTTACACTAGTATATTTAACGGATATACATATTTTGAGGAGCTATAAGAGATAATTGGCTTGAAACGTTTCCTTTGTCCTATTATTCATTGTTTCGTTGAAACCGTGAATAAGACCGGCAGTACTATTCGTTTCGGGAAGCGGTTGGAGATTTTCATTTAGGTTTCTTACAAAAAGTTGTCTCCGATGTATTTATATATAGAATCTCTTACTCATTAATTAAAACGCAGATCTAATGTTTTTCATATAGTGTTGCTGAGTCTATGGAAAAACTTGAATTTATTTGAAAGTTAAGCGCTATGAATAAGTAAGAACTACTATTGAGTAGACGTACATGGAAAACATAAAGGAAGTCGGTAAATATGACGATCAAAGGAAGCTGAGATATATATTTTTTTCCATCCATGTATCCATATATAATCCAAACTATTCACACTACCGTTATAAATGCATAGGTAACATATGGAATGTGTGTCTGTTACGTTTTCATGCCTACTGAACCAATTTAAATGAAATTTGGTATACAGATAGAGTAGATCCACTCTAACAACGGAAAAAAACATAAATATTCTCTATAATATAACAAATATAAGATAATGGAGACAATGTAATTAAGATGATTAAATTAGGACAATGATCGCCACACATTTAAGTACAAGTCTCAATAAGATATAGCTTTTCAAGTGTTTTTATTTATAATAAATAATTACAATCAGAAATCGCAAAGCTTTTCTGAAATAGAAAATGATGGACTAAAATCTTCTCATTAAAATAGAAAATCATATTCGTTGATTCGAAGCGCTCACTCCAAAATTTCAAGCTCTATTTCCTCTTATCGACAATCGCTGACAAGCAGTATTCGATTTCAAAAAGCAAAGAACTAAAGAAGAATCTTCTGCTTGGTAAATGAAATGATTTATTTATACTTTGAATCGAAATAATTCTCCGAGTTGTTTGAGTTATAATAAATATTCTTTCTTGTTTAATAATAAAATATGGTTCTCGGCATTGGAATGCTCTCCCGGACGAACTAAAGAAAACCTCGATTGAAAAATCTTTCAAAACTAGTGTCACAGCTCACTATTTTAGCTGATTCTCATAATGCTTATTATGTAGCTTTGTATACATATAATTTTCTAATAATAGGTTGGGGAAAAAGTTTCTTACACTAGTATATTTAACGGATATACATATTTTGAGGAGCTATAAGAGATAATTGGCTTGAAACGTTTCCTTTGTCCTATTATTCATTGTTTCGTTGAAACCGTGAATAAGACCGGCAGTACTATTCGTTTCGGGAAGCGGTTGGAGATTTTCATTTAGGTTTCTTACAAAAAGTTGTCTCCGAAGTAGGTATGTCTTCTTAAAGAACTTTATTTTTAGAAAATGTGTTCTTGCTATTAACAACATTGAAAAAGTTAATAGGTAGTACATACGTAATTAATTTATGTAGCAAATACCGTGTTAACTATTTATTGGACCTGCATTTCCTAAATATTTTTTTTTAATTATATTGAATCTCAGTTGAATTATCGAAGCATTACACAATATTTTAACATCACAAATTAAATGGATACGAGAAATATTTTATTATTTGTGGTACTATTTAGGTACGTGGCAGAACTTTAATGGTTCCAACGGGGAGGTTCCACATCGTAACGTTCGCCAATCCTCCCGGTGCTGGGCCTTCTGGATCCAGCGACGACCCGCTGTTTTCTTCAGGCCATAGTTTTTTGTATCAGGAGGGGGGGAACCTTCCAAAAGGTTCCCGGGACTTTGGGAGAGGATACCGCCCACAACCCCGAAAGCCCTCCTTTATTCGCCTCTTACGATCAGGCAGGAGATACCGTAGCTCTATTTTTATTTGTATAAATTAACCTGTGGCCGAAAAAAATTATATTCTTTCTATTCTGCTCTATTCTTAATCCCGAAGCTACAGGCGTCTATTAGCCTTTGGAGTAGCAGTTTAACTGCATATGACCACAGGCAAACCTTAGCTTGCTTTACAATGTCCATGGGCTACAGCAACCACTTTACACTAAATGGCTTGCATACTTGTTATTACCAGACAAGAATTAGTACTGTATAGTACTGGTAGCTCATTAGCTCTTGAGAACAGAGAGAATTCAATCTCTGTAGGTATTTAACTTTACAATAAATACATCAATGTAGTTCCGCTCCACTGGCCCTCAAAGCCTGCGTGGCAGTCGTAATATGCTACTACTACGTTATGAAACACAAAAGTCTGTTTTACAAGGAATAAAAAATATACGAGGAAAATATGGATGAAAAACAATATGAACAGTTTTCAATATGTTACGAAAGCCTTGTTGGAAGGTACTGGAGTGAACAGAGATAAGTAGGCACTTGTGTGATCTACATATAGGTATTGCTTTGAAATAACATAAGCGCACGCATGATCCCGCGGTTATCATAGAATGCAAGCGATCTACGCAGCTAAGCTAAACGGACGCGGTCGGGTGTGAGATGGGTGACCGCGCGTTTCCGTGCCACGTTAATTGTTTACGGTGCTGAACCAGGATCTAACCAACTTGCTGAGCGCTTTCGATTGTCGAACAGAATCCATTTTTCATCGCACGAAACAATTCGGTTCAAAATTCCTTCATTTCTTTGCCTATTGAGCAGCGCCAGGCAGGTCTCGACGCGTACGTTGCGCTGGCGATTGTTAAGTTCGTAGGGCACCCATCTATCAAGTTTTTTTTTTTTATATGTAAACCGAACAAAAAGGCAGACGGGCCGCGTGATGTTAAGCGATCACCGTCGCCTATGGACACGGGCAACCCCAGGGGAGCCACCCGAGCATTGCCGGCTTTGGAGGAGTGCTTTTATTACAGCTTTCTTGAAGAACCCCATGTTATAGTCCACTGGGAATGCCTCAGCTGGAAGGTTTTCCCATAACCTACACGTCCGTGGTAAAAAGGAGCGTGCAAAGCGGACTGTGGAGGACCGCCACGAGTCCAGATGGTGCCTGTGGAACTTTAACCTTCGTCTGGTGGTATAATCATGAAATGGTGATGTAGGCATTAGTCTGAAAAGTTACTCGGAGCACTCACCATAGTAAAGTCGGTAGAACACGCAGAGCGAGCCTATGTCTCTTCGCAAGCTGAGCGGTTCTAGCCTGTCAGTCAATCTTGGGTCGTTGACGATTCGGACTGCGCGCTTTTCAACAGAGTCAAATGGGTGTAGCTGGTATTTTGGTGCTCCTGCCCAGAGATGAGAGCAGTACTCCATATGGGGTCTGACCTGGGCTTTGTACAGCGTCAGGAGTTGCCCCGCAGTGAAGTACTGCCTCGCCCTATTGAGGACACCAAGCTTTTTGGACGCCAATTTGGCTTTGTGCTCCAAATGACTCCGGTACTGCACTTTACTCGTAATGTCAACTCCCAAGATACCGACACTTTTTTTTACCTTGCCTATTTGTCACTTAAGGATCAAAATTGTCTTATTTAAAAATAGAGCTATGGTATCCCCTGCCTGATCGTAAGAGAAGATAAAAAGGGGCTTCCGGGGTTGTGGGCGGTAAGAGTGGGAGCTCGATCCGTCCAGCCAGCAGCCCCGGTAAGGACGACGATTTGTGCGTGGCTCCATGACGCCGTAAACATTGGAAGGTGCAGACGCAGGAGGCAGGCCACCGATGGGGTTTTAGTGCGGTACAAATCCCACATAACCCGGTAGCCTCTCCCAAAGTCCCGGGTACCTTTTGAGGGTGCCCGATACAAAAAAAAAAAACGATGACTTGATGAAATTTTGCTCTTTAATTTTTTTAATTCAATAGTTTCAGCCAATTATAATTAGAAAAAAGGTAGCGAGTTGATATAATTTTTTTATTTACTTCTAAAATGGGAAATGTTGTCAAAAGAGAACTTAAATGAAAGTATTTATATAAAAAATATAAGGATAAAAAAATGGTTTTAAAGTTTAGAAAGTTATCTGAGTATTTCATTAAAGTTTGGTCACAAAATTTCCCTGAGAATGGAATAGATACAGAAAGACAAAGATGCGATATTGTAGGAACATATCCGCAAAAAAATATAATTACGACAATATAGAAAGGCTGCAGAAAAAATAAATATTTGAAACTTCGAACACAGACAATTTGGATAATTGAAGAAAGCATGAATATTTACGAGCTGCGGTTATTCGGGGCTTGGCGTCGTGCTGGAGTGATGATGTTCTTTATTTTGGGTGTCCAAAATAAACTGTTCAAAGAGTTTAAAAATTAATGAGTTACAAAAAATGTTTCGGTTTGTAAGTAAACAGTAGTTCATAATAAAAATGTTTGTTGCGTAAGCAACAATGATGGTCCAGCACGTTTCTCTTCTGGATAGGCCTGGAGTGCATTCCACGCTGTTTCAATAGGGGTTGGTGAGCTAGCTGTAGGTTATTTCGGATTATCCGAAGCAAGAAAACGCATAAAATTTACATTATAATCGACCCATCTTTCACTTGACCGGGGCCGTATCGTTCAGCTGCGAAGAACGCTTGCGCGCTATGCTAGTCACAAGGCCATGCTCGTTTCAATAAACTGTGCCTGAATTAGGTACGAGAAATATCTGAGAAAATATAAAAAGGAAAAAACTTTGTCTTTTATTGTCGCACGTAAGAATGTTCTCTTAAAAAGATACCTACAAACCAATATCTTAAGTTGGTTTAAAGAAATATCTTGGGAATAAGTCTCTTGAAGTAAATAAAGCAATGGGCTATCGGAAAATATGAACACTGAAACTATCTTTCAACTAAAAGAAGCTTTTAAAGCTCTATTCTGTAAAGCTTTTGTCCTACCTCTGAACAGGTAAAAACTCGTTTTTGCGGTCGTATGCAGTTGTGTTGTGCTGCTTCTGGACGCTGTTGATCACTGACTGTTAAATTATTTCACCTTTTCACTTAAACACGAAAAATTGTTAATGAGAGTATCAGAAGTACGTTCAGATTGAACCATAATAACAATTATAAATGTTTCACACTCATAGCCCCACAGTAAGGTGTATATTATACTCGGTGTCGTGGGTACCACGGACACATACAAAGACAGTAACACGAACACCCCGACCGAGTACAGAAATTTAAACTCATCATTTAAATTCCTGTTTCGCCGGGAATCGAACCCGGGACTCTTCGATTGGCAGTCCGGCATGGTAACTAATGCACCACACGGCTCGTCTCGTCCCATATTCCTTTCATCTACACATTTTACCACCAAACTGAAATGGTCAATGTTATAATGGTCCAAATTACTCCGAATAGAAGTAAGTAGTAAAAGTATTTCGGATTTTAGTACATTTAAAGAAGGAAATTAAATTGGCTTGTTTTGACCACCTTAATAAAATTGGCACTGAATCGATAGATGGGTGCTTGTTGTCTTTTTCAGGCGGTTAGCGTATCAGGAAGGGACTTGATCTCTTTTTGCTCTAGTTGTTATTCTAGGATCATTCCAATCAGCGACTCCAGCTCTTACGGTACTTAAAATAGTACATACTCGTATATTTCAAATAATACCAATTACAATTTTAAACTATATATGTTATATCTAAATTAATGTTAACAGATTTATGATAGCACATCTGATGGTGATTGGCTGCAACACTTTTTTTGTCCCACTGCTGAGCACGGGTCTCTCCCCATTATTGGGGAGGCCTGGAGCTTACTCCACCATGCTGCTACAATGCGGGTCGGTAGAGATGCGGCTTAGTGGCCAACCCGCTGTCGGATGTTTTCAAACCGCCCATAAGACCTCCGAGGCTCCGACAAGGCTTAACGACTGTAATCTATCGACAACAACCGGGACCGATGGCTTAACGTGCCCTCCGAAGCACGGAAATGCGCATGACATTTTTTTTGCCACTAGCGGTCACCCATCGCACACCCGAACGCATCCGTTTGGCTTAGTTGCATAAATCGTTTGCGTTCTACGCTAACCACCGGGCCATGCGCGCTTCATTAGATGATGGTGATGGCGATTAATGTGCCGACATATTTCTGGATATTTCAGCTAACGGCGACAATGACGACGAATTAACATGACACGGTGTATGTCGTGTTAATTTGTCCGAGTTGTTGGTTTAAACAATTTACATTTCAGTGAAGTTAATTTAGCAAGTATAAAAATATATGTATAAATTATACACTTGAGACACAAAGCTATCAAAGCGCTTTCATTTCGTAGACAATGCCACAAACTCATTTTTGGTAATCTTGGCGTTTGTGTGCAGTCTTATACAAAGACACTCTAGATTAAGTTAGATTATGATTCAAGTATTGCTTACGTGACTTCAACCTCATCATAAGACAAAAAGTAGTGAAGACGGAATGAGTTATTCGCACATTCTAAAGGACAAGTAGAAATACTAAGTGTTAATACATAAACTAAAAAAATCAATAACTGTTTTTAACACTTTTAAGCTTATAACCTATAACATAATTGTGTTATTGGCTTGCATGCATACATATAACACATTAGAGATCATTAAAATATTATTTCACTATATACGGGGATCGGGTTAAAATAACTGTAGATACGTTTCACTGCATTTAAAACGGAATTGTCAATACCAATCCGGGGTCGAATATTCAAACCAACCTCTTAAGGTTGGCTTAAGGAGGCCTCTGATGGGCGACAGGTGCGGAGGCTCCTCCGCCCGGATTGCACCGCTCACCATCACTGGATACGGGGACGATCGCGCACTCTCGACCGTCCCCGTTGCCCCACCCTTCATAAGGGGGGGGGGGGCGCGAAGGGCTCGCCATTTAGGCGGGGCTCGCCGGAGGGGGACTGGACGTAAAGCCTCTGCCGGATTCCCAGACCCTCTCCAGGAGGCGAAGACGGAGTGCCGCTGGGGGTTTTAGTGGGTATACCAGGGGGTATTGCCCCTGGGGAGTCCCACATACCCCTCTGCGGGAGGGGATGCGTAATGCATTTCCCCCAGCGAAACCAAAAAAAAAAAGGAGGCCTCTGATAAAGTTTACAGGATGCTAACAAAAAGCAGTACTTACGAGTATGGGTTTGATGCTTCTCGTTGGCCGAAACACGGAAAAGCGCATTTTATCACTAGCGATCACTTAGGGTCAATTCCCACTGAAAGAGCAACGGCGCGCAGCGGCCATAAGAGCAAGTGAACGATCACGGAGCCGCAAGGGGCAACCTCTTTTGACTGGTCGCTAGGGAGTCTCGGCGCGCTCGGGAGTTAGATAAGGAATCTAACTCCCGAGCGCGCCCTGTATTACTCGCAAGATCGCGTACGAGTAAGTAATTTTTTTACTTAAATTCAGAGTTGCCTGCTAACAATCGTGCTGGTCAATGTTAACTGTTTGTTGCAACCCATAGAAATGCAATACTGAGTCTTGCCTGAGGGCCTGGTAGTAACGGTACTACTCCGAAGGTTGATATTATTATAGTCACCTCATGTACATAACTCTGGCGTAGAGTAACACTACACAAGCGCTTTGATAGCTTATACGTTTATTTTATTGTTTTATATTTTACACAAAATGAAAATGATAAAACAAAAGAATTATCTAATTACTCTACCGTGAACCAACGATACTCGTTATTTCTGTCCAGAGAGTGTAAAACGCGGCGGCATAATAATGGCGACATCCAGTCCTCACCTCTGTAACGAATCGGAATTACGGCTGGGTTTGGCATTGTTATTAGAATATTGAGAATATTATGTTCTGGAATGGTTCACGAGTATTATTCGTTACTTTACGACGAGTATCATTCGTCTTTTGAAAAACTCTTTATGAACAAGGATAAATCTTATGCTAATCCGGTCTTGGACTGTTAAATCATTTGAGATACTTTAATTGAGCTGTCAAAACTAGATATATTCATACATTTTATATGAGAAAATGATTTGTGACGTTACAATTAATTTATAGTCAATTGACTAATTTTTTTGTTGATTAAAAATGTAATAAAAATTATGTATAAATAGTATATTGTGTGGCAAGGGGTGAAAGAAGACGATTTCTGACTAGGGTGAGAGGTGACTGCCCGAGCGAAGCGAGGGCTGTCATCGCCCTGGTTTGAAATCGAGTTTTATCCCGTGCCACACACTGTATTTTTCATATCACATGTAATGAAACAACGAGTTTTGATTTCTGTAGCCAGTCAAAGCAAGACTATTTCAGACAAATAGCGCAGTAATATCTTTTGACAACGATTTGACGACAGTTGTAAATGCGATTCTGACAGACTTGAAAGAAAGACGTAAAAATAAATAAATGAAGGTGCCGGGTAGAAACAACGTTGTTTCTCCCCTAGGGCAGAAACAACGTTGTTTCTGACTGACACATTCGGATTGGTTTGAAATTGTCTTATTTCGACTGGCAAAACAGAGATCAAAACTCGCTGTTTCAATGCATGTGATATGAAAAATAAATAATAAATAATAATAATAATAATAATAATAAATATCTTTGGACAATTCACACAACACTATCTGATTCCAAACTAAGCAGAGCTTGTACTATGGTAATCAGAAAGCTGATAAACATACTTATATATTCTAAATACATACTTAAATATATAAATTAACACCCAGACACAGAACTAATAGTCATGTTCATCACACAAATATTTGTGATGGGTGGGAATCGAACCCACGACCTCACGTTTCGCAGTCACTACAATAAACAATTATCTTGCTTTCCAAGCGTTGTTTAGTGCCACTTTTCTAAGGAATCTATGTCTTTTGTATTTATCTGAGCACACTGTCCAATACTCTGTTACTTGCAACTAACATTAAATATTAAACTTAAATAAAATTAAATAAATAATGTAGTTTAAAAACAAAAAAAAAACGCTTTTGTGAAAATACTAACTAAAAAGTAAAAAATAAGAATAATACATTTTCTTCTTGTTTACTTTTTAGTTCGTATTTTCACAAAAGCGTGTTTTTTAGTTTTTTGAACTACATTATTTATTTTTAAATTTTTAGTTGGATTTTTTTTCATATTATTGCATTGTCATCGGCCGTACAAATTTTCAAGTTAATCAGACGCTTAGAAGTAGGTGAAAATGAAGTTAAAAGATTCCGTTACATACATACATACATACAGATCAATCTAATATAAGCGTATTAAAAAGAAAGTAAGAGTAACGATGGTGAAGAGGTAATAAATACCTCTGGTTTCCAACACGGAGATTCCGAGTTCAAACCTTCAACGCGCACCTCTGATAAAAAACTGTTAACATTTTTTTATCAATAAATCTAGATTCTTGGATTTTTTTATTGCTATAGGACATCACTACCTTTCATGATTTCCAAGTTAATTAGAATCACCCTATTAGTTTCACTTATTGTATTGAACATGCGGAGTAATGTCTTTAAAGTTTGACTATAAGCCGTATACAGGTGCGCTGCTAATCCGACCGATTTCCATTGAATCCATGAAAGCTTTACCATTTCAAACAACTACTACCTTTGCGCTTGCAGCTTTGCCCAAGTGGATTGTACGTTTTTTCCCATAGATATAGATAGATTCCCAGAGATATATTACTCAATTGAAAAGTAACCTACGTACTCTCCAACCCCAAACTATTGCCAAACATAAAAGTCAATCCGTAGCATGAAGAAGAAGAAAGAAGGAGAAAAAAAACTCGATTTCTTATTTATAATAGTTTAAAGAATAGATTTGAGCTACAGAACTCTATTTTTTTTCGTTAAGATATCATTAATAAATCTAAACGCTTTCAAGAAATATTAACTTCCCGTTGTGTTAAAATTATGCTTACAAAGGTAAGCTTTATGACAAAGTTGACAAGGTCCATTAATTTCAGAAGATTGTGACACCCTGTGACCCCTTTGTTTAAAGCCGAGATTCTCCGCTACATATTGTACTCATTAGTCACCCGACTGTCGGGTTCGTATAATTCAGCAAAAGTTCAAAGTTGTATTTCTAGAGGTTTCATATTTATGACTTAATGGTTTATTATGACTATAGACATGACGAAATATATGTTTATGATTTTATTTCTGTTTATGTTTAGTGATATAAAACAAGCACCATAGTTGGGTTTAATAAATTATAAACGTTACACACTCATTGTCCCACAGTAAGGTAATTAATACCCTATGTCGTGGGTACCACAAACAAAGACAGCATCACGAACATCCAGACCGAGAACAGAAATTTAAACTCATCATTCAAATTTCTGTATCGCCGGGAATCAAATCCGGGCCCCTCGGTGCAATAGTTACCATGCCGGACTGCAAGATGAAATCAACATAAATCAAGCAAAATAATCTAAACACTCTGCCTGAATGGAATGTAAATTAGAGTTTTATTCGCAATGTGCACAGTTACATGATCATCTTAGTAGGCTTTCATTGCATAAAGATTGCGTGATGTCAACAGCAAACTGAGACCAACATTAACTTCGTTATAAATTACGTTTCATTTACAATTCGTAAGATTTTTCATCGAATATAATAAAATAAACTTGTTACATTGATCTTCACAGAGAGAACAACCTTACTACCAAATAACTACTACTTACCTACTTACCAACAAAAACCCCTTACTCATCATACAAATTTAATTTCGTGTACTATCGACCCATCAATCGCCTTCAAACACCTGACTTGGGAATACACTTTTGTATCTTGGACTTTACCATGCGATAGTTTTCACCAATATCAGGTACTTATGAATAAAATATGCACCGTTAGCGATCTCGCAAGGTGCTTACGGTCACTACCCCGTATAATGTGAGTCAGATGAAATACGTATAGAAGAAACGATACGGTTTTATTTGCTTCTTAGAAAAAATACTTATTGAATGTTCTACTCTAAGTAGTATCTGTTTTCATTTGAAACTTTCAGCAGATACATACATAGTAGGGTACATAAACAGGGTACATAAATATGTTTTATTTCTGTAATTAAAACCTATAGATACCATCTCAATGATTGTGAAGACTGGTGCACCGTTTATTTACTTTAGAGCTTTGTAAAGAAGCCTGTCATGGGTGAGTCGTAGCCATCCTGTTCTTTATGAAGCTTACGATAGTATGAAGCCATGCACGCTCGAGTTCCCGCTTGACCCGCCTGTAGCTTCCGCAGCTTCAAGTAAATTCTTACGACACTGTCGTACCCACACCCACAGAAAACCGTTACTCGAAATCTATCCTGGTCTTCTTTCTTTTACAGCATTATTTTTAAAGCCATCGTCATTCATTAGGAAAGGCATAATTTAGAGGTCAGAAATATAAGTTTTAGAGTAGAAGCAATGACTTGCGCCTCTAAATTCATTTCACAGCTTGATCCTTAGAATGGACACGCCTACTTCTGCCTTATCAGCAAGTATTTCTCATCTCCCACGGCTTTGTTGGCAATGAGCCACTTCAACAAAATAAACCATGTAAGTTGCAAAGCACATTAAGTATGTTTAACATAATAATATATTTTTTCTGATGGTTTTTTGTAGTAAAGTAATAGTTTCGTGGATGAAAAAGAGTTTGCAATATATATCTGTCTTAAAAATTATCGGTATCTATACCGGTGATTACTCCAAGTTAGGTTCACAAACTTGGAGTTTCAAATAAAAGACTGTTAGACTTTTCAACACATGTGACTCCGGCTCCGATTATTTCTAAAATGTTTAAACCAATCATTCATAACATTAAAAATTCTACACTCAATCAATTCCAGCTACGCTCATCTGTATATTGTGTGTAATATACACGAATCAAACGGGCTTATTCTGAAAATATATATAACAGAATCATATGAGAATTCATTCGAATAAATTACACATATTGGATGAAATACGACGAAACATTTAGCCATTGAAACATTGAAAATAGATAAACCCGACACATGAATTTTAGACATTAAAACGTTACAAATAGAAAATTATTTTGGTCATTATCATTAATTTATTCTGGTTTATTTATTGTAGTAGCAGATTATCGATAAGCGGCAATAGTTTTTAGAAACTACTACATTTGTTTTCTGTTAAAGCTTTTCTGTTTTTATTATCTAATATCTTTAAACGAGTAATTCTTGTATCTAAATATATTTTTTGAATCTCGGAAACGGCTCCAAAGATTTTGATGAAATCGGGAATGATAAATCGATCCAGCAAATTTTTATTGATAGAAATTGTCGTTTTATTTAATGTTTATGCCGTTAAATATAAAATTGCTCTTACTGACATCTATTGGAGAATATTAACAATATTGTGGCGTAGAAAGCCTTCAAATAAATGTCGACCGTCAATCCGCCCTTCAAACAAATGACAATGTCGTTATGAAATACCTCTATAAAAATTTCGTCAATGGAATTAAAGCTTTCTTGGTCGAACGGTTACGAAAGCTGACTTCGGAGCTAGAGACCCGGGTTCAAACCTCAAGTAGGCAAGTTGCGTTTTTTATTTTTTGTACAATTTTTTTAACTTCCCAAATTAAAAAGGTAGGCACATGTATAGGTATTTCCAAAGGCTTTGTTAAGTAACACTAAGCCAATTAATGCTTTGCTTAAAAATAATCCAAGTAATTCAATTGTTTTTATCCGAGCAACGTTCGGGCGTCCAGGTACTTATAGATATTAATACTTTTGTCTTTTATCTACTCTTTTTAATTTTCTGTCAAAGAACATGGAGAACCTTTTTTTGGTATCCGGGGGTAACCTTAAAAAGGTACCCGGCACCTTGGGAGAGTTAACCGGGTTATATGGGATTTGACCGCACTAAAACGCCCTCGGTAGCTGCCTCTGCGCTTGGGGAGGACTGCGGCGGAACGCACCGGGGTCCTCCACGCGTGACGCCCTAGAACGGGCCCATCTTCCGATGCTTACGGCGACATGCGGCGACGCACACCCTACCCTTCCCGGGGCTGCTGCTGGTTGGACGGATCGAGCTCCCACTCATACCGTCCACAACCCCGGAAGCCCCCTTTTAGTCGCCTCTTACGATCAGGCCGAAGTGTAGCTTAGTGGTCTGAGCATCGAGAACCTTAAGTAATTAAGAAGGCCTTAGGTAAGCATGGTGATAAAAATTTCGTAGTAGAATATTACAATGTAACGTAATGTTTTATGCATATAACAAATTTTCTTTTATGGAAGTCTAATGTCTTGATCATTAGTCTATAATTGCTCTAGCAATATAATGCTCTATCAACACTTACAAGAAGTGTCTAATTCGAGAAACGTTTTTCTTGAGATCTTGATCTTGAGAAAAACGCTTCAAACCACATTCTTTTATATTGAATGCAAAAAATAATATTTGTGGAAAGTGTTTTGAAAGTAACATAATTTTAGTGCCAAAAAATTTGCGTGATGGAGTTCCAAGCCTTTGCGATTGAGTGGAGAGATCCGAATCCAGCAATTGGGAACAAAAAGGGTTGCAGCCAATCAAATTTTATAAAGTGTGGCGTTTCTTGACGTTTCGTGACCCAGAAAGAATTACATAAGAACAAGAAGAAATTTTCTTAAAAGTTTCAAATAAAAATCGTTTATAAATGACGACCTGCGTGGCGCAATGGTTACCATGCTGGACTGCCAATCGAAGGGCCCCGTGTTCGATTCCCGGCGAAACAGAAATTTTAATGAGATTAAATTTCTACTTTCAGTCTGCGTGTTTGTGTTTCTGTTTTTGTGTTTGTCCATGGTACCCACGACACAGGGTATGTCTACTCTAATGTGGGGCTATAAGTGAGAAGCAATATCCTGTACAATTTTATATATTTAGTCAAACATAAAATTTCTTTACGAAGTTCTTATCGAATCTTTTTTCATCCATCGAGAGTACATTATGTACGCATACATTTATCAGAGTCCCGCAAATCCATTTCACTGAGATTACAATGCCATTAATTTGTGAAACGCTGAAATTGCTATCATGAACGTTGATAATATGATTGATGTATCTCGAGAGGATTGTATTGTGTGAGTGCTAATTGTACAAATAAATATTATATTGTTGCTATTTGTTCAATATTCGGGTACTTTATATATTGATTATTTAGTGTTTGGAAAATTGTCTAATTAAAACAGTATTTAAGAAATACTTTTACTTTCTTAAAACTTTCTTAAAACTGAAAATTAATTCAATAAACATAATTAATTAATTAATAGATGGACGTCGTCGATTAACTTGTATTATTCTTCATGAGACAAATAAAGATTTTTGTATTTATATAAACAGAACACTAATAATTTGCCTATACAATTTGTTCAGGACTAACGAATGCTGTTTTTTTTCTATTTCAAAATTTTGATTTTAATGGCCACTATCCATTTCTAGTTCATCTATTTTTCTCTAATTTCACCATTTCTGTATCTGCCCCAGAAAAAGATAGACCGAAAAAAAGTTCCTTTTAAGTTTTAATTTTCTAGTGAGTACGGAACACGCAAAGTACATAGTAAATAAGCATATATCCTTAGAATAATAACGTTAAGAACGCCAGTCTTCATACAAGCGCGCTGTCAAAATTGAAGCACTAAATAGATTCCTACAGCTGTCATATCTGAAAAACAAAATATTTTTATTTCGACCAAATGAACTATAAAATACTACAAAATATTGAAAACACTGTGAAAAGTTATTTTATTAGATTTCTTTTGTTTTTAAAAAGTGTTGTGATAAAATTTAACCTTAAGTCTTACGGAGCGGCCCGGCGTTTGGGGCGCACGAACTTGGTTTCTATAATGTAATTGTAATTATTCTAACTATTCTAAGCATTTATCATTGTTATTAAACAAAGATTAATGAGATTGAAAAAGGTCAGTACTTGCAAAGCAAAGGCGTTTCACAATGAGCCTATTTTCTCATCAATCAGCAGATTCGCCATTGCCAGTACTGATCGAGTTATTAGATTCCAAACTAGCTCACAAAGAAAAACTGTATTCAAAACATTTTTTCTATTCGATGACTTTTGCTGATAACTACTTAAGTATACCTATGCTAAGTTTATGCTAATAACATTTATAGGTTGTAGAATGGTCTTAATGGGGAAGTATCTACTACACACATTTTTGCTGTGAAGCAATGTTTGCGTGGAAAGGTGCAGTTGCCGGCCAGAACATATAATTATGGCAATAATCATTGACGATCCAAATGTAGCAATGGTTACCATGCCGGACTGATAATCGGAGGGTCTCGGTTTCGATTCTCGGCGAAACAGAAATTTGAATGATGAGTTTAAAGTCGAGTTCAGTGTCGGTCTTTTTGGTATCGGGGGGGAAACCTTCAAAAGGTACCGAGCCCTTTGGGAGAGGTTACCGGGTTATGTGGGATTGGACCGCACTAAAACCCCCTCGGTGGCATGCCTCTGCGTTTGGGAGGACTCCGGGATCTCCATTGGTACACACCGGTGTCCTCCACGCGCGGCGCCCCAGAACGGGTCCATCTTCGGGAGAGCTCATCAAGTCAGCTCCCACTCTCACCGTCCGCAACCCCGGAAGCCCCTTTTAGTCGCCTCTTACGATCAGGCAGGGGATACCGTAGCTCTATTCTTAATCCCGAAGCTACACGGACTATGGATACATATCTACCCTAATGTGGGGCTATAAGTGTGAAATGTTATTTATTTATTTATTTACATACCTTAGTAGCAGCACGACTATTCAGGCAAGCTAGATTCAGGCAAGACTAAGGCTTGCTTGAATCTGTGTGTCCTTGATCTGCATAAATAAAAAGTAGTGGCGATTATATGTTAAGCAATTTTACTTTTCTTTTAAATAAATACGGCGATTAAACTTCAGTAAGTACCTAATCCCTTTAAAGTCTTTAGCTGGTTTCGCTCATAATGTTTTATTACAACACACGCTACTTTTTTTTAAAGTAAGAATAATGATGATTTACGTATTTTTTTTATATAAGTTTACGAAGTTTACTCATCAAGACATTAACTGGTGCAAACTTGCATGAAAAGGAATTATCCGTCTTAATGAATTTAGATTTTGGAACTAGATTTTTTTTCCGGCTATTCGTAATCCTAATGTATACTGAATTTCATTTTGCATATTGTATACAAAAAAAAAAACATTTCTTTGTAGTGGCCAAACTGCGAATATTGCCAATATTCTCTTTTATTTTGCACAAAATGGCATGTAATACGTCGAATCGATGGGTAGCTTGTCATTGACTTTGAAATCACAATTTAATGTACGAGCCCTCGATCCAAAAAAAGGATAATGTAACGACTTTTTCAGATAAGAGAATAAAAAGAAGTAATTTGCTTGTGGTTTCATCAACTGTGTCTACAGGCTTGAAAAACACAGACTAGGAACTTTCTTATAACTCGAGCCAATCAAAAGATGGATGTTATAATTGCAAGGGTGATGGATATTGTAATTAAAATACACTAAACATCTTCAAGTCGCTGGATTCAGAAGGCCCAGGACCGGCAGGATTGGCGAACGTTGGCGAAGTAGACCTATGCCCAGTGGACAATAAAAGGCTGATGGATGGATGGATGGAAACATCTACAAAGATAATCAGTCTATTAAAATATTTAAAATTTTGTATACAAGAATAAATAAATAGAGTGAAATGAAATGAAATCCTTCTAAAACCTTGTCTGGGGCTTTCAACTGTTATAAAGATACGGTTGAATGGAAGAATAAATGAAATGGTGACCGAATGCACATTAACACAATAGGTGAGGCGATTTTCTCGGACCGGTTTCAATCGGCAATTTATAGTTCGACAGATAAAATGGTTCGGCGTTCCATTCATTCATTCAGTTGTTCATTAAGGATCGCTTTGTTTGATTCATGGTGTGAAAACTGATAAATTAATAGATAAATTAGACATTATGAATTTCTTTTCCAACCTTTTTATGTCCCACTGCTGGGCACAGGTCTCGTCTCAAAAGTTCTTCAAAAAAAGATATTTTCCATCACCGTAGAGCAACGATAAATGCGCACAAGTATTAGAACCTGGTGTTTTCATGTCGAAGATCGCGGTTTTTAAAGCACGTCCATTGCTGCCCAATTCCATATTAAGAATAAATAAATTAATATTGCTCCTGTGCAAAAAATATTTTTATTAATAAAATTGTCCGAATGTGCCAAAGTCAAATACAATAAACGTTACACACTCATAGCCCCACAGTAAGGTAATTAGTACCCTGTGTCGTGGGTGCCATGAACACATACAAAGACAGGAACACAAACACCCAGACCGAGAACAGAAATTTAAACTCATCATTCAAATTTCTGTTTCGTCGGGAATCGAACCCGGGACCCCTCGATTGGCAGTCCGGCATGGTAACCATTGGGCCACGCGGGTCGTATATAATTTTTTTTTATTATGTTTGTATGTCCATAATATGTATTATGTCTTTGTCTAAGTTTATTTTCTCACTTGAATGAACCAACCAATATAATTCGACTTGGAGTCAATAGTTGGCAAATAGTTCTTAATTATTTTATTCATTTCCTGGATTCCAATTCTATGATGAAGAATTCCTAATCAAAGGATTTAGTCCATAGTGATTTTATTGATCAAGCAGTATAGAAGAAAGAAAGAGACTGGAAAGCAAAAATAATATAAAACAGATAAAAACTAAGAAGATGTAAACATGACAACATACATACTTGCAACGAAATGATAGTATGCAGTCGGTGGTTACAAAGTAGAAACTATAGGAAAAGTTTGTATTACAACTTGATTAAACATTCATACAGACGGCATCTTCACGAATATTTACAACATTTTTACGCGTCACAATTTTATGACGAAAATGTTCTAGCACTATTCTGGATGTTGGAAATAGAAATAATTATTACGGTATAAATTACTCTTTATAATAATAGTCCGCTGGCATAATCTTCGCGAATACCGAGGTATTGCTGCTGCAATATATTTGTTTTCGGTGCATATCGTGCCTTAAAAGTATTCACATTTTAACCCAGATTTCATGTTAGAGCGCTCGTTTTTGGAGAGTTTTAAGTCAAAAGCTCAGCTTTTCTATGTCAATTATGCATTGTCACGTTCTTACAGCTAACTATTTTGTATCAAAATAACAACTTAAGAGTTTCAGACTAATGTTTCATACGCTCGTAAAGAGGCAAAAAGAAGTACGAATCGGCGTGCTTTTGCTACGTGGTATGTAAGATAACTTACGAGCGTTTATGCGCTTATATACGCTTGTATATGTCATATGCGACAAACGCTAACTCCAAAAAAAAAACAAGAGCGTTTTATTCGTGGATTGAAACTACTAAATAATACTGAATGTTTTTTTTTCAAATAAACCTTATGTAAGTGTAGTTTTTTTTATATTCCATTGCTAGGTATGGGATTTTATATTCTTTTTGATATCTTTATGGTGTAACTAATTTAACTAGTTAGTGGCAAGCAAGTAGGTAAGTTTTAAAGAAATAAATAAAGTAAGTCCTTCTTCCAAACAGAGATTTCTAAGTAAGATATTAAAAATCTATTCTTATTCGGAATGTATTTTTTTACTTCACTAAAATATTATATTGTGGCAATCGATGAAAAACTTTTTGACAAAGTTATTTGCAAAATTCGATACTTAGCTAAATTATTTCCCTAGCCGAACAAGGCTAAGTTTCGACAAGTTTCAAACAAACGTAATTATAGAACCTCTCTTAAAGGACTTTAGCCTCTTAAGCACTTTAAAGAATGGGTGGCACATAAAACATTAGTATTAATAATTATCATTATTCTGGCCAAATGCTACGTTGTTAAATACGTAAACGTAGCATGAGAACGAGTATAAACTACATACACGTAGATTATTTGACAACTCTTAAAACTGTTTGATTTTGGGTGTTGCAAAGACCATTTAACATCCGCTTGCTATTTGTTGAATTGTAGTAAAAATATTAATTTAAACAAGGAATTCAAACAGATTTAAAAAAGACAAAAAACTTATATTAAAATCCTTAATTCACATATTATCTAATATGACACTTATTCTTGTGAATAGTGTTGAAACTGTTAAGTATAATGTAACTTTTTTGGGATTGTACTCGAAAGCGGTTTTAAAAATCATCATATTTTATTTTTTACTAGCTGTGCCCCGCGGTTTCACCCGCGTTAGAGACGATCATTAGCATAAAGTGAAGTACCTTCTGAAGTGACGTGGACCGGCTTTTTTAAAGATAGCGGTTTTGGCAGCGCACGCCAAAATAGCTCGCATATGGCAGATTTTTTCCTACTTACTTGACACTTTTCGTCATATTTTGAACAATTCACACAATATCTGTATAAATTGTAGCCAGAGAATTTAGAGGATATATTATTATCTCTATATTATTGTAAAGTTTCATTTAAACCCATTCAGTAGTTTTTACGTGAAAGAGTAACAAACATCTATACTTACAAAACTTTTGCGTCTATAATATTAGTTGGATTTTCCAGATCAATTCAGAAATTTCTGGAACTTTCTCGAACATTCTCAATTAATTAAAACAGTTTGCAATTATTTTAAAAATCTTCAGATCATTCGAGAAGTTTCTGGAACTTTCTCGAATATTTTCAATTACTTAATAATTTTTTTTTGCAATTATCTTAAAAATCTCCAGATCATTCGAAAAAAGACTACAATTATTTAAAAAAATCCAAATCATTTGATAAGCTTTCTCGAATATTCTCAATTAATTAAAATTATTTAAAAAAATCCAAATGATTCTTGATGTTTCTGTAACTTTCTCGAACATTCTCAATAAAATTAAAATAGTTTGCTAGATCATCCCAGAAATTTTGAGATCCACCCAGAAGTCCCTATTGGTTAGAAAAGTACAGATTTTTTTTTCAGATTTATCCACCCACCGCGATCAAACTCCCTTACTATCATCTACGTACTAAGGGGTATTTACCACCCCAACGGGAAGTTGATTGGAGTTAATGATAATAGAGAAAACCGTGTCTTTACGTACAAAGAAAACCCTTTACTTTTTATATATATATTAAGATTTACTTATTTTATTTACTAGTTGTGAAGTTTTTTGCTTTTTAATTTTATTGTTTTTAGTATAATAATACCGACTAACAATCCCTACAAAACCTTGTTCGAAACTTGGGAAAGTGATCATATCTCAGTTTAGTGGAATTGCTAAAATCAAGTCATCAGTTGTTGATCAGAATAATCAGGTTCAGAGAATCAATATATTATACATAAATATATTCAAGTTAATAATAATATTTGATGCTGTAGAACAAATATGATAATATTAACTTGAAAACGATTTCCTGTACGTTAAAGCCTATACAGAGAGAATACTTAGTTCAATATGATATTCTGTCAGGTGTCTGTGCCTCCGACGACAATACAATGCTTTACACGACCCCACTGAAAATCAACTCCTCACTTTGATCGGTATAGGTAAAATAACAAACTTACTGTGTAGTAAATTAACGAGAATATTAATAAAATATGGTTGTTTTTATATTACCGCCTCCGTAAAAGGTAAACATAACGCTTCACACTCATAACGCTTCACAATCATAGCCCCACAGTAGGGTAGATACCCTGTGTCGTGGGAACCATGGACACACACAAAGATAGAAACACAAACACCCAGATCAAGAACAGAAATTTTAACTCATCATTCAAATTTCTGCTTCGCCGGGAATCGAACCTCCCGGGAATCGATCCACCGATCGGCAGTCCGGTATGGTAGCCATTGCGCCACACGGGACAATGTTTAACATGTTTAACGAGACGTCCTGTCACTGTGAGTTGTGTGAGTATATGACTGCCATACAAATCATCCACACTATTCACAAACCCATATTAAAAATATTGTTACAACGTTTTGTTTTAAGTATGTACACACTTGATAAATTAATATCTGCACTTTGAACGTTGGGGTTTTAAATTGAATATCTTTTTGCTACAAAAGGGAAAAGTTATATATTAATAACAAATTCAGTTCCACGATCTAGTACCTATAAAACTTAGATATGAAAGTGATCATCAAATTCAATACCGGGAACTTTAAAACCTATCTCAATACAATATTATTAAATTTATTGACTTTATAAGAGAAATGTTAACTAAATACAATTTATTGACTTTATAAGAGAAATGTTAAATTGTTAGCAAATTTCCAGAATTCTGTTAAGTTTCCTTAATTTATTAATTGTTATTATTTTTATCTTACTGGGGAAAAGCAAGAGGATATAATTTCAGAAGTGTATGATGAATGTTTATCGGTTACCTCAGAACTCATAAAGTACTGGATGGAATTTGTTAAACGTGTCAATGGTTCTTATAATTAATAAAACCGTCCAACCCAAGTCAGCGTGCGGATATTTGTTCTGTTGAGCTTTAATAGCTCTTCAGCATAGCTCCGTTCATATTCTCATATCGAAGCTTTGGAGTAGCTGTGCCCTGGTCCTTCAGTCCAGTATCTCAACGCATCCTCCCTGTACTGAGTGAGAAAAAAAACCAAGAAAGTAAAACTTTATTTGTTTTGATAAATCCAGTATCGCGTTGCAAGCCATCTCCTGAATTAATTACTTTATTCAACAATTAATTATTATTTTCACTTAAATCTCCCTTCTTTTAGCATATGAGGCACCGCCCGAGAGAGACAGCGAGTTAGTTATTTGACATTTGTACCGCACTAAAACCAACGGATTTCCAGCGGAATCTACCCCAGCACACACTCTCGCTCTTTGTATTGTGCTACCAGTGTCATCTTTGCGTGTTGACCAGGCGAGGCCACGCGAGGCTCAAAGAAAATATCACCTTCTATTTTTAATTTTAAAAAATGGAACATTAACACGGTGATTTTCTTTTCTGTTTCTGTTACTTTCGTAGGTTTGTCCACGTGTGACAGAGACAAAAAGATTTTTCGTGTTACCTAGGAATATTACGTCAGATGAAATATCACCGTACTGGTGTTCTATCTGGACAGACTATACAGATATTGCACACTCCATCATGTGAATGTATGGGTAGGTGGAAGCTTAAGTTAATCGACCTATAGGCTATAGGTATCATGGCGTTTAGCTAATGCAAAACGAGTAAAAGCGAATTAAAATTTGTTATACGTACATAAAATTGGAATGATGAAAAATAGTTTTTACTTTACAGAGTACTGCAACTTAAAGCAAAAATGCAATACATGTTGTTTTAGACTGCCTTTGTATTTACAAAGCCAGCCGTTCCTATATTTATTAGCGCAGTATTGTTCCATAACAATAGATATGCCATTTTTATCGAGGTTTTGTTCAAACTACCGCTGAACTTTATTTCAGAAGAGAATTTGATCATTTCCATTAACTAATGTCAAAAAAGATAGAGGTTTTGTTTTAAAACTCTTTTATTTTTATCAAAGCTTACGTTTTACATAATTTTATTAATTTTGATCATTTCCATTGACTAATGTCAAAAAAGATAGAGGTTTTGTTTTAAAACACTTTTATTTTTATAACAAAGCTTACGTTTCACATAATTTTATTATTTAGTGCTTTTCTTGAAATTTTTGACTGGTTGTTAAACCAGGGAAATACCACCGCTGAAACAATTTCGTGAAACAATTCTTATATACCTACATATTTCTGAAAAATAGGAGGTTGAAGCTAGTTTGTTTCTTTAGACAAGACACAAGCTTTACTTGATGATAAGAGAGCGTCCATAGGCTGCAGCGACTACTTAACATCACGAGAAAGATTAAACATATAGTTTTCCCTAAAAATTACAAGTTTAAGTTTAGAGGTGCACACCAATATCGAATCCAGTTCTCCGACTTGGTGCTTTCGTGTCTTGAGAAGGTGATCCTGCTTGGCAAATATTTTGTGACAGCTAACATAATTGTCTACTTAAAATAAACACAGAACTAAAAGTAACTTAGACCCACGATCACAAACTTTTCCACTATGTGGTAATACGCTTAACAGTATAATCATGACAGCAAATTTAACGAATTATTCGCTAAATTTGTACAGAAACGTTTGTTGTAAATAAAATGAATTTAAAATATCTAAATCCATTATAATACTTATGGCATTTATATAAAACTGTGACAAAAGACAGTTAATGCACTGTAAAATGAAAAAAAAAATGCAAAATAATTTGTTTTAGAATGCTTTAAATATTATAGTTTAGGACTTTAATGAACCATCATAGCGTTCAAACTTGATAAATAATTAATATTATTATGTTATGCTTCCGAAAAACAGCCAAGATATTGAACAAAAATTTACCGCAACCTTAAAAATAATTTTCTTACTTTAGTTTTTTATTTAGTTAGTAGTTTAGTTAGTTTTACACTCAATATTAATTTTTACTTGTTCTACGTTCATGATTTAGAACCACCATTTAAAGTCATGGCATCCGCCAATACATACGGTCTGCATCATTGTGTTGAAATATGATCTGGATATTATTTACATTGAGGGACATCAAAATATTATAATTATATGTAAAAGTAGAATGTAAATAATAGAATGTTCTCGTATATTATTATGTTTTGCAGAGCATCAAAATTGGGTAATCAGCAGTAGCCCAGAATTTATCCACGTAAATGGCGCTCATTTCCGCATCTAACTGCTACGTCATCAGTTATTCAGGACCCAATACCTGGATAGCGGTACAAAGCGGCCGCAGCACTGACAAGTGACAATTTGTAAGTAGAATTTACCCGGTTTATTCTTTTTGGAGATATATTGTATCTAGAGTATCCTAATGTCTACCAGCTCTAATACCAGTTTCTATTCTAGGCACCATTCTATTCTACCATTCTTTTAGGTACGGTTATTAACTACTATTTGACACTACGTTGTCCTTTCCTTAAAGTCCTTAAAAAAAAGGTCTTAGACAAAAAAAGAGCAGATCCTGAACCACGTTGCAATGGCGCCATTCGCACTCAATTGATAATTTAAACTTTTTGGGGTATCGCTCATTTTGTCGATATTTAAATTATGCATTTAAACTTCGTAATGTGTAGAACCAAGCAACAAAATGCATATACAGAATAGGTGATCACCCCGGTTGCAGTGTTCCCTGAATAATGCATAAATGTTTAGCAAATTGCACTGTGGCTTCTTATTTGTACAGAAAATATCTTCTTTGTCTTTACATCTCGAAACAACATATATTTGGTACGTAGGTAATGAATATGAAGTCCCTGTAGCTTCGGGGTTAAGAATAGAGCTACGGTATCCCCTGCCTGATCGTAAGAGGCGACTAAAAGGGGGTTTCCGGGGTTGTGGGCGGTGTGAGTGGGAGCTCGATTCGAACAGCCAGCAGCCCCGGGAAAGACGGCGGTGTGTGCGTGGTCACATACCACCGTAAGCATCGGAAGGTGCAGGAGAGCACATCTGCTCTCCTGAAGATGGGCACATTCTGGGCGCCGCGCGTGGAGGACACCGGCGCATTCTACTGGAGATCCCGGAGTCCTCCCTAAGCGCAGAGGCAGGCCTCCGAGGGGGTTTTAGTGCGGTCAAATCCCACATAACTCGGTATCTTCTCCCAAAGTGCCGGGTACCTTTTGAGGGAACCTTCACCCCCCCCCCCCCCGGATACCTTAAAAAGGTACTGATTATATTTATTGATTAGAACAGCAATGTCTCTAACACGGAGATAAAGAGTTCAAACCCTCACGCACATCTCTGACCAAAAAAAAATTTAAGTGTGTATTTATCGGTGCTCCACGGTGAGGGAAAATATGATGATATTTAAGTAATTACGATGAATATCACCGTGCTTCATAATTTTTGAAGGCGTGATGCTCACCAATCCGTCGTTGTCAGCGTGGTTGCAAAAATAGCTCTTACTACCGCTGAGATGACACTTGTGCCCAGCGGTGGGACATAAAAAAAGTTGAAAATAACTATAATAATAAAGAACGATCAAAATTCGATCTCCAGTTTCGTTTTTGTGTACAAGTATATAATAAAAATACATAATTATGCGTTACACATTTTTGTAAATTGATTAGGGCCCATTATAAGAATACCATGTACCTAAATATTATGCGAAAATAAAGCAGTTTCAGTACATAAGTATTCAATAAATGTTGTGAAAGATAACTTATTTTTTGAAGTCATAAATAAAATATTCACAAAACTTTCTTTAGTATTTCGATGTTTGTTCAAGCGATCCAATGTTTTGAATAAACGCCGATGAATCTTACGTTTAAAAATACTTCCGATCGTAAAACCCCTGATACTTTTATGGTAAATAAATTATGTATACAAAGTAGGTGAGCAAGGCACCCACGTCTTTCCCTATTCGTTTGACCGATTTTTTAAGTTACAAAAATAGCTTGTTTAACAAGTACCCAAGTTATGTAGGTCAGTCCCCGTGACTTCGGGATTAAGAATAGGGCTACTGTAGGGGCTAGGGTCCACTGGTTGATAGTAAGAGGCGACTAAAAGGGGGCTTCCGGGGTTCTGGGGGTGAGATTGGGAGCTCTGAACGTTCAGTTAGCGGCCGGAAAGAGCGGCGGTGATTTCGTGGCCACATGTCTTCGCAGTGTTCGCAGGCACTGAAAGTGCAGGAGAACACCAACGCCCTTCGAGTGAGGGACACCGGTGCGTTCCTCTGGAGATCCCGGAATTCTCCCCAAGCGCTGGAGCAGACCACCGAGGGGATTTTAGTGCAATAAAAAATAACGCAACTCGGTATCTAACTCAAGGTGTCGGGAACCTATTCCCCTTGTACAAAAAAAGGTTATGTAGGTCACCATCCAACGGTCTTTGATTGATGTGGATCACACACTACTGGCCCGCAACAAAAAATAACCTTCGAACAAAGCTTGCGTCCATTATCAATATCCGCGCGTCTATTCCAGATATGTCATAACTTTCCAAAGAATAATAAATTGGCAGGAATCAGTATCACAAAAAAGCATTTATTTTGTGGTATATTGTATACTGATTCCCATACGTGTTGTTCTACCTTTCTTTCTGGAAGAAGAAAAAAAAGTGTATTATAACATTCAGATTATTTATGAATTGTAATATTGCAAAATATGTGGCACGATATTCAAGTTGACGAGAGTGCCGGGCTCGATTATGGGCAATGCAGAAATTTGAATGCTGAGATAAAATTTCTGTCCTTGCTCTGTATACATAGGTCATAGATCATTATGACTAGTTCAAATCAGTCCTACAACACAGATAATCCTAGCTACGCGACGCTAGCCGGCTACGAGAGAGAAGCCTTAAAGTTTTTAACGAAAAAAAAAAATATAAAATAAGAAACCATAAACGTAAGATTTCGTTCAGTTTTAGCAAAACAATATTTCATCTTAAATAACGATTGTTATAACGCAAGGATATCACATTATGCGATTTAAGTAACTTCACTCCCTGTCAGTGTCGCAGTACTTGTTTTTGAAATTAAATTAAATGAAATGAAATTAATTATTAATTATTATTATAATAATATTTATACTAGTGAAAATAATTATGTTGATAATAGACTTGCGCTAGGCTTGTAAATTATCCTGGAGTAGGGCAAATATGCAAAGTTTTGACTGTTATTACGAATGAATATTGACGCATTACGATAAAATCGAACTTCATGAGAAGGGTCCGACTGAGGAAGGACAGTTATTGTTTGTGCTACAAAGTATATTTTTATGGACACCTAATACGTGTTTACCGATAAAACGCGCTTCGATGACAATGCGACGTTTAGAAGGCTCCTTCAACACCATTTTGTTTTGCGTTGGTCTACGTTTGCAGTTTATGACGTACAAAACGTACAGTCTATAAAAATAATTTATTACATGTAAACAAACACAATGTCTTACAACTACGCATTGCGACAAACAACGAAAATATCTTTTTAAATCTACAACATCTATTAATGATCTGTTATGATTAAAAATAGTTCAAGAGATACTTTCTAACTTTTTCTTTATGACGACGTTAAATTTATAAAAAAAAAATTCAGATAAATGATTTTTATGCTTTACATAAATTTCATTTCATTTCATTTAATGTCCACGTTACGTACTACAGACATGTAATATTTTGACAGTAAAGATAGTTCATACCTTAGACACAATACAAAGAGCACCTTTCTTAGACCTTAGATCAGTTTAAACAGGTGAATAAGGACTACGTAAGAACATTGTTACAGGCAAAGTCAATTAGAAGCACAATTGTATAGAACGAGTAAACAATAATACCTTCTGACCAAAGCTGTAAACCATTAAACAACTGCGATATCCAAACAACGATTGCTTGAAGTAACAACAACAAAACACAGATTACGTACCGTAAAGCGAAAACAGACGAATGCGAAGCGTTGGACCCTTCCCGTAATTATTCTGAACCGCGTCGAAAGTTGGACGAAAATTCCGGTGACCGTTCAATCTGCCAATCTCTGGATCGATACAAACCGTACTGATGAGACCGGGATTACGGGCGAAGAATAGAAATAAAAATCGTGATGTATCGCACCCAGTTTGTTTGTTGCGTTTGGCAGGATTCTTTGTGAATTCTGACGTGTAAGTCAACAGTAATACGAACTGCTTTCTTGTTGGAGTTTTGGCGGGAAGTCTGATGGGACAAATTGTGCTCTTGTTTTATTCATTTATTCATATTTAATTGCTTATATTTATTTTCTTGAGGTATTTTGGAGTTATGTCGGATAAAGTTGATGGCGTTTAATTCCTAAGGGAGTGCGCGTTATTTGGAACTCCGTGTTTAGTTCGATAAAGGTTAATGACAGTGCACGAGTGTTGTAAAATAAAATAGTAGTGCGAAAACATGTTTTTTCGGCTTGCCTCCAAAACTCCATAGGATACGTTTTGGTAAAGTAGTCATCGCTTTACTTGAATATCTGACTGACTACCTAGACTGACGGATACCTGACGATTACTACTAAGCTATCTTGTCAACTTTGTCGCCATTAATACACGGAAACGGGTAAATTTTCTTTTGTGCTGGTCCACCACTTCAATTAAATTTAGTTTATATAATTACAATAAGGGTCTTTCATAAAATTTGTAATGAGCTGTCACATTAATGATGGCGAGAAGAATCGAGTACAAGTAAAAGAAAATTTTTGTACTAAAAAGTGAGCTAAAAATTAATCTTAAACTTAAAAATATCGTTGACTTAAGTATAACTGCATTTATGAGCCCTTGTTACCATTTGTTATTAAGACGCTTATTGAAAATGTATTTAGGCTAGGTTTCTGGTTATGTCAAGGTTCTGGTCATAAGGGATCTGTCCATCTTGCACTACATCCATTTATTATCTTAAATATTGTATTATTATCTTACCATGACTCTACGGCTGTCAGTACTTTTACTGCGGTGGCAGCAACACATACTGTTTTTTGTAGGCGCTGCCTAACGTTTGATCGTCTACTCTAGTCGTCCTTAACTCTAATCTTTCCTTTGAGTCACTTTTTCCAATAATCTTAATTAACTCTTATTATGTTCCACTGCTTCAGGAATATTAATCAAACTACATAACGTAGTATATATAGGTGGTTTCAGTTGTGTAGGAAATGATAATGGATTTAAATAATATTACGGGATTGCATTACTTGCGGACCTGATAGTTTTGATCAATAGCTGATAGCTGGAATGCTAATCATGTTTAATCGGGGTCAGCCACATTCAGGTAAGTTCACATTTTGCATAATTGATGACTAAAATGTTATATGGTCAAATTGTGCACCTAACTGTAAGAACGAAAAGCTTATTAAAACATAATGGAGGAGTTATAGCTATTTTTAAGACAACGGACTTTGATACGTCCATATACCTACATCACGGAAAGGGAAAAGATTACATGTCTATTTAAATAAGGAAGGCACAATGTCTCAATATCTTCCTTTACATCTATAATCGTACATACTGCTCCTTCTGTTCTTGTTTTATAGTAGTGCTAGAGCTAGAGTTACAATTTACTTAATATGAATGATGTAGCGACGAGAATACAGGCTACGTATAGTTGATGGTCCCAACATCCGATGGACATCTACACACATTATCATGCAAGTCCGAGTCCTAGCTAAAGAGACCGTATACGAAATTTTGCCGATTTCGCTGATTTACCTGATTGAACACATGAGATTTTGCAGTTAAAATTTGCCAACTTAATAGTTTGTTATTGAACTGACCAGTCATATTGTGCAATAAAACTTATGGATATACTGTATCTTAACTGCAAAATCTCATAATAATATGTTAAATCGGCTAAATCAGCGAAATCGGCAAAATTTCGTATACGGCCTCTGAAGTCGCATGCAGTTGCGCTGCCGCTCCGAAGGCTCATGATCGCCTTATGTAGTCGTATGTCTAGCCGAAACTGCATATTATTACCGAAACGCAACAGAATTTCATCAAAATTCATTCAGTAAAATCAAATATATATTAGTTATCAAAATTCAGTTCATGAATGAATGCTAGCTGCTGGTCTTAACGCAATAAATTATCCACAGGCATAAAGTTTGGTCTCGACAAAGAATTTTCTAATCCGGACCGATCCTCCTGTCAGAAGCAATCGGAAGAATTAAAGGATTTACCAACGATTCCTTAGTTGACTGCCTAACAATCTCCTGTTTGATTTATTGGTAGTCTTATAACGGTATAACAGAATATTTTGTCTCTTATTTATACTCGACAAGACGCGAGATAATTTAGCTCGAAATAATTGTTTACTATTACACCATGCAAAACAAATAATACTTAATATTCTTTAATGCAGGAAGAAGAAATAAAAGTAGGAAGCATCCAAGTGAAAAAAAGCATACAAAAAATATGTTTCTAAGATATGTTGTTATCACGAAACTTCATTAATCACCCACCGCCACGTCCTAAGCTTCCACTCGCATTTGTATCAAAGGTAAAATTTTGTATTTTCGAATTCATTAATTTAAAAAAAAATCTGTTCAAAACTTAGAAGGAATTGACTCGATTTATAAGTTCCTGGTTGAGCCTTTGTATTTTTAAATCCATTAGCAAACAGGAATACAAGTAAATATGTATGTTCATTAATTGAACTGTCTGTCTTATTAAACTGGCATTTTACGAGTATATGTAATCTTTGAATAACCGCTACATTTGCGCTTCATTTGAATAAAATAATAGCGTTTCCGTGTTTCGAAGGGCACGTTATACCGTCGGTCCCGGTTGTTATTGATAGATAAGAGTAGCCAAATCTTATCAGCGGCCTTATTGGTGGCTTAAAAATATCTGACAGCGAGTTGGTCTCTAACCTGCATTGCAGCAGCGTGATTCAGTGGGCCTCCAATGCCCAGCCGTCGAGCGTAAAAAACATTGCAGTCAGCTACACTAATAAGACCTAATGAATAAAATAATATCGCTAGCAACGTCCGTGATAAGCGAACACAAAAGAAAGTAGCATGGCATGAAATATTTCTGTCCATTATTATTCTGTAAGCGTCCACATATATCTTTGCTTTTATCTGACACTGAAATAACTCAACCTAGATACTAATTTACTTAAAAAATTAAGCAATTAATTATCATGTTATCTTTGGGATGTAAATTCGAAGCGGAAAGAAGGGCGGCGAAAGAAAAGCCTGCGGATTTCAAAATAACCCTTTACATCACAAATTTCCCAAAAGGGATTTTGAAATAAATCTTTGGAAGGGTCAGGTCATATATGATAATGGCTACGTTGAGCTAAAATTTACAACTTTGCTTTATACTGGCCCATTACTTTTAGTGGGTAGAATTCTATTACCTATAGGTCGGAATAACATTCAATAACCTTGCTCTACGAGTATTGTAGATATCAATGCTTCGTTGAGGACAACGTAGTATTTGGTATAAGGACAAAGTTGATGAAATAATTCGATTAGGCTGCGTTTTATGTCATTATGGTTGTTCACACTCGTGTGGTTTTAATTTTTACATCTATCGGTACTTACACCTTTCGTCACATTTTTGTATTCTTCATACCAAGACTCTGCAACACCATATAATAAACAATAAGTGTTCTAACGTTTTTCATGAAAGAATAAAAGTAAACATTAAAGTTAAAAGTGATATTATGAGAATAATTCGATTAGGCTGCGTTTTATGTCATTATGGTTGTTCACACTAGTGTGGTTTTAATTTTTACATCTATCGGTACTTACACATTTCGTCACATTTTTGTATTCTTTATACCAAGACTCTGCAACACCATATAATAAACAATAGTGTTCTAACGTTTTTCATGAAAGAATAAAAGTTAACATTAAAGTTAAAAGTGATATTATGAGAATATTTTGTATGTTTAAGTGTTTTAACGTTTTTCATGAAAGAATAAGTATTAAAATTAAAGTTTTTAACTTAAATTATATTTATGAGAATACTTTTTATATTTCAAGTTCTTCGTTCTTGAACAATAAACTCCTTATTTTGTAAGAGTATACGTACTATGTGTGTATATATGTAGTAAATACACGTTTCATATCAAATAAACGAAATCCAAGAAGCAACAGAATTAGTATTAAGTATAATGATCCTTTCTAGAAAGGAGCTGATGGCTGAGCTAGTGAAGGATAATTTCTAAGGTAAAGTGTACATAAATATTGTCACAGTAGCTATGTGTAATAAATTTCACGATGTCTGTACGTCGTGTGTGTGGATTATGAAGATATGGCGTGAGCTCCCATAAAGATCGATTTACCGAATATTACTTATCACTGTAACCCTTCTTTCTAGCAACAAGCCACGGGGTAAAGCTGTGAAATATTATTTCTAAGGTACATAAGGCTAAATATTGTCACAATAACAGGAGCAATAAAAATTCACAAGCTCTACCAGTATGTGGATTATGACGGTATAGCATAGGCTCCTATAAAGACCGGGGAAGCTCTCACGACGTACGGATTTATTGAAATATGGGGTTTCTCAGTACAGTGACATAAATAATAACTATTTTTTGTTGATTATTTGTTGATTTGTACTCAGAATTTCAAGTGTGAAACTGAATATTACAAAAGTGAAAGATAAATGATAGAATGTACTAACTACTTTTATAAGATTCTTCAATTAGTTTTGAAGGACATTACTTATATCTCAAATTCAACGTTTTTAGAAAATCATTCCAATATAGATAATATATAACGTTTGTTTTCCCTTGGTATGGTATGATCATGGCAGTGATCATTTATGGAAAGAAGCGGCGATGCATAGCGAGTGAAATGTAATTTCTAGGGTTACTAACATATCTACATAATTTCACAATAGTTACATGCAATAAAATTTCACAGCACTAACCGTAGAGGAATATAGTGTCTCCCATAGACTTACGAAGCTCAGACGTCGAGCAGATTTATGGGTGGAGGGTTTTTTTCACAGTATATATTGACATAAATATTCATATGTACTATGATTTGCAGAGGACTAACTTCTTCAGTATGGGGCTATTTTTCTATTACTCGTATCTGAAACCCTTTTGTGGTATCGGGGGGAAACCTTCAAAAGTTACCTGGTACCTTGGAAAAGGATACTGCGTTATGTAGGATTTGTACCGCAATGAAAACCCCTCGTCGGCCTTTACGCTTGGGGAGGACTCCGGGATCTCCTGTGTAACGCACCGGTGTCCTCCACGCGCGACGGGTCCATCTTCGGGAGAGCAGATATGCTCTCCTGCACCTTCCGATGCTTACGGCGGCATGCGGCCACGCCACCACCGCCGTCCTTGTCGGGACGCCCCCTTTTAGTCGCCTCTTACGATTAGGCAGGAGATGCTGTAGCTCTATTCTTAGTGAATCAACCGAATATTACTATTCACTATAATGATTTTTGAAAGAAGCCGTGGGGCATAGCTAGACATATAATTTCTAAGGTACAGTATTGAAATATTGTCATAATAGGTAATTACTTGAAATCTTAGAATAATTACAATTACATTATAGAAACCAAGTTCGCGCGCCCAATTTGAAGCATGATGATTGGTGCCATTAATGGCACCAAATGCCGGGCCGCTCCGTAAGACTTAAGGTTAAATTTTATCACAACACTTTTAAAAACAAAAGAACTTTTCATAATAAATTTAATAAAACATAATAAAAAATCACTAATAAAATAACTTTTCACAGTGTTTTTAATATTTTGTAGTATTTTATAGTTAATTTGGCCAAAATAAAAATATTTTGTTTGTCAGATGTGACAGCTGTAGAAATCTATTTAGTGCTTGTTGCTTGATGATGCTAATTTTGACAGCGCAGTTGTATGCAAGACACTCATTCTATACGTATTTATTCTAAGCTTGAAATTGATTTCACGAGCTCTACTCGCATATAAATTATGGTGGCCGTATGGCGTGTGTTCCCATAAAGACTGGCAAAACTCTCACGTCGTACGGATCTACTGAAATATGGTTTTTGTCACAATACACTGACAGAAATAATAATCATAACTATGTGATTTGTGGGGAATAAACATTTTTTATTATTTCGTTATGGGGCCATAATATGGGATTAGGTAATGAAAAAGTAAGCTCTCAAATATAAACTCATATATTTTTAACTCTCAAAAATATGTTTTTATTAGATAATGTTATTTCACTAAAAACGTTTCAAAAAGTCTTCCGAAAATAATATATACGGTCGAATGCAATGAAACACTTTTTAAACTTACATAGTTCTTAGAAGCAACTAGATTTAAAAATAATTTGTGCTTACCCATTGTAAAACTTTCTTCAATTAGTTTGGATGGACTTATGGCATACAATATTTAATAACCCAACGAGTTTTCAAGTAATGGGTACTAAAATGAGTTTTGGGAGCTTCAAGGGCCTGTTTAGCGTCTTTTAGACAAACCAATAATTTACGTTATTACTTGAGGAATCCTCGAAGCGTAATACAGGTTCTAATTAAGAACAATTTACAGGCAAGCCGTCTGAAAATAATTCGTATTACGAAACCTGCCTACCGTGTCACGGAGAGAGCCTACAAGATTTGTTCTGCTGATTTATCGTAACTTATCTATATTCTGTATATTTTTATTGCTTATTTAAATTTTTCTCCCATTGGTTTGACATCTATATCTATACTAATATTATTAGAGGAAAGATTCGTATTTTTGTACGTTTGTAATGAATAAACTCAAAAACTACTGTTCCGATTTCAAAAATTCTTTCACCATTAGAAAGCTACATTCACCTTGAGTAACATAGGCTACTTTTTACCGCGGGGAAAATGCTTCTTTCCTATGTGAATACGGGTAATAGGGTCAACGCGGTTGAAGCAACTGGCTAAACGCCTATGATTTTAATATAGCAATGAAGACTGAAATAGCACAAAGGCAATTTTTTATTCTACGGGGACCCATTAAACGGATCCACGCGGGCGAAGCCGCTGGCGGAAGGCTAGTTAGTTATAAAGGGTACCTTTAAATAAATATAAACCCATATTTCACGGCCTTTTGTAAATTCACTTACAAATACAAATAACACAACCATGCATATGAATAATGAACTTAAACATCGCGTCGTTAGACGCAGCTCCGCGTCTGTGAGCTACGAAAAACGAAATTGCTAGAGTGCTATAATCATATTCCGTTCTTGGACAGGCCAATTATCGCAATCATACTTGAGTTAATCTCTTTCTAATTAGGAGCGATTTACAAGAGAGTCGTCTGAAAATATTTCAGATGGAAACCTGCCTCTCTTGTCACGTACAGGAGCAGCTTTGTTCTGATTTATGGTAATAGGCCTTTCGGTGTAATGTTTAAGGTTTAATTTGTACCTGTTTCGTGCGAGAACTTACAATGTCTCCAGAAAGCATCATTTTACTAATTGATCAATTAGCCATTAAACAGGGTTTAAGAGTAAGTAATTTTAATTGACAGTTATTTAAGACAGAAGTTAAACAAATGTTTATAGATCTATTTCACAAAGTCTGATCGGGTATTTGAGTTGTAGTAGTGTTATGTATTGACAAGCGCGATTCCGTGCGCAAGCTTTTGAAGCACTTTTGAAAGCTAAAAAACATTCAAAAAACTTTAAAAATAATATTATATTACTCACACAACCCTTTTACGTTTAGTTGTCATGCTGACGTTACTCGAAACGAGCGCTTTCGAGCAACAATGAGCATGTGCACGCCTCACAACATTCATATCCGAAAGGACTTCGTGACACAGTGAACATTTAAAAACAACTTTTATGTATTATAGGTACCGGTAAGAAGGAAGCTTAAAACTTATAAGAAAACACGTACGATATATACGATTTTTGCACTTGCTGGAACAATTCTAAAGGTAATAAGTTATTACTTTAATAGGTATATAGATATGTTTTTCTCTCCATTTGCATGTTTGTTTTGCTATAAAAAATAAGTATTGTACAGAGCTTTAAAATAAAATAAAAACAGTGTGTTGCCGGAAAAGTCTTATATTTTTCTTATTTCATAATAGCGTATTTAGCAGGTTGCTTGAAATATTTCCTAAAACTTCTCGAAATAGACGGAAGAAATGGAAAACGTCTCCAAGATAGAACAAAACATTTTCACCAGAGAAAAGTGGAATGAAACGTAACCTTGGTGTCTTCACAATACGCAGTGTTTCACATAAAACCACTTTAACGATTGTTGGTAGGCCACAAAGAAAACCGTAAAATTTAAGACAGCAGTAAAACGTAACAATAGGACTAACTTCATTGATCCGACTTCCGTCCTATCGAAACTAATTGAAAGAAAACTAATAGATAGAAATCAAATGCTACAAATGAATGAATAGAAAAAGTTACAGATTTGATTCTAGTCACGTGAAATGCGTTCTCGAAATTTACTTACCATGTTTTGTTATCGGCGCAGTGCAGTGATTGTTATTCTTTTTACTTCCTGAACTACTCCAAATAAAACTATATTTGCTTTTTATAATTTTATATTGCCTAGATATGAAGGTTTGGTAGTTGATTGTTCTATTTATCATTTTTACCATACTAGATTTATAGAGATCAATATTAAACTAAATATTTTAGCCTTTTTAAAATATAAGTTTGTCAGTGCTAATGTCGGTAACGAACCTTTTTTCTTTTTGTTATAGGTGATACCTTCAAGATTCATTCTTTTACACCTTGGGAGAGGTGAAAAGTGTGGTGGAAATGGAATTTGTAACGCACTGAAACCCTCTTGAAGGCTTGCCTCTAAGCTGCAAGAAAACTCTGGGTACAGCCACGGAACTCATCTTCACGCACTGTGCCTGCAATCAGTCCATACCCTAACTCCTCGTATACATAAACTCTTTTGCCACAGTATAACTTTTATTTCTACCGCAGCAGGATTTAAATCTGTTTGCGTGGGGAGCTATAAATGGAGTGAAATCCGCTGTCTTTTTTACGAAATAAAATAGATTCGTGGATTTCAGGTTAGGAACAAGCGAGCCTCACGGTTCTAAACGTATGTACTGGATTGCACGTTCACTTGTACAATTTAGTTTTTGAGAGTTCCAAACTACAGCAAACAACTTCAGTTAACTCTTGTTTTTAGTAAATATATTTTTTTTTACTGTAAAACTAAATTTAACGAGTAACTTTCCGGTACACAAAATGTAGCATTTAAGTTGATATTTTATTATTTCAATGTAGATTTTAACATGACCATTTGTTACTCATAGTGTGTTAGGAAAAAAAAATTAAAAATATTTGTTATGTCTTTTTCAATACAATTAACTTTTATTAGCTAAATCTGTGGCTATCTCATTTTTAAAAAGCAGCGTGAAACTACTTGAAGCTCAATGAGCTGTAGATAGATATAAGTCTGATATCCCACGCTCTTTTGCAACGAAATCTTATTGAGGTAAAATGAAATATATTTTTTATTTCGAACTGCAATACTTTTGTCTATATTTTAACAGCTAAATCGACAGTAGTATCTACATGACAAACCTTATTTCTCTCCCTCACAATTTTCCTATTATCACTTAACGTAGCAAAAGTATAATCAGCTGATACTGAAATACTGGGCGTATGGCTCTGAGCTTAGAGATATCTTTAGTCTTATAAGAATACAAGAATTCACTTTCATGAGAATACAATAAAAAAGAATGTGTGTACTAATGTACACGCGTTAGAAGTTATACTTCTTATTAGTTTAAGAGAAACCTGTATTATTATGTATTTAAGATTAATAATTGAAAGATAAACTTTGCAAGCGAACACTTTATTTCTTAACACAGAAGCCATCTGACATGACACAGTATATAAAACCAAACCATAGTCTTAATGACCACAGATAATATGTAGTTTCATAGAACAAAACCTTCAAAAGAATATAGCTAGATAGATATGAATTAGTGTAAATAATGCTTTATAATTTACGATGTAAATAAATTATACATACCGACAATTCACCTCAAATCTATCAATATCAATCTATGCACTTATTTTAAGTTTAAGTTTAAGTTTATTTTAAGTGCATTTAAGCCTGGCCGCTGGGCCTGGAGCTTACTCCACCACGCTGCTCCAATGCGGGTTGGTGGAGATGCAGGTTAGTGGCCAACCCGCGGTCGGATGTTATCAAATCGCCCATAAAGCCTTCGACAAGGTTTAACGACCGTTATCTATCGACAACAACCGGGACCGACGGCTTACCGTGCCTAATTTGCGTGCGTAATTTTTTGCCACTAGCGGTCACCCACCTCACACCCGACCGCGCCCGTTTGGCTTAGTCGCATAGATCGATTGCGTTCTACGCTAACTGTCGGGTCATGTGCGCTTCCTAACCGCCAAAACTTATATTATTAAAGAAACAAGTCATTTTGTAAATGTAATTAATAACTCTCTGACCAAAGCTTTTATACTGCAAATTGATGTTTACGAATCAGAAGTTTTAGTTTGTAGGTACAGGTAGGCAAGAGAACGAACAATGGTGGTCCTTACGAACTGCATTAAATTATTTCATCGTGTATCAACACTTGTGTATCTATGAAATAATGAAGTATTTACTCACGTGTTACGTTGCATTTCGGCACGCAACATTTCTTATCCATTGATATTGACGTCATGTTGTACGGAAATAACAAATAAATTTGAAATTATTAAAGAAAGACAAAGTTGTTCAAATTCAAAACACTTCGGTGACTTCGGCGGTCATACATAAGTGTCATAACGTGCACGTTTGACAGATGTCTGACAGCAGTGATAAGTACGTTTCTATATAACATCTTGATAAAAAGCTATAGAAGTAAAACGAAAGTTTTTTAAACATTTTACCACCAAACACTCAGACACATGTAGTTACATGAAATTTATGAACATAAATTGAAAAACGAGTCCGTGTTTTTTTAAAACACGGATAAATGTGTTTTGTGATAAATATTGTTGATGCGTGTTGAGAAACGTTCCATTGACGGACTCTTTCGACAAGCGTACCAACATGCGCGACTAAGAGAGGTTTTATTTCTATTTCGTTGGTAGCTTTTTTCCGAGAGTGGGCAACTTCATCTTGTTAATTTTGTGTTACAGTGATGCGCGCGCATCTTGAAATTTCACTCTCATCAGTTTTTCATAACGCGCCTAAAGAAGTATAACTTCAATAACACAATATCACATATATATCTAATAAAACATTTCAAAGTTATTAAGAATACCTATCAGTATTCATGGATATACCTACCATTTTATGAATATGCTATTGTTAGGTGTACCCCCACAATGTTGGCACAAAACCGTAAAGGCGAGTGGTCAAACAAAACGGTTCACTTCTTGGCCAACTCTTGAGGGGAAACGCTGTCCAACGGGGTACACGTGAGCTAGTTTCTATAGTAGTTTCTATATTTTGATAATTAATGTGTAAATTCGGTGAATAATTTCTGTACCAATTTTGTTAAATCTTTAAAATTAAAATAATTAATTGTTTCAATAGAGAATTGTTTTTTTTTTTAATTTGTTTTTTTTCATCTCCACTAATATCAGAAGTGGGATGGAGAACACAAGTCCACAATTGGTGTAGAGCCACAAGATTTCAATAAGCGCACAGAAATTATTCACATACCCTCGTGTTCCTTCTTTTTAGTTTTGCACTGTTTTTGTTATTTGCACGCAACGGAGCGTGATAACTTTGAGTGAAAGTGTTTGTTGTCAATAATGCGGAGTGTGTCGCGCGAACGGCATAGCTCACGTGTACGGGATCACGTTCGCGGTCAGGCGCGTTCTCGATCGCGTTCTCGAGGCCCAGCGCGCGATAGGTGTCGTTCACGGAGTAAACATTATCGACGTTATCGTTGTCACGTTCGTTCTCATACGCGTTCGCGGTCTAGCTCTCGCGCACGGTGTTCCGGTGATCGTCGCTCACGATACACGCCTAGTTTATCGCCGCCGCGACGCCGTTCTCCCGATATCGCTGCTCGCTCGCACAGTCGCGAACGTTCTCGTCGCTCTGGTGCCTCTTCACTCGCCCAAGCTTTGATTGCAGCCATAAAAACGGTACAGCCGGTGAGGTCGCAAAGCTACTTTGTTTCGAACTTCGACCCGTCCATAAACAACATTGAAGCATGGTGCGAGGAAGTTGATCGCGCGTGTATAGCTAACGGGTGGAGTGATCACGAATGCTTATCGCGAGTGGCTAACTGTCTAAAAGGGGATGCGAAAGTATGGCTTAGTGAATGGGTAACAAACGATAGAACCTGGACAAACTTTAAACGGGAATTCAAGCCGCTGTGTCCCCGCCGGCTTGACTATGCGAACATTCTTTTTGACGCTATGAATACAACATCGGATAAATATCCGACGTATGCGGAATATGCACGAAGAATATTATTACGCTTAAAAGTCGTCCAGGGCTTAAGTGACGAATTAAGAACGATGATCGTTATCCGTGGTATTGATAACGCTCAGGTTCGTGCCGCTGCTGCGAATGCCAACTTGACGATCGAACAAATAGTGTCATTTCTTTCGATCTACACCAAACCTAATAAAAGACCATCAAAATCAGATAACCGGTCATCTTCTTTCGTTCCGAAAAAACAATTCCATCATAAACAGGATCGGTCGGGTAGTAAATGTTTTAACTGCGGTCAGAGAGGACATCTTAGTCGGGCCTGTCGCAACAAATTAACAAAAGAAACACCCAATCCAGTACTAACAAATGTACCGTCTTCCAGTGACGCGTGTGCTTTTTGTAAGAAACGGGGACACAATGATAACACGTGTTTTATGAAGGCTCGTTCGGAACAACGTAATCCACGTAATGTTAATTTGTGCACTCAACCTACGGACACGTGGCTGAACAACGATATTTCCAGCGCTATAATAGACGGAATTCCAGTTGACGTCCTTATTGATAGTGGTGCTCTTAATGTTTCTCTCATTTCGCCCGATGTACTTAAATATTTGTCGTGTCAACCCAAATTTAATAGATGTGTACTGAAGGGCCTTAGTGATCGAGAGATTGTAGCCACTTCATATGTTACGGTCACAATTGAATTCAGAGACATCGCAATAGAAACTGACTTAGTAGTAGTTCCATCAGTGTACACTAATAATTAACGCCCCAATAATTATTGGCACAGATGTTCTCAATCGTGAGGGAGTTTTATTTATTTTTATTTATTTATTTATTTTATGTAAACACCTTAAACTAGGAGTTACAAAGGGGTTTAGCCTAATGCCTATAGGCATTGTCTCCCAGCCGCCCCTGGGTGAAGGTGAGAATGTGCGGTAGGCTTTAATTATGAGAAATAAAATTTTAAAGATAAAAACAATATACAATAAATATATGGAAAGCAAGACAAATTATACAAAAGAGGAATAATAAGAATACTTACACATACACAAACTATACATACTACATACATACTATACTTATATAATAAATATATAAATATATATATGATAGTTATTTATGTTCGCACTAAAGATAGTCAATATCTCACTCACTCTCACGAAATTAGTAGGAAAGTGAATTCAGTACAAGCCAATGACAGCGTTAATGTCAATAGCCCTCTACAAGGCCTTGAACTTGAGAGTCTAATGTCGGTTATCAAAAAGTTCTCCAAGTTTCTAATATCCGGAACAGCAGCCACTACTGTCAAGACGGGTGAAATGGACATTAGGTTGACAAGCTCGACACCGGTGGTTTATCGTCCGTACAAACTCTCTTACCAAGAAAAGCTTAAGGTGAAAGAAATTACTAAAGACCTCTTAGATAATGGCATAATTAGGCGATCTCGTTCAGAGTACGCAAGCCCTATCATTTTGGTGAAAAAGCGCGACGGATCCGACAGACTGTGTGTAGATTTTAGGGCCCTTAACCGTATAACCGTCAAGGAACGATATCCACTTCCATTGATAGACGATCACATTGATCGATTAGGTTCCTACAAATTATTTTCTAGTCTTGACATGGCTACTGGTTTTCACCAGATTCCCATTAAGGAGGACTGTATTCACCTGACAGGTTTTGTGACTCCAGAGGATCATTTTGAATACATTAAGATGCCTTACGGGTTAGCCAATTCACCCATTGTGTACCAGCGGATCATCAATGATACACTTCGTAAACTTATTGATGATGGTAATTACCGTCCTAGTATATGTTGATGATGTACTTCTCTTAAGTGACACCGTAGATGACGGTATTAATCTCCTAGACAAGACTCTTGACATCCTTACGACGGCTGGATTTTCAGTCAATTTAAAGAAGTGTTCCTTTTTGGTTTCCGAAGTTGAATACCTAGGGAGAGTAGTTAGCAATGGTCAGGTAAGACCGAGCCCGCGAAAGATAGAGGCTCTTGTGGGTACATCGCCCCCAGAAACTGTCAAGCAGGTTCGTCAGCTTCTTGGTTTAGCTGGGTACTTCCGCCGTTATATCAAGCATTATGCCAGAAAAACGGCGCCCATTGCTTACCTCACGAAGAAAGGAGTCGCTTTCAAGTGGAGTTCTGAGTTTGAAGAAATCCGACAGCACTTGATAAAAATTTTGACCAATGAACCCATTTTAACGATTTTCAGCCCAAAGTTGCCCACGGAAGTTCACACCGACGCAAGTGCAGCTGGTTATGGTGCGGTTCTTCTTCAATTACACTCCGACGGTAAGAAATGTGTAATCGCCTATTTTAGTAAGGTCACTCAGGGAGCGGAGAAGAATTACCATTCCTACGAGTTGGAGACGCTTGCGGTAGTAAAAGCACTCCAACACTTCCGCCACTATTTGATCGGACTACACTTCAAAGTCGTCACCGATTGTAACGCTCTGAAGTCAACGGAACGGAAGAAGGACCTGCTACCGCGAGTTGCTCGTTGGTGGATATATCTCCAAGATTTTGACTTTTCCGGTATCGAAAAGGCGTAATGATACCACATGCTGATTACCTCAGTCGGAACCCTACAACAACGGTAAGTGTCAATCAAATATCTAGACCTCGCAATTGGGCGCAGATTGCACAACAAGCAGACAGCGAGACACAAATGTTACTTAAGAAGCTTAGGGATGGTAATTTAGATGGCAACCACTATATGGTTCGCAATGATCTTCTTTATTATAAATACACACCGGTAAGAGAAGAGCCTAGGCTGTTATGCTACATCCCTAAGGGTCACCGGCTGAGCTTACTCAGAATATTTCACGACGAGCATGAGCACATTGGGCCAGAAAAGACACTTGATCTAATCCTCAAACACTTTTGGTTTCCGGGGATGAAGCACTTTGTGACTAAATACATCACCCACTGCCTGATCTGTATCTCTAAGAAACGGGTCCCCAGAGCACCGTTACAAACCATCGCTTCGTGGGAGAAACCGAATTCGCCATTTCATACAGTGCATATGGACGTGCTAGGACCTCTACCAACGTCTGAGGGTTACAAATTTATTCTTTTATTGGTGGACGCGTTCACAAAATATTGCTTATTGTTTCCTATCTACCGACAAGACACTGAAAAACTGAAGCGAGTAGTTACTCAAGCCGTAGCACTCTTTGGAACGCCGAAACTTATGGTCACAGACAAAGGACGCATGTTCGAATCTATTGAATTCGTAACTTGGATCAACGACCTAGGGTGTGATATACATTTCATAACCCCAGAAATGCATCACGCCAATGGGCAGGTAGAAAGGTATATCAGAACCGTGCTTAATATGTTGCGCATCGAAGTTAACCACCGTAATGAATGCTGGTCAAAAACACTGTGGAGACTTCAGTTAGTGTTAAATATCACTAAGCAAAAATCTACACAGACTTCACCTATGAATCTTCTAATTGGTAATGTCGCCACCACACCTATTATTCGATCCCTAGTGCGGGACATAGCCGTTGAGGGGACAAGCCCCAATCGCAAAGCACTACGAGAGATATCTAGAAGCAGGGCTCAACAATTGCTCAAAGAAAATCAAAACAAGCAGGACGAGTATGTGAACCGACGAAGGCGCCCACCACGGGAATTCAACATTAACGATCTTGCATTTGTCGTTAAGATTTCTCAATCCACAGGAAAACTAGACCCCGGCATGCGTGGACCATACAAGGTTACGCAGATTCTACTTAATGGTCGATATGAATTGAGGCTTCTCAGTGGAGGGCGTGGAAAGGTCACGCAAGCCGCTGCACAACATATGGTGCCGTGGCAAGGCGAGTGGTGCCCGGAGTCTTGTACAGCCTTCTTCGAAATGGCAGGTATGTCAGGTACATTACATCCATTTCAGTGTTTTAAGAGCGTTGACAGCTCTCCTGAGGTCCCGGTAGGTAACACCACCGACGTTGTGAGTACCACCATAGTTGTTAGTGGTGTCTCGATATATTACAAATTTTCATGTGTAGTCTGAACTGCGTTATTGGTGAATAGCATGTTATCAAAAATGCAAATTGTGTCAAAAAAAATAACGACGCTACGAACGGTGGATGAGGCAAAGGGCCCCCGTGAACTTTTCATGGACGAGGCAACGGCCCCCACAAGTACATTACATCATTACTCTCTACAACATTACACTTACCTACTATACTCATAACACATAAATTGACCTAGCAATAATTGCTTTACATATCATGGATGAGGAAAACGGTCCCCGTACATATACGGATGAGACAAAGGTCCCCCATGTGTGACATATTACCATGGATGAGGAAAACGGTCCCTGTATTTCTATACAGATGAGATAAAGGTCCCCCATGTACGACTTAATGCTTTGCATTATTAATTGTGCTTATGCGCAGTGCATATAACCAATTTCAGCTTAAGAAGTAATATCATCAAGCCTGCCTACAGTGAGCAGATGTGGAGCTCGCATTTGGAAGTATTTTAACAGGACACCTCTATTTACTTATTTTACTTACTTTTTTGTAAAAAAAAACATCAAAAATCGATGTAATCCTTATTTAACAGTTAGTTTCAATGCCCAAATAACATTTTTGTAATTTTTGTTTTCACTCATAAGCCTGAACAAAAACGATAGATGTTGAAAAATTATAAATCATGACGTTTGTACATACAGGAACGTTTTTAATAGTGCTTTAAATTTCAGATGAAAATAATGATACCGAAGAGACAAACGAACAGTCAATGGCAGGTCCCTCAAATACGTTCACAGGACCCTCAGTTAGGATGAGTCGTCCACCTCAAGCAGACCCCTCAATGCCTTTGCTCGATGAAGACTAGGAGTTGGACTTGGTATAAAACGCAGGTCCTTCATACGATGGGCGTGGACGCCCATATGTCAGGAGAGGCCGTGTTAGGTGTACCCCCACAATGTTGGCACAAAACCGTATAAAAAGGCGAGTGGTCAAACAAAACGGTTCACTTCTTGGCCAACTCTTGAGGGGAAACGCTGCCCAACGGGGTACACGTGAGCTAGTTTCTATAGTAGTTTCTATATTTTGATAATTAATGTGTAAATTCGGTGAATAATTTCTGTAACAATTTTGTTAAATCTTTAAAATTAAAATAATTAATTGTTTCAATAGAGAATTGTTTTTTTTTAATTTGTTTTTTTTCATCTCCACTAATACTATATTTACCCGCTGGGAATAAAAGAAGAGATATTCAGCAAACTTATTATTCTAAAGATAAAAGTACTGTGAAATTTTAAGTCATATAAAAATCCAGAGTTTCTAAGAAACGTTGAAGAATTGTGTAATTATACCTTGAGTAAGAAAGTTCTAGCTTTGCTTAACATCCATCTACTTCTAGTATTTTAGCAAAGTTAAAGGCTACTAGACACAGAATACTATTTGCCCCTCGAGTGAGGGGTTTGAGGTGAATACGAGTATTTCTTTAATTGGATTTTGTTACAACAAGTAGGTATATTTTTTACGATCTGGCATAAACAATTTTCTACAACCCTTTTTGCATCTCAAAATGAAAAATGCTGGGCATGGCTCTCTCCCCATTATTAGAGACGCTTGGATCTTACTCCGCAACGCAGCACCAATGCCGGTTGGTGTACAATACAATACAATACAATAAGGTGTAGATTTAATTCTATAAGGTGTATATGCGGGTTAGTGGTCAACTCGCTGTCGGATGTTTTCAAGCCGATAGCGAGTTGACAACCAGTGTGGCGCAATGGTTACCATGCCGGACTGCCAATCCGAGATATACACACTAGATATACACAAGAACTGCTCGTTTAAAGGTATAAGATTAAGTCCTATAAATATCATAATATACTTTACAATATGACTAATCTCAAATTTAATTCAATTGAACATTTAGATATCATTGCGTAAAATCAGGGAAGTAACATACTATTTCATAATAATATGTTACGTCTTAGTTAGTATTCTCTATATTGAGATTAAACAAGATTTGGCCCGATAAGCACCTCATGTCTTACTGAAGACGTATAGCGGCGGAACGATGACGAATGGTAGACAGATGTTGGAGAAGGTATTGTTAGTTAGTTATAAGTTATTTATTGTAGTGTTATGAAGAACATTTTATTATATGTGTAGATAAATATACTTATACACGATATATACAATATATACGATAATATAAAATATAAATACACTATCTACATATTATATTATAATGTAGATAATAAATAGAAAACGGGAAAATAACTTGTTACAGTACTTTTTACACTAGAAATAAGTAAACATTAAAATTATTTTACATTTTTAATTTTAATAGTAGTTAAAAAAGGTACCCGGTACCTTGGGAGATGATACCGGGTAATGTGGGATTTGTACCGCACTAAAACCCCTTGTTGGCCTGCCTCTACGCTTGGGGAGGACTCAGGGACCTACAGTCCCAGTCCATCTCCAGTCCGGGAACGCACCGGTGTCCTCCACGCGCGGCACCCCTGAACGGGCCCATAGTCAGGGGAGCAGATGTGCTCTCCTGCGCCTTCCGATGCTTACGGCGGCATTTGGCTACGTACACACCGCCGTTCTTCCCGGGGCTGCTGACTGGACGGATCGAATTTCCACTTTCACCACCCACAACCCCGGCAGCCCCCTTTTAGTCGCCTCTTACAATCAGGCAGGGTATACCGTAGCTCTATTCATAATCCCGAAGCTACAGGGACTAGTAGTAGAGATCTACTGAATTGTTTGAAGAGAAACATAGTCTGAATTGAAAACGACGTCTTGGTCAATGATTTCACTCCCATATAGGTCAAATATAGAAGAAACACAAATGCAATTTCATGTTGTGACGGGAGGCGATGTGTATGCTTCACAAACAATGTTTGCGTAAGTGTAAAATACGCGAAAGCTGTTCCATGTTAGAAAGTTAGTTTCAAATAATCACACTTCTTTTAGGTCTTGGATGTATTATTAGAAAAAAAAGAAAAAAGAAAGAAAAAATATTTATTTCATATTAGGAATACAAAATATTCGCTTAATGAATGTCATTTTTTCCCGGTCATCGCCTTTAAGTGCCCGTTTGGGCTAGATGTTGAGCTGAGAGAAAAAAGGCGGCGGAAAAAAACTCCCAGCACTCTTTTAAAAAAAACAGTACATATATAATTGAGATAACAGTATGGCTATGGGTCCATAATTGGCACACGTGACAGCTGATCGTATGAGACACTATAAGCCCACTTCCAGCTGCTCACAGTTGCGAGTAATTATTATTGTAGGTTCGTAACTATAGTCCCTGTAGTTTCAGGATTATATAAGAATTGGGCTTCCGGGATTACAAACGGCGAGAGTTGTTCAAAGCATCCAGTTAATAGTTCCGTTAAGGACGTGTGTATGTGGTGAATAGACGTCGCAACCATTGGAAGGTGCTGAGAACCTTTTGCTCTCGGGATGATGGGCCTGTTTCGAGGTTTCCCTGAGGTTAAACAAAAAAGGTTTATAGCTATACTACGAGATTTACGCATTTCTTAATGTAATGCTCGCTTGTGCTTATTTTCAAGTTAATTGACATTGAAGTAAAACCAGGTTAAACATTTAACTCCTAATGAAATACTCGTCGACATTGCGCCGAGTCGATATTTCATCCTGTCGCGGAAATCCTCCGTGACATTAGAAGAGCTAGAACAGTCACCTTATTTCTTTACTTAAGTTATATTATTTACTAGCTTTTTTTAATTGCAATGTTTGTTTGTTCACGTGTAATTTTGCAACTCAATTTTGAAGCAGATACTTTCAACTGATGGAGTTTAAATTCAATTTGGATAGCAACGCAATTATAATAATGATACTAAGGATACTTGTAAATTAAATAAGATGACCTCCTCCACATAATGTTGGATTAAATATTTTTTAACAAAGCCAATACTTTACTCGTAGAATAGGATAAACTATGAAAAAAATTAAATATATCGCGCATTTATGTATATAAAAGCTTGTTTGGAGAAACATTTTTTTTTGAGTTGAACGTCTGGATCCTGAGAACATCGTACTGTTCCGTAGAAATTTTGGACTGTAAATCAGATATAAATGACGGACTTGAATACAAAAGGTCATTCATTGTTCGCAGTTGTCTTAGGATGCGGGGTGGGGGGCGGAAACCTTCAAAAAGTACCCGGCACCTTAGGAGAGGATACTTGTCTGGGATTTGACCCCACTAAAACCCCCCTCGGTGGCTTCCTCTGCGCTTGGGGAGGACTCCAGGATCTCCAGTGGATCGCACCGGTGCCCTCCATACATGCAGCCTCAGAACAGGCCCATCTTCGGTAGAGCAGATGTGCTCTCCTGCACCTTCCGATGCTTACGGCGGCATGTGGCCACGCACACACCGCCGTCCTTCCCGGGGCCACTGGCTGGACGGATCGCGCTCCTACTCTCACCGCCCACAACCCCGGAACCCCGAAGCTACAGGGACTGGCCATTTTTTTATTTTTTTTTTGGTATCGGGGGGGAAACCTTCAAAAGGTACCCAGCACCTTGGGAGAGGACACCGGGTTATGTGGGATTTGAACCTCACTAAAACCCCCTCGGCGGCCTCCTCTGCGTTTGGGGAGGACTCCGGGATCTCCCATGGAATGCACCGGTGTCCTCCATACGCGACGCCCTGGAAAGGGCCCATCTTTGGGAGAGCAGATGTGATCTCCTGCACCTTCCGATGCTTACAGCGGCATGCGGCCACACACACCGCCGTCCTTCCCGGGGCTGCTGGCTGGACGGTCGAGCTCCCACTCTCACCGCCCGCAGCCCCGGAAGCCCCCTTTTAGTCGCCTCTTACGATCAGGCAGGGGATACCGTAGCTCTATTCTTACTCCCGAAGCTACAGGGACAGGGACTGGCCTATCACACCTAACCAAATAAAAAATAACATCTTTCAAATTTTTGCATTATTAATTTCTAAGTGTTTCTGTGAATTTTTGATGTATTTATACGGAGAGAGAAAATAATATGCATAAACTTTTTTATTATTTACCATTATTATATTTTGTTTTCTTTATGGAAATACCAAACAGGTACATAATTGACTATACATAATTAAAAAAATGAAGATCAACTAAAAATCCAAGCCAATGTTACGTTAGGAACAAAAATGAAATACTTTTACTTTGAGCGGTAATAAACGGTTTTATGTCAAACATACATTGCAATGTTTAAGATAAATGTACTAAAAACCAAAAAATAATAAAATAGATACAGTCGTGGGAATTATAAACATATGCATAGACTAGACTAAAATAAAACCGTGGGGCACGTCAATTGTCTACAATCGTTGATTAAAATTTTTGTTTTGTAATGTTACACTATAATTAGGCAGTTGTTCAACCGACAACGATGGACGTGTGATAAGTAGGGCTAGAATGAGGAAACAAGCTAGCAAGCTCGATTATAAGCGAGTTTTAGGGTTTCATAGTGGTGAGCGAGTAGTACTTTTATCATAATGTTTTGTCGATTAAAGACAAACTACGAGCAGTGAAACGATTCCTCGCCAGCCAGCAGTGTGAATGTCCAACGATAAACTAGTTGAAACATCTCTTTTATTTACGTGGAGTGTATAACTATTGGAATTTCCATGAGCAAGAAAATAGTAAGTAATTTCCTCACCGTCTGCGGGCCAACTGCCTATTTTAACGACAAATTAAACGATTCTTCTATCGCACATTAAGTCGATAATTTGTAGACAATTGACGTGCCCCACGGTTTTATTTTAGTCTAGTCTATGCATATGTTTATAATTCCCACGACTGTATCTATTTTATTATTTTTTGGTTTTTAGTACATTTATCTTAAACATTGCAATGTATGTTTGACATAAAACGTTTAACTTAAAAAGTTTTTTTGCCTATTTTTATTTTCTAGTTTTTAGTTTTTTAAATTTTTTTTTACCATTTTGTTCCCACGAGTAATGGACATTTAAACGGTCGACCCCCCCAGAGGTCCAATAAAGGGGCAAGGCTATGTACAACAAGATGCGCCTGAGTCTTGAGGGGAAAACGCTAACGACATATCATTTTTATCCACCCTAATGCCATACAGTTCTCGGCGCGTTTTAACCTTTCACCTTAACTTGGGTGGTGTACCGCTAACGACGTATCATTTTTAGCCACCCTAACGCCACACAGTCCTCAACACGATACAAAATCTTGACTTGGGTGGTGGATTCAGGCTGGATTAATCAGATACCTAAATTACAGATTCAATTTCTAAATTTAAATCTTATTATTATACGCCATTTGGTGGCTGCGCCCATCTTAAATATTGAGGTTGTATAGTGCACTGTATTCTTCTTGTCAAGCCCTTTTATTTGATACCCATATTGGTGGGATTGATAAAAAATTGTTATCAGCCATTTGGTAGCGGCGGCCATCTTAGATTTCAATTTTGCATAGTAAATTGTATTCTACTTGTTGAGACCTTTCATTTGATACCCATGTTGATGGGATTGATAAAACCTAAGTTATCCGCCATTTTGTAGAGGCCGCCATCTTGGATTTTAATTTTATATAGTACATTGTATTATACTGGTTGAGCACTTTCATTTGATACCCATATTGATGGGATCGATAAAACCTACGTTATCCGCCATTTTGTAGCGGCCGCCATCTTCTATTTCAATTTTTTATAGTATATTGTATTCTGCTTGTTGAGCCCTTTCATTTGATACCCATATTGATGGGATCGATAAAACCTACGTTATTCGCCATTTTGTAGCGGCCGCCATCTTGGATTTCAATTTTTTATAGTATATTGTATTCTGCTTGTTGAGCCCTTTCATTTGATACCCATATTGATGGGATTAATAAAACATAAATTATCCGCCATTTTGTAGCGGCGGCCATCTTGAATTTATAATGATAATGAATAAACATAATTGTATTGTCACTAAAATCCAAAGTGTATACAAAATTTCAGATTAATCGGTTGACAGGAAGAGGGTCAAATTTGAATTACTAAATTTGACCCAAGAAAAATAAATCAAACGGGGTGAGCTAAATAAAACCGTTTAAAAAAAAGACAGCATAGCAAGAAATGGAATTAAATAAAATTGTTCGATAAAATTGAAAGTTATAAGTACATTTAATGTATGTTGTTGAAAAGTTTTCATGTTCCCGCTATATGGAAGTTTGGCGAGAAGTTAGAACACGGAACGTAGAAGCAGTAAACCTGGCAGCGAAAATTTAGAGAACTTGTTTATGAAAGTTAATTACGTCTTGGCAACTTTCCGCCAATTTGTTGTACTTTAAGAAACATAAAATTAATATAATTAAATATTTGAATCTGTAAATAATGAATAAAGAATAGGCGGCATGAATAGGATTGCTGCTATTCCACCTTGCTCATAGTTTGGTCTTTTGTCTCATATTAGGTTTTCATTCATACACAGTATGTTCATTGATTTTTGAAGTGAAAACTTATTTAACGGCGTTGTGCACTTTTTTTGGGATGGGTAAAAAATGTTTAACTCGCGTCAGGACACGTGACCTGATCGAATATTCGTAAGATGGAGGGGTAAAAAGTTGTAAAATTCGTTTATATCAAGTATTTAAAATATAGACATTGAACAAATTGCATCTATTAGTGAAAAAAGTGACGAAGAAATAGTGAAAGAAAATGAGCGAGTACTTTATAAAAATACTAGATGAAAACCTACTGAAAATACTAGATGAAAAATAATACTGATAATAAAAGCAATTCGTGCGAAATTATTCCCTAACCATTTCAAAATATCAAAAATGTACAACTTTAATGATCAAGTTTTCACTTCTGCCGGCACTACCGGAGTGCAACCCGTTTTTAAATATTCGCTTTACGAAAAGATTACATCATTTTCTCAAAGTATTTTATCGTATTAGGCAAATTTATAGATTATATTAGTCAATTATAATACCTGTACAGTTGGAAATCATAAAATAATTCCATATTATAGACCTATATTTGTAAGCAATTAGCTAATACTTAATTCAATTTATTTTACTTACTTAGATAACGTTAACAATAGTTGTTACAGATAATATTATAAGTCTCTTATCATAGCTCTAATATAACATTAAATTAAGAAACCAGGTCGCCTCTAAACATACTATTTTTTTCATTAAGGTAGGTAATTTTAAACACACTTTATCATTTTATTGAAACAAATGCTGGAATAGCAATTTACTTGAATTGTAATAAACACTGTAAAAAAGAATTACATTTGCTTGTGATCTTAGTCTATTTAGAAGATAATAGAATAAATTAGTCTAGTAGAAATCAAACAATATCAATAATTTTATTTCAAGAAGAGTTAAAATACAGGGTGGACCAGAAAGGCGTGCGAATTTCAAAATTACATTACTCGTGACAGGGACGCGGGAGCTGGGTGCGGGTAGGGTAGTGGGGATAGGTATCGCGGTTCTCGGAAATTCAGTTGCCATGGAACGTTTCAACGGCGAGCAGCCTTTTGTGTAAAGGCGTATTACAAAAATGGCGATTCGTGCACTGTTGCGCGGCGTCTATTTCGCTTTCGCGAATATTGTCTTTGAGCGGTTCAATCGTCGTCGGTTTATAAGTAAACGCGACTCTTGAGGTACCCCCAGAGAAAAAAAATCTGTGGCGTGATATCTGGGCTGCGGGGAGGCCACGGAATGTCCCCTCGATGCTCAGTTTTCCATTAAACATTTCGTTAACAACTGCTGGATGTATGATGATTGGGATTTTTTTTCTCTGAGGGTACCTCAAGAGTCACGTTTACGGCAATAAACCGACGACGATTGCCCAGATCAAAGACAACATTCGCCAAAGCGAAATAGATGCCACGCAAGTGATTTTGAAATTCGCACGCCTTTCTGGCCCACCCTGTATTTTATTCATTTCTATTACTTTAGAAAGCATCCAACAAGATACGCGAATTCCCATTAGGGGGTTTGAGAACAAATACGATAAACATTAAAAAAGATATATCGACGCATACATGCTATTTAAACACACCTTCTAAAACAAGGGATTGTACTCTTTCATTAACGAGGCTGCAATGTTTGGGTAGCAAAAGGGCTTTTTATTTTCCCGTTATTTCACTGCTCATTTATTTAATGTGTCTCATACAAAAGGTTTCTCCATTATTTATTATCATAAACCTTATGCCCAAAAATATGTTTTGTTATTATGACCTCGAGTTTAATAAACTGCCGTTGGTAATAAGCCTTTTGCAAAATTAGGAACAATCCTTTGCATAACTTTTAGGTTAATGAGTGTGTAATTTTATTTTTATCGTACAGTGATATTGGGCACTTCAAATCAATAAAATCATCTTAAAGTAATTAAGATAGAAAAGGGTTAAAAACTTTCCCTTTCTATAATTTTCTTATCTATGGAAGTGTCGCGGCATTATTACGCGCCGTGTCTGACACTTACGGCCTTTAATTCCTTTCGCACGAAGAAAATTGTAAAGGATGATATTTATCATTTGACCCCCCTGGGTAATTAACCCAATTTGTACCAAAATACGTATTTCCCGCAAAAAAGTTGAGTAATTAAGATATAAATTTTATCTAGACGTAATCAGCTTTCGGGTCGAAGTTGGTGCCGCCTGGGATGATGAATTATATCGAATTTAAAAACCCTATCTGTTCCGTTTTTTTTTGGATGTGTATTATGAATTTTATAATGAACTTTTCATTTGGTGGTTGTTATTTTAATTTTAAGAAATACAATTAATTAAGTACAAATATATCGGATTAAGGATAATACTGTTGTACTGTTTTTAAAATATTACACGAAGAAAGCCGTTTTACAAGACTTATAAAATAGGTGACTTAAAGTAAATGGAATTTGATAAATCACAAACCTATTTAATTACTAAAAAGAAAAGAATGTCACAAAACTTACAAGCAAAAGTTATTTGACGCTTAATAAACCCATCAAAAAGCAGTTTACTTTCGGGATTGAAAAATGTTTGCTTTAGTACAACCTTTCATATCGACTAGTTGAGGAAAATCTAGTGCCACCGTTTGTGTAAACAAACACGTTTCCGTAAGATCGAATGTTCAAATAACGTTTATCTTCAATTTCGCAGTTGATTTAGGAAATGTTGAACGTGTATTAGTACCTATGTATGTATTATGATGGATGTGATCGTTTTATCGATACCGACTGAGAACTTTGCTGCAGAGATGAATATTGTTTGCTATTGTATGTATAAGTTTAAGGCGAATTCTATAATAAAAACTAATAATGACTTCATCTATATTTATTATTAAAGAAAAACTTTCACACTCATTGTCCCACTAGGATTTTTGTGTCGTATGTCATTTAAATAATTTTGTACAAGAACATTTCACAATTTGAAAACGTGAGCATAAAATAGTTTGCAGTTATAATTTAAAATATTTTACTATTATTTTTAGAATACTAATATTCACTTACTGTACCCGGCACCTTGGGAGAGGATGCTGGGTTATAAGGGGATTCGTAACGCACTAAAACCACCAGCCAGCCAGGCCCCGTAGCCTGCCGCTGCACTTGGGGATGACTCCGGTATCTTCAATGGATGGTGGATCCGGTGTCATCCACGCGCGGTGCCTATTAAAGGGCTCATCATCTGGAGAGCAGATGTGCTCTCCTGCACCTTCTGATGCTTACGGCAGCATGCGGCCACGCACACACCGCCGTCCTTCCCGGGGCTGCTGGCTGAATGAGTCGTGCTCTCTCTCACCACCCGCAACCCCGGAAGCCCCCTTTTTGTCACCTCTTACGATCAGGCACCGTAACTCTCACGATCATGAGTGCTAGAATACCTTATATGTGTTTGGTTGAGCTGAGTGAAAAAAGCAGGAGGAGAAAAAATCAAGCATCACTCATTTAAATGCCAGTAGTTATATAAATAGTCATAATAAGTACCTGCAACACCTATTGCATGTTTCAACGTTTATTCACTATGATCTGTTTTTATATTGAAGTTAAGTCCCAAGCCATTTTTAATCTTAAAAAGGTAAATCCATAAAATCCCAAACATTAAATTCGGATTACAAATTGTTTACTGCTTAACAACTTCCGCTAAGTTACCCCCACATCTGCAAGCTTGCACAGTGGAATACCTAGTAAGTAGAACATGGTGAAAAATGTCCGCGTCGTGCGTTTGTGAGATTGCTTTTGTTAATTACTGCTGTGGTCACTTTGGCGTCTCCTGGGTATTCATATTTCGTTGGAAAGTCGAAAATCTGTTTGTTTGTGCAATGCTTTGAAGTCAGAAGTGATAAATGAAAATCGTTGCTCGTGAAAAATGTTAGCTTACTTCGCAACGCGTATATATTTAAGAAATTGGTATTTTTATAATAAAGTTACTACCCCATCTACAAGATATCTATTTCCAAAAATAAGCATGCTTCAAGTCTTATCTTAGGTCATATTATTATGTTTATGTTTGAATGTTACTAATGGAAGTAAACGGTTACTTCACGTCAGTATGGTCAGCAGTCGCATCTTTTCACAGAAACACATCTATATATATAGATATAATAAATCTGTAACAAGTCGGTTTCTGTACATTGAAGATATTTGAGAAAAACTGTCACTAGGGCTATTTATTAGCGTAATAGAACCCAAAACAATGATTTTTAGAAATATTGTCTGTTTGTCTGTTTGTCTGTTTATCTGTTCGTTTGTGCGCGCTAATCTCAGGAACGGCTTAACGTAGAAGGATGCGGTTTTCACTGGTGTATTGGTATTTTTTTGGATTAACATTTAAGGTTTGTTTTATTTAAATCGGTTCACAAACAAAAAAGTTACGTCAATTTCAAGAATGATGAAATGGCGTGCGAATGCAGGCGTTCGCAAGTTTCGATAATTACTACATCTCTTAATATTCTAATAGCAAATTTTCGATCATTTATGCTAGATTTCATCTCAAAATATTAAAAAAAGAACCATACATATCACCACATATTCAAAGAAATCCTCAATACAAAATGTACAAAACCTTAACAAAACGAGGCTACTGCCGACATCTATGTGGCGAATAGTTCATATTCAGAACTATTTGGTGATCTGTTGCAAATTTGGTATATCGACGATTTAATTTACACGTTATACGGTAGATGGCGTTGTTACTGAATAACGCTATTATAGAGTGGATTGGTGGAGATAATTTCAAATAATTAATTACGAGTATGTTTACATAGTAAAATATCGAATAAAAAATTAACAACTTAGAGAGCTTTGGAACTGGCGCTGATATTTTACTCATTGTGGTAGAGCATTATGGAGGCGCGGCGCAGTGGTTACGTCCAGATATTATTGATATTTGGTATCGATTTTATTTAATAGGCGACGCTATAGATGGCGTTGTTGCGTAATAACACTATTCCAATGCAGATCCAGAGATACTTAATAATAAATTGTCGACTCGCGTGGCGCAATGGTTACCATGCTGGACTGCCAAGCGAAGGGTCTTTGATTCCTGACGAAGCAGAAATTTTAATGATGAATTTAATTTTCTGTTCTCGGTTTGAGTGTTTGTGTTTCTGTCTCTGTGTGTCTGACGGTACCCATTACACAGGGTCTATCCTACTGTGGGGCTATCAGTGTGAAACGTTAAAAAAATCAAAGTGTTCTACCGACTTTACTATGCTGAGTGATCTTTTCGAAATGATACCTACGTCACCATATCATGATTACACCACAAGTCGAAGGTCAAAGTTCCACAAGCCGCTTTGCACGCTCCTTTTGATGTTTGAACGGATGTGTAAGTTATGGGACAACCTTCCAGCTGAGGCATTTCCAGTGGACTTTGACATAGGGATCTTCAAGAAAGCTGTAAAGAAAGCTCTTCTTGAAAGCCGGCAGTGCTCGGGTGGCTCCGCTGGGGTTTTTTATTGAAATTAACAGTCGTTTTCAGTGGTTAATTTAATAAGAGCTATTACATACACACGCAGTACTGGCACTGGTGTTACACTAATATGCTAAAGCGTCACGGCAGCAGCTCTGCATGGTGGTCACGCCCAAAATAATATTAGTAATCGATATATGTATCGAGGACTAACTTTATTTCTGATGCTGTAGGAAGGGTTGTAATAGGACCAATTGACAACTAAACTCAAACGTAACATCCAGATTTTATTGGTATCAATCTTATTTAATAGGCGACGTGCCTCTTAATCGCGTAGGGGCTGATCCTCTCACGCTGCTCATATTCAGGTTGATGACATCTTCATTGTTAGTGGCCTAACTGCTGTCGCAAGTTTTATATCGCTCAAAAGACCTCCATTAAGTATGAACGACGGTATGTTAACGACAATTGCAACCAACGTGCAAGCAACCAAGAATTTGACTCCCAACTACTAACCACGCCTGACGTAGCGTAGTTGTATAGTTCACCACCTTTCTGCAATAGATTTAAGTTACATAATAATAATTAATCTATGAATTATTTGCAGCACAAATTATTTAATTATAATGATACTTTCCGCGGGCACAGCAGTACTATCTAAACACTTTAAAAAAAGGCTATTGTAATACGTTTAATTTGTAAAAAGAAACTGATGATAACGACTGAAAAGTCGATATTATAAGAGGAGTACAGTAAGAACTGTAAGGACTCAGGAAGAATATATCTACTCAATATAATAATATGAACTTTTGTATCATAAGTAATTTCATAAAAGGTAACAATAATCGAAGGGACAGTGGAGGGCAAGCGGTCTCGCGAGCGCTCACCTACACGTTAGACAGACATTATCAAAGCTGCAACACAGACCTCCATAGTCTAGAGTTTTCAAGATGCTACAAACCGCAGCAAATGGTGACGCATCGCGAGAGCATCATTATCCAACGAAATTGCAACCTCATCAGCCACGACCACTCTGTCAAGAGATGGTCAAGAGTGAACGACTAAGGAGGAGGAGGAGGAGGAACAAATAATCCAAGTCTTTTGTACAAGTCTTTATCTACGTGGACGACGTCGCGGGCACAGCTAGTTATGTAATATGTACTTTACAGTAATACTTTTGCGGTCGAACATTACTTACCATAGTACTCAATTACAGGGTATCAGGGATTTCTACATCCCTAGAAGCAAAAATTTAAATTGCTGGATACAATAGCTTTATGAATAATTTCCCTATATAATAGTACAATCTAAAATGTCTAATACAGTACGCATTACCTATTTGGCATAATTGAATTTTCGTAATAGTTGGTTGTTGTATAATCGGATCTATAGCGAACAAGTCCCCGCCATTATTATAGTACCTATGACGTAAATGATTGTAGGTTATTGCTGTAATACGTTACAACGAAATTTTCACACAATTACCAAACCAAACAGTGTAAGTATTCATTGTTTAAATTATAGGTTATCAAAAGACATGGCTCTACCATGTCAAATGCTTGAGACACTGAAATAGAATATGACTGGAAGAAACTAGAACGGAACTATTATTTACCGCCATATTCACGACTTTTGTTCGCGTGATGACGAATGATATTCGTAAAGACGAACAAAAGGTAGGTTCGAAAATAGAACTACACAAGCGAGATATAAGAACAGTAGCCACACCTTAATGGTAGTAAAGGAGTTCCTACGAAATTTTACGATAGTATAAATGAACTGTGACAGTTCTAATGATATGATGTATGACTTGACTAAACCCTATTTTGCAACATGGCCGCAAAGGAGTGGCTTGATTATGACATCATGGAAAATTATGCTAAGTGATAAAGTAATTAACTTCCTGTAGAGTAGATACTGTATAGAGTTTCTTATTTGTTAACGTTGTAATAACAAAAATCATAATTTCCATTGTATGCCAGTATATTTAAAAGAATTGAATCTAAAGGTATCTCCTAAACATGCAATAAGTCATAAACGAGTATGCATGCTAAATAAATGCCTACACATCAATAAAATTTATTATGATTATGAAAATTGTAGGTTTAAACCCACTACAACCTTTAGCTTTTTTACCTTTACCAGTGCCAAAAAGGAAACAGTTCTATAATTATTTCCAAATATTGTTAGTTTTAGTTTTGTAAAAACTATCTGGAAAGTAAATATCGAAAACAGAATATCGTACCTTTTAACGGTATGAAATATACTCTCATACCTATCAAATACATACCTACACATAAAAATACAAAATTTTACGCTTATTAATTAATCCGCTTAGATGGAAGGCGACCACAAAAATATGATACAAGATTTTTATTGTTATTAGATGTCCTTTAGCAGGGCGGTGGCGTTGAAAGCAAGCTATACCAAACGCCCCCGTTTCCTGTCCGCTTGGCGATTGTGACATGGGTGTCCGCTAGTGGCAAAATTTTCGTGCTTGTTTCCGTGCTTCGGAGGCCACTGGTGTCAGTTGTTATTACGAGCCTTTAAACTTTGTCAGAGGCCTTATGGGCTGTTTGGCCGACAGCGGGTTAGCCACCAACTCGCATTGGATCACATATTCACTTTCGTTCGCGTGATGGAGAATGATATTCGTAAAGACGAAAAAAAGGTAACGTGTTCTACCGACTTTACTATGGTGAGTGCTCCGAGGAAGTTTTCAAACTGATGCCTATATCACCATGATTATACCACCAGATTTTGTTCGGTTTATTTATATATAAAAAAAATGTTGGAATAAGCTTCAAGCCTACCCAATATTGGAAAGAGATCTGTGCCCAGCAGTAAGACGCAAAAAAAGGTTGCAGCCAGCTAATTATCTTTCTGTTTTGTATGTATGTAAGTTATATTTTATCTTGTTTATTTTATCATTAGACTTTTCGAGTTCTTAAAGCAACTATCAAGGATGCTATTTAAATACGTGTAATTTTAATATGAAGTAAATAATGCAAGCAACAAAGGAGATTACTTGTTATTAAAGCGAAGCCTTTGAGGGCGCATCGCTGTGGTCCGTTGGTATTTTAATAGTCATTGTAGGTACTAAAATAATATGCTTACTTAGTAGAGACGAGGCCTTCATTGTTTTAGATTTCTCTCGAGTCTTAATTTTAAATAACAAGAGCATAAGTTGGAACAGTTTCCTACATTTTGCGTCAAAAAACATATTTAGAAAAATTACAGGTAACGTAGATTTGTGTATTATTTCATTGTATTCTTGGGATATTTAAACGAAGGAAAAATTATAATAGTATAATAAAAATAATAATTATAATTGTATAGTACAAGTGTAATTTTTGATATTTCCTACTTCAGGGTACTATCTCAAATGACATTTTTAACTACCTTGTTGATCCTGCATAGGTCACCCTTAAAATTCACTAAAATAAATTGTACGTATTACAAAGATTGAATATTTTACTAAATGTACTGTATTTATAATTAAGTGAACAGTTTCGGCAGTTGTAACATCTGACAGACAGGTTGAATACTTGCAAAGAGCTACCTACCACAGCCACTGTGATTAAAATTTCTAATCCTTTCTACATGTTACTCTACACAAAGCGCGGATGGCGGCGTTTATAAACATCTGACAGCTGGTTTGCCACATACCCATTTTGTGCTTTAGCTCTTTAAGCTCTAGGCTTCTCCAATAAAAGGGAGAGATCCTGGCCCAGCAATGGGATTCCAAAAAACTCTTTTGGGCCATTGCACTTATGTTCAAGAGTTTCTGGATTAATAAGTCATTCACTTACTTAAACAATAGGTACTATTATGGCTTGACTTATCGATCGCACGTCAAATAGCGCTCTTTGCATAGTTGCCTGCTTACTTAAGCAAGTATGCTTCTTGAATACGGCTGTTAGTCAGTTACTCAAAAATTACCATATTTTAATTATGATTAGTCAAAAATTTCTAGATAATATACCTAAGTATTTTTTAATGTCCCACTGCTGGGCACAGGTCACCTTTCACAAGTGAGACTGAATTATTCCATAGTCCATCGTACTTTTGAGAAATTTTGAGTTTCTCTGAGGCATGCACATCGATGGAAAATAAATATAAATATATATAAATAATCTAAATAAATAAATATAATATAAATAATCAATTAAATATCACAATATTTTCCACAGCCGTGGAGCTAACAGTCCTAGATGGTCCAACCATGACTATCTTTAAAAACAACAGATCTTAAGATTCAAAGGACTTTTGTTCAAATGATTGGCGATGAAATGATTTATGTAATATACATTCTAATAATAGCTCTTTGAATAATAAATTGTCAGCTCAGAATTATAAAAAAATAGACTTAGTTTTGAAAGTGACTGAGATCAAAATATTTCAAGTGTGCCAAATAGCTTAAAACGTTAAACGACTCTTTTTATATTGTTTCTACAGCAGTTTTGATGACGTTTCTCATTCAAAAGGCTGCTACGTTCTTTTAGTAACATTTAGGAACTTCTTAGTTCTTATTGAAACTTGTTAAAATCTGATGCAATTCAAAACAAAAGAATCTTACATGTTCTGTATTAATCTGTATTATATAATTATTTAAACAAAGTGTTTCCACACTTTTTATCAATTTTATCAATACGGCACAACCCTTTTTTGAACGGATAGAAGTATCCCATTAAACTTTCTTATGCCTATGAAGAGATAGAAGTATCCCATTAAACTCTCTTATACCTTTAATAACCTTATGTTTAATTGCTATGTTATGTTTAATAACCCTTCTCTTCCGCCTTAGGCTATGTCTAGTCTGAGCTTTTATGATATCACCATCATCGTCTTCTTTGTATATATTTGTATTATATAATTATGAATTTATATAATTATCTATTTTTATATAAAATATTTTAATTGTATGTATTATAATTTATGATTATATTTTATGTATCGTATCATTTAATTAATGTACTTAATATGTGTAATAATATTATATAACTTTTTACTAGATTAGTATCAGTTACGTTCGCTATCACTCTTCTTACTCTCGTTACAAATGCTTTATTATTATTATTATTACTTTTTCTCTTTTGTTACCGCCTTCATAGATCTCCCACTTCCTTTTAGTTTAGGTTTAGTGATAGAGAATGCTTTGTACATTAAGTCCGCCTTCTGTAAGATACTTAATAAAATGAAACAATTTATTTGCAGAAACAACGTGATCATCACCGGTTTATTAGACATAATGCAACGCAACCATTCATAGACATAGATTTAATTTATAATAAACTGTTTATCTCATCATGGTAAGAATAAACATATATGTATTGACATAGCATAGACATAACAATAAATTATTTTATTTGATGTTACCATTTATAAAATATTGCTAACACCCCAACTACAGCAAATAAAAAAAATCAAAACTTAAACATTTTTCTTAATTTAAACTAACATTCTATCTCTCTATCATACTAATACCTAAACCTTGAATACATTTGCTGTACGGAGTAAAGTTTAAATAAATAAATAAATGTTTTTTTTATAATATAAGTTACTTAATTTTGTTCAAAAAGTAATGTGTTTTTTAATAATTTTCTACTTTTTTGCTCTCCGACTACAAATACTCGTAATGTTTTTACTTTTTTAAATATTACTAAAAAACTAAAAAAAATCGAAACTTACTTAAAACTTACTTTTTTACATTTATTTATATTATTTTTATATCTACAATGAAAATAATTTTGTTTTTGTTTTATATTAATAAACTTTATTTTTATAAAAAAATATTATTTACTATCTTTTTTACTAAATGTTTATCGCACGAAAAACATTTTTGTTTTATCTCCCTCATATGGCCTAACTAAATTCTGTACTCGATACCCATAAAAATGAATTATCCTAGTATAAGCAATTTCGTCGGATATTCTACTAGGTGTGCTTTACGATGTAAACGTTTTAGGGATCCATTTGGATACGTTTAAAGAAAAGAAGCCTTGTAGGGTCAATAATTATGGTACATTTTATATTTTATATTAATCTATCAAAAATCTTATTATCAAAAACACGGTACAATAACTGAAGAAGTTGGTTTCGCATTTATATAGTATTTCCTGCAGTCGAAAGTTTTCGAGCAGTGTGTGTTGCCAGTAATGTCCTACGGCGCTGAGACATGGTCTTTTACAGTTAGCCTTTTCCATAAGCTCAAGGTTGCTCAGCGAGCAATCAAGAGAGCTATGCTTGGTATTTCTCTACGCGACAGAATCCGTAACGATGAAATCTGTAGACAAACGAAAGTTACCAACATAGCTCTAATTTGGAAGAAGATAGTATTTCGTAGGTGGTACAATTTTCTTGCTTCTTGCTGGCTTGCAACGCCATCGCTGTAGGTGTATAAATGCAACCACCGACAAGACAAAGTTAAGGTGTTAAGATCACGTGATCTACATGCTCCTCTACTTACGCTATTTAAATAAATAAATAAAATTATGCTGTATTCCAAATACTCAGGTTTAAACCGTAGGTGTTATGAAAATTTTAAAAATATTGATATATAAACTTTACAAGGTTTTCTAATTGCAAACTCTTAAATAAATGATTTTTTTTTGCTATTTCGTTATTTTTCATGTTGATTGTCCAAACTTTCTGTGAGCGATAACAGCTCGCACTTAGCCTTATTCTATCACTTGACATATTCTTATCAAGATATTGGATACTGAAGAAAACAGCAATTCTGTTCACTTATTAAAATTTTTATGTTGAACTCGTGACGCTGAATATAAAGTGGATGTTTATCAATAATGATTAAGATTTCGTTTCAACGGGATATTATAAAAATTATTAGTTTTTAAAATTTGTTCCAGTCAAAAATTTAAACGAGATTGTCAAATTTAATTCCTATCAATATTCGTTATTTAAATATTATTGTAATAACGTTGACAAACGAAACAAGAAAGTAACTAAATGTAGTTTATAATCGATTAATAAAAAATATATTTTTGCTTTCTTCGATATACTTACGAAATTTCATTAGTACTTATTACATTGGCAATAACATAGATTTTTTATCAAAGTCAAGGGCAATAATGTAATAATTGGCAACAATTATCACCAGTGAAGAACAAAGAATAGATTAAGCTTTGGACGATAATTCATTAATATTCATAGCCATTTCAGACTTACCTTACAAAATTAATTCAGTCGTATGTTAACGGAAAAAGAAAGTCGATGTAGGGACTTAATGTGAACCTTGACTAATTAAAGTCAACTAATTGCCACCCACTTAATTGCATCTTTCCTTTTCTTTTGGTTCAGTTCAAATGAAGTGCCAGGCACATAATATCTTAGACTCCATAGAATGCAAACTTTTTTGTCTTTCGCCATTTTTTGTACTGCTGGGATCTCCCTATGACTTGGAGGTCGTGGCAGGTTAGTGGCCAACCCGCAGTTGGATGGTTTCATGTTTGAAGCAGGTTTAACGATTTCTGTCTATCGATATCAACCGGGACCGATTCCTTAACGTGTCGAATGTCGCACCCGAACACACCAGCCGCCGGGCTATTGGGGCTCAGATCAATGAAAAGATTCCAGATTTTGATGCCAAAAGATTTAGATTCCACACAAAATTTATTAAGTAATTCAAGGTTAGTACTTCTAACTTTAAGAATAACCATAGCTAGACTACATATACCATGAAAATGCCCTATCTACGGTTAATTCACCGCTTACAATTTGTTTATTTCCTATACCAATGCAATGATAAAAGTACAAGATTGACTTTATTTTGGACGCCACCAAACCATACTAATATTATAAATTCGAAAGTAGCTCTGTCTGTCTGTCTGTCTCTCTGCTACGCTTTACCGCTTAAACTACTGAATCAATTTAAATGAAATTTGTAACACTGATAGAGTGAACCTTGGGAAAGGACATATAGGATGATTTTTATCCTACGGGAACCTTCAAAACGAGTACACGCGGGCGAAGCAGCTGGCTACCTATATCTTCTTTGTAAGTAACAACTTATTGTAATAGATTATTTTTCAAATAAAAGTATCATTTACAAGTACAAAAATACTACACTAAGAAAGAACTAAACAGTAAATACATAACTTATCTCAAGAGGGAGAATAGAAATTTGTAACATATTTAACAGTTCTATTTGCTTATAAATACCTATTACATTTTGGTGTAATGTTGTAATGAAAATTGAATTTTTAATTTTATTTTTTGCTGAAGCAGGTGCAAACATTACAATACTAAATTATGTTTCCAGAATACATCTAAACGTGTAAAAACTTATGACATCCAGACCTCACAAACCTAGTTTATTGCAAGTCTGTACTTTTTAATATTATTATTTGGTAGATTTTTTTTTTGGGTTAGAGACTGCAACTTTGAGTCTTTAAGCCAAGCTTTGACAAGCGGAAAAGCCTCCACATAATCCACTTAGGAAAATCAATCGTATAAATACCTAGAAGAAATTATGATTTCAAGAATAGGCATGATGACAGATTTTTAAATACCTTTCCTTATTGTAGGTACACGTCTCCTAGTTTCGAAAAAAAGTTTATTTCAGCAATAAACTAAAGTTTTAAAGTAAATTAATGTATTTTCTGCTATGTAATTTGAATTAACCGCGAAAACGCTCGTAGGTGTCATGGCGTCGGCTTGCTCGTCAAACTTCAAGCAACACGATGACTTTTACTGAGAGATGATGTCATTCCTTTTGATTGGCGTTTCAGATAACATGGCCGATTCCTGTATTTAATACTTTTATTTTATTGAAAATCTTATTAATCTTAATGTTTATATTAAAACGGGATCATATTTTAGAACTTTTTTAGCATATATTTTTCTGTAAAACCATTTATTCTCTGATTCTTTAATAGTGTCATCATGCCTATTGTCGGTCTCTGTTAAGAAACATTAATTCACCTATTAAATTGGTATTGTGTTAGTTGTAATGATGGAAAAGACTTAAAATTAACATTTTATTTTGGTCAGGGATCAGAAATTCAGTCGCCTGCATTTATGGTAAAGGCTTGAATTTGTAATACAGTTGACAATTAATAGCTAAAAACAAATGACGTAACTTATAAATAAAGATTTTATCAGAGCTCGAAACTCTAACTTTGACTACCTACAGTAAAAGCGATAAAAGATGCTCTACTTTAGTTCCCGATGGAACAATAAAACACGAAGTTGAAGCTTATGGTAGCAATGAATAATTTATTTAGCGTGTTCTAGGACCTATAATATAGTTACTCATTTTATTTGTTCTAATGTAAGTTGATTACAGATCTGTATCAAGATGTGTAATCAATTATAGTGACTAGAGCGTATTTAGAAGGTGTTGTACAATTTTACTGCTTAGAAATTTACTTATTTTGGTAGATAAGTACGCGTATTAATGTCCATTGACTGCAGCAACCACTTAACACACCAATTGAGGACATACGTGGCACAATGGTTATTATGCCGGACTACCAATTGGAGGATCCCGGGTTCGATTACCGGCGAAACAGAAAATTGAATGTTGAGTTTAAATTCCTGTTCTCAGTCTGTGTGGTTGTGTTTCTGTCTTTGTGTATTGTGTATCCATGGTATCCACGACACAGGGTTTATCTACCCTACTGTGGGGCTATGAGTTTGAAACGTTATTTTACTGGCTGACTACAACCCTTTTCGCGTCCGACTGCTGGGCACGGGTCTCTCCCCATTATTGAGGAGGCTTGGAGCTTGGCGTTTACTCTACCACGTTGCTCCATTGCGGGTTGGTGAAGACGCGGGTTAGTAGCCAACCGACTGTAGGATGATTTCACACCATCTCTTTCAAGGCCTTCAAGAAAGTTTGTATTTTATTATGCTTATTATATTTCTGGCAATATAATAAAATATGAGTTATCGTGCTTAATGTCACTGTTCTTCGTCCGCCTACCTAAAGTTCTCTGTAACACCCAGGGTTGACTGCCAGAGAATGCCATTAGGCATTAGGTCTACCTTGTAACCCCTAGATTAAGGTGGTTCTAAATAATAAATAAAAGTTTAAAGACTGTTGTCTATCGATAACAACTGGGATTGACGGCTTTACGTGCCCTCCGAAACATGGAAACGCGCATGAAATTTTGCAACTAGTTGTCACCCATTTCTCTACGACCGTGCCCGTTTGGCTTAGCGGTCAAACAAATGCAGATAAGTTATTCAGTCGGTACTGAACTCATAAAAGCTAACCATTCGTGGTACTTTTATTCTGTTTTCGTCTGCGGGATAAACCTCTGTTTTCCGTTGCCACTGAACGGATTTTCTGTAAATGTACTTACTTGCCAAGTCGAAGGTTTATTGTTCTGTTGTTCCTATAAAATCGAAGTTATTATTCTGAATCACTTTAAATATTTTCTGGGTGACTTCGATATCTTGCTGAATGTAAATAAATGAACAGTGTGTAGCCCTCAATTTTATTGAGTAACTTTATGTTTTCTGAAACAATTTTATAATAACAGTGACAAAGACAAGGACGAATATTTTTATTTGCACAAATATTGGTGTTTACAAAAGTTGTTATTTAGCATATTTAGCTTCTTGAGGTATGAAAATATTACAAAGATAAAAATAAACATACTTAATTAAGTATAACACAATTAAAAAAACAACGGGTTGCACTCCGGTAGTGCCGGCAGAAGTGAAAACTTGAATATTAACGTTGTTCATTTTTGATATTTTGGAATGGTTAGGGAATAATTTCGCACGAATTGCTTTTATTATCAGTATTATTTTTCATCTAGTATTTTCCGTAGGTTTTCATCTAGTATTTTTATAAAGTACTCACTCATCATTTTTCATTAATACACTTTGTTCAATGTCCATATTTTAAGTACCTACTTGATATAAACGAATTTTACAAGTATAGACAGTCGAGCCGTCATCAGCTACCACCCCTCCGTCTTACGAATATTCGATCAGGCCACGTGTCCTGACGCGTGTTTAAAATTTTTTACCCCAAAAAAAGTGCACAACGCCGCTAACGAAGTTTTCACTTCAAAAAATACATTTATATCGATTTTATTATTGTTTTTACTTATTCCCATATTGCGTCTTTTATAAATTTAAATGTTTATTTATTTGGGTTACGGCTTTTGGTACCCATATCACAGGGTTATTGTAACTGAGAGGAATATAATCCGGCGGAAAAAATATGAAATGAATTAACTCCTTAAAAAGCTATTAAACAGTTATATAGAAAGATTCATCTTATACACCAACATGGTACGCAAGACAGCAATTTACAATTTATACGCAAGACGACGCCGCTGAAGAGAAATCAATATGCATTATCCGGGCCTGGTGTCTTTGCTCTCTGTAAGATACCTACTCATTTGCATTAGAATCCCGTCTTTGGGCCGTTTATTAACAAAGAGCTGAGATTCCATCGGAACGGTATTTTGGGTATAAGATTTATTGCAGCAATTACTATAAACTAACTTCTGTCAACAACTAAGATTGTTATTTGCTTGATAAACTGGCTATTTCAGTTCGATATTTGAAGTTCGCTGATAGAATTTAGTTTGCTTGTTTTCAGAACTTAATATTAAGTTAGGGAAGGAAGATTTTTTTTAAATTTGTGAATTTATTAATTACGACACTTCCCGTAAGCATTCATGGAACGAAACGATACAGGCTTTTACAGAAGCACAGAGTGTTTTCTTTCAAATGAAATCTTCAGAGTGTTTCGATGATGCTTAATATAATGTAATAATTTCAAGCCATACATTGTATTGTGGTTGAGAATTCTGTGGAGCAGATAATCAAATAATAAAATAGCCAACCAATCCAGTACACCGCGATTATGATACCTACTTATTTATAGGCCGATATTTGCCGATTTCTTATATGTCAGAACTAATGACTACATCCACAGAGTACATTTGTATACTACATCCAAATGGTCTCAACCGGAAATATTTGATATTTGATCGCAACAAACGTATTTTTTAAGTTATTTTCTTAAACGACATGTGAACGTGCGACGTACTTACTGTACGTGATTTCTGTATATAGAATTAATTTGTTATATGCTAATTACTTACACAATTATGTTGTTACCATTATTTTAACTGCCAGCACTAAAAGACATCTCGTGCTCGTAATTTAATGTTTTGAGACGGTTATAATATTATAATTCGGTCATTACAAGCAATCTGCGTTCATCACGTTCCGAACTAGAGCAGACTATCTTAGAGAACATCTTATCTGTAGGGGGTGGTTCTGCTCTTTATAGTCCAACACAATCCGAGACATAAACGACCAAAGACTAGAATCATTACTTAAAGGTTGATTTTTGCTGCCATTTTAGACATCACAAATACAAATACAAACATACTTTATTCGTACACCACAATATTATATAACAACAGTAAAAAATATCAAAAAAACTACAATAAAACAACAATAATAAAAAAGCAACAACACCTAAAAGGCAGTCTTATCGCTAAAGTAGCGATTTCTTCCAGACAACATTTGGATAGTAACATGGTAATAAAGAAATGGTACTTACATACAAATAAATATATACATAAATAGAAAAGTGAATAAATCACATGTAATACATAGGTAGATACATGCATTATACAGATACAATATAGATATTGAATTTGAAAATAAAATTAAAGTGACCATAGAGATAAAAATATTATTATTATTATTATTATGACTTGAGGTAAAAATCTTGGGTATATGTATATAGAAATAATATGCATAATATGCCGTCAGTCAGCTGCATGTCTTAGCAGTCGATCGTACAATATATAAAGCATAACGAACCAAATATTCTATGTTATAACTATTTATTACAACTTAATAAACTCTCTTATAGCGTAGGCGGGTAAACAAGTTACAGAGACCCTGTAGAAACTTACTTTCAGCGAACCTTTTTGTTTTACCTAATATTAAGCGACTAAATGTTAATGTCGGAGTGGGGATCTCTTGAATAATGCATAGCTTGCTAATATCTACCCAATTCTCTCGCTGAGACATTCATTAAGTATAATTCCTGGGAAGAAAATTGAAAACACTTTGCCATCAAAAATTAAAAAGATATAATTAAATTACTTTTTATATCTACAGTAGCTTTATGTTATGAATAATTGGATGCTTCGAGGCTAACTAGGAAAAAAAGAGAAGAGATTAATTTAATATTTCGCAATAGTAAATTTAAAATCAAGTGGGCAGAAATACTGATACTATTAATCTACAACTATTATTGAAATATTTTAATTTGATAGTATTACCTAGATTGATCTACTTGTGTAATTTATGGCATGCTTAAATAAAATTTGCGTGATAAGTATGTATACATTATATAGTATATATGTATTGACTGTATTACAATTCTAGAGATAATGTGACACATCATTAGCTTACAAAATTATAAGTATATAATTAGCGTTTATGTTTGTTTCTAATATCTATTAGGTATATACATACTTCGTTCTTCTTACAGGAATTCTCAACACTGAGCCCTTTAGTTTACCGAAAGATAAATACGGATTGGAAAGAAATTTAATAGCAGAAATATAACGGAATTCGGATTACGAAGCGGTACGATAATCCCTTGTAAATTCCATTAAATATAGGTATTATTATAATAACTGATAAGCATCTTTTTCACTTACGGCACCTCAGATAATGATAATGGGAAAGAATATTATTGTGCAAAATAACCTACCTATTAGATAAATAAAACTGTACATCTTCATTCATTCTTTCTTTATATCTCGTGTCACAGTTTTAGTTGCTATATTTCGACCGATTTTTGTGAAAATTTATGTTATGTATAATTGTATGTATTTAATTTTAATTTAATTTTATATGTACTCAGTAGGTCTGAAAATCGGTCTTATTATATTTTACTAAAGCCTGAGCCGTAAGGGTGGTCCACCCCAAACAATTATTTTTTTATTTTTGGACGAAACTTTTATTTTTGTAGGATGTGGCATTAAAAAATACAACCCTCAATTTTTTTAATATAAAAAAGCCTTTAAAGTTATTATAATCAACATTTGTACGTTTTGTGAATATTTATGTGTACTTGGTAACTTAATCTATATTACTAACGCCTAAGTCATACGGATGGTCCACCCGAAACAATTATTTTAATATTTTTGGACAAAATTTTCTCTTTTTATTTTTTTACGATGTGGCATTAAAAATACAACCCTTAATTTAAAAAAAAGGATAAGAAAAAGCCTTCAAAATTGTTATAATCAACATTTGTATGTTTTTGTGAAATTTTATATGTACTCAGTAGGTTTGAGAATCGGTCATAATCTGTTTACTAACGCCTAAGTCCTAATAAGGGTGGTCCACCCCAAACCATTATTATTATTTCATGGACAATTTTTTAATTTTTTTATTTTTAATGTTGCACAACCCTTTAATTAAAAAAGTGATAAGAAAAAGCCTTTACAATTATTATAATCAACATTTGTACGTTATGATAAATTTGTATCGTACTGATATGTTTCCGTGGTGTAGCGGTTATCACATCTGCCTAACACGCAGAAGGCCCCCGGTTCGATCCCGGGCGGAAACAGAATATTTTTATAAAACGAATTTATTGTTTTAGGCAAAAATATAAGTATCTTTTTAGTTTATCACGTAAATTTATTATACAACTAACAAAATTATAATGCGCTTTTGTTGTCAAGATTAACTATTTTTTACAATCTTTCTTTTTACAATCTTAACCTTAACTTCGTTTTATTTTGTAACTATATGCATGGGCGTACCGAAGGGGGGGGGGGAGGCAGGGGGGCAGCTTCCCCCCTGGATCAAGGTCCAGATAGAGGGATTCTAAAATCCCAAAAGGAAAAGGAACCTAAATATTAATCTATATGCAACCTCCTGCTGATTCCTTTGTACATATATTTTATATTTTGTGTGCGTGTCTTCGTGTAACGTAACGTGGAAGGCAAATTTACGCGCGGTACCCAGCTTGGTACCCCATCCCCAGACCAAGAACCTGCCCCCTCTGACTATGAACCTGGGTACGCCCATGACTTATGTATTACTTTGATGAGCAACGTCGTACAGCATTTTTATTTGAAATAGTGATTAAAAAAAGAGTAATAAATAATAATCAGAATCCCATTTCAAACAAATTGGACGAATACGTGTCAAAGTGCCTCAATAAATAATGAGGCTCATATGTTTCGATTGTATTTTTAGCGCTTTTACAGGTATGTAAAACACAGGTGTGTTATATACATATTTATTAAGTGTTTTAAATATTTGAAAACCAAGAAGACGCTATAAAATCTTGGAGCACTGGTCAAAAACATCTTTACGCATGGGACATACATACTTTATTTTTATTTTTTTATAGCCAGACATAAGAATAGTTCTTATTCTTCCTTTTATAACAGTTTTTATTTGAATTTGTAAGAAAAAAAACCTCTTAACTTTATTAGTCCTATACATAATTATACATGTCCAACAATCTGAAACTCAAAGACATATCGAAAAAATTATTTTCTTATTTATATCTGGTACATTCCAACGTAAGAATTAGATAAAGTTTCATCAAAATAGGTTCAGTAGTTTTCGAGATTTTCATAAGGAAAATTTACCCTTCTCAACTGAGAGCTATTTGAAGTTAGTATAAATTTAAATGACTATTAATAACAAGTACTTTGAATTAAACTTGATAGGCATTTTAAAATCTTTAATAATGTACTTAATTCATAAGTTTTATTTAGTATTTTTATAAATTTACCGCAAATACAGCAAAACGACACAGCATCTCTCGTCTGTTACAACCTTTCGAAGCCATTTTGTACGTAAGAAATATGCAAACCACATTTTTATTATTGTAATACGCATACACATATTATTGTACTTTTTTATATAATGAAACCGAACAAATTGGCAGACGGGCCGACTGGTATTAAGCGATCACCGTCGTCTATGAGCACGGCACGGGCAACCCCAGGAGAGCCAGCTAGTATTTAGTTAGCAAGGCCAGAAACACTATCCCCGTCCTCTTACCTCTTTTTACGAGTAAGTAGATAGTGACAAGACGGAATGGTCGACGAGTTCATTGGGTGCAAAAATCCAAAATGGGCAAATAGCTGCCACTTTTTAAAAGCAAATATTTTTTGTATTAAATTGATTTTTACGCATATACATAATCAGAATATACTCAGTAAATCCCATGCGAAAGAAAAAAATTGTTGACCGGTGTTCTGTACAGTAATAAAAAGCAAAGCCCAGGTCAGACCCCATATGGAGTACTGCTCTCATCTCTGGGCAGGAGCACCAAAATACCAGCTACACCCATTTGACTCCGTTGAAAAGCGCGCAGTCCGAATCGTCAACGACCCAAGATTTACTGACAGGCTAGAACCGCTCAGCTTGCGAAGAGACATAGGCTCGCACTGCGTGTTCTACCGACTTTACTATGGTGAGTGCTCCGAGGAACTTTTCAAACTAATGCCTACATCACCATTCCATGATTATACCACCAGACGAAGGTTAAAGTTCCACAGGCACCATCTGGACTCGTGGCGGTCCTCCACAGTCCGCTTTACACGCTCCTTTTTACTACGGACGTGTAGGTTATGGGACAACCTTCCAGCTGAGGCATTCCCAGTGGACTATAACATGGGGTTCTTCAAGAAAGATGTAAAAAAAGCTCTCCTCCAAAGCCGTCAATGCTCTGGTGGCTCCCCTGGGGTTGCCCGTGTCCATAGACGATGGTGATCGCTTAACACCACGCGGCCCTGCCTTTTTGTTCGGTTTACATATATAAAAAAAAAGCTGAAGAGTTTGTTTGTTTGTTTGAACGAGTTAATCTCAAGAACTACTGGTTCGAATTGACAAATTAGTTTTGTGTTTAATAGTCCATTTAATGAGGTAGGCTAGGTCATATAATATAACGCTATGCGGATGAAGTCGTAGACAGCCGCTAGTATAATAATACACAATCTCGACACTCATGCAAGATTTCAAAGAATAAGGACATCTCTGTAGTTAATGAAAATTGAGTCCTAAAAGTAATCCATTAGATAAATATAAGAATATAAGATATAGGTATACAGAGCCAATAGAATCGTGTAAAAGAATTCTAATAAATCAAGAGCTTATTTATCAGGATCGTTTCCGAGAAGCAAGATCTTTTATACCAAACGGAGGTCGCGTGCGTGGTTCAAAAGATAACGATAATAGGGCGTTTGTCATAAAAATGTCGACTTCGTATTTTCTTTCAATTTCAGCTTTTATTATTTTAAAAAGTTTACGATATAATAATCCCGACAAGTATATTTATTATTCTTTTAAAATACTATAAAAGATTTTTAAGATGTGGTTAAGATGTGGTGGTGGAAGAAGGTTTAAAGAAGGTACATAACAAATTTTATTATTTATTCGTAGCTAAATAGTACTGAAATATTTAGTAAAATTAGTCTGTAATCTCCACCAATCTGCATTGGATCAAAGTGGTGGAGTAACATCCAGGCCTCCCTTATAATGGCGATAAGACCCGTGCCCACTAGTGGAACGCAAAAAAGGTTGCAACCAGCCTGCAAAAACATATAGATAACAGAAGTAAGACCTTGGTTTAATTTACCACTTCATCTGGGTTTAAAATAGATTTTATAGACTGGTCAGGCACTAGGTATGTAACAAGATTAAATTATGAAAGTTGCAACTTGTTGCGCCTGACATTCTCATTATGCAATACTTGGCAGCGGAACTTCGCTAGCTGGAGCTCATTTAGTACAGTAAATTAGTTTTCTGATGCTGTGATATAACTTAATCATTTCCTGCGATAACATTTAAATTGACTTTGGTGATTTACAGAGTTAATTTGGTGTTAACTTGAAGATTTAAAAAAATCTTGATAAAGATCTTGAAAAGGGTGATATAGGGGCTTATTAAAGCAAGATTTGCACATATTTCACTAGAATTGCCACTCTTAAACCCTTAACTTTTTCCATACGAAAATTTGGTCAATCCGTAGCACCATTACGACCTGATAGAAGGACAAACAAACAAAATTTCACATTTATTATATTGATATAGGTTACGCATTATGTAAATATTTTAAAATTTTCACTTCACATACACAGAGACAGTTCAGTGTTATTTACAGCGAGCGCCTTGTTGGTGTAAGTAAATGAGGGTGACCATAGACATCGTGACAAAATTTACAGATGTACATTAGGCCTGCAGTAGCAAAACTTAATTACACATCCACTTCGCCACCTTAAGCTGAACAGAATAGAAACAAATCGCGTCGACGACGGTTTTATTGCTCCTTTATAAATTACATTACACGATGCCGAACCGTGAGTGAGTTATGGGGCGATTCACTGCACGGAAAATCTCGCATCACCTACGTTCGGGTATTTCATAAGTGTCTACTACCTTTCCCGTCTTTATGTTTCTATTGGCTGCAGCCCTTTCTTGCATCTTACTACTGGGTACAGGTCATTCTCCATCATTAGAGATGCCTGGAGCTTACTCCACCACGCTACTCCAATGCGGATTGGTTGAGAAGCGGGTTAGTGGCAAACACTATGTCGGATGCTAATAATGATAAGGACCAGGTTTAACGGCTGTCATCTCATATATAAAATTCTTCTGTCACAGTTTTAGTGTTTATACTCCTTCGAAACAGCTTGACTGATTTTGATGAAATTTAATATATATATTCAGTGGGTATGAGAATAGGTTTATTACTAATTTTTATAGTAACCTAACCTAAGTGTGGTTACCATACCGGACTGCCGATTGGAGGGTATCGGGTTCGATTCCCGGCGAAGCAGAAATTTGAATGATGAGTTTAAATTTCTGTTGTCGGTCTGGGTGTTTGTGTTTCTATCTTAGTGTGTGTCAATGGTACCCACGACACAGAGTATATCTACTCTACTGTGGAGCTATGAGTGTGGAGCGTTAAATTAGGCGGTACGGAGTTCGCGGGATCAGCTAGTCTCTACTCGTATATATAAAAATGAATTGTTGTTCGTTAGTCTCGCTAAAACTCAAGAACGGCTAAACCAGCGACTTCACCCGCGTGGACCCGTTTAATGGATCCCCGTAGGATAAAAAATAGCCTGTGTGCTATTCCAGGCTTCATTGCTATATTAAAATCATAGGCCAGTTGCTTCGACCGCGTTGACCCTATTACCCGTTTTCACATAGGAATGAAACATTTTCCTGCGGTCAAATGTAACCTATGTTACTCCGGATCGTAACCTATGTTACTTAGGAACACTACTGTTTCGATTTCAAAAATTCTTTTTTTGAGTTTATTCATTACAAACATACAAAAATACAAAAAACAAATCTTTCCTCTTAACTCTTTATAATATTAGTAGGTATAGATTAACAAGTCCCTGTAGCTTCGGGATTAAGAATAGAGCTACGGTATCCCCTGCTAATGACAATGATCGTAAGAGGCGACTAATAGGGGGCTTCCGGGGTTGTGGACGGTGTGAGTGGGAGCTCGATCCATCCAACCAGCAGCCCCGGGAAGGGCGGCGATGTGTGCGTGGTCGCATGTCGCCGTAAGCATCGGAAGGTGAAGGAGAGCACAGCTGCTCTCCCGAAGATGGGCCCGTTCTGGGGCGTGGCGCGTGGACGACACCGGTGCGTTCCGCCGGAGATCCCGGAGTCCTCCCCAAGCGCAGTGGCAGCCACCGAGGGGGTTTTAGTGCGGTCAAATCCCACATAGCCCGGTACTCTCTCCCAAGGTGCCGGGTACCTTTTGTAGGTTTCCCCCCCGATGACAAAAAAAAGGTATAGATTAACAAATATATATATAGTTATAGTGGTACGTTAGTAATAGTTAATATTCTGTGCTATTAACGTTTGCTGCGTAGATTGCTTTCCTTCTATGCCAGTCATCGGAGCATGCGTGCTTCATTAATTATTACGAATGGTGAATAGGTATTCTGGATTTTTTAATTTAACTTTTAATAAATGTAAAATTAGTGCAAATTAGAATTTACTAGAAATTATAACAAATTAATATTTTAATGTTTTGAATGAATTTTCATTATTTATTTCACTTAGCACGTAAAAATTTACTGCAACCCTTATTGCGTCCCACTACTAGGCTCGGGTTTCCCCATTATTGGGCAAGCCCGGAGCTAACTCCACCACGTTGCTCCAATGCGGCTTGTACGTATAAATTAACCGTAACACAGGGTAACACGTAGAGCGGTAGACAATGTTTCACACAATAATAATATGTTACAACTAAGTTACTAAGTAACTATTGTTAACTAAGAATAGTTATGTAAAATAAGTTTATAATGCTTTGTGGAAAATAAAGATTTATTATATTATTTATTATTTACTATTGTTAAAATAACGACTTAAAGTTTTTTAGAGATAAGGTACCTGATGAAATGAAAAATATGACAGTAAGTACCCACGTAGCGATAGATGTAATTGGATTTTAAGATCTAAGCTAGATTAGAAACAACTTTAGTTGCACGAATTTCTTAACTTTTAAAAACTCTAACTTAATATAATGTACGTGTAAGATCTAACAAGAATCTAATAAGATGAAACGTAAAAACCATTTTGCTAGTCTTGAAAGTAAAAAATAATAATATTTTGTTTGACATGTATTAAAATTAGCTAATAAAGTTTTCAATAGATTGAATGAATTCGCCGCGGGGTTTTCTCTTTGGATCTTATAATGCAGAGCAAAATGTTTTCAGCATTTTGCTATTTCAATGCAGGTGTATCATGCGACTCTGGTTTTATAATTGAATTCAGCTTCTGAGAAAAATGTTTGCTTTGTAAGTAATACCGCTAAAAAGCACCTGTAGATTCCCTTTTCATAGTTAAATTGGATTCAAAGAGCACAGAATTTATATTTGATTTTTAATTTTCTTCAACTTTTACAAGAAAAAGGTCCCTACGTTGGTATTAATTAATCACTTCAATAGCTAAATCTGTACGGTTCAGAGTCATGGTACCTTTACAAAACTGACATCAAGAAACTTGCATCTTACAACTAAATTACATCTTAGGTGTCTAAGATCTATCTATATATATTAAATAATACCGTGGTTCTACATCGTTCTGAGATGTAAGGCATGAAATCCTTAATAATGCAGCATCAACTGAGATGGTGTGGTCACATTCTACGTATGGAAGACCACTGTTTGCCGAAGGATATATTCTACTCTGAATTAGCTGAAGGTAAGCGAAAACAAGGCGGCCCACACCTACGCTATAGAGATGTTCTAAAAAGACACCTAAAACCTTGTTTTATTGAACCTGCAACTTGGGAGAAGCTTACCTCCAATAGGTCTTCTTGGCGCTCTACCATAATCCATAAAATTATGAGATTCTTAGGTCCAAACGCCAAATAGGCAAAGCGAAACCCAAGCGCTCCTATAACTATACATGCAACGCTGCGGGAGAACTATATTATGTAGTCTCTAACCGCACTTTTAAGATGTTTGGCCTAGCAAGTCATATCAGGGCTCACGCTTAATAGTAGTAAAATAAAAACAACCACATAGCCTGGGTCGCCGTCATCGAAATCGATGAGGAGGACTATATCTGAAACTAGCTTAAGACCCTAAGAGCGGTTTTAGACCAGCATATTACTTATACCATAGTTTAAAAACTTGTTTTTGAGCTTTAAGGCGCATATCGGCGATTTGTTGCCTTATAAGTTCATATACAAGTCGACCGTAAAAAAAGAAGACCACGACAAATGCTATTCGTTCACTGGTTTGAGAGTGAAAACGTGTAAAAAACCTAAAAGTGTAAAATAGCGTAAAAATAAACCGCTCTAATATGTTTGATATGTTATATACGTATCGTTTCACTATATTTTATAAAGACAAAGACTTTTATTATATTTGCACAAATTTGGGTGTTTACAAAAGGTGTTTTTATACATTTGGTTCGCCATATTTACCTTCATGAGGTATGCAAATATTACAATAATTAAAACTTAACTAATTACAAATTAATACACCAACCCGTGGAGCAGCGTGGTGGAGTAAGCTCCAGGCCTCCCCAATAATGGGGAGAGACCCGTGCCCAGCAGTGGGACGCAAAAAGGGTTGCAGCCAATTACAAATTAAAATGTACCTACATTGAAACAAATTTCTTAATTATATTATTATTATTATTATATACCCATACATAACTTTTTATTGATTAATTTTTATTTATTAATTATTTTTTTATTTCGGATCGGATCCGTTCGTCGGCTTTTGGCATCCAATTGCAGGGTATTTGTACAGTAAGAGGAAAAAAGCCGGCGGAAAAAAAACCTCCCAGGTTTTTATGGAATTTTTTTATGACGCTTTATCGTTTAAAAAATCAGTGACCGAGTAATATGCCTTTTCTAGTAAATACTTTTTAAGTTCCTTTTTAAACTCGTTGCTAGCTTTTTTTTGAGGAATTTCGGTAGGTTATTGTATATTTTTGGTCCCATGCAAAAGATACTGTTATGATATTGTCTTGTTTTGGAAGCTATTGAACACAGTTTATTGTTATGTCTTTTTGATTTAAGGGTTTTATGTTTAGTAATTTCAGCTTTGACCATTAAATATATCTCATAAATATATAAAAAAGGGAGCGGCCTACAAGTATCCGTTTGTTGTAATTGACATATTGCACGAATGCACTTTTTTTGGGCTTTAAATACAGTTTGGATTCCTGACGCGTTACCCCAGAATATTATTCCGTATCTTAAAGTTGCACCAACTTAAGCATGGTATGCATTTTAACCCCCGTTTTACTTACAACCTTCGTTAATTTATATAAACTTCGTTAACTAATAAAAACTTCCTTAATTTATAGTAACAAAAGTTCAAAATCTTTAACAGGTGTCCGCGAAATGTAATCTTCTACCAGATGGGCAAGACGACAAATATGTGGCAGCAGGAGTGAACTAAGGTTCGATGGCACACAGCCAAGGTATCTTGTAGCATCTCACATACTCGGTCCGGCAAACATAATATCCGTTTTTGGGCTTTGTCCACGTCTCGTCGAATGCCTTGTTAACTCGACCATGTTCGGACTGCTATCCGGATATTACGTTTGCTTTACGTATGGATGCGCTTTATATTCTCGATCGAGAGCGTTTCCGAGTTGAGATTCATTCATCTTGTGTTACAATAGTTAATTATTAAAGAAGTGGTTTATTATCAAGATTTTAATGACTATTTTTATCAAGAACGAAAAAGTGCGTATTTATGATTTATCATAATGTTCTCTACGATTTCAACAAAACTTTGTTATGTTTTATTACTATATTTTCCTTCATCATGCTTTCTAAAAGATATAAATCATTTTCTAATGTTATTATGGACTACAGCCTAAATTTTTCTCAATTCTTAGAAGAAACTTCTGTCCAATCAACGGAGCCATATTAAAAAAGGATGAAATGTCGGTTTACATTATGACGTACATAATCATTTGTGAATATAATGAAAACAAAAGTTTTAGAACAGTCTAAAAGTATTGACAGTTTAATCGAACTAAGGTTCGATGGCACATAGCCAAGACATCTTGTAGCATCTCACATACTCGGTCCGGCAAACATAATATCCGTTTTTGGGCTTTGTCCACGTCTCGTCAAATGCCTTGTTAACTCGACTATGTTCGGACTGCTATCCGGATATTACGTTTTCTTTACGTATGGATGCGCTTTATATTCTCGATTGAGAGCGTTTGCGAGTTGAGATTCATTCATCTTGTGTAACAATAGTTAATTATTAAAAAAGTGGTTTAGTATCAAGATTTTAATGACTATTTTTATCAAGAACGAAAAAGTGCGTATTTATGATTCATCATAATGTGCTCTACGATTTCAACAAAACTTTGTTATGTTTTATTACTATATTTTCCTTCATCATGCTTTCTAAAAGATATAAATCATTTTCTAATGTTATTATGGATTACAGCCTAAATTTTTCTCAATTCTTAGAAAAAACTTCTGTCCAATCAACGGAGCCATATTAAAAAAGGATGAAATGTCGGTTTACATTATGACGTACATAATCATTTGTGAATATCATGAAAACAAAAGTTTTAAAACAGTCTAAAAGTATTGACAGTTTAATCGAACTAAGGTTCGATGGCATACAGCCACAGCATCTTGTAGTATCTCACATACTCGGCCCGGCAAACATAATATCCGTTTTTGGGCTTTGTCCACGTCTCGTCGAATCTTGTTAACTCGACTATGTTCGGACTGCTATCCGGATATTACATTTGCTTTGCGTATGGATTGTTGCGCTCTAGATTCTCGATCGTAAGCGTTTGAGATTTGAGTTACATTATCTTGTGTAATAATCGTTTCGGCTTTGAATATTTGATATACTCGTATTTAGTATTAATGAAGTACGATAGTACCGAGATTTTATTAACTAGTTTTTAACCAAGAACGAAGTGAAATTGTAATGTCCGCGTTAATGATTTATTTTACTCCTTGTTCCACGACGAAATGCGAAGTCGAAGCGGACCCGGCGGCTATGTGGCGCGCATGGTCGGGTCTCAGATGGGTGACTGCTAGTGGCAAAAAATATTCATGCGCGTTTCAGGTCTTCGGAGGGCACGTTAAGTTTTTAAAACATGTAATTTTCACCAGTATGGTTTGGTTGTTGAGTACTATGACCTAATTTCTTCTCAATCCTAAGAACAAACTTAAAGCATAATAAAATAATGTTAAAACTTATTGTGCTCAGTAAGCTCGTAAGTGCTCAGCACGTTGTTTAATTCTGACAGTTAAACCAACTATTGAAGTAACAAAACTTCCATGAACAAAAAGATATTCTTAATATTCCTTAATCTTGGTCATAACTACGAGTATATTGTCAGGATGGTTTAATTTTAGACTTAGACTGTAAATTCTCCCAATTTTCTCTACATTTTAGCCAATGGGTACTCATAAAGAAAGCCACTTTAGATTATACTCTGCGTTTTCTACGTATTGCCAGTAACTGTAAGGTTCAGAAATGAGGTACCTAAATGTGTTGGACATTCAAACGCAACTTTTTTTACATCTCTAGAAAAGCAATTAGCAATCACAAATGTATTGAATTTGACAGCTTAGCATATAGCAAATTAGTGGGCAAAACACATTGGGTACCTGTACAATGTAGACGGAAACCTTTATGTGAAAACTTTACTTTAGAACTCGCTCTATAGAGTAGTATTGTAGCATGTATTGTGTAGGACATTCATGAAAATTTATTTGTTCCCAAATCTAGGGATGTTAAAAGGATGGAGGCCACATTTCTTCATTAAGCCCCGTAAAGACTCTAAGTTGTATGTAGCAAAACTCTGACAAATTGTTGGTAAATAAAGTTAAACATGTTTGTTATAATGTTAGTTTTGGGTTTTGTGCTTTATCTGAGTTTTTAAGTTATAACACTAACACCTTAGTCGTTAAGACGGTAGCTCACAAGCCGGAGACCTCTCACTAAGGTTGATTGTGTGTCACCTTGAAATATTATGAAAATAAGATATTTTCTATTTTATATTGAAACAGGAGTATTACAATGTTTTCTTTCACCGAGCATGTCAGGGAGTGCTACAAAACTTCTCAGATGCATTTCATGGCCAGCGTGTCGGATAACGGCCTAAATGCTTCTTGATTGCAAAAAGAAATTCATTCCCGTCATTGAAATATTAACAAAAAATAAAAAATAAAAATGCCAGTTAATGAAATCCTTTTCGCGTGGGAGTACTTACGAGTAGGAGGCACTCTAGCAGCCGCTGGGCAGCTACCTGTAATTCAAAAGTTAAAAGTAAATATGCGAAAGGTCAAGTATTATGTACAGTTCGATTTACAACAAACTTTATATTTTATAGATTTTGCCCGTGGAGATTTCATTTTGATAGAATAATGCCTTACTTTAGCTAGAAGCCAAAACACATGAGACTTGTAATTGGTACATATTTTTTTCTATGCAAATTACTTAATTTCTTACTGTAGTGAGTATTAATTTAAGATTCTTCATCACTCAAAAAGATTGTCAAAATTCACTAATATGACAAGTTATATGTATGACAATTATTAGAACTACTATGACAATTATTAGTATACGAAGCTATGCGAAGAATAAATTCACAATCAAATAAAAACTTATAAATCATTTCACTAAAAGATAAATAGCGCAGTTATTATCTTAGCTCAAATCAAGAAACAAGGTGAAAACGATAGAATTTTAACGATGATAAGATAATAAATATGCGACCTCGATGTGACATAAGGGAACAAGAACCTATTTCACACTTAATTTAAAATCGATGATTAGAAGGGTCACGACTAAGTATCAACGAGAGAATAAGAGGACCGAGAGGGCTTGGAGTGGTTTAACTATTAAGTTGAGTGCATTCAAGTATGAGAAAATGATGACCCACGTAAAGTTACAGTGTAAAAATCGGTAAAATAAAGTTTCCAAGGCTGGGTATCTATATAAAAGATGGGTAAGTATATAAAAGATCCCATTTAGGCTAACCGGTGTAACGATGAAAATTAACTTATACGTTTTTTATGATAAAACTACATGAATTTTGTGTCATGTATTTATTTGACTTAATTTTTTTAACAGTAGAAAGGTTAAGTACTATCGTACCTACCTGTGATGTATCTAAGTACATAATTTTTTTTATCATCTTTGATAATTTTATGTAACTTAAATTATTTTATGTTATTTGCCTACAGGTAATATAAGAAATTTAGATAGAGGTAGTAAACAAAACTTATATTGTTTGTGATTCAGTTCTACTTAAATTATGAGGTACCTACCTAGTGTTTTCCGAATAAGTGACCACAGATTTTTAAGTATTCCCCACTTTCGTAGTTGATTGTGGCTAAAAGAAGTTTAAAAAAAAACAGGATAAAAAGATACAGAGCCGCGAATACATTTTTCTGTTGACTTTTTTTTACTCACATACGGTTTCTTTCCTTTTGTACTATGTAAAGAAAACAAATCAACCTCAATGTTTTCATACAATTCTTAAGTAATCCATCAGCCTTTTACTGTCCACTGCTGGACATAGGCCTCCCCTAACGTTCGCCACTCCTCCCGGTCCTGGGCCTTCTGAATCCAGCGACTACCCGCTGTCTTTTTCAGGTCGTCAGTCCACCTGGTTGGAGGGCGGCCTGTACTCCTTTTGCCGAGACGTGGTTTCCATTCAAGGACCTTTCTTCCCCATCGGTTGTCGGTCCTCCTACCTATATGGCCTGCCCATTGCCACTTCAGCTTGCAGATTTTGAGAGCTATGTCGGTAACCTTAGTTCTTCTACGGATTTCATCATTACGGATTCTGTCGCGTAGAGAAATACCAAGCATAGCCGTCTCCATCGCTCGCTGAGCGACCTTGAGCTTGTGGAAAAGGCTAACTGTAAAAGACCACGTCTCAGCGCCGTAGATCATCACTGGCAACACACACTGCTCGAAAACTTTCGACTTCAGGCACTGAGGTATTCTGGACGAGAAGACACTTTGTAATGATCTTCGTCTTGTCCATGTTCATCTTAAGACCCACCCTTTGTGAGGCGCTATGGAGGTCACCTAGCATAGTGCTGAGCTCTTCCAGGTTCTCCGCCAAGATTACTATGTCATCAGCAAATCGAAGGTGTGTGAGGTGTTCGCCATTGATGTTAATACCCAGCCCATTCCACTCCATCAGCTTGAACACGTCTTCCAGTGCAGCGGTAAACAGCTTCGGGGATAAAACATCCCCTTGTCGCACTCCGCGCTGCACTGGAATAGGTCCAGTGCTTCCGTCGTGGACTCGGACTGTCATGGTTGCGACTTTTTACAAACATTTCAACACCTCGATGTACCGATAATCAATCTGGCATCGCTGGAGAGACTCTAGCACTGCCCAGGTCTCGATAGAATCGAAGGCTTTCTCATAGTCCACATACGCAATACATAGCGGCAGATTATACTCCTCGGTCTTTTGTTTAACCTGTTGCAGCGTGTGTACGTATGTGGTCCATGGTACTATAACCTTTTTGGAATCCGGCTTGTTCGGGAGGCTGGAAGTCGTCTAGCCTGCGCTCAATGCGATTAGTAAGAACCCTTGAGAACAGCTTATAGACGTGGCTCAGAAGCGCGATGGGTCTATAGTTCTTTAAAAGGGCTTTGTCACCCTTTTTGTAGAACAGTACCACCACGCTTCTGCTCCACGCCTCCGGGACAGTTCCGCTACTGATGACGGTATCGAACAGTTTTTGGAGCGCCACTAGGAGGGGTTTCCCTCCAGCTTTCAGCAGCTCAGATGTGATACCGTCATCGCCCGGTGCTTTGTTGTTTTTAAGCTGATTAAGGGCCCTTCTAATTTCGTACAGGCTGACGTCCGGGATATCTTCGGTATAGTGTCGGGTCAATTTGGCTCTCTTATCGTTCACCACATTGGTGACGGGAGCTTTTGAGGAGCTGTACAACCGTCCGTAGTAACTCTCAATTTCTCTCTGAACTTCAGGCTTAGACGAAACTATAGCGCCAGACTCCGTCTTCAATCTTGTCAACTGGCTTTGCCCAATACTCAGATCCCTTGAGAACACTTTAGTGCCTTGGTTCCGCTCTATAGTGTTTTTGACGCGCTTTGTGTTATGAGCACGCAGATCGCGTCGTCTGCTGCAAGAGATCTGTTTATTAAGCTGCCTGTATTTCAACATTGAAGACGGAGACCGGATGCATAGTTCACGCCTTTCCTTTATAAGACCGAGGGTGTGTTCAGAGAGCACTTGAGGTCTACCACTGGAGGGGGCCTTAAAGAACTTGGACCCTACCTCGTGGACGGTTTGTACCATCCTGGTGTTGTATTCGTCCACAGTCTCGCATTCTTCCAGGCCCGCGAAACGATTTCGCAACTCGAGCTGAAAGTTCTCGGAGCCCTCAATTTGGACAGGAGTTGGTCGGAGCGTAGACTTCATCAGGCGTGACCGTTCCAGCTTGATGTTGATATTTAATGTGCCTCGTACCATTCGGTGATCACTTCCGGTTTTGAACCTGTTGATCACGGAGACATCTTTAAATAAGTGCCGTTTGTCTGCCAAAATGAAGTCTATCTCGCTTTTCGTGGAACCATTAGGGCTTATCCAAGTCCACTTGCGCTGTGGCTTCTTCTTGAAGAAGGAGTTCATCATGAAGAGGCTCTCCTTCTCCAAGAAGTTAGCAAGCAAGTGGCCTCGGTGGTTCCGTTGTCCAAACCCAAAGGGCCCTACTCTCTGCTCGTCGCCGTCTCGCGTGCCCAGTCTTGCATTGAAATCCCCCATCACCACCGTGAAATGAGTCTTAGAGGCATGTACCTATAGCTCTACTGACGTCCTCATACATAGCTCAACCTCATCGTCTGGGTGTATCGCGGTCGGTGCGTATACCTGTATGACCTTCAGCGAATACCGTTTTGATATTCTGAGGTGTAAGGTACGCTACCCTTGCTGACACACTTTCGACTTTCGTCACGTTGTTGACGAGGGACCTGTGGACGAGACACCCGACACCACCTTGGGACAGATGTTCGCCCTCCCGGTGATAGAATAAGTTACCGGATTTAAGGATTACCGTGTCCTCCCCCTCTCTTCGGACTTCGGATAATCCTATGATACTCCAGCGTAACTTATCTATCTCTGCTTCCAGCTCATGTATCTTCTCGTCGGTTCTCAGTGTCCTGGTGTTGTATGTTGCCAGGTGCAGAGGTCGTTTTCTTTTGTGACAGCCGAATCTCTGCCGGAGATTCTTAGCACCCCCTGCCCCGCCGTTACCATGGCCGCTGTCGTAACCAGGGGATAGCGGGGCCGCCGGGGACTGGGGGCCGAGGTTGTTTTGTGACTGCCATAAGGGTGTTTTTTGCCATAGTCACCACGCTTGGGATTGCGGGTTATTGACCGCAGTGGATGTTGTTATACACAGGAAGACGCTGCTGCCCGTCTCCTGGAATATGTCCCTTGGTCGCCTCCTACGACCTCCTGGGAGGAATCGGTAAGTAAATCTTAAGTAATAAAATGTCGAAAATTGTATGTTGCTAAATGAATTATGCATGAAAAATTCGTTAACTGAGTTTGCAAAAACAATACACACTATTCAGTACTTGATTGGGGAATTTTGGAGAAATGCTAAACAGGCCCAAGTTTCTCGACAGAGTTTGCGCGATATTTTATCAAGTTCTCATTTTGAAGTTTATTATATAATTAAGAAACACGCTACACTGAATTTATTGCTGGCAAAACAACTACAGGTTTCAGAAGTTTACAAGGAACACCTTTTCGAACATTTCGTTGAAAAGGCTTGAAATAAAATAAAAATATTATTCATACATATATTTAAAAATCTTGCTCAAAATAGAAAGTTAGATCAAACGATACTTTTCATATTGTCAGCAGTTTTGTTATACATTTTTAAATCGATTTAATTTCATAATGGAGTTGTTTTAATTTCATTGAATAAGTAAATAATGATTTCCGTCCCTTTTAAACAGAAGATGGCCCCCTATTCTTTAAATCCTTAAAGAGTTTGTAGAAACTTACTTTTCAAATTGAAATATGTAAATGTATGGTTAATACTAATCATCTGAAATTGATATTTCATGTAAAAAAATAAAAGGAAACGCCCTTATAATAAAAAAGAAAACAGCTGTTTATTTTGAAGATTTCGATAATATCTACAAAAATAATGCATCGAAATTGTTGAGTACGTACGTTTTATTGCTCTCAGAGAACAATGGACTAAAAGTAGGTCAAAAAGAAAGAATTCAAATATTCGGAGAAAACTCCGAAAACAAACCTACATTAATTAACGAATTCCTTGCTGTGAAGAACACCAGGAAGCTGTTCCGGAGTGACCGTGGACGTGATCTGCACTCCAATGACTTTTCTAGAAGGATTATTGAATTGTGGGCAAGTCAGGCTCTTTTCCTTTTTGTGTACTATAGGTATATTGTTATGTTTATGAACTCTGGTTTACCAGCGTGGTATATTATGACATAAATGCATTTCAATTCCAAAAAGAGACCTATGCTCAGCAGTGAGATTTTAAGAGGACTGAAATACATTTTTCAAATAAAGATCCGTGTCAAGCTAGAATAATGAAAATTTTTGGAAAATGTATGAAATTATACTGACTTATCAAACTTTGCCTTCTAGATAACGTAAAAAGTGCAAAACACATTTGAATTGTAATAAAATCAGTATCTAAAATACAAGTAGTACTTGTCGAATTTGATATTTCCGCAGAGGCTTGACATTCAACTCCAAACGTTATTCCAATTGAAAGGAATAAGAAACTTTTTCATTGCGCAGCATTTGAAAGAAACTTTGAATTATGTTAGACAGCGACTCAATTATAGTAAGAAAACCAACGGTTCTAAATGTGGTTTAACTCAAGTTTATTATATGAGTACGATGGTGTATTGACAGACTTGACTTTTTTTATGATAATATACGAGTACGATGACAAACTTTTTAAAACAAAAAAAGAATACAGAGACGGAACGAATAGTTTCCGTCAAATTAAGATATCGCTAAATTACTTTCAGAGACGTTTGATTTTCAATTATCTCAAAAACACCGACACGACCCATTTGGCGCAATGGTTACCATGACTGCCTATTGGAGGTCCGATTCTCGGCGAATCAGAAATTTGCATGACGAGTTTAAAATTTATGTTCTTAGTCTGGGTGTTTGTGATTCTGTCTGTGTATGTGTCCATTGTACTCACGACAGAGGGTATATCTACTCTACTGTGAGTGTGAAACGTTATTTGAATGTGAATAAAAGTCGTGGTTATAAATCTGCAGAAATAATGCGGTTAGGTATATATTGTTTTGACAGGTCCTATTTTCTAATTTGGCATGTTGAAATTAACTTAACTGCCTATTAGTAAATTGTCAAAATACTTCAGCACCCTAATGAAAGGCTTACGTAATGTGGCATTTTCTCCACAAGATGTAATAAATTAAGTTTTTAACAAAAAAATAGAACCGACTTCAAACGGTAAAAAATAAAATTGTTCAGTACCTACTTCTTCTTGCTTATGGTAATGACTCTTAAAACTATTTCTGGAGTCGGGCCCTTAGTAAATGTCGTACCATTCGTTCTAAATTGGCACCGACAGTAGGTACAGACAGTGGGACAGTACTTACTTCTTCTTGCTTATGGTAATGACTGTTAAAACTATATTGGAGTCGGTGCCCATTCAGAACGAAAGGTACACTATATTTACTAAGACAGGACATTTCACTAAGGGCCCGACTTCAAAAATAGTTTTAAGAGTCATTACCATAAGCAAGAAGAAGTAGGTACTGAACAATTTTATTTTTTACCGTTTGAAGTCGGTTCTATTTTTTTGTAAAAAACTTAATTTATTTCACTCTTTTTAGTAATTTTAATAATTCTGTACATATATGTATAAGCATAATTGGAATTTTTTTCACTTAACTTCTAAACTTTAAAGAGATTTACCTTTTATAATCATGTTTATCTGATAGCCATCTTATAGCCTGAAAGAATACTACTGTCAGTCCACCTGAACGTATAAATTAATGAAAGAATTTGCTCTCAGCTCCTAATCGTTGAGGAGTTGTACCTTCAATCATTAGCTTAGCAACATCAGGTGATAATTACCGGGCATAAATATTTGTATTTTGTTAAAAAAATATGACTAAAAGAATGTGTGTGCCTATTAAGTTTCAGTGTTTCCCTCGATTTCCCTAGTATCACATCATCAGATTTTGACATGGTGACAGTTGGACCACCTCAGGAATGTAAGATTTCGAACAAAAAAACCAATTATTGAAAGAATTTGCTCTCAACTCCTAACCGTCGTAGTACCTTCCATCATCAGTTCAGCAACATGATATGACGATAATTATACACAAATGTCTGCTTTGCTTTGTAAAAATATGAAAATCATTTGTTGTGCTTTAAAATTTGAATGTTCCCTTCGATTTTTCTGGGATCCCCTCATCAGACTTTGACTTGGTGACAGTTGGACCACCTGGGGAATGTAAGATTTCGAATAAAAAACTATTTATTGAAAGAATTTGCTCTCAACTCCTCACTGTCGCAGTACCTTCCATCATCAGCTCAGCAACATGAGATGATGATTTCTATGCGTAAATATCTCTTATGCTTCAGAAACTATAAGAAAATCAATGTGTGTGCCTACAAAATTTGAGAGTTCCCCTCGATTTCCCTGGGATCCCATCATCAGATCCTGATTTGGTGACAATGGGACCACCTCGGGAGTATAAGCATACGAACAAAAAAAGAATTTTGAAAATCGGTCCACAAACGGCGGAGTAATCGGTGAACATATATAAAAAAAAAAATACATACAGCCGAATACAGTACCTCCTTCTTTTGGAAGTCGGTAATAAATTAAGTTTTTAACAAAAAAATAGAACCGACTTCAAACGGTAAAAAATAAAATTGTTCAGTACCTACTTCTTCATGCATGGTAATGACTCTTAAAACTATTTTTGGAGTCGGGCCCTTAGTAAAATGTCGTAGGTACCATTCGTTCTAAATGGGCATCGACAGTACAGACAGTGGGACGGCACCTACTTCTTCTTGCTTATGTTAATAACTATTAAAACTATATTGGAGTCGGTGCCCATTCCGACCGAAAGGTACACTGTATTTACTAAGACAGGACATTTTACTAAGGGCCCGATTCCAAAAATAGTTTTAAGAGTCATTACCATGCATGAAGAAGTAGGTACTGAACAATTTTATTTTTTACCGTTTGAAGTCGGTTCTATTTTTTTGTTAAAAACTTAATTTATTTCACTCTTTTTAGTAACTTTAATAATTCTGTACATATGTATAATATTGTGCTTATTAAGTTTCAGTGTTTCCCTCGATTTGCCCAGTATCACATCATCAGATTATGACATAGTGACAGTTGGACCACCTTAGGAGTTTAAGTTTTAGAACAAAAAAATATATATTGAAAGAATTTGCTCTCAACTCCTAACCGTCGTAGTACCTTCCATCATCAGCTCAGCAACTTGATATGATGATAATTATACACAAATGCCTGTTTTGCTTTAATAAGAATATGAAAATCAATTGTTGTGTTATAAAATTTGAATGTTCCCCTCCATTTCTTTGGGATCCCATCATCAGACTTTGACTTGGTGACAGTTGGACTACCTCAGGAATGTAAGATTTCGAACAAAAAACCATTTATTGAAAGAATTTACTCTCAACTCCTAACCGTCGTAGTACCTTCCATCATCAGCTCAGCAACATGATATGATGATAATTATACACAAATGCCTGTTTTGCTTTAGTAAAAATATAAGAATCATTTGTTGTACTATAAAATTTGAATGTTCCCTTCGATTTCTCTGGGATCCCATCATCAGACTTTGACTTGGTGACAGTTGGACTACCTCAGGAATGTAAGATTTCGAACAAAAAACCATTTATTGAAAGAATTTGCTCTCAACTCCTAACCGTCGTAGTACCTTCCATCATCAGCTCAGCAACATGATATGATGATAATTATACACAAATACCTGTTTTGCTTTAGTAAAAATATAAGAATCATTTGTTGTACTATAAAATTTGAATGTTCCCTTCGATTTCTCTGGGATCCCATCATCAGACTTTGACTTGGTGACAGTTGGACCATCTCAGGAATGTAAGATTTCGAACAAAAGACCATTTATTGAAAGAATTTGCTCTCAACCGTCCTCCTCACCGTCGCAGTACCTTCCATCATCAGCTCAGCAACATGAGATGATGATTACAATGCACAAATATCGGTTATGCTTCAGAAACTATAAGAAAATCAATGTGTGTGCCTATAAAATTTGAGAGTTCCCCTCGATTTCCCTGGGATCCCATCATCAGATCCTGATTTGGTGACAATGGGACCACCTCGGGAGTATAAGCATACGAACAAAAAAAGAATTTTGAAAATCGGTCCACAAACGGCGGAGTAATCGGTGAACATATATAAAAAAAAAAAAAAATACATACAGCCGAATACAGTACCTCCTTCTTTTGGAAGTCGGTAAAAATAAGCTTAAGCTTGAAATTCCTCCACATAAAAGTGACTTTTTCCGATACTCTTTTACAATTCAGGCTATACTACTGTGGAACACCCTACCTGAGACTGTTCGAAAAGCTCCGAATAAAAATATATTTAAGAGGCTTGTTCGTGATCACTTCCTTAAAAGTAACATCTGAATCATTTGAAGTTTAGTTCTGTTTTGATATTTTAAGCTATCGCAAGGCGTTTTACTTGTTTGGCATATAGGTAATCAATATAATACTTATTATTATTATATATATTTATTATTATTATTATATTATATATTTATATTATAAAATTATATTTATTTTATATATTATCTGTTTATTATGTATTTATGTATATTTATTTTTATATGTATATTTTTGTATATGTGTATGTACCTATTACTAATAAATACTTAGAAAATCTTATTCATTCAATTACTTGTTTTTAATTATAATATCTTTTTAGTTTTCTCTTTAAATAAAAGCATTTTTTAATTTATTACGTGCCTACCCGTAGCTCTCATCATCACCCAGGGTTGATTGGCAGAGAATGCCATTAGGCCTTAAGTTTAACCCTGTAGCCCTTAATTTAAGGTGGTACGAATGTTAAATAAATAAATAAATAAATAAAAGCTCTCCTCCAAAGACGGCAATGCTCATGGCACGGCTTGCCCGTGTCCATAGGCGACGGTGATCGCTTAACACCACGCGGCCCTTTTGCCTTTTTGTTCGGCTTATTTATAAAAAACAAAATGTAAAGTTTACTCTATACAATAATGTGCTCGAGTAAATCCTGAAATTCTCTCCTAGGTTCCCCTACTGTTACAATTTGCGTCGAATTATTCATTGCGGGAGACTTTGATGGATCATCCTTGTACAACACGGGAAGTAGGATTCGGGAAGTTGTCACGTTTAAATGGCTCCTTGATTTATTAAGGGACTGCGGCTGAAATTCCTCGAGTTCCAACACTTTGAAGTGTTCCGTTTCCACTGACCTCCAAGTCAGAGTAAAAAGGAATGAATCGGAAAGGAATGGACTAAAAAATCTGGATTAAGTAAGAAAAGATTTTACTGAAAAACTTACTTGGCTACAACCCTTTTTGCGTCCCACTACTAGACGGGTCTCTCCCGATTATTGGGGAGGCCTGGAGCTTACTGTACTAAGCTGCTCCAGGGCGGGGTGGTGATGTGAGTTAGCAGCCAACCCGATGTTGGATGTTTTCAAATCGCCTATAAGACCTCCGACAACGTTTAACGACTGCTATCTATAGATAACAACCAGGACCAACGTCTTAACGTGTCCTCGTTCCCATAAAAATGGGCATAAAATTTTGCCACTAACAGTCACCCTTTTCACACCCGATTGCATGCATTTCTCTAGCTGCGTAGATCGCTTACTTTCCACGCTAGTCACCGGGCTATGCGTCTTATACATGAGACATGATTTTTGCTGGAATTAATGAGCCAGGTTTTATTGAAATCTACGCTTTATATTTTCATTTTGACCCTACTAACAATTCACTATAAGTTTTTGTACGTTCATTAAAGTACTCGTATTTAAGACGTTCTCATAACCTTTTTGAAGTTAACTGCGGGCATCCTGTGTCTTGTAATTCCAACAGTTTGCTTTCTTTTTCGCTGTGTTCACCTGATTTCTTCACTTGATTAGGACTAGATTGTAATTATTTGAAATGTACTTTTTCTGTGCAATTTTTCACCAAAACCTCAAGATCTTGTCTTGCTAGCATCAAGACCCTGAAGGATGCTCGAGTGTTCACAAATTACTTCCTTGTCGGCCTATAATGGAGGCTTCGTCGAGGTCCGGATCCAACTTTGTACATATATTGTGTACAATATTACACGGAGGTTAATAATAATCTCTTGAAACTATGGTCAGAAGCCACACATTTCTACCGAAAACAAAATATTTACGTTAGAGTAGAAAATACTTGCGTTACTGATAGCCCACCGGTTATCAGATTTTGCTTATAGTTTAAATTAATACAAGCTTTTATTTACAGTAATTTCGTTATTATTTCATGTAAATATATAATAGGCAAACATATTATAATTTTCATTTATAAAATATTAAATAAAACATTATAAAGTATGCTTTTTAAAATAAATATGTTTGGTTAATAATCAATAGTTCTTCTTGTGTACGATCATGACCCTACATAAATGTCGCAGATGTATCAGTGACTAAGTATTACCTTCTTATTATGCTTAGGAAAAGAATAGTTTTCTTAGGCCTATCATTATTATTGTTTGTGTTACTTATATTTCAACATTTATTTATTAATAGCATTTTCCAAAATTAAAAAGTAACAACATATGTACGGAAGTTCAATTGAATATCTTATCATGTTACTGGTTTACTAGATGAACCCTGCAGTTTAACCAGCGTTAGATGAAATCAGATAAATTATAACGGATCTTTCCATGGGAATGAAAGATGAAACAAAATATAGTATAGATTTGCATACCTCAAGAAGATAAATATGGCGAACTAAATATATATATATATATATATATATATATATATATATATATATATGAGCAGCGATGGCCGAGCGGTCGGTCCTCGACGCGACCGATCCCAGGTTCAAATCCTCGGCGCGCACCTCTGACAAAGAGTAATGTGCGAATTTATAGCTGCTCCACGGTGATGGAAAATATCGTGATATTTCATTGATTACGATGTTCTCCATCACCGTGCATGCCTGAGAGAAATTCATAATTTGTCGAAAGCATGACGTCCACCAATCCGCACTTGGCCAGCGTGGTGGACTATGGCCTAAATCCCTCTCAATTGTTAGTAGGAGACCTGTGCCCAGCAGTGGGACATAAAAAAGGTTGAAAAAATTTGTGTTTATAAACATTTTTTGTAAATACCCATATTTGTAAAAAAAGGTCTTTAACTTTGTCTTTGGATATTATTTTTTGCATAATAATCACGTCACAGATGTCTGGGACGTCACTGCAATACAATTTTTACATGCAAACCGCAAGATCTGTCTCTGCTATACAATACTCGAGCGTTCACGAATTTTATTGCTCTCAGCCGACAATGGAGGCATTGTGCGAGTGAGACCTGCTGCTACTTATACTTATTAAAATATATTTAATTGATCACAACGTGCAGTGGATTAACTATTACGATATGTGTATTATTATTGTCAAAATACCCAATCCCAAGCAAGGCTGAGTTTTGTTTAAGGTCTTATGAAGTAACTACTGCAATTGTGCAGGAAAGCAATGAATATATTATATGCAATTTTCAAACGGCGTACTAAAGATTTGCTTCACGGTAAATAGTGATGATTACGCTAGAATGGAGAAACTTATAATGTTTTACAATTCTTAATCGATTAACACATAATAAATTGCATGGATACGTTTGTATACATTTAGTTGCAGCTGAATAAAAAAATCATCAACAATATAGGAGCGACAAGTTCTATAAAGTTATACCCTTCGTTTTTCCATATTATCCATGCTGCTCATTCCCATTCAGTTTATTTTAATGGTATAACTGACGCGTCCTATACAAAGCAAGAGTCGTTCTACATTCGCATACATTTTTTCACGTGAAAACCGTAAGATCTTGTCTCGGCTATACGAGGAGAGTGAAGGATGCTCGAGCATTCACAAATTACTGCCGCTGTCATTCGACAATGGAGGCATTGTGCACGTGAGACGCACTTGAGAGAGATATGTACAAAACACTCATTTTTCTATAAAATAAACGTACATGCAAACTGACCATCCTATGTTAAGTGGTCACTACGTACAATGGACATCTACTATACAAATTTCAAGCAAGACTTAGTCTGAACTGAGGTCGTATGTAGAGCGCATTATTGTGGCGGCCAACAATGCATTGTGCTTGGTGAAGAATCGCACTTTTCCAATGGAATACTAAAGAATTGCCCCACGGCAACTGGCTGCAGTAGAAGATTGAAGAGTTTTCAGAAGTAAGAAATGTAGTTGAAATATTTACTTAAATAAGCTTTTATATCGTGATTCCGGAAAGAGAAAAGAAATTTCACTAAAATGATAAAAGTTCATTGTAGAAAAAGCCTGTTTTCACGGGTGTAAAAAGGTTTAATTTTCAGGAATCTGGAAAATATCCTTTACTGCAATACACGTAAGCATATAGACTGTTGATATTTTATTGTCATCAAGTACCCACATGAACATAGAATAAATAGATCTGAATTAATCAATATCTTTAACACTAGCTAATTAATATGGTTTTGGACTTCAAAAACCCGTATCTTTTTGAAAAAACTCTCGTAGTTGTCATCAGGTACACAATTTTTAGAGTAACTCTTTCTAACATATTGGAAATAATGAAGATTGGAATAATAAAGAATTGAATATGTATATGTATATATATACAAATATAATAGAAGAATTGAAAAATAAAGATTGGAAGACAATGAATATTTAGTCAGTAATAATGGAATCCAAATCCCTTGCATCGTGTTCTAACTTCTAGAAAATCTCGTTTATTTGTGTGTCATGAATGTCATGATGTAGAACTGAAAAAACTCATTATTTCCTTGTTAAGATAAAAGCAAAATCACACATTCCAACACAACAGCACGTAACCGCAGTGTTTGAAATTCATTAATTTCCGATACATAATTGATCTAACTGTGGCACTAAGTGGTGTATCTAATTACTGCAGCGAGCCAAGTTTAATTAAAGCAGAAGTCGCATTACGGCTCTTGTGTACACAATTCAATGCACGTGGGCAACTCACGCGTTCAGGACATGAGCGATAGCGGAAAAGAAGATGAATGCCTTAAGTTCATATTAATATTGTTTGTTTTTGTTTGTTTTTGTCCTTCTTTCACTTTCGGTCCTTCGGGTTGATCTAAATTTTATATATAGATATTTGGGGGAGTCCCTTTTTATCCAGGGAAAACCTCTTATTCCTATGACAAAAAACGTGTAGTCTATGGCAGCGGAGCCGCAAGCGGAAACTAGTACAGAAATAATTATAAGCAGCTCTTTCACTCTTACGAGCCTGACTTATTCAAAATCACGCATTTATGAGCAAAACAGGACATACCGACAGATATTATGTCTTCTTATTTCGATTTTAAAATGTTGTATTATAAAAACAAGTGAATTCACAAGATAAATAAATAAATAAATAAACGTTACACACGTATAGCCCCACAGTAAGGTAATTAATAACCTGTGTCGTGGGTACCATGGACACATACAAAGACAGGAGCACAAACACCCAGATCGAGAACAGAAATTTAAACTCATCATTCAAATTTCGGTTTTGCCGGGAATCGAACCCGGAACCTCTCGATTGGCAATCTGGCTAGGTAAACATTGCGCTACACTGGTCGTCGATGTGAGATTCATCATCTCACATTAGTACACCTTGTTTAGTAAGTTGATAAGAAATTTCGATTTAAGTTTTCGAGAGCCTTTTGCTGCCTCCTTTTTACTAAATAAAGAAATCTTATATCAAATAATAATATGTTAGACAATGGTCCCTAAGCTACTCCAATAATGTGGATGGAGTTAATAGCAAATCCAATCCAAAGTGTATAGTGTAAACTTACTATAACATAGGCTGATACTATGTATATAACTACTATCTACCGCTTATCGTTTAACGCTTTAAGTTTTTAACTAAGGCATAGCCACAGCGAGACCAGACATATCGTTTAGAAGATAGCAGTACTTTTCTTTATAATATGATTGTGCCACGCGTCTTCTGTAAGCTGTTTTATAATAGCGGAGTTCACCCGCGATACTGGGGTGAATGCAGCTGTTGGCAAGAAAATCTGCAAGCAATGGCAGTATACAACTTTGCATAACAATGAAAAGTCAACGATTTGAAGGCTTAAACTTTTCTTGTTAAAAGGATTTCTTAAGATTCATATTGCTGCTGTAACCATTTTAACCTAGGAGCTGCATAATAAATTGGGAGGGTGGGCCTGAAGGCATCGACTAAAATCCCCAAAAATAGGAACTATGTGTCCAGTACGTTAGTGACAACCATTTTTTTAAATAAACTATAATTGAAAAGCGTCTTAATTGCTTGCGTGAGTTTTAATATTTTAGTTTAATTATAGTGTGAAGGAATTTAAGAATATCGTCCAAAAAATATAGGTACTCGTATCAATCTGGGTAAATTTGGTGAATACACTTTTGATGCGACTTTGCGATTAATCCAGCATTTAGGCTAAGAAGAAAAGAATTTAAATTATCTATTTATTCTATTTATAGCTATTTTATTTGACAAGTAATTAAAAAATTACAAAATTTATTGAATAAGGCGTTAGTTTTTATTTCTTTAAATCTTTACTTATATATTTAAAAAGACTTTGCAACAAATGCAAATTGCAAAAGAAAAATTACAAAGTATGAAAAGCCTACAACTTAACAAAAAAATTAAGCCTACAACAAAACTAAATTTAAAGATCATTCGTGAACACGAAATGAATAGAAACTTTTATAGTTGCGTATTGTTAATATTCTAGTGGTATAAATTTGAAATTGCTTCAATTCTAAATGTTCTGCTCTTAAAGAACTTCCCATTTATGAATTTTGCTCTTAACTAGACGTTATTGTTCTTGTTTCAATAGCCGATGATTAATTATTGTTCCTAGCGATTAAATTTCTGTTTTACCCAAAATCATTATTTAGGATTTAGATTGCAAAGCTTTGAAGGTAACAAGGATAAAACTCATTTTATAATGGTGTCTTAATACTTTCTCTTAATTCAAAATCTTTGGCAATATTACATTCTTACATAAATGTTTTTGAATTTCTAGTAAGCGGTTTAAGGATTATTTATCACTTCCTTAATTTATACTAGGTACTTAGAAAAATAACATTATAGAAAGCAAGTTCGCGCGGCCAAATTGAAGCATGTTAATTGATGCCATTGATGGCAAGTATCGAACAAAAAAGGTTTCTAAGTCAAAGTATTGAGAAAGTCGTTTTATTAACAGGTGTCGAATTCCGTACGCACGCGGCGTCACGTCCTGCGACATATTTCACTGCTAATTATGTCAAGAGTTCGTTCAATTTTTAAGATTTACTGCGCTCTATATTAAAACACAGTTAATTTAATTAAAATATCTCACACGGTATTTATTAAATATTTATAGCTTTATGGCGTCCAGATCGATAAATGTGACGTAGTATTTGTTGAAAATCAAGACCTGCTAACTATCAACACCTCAGTTACTAAATAGTAAGCTTCGTAAAAACTGAGTTACTGGTCAAAATGACGATTCTCCTTTTGCTTCACTGTGCGTCACAAGTAAATAATAACATAACTTTCACATTCAAAACCACATTCGAAATACAAAGTATTCCAACTTCTGATTTCAATTTTCTTTCAATAAACATTTAAAACCATTCATGTATCGAAGCCTTAATAATTGTCGAAAAAGGTTTCAAAATTCAAAGTAAAAATAGAAGATATAATTCAGAGGTAGAGAGACATACTCATATTATAAACAGGAGCCGAATTCCTTACGCACGCGTCGTCACGTCCCTGCGACATATTTCAATGCTCATTATGTCACGAATTCGTTCAATTTTTAAGATTTACTGCGCTTTATATTAAAACACGGTTCCGCATAAATTGTTTGCGCTGATGAAGTTTGTAATAATTTCAGACGAGACATGCATTTAAATTAGCGAAAATACGAAAACGTAAAACGGGTAAACTTCCAAAAGGAAAGGGTAGCTAAAATAGGAACAGCATAGAACAGAAAGTCCTATAGTAGTTAGTTTCTGGTTTCTAAAGAAAAAGGAACATATGATAGGTGCGTTAAAAATGTTAGGCATTCCTAACAGGCGACCAAAATGGGGCTTCCAGGATTGCGGGCGGTGAATGTGGGAGCTCGATCCGTTCAGCCAGCAGACTCGGGAAGGACGGCGGTGTGTGCGTGGCCGAGTGCCATGGTCATACCATGGAGGTCGCATGAAGATGGGCCCATTCTGGGCGCCGAGCATGGTGACACCGGTGCGTTCCACTGGTCCCGGAGTCCTCCCGGCGCGTAGATTGAGTGTTTTTTGTAGGGGTTGCGTGGAGTTTTACCACATGCCAGTCTGGGCACACCGTTTCACTTAATAAACAGAATAGCATATCGGCTAAAATGGGTTCAGGGAAAGGTACTTCCACGGTGGAAAAGTGTGTTTTGCTACCTATAAATAAGTAAATAATGGCATTTTATTGACCCATTTCCACGTTACAGGGCAAGACTTGAAAAAATAGTTAAATCTATCTTATCGTCTAATTAAATCTTAATTAATATACAAATTTTCTTAGATATGCCTATAGCAGCTGAAAAAGAAATAAAGAAATTTTCTTGCAATGTTTACTTAAGCCCTGTAACGGCAGATTGTATAAGCCTTAAAGGGCTTCATTAAGGCATTATCATTACAGCGACGTAATCGACGGGATTAAACTAATACTGTTAGATACTCGTAACCCTTAAAAGATCTATTGAATAAAATGACGCTGTATATTTAGTTAAAAGTATAGTTTAAGCGCGCATAATGTAGAACGCAAGCGATCTTCGCAGCTGAGCCAAACGGGCGCGGTGTGAAATGAGTGACCGCTAGTGGCAAAAATTTCATGCGCGTTACCGTGCTATGGAGGACACATTAAGCCATTGGTCTCGGTTGCTATCGATAGATAAACGTCGTTTTACCTTGTCAGAGGCTTAATAGACGTTTTGAAAACATCCAACCTCGCGTTGGCTACCAACACACTGTGGGACAGTGGCTGGCTTACTTAATAGTCATCTATAAAACTCGAAAAGAACGATTCTTTGGCAATCAAGGAAGGAATAACCCACTGGTACATTACAGGGCAATAATTGACATCAAATTCTAGCTTCGCACGAATAAAGCCACGGAATTTTGGCGATAATTCTAAAGGGACATATTGTGCTCCTGTTTTATTTTCATTTTCTTGGCGGATTTTTGAGTTATATCGGATAAAATTGATGGCATTTTGTTTGATAATATAGGTTAATGACAGTGCACGACTGTTGTGAAATTAAGTTTATAACAAAAAAAAAAGAATCGACTTCAAACGGTAACAAATAAAATTGTTCAGTATCTACTTCTTCTTTCTCATGACTGATAAAAATATTTTGGAGTCGGTGCTCATTCAGGTACGAAAAATACGACATCATTTTAAGGGCCCAACTCCAAATATAGTTTTAAGAGTCATTACCATAAGCAAGAAGAAGTAGGTACTGAACAATTTTATTTTTTTATCGTTTGAAGTCGGTTATATTTTTTTTGTTAAAAATTAATTAATTTCACTCTTTTTAGCAAAATAATTCTGTATATATTATTATGTATCAGCATATTTGGAAAATTTTCCATCTAACTTCTAAACGTTAATGAGATTTACCTTTTATAATCATGTTAATCTAATATCCACCTAATGGTCTGAAAGAATACTACTATCGGTTCATCTGAAAGTATAAATTATTGAAAGAATTTCTCCTAACCGCTCTCATCTCCTAACCGTTAAGAAATCAGCTTAGCAATATGAGGTGATAATTATCGGGCATGAATGTTTGTATTATGTTAAAAATATGACTAAAACAATATGTATGCCTTTAAAGTTTCAGTGTTTTCCTCAATTTCCCTGGCATCCCATCATCAGATTTTGACATGGTGACATATGAATCACCTTAGGAGTAAGTATAAGTTTTTGAACAAAAATAAATATATTGAAAGAATTTGCTCCCAACTCCTAACCGCCGTAGTACCTTCCATCATAAGCTCAGCAACATGATAATAATATGATGATAATTATACACAAATGTCTGTTTTGCTTTAGTAATTACATACATGAAAATCATTTGTTGTGCTATAAAATTTGAATGTTTGACTTGGTAACAAATGGATCACCTCGGGAATGTAAGATTTCGAACAAAAAACCATTTATTGAAAGAATTTACTCTCAATGCCTAACTGTAGAAGTACCTTCCATCATCAGCTCAGCAATATAAAATGATGATAACTATGCATAAATATCTTTTATGCTTCAGAAAGCACAAGAAAATAAATGTGTGTGCCTATAAAACTTGAAAGTTCCCCTCGATTCCTCTGGGATCCCATCATCAGATCCTGACTTTGTGACAATGGGAAAACCTCGAGAGAATAAGCATACGAACAAAAAATAATTCTGAAAATCGGTCCACAAATGGCGGAGTAACCGGTGAACATACTTAAAAAATACATACAGCCGAATACAGTACCTCCTCCTTTTGGAAGTCGGTAATAAAATAACAGTGCGCAAACATGTTTTTCGGCCTACCTCCAAAACTTCTCGTATCCTGGAGTGCGTTATTTATATTTGGATCTACGAATTTGGCCTAGCCTATACTCATAGGACGATATAGTTTGGACTAGGCTAAACTAGTCAATTCTATTGCGTATGTATAGGAAGAACTAGTTTAGCCTAGGAATAACTAGTTCATCCTAAAATCGCGCTTGGCCGGTAACATTTATATTCAAAACCATAAATAAAAATAACAATTAAATTAAATATACTAGCTGTACAATTAAATACAAAAAAAAAACCAGTTGCAATGTTTACTCAAACAGTAATTACGGCAGATTTCAGTAAGCCTTAAAGGGCTTTATTAAGGCATAATCGTTACGGTGTTTAAATCAATGAATTAAACTGAAATTTCTAGATAAGCCAAGAACTGTTGAATATAATGAAGTTTTATTATCAGTTAAACGTAGATTTTCCCCAAGAGGCACCTTAAAATGTCGACGCGAATGATACCGGGGCAATTAGGTAAGTAATGGCCTTTTACTGCCCTACTGTAGGGATAAGAATAGGGAAAAGACGGCTATATAAAAATACGGCAATCATAAAATAGAGCATTTCAAACAATTAACATATTAAAATAAATAGAAAGTGAAAATAAAAAAATTAAAGGTCGAGGAAAAACTTTGTTTTATAATTTATCATTCTCATTTTGAAAGCGCGTATGGCCCGGCGGCTGGCATAGAACCCAAGAGATCTACGCAGATAAGCCAAATGGGCGCGGTCGGGTGTAAGAGAGATTTGAGAAAGGCCCAAAAGTGTTTGCAGGCATATTTAGTTCTCCGCCATTATCCACAAATCCGTAATTCGCTAGGATGCTGTAGTCCATATCCCTCAAAGACCCGAGAGGAGAGCTGTGCCCCACGGATGGGCACTAAAACTGTTGAAAAAGAAAATTCGGTTAAATGTGAATTTTCCCGAGAGAGATCTAAAAATGTCGACGTGAACGACGCCGCGGGCAGTTAAATAAGTAATGGCCTTTTACTGCTCCATTGCAGGACAAGGATTGGCAAAAAAATTCAAACCTTATAAAAGTTTCACCGTTTGGAGTTGACGGAGCACTTAAATTACGTCGAAACGAAATATACTATATTACAGCAGTTTGTTCAGAGCGTTTGTAATAGCCAACGCGCTTACGCTTACACGCGTAACCCTTAAAGGATCTATTGAATAAAATGACATTACAAAATATTTTTGGAATTTTTCAGTATAGGTAATACCACATACTGAAACCGCTCTAAGGACTGGTTTATTGATAATCATTTATTGTAAGTAATATTTTTATTCCAAATTCATGACAAATGTGTGTATTAAATAACGAAATTACTTATTAAATACTATCTTATGAAAATCTTATTAGATTTTCGTAAGATAATTATTAATTACAAATAGAATAATAATTTAAAAATAAATCTATAACAAAGCCAGGAATATTTTTAAAGAATAATAATTTTGTGGAAAAAGCCATTGTAGTTGTAGTTTTACACTACCATAAAAATACCTAATGACATTAAGAAAAATGTTATTGGCTGCAACCCTTTTTGCGTCCCACTGCTGAGCACGGGTCTCTCCCCAATATTGGGGGAGGCCTGGAGCTTACTCCACCACGCTGCTCCAATGCGGGTTGGTGGAGATGCGGGTTAGTGGCCAACCCGCTGTCGGATGTTTTCAAACCGCCCATAAGGCCTCCGACAAGGTTTAACGACTGTTATCTATCGACAACAACCGGGACCGACGGCTTAACGTGCCCTCCGAAGCACGGAAACGCGCATGAAATTTTTGCCACTAGCGGTCACCCATCTCACATCTGACCGCGCCCGTTTGGCTTAGCTGCATAGATCGCTTGCGTTCTACGTTCGCCGCCGAGCCATGCGCGCTTCAATGACATTAAGAAAAATGTTATTAATTTAATTTAATTAAATAATAATGAATAGTTAATGTCAATAATAATTATACTTAACATAATAGTTGTGTTTAAAAGTATACCTACTCCAAAGGCGATATAATTACTTTTTAAGATTCAGTAAAACTTACAACATAGGTAAAAAAAATCGCAATGAACTAAAAATATTCAAGCGGAAATTCTACACTGTTGAATCGTAAAAAATCTACTGACCACAAAGAAGCGTCAGTCAAAGCCTCAAATAAAAAAACATTTTCACTTCAGCAAAGAAAGCCGACGGGGACTACAAGCCTATCGGTTATTTTGCTTTCCTCGTTTTGCAGGAAAGCAGTGAAGTGCACTAAAATCTATAAAAATATCAAACCATTAACAGTCTTTCGAAATATTTTATTAAAATATAGTATAATGGTTATGAGAAGAATATTTTACTCCTCATGCATATAGAAATAATAGCTGGAAGTTATCTGTTTGCAGGGTATAACAACATCAGTAAAGATTGAGGTAAGATCGCAGTACTTAACTATATTTTCTGCTGTCCTCATTTTGAAGGAAAGCAGTAAAGTGCACAAAATCTATAGAAAATTCGAGCTTTACTTATCGGTACTGAAATTACTGAAAATACCGTCAAGTATTTTATGAAAATATGAAACAATGGTAAGGTAAATATTCAAGATACATAAGAATTATGCATAGGTATACTCGTACTAATAATAGAGTCATATTTTTAATGCAGTGTCATTGGCTCCACGCCACCGCACTTAAAATCAGATTATAGCGCTCGAACTGTATTGGAGATTAAGTTTAAGGTTTTTATAACAATTTCTAGCAAGTAGTAAATTGTCAAAATATTTAACTAGTAAATTATTGTCTTAAAATCTCTCTAGTTTAATGAATCTAAGGAATAAAAAAAATGCCGTTACTTTAGGAGGGACGTTTTTCTATTTCAGAATCATATAATATGAAGAATAAGGTTACATAATACCAAAAGGGAAAAGTCATAATTTTAGTACATATTGATAGAGCCTTATGTAAAACACTGAGTAAAACACAAAATTTAAATACTACACAAACTGAAAAGTATAAATAATCAAATAATTTTGGGAGATGCGACAGTACTCATGACTTGAGATAAAAATTTACATAATACCTAACAAGTAGAAATACTAGTAGAAATAATATGTATATTAATGCCACTTGCAGTTAATACGAGTAAAATTGTCTCTGTGACGTTGCCCTTGGGGCGATATTGAAGCGCTCAAATTACATGGAGCATTTGACTTTCTTAATAACGTTAATGCATAAAGAATTTAAGACTAAAATCTAAAAGAATCAATTTAAGTAACTCGTAAAGATTGAGTAATAACTATGTACATGAAAACGTGTTTAAACATATTGAAAATAAACTAAATATCGCAAATAACGAGGCTGCCAGTATTTTGTATAATGTCCTCGTTTCCAGAAAAACAGTTAAGTGCTAGAAGCTTTTCAAATATTAAGTATTAACAAACTACAAACAGTACCTATTAGTAGGTCAGATATAAAATTTATAAAAAATATGAGTTATGAGGGATATATTCTACGCATGCATAAAGAAATAATAGATGGGTCTCCGTGCAGGGAATAGCACTAACGCTTGGCTCCACTACGTCGGACTTAAGTTCAGATTGCAACGCTCAAGCTATATTGAAGATTAACCTTACTCTAGTGATCTTATCGAAGAATACTTAAACAGAAGTATATTTCAGCACTTAAACTACACATATATGGAACTGGTAAATGTTGTCTTTCTAGCATTCGGATACCAACAAATATTTGTACATATATAGAATATTAGATCGCCATACAACCTTGCAACTAAGCCGTTTCAAAAATATCGACACCGCAATCTAGTATGAAAAGTTTTGTATACATGTAGCCTTACAACTTTTTATCTCCAGCAAACTCTACTGTTGGACGCTTTACAGTTAAGTAATAGAAGATATAACATTACACATACATGATACGATTAATATACATAACCATCGCATATCACCCACCCACGTGATGTTAGCGAGGAATACTTAAATACAGACAGACATTACAGCACTTATATTATGGGTAATTTTTTTAAATATTGCTTTTCTAAATACCCAGGAAATGTTTATGTATAAAAGATGTCGCTTTTTATCAAATAAAAATAAACTTAAAATGTTCGTAAAGACTACAACTACACTAAAAACTACAACTAAGCCGTTTAAAAAAATATTGAACCCGCAATCTAGTATGAAAAGTTTTACACCTTACCCCACATCTTTTTCTCTTCAAGAAACAGGACTGTTGGAAGCTTTACAGTTAAGTGATAGAAGATATAATAACATTGCTTTTACACAATAGGAATATTAGATGACTGTGACCATCTCCGTGCATGGAATGGTATCTTAAGTAGTGGCTCTGCTTCGTTGGACTTGAGGTGAGATTGATTAAAAGTTTTACACCTAACCCCACAACATTTTCTCTTTAACAAACAGGACTGTTGGAAGCTTTATAGTTAAGTGATAGAAGGTATAGCATTACTCATACACAATAGGAATAATAGATGTGACCATCTCCGTGCATGGAATAGTGTCTTAAGTAGTGGCTCCGCTTCGTTGGACTTGAGGTGAGATTGCAAAGCTCTAACAGTACCGAGGATTTACCTTATCCCAGAATTTTTTTCTCAATCACAAAATAAGCCTATCGGTTTTAATATTATAGCAGTAATATTTATATTCCCAGTAAAGTCATCTAACTATTTTATAAAATATGGAACTGTGGTGCTTGAGTTTTACTCCTAATGCATACCAAATAATAGATGGAACTATTTTCAAGCAGGGAGTAGTACTATCGTGGGGCTACGCTACGTAGGACTTAAGGCGAGATTATAACGCTTTCCCTGTCGAGGATTAACTCTATTGGATAGCTGTAATCTTACAAAGGAATAGTGTTCCTTTAATTCCTGAAGCGCGCATGGCCCGGCGGTTAGTGTAGAACGCCATTTGCGTTCTATCTTCGCATTTGCGTTCATCTATGCAACTAAGCAAAACGGGCGCGGTCGGCTGTGAGATGGGCGACCGAGTGGCAAAAAATTTCATGCGCGTTTCCGTGCTTCGGAGGGGACGTTAAGCCGTTGGTCCCGGTTGTTGTCGATAGATAACAGTCGTTAAACCTTGTCGGAGGCCTTATGAGCGGTTTGAAAACATCCGACAGCATGTTTGCCACTTACCCGCATCTTCACCAACCCACATTGGAGCAGCGCGGTGGAGTAAGCTCCAGGTCTCCCCAATAATGGGAAGAAACCCGTGCCCAGCAGTGGGATGCAAAAAAGTTGCAGCCCATATAATTCCTTGCTAAGAAATACTGCTTACATTTTTTAAATATTTTTATATCATGGAATACTATTCCATTTGAAAATTCATATATTTTTGTAGTTTTATATTTACGAACGAAACGTACGAAGAAAATAAATATTTGAAGTAAACTAAGAAAAATGTAACGCTTCCCAGGCACACATGTGTACATATGTACTAGGATTTAGGATGTCGTAGGAACAATGGACAAGGACAAGACTACCCAGACTGACTACATAAATTTTAACTAATCATTAAAATTTCTTCCTCGTCGGAAATTACACTTTACGATCGACAATTCGGCAAGGCATAAGTTGTGCCCTAAGATTCGTCAATCGAAATAAGAATAAATAAATATAAATATCTTTGGACAATTTTATTCACACAACACCATCTGATTCCAAACTAAGCAGAACTTGTACTATGGTAATCAGAAAGCTGATAAACATACTTATATAATTCTAAATACATAATTAAACATATAAATTAATACCCAGACACAGAACAAATAGTCATGTTCATCATACAACTATGTATTTTGTCCTGGGTGGAAATCGAACCCACGACCTCAAGTTTCGCAGTCGGCTCATCATCCACTACGCCACGGAGGCTGTCAAAGAATAACAAAATATATAAAAACTGCAACCTCACGAAAAGCTTAGGACCAAATAAAATAAAAACGTTTTCCACTCCAACAAAAAAATGCTGACGGAGACGACGGGCCTATCGATTGTATTGTGTTCGTTTTTCCGGAAACCAGTGAAGTGCACTGAAGGTAATAAAACATCTATAGCGTCCAGTAGTCCTTAAACAAATAAGCATTTCTGAAAATATAATGATATAGTAATATGGTAGAGCAGCGCTGGCCGAGTGGTAAGGATGCGGGAGATATCGAGTTCAACCCCTCGACGCGCACCTCCGTCAAAAGAAATTTATGTGCGCATTTTCATCGCTGATCCACGGTGATGGAAAAGATTGGGATATTTAATTGATTACGATGTTATCCATCACTGTTCATGCCTAAGAGAAACTCATAATTTCTGAAAGAGACATAAGTAATATGAATAAAGCTTCAAATAGAAAAAAAGTTTTCATTTGAACAAATAATTTTTTTACTTTTTTTTTACGTTTACAGGAAAACTGTGAAATGCACTAAAAACTATTAAAAATAAAAAAGCCAATATTTAAATAAGTGGTTACGACCAATAAGTACATGCCTGATGCTTTTTAAATTATAGATGGAAAATATTTCTGAGCAAGGAATAGCGCTATCGTTGACTGCACGGAGTTGCCACTTGAGACTGTATTCAGTATTAACTTTATTTGACTTTCATAGTCTTACGCAGGAATAATGTGCGGGGAATTCTTGGAAATATCGCATATACTCGGATATCATTGGAAGCACGTGGCATATTTAATTTTAGTTGCCTTGTGAAATGAGCCAATTTATAAAGCGTGTTAAAATTCTAAACGGAGTGTTTCATTTCATAATCATAATCACGTTTAACTCACATAAAATAATAAGTTAACAGAAGAAAAAGAAGATGAGAATCGATCTGCAACTTTTAGGGCATTATGATAGGACAAAATTTCAATTGGAATAAGTTTTTGTCCACACGGACATAATTTATATTTCTAGAATTTTATATTCATCACGAGAAACTAACTAACAATAACAACATGCGTGGCTAACCTTATAATTGCATTATACATGAATCTTTGTCATGATATATTTAGAAATGGCGTAATTATTATAATAGCTCAATGCCATAGAGTGACTATTATAAAAGCGCTAGTTTATTATGCGTATAACTGACGCGTAATAACTATGAAAGCCTATAATTCTAATATACACTATATATATCCGGGAATGAAAACAATTAACGGGTTATTAGGAGGGCGTGGGCGTACTCACGATTTGCATATCATGTTCATTTCACCAAAGCTATTTGAATAATTGTTTAATTCCATTTGCTGTGCATTCAACCGGATATGATGATTTATTGCTCAAATTGGAATGTTCGCTTAGCTTGAAAGGATAAAATGTTATTATAAATTTTTATAAATCAGTAGTTTAAATGACATTATTTTAAGTACAGATAACTTGTTTATGCACTTTATATCTTATTTGGATATTGGTATTTAAAGTTTTATGAAAAACAAAATCATTAACAATCCCACGCAAAAACATTACAACAAAATCAAAAGAAGATAATATGTTTAGGGTACTGTTTATATCCATTACACATATTTTTTATAATATTGTTATTACTTTTACTACTAATAATTCCTAGATCCATGATAGTATAATAGATGCATGCATTTTTTTTCTTTGTAGTGCCTATTTAATAATTTACATGGATACAAATAAAGGAGATTTGTGTATTATTTATTGAATTTCTTTTCATTATTTCAGTGACATATTAAAGATACGTCTATTTTATTTTGTTATAATATACCTTTATAATAAACTTAATATATAACATATTCATCCGAGGTAAAGATATTCCAGCAATTTGCATATCATACACGTTTCGAGAGACGAATTTGAATAATTATTTGGTACAATTTATAACAGTTTTGCATACACTAATTTCTAACAATCGTTTGATACTAGAATTCCTATTTTTTTCTTTTCCTTAGGATATACTATGGTACAAATTCAATAGTAGCGCGTTGACTGATAAAAGTTTTTACATAGAGAGACAGTCGTGGTTTGTAGTCATTGTAGCTACGAGAAACTGCTACGACATATTCGTAGACATATGTATTGTAGTGTTGTTTGAAGAAGTATAAGTTACCTATGAGGGCTTATAATTGCCTAAAAAGTAGCTATACAAAAATATTTTTATACAAACGATCCTTAAGACTGCTACTAAATAACAATAAAATTGTTATATCGAGCTATTGTTCTTGTATAGAGTGACACAGTATCGAATTCTGATAAAGAGTATGCCGGTAGAGTCCAAAGCAATTAGTTGTTAAAACAGTTTGACTATGAAACAGCTCAATGTTTTTTAAGTAATTTAATTTTTAACTCCATATTAAATCTTTAACATTATGCTCTACTTTTATTTTGACACTAAACATTTCCTTTTGCAAGAGTTTCATACTTTATCGCAAATTTAAATTTGAAGTAAGTATACTATTTCAGCGGGTCAGTTCAGTAGCACTGAAGTTATAAAATAATGTCTAATAATGTAATAAATGGTAAAGACAGATCTCTGTTCAGAATATAACAATTCTGAATTCTAAACTTTCAGAAGCAAGGTTGTGCAATTGTGCATTACCTTAGTATAATAGTCAGCTCGCCGTGAATTGTTCAAAGACTAAAACACGTCAAAGGGAAAAGGGCTACAAAGCGAAAGTTTCAGCCTCCTACTGAGAGCTAGAATACAAGACGGTATAGAATTTGGCTGCTTGAATTTTTTGCGTTCCATTGCAAGGTTATCTCTCCATTATTATTGTTGTATTATTATCTATACTAATATTATAAAGAGGATTTGTATTTTTGTATGTTTGTAATAAATAAACTCAAAAACTACTGTTCCGATTTCAAAAATTCTTTCACCATTAGAAAGCTACATTCATCCTGAGTATCATAGGATACCTTTTATTACAGGAAAATGCTTCATTCCTACGTGAAAACGGGTAATAGGGTCAACGCGGTTGAAGCAACTGGCTAAACGCCTATGATTTCAATATAGCCTGGAATAGCACACAGGCTATTTTTTATCCTACGGGAACCCATTAAACGGGTCCACGCGGGTGAAGCCGCTGGCGGAAGGCTAGTATAGAATATTAGCATTGTAATATTGTACGTATTGTAATAATGTATGTATCTCCACCAACCCGCATTGGAGCAGCGTGGTGGAGTAAGCTCCAGGCCTCCCCATTAAGGGGGGAGACCCATGCCTAGCAGTGGATCGCAAATAGGGTTGCAGCCAATAATGTACGAATTTTTTTTATTTTAAGATGTAGATATTCTATTTCACGAAGTACAATTAGCTCTGGTTGATGTAGGGATGCGTATTTTCAAACGCTCGTGTGCGTAAGCGTTTGAAGCATAAGCAAAGAAATCTGAATATCTCCGTCATTAATAAAAAACTTTAATCAAACGGTAAAAAATGAAATTGTGCAATAACTACTTCTTCTTGTTTATGGTAATGACTGTTAAAACTATTCTGGAGTCGGTGCCCATTCAGAACGAGAAGTACGATATTTTACTAAGGGCCCGACTCCAACAATAGGTTCAAAATTCATTACCATAAACAATAAAAAATAGATACTGAACAATTTTATTTTAAATCGTTTGTAGTCGGTTCTATTTTTTTTGTTAATAACTTAATTAATTTCACTCTTTTTTGTTCTCCTTGATTTCTCTGGGTTAGCATCATCACTTTGACTTTGACTTTGACTTGGTGACAATTGGACCACCTCGGTAATGTAAGATTTCAAACAAAACACAATTAGTTGAAAAAAAATCTCTCAATCCTCTTCCATCATTAGCTCAGCAACATGAGATGATGATTATTATGCACAAGTACGAGTATCTCTTATGCTGCAGAAAGTATAAGAAAATTAATGTGTGTGCCTATAGAATTTGAAAGAGAGAGAGTACTGACAATGGGACCACCTTGGAGTATAAGCATACGAACAAAAAAAAAAACGGGCCACAAACAGCTGAGTAATCGGTGAACATATTTAATATATAAAAAATACATACAGCTGAATAGCCTCCTCCCTTTGGAAGTCTGTAAAAAATGTATAGCTTTATTCAATATCAATGATCATGTGATGTGTGATGATGTGTTAATAAAATAGTCTCTTTGTACATGCAATTTTTTTTCAGATGAACTTCAGAAGACTTCAAATGGTAAAAAACTTGTTCAGTACCTAATTCTTCTTGCTTATGGTAATGACTCTTAAAACTATTTTTGGAGTCGGGCCTTAGAAATAATAATTTAATAGTTTACCGTTTAAAGTCGGTTCTATTTTTTGTTAAAAAGTTAATTAATTCGAAAAATTATTGATGCGATGATGTTATTATATAACCACTACCATCGTTTTGCTTGATAGATATAGATATTATTATAAAAAATATGATAACATGATTATCCTGCTTGTTGTCATTGCACCTCAATAACCTTCTTTCCGATTTTAAATATAACGTTATTAATGAATAATTTTTGATAACAAAAAAAGGAAAGCGTGCACAGCATTCGATGTTTCTAAATTGATGTAACTCGACGATTTACGAATACTATCATCTAAGATAGCGTCATAGCAATGCAGTGATGCTTGATCTCTACATATTGCTAGGAATTGGAATGCCTCATAGCGCGTGAAGCTTGCCATTATTAAAGTCTGCCCGAATTGTTGTCGATAGTAAGTCTTTATAATGAACGTTTTTTAACTCTAAGAATATATTTATAATCAACGCGAATATCTTAAATGAAAAAAACTGAAAATTATAAAAAATTTATTGGAAGACACTACAATACGAAATTATAATTAAATTAAAATTATAATATTTATTTATTTAGTTACTTTTACTATTTATTGTTTTATAACAATGGGCAGACTAAAAGTCCATAAACGAAATTTTGCCGATTTCGCGGATAATTTCATCTCAATATGAGATGAATATGAGATTTTGCAGTTTAAGTACAGTATTTCCATAAGTTTTATTGCACAATATGACTGATTATTTAAATAGTAAACTATAAAATTGGCCACTTTTTCATTTTTATTATGTTGTTTTGCGTTTTACGTTGTTTTGCGTTAATACTTAGACCTGAAGACGGTAACAGTTTTGTAAATTTTATTGTAATAGGTATACCTAGACTATTACATATTTCCGTATCATTTTAAAACCTAAACGGATTGAAAAAATGCTTGCTGTAAAAATCACATTCACAATAAATTAGTAACTTTTTGCCATACAAAAAATATTAGTAAAAGACATTGAACTTTATCAATTTTGAGAGAAAATGTATAAGACATAAATACACTACAGTTCATAATCAATCCGTTTCCTGAAAAGAAATCAAATTATCATGAAAATGTGGTACTAAATATCTTTTAAATTTATCTAACACTCGCATTATAATTCTTTACGTATACTAAAAAAGTGGCTAATGTATAATATAAAGTAGTTAGTAATAACTTATATTGTGCAATGAAACTTATGGAAATACTGTATTTTAACTGCAAACTCTCATGTGTTAAATCAGGTAAATCAGCGAATCAGCAAAATTTCGTATACGGTCTCTTAATACCTGATGGCAATCTCTACCAGTCAACCGTTGGCGACAGTGGAAAATTGTGGTAGGCGTCATAAATACATTGAGTGAAAGAAAACGGAAACTGCTGCTGAATTTGCGAGCTGGCAAGTCACAGTCGCCTGACCACAATGCGATCAAACTAAGTATAGAATTGACGTTTGGCCATGTTGTGATGTCATAGCCGCTGTATTAAAAAATAAAATTTTCGATGTGTATTTTTTATTTACTGTAGATTTTTTTTTTCTATGTAGTAGCAGACGAGCATGCAGGCCACGAGGTGTTAAGTGGTCGCTGCAGCCCATGGACATCTACACACACGTCAAGCACACACCAAACGCCTCCTGGAAGTCTGGCCGGCAACTGCACCTTTCTACAATAGAACTGCTTCATCGCAAAAGTGGGTGCAGCGGTTGTAGTTTCCCGGGCAAGGTCTACCACCTATAAATACATAAGTAATATTTACTTATTTAGAATAATAACATGTTTTGCAAAACATACTTTTCAGGTAACACTTCGGTTGAAGGTCATGTTCATTCCTATTCTTAGTTTGATCGCATAGTACGTGCTAACTGCTCCAAGGTAATTCTCACGCGTACAATTTCCTTACTTCATTCTTTTCTTCCTAAAACTTAGGACATTTCAATGATGTTTAGTGCAAAATAAGTTTTCATGCCAATTCCAGAGTTTTCTGAATTTTATAATAAATTGACTTGAAAGTACTGCCAATTATTATATAAAAAGCTACTTAATATAAAAAGAATTAAAAATTTATGGTATAAAAAAAATTTTAATGAGAGTATTCGTTGTACATCACTCATTCCTAAAAATAATTCCTAACAATTATTTTTGTACAGTAACTGGCGCGTTAAATAAACTATATTGGCAATTAAAATTAAAATCAAAACAAAACATCAAGCAGTTATTTTGTTGTTAACGAGGGTATGCTGCCGTCGTTCTGGGCACCATGGTGCAATCTGGTCTTTTAGATGGTATATATCTACATTTTGTAAAATATGTACATACATAAACTATCTTTTAATTTTGAGGTAGTTTTAATTGTAATAAATAAATTAAACAAAGGATATAGAAAAAATAGGTATGTATACCACAAAAAGTTTATTGCATGTTTTGCATTTCATTAATATTATCAGATTTAACCGTAGATTTTTTAAATATACTATCATGACGTAGTCAAAATAAAATGTCTATGGATTTAACAGAAATTAGTTACGTGAAAAAATCTTCTATAGCCGGAATGGTACAGAAACTACGTTTGATTTTAAGATTCTTAAATTTTCATAAAATTATTATGCAATAAAAGACGTTTATTGATCCCACTTAAGACTTTCAGGTACGGTGCCTGCCTACGTGATAACCACTCAAAGGCAATTCTCACGCGTGCAACTTTGTACGTTCATTGTACTTTGTACCTTCACATACTTTTCATGCCAAGTCTGAAAGTCAAAACTTTTGTAAATTCAATAATTGTCTGTGTGTATCTATGTCATAAAATATTGTTTGATCCTTGTTCTATGCGATCTTAGCTTCAAAAAGCCACATTATGCTTATCAACACAATAACTGAAGTTGAAGATAGGCGTGTCTTTTGCACTTTTTTGTTATTTAGGGAAACCTTCAAAAGGTATCTGCGCAGATTGGGAGAGATAGCGGGCTTTGTAGGATTTGTGCCACACTAAAATCCCCTCGATGACCTGCCTCAGTGCTTGGGGCCAGGGTCTCAGGGTGGAACGCATCAGTTTCCTCTATGTGCGGTGTCTTTAAAGGGCTTGTCTTGGCGATGTTGCTCTCCTACACCCTCCGGAGTTTACGACAGCATAAAGCCACGCACATACCGACATACTTCCGGGGGCCATAGGCAGGATGGTTCGAGCTTTCACTCTCTCCGCAAAAACCCCACGATTCCGCTTTTTAGTCTCCTCTTACGATTTATTATTACGATTATATTATTACGATTCGGCAAGGGATACCATAGCTAATAGCTAGCATAGCTTTTGTAGCTTGTGTTAAGATACAATAATAAAATCGGCGAAAAAGTTTACTATTGATCAATATGATAATACAGAGATCATCGAGCTGCAATGGCCGTTTGGTAAGGACTGCGGTCTTGAACACGGAGATCCCGACTTCAAATCCTCGGCGCCTCTCTCAGAGGTTCTGACAAGGAAAAAAAATCTTGTAGTGTGCGCATTTTATCACTGCTCAACGATGATGGAACATATTGTGTTATTTAATAGATTTTTTCCATCGCCTTGCATACCTAAGAGATATACATAATTTCTCTACCAATCTGTACTTGGGCCAGCGTGGTGGTGTGAGATGAGACCTGTGCCCAGCAGTGGGACATAAAAAAGGTTGAAAAAATAACAGCTGTCATATCACATACTCCTCCAAATATCTCTTTAAGTAAATGTGTGTACATTATTATATTTAAGCGCGTTAAAATATTCTGACTGAAAATTACAAAACAGAACGGAAACAAGCGCCACATTTAAATAGAATCACGCGTAAAAGATATTTTAATACCTACTGTATTACCTACGTCATAAACACTATTTTAGGAAGCAATATCTACCTGCAACATAATGGAGCAATACAGGCAACAAAATCATAGGTTGACTGCATATCCTATCAAATATTTTCATCAAATCGTAAAGAAGTAAAATGGATTTTATCGATCGCACTAAAGACATTAACGTGGAGACAGTTTTAGCTGCAACCCTCTATTGCTTGTGCCCCAAACGTGCCGTGTTCTTGGGTACGGATCATTGATCAGAATTTGGAAGACCAGGAGCTCACTCCATCACACGGCTCCAATGCGAGTTGGTTTAGATTCAAAATAATGCTTAAGCCGCTGATCGGCCTCCGATGGGTTTTACGGCTGCCTTATGTCGATAACAACCGGGACTGGCGGCTTAACGTGGATATGGGGGATATATACGTGGAATTTGATACTAGCGTTCACCAATCTCACATCTGACTGCGCTCGTTTTGCTTAACTGCGTAGGTCGGCCACAGCAGGCGTGGCGGAGATTTGAATATGTCCCCTTCTTGTGAAGTGTACTTTGTATCATGAAAGATTAGAAAATCAAATAAACTTTAACTCGTAATATGATATTCCCTTAGAGCATCACAGGCACTGACAGGTATGACAACGGGTGAGTCAGTACCTTTGACGCTTTAAGGATATTCCTCACCAAAATAATTACTCGATTACTTTACTTTATTACGTAGATGATGCGGCAGAAAAATGCAGTCTATCTTCAATCACAAGTAATCTATCGTGCCTTTCAAAGATTAGAAAATTTTATGTCATCTTAATATGAAATGCTGAAATGATGGATTAGGCAAGATGGCAGTGTTTGTAAATGGTACGCAAATTGCTTACGCTTCTTTCATGATTGAAGGCTTACGGTTATGCAGTGTCGGTGTCTGGGGTATTTTAGGACGATATTTGGCCTTAAATACAAGGTACTTAACCCTACTTAATGACAAAGCATCTGAAAGTTCACATTTTAAATTGATACTGATAATAAAATGGCAACAACTAAAAGCTAAAATAAATTAAGTTTTTAACAAAAAAAAAGAACCGACTTCAAACGGTAAAAAATAAAAAAATTCAGTAGGTACCTACTTCTTCTTGCTTATGGTAATGACTCTTAAAACTATTTTTGGAGTCGGGCCCTTAGTAAAATGTCCTGTCTTAGTATATATAGTTTTTCATTCAATTCAAATTCATTTCTTACTAATTATCTTGCGATATCACATAGATGAGGCGGTGAAAATATACGCAGCTAAACATTTGTGACACTCAAATATCAGTATGATTTTATATCAGCTTGATATAAAGTACCGACACGATGGCGATGTTTATAAACATACGCAAATTGCTATCGCTTTTTGGCTCTTTATGCTTGATATGATTGAGGGCTTACGTTTATAAGTGTTCGTATCTGGAGGTAGAATTACAGGTTTTAAATTGAGAGTACTAAATTCTTTTAAATGAAAGAGTACCTAAAAGATACGCAGACTTCATTTTTAATTTGATACATAAAACAAATTAACAATAATTAAAAGCCAAAAATTTAAATGTAAAATACTTATTATTGAATCATTCTGTTGTACCATATTTACAACGATTACATATTATATCAGGAGAGTTAAACACGAATGAATCTCCCAAAACGTTACTTAAAACTGATATAGTAAATTAAAGAAAACTTAGTAAACTTTACCGAGTAACACGATATTCTTCATTAAATTTATTACAAACGTGATTACCGCTCGATACAAAACTTATCAGCCTTTCAGAAGAGTAATTTTCATACTTAGAAATATGAAATACTGAAATGATGGATTGGACAAGACGGTAGCGTTCACAATTTGCTTTCGCTTCCTTGTAGCGCTCTTTATGTTCTACATGATTGAGGGCTTACGTTTATGGCATGACAGTGCTTAGGGTACAATTCTGACACAGTCTTACAATCAAGGAATGAAACCTTCGAAACGTGAATTAAAACTGATTTACTTAAGTTAAGAACATTTTATAAATTTTAATCTCACACTATATTCCTCATAAAAATGATTAAGAACGTGATCATCTCTCGACATAACATCAAAGGTGGAAAAAAAAACAGTTAAAATTAGATCATTTGTGAGGCTAATATCAGCCTTTCAAAAAAGTGATTTTCATATAAAGTAATATGAAAAGCTGAAATGATGGATTGGACAAGACGGCGGTGTTTGGAATCGTTCGCAAATTGCTTTCGCTTCCTTGTAGCGCTCTTTATGCTCAAAATGATTGAAGGCTTACGTTTATGGCGTAACGGCGTCTGAGTACGCTTTTTGGTACAGTCTTGTAAACACGAATGGATGCCACAAAATATACGCATTCCGCTAAATTTTTATTAATATTTTTATATTATGACTAATATAAAAATAATTTGAAGGTATTACTGATACCCACAAATACATATCTATATCTGTGCTAATCTGTAATCAAAATTGCTTTAATTACCAGTATTATTTTTCATATAGTATTTTCAGTAGATTTTCATCTAGTATTTTTATAAAATACTCACTCATTTTCTTTCACAATTCCTTCGTCACTTTTTTCATTAATAGATGCACTTTGTTCAATTTCGATATTTTAAACACTTGATATAAATTAATTTTACAAGTACATAGACAGTCGAGCCGTCAGCTGTCACCCCTCCGTCTTACGAATATACGATCAGGCCACGTGTCCTAACGCGAGTTTAACATTTTTTACCCATCCCAAAAAAAGTGCACAACGCCGCTAAAGAAGTTTTCACTTCAAAAAATATAAATGCAAAAGTAACTCTGTCTGTTTGTTTGTCTGTTACGCTTTCCCGCCTAAATACAGATAGAGTGTACCTTAGGAAAGGACATAGGATGGCTTTTATCCTAGAGGAACCTACAAAACGGGTCCACGCGGGCGGAGGCCTAGTAAATAATAAAAGTTTATAGACATGTAAAGTAAGTTACAACGTACATTATTCCTAACATTAGATGAAGCTTTTTTTAGACGCTAGGTACTGAAAGGTGATAAAATACTTATCTACTCTACAGATTAAAAAAAACTTGAAAGTCCAAAATTTACATTATTTTCTGATTTTTCATTGCATATTTACGTCACCGTACTTACTTTAAGTATTACGACCAACTAAGATAACACAAATACCACAACTTGGAAACATAGATTGTAATATTTTATATTGAAAATAGTGTTTTGCATAAGACAGCTAATGCCCGGCCGAGCAGAGGTTTGAATGAAAGTAATAATTATATTTCTAACAAACTTCAATCTCAAATGGGTAGAACCAAAAGTTGAATTTAAGCCAAAAGAACTTTTTAATAAACATTTTAAAAACTCAAATTGATTAACTATCGTTATCTACTTTGGGTGCCTCCGCTTAAAATAGAGAAATGAGAATTTGATCAAAGAGTTTTTGATGGTTAGTGCATTTGTGGAAAGAGTTTTATTTATATATTTTTTTGCCAATATGATTATCTTCTTAATATAAAAAAGTAATCCTATTATAAAGCAACGAATATATTATTATTACCCAGAAGAGACTGTCTTTAAATAAGCAAGGCCCTGAGGGGCTCTGCCAAGTCGCTTGCCGAATCAAACCCACGGAGTAAGCAATCACCATCGGCTTTCGGATCTTCTAGAGATGCTTTCGGATGTTCAACGTTTTTCATAGGAACTACTCGTATTAATATCACTCGGCGCTAAAAATCATTATTAGTTTTAATTATTTACGGTAAATGACAGTGGTTAAACCGTGGTAGATGCTTGATTTATATCAAAACTACAGTATGAAAACCTCCAAAGCTAATTAGTGACTAATAACCATCTGCACTAATCCATATTGGAATAGTGTGGTTACTTTACCACTCCATTTTTTTAAATACATGAATGACACTCTTCTCACAACGGATGAGGTACAGAGGACACTCACACGCACGGCAAAGAATAGTACCGAAAAAATATTAGTGATGTTGCAGCTGTGTCTTGAGGCTTGCTTAAGCATCAATATACTCGTATGGCCGTCTCTAGTAGAGTTGGTGCCATAATAGATTGCTGCTCTGCGTCCAAGCCGAATATAACTTCATTTATCAGATTTTCCACTACCAACCGACTTTTAGGAATTTTATTGTAATAATTAATTTTCTTACACCCTTAAATAAAGTATCTAATAATGTTCTCAAATGATCCCCCAGTTGACGTTCAAACGGTTTTAGGATAATATTCACCTTTTCAAATAGATATTTTTAGGTATTTATTTATCTTTAGAAGTCTTTTCATTTACACAGAATTTTCGAAATTGGAAACAAAATCATTTCACTTTACATACACACATACATTTAAACATATCATAAGCATATATAGTGCATACATATATTTATATATATAATACATACATACTATACTTATGCATACATACATAATAAATAAATAAATAATATTAGAAGAGAGATGTATACCTACCCGAAAGGAAAAATATAATAAATGTTTATTTTTTTTCTTTTTTATTCAGAAGTATCACAAGTTATGTAAACGTCGTTGCATGTAATTCACTCTGCATCATTAATTACTCTGATGTAGTCTTGTAGTAATGCGATTTTCAGCAATTTTTATTGTAAACAAATCACGATATAAATTCCCGTTTTTACAACCAATCACTACAGCTGACGTGACCTTCGACTGAATTTCCGGCATAGATTGAGTACAAAATCGATGAGTGTGGGGAGGGCTTAACGTAAGGTCAGTAGGCGACTTAGGCGCGTCTTCGGACATACGCCTACGCACGTTTACCTATTTCCAACCACTTAGACGTATCACGATTCTTCGCTCAAGGTTAATTGTATTACTCTCCTAAGTCAATAAATTGCCACAACTATCAGCAATTCATTTACGTTTATGCGTAACCTTGGCAGATTTTATTACAACTTAATATTCCTTAAGTGGAACGAATAAAAGCAAGTATACATTTTTATATGGTCGCTGCATCTGCCCTCATTTGCCGAAAATGTCCATACACTTACATGCGTGTATACATATGCATACATACATATATTTACACGCAACCTCAAGCAAGGCTTTTGCCTGTGGTTGTACACAGTTGCGCTGCTACTCTAAAACTAGCTTTATGTAAGTATCATCGACAACTGCAACTTTCCATCGAAACATATTAAAATTGCTTCAGAATAGAAGTGGGTGGGTGGTGGTACTTCCCCGGGAAAACATTACATTGTGACCTACTAGGTGCTAGAAATAAAATATAATTAAGACATAATGAAAGTCTTCATGGGTAAAGTGCGTCAGGAGAAGAATTCAAACAATCTTTACAACTAAGAAAAACAGGTGAGGTCAAGATTAAGATTGGAAACCGCTAGTTGCAAAAAAATTCATCCTCATTTGCGTGCTTCGGATGACGTTAAGAAGTCAACAAAAAGCAGTTCTTTAATTTGTGTGAAGGCTTTCGGGCTGTTCTAGTTACATGGAGATACCTGCGCTTGTAAGTGGGGCGAAAAATTTGCTGCAAGCAAACAAAGTAATATAAATCTTTTTTACAGGTTAATGCAAAAGGTATACTGTCCACATAAAGCAAACATAAATCCCCAGAATAGCAACCAAATGCTATTCAACAACGAGACTATGTATTCTTAATTGCAAGAATGGCATAGCTTTACTTTTTCTTTCTAATTATACTCCAGAAAGCCTTAACAGGGATTGCTTTTTATTAAAACACTGAACGAACAAGACCTGCGCCCGAAGCGTTTTACTTTCATGATCTTTGTGCTTTTCGTTAGAATATATGGGTGAATGATATTGAACGTTATTTGAATTCGTTAAATAATAAATTATATAATGTTTTGTTATTACGTATAAAATCAGTAATTAAATATAAATATCTTTAAATAAATATCTTTAGACAATTCACATAACACCATCTGATTCCAAACTAAGCAGAGCTTGTACCATGGTAATCAGAAAGCTGATAAACATACTTATATAAATCTAAATATATTCTTAAATAGACATATTGACACCCAGACACAGAACAAATAGTCATGTTCATCACACAAATATTTGGCCTGGGTGGGAATCGAACCCACGACCTCACGCTTCGCAGTCGGCTCATCACCCACTACACCACGGAGGCTGTCATAAATAAATTATACAAGATAAATTTATTTATGCTAAGTTTTTTAAGGCCATGTAGTGTAAAGTACATATACATACATGCCATATTGCCATGCCGGAGTCTCGCTTGAAGTTGTATGAAGTTGCCCTGTTACTCCAAATGATAATTTCCGTCTGGTCTACAACTGCACACATCGAAACCCAATAGAATTATTTCCCGGCAGAACTAGATTTACGTATTTAAAACTGTACTATAAACTATGTTAAGTTCAAGTAAGCTATGTCAAGTTCAAGTGATGATAAATGATCGCTGCACCACACGGACATCTACATATTGCTATGCCGGAGTCTCGCTTGAAGTCGTATGAAGTTGCCCTGTTACTCCAAATGTTAATTTCCGTCTGGTCTACAACGGCACACATCGAAACCCAATAGAATTATTTCCCGGCAGAACTAGATTTACGTATTTAAAACTGTACTATAAACTATGTTAAGTTCAAGTAAGCTATGTCAAGTTCAAGTGATGATAAATGATCGCTGCACCACACGGACATCTACATATTGCTACGCCGGAGTCTCGCTTGAAGTCGTATGAAGTTGCCCTGTTACTCCAAATGCTAATTTCCGTCTGGTCTGCAACTGCACACATCGAAACCCAATAGAATTATTTCCCGGCAGAACTGGATTTACGTATTTAAAACTGTACTATAAACTATGTTAAGTTCAAGTAAGCTATGTTAAGTTCAAGTGATGATAAATGATCGCTGCACCACACGGACATGTACATATTGCTATGCCGGAGTCTCGCTTGAAGTCGTATGAAGTTGCCCTGTTACTCCAAATGCTAATTTCCGTCTGGTCTGCAACTGCACACATCGAAACCCAATAGAATTATTTCCCGGCAGAACTGGATTTACGTATTTAAAACTGTACTATAAATGCATTCATTAAAAGTTGTAGAAGTACTCAGTTTGCGTTGTCTATACGGATACTAAGTACTCAATGTAAGATAGTCAAACGCGGTTATTGCGGCAGGATAGTGCGAAAGGTATGCTTACTGTCCACATTTCTTTGAAGCAAACATAAGTGTTCCATATAATAACAACGAAATTCCGTTTTACAAGACGTATGTGTATTCTTAATTAAACAATAGCATAGCTTTACTTTTTTTAATTATACGCGAGACCTTAACAAGGATTGCTTTTTTATCAAACCACTGAACAAGCGAGACTCGCGCCCGGAGCGTTTACTTTCATTTTGTTTGTGCTATTCGTTAGAACATGTGGGTGAATGAATTTGAAAGATATTTGAAAATCGCAAAATAACATATCTGACGTTTGGTTGAAGGTAAAATAAATAATGTAGTTGAAAAACTAAAAAATAAGCTTGGGGTGCATGGTTTCAGTAGTAACATAAAAACCACCCTACGCTTATTTACAATAAAATACATTTTCTTTTATTTTTTACTTTTTAGTTCGTATTTTCACAAAAGCGTGTTTTTTAGTTTTTTAAACTACATTATTTTTTTAATTTTTAGTTGGATTTTTATTCCCATATTATAGCATTGTCATCGGCACTTGATCCCTGTGCAAATTTTCAAGTTAATCAGACGCTTAGACGTGTTAAAAATATAAAACTTTATATTTGTTTTATTAAGTACCTTAGGCCACGAACTAATCAGCCGCACCTCGTATATTTTTTTATACTGATGATCCTAGTTAGGACTTTAATAATAAAGTTATGAGATTATTATATTGTCATCGGCCCTTGACCCCTGTGCAAATCTTCAAGTTAATCAGACTCCTGGAAGTAAGTAAAAATGAAGATAAAGATTCCGTTACATACATTATACAGGTCAAGCTAATAAAAGCGTGTTAAAAATAAATAAAAAGTACTTACTTTTTATAAACTTCTACTGCGAGACACGCAAACTATGACAGACCTACCTCTGGCCTGAAGTCGTTTGTAGTTGTTTTGCTACTCCGAAGGTTTTTTTAATCTGCAACGGCAACGCATTTGTCTGCCAAAGTTTCGCTTTTGGTTGCTTAGATTCATAAAAAAGAGCATTTAAAAAAATATTTTCATAAAAATTTCCACTGCAAGTCGCTGCCAACGTCAGTCCCATTTTATTAATAATGTATTGATTGAAACTTAGTTCATTTCATAAGTTAAAACTCGAACCACGGCACAAATGACGCTGTTAGTAACGCGATACAATGGGAAAGTTAGTAATTGTAGCTCAAAGTTCCGGCTCTTGATAAGATTCTCTTATTGGCTGTCGATGTGTTTCAAACTGAAGTGATTTCTCTGCTAATGTATTACGCATCTGTTCCTCAGGTACTACATTTTCACATTCATTACTTACCTATGTAAGCAATCTGATATACAGAAAGAAATATTTTGAGGTTCAATTATTGGAAAAATTGTATGTATTATAATAAAAAAATATACGAATTATTATTAGCTAGCATTTTTTACATAAAACTAAGGACAAAATTGGAGGCAAATTTTGACGTTTTTCAATGTCTTTTGCTATTTCATTCCCTGCAAATAATATAGAAGCGATAAACTAACATCACTTAACTACAAAAATCCCCAGCTTCAACGCCCTGTTTTTAAACATATATATATTTTCGCAAAACCTAAATTTTTGAGTCAAAACTCAAGACCTCGGCACAAATGACGCGGTAAGTAACTACAATGGGAAACAATGGGAAAGTTGGTAATTGCAACGCGAAGTTCCGGCTCGTAATGAGATTTTGAAATTGGCTGGCGATGTGTTCCAAATTGGAGTGATTTCTCCGTTAATGTTGGGGTATTACTGAACTATTTCCCGTAGCTAGATAATATTAGAATAAAGTAACATTAATAAAATGTAAAATTGGGTGTACGACGCATCAGGACTTTAAGCAAAAAAAATATATACAAGATTAATCGAAACCCAGCTCCAACGTGAAAACTCAAGTCCTCGGCACAAATAACGCTGTAACACGGGATACAATGGGAAAGTTGGTAATTGCAACGCAAAGTTCCGGCTCGTAATGACATTTTGAAATTGGCTGTGGATGTGTTCCAAACTGGAGTGATTTCTCCGTTAATTTTGGGTGTTATTACTGAAATACTTCAAGGAGCTACATAACTCTACAATTTAGTAAAACTGACAAAATGTAACTTTGGATGCATGACGTATTAGGACTTTTAAGCAAAAAAAATATATATACAAGATTTATCGAAACCCAGCTCCAAAGTTAAAACTCAAGCCACGATACAGATGACGCTGTGAGTAACGGCATACAATGAGAAAGTTGGTAATTTCAGTGCGAAGTTCCGGCTCGTGATGAGATTCTGGAATTGGCTGTCGATGTGTTCCAAACTGAAGTACCTAATTTATCTGTTATTGTTGGGGTATTACGCATCTATTCCTTAGAGAATACAAGTTTTCTCACAGATTATTAAAGGAAATATGGATCACGTATTATTTACTACCTAGAGTCTGCTTAGAGTCCAATAATAACTTCTCTTTCTCCCATTCCTTCTCAACTCTTTCTCCCATTTTCTTGGTCTTTCTCATAACCTGTTTCAAACCAAACTCAACCCTCTTTTTTCTATTTCTTTCGATGCCCTCATCTATCAACCTCATATAGTTCATTTCAACATAGAAAATAATCCCCTAATGCTAACCAAAAATTTAACCAGGCTTTAAATGAAAATTGGTAAAATTGGTTACCCATATTTACTGATGCTTGCAAAATATCTGACGATCAACCCGTTGGTGCAACTGTATGGATCCCAAAATATCAATTATCATTGAGTGTCAATTGTCCCTCTGTTTCATTTATCTTCACGGGACAATCTATAGCTTTATTAGAAGCCATCCTATACATTTATTCCCATAATTTAACAAGGTCCATAATTTTTTCAGACTCCAAAAGCAATCTGGATGCTATCCTATCAAATTCTTTCAGATCCAGATCCAGGTTCCCCTTAATTTTGAAAATCAAAGAAGTGTTGTGGCAATGTAAAGAAAAAATCTTACAGGTTGCTCTGGCTTGGATTTCAAGTCACAGTGGTGTAATTGGTAACGAAGCAGTAGATTGGGTGGCTAAAACTGCAGTGCGTATTAGTACAGAGAACCATCACTACATTTTACTCTCAAGATTTGTGTAACGTTGCTCAAGTCCGGTCTCGAAATCTTTGGAAGGACCTTTGGGCTTCGTCTAAACTGATTAAAGGAAAAACATTTGGTGAAATCCAGCCTCAAATTCCTCTGAGACCTTGGTTCTTCAAATATCGATCCTTCTCCAGGTCTGCTACGTCCACTCTGTGTAGATTAAGGCTGGGTCACTGTAGTACGCCAGTTTTCCTTGCAAAAATCAGGGGATAAACTTCCGTTTAGAACATACCTCCAATAGATCAGAAATTTGGTACACTTATGTATTTTGACGCGCTGATCAAGAATATCATACCCAAAATTTCATGTTCAAGGTCAAACGGACAAAAAATTTTTTCGACGTATTGCCATAAATATAGATTTTAGAGAAAAATATTCAAACAAAAGTTATAGAGCATGAGAAAAATGATATTTTTTGTTCTATACATTTTTCGTGTAGGACCAGTGGTTTCGGAGAAAAATGTTAGTCATCCGAAATTGCTAGTTTTCGCCAAAACTCCATTGGTTTTGATATAATAATCTACTCACGCAGTTACCACGGGAAGGTTGGAGTTTGGTCTTAGAAGTGCATCTTTTTTTTTTGCTTTTATTTGATGGTACCATGTCGACGGAACCCCCGTTTCTTTTTTTTTATATTAATTAAAAAAAGTCCAACCTTTTTTTTTTTTGGTTTCGCTGGGGGAAATGCGTTACGCATCCCCTCCCGCAGAGGGGTATGTGGGACTCCCCAGGGTATACCCACTAAAACCCCCAGCGGCACTCCGTCTTCGCCTCTTGGAGAGGGTCTGGGAATCCGGCAGAGCCTTTGCGTCCAGTCCCCCTCCGGCGAGCCCCGCCTTTATGGCGAGCCCTTCGCGCCCCCCCCCCCTTATGATGGGTGGGGCAACGGGGACTGTCGAGAGTGCGCGATCGTCCCCGTATCCACTGATGGTGAGCGGTGCAATGCGGGCGGAGGAGCCTCCGCGCCTGTCGCCCGCTGCTCACCATCGGGAAGGTGAAGGCGGTCATACGCCCGCCTCCTCCGTCCCCTTCGCCGCTTCCGGAGCGCCGGCGCAAGAGGGTCTTCCTCTCGCGCGCGCTCCGCTGCCTCCTTCTGCGACATGACGGATTCGCAGAAGGAGGCAACCGCCGCCCACGCCCCCTCGCTCTCCAGCATTGCGCTCACAACGCAGGGGAGCGAGAGGTCCCGCCCGACCACCGCAACCAGACTGCGGCGCTGCTCGGACCACGACGAGCACACCTCGAGGGTGTGCTGCGCCGTGTCTTCCGCCACGCCGCAGTCGTAGCACGATGGGGCCTCCTCTCGACCAATTCGGTGCAAGTACGATCCGAAACAACCGTGTCCGGACAGTACCTGCACCAGGCGGAACGAGAGGAAGCCGTGCGCTCGTTCGAGCCAGTCCCTTAGGACCGGTCCGATGGCGTCCAGCGTCCGGCGGCCGAAGTGAGCGGCGGCGAGGTCCTCCGCCCAGTGAGCAATGACGGCATCGCGCGCCTGCTGTCGGACGGCCGCTTTCTCTTCCGGGGCCGGGCGCTCTCCAAGCGCCCTCCGCCCCGCCGTCCATTCGTACACCCTGGAAAGCACCTCCGCCTCGAGTTCCCAAGGCGGGGTGCCGGCCAGGGTGCACGCAGCCGCAAAGCTCACCGAGTGGTAAGCCCTGCCCACCCGCTGGGCGATGGCCCTCTGGGGCGCCCGAAGGGCGGCGGCGTTCTCCCTTCTACGAAGGGAGTCCACCCAAATAGGGGCCCCGTACAGGGCCATGCTCCGCAGGGTGCCGGCGTACAGCTGCCGGCACCGCTTGCTGGGCCCACCCAAATTGGGCATCAGCCACGAGAGGGCGTCCGCTGCCTTCAGCAGGCGCCCCGACAGCGCACTAAAGTGCGCGCTGAAGTGCCACCTGCTGTCGACTATGAGACCCAGTATTTCATCTGGGCCTCTACCGCTATGCGGACGCCCCTCACGTGAAAAAAAAAAAAAAAAAGTCCAACCTAACCTAACCGATCCCATTCATTTTAAATGATGAGTCCTTTTTGATTTTTTTTGGCGGGGGGCTTCGCCCCCCACCTCTCCCAACCCCACCTTTCACTAATCTATGAAACCCAAAAATGAATGTAATAAAAATAGAAAGAACCTCGCCCATATGAGAAATAGTCATCAAAGCTGACGCGCACACGCGCAAGGACCCCGAAACGTCTAAGCTTCGGAAAAAATTCAACGCTGCCTCCCGTTCGGCAAAGAAGCAAATAGCCAAGGCGAAGTTTAGGCACGTCGGCAGAATTGGCCAGCGTCTATCAAGCTACCCTTGCGGGAGTCGAGCTTTTTGGTCGCTTGCCAAGGCTGTCGAAGGAAACTTCTGTCGGTCGTCTCTACCATCTTTACGCAAACCGGACGATACTCTGGCTCACACGGCAAAAGGGAAAGCCGATCTCCTGGGTACCCTGTTTGCCTCAAACTCGACTCTGGACGACGGAGGTGCCACACCGCCGACCATCAAGCAGTGTGAGAGCTCGATGAAGGACGTGCGTTTCACTCAAAAGGCCGTCAGACGAGCTCTGCTAGCCCTCGATGTCAAGAAGTCGAGCGGGCCGGATGATATCCCCGCGATCGTATTAAAGACGTGCGCTCCCGAGTTGGCTCCCGTCTTAACGCGCTTATTCTCGCTTTCCTACACCACTAGTATAGTACCGTCTTCGTGGAAGGTAGCCCTAGTACACCCAATCCCGAAAAAGGGTGACCGCAGTGACCCGTCCAACTACAGGCCCATTGCGATAACCTCCCTGCTCTCTAAGGTGATGGAGCGTGTTATAAATACGCAGCTCCTTAGGTACCTCGAGAAGCACCGGTTGATCAGCGATCGTCAGTATGGCTTTCGCCAGGGCCGGTCGGCCGGTGATCTCTTGGTATACCTCACACACCGCTGGGCTGAAGCCGTCGAGGGCAACGGGGAGGCTCTGGCAGTCAGCCTGGATATCGCAAAGGCCTTTGACCGGGTCTGGCACAGGGCCCTTCTCGCGAAGCTTCCATCTTACGGTCTTCCCCTGAGGCTATGCAACTGGGTGGCAAACTTTCTGTCTGAGCGGCAGATTAAGGTCGTTGTTGACGGATGCTGCTCAGATATGAAACCCATTAATGCCGGTGTTCCCCAAGGCTCAGTACTGTCTCCTACACTATTCATTCTGCATATCAATGACATGCTGCAACAATCACGCAGTATACATTGCTATGCAGATGATAGTACGGTAGACGCACTATACACCTGTCGAGCCAATGCCTCTCGGTCACAAGTGGAGGAAAGTAGAATCAAACTTGTGTCTGAAGTCGAGAACTCTCTGGAGCGGGTCTCGGAATGGGGTCGACTTAACCTTGTCGAGTTTAACCTCACGAAGACACAAGTTTGCGCGTTTACCGCTAAAAAAACCCCATTTGTTATAGCGCCCAAGTTCCAGGGTACCGCGCTCACCGTTGGTGAAAGTGTCGGTATCTTGGGAGTTGACATTACGAGTAAAGTGCAGTACCGGAGTCATTTGGAGCACAAAGCCAAATTGGCGTCCAAAAAGCTTGGTGTCCTCAATAGGGCGAGGCAGTACTTCACTGCGGGGCAACTCCTGACGCTGTACAAAGCCCAGGTCAGACCCCATATGGAGTACTGCTCTCATCTCTGGGCAGGAGCACCAAAATACCAGCTACACCCATTTGACTCTGTTGAAAAGCGCGCAGTCCGAATCGTCAACGACCCAAGATTGACTGACAGGCTAGAACCGCTCAGCTTGCGAAGAGACATAGGCTCGCTCTGCGTGTTCTACCGACTTTACTATGGTGAGTGCTCCGAGGAACTTTTCAGACTAATGCCTACATCACCATTTCATGATTATACCACCAGACGAAGGTTAAAGTTCCACAGGCACCATCTGGACTCGTGGCGATCCTCCACAGTCCGCTTTGCACGCTCCTTTTTACCACGGACGTGTAGGTTATGGGACAACCTTCCAGCTGAGGCATTCCCAGTGGACTATAACATGGGGTTCTTCAAGAAAGCTGTAAAAAAAGCACTCCTCCAAAGCCGGCAATGCTCGGGTGGCTCCCCTGGGGTTGCCCGTGTCCATAGGCGACGGTGATCGCTTAACATCACGCGGCCCGTCTGCCTTTTTGTTCGGTTTACATATAAAAAAAAAAAAAAAAAAAGCTTTTGACCCTTCGGTAACGTTTTTCTCCGAAACCACTGGTCCTACACGAAAAATGCATAGAACAAAAAATATCATTTTTCTCATGCCCTATAACTTTTGTTTGAAATATTTTTCTCTAAAATTTATATTTATCGCAAAACACGCGAAAAACGGCGAAAATTTTTTTTGTCCGTTTGACCTTGAACATCAAATTTGCGGGTATTTTAGGTATGTATTGATATTATTGGAGGTATGTACTAAACGGAAGTACACCCAAATCAGGGTACGGGATAACTCATTGTGCGAGTGTGGAACAGATGAAGGTACCCTGGAACATATATTTTTTTCATGATCAAATTTATCTATCTCCCTTCTTGACATCCTTCCATCTTCCATTCCCCGTCCTGTCAATGTGATGTTTTTATTGTCTATGTCTACTACTGACCATAATTTTTTTCTAACATTATTGCATTTTATATCGGTAAACAATATAAAACTATAATATTAAATTATTTTATTATATGTTGTGATCGTATTGTGATGTCAACCTTTTTCCCTACAGATCTCTCTTCGGAGTCCATTGAATCAATTAGAGAGTACACGATGGAGACGATTGTATCGTCTCTACTACCTACGTAAAGTTGGCGGAATTGCGAAAACGCAGATAGCCATATTAAAAAAAACTGATGGCCCATTATGACGTTTTTCATAGTTTCGTTTTTTTTAGTTATTTTCATACGCTTATAAAAGAAGCACGCCTACTTTACTTTTACTCTGAAGTGACTCTATTTATTATATAAAAGTGATAAAATTACTTCATTTTAGGAAAAAACAATTTATTTTCTTGGTTTCATTTTAAACAAAACACTCATTGCCTTAGTGGTACTTAACATCGCCATCTGAAATAGCTTCCAATTAAAAAACAATATTGTCACAAAAAAAACACGCAACATGCTTGATTGAGGTTTGAACTCGGGTCTCTAGCTCCGCAGTCAGCCTATAATTCAATCTACGAAATTATTATAGAGCTCTTTCAAATTTTCTTTGTAATTTGTTTGAACGGCGGCGAATGACGTTTGACGGCGTTCTACGCCACATTATTATTAATATTCATTAATATTCACCAGCAGATGTCAGTAAGGGTCATATTTTTCAAGTTTATATTTAAATTGATGATTATCGCCGAAAATTCGAAAAAAACGACAATTTCTAAAAATCAAATCTTGCTGGATCAATCTATCAGCCCCGAAACCCTAGGGACTAAATTTCATGAAAATCATTCAGAGAGACAGAGAGAGAGAGAGAGATCCAACCTCAGTGAAACTGTTAAAACTTAGGACCCTGGCTCAAATGACGCTGTGAGTAACGGGGTACAATGGGAAAGTTGGTAATTGCAGAGCGAAGTTCCGGCTCATGATCTCATCACGAGCCGTTATTGGCTGTCGATTTGTTCCAAACTGAAGTGATTTCTCTGCTAATGTTGTGGAATTACACATCTATTCCTTAGGAAATGCAAGTTTTACTCAGCTAGGTATACTATAAATTTTTATTCTCGATTAACGATATGTCCCACTGCTGGGTACAGGTCTCTCCCCATTATTGGGGAGGCCTGGAGCTTACTCCACCACGCTGCTACAATGCGGGTTGGTGGAGATGTGGGTTAGTGGCTAACCCGCTGTCGGATGTTTTCAAACCGCTCATAAGGCTTTCGACAAGGTTTGACGACTGTTATCTATCGACAACAACCGGAACCGACGGCTTAACGTGCCCTCTGAAGCACGGAAATGCGCATGATTTTTTTTTTGCCACTAACGGTCACCCATCTCATGCCCGACTGCGCCCATTTGGCTTAGTCGCATAGATCGCTTGCGTTCTGCGCTAACCGCCGGGCCATGCTCGCTTCATTTAATTCACTTAAAAGTGTAATAATTAAACTGGTGGACCATTTCGAATAGTTATTTTATTTCAATTAGTTATGTCGGAAGTTTCCGACTCTGAAGCGATTCTACATAATATAAAAGTAATAATAACCTTACTCCACTTAAGAACAATAGTTAAAACATTAACTCTGATTTAACTTGTAAAATATCTAAAACTCGAGCCTGGGTACAAATGAGACACGGGATATAATGAGAAAGTTGGTAATTAAAGTGCAAAGGGCAGCCTAGCGTTGAGATCCTAGTATTGGCCGTCGATGTGTTTCACGCTGAAGTGATTCCATTGTTAATAGTGGAGTATTACTCAAGTATTCCGCTGGAAATACGAGTTATTATATTGAGTATTGATATAATTAATACATAAGTAAAAGGTATATTTGAATACATAGTATATTTGAATTGTCATGCGACAATTCTATATAACGTGGTAACGACCTAAGTTGTCGCATGACACTAAGGATTTTTTTTTACCTTAAATAAATGATTGATCTATTTGATGGCCAAAAACGAGCAAGCTATACCATATGACCAAGAGCTTTGGTTTGTAGAGTTGGTAAGATCTAGTAACTTTTATCAGTGAATGCTTGTAAGGTATCAATACAACATTAGATATAAGATTTATAAATTTTACTTATTGGCAAAAACAGACAATTTTTACTTCTAGTTACATTTTAACTAATACTGTATTGACTAAAACTTAGGATGGTATACAATGAGGAAGTTGGTAATTAAAGTACGAAGGTCAGTCTAGCGTTGAGATCCTAATATTGGCTGTCGATATGTTTCAATCTGAAGTGATTTCATTGTTAATGATACAGTATTACAGTACTATTATATATATTATGATTTATGAGGCCTGGAGCTTACTTCACTACGCTACTCCGCTAACGCGGGTTATTGGCAAACGCGCTGTCGGATGTTTTAAAAATGCTCATAAGGCAACTAGGTTTATCAATTGTTATCTACCTATTGATTATGGTAACGATGGCATAATTCACCATCTAAAATATGGAAACTTGACAATAGCAGTCACCCATCTCACCTCTGGCATCACCAGTTTCGTTTAGCTGCGTTAATCACTTGCGTTATTCGCCAGCCAGAATCATGCGTGCTGCAAATGATATTTTAATGAAACCCTGGCTGCAACCCTTTTTGCGTCCCACTGCTGGGCACGGGTCTCTCCCCCTTATTGGGGAGGCCTGGAGCTTACTCCACCACGCTGCTCCAATGCGGGTTGGTGGAGATGCGGGTTAGTGGCCAACCCGCTGTCGGATGTTTTCAAACCGCCCATAAGGCCTCCGACAAGGTTTGACAACTATTATCTATCGACAGCAACCGGGACCGACGGCTTAACGTGCCCTCCGAAGCACGGAAACGCGCATGAATTTTTTGCCACTAGCGGTCATCCATCTCACACCCGACCGCACCCGTTTGGCTCAGCTGCATAGATCGCTTGCGTTCTACGCTAGCCGCCAGGCCATGCGCGCTAATGAAACCCTATATGATCTTAATACATTAAGCATCTTTATAATTCTCTGATGGCGGTAGGACATCAGATAATAAAATTTGAGATTATTCTGAACCACTCTATCATTTTATTATCTCTGAATCATAACGTAATAATAAATATTTAATAAAACTCTTAATAACGCCTCACATTCATAGTTCCACACTTGTAGCATTCTCTGTATCGTGGACACTATACACACATGAAAAGTTGAAAGTCCATAAAAAATCCAAACTAAAATATTTAGGTAGAAAATTTACGGTCAGCAAAACCGTCCGGGATTTAAAAGTTGCTGAAAATAGATTAATATCCAGTTAGGCGTAGATAACAGTCCCGATGGGCCGAACGGAGATACTGGTACAATGGAAAACTTGGTAATTGTAGCGACGAACTTTTCACCCATCATAAAATCTGGGGCGTCGGTGTTTTTGAAACTGGAGTTACTTGCGCAATATTAATTCAGTAAATCCCTTCTTTGTTCGAGAATGGCTCGAAGTTTTAAAAGAATTAAATTGTCGAAACTTTTGTATTCAAAAAGGACATTAATATTGTCTTTTTTAGCCATTTCTGTCCAGAGTCTGATCACTTTTGAAGAGGTGATTGAGTAAGAAATGCAGCTATGTAGCTATTGTTCTAACAGTCTATAATTATAATTAAAAATAAATAATAGTCGTTATAAGTCAATTTTTATATTGGTATAGATTGACTTAAGTAAACAAAGCCGATACATAAATCCGCTATTTAACAGTGTCTCCTAATATTTTAGCTTCATATGGATCTGCTGCCCATATAGTAGATAAAGTACGAGTATCTGATGTTAAATCCAATATAACATAATTTCTCTCACCTTATTCTTTTTGGGCAAATTAATGAAAAAAATCGACAATCCAGGGAACGAGATGAATATATTAAATTGAGTGCGTCAAATTCTAAACAACTTTAGTCATTTGTGAATAAAAAGCTGACAAAAAGACTTCGTGACACAGAACTGAAGTTATGTTTGAAAGAAATGAGAATAAATAGAACGTGTTTGTAAAAGATATCAGTTTCGAATTAAGACTTTATATTTAATAGTTATAATAAAACATAAAATATAAGCAGTGTGAATCATCGAAAAGTAAGAGGAAAGGTAGACATGCATTGAATATAAATTATGTAAGGTTATCACCATAACATTATGATAAAAGAAACAATATAACCAATAATAGAACAACGATATACTAAACTGCTTTATTAGCTAACACACCATTAGTTACTCGATAACAAAACATGTTAAATTCAATACAATACAAAAATATTGCTTACAAGTTCAAATAACTTATGGTCATATATTTCCTTATACATACAATGTATAGATAAGGCGATTGAAAAGGCAGAACCAATAACAATAATAAATTGCGAATCAACTCACCAATAGCAAGAGAGCTGCGGCAATGAAGCGGTAACTTCGCAGAAAAAAACGCTTATCTCACTGTGATAAATTCAAATCCATGGTGGCAACAATACATTCGTAAACACGTTATCCGTGACAAAGAGTTATTAAATACACTGTTATTAGGATAAATAAAATAAACATTGTACGATGTCTCAATATCAGTGAACTTCAAAGTTTACGACACAGACAATCGAACATTCGACACGGGGTGGTTTTTCCGTCGCGCGGCGATGTCGTCGTCGTCCGACGAGACGCGACCGCACCGAACGACCCTCGGTACCAAACTGGCAGGGATGCTGTCCGTTGCTACGATACGACACCCGATTCCACCCCCAGTAGATTGGGCCGCCGCCCTAGACGAGTGGAACCGCGCAACCTAGTTTTATGTATAGACGCCACTGTCTGCGTAATAGCTCTTCAGATGTTTCCTGATAAAACGCGTTATGTTTATTGAAATTTCAGGTGTATTGAATGTACACAGGAGACATCATCTATCAAGGGAGCGCTTCTGACAATTTTCGTTTTGATACCCAATCGTACTTCCGGTATCGGTGTCCTTAAATCCTTCCGATTCAGTGTCGCCATAGCGATCGAATTCCTAAATATTTTTGGGATATTTTTGCTCAAGATATAAAAGTTGCAAAAATTTAAATTTGGATTACTACTCTATGTCTTGGGGGTCCTATCTCCGTCTTTTGAATATTTTTGAGAGCTGACATTTATTGAGCTGATATTTGTATTTTTTCGGAAGACGTTTGATAGGGTCTGTAATGACACACTGACTTGAAACTTTTCACAGTGATAAAGGCCGAGACTGACTGTATAGCACTTCAGAATGATGTCAATTCTACTGTCAGATGGAGTATTTCGAACAAATTGGAGTTTAACATTGACATGAAAATGAAATGTAACAACCCATTAAGTTCCATTATAAAATTGACAACCTAACCATTACTAGATCCACCTTGGTCAAGGATCTAGGGGCTATATTTAATCAGAGCAATTATTCCACGACCATATTGTTGCTCTGGTGAAAGAAAAAGGTTCATGCTTAGAAGTGCGAGAGATCTTCGCCTCGCCAATGATCTCCAAGCTGAGCAAAGCTCGAAACCAGTGCATGTGTCTGGAATCCTCATGAAAGTACCTACACACTCGTTTAAGAAAAGTTACAAAAGGTATTTTAGGGTACCTTTATAAACGAACTTATGGATATTATCCTTTTATGTATCCCACCGGATTTCTCCTAGGACCTTGAATTTTAACTCACTGGAAGTGAGACAGAAATACCATCAGATATCCACAGCCTGTAAAATATTCCATGGAAGGATTGATGCTATCAAACTCCGTGATGAGCTATGCAAGTTACTCTTGCCGTTTATGTACCCTATGCGTGCGTTCCGAAAGCAAATACTATTTGCAGTGCCACCAGCGCGCACAGTCGCCCTATTCACCGAATACTAGCCGCTCTTAACGCTCTCCTGGATACATACCCAGACTGTGATCTGTTTGCGGATAAATGGAGCGATATATTGTCAGTTTGCCAGAGGATCTGATATCGAGAAGTATGAAAGTTCTGTATTTAATTAATGTTATTATTGGTTTTACCGTTTTAATTAAAGTAAAAAATAAATAAATAAATAATTTTCAAATAGTGTACGAAAACAGTCTACTTATGCCTGCCTCGTCTTAAGAACTGTTATCTGTCGGAAATTGATGGTATACCGTGCTCTACGATGCTCGAGAATATGGAAGAAATTTGACACTAGCGGTCAACAAAACAAATTCAGATTTTTAATGCTTCACGTACATACGCGATATGTGAAGCATTAAAATTTTCTTTCTGGAAGCTGAATACGTTTTATAATATCACTTTCGTATCGTATCTCTAAAGACCCTTACGCATAGGTTACCAATTTCGGGGCTCTATGTAATTCCATTTAAGTTTCCGAAAGATACCGAACTAAGACGGATTATGGGTAAGGATGGAAAGGGTTAATGACCCTAATGTGCTATACTATATGACAGTGTTAGACAGAAGAGATAATTAATTAACCTGAGTAAAAGCAGTAATGAAACAAATGGCTGTTTATTATGAAATTTAGATCAACGCTTTTGTATGATCAGGTACATTACGGTTAAATTAAAATTAAGGTATTCGTATTTTGCTGATTATATATTATGTTTGTTTGAACGCGCTAATCTCAAGAACTACAGGGTTCGAATTGAAAAATTATTTTTGTGTTGAATAGTCCATTTATTGAGGAAGGCTATATAACATCATGCTAAGACTAATACCAAAGTCTACGCGGACGAAGTCGCGGGCTGCCGCTAGATGATTGTGATGATTTTATATAGCCTAGCCTTCTCCAAAAAATGGACTATTCAGGAACTTCTTCCTGGGATTAGCTCGTTCAAACAAACTCTTTAGCTTTATCTATAGATTTTTTCAACCTTTTTTTATGTCCCACTGCTGGGAACATGTCTCCTCCTCACAAGTGAGAAGGATTTAGGCATAGTCCACCACGCTGACCAAGTGCGGATTGGTGGACGTCATGCTTTCGAGAAATTATGAATTTCTCTCAGGCATGCATAGCGATGGAGAACATCGTAATCAATTAAATATCACGATATTTTCCATCACTGTGGAGCAGCGATAAATCTATATCAAAACTTATATCTACTGATTTAAGTTTTAATAATACTAATAAATTTTTTATAACATTTTCATGTTAAGTAACGTAGAGTAAAATAAATTTTCTAATCGTAAGTTGCATCAAATGTATGATGAGAAATATGATCCTTTATGTCCATGTTTTAGTACCAATCTTCCCAACCATCTTAACTGGATCCTGGGATTACTTACCTACATCACATGCAGTGTATGGTCATGGTTAGTTTAGGAGACGGTTCTGTTGTGATTTTGATTGATTACTCAAAGTAAGGGTGTTAAAGTTCATAATATTTTAATGACTTGCCTGAATGTTATGTATTTTAATATACATACGAGTATTATGTAATAGATATTTTCTAATACGGTCTTTTTATATCTTATTAGTTTTCTGTGCAGATCATATTCTATGGGTATGCTTCAAATTAGTTGCATTCATAAGGTGGTTAAAAATGTATCATTTCACCATATTTGCAGCACTGCATTGGTATTACGAAAATTTTAATAATGAAAATAATTTCAATTGCACTTGAACAAAAAATATAAAAAAATAAATAATACTTTCCTAAGTATAAAAAGCAGATATTTTTGTAGATGATATACCTATTTCCAAGTATAGAAAAAACAATTCAATTAGGTGTATAAGTTAATACCAATCATATATTTCATTGTGAATATAAGAAATGGCCCATCACTTGATATCCTAACACCGAATCAAACTTACAGATAGGATCTTAATGACCTAGTCGATTATTCCCAAAGCCCATAGCGAAATTTCACAATAGCTAGTATATATTAAAATAAATTTCACAATACATAGTAATAATAGTGTATCTAATACCTTTAAACGAGCAATTCTTGTATATATCTAAATATATTTTTTGAATCTCGGAAACGGCTCCGAAGATTTTGATGAAATTTAGTACCCTGGTTTCGGGGATGATAAATAGATCCAGAATTTTTTTATTGATAGAAATTGTCGTTTTATTTAATGTTTATGCTGTTAAATATAAAATTACTCTTAGTGACATCTATTGGAGAATATTAATAATATTGTGGCGTAGAAAGCCGTCAAATGTCGACCGTCAATCCACCCTTCAAACAAATGAAAATGTCGATATGAAAGACCTCTATAAAAATTTCGTCAAAGGAATTAAAGCTTTCTTGGTTGAATGGTTACGAAAGATATAAAGCTAAAGGACCCGAGTTCAAACCTCAAGTTGCATTTTTAATTTTTTGTGACAATTTGTTTTTTTTAAATTGGGAGCTAGGTATGTCAAAAGGCATTGTTAAGTAACACTAAGTCAATGAATGTATTGCTTAAAAATAAACCAAGAAAATCAATTGTTTTTATCCGAGCACTCCAGGTACTAATAAGTAACACGAACAAATAACAAGAAGGATAAAACATAAAATCAGTTCATGAACTGCCTTTATTTTTTATCCTTCTTGATAGATGATACGTAAATCACATAATCATATTTACAAAAAAACACTACTTTTGCACGTATATTCTCTCATTCACATTCCTTAAGAAGTGCTATAGATTATAGTATAGAGCTTATCTATATAACTTCTGCCCTGAACCAATTCTATTGTGTTACGGTGGAAAGGTGCAGTTGCTGGCCACACTTACATGAGGCGACCACCAGCCTCTGGAGTAGCAGCGCAACTGCATACGACCTCAGACAAGACTTACCTATGCTTGCTTGAGGTTGTATGTAGATGATGTCCATGGGCTGCAGCGACCACTTAACACCACGTGGCCTGCAAGCTGTCTGTTACTCCGTTCAAATAAAAAAAAACTTATAAAGCTGAAGAGTTCGTTTGGAAGCGCTAATTTCAGAGACTACTGAGTCGAATTGAAAAAATATTTCTCCAGCTCCAGGACTCCCCAATAATGGAAGTAGACCCGTACCCAGCAGTGGGACGCAAAAGTGTTGCAGGTAGGTAAATAAGACGGATGTGGTCTTTAAACAGTATGACAGATAAATTTTTATTATCATTATCAAAGTTCTCAGGGAAACCCAAAACAAAATTATATGGCCTGGGATAGCTATTGCGGTCTTATGTATGAATGTTGAAAATGGTAAGACGATTTAACTATAAGTATAGGTGTGAAGTAACGCATTGATAGAAGATTTTAATTGCCTCGAGGCAACTTGGCTGATGAGCAGCCATATTTGCGAAGATTATTTGCCTGTATATTAGTGTTTCCTCGTAACTTTTGCAGAACAGGCATTATTAAATGAAAATGTATATTTTTCTGTATTAACGTGTGTGTACAATAGTGTACATAGATGTGTGTAATTGTTGATATTTTAACAAAAATGCGTCCGTCAATTTTGTTCTAGAACTAATTATCTACATCCTCCTCAATCATGCATTAACGTTCTACAGATTAACAGTACTAGAATCAGGAATGAGAAAATTTAAGCCATGTTTTGATAACAAAAGAGATACTAATATGAAAATTACTGCCTTAATTTTATGTAACTTGGGAATTAGCATCTTTGAGCCTTAAAATAGATTATTTAGTTTTGTAATGGGAATTTTAAATCGATAACACAAGAGATGTTAATATTAAAATAACTGTTAATTTCATGTTTCCTAGCTTATAACTTAGGAATTAGAAACTTTATGACATAAAATATTTTTCTTAATACATATTAAATAATCTAATGCTAATTTCTGAACTGGAGGACGAGGTTTTATAACATTTAATTTAATTTGCTCTAAGTATGCCGCTTTAACGACCCGGTATACCTAATAACTACATTAATAGATTATTTAGTTTTGTAATGGGAATTTTAAAGCAATTTTTCGATAACACAAGAGATGTTAATATGAAAATAACTGTTAATTTCATGTTTCCTTGCTTACAACTTAGGAATTAGAAACTTTATGACATAAAATATTTTTCTTAATATTAAAATAATCTATTGCTAATTTCTGAACTGCAACAGGTTTTATAAAATGACTACATTAGGTACCTATACAGGTTACCTACGTGTGTTGAAATTGTACAAGATGGATAAACTATATGTGTGAAGTGACGCCTTGATATGAGGTCGTGATTAATCGCCTCGAGGCAACTTGGTTGATAGGAGAGACATACTTGCGGCCTGTAGTGTTTCCTCATTATATTCTGTAGTGCTATGAATTGAGTTTGGGATTATTAAAGAAAATGTATTTGTTTCTGTAATGACGTGTGTGTACATACACATGTGTATGTGTGTGTCTGCATGCGTGTGCCTGAGTAATTAATCAATTTTTAACAAAAATACATTCGGAATTTTCCTTCTAAAATTAGTTATCTACATCCCCGTCAATCATGCATTAATATTCTGTATTTCAATTTCAACAGTCCTAGAATCAGAAATGACAAAAATTAAGTTTTTAACAAAAAAATAGAACCGACTTCAAACGGTAAAAAATAAAATTGTTCAGTACCTACTTCTTCTTGCTTATGGTAATGACTCTTAAAACTATTTCTAGAGTCGGGCCCTTAGTAAATGTCGTACCATTCGTTCTAAATTGGCACCGAAAGTACAGACAGTGGGACAGTACCTACTTCTTGCTTATGGTAATGACTGTTAAAACTATATTGGAGTCGGTGCCCATTCAGAACGAAAGGTATACTATATTTACTAAGACAGGACATTTCAGTAAGGGCCCGACTTCAAAAATAGTTTTAAGAGTCATTACCATAAGCATGAAGAAGTAGGTACTGAACAATTTTATTTTTTACCGTTTGAAGTCGGTTCTATTTTTTTGTTAAAAACTTAATTTATTTCACTCTTTTTAGTAATTTTAATAATTCTGTATGTATTAGCATAATTGGAAAATTTTTCACTTAACTTCTAAACTTTGAACAGATTTACCTTTTATAATCATGTTTATCTAATAGCCTGAAAGAATACTACTATCAGTCCACCTGAACGTATAAATTAAAGAAAGAATTTGCTCTCAGCTCCTTACCGTTGAGGAGTTGTACCTTCAATCATCAGCTAAGCAACAGCAGGTGATAATTACCAGACATAAATATTTGTATTATGTTAAAAATATGACTAAAAGAATGTGTGTGCCTATTAAGTTTCAGTGTTTCCCTCGATTACCCTAATATCACATCATCAGATTTTGACATGGTGACAGTTGGACCACCTCAAGAATGTAAGATTTCGAACAAAAAAAACATTTATTGAAAGAATTTGCTCTCAACTCCTAACCATCGTAGTACCTTCCATCATCAATTCAGCAACATGATATGACGATAATTATACACAAATGTCTGTTTTGCTTTCGTAAATATATGAAAAACATTTGTTGTACTATAAAATTTGAAGGTTCCCTTCGATTTCTCTGGGATCCCCTCATCAGACTTTGACTTGGTGACAGTTGGACCACCGCGGGAATGTAAGATTTCGATTAAAAACTATTTATTGAAAGAATTTGCTCTCAACTCCTCACTGTCGCAGTACCTTCCATCATCAGCTCAGCAACATGAGATGATGATTTCTATGCGTAAATATTTCTTATGCTTCAGAAACTATAAGAAAATCAATGTGTGTGCCTATAAAATTTGAGAGTTCCCCTCCATTTGCCTGGGATCCCATCATCAGATCATGATTTGGTGACAATGGGACCACCTCAGGAGTATAAGCTAACGAACAAAAAAAGAATTTTGAAAATCGGTCAACAAACGGCGGAGTAATCGGTGAACATATATAAAAAAAATACATACAGCCGAATACAGTACCTCCTCCTTTTGGAAGTCGGTAAAAAAATAAGCGATTTTTCGATAGCAAAACAGATTTCAATATAAAATTAAGTTAATTTCATCTTCATTGCCTTAAAAGCTAGACATTACTAACTTTATGTCTTAAAATAGATTTTTAATATTTATTAATCCTTTGCGAATTTCTTAACTGCGAATGGTTTCATAACGTTTGGTTTATCCTCTAGGTAAGCTTATTAGCGCGCATGGCTCGGCGGCGAGCGTAGAACGCAAGCGATCTATGCAGCTAAGCCAAACGGGCGCAGTCAGGTGTGAGATGGGTGACCGCTAGTGGCAAAAAATTTCATGCGCGTTTCCGTGCTTCGGAGGGCACGTTAAGCCGTCGGTCCCGGTTGTTGTCGATAGATAATAGTCGTTAAACCTTGTCGGAGGCCTTATGGGCGGTTTGAAAACATCCGACAGCGGGTTGGCCACCAACCCGCATCTCCACCAACCCGCATTGGAGCAGCGTGGTGGAGTAAGCTCCAGGCCTCCCCAATATTGGGGAGAGACCCGTGCCCAGCAGTGGGACGCAAAAAGGGTTGCAGCCAAGCTTATTAAAGCTTTAATTACCCGATATACCTAATGTGGAAGAACGTGTGTAGAAACTGGACAAGACGGATAAACTATAATTACGTATGAAGTGACGCCTGGATATGAGGTTGTGATTTGTCGCCTTGAGGCAACTTGGTTAATGGGCAGCCATATTTGAGGAGGCTCTCTCTCTAGTATATACTCATCACATTACTAAAAGTGAAGTATAGGTATTACCTATAATAATATAATTATTATTTCATTAATTACGATATTTCCATCGCCGAGCATGCCTAAAAATAAACTTATAATTTCTCAAGGGCGCGATGTCCACCAATCCGCACTTGGCCAGCGTGGTGGATTATGGCTAAAATCCCCATCACTTATGAGAGCAGATCTATGCATATATATATATATAGACATAAAAAACGTTGAAATCTTTAAATCTTTAATTACTTTTTAATATTCTCTTGCTGAAACAATTCTACACTTCGAGAGCAAAAAAAAATTAATACGATTAATTCGCAATAAGATAATTTGTCCATTTGAAAAGTATGTTCCATTCCAAGATTAAAACATGGGATCATTTTTCGATTTCCTTTGCTTCAGAAGGTTTTATACGTTTGGTTTATTTTTCCCTAAGCCTATTAAAAGCTTTTCTTTCCACCGCACCGTTTAAGTCCTATCTCTATCTTCTATTTTAGTGCTGTTGTTTTACTACCGGCTTATCAAACAAGGCCAGTTTAAAGCAATTTCTTTAATATAGCTTTGTCGAAGTGTTTCTTGCCATTTTTTTTTCAATTTCAATTTACCAACTTAAACGGATTGTGCTATTATATTGTAGAATGAAATGAGGTAGAATGAAGTTTCGTATTCTTAAATAGTATCTGCATCTACTACTTACATCTAGATATAAAAATAATGATTTATTGTCTCACAGTAGGGTACATATATAACGTATATCGAGGTTACCATGAACACATACAAAGACAGAAACTCACACACACATGTCGTCAAAAAATTCATTTTATGATTCTTAGTACTCTTATAGCCCCAATTCTAGGATTTCCTCTGAGCCGTGAGTACCATAGACACACACAAAAAAAACACAAATCATAATTTATTGTTTTATTTCTACTTCGCCAGGGATCAAACCTTACTCTCGATCGGCACGATAACCGCAACATTATACGAGTACCCAATACAGTAACATAATATTATGTGCCGAAAATTATCTTTGAGCAATTTTTTCTAAGCAGGAAGTCTTTTTCTGTTTCTTTGACGTTTTCTTTTACAAATTGCGTTTTAATACACGCTACTTGCAGAGCGAGTAAATCATCATATTTCTAAGAAAATCTTATTTTAAACTGTACCCGTATTCAGAGAGGTAATAGACTAAAATCGGCAAGCAGAAAATACTTGCTTAAAAGGCATATTTTTAAATATAAAATGATTACATAGTGAAATGCATAAAATGGAGTTGGAATTTATTAATATGTGGTGTACTTATATCTAGCAACTTTATTGTAAAACTATATTTAATGGCAGGGGGATGTTTCATGGATGACCGATGCATTCTCTAATTTGAATTTCTTGTTTGCATGTCATATGATAACAATTTTTAATATTTTTTACTTATTTATTTATAAATGAAAAAAAAAAGCGCTAAATCAACATGAAATCGCCAATCGCTAAGTCGTCCAGACGATTGACGGCAGGTTATACCTTTATTTTATTAATGTGATGTTATCTTACAGTTAACTGATAGTCTTTTTTGGTTGCATTTCTTAGTCGCTCGTATCTTGGAATACTGGATGCTGGCGAGATTTTGCATCGTGCATAACCAGAGCTGGCTCTATAAAATATATTCTGAATAATGGTGTGTTATCACACGCCTAGATTACCTGCTCAAGTAAAGTGCATGCACAACGTATCTCCTCATAGCTCATGACTGATTAGCGCTTACATTATACTAAACTATATACTTTATAAGATGAAGTGGAGGAATAGTTAACTTTGTAATTATGCAAAAAAGTAGGTAAAACATGTATTGAAATGATTATAATGTGTGTTTTGTGTTTTTCCGTTAGTAATATATTTATTTGTTTATTATTTGTAGCATAAGGTGCTAACTAAGGGTTACAGGGTAAAACTTAATGCATTAGGCATTCTCTGCCAGTCAATCATGAGTGATGGTTAGAGTTTATGGTAGGCAGGAAAATGTCTAATTAAAAGATTCTGATACTGGTATATTACAACGAGGAAATTTTTGTTTGTCTGTTTGCTTGTACCGAATAGACTCCAGAAGTTCTGAACCAATTTTGATTATTTTTTTCACTAATAAAAACCAAAATTATTATGAAGTGATTGAAATTTATAATTTATTTCCAAAAACTAAAACTTCTTGAGAAATTTTCCATAATGAAAGTAGCAAAAGCATATAAAATTTATCCTTTGGAGTATTTTTAGAAAACGAATGGTTGTAAATTATACACTTTCTTATATACTACATGATGAAAGTACTCATTATTATAGATGAAAAAAGTCCAAGGTATATCTTCAAAATCTTACTTATATAGTTGCGTTAATGACCGCTTAAGGGTTCAAATTATTCAATTTAAACACAAGTGGTGATATTGGTAGGTATCATAATTATCAATTTATATAAATTATTTTAGATATGAATTATAATGAATGCCCGTACTTTATTTATTTAACAACACTGTAGGTGTGAGTGGCCCTCAAACACGTTAAGAAATCGAGTAGAATAAGCCATAGTTAAGTGTGTAAACCCACACAATGTATTTGTGAAATTACTTGAAAGAAGTTACTGCACAGGAAAACGTTACAACCGCTACCGGTACCAACCGAACTATGTAAGGATACTTACATACAAAGTCTGAAATTGTATTGTAATGTTCATAGTTTCGTTTAAATGTAACATTTTTATCTTGAACACTAAGTACTCATAAATGTTTTTAGTCAGATTTTCCTATATCCCAATGTTTTGGGGTAAAGATGAAATAAATATCCTCCTGAGTTTTTGTTGGAAGTCTTTACCTTACTACCGACAACCTCAAGAGATGTTTTCTCTCAAAAATATTGCTAAAGGATTTAGGTATATCTATTCTAAAAATAAAATTGAAAAAATGTTTTATTTATTTCCCGTTAAGTATCTGAGCGACATGTTCTTTCAATTAGAGTCTTTGACCCTTTCCAGCAAAAAAAAAACTCAAGAGAGCATTTAGAAATATTTACTCCGTAAAATGCTGTTGAAAACAAAAATATTATTTTTCAACGATAAACAACCATAGTTTCATTAAAAATGTTATTGCGTATTTTATTGTATCCATTAAGTAAATGCATACGATCACATGCTCCCCTAATTGCCTTCAACGACGCGTAATTGAATTCCCTGGTAACGTAAGCTGACCCTTAAATACTTTACTATTGGTGCAAATTTGTTAAAACTCTGTAGCATGTACCTTTTTGACTACCTGAAGTTTTAAGAGTGCTTGAAATTACTAAAAAATCTTTATATATCCCACAAATCCTATCACGTATCACGAAATTGGCGGATTAATAGATCTCACATGTATATAAGGATCTTTAATGGTAATAAAAATCGTTATAGGAGCTCAGTCATAATACAAGGACGCGGGCCATTCGCAAAATGATAGACGATAGTAAATATGTAGGCCGTCCAGGCATTATTTTCTTTACAATGTATAGGTGGAGATTTCCTGCAAAAAGTTATTTGACTGTTTGGTACAAAAATTCCTTCTCTGATGAACTTGTTAAGTGAGCCCTTATGAATGAACCTTATCATAAAGCATAATTTTCAATTTAAAGTTTAAGTGTGGCAAATGCTTCAGTATATTCTAGTATAGTGCCGATACACAAACTTCGTATACAGCCGAGATACTGGTATGTACAACTAAGATAACAGTTACCTGCCTTAATTGAATTTCTTGGCAAAACTGTCGGGATGAAAATATTTCCACGTTGGTTTTACTTTGCCTCGATTTATTTAATAAGTAGAGTTCAATCTATATTTAATTAAGAAGACTCTCACGTTATTTTGCCAACTGTTTTTCACGAACCATTTTATTTTTAACCCATATAAGTAAAAGTAAGTAGAGCTGTAACTACTATTATTAAAATTGTAAAGTTTTATAACTGCTATATTACATTAACCTTTAGTTCAGTAATTAAAATTAGGCTAATGATGCAGTTTTTAACGTCCTCTTAAATATAGTTTCTAATTTTGACACACTGAAAGATGAATTCATAATGAAGCTATCTTATAGTAGGTATAAGAGTATATTTAAATATTTGAAATCTTCAAATGGATTATAATAATTTTACCTAACACAAATAATATATAACAAAAATAATAATACCTATTACTTTTAAAGCTAAATTGCTTGTATTGACAATCATGAAAGAAGTGTATCGAGCGAGTCTTGGTTGGTTGCCAGGAAGAAGGCTTAGCTGATTACTAGCACAGGCACTTACCAGCTGTTGCTTTATGTTGTGAAATTTTGCTGCTCGGCTAAAAATAATATACCTGAATGTATATTTTTTTGATGGATTATATTTTGGTGTCACTGGCGGAATAATTTTGTCTGTAAATGATATTCGTAAAAACCAAACCAGAGTGAAATACTCATGCTCAACAGTGGGCAGAAAAAAGATTTGGAGTGTTATCAAATCCATCATAGAATTGATGAGAATTCTATAGAAAATGTACAAATATAATTTTCCATTAAATTTTTCTATCGAAATATTTATGTCACCCACATCTTGTGTAAGATGTTACGCATATTAATTACTAGTACCCGGATGACAGAGCGTTGCTCGGATAAAAACAATTGATTTTCTTGGCCTCATTTAAAAAAAAACACCCATTGGCTTAGTGTATTTTACAACGAAGTCTGAAATAGCTCTGTAGCCTACTCACTACTACTTAACTACCTTACATACTATTTACTATATCTATAAAACTATTAAATAAAACGAAATTAAATCAAAATATAATATTTACAATATTTATCAAATATATAATTATTTATTATATTATTATTTATATATACACTACATACGTACATAAATAAACATTTACATTATAAACATATAGTTGCAAACTATTAGTTAATTTTAATCATAACATTACTACACTGCATCATCTGTATTAAATATTGCGCATTGGAAACGCGCCGGTCACCGGCCGGCGAACCTATCTATTGTTCATCGTATGATGCGCATGCGCAGGCTGCGTGCCGGCCGACCGGGCGATCGCACCCAGTCGATTTTCGATCTCTGCCGCGAAGCCCGTGTCACCTACGCTAAGGACGCTAACCGTATCGCTTGAGCATTCTTACTCGCGAACGCGCTTGCATTGTAGTTAATGTTAAGTTTATGTTATTCGTTGTTCTTTCGCTATCGGTATCTCGCTTCTACTATTGTTTCTATTCTAATTCTATGGTTTCTGACTATTCTACTGTGTGTTAACTGTTTCTTCCTGTGTTCTGTGCGTAATAAACTTTTCTTCTCTTTCTGCCTACTGTCTAAGACTTTCTTTCATCTACTCAACCTTCACACCGTACACCGAAACCACCTATAAGTGGTGACCACCCGACGTGAGAAAGAAGATTCAGATAAGTACCAAAATGAGCGACAGCAGTGATTCCGTAAAAACTGTCGGTTCGCAACGGAATGTTACTACGCGGCGGGCACGTCGAGTGCGCGTTTCCACTGAACGCGATGACGACGTACGAAAATTAAAAATTAAAGTTCCACCATTTTCACCCGATGACCCCGAACTTTGGTTTGCTTTATTGGAAGGTCAGTTTGACAGCAATTACATCACTGATGACGCAATTAAATTTAATAATGTCACCAATAACCTTGACATTCAATATGCGAAAGCCGTCAAGGATATTATTATTAATCCTCCGGAAAAGAACCGTTATGAAAAAATTAAGACGGAGTTGATTAAGCGACTTTCTGCATCACATGAAAAAAAGGTCAAGCAATTACTAACCCATGAAGAACTCGGTGATAGGAAGCCCTCCCAGTTCTTACGTCATTTGCAAGACCTAGCTGGACCATCGGTGCCTGACGATTTTTTGCGATCGATATGGAGTAATCGTCTTCCCCACAATATCCAGACGGTGCTAGCATCACAGCCTTCACATTCACTAGAGCAGCTGGCGGACCTGGCAGACCGCATACAAGAGCTGACTTCGCCGTATAATGTCGCCGCCGCCGCTACGAGTAAGGCACATACAACACACCAGTCTGAGGAAATTGCAGAGCTGAAGAGGATGGTGCAACATCTCACCTTAAAGCTGGAAGAGCATACGCGTACTGGCTGCTTCTCTGCCGAACGTTCCAGATCTCGGAATCGTCAGCGTTCATCTTCGCGACGCAGGAGCCGTTCTCGATCCAGCTATAAGAAGTACCCTCTATGCTGGTACCATGCTAAGTTTGGGGCACGAGCAGATAGGTGCATAAAACCATGCAACTATGGGAAGTCGGGAAACTCCGCGGGCGATCAGTAGCGGCGACAAGTGATTGCCCACCTCATGCGAGTCGCCTCTTCGTGACAGATCGCAGCTCCAACATCCAATTCTTGGTGGATACGGGCAGCGACCTGTGCGTCTACCCTCGCTCCGCTGTTCGAGATCGTCGTGTCAAAACGGACTTTGAACTTAGTGCGGCTAACGGGTCTATTATTGAAACCTTTGGATTTATCGAGCTAAATTTAAATTTAGGCTTAAGGCGTAATTTTTCATGGCGCTTCGTTGTTGCTAATGTTACAAAGCCAATAATAGGTGTTGACTTTTTAAGCTTTTATAACCTTATTGTAGATTGCCGCAATCAGCGCTTAATTGATAACACTACTACCTTAACTTCTTATGCCTCTATTGCTGATACAAATGTATGTTCTATTAAGGTTTCTACAGGTGACACGCGTTTCCATAAAATTTTATTAAATTACCCGGAAATTACCCACCCTTCAGGTATGCCGGTGTTTCCAAAGCACGGTACGGTACATCACATCAGGACCACCCCCGGCCCTCCTATATCGTGTACCCCCCGTAGACTGGCACCGGACAAACTTAAAATCGCCAAACACGAATTTGAGCTCATGCTCAAAAACGGTACTGCGTGTCCTTCTGAAAGTCCCTGGGCATCACCTTTGCACTTAGCGCCTAAAAAGGATAACGGCTGGCGACCCTGTGGCGATTATCGCATGCTTAATGCACGGACGGTCCCAGACCGTTATCCCATTAGGCATATTCACGATTTCGCCCACGCCATTTCCGGTTGTACTGTCTTCAGCACAATAGACCTGACGAAGGCATATAATCAGATCCCTGTCTTTGAGGAGGACATTCAGAAGACCGCAATTACTACTCTCTTTGGCCTGTATGAATTTCCGTTTATGACTTTTGGTCTTAGGAATGCTGGCCAAACATTCCAAAGGTTTGTTGACGAAATGACTAGAGGACTTGACTTCGTTTATTGCTTCCTGGACGATTTTTTAGTTTTCAGCAGGACGGAAGCTGACCACGAAGCTCACCTGAATCAGCTCTTCAGTCGCATGAAGCAATATGGCGTCCTGGTAAACACTTCTAAATGCGTTTTCGGCGCATCGGAAGTTAAGTTTTTAGGTTACCAAATCTCCGCATCCGGCACCAAACCTTTGGAATCTAAGGTCCGAGCTATACAGGATTTCCCCGTACCCAAAACCGTAAGACAGCTAAGACGTTTCTTGGGGATGATTAATTTTTACAGGAGATTTCTACCTCACTTCGCGTCTATTCAAGCCCCATTAAACGCCTTACTTTCTGGCAACTTGAAAGCTTCCCATCCAGTAGATCTTTCGGGTGATACTCTGCTGGCTTTCAACGAATGCAAGAAGAGCCTTGCTAATGCTGCATTACTAGCACACCCAGATTGTCATGCCGAACTCGCTCTGGTAACAGACGCTTCCGACCAGGCTATGGGTGCAGTTCTGCAGCAACGAAAGCACGGCGTTTGGGAGCCTTTAGCTTTCTTCTCGCGGAAGTTGAGCCCCTCCCAACGAAAGTATTCGCCATATGACCGCGAACTCTTGGCGGTGTATGAGGCTATAAAATACTTTCGTCATATGGTTGAGGCAAGGCATTTCGTGGTATTTACCGACCACAAGCCACTCACTTATGCCTTCAGCGAAAGGAAATCAACTTGTTCGCCGCGGCAGTTCCGCTATCTCGACTACGTATCGCAGTTTACATCTGACATCAGGCACGTCTCGGGCAAGGATAACGTCGTTGCTGATCCTCTGTCACGTGTCGATGAGCTGCAGATGCCAGTCGATTTAGACGTGCTTGCTTCATCTCAGGCTGCGGACACAGAGTTGGCTCAACTTCTGGGAGGAGAATCTTCGCTGCGCTTAGTCAAGTTGAAAATACCTGACTCTTCAACAGAACTTTATTGTGACGTCAGCACCTCATCGCCCAGACCTTTTGTCACAAAACCATTGAGGAGACAACTCTTTGACAGTCTCCACAGTCTAAGTCACCCAGGCATCAATACAACGGCTAAACTTGTTGCCGAAAGATTTGTTTGGCCAGGAGTGCGAAGAGACTGCCGAGAGTGGTGTCGTCAATGTTTGGCATGTCAACGTGCCAAAGTTTATCGTCACGTGTCATCTCCTTTGGGCAATTTTAGTCTTCCACGTGCTCGATTTAACTTTGTCCATGTGGACATAATTGGTCCTTTACCAGTTTCGCAGGGCTACCGTTATTGCCTTACTGCGGTGGATCGTTTCACTCGCTGGCCCGAAGTCACACCCATGGTGGATATAACTGCCGAAACGGTTGGGAAGGCGTTGATATCGTGGATATCTAGGTTCGGATGTCCAACAGATATCGTCACTGATCGCGGTCGACAGTTTGAATCATCACTCTTCCAATACTTAGGAAGAATGATTGGATTCAAACATCGCCGGACAACCGCGTATCACCCAGCCAGTAACGGGATAGTGGAACGATTCCACCGCCAATTAAAGGCAGCTATAATGTGCCATGCTGACTGTAATTGGGTGGACACATTACCTTTAGTGCTGCTAGGGATAAGGAGTGCTTTTAAAGACGACCTACAGTCGTCTTCTGCCGAATTAGTGTATGGCGAGCCATTGCGTTTACCTGGAGAATTTTTCCAAGTAACGGACGCTCACTCCACCGACATATCGGACTTCACCACTCGCCTACGCCAATTTGCGGCAAAGCTCCAACCGTCACCAGCTGCACGTCACAATAAAGACAAAATCTTTGTTTATAAAGATCTTACTTCGTCATCCCATGTCTTTTTAAGGGACGACTCAGTACGTGGTGCCTTACAGCCACCCTACACTGGGCCTTACGAAGTTTTGGAACGTGGTGATAAGACCTTTAAAATACAGATCAAAGGGAAAAGTGTCACGGTATCCATAGACCGCCTCAAACCGGCCTATATGCTGACTGACCCATCGCCCAATCCTACCTCTAACACCACTCACTCATCTAATCCCAATCCCATACCTACTTATTTGCCTAATCCCAATCCGGAATCTGATCGTGTACCTTTTAGTCAGGATCCAGCCCAGGAGGACGTCAGAAGAACACGTTCAGGTCGTAGAGTTAGATTTCCAGATTTTTATCGCCCGTAGTGACGGTCTCTGGGGGGGAGTGATGTAGCCTACTCACTACTACTTAACTACCTTACATACTATTTACTATATCTATAAAACTATTAAATAAACTATATACTATAACTAACTAAAAATCTGCCGCGAAGCCCGTGTCACCTACGCTAAGGACGCTAACCGTATCGCTTGAGCATTCTTACTCGCGAACGCGCTTGCATTGTAGTTAATGTTAAGTTTATGTTATTCGTTGTTCTTTCGCTATCGGTATCTCGCTTCTACTATTGTTTCTATTCTAATTCTATGGTTTCTGACTATTCTACTGTGTGTTAACTGTTTCTTCCTGTGTTCTGTGCGTAATAAACTTTTCTTCTCTTTCTGCCTACTGTCTAAGACTTTCTTTCATCTACTCAACCTTCACACCGTACACCGAAACCACCTATAGCTCCCAATAAAAAATGTCACAAAAAAATACAAAACTCAAGGTTAGGTTAAGGTTTGAACCCGGGTCCAATAGTTGTCAGGAAGACTCATATTTTTACCGACTTCCAAAAGAAGGAGGTCTGTACTGTATTCGGCTGTATGTATTTTTTTTTTTTTTATATATGTTCACCGATTACTCCGCCGTTTGTGGACCGATTTTCAAAATTCTTTTTTTGTTCGTATGCTTATACTCCCGAGGTGGTCCCATTGTCACCAAATCAGGATCTGATGATGGGATCCCAGGGAAATCGAGGGGAACTCTCAAATTTTATAGGCACACACATTAATTTTCTTATACTTTCTGAAGCATAAGAGATATTTGTGCATAGTAATCATCATCTCATGTTGCTGAGCTGATGATGGAAGGTACTGCAACAGTGAGGAGTTGAAAGCAAATTCTTTCAATAAATAGTTTTTTATTCCAAATCTTACATTCCTGAGGTGGTCCAACTGTCACCGAGTCAAAGTCTGATGAGGGGATCCCGGAGAAATCGAAGGGAACATTCAAATTTTACAGCACAACAAATGATTTTCATATTTTTACTAAAGCAAAACAGGCATTTTTGTATAATTATCATGATATCATGTTGCTGAGCTGATGATGGAAGGTACTAAGAAGGTTAGGAGTTGAGAGCAAATTCTTTCAATAAATGTTTTTTTGTTCGATATCTTACATTCCTGAGGTGGTCCAACTGTCATCAAGTCAAAGTCTGATGATGGTATCCCAGAGAAATCGAAGGGAACATTCAAATTTTATAGCACAACAAATGATTTTCATATTTTTATTAAAGCAAAATAGGTATTTGTGTATAATTATCATCATATCATGTGACTGAGCTGATGATGGAAGGTACTATGACGGTTAGGAGTTGAGAGCAAATTCTTTCAATTATTGGTTTTTTGTTGGAAATCTTACATTCCTGAGGTGGTCCAACTGTCATCAAGTCAAAGTCTGATGATGGTATCCCAGAGAAATCGAAGGGAACATTCAAATTTTATAGCACAACAAATGATTTTCATATTTTTATTAAAGCTAAATAGGTATTTGTGTATAATTATCATCATATCATGTTGCTGAGCTGATGATGGAAGGTACTATGACGGTTAGGAGTTGAGAGCAAATTCTTTCAAAAAAGTCCAACTGTCAACATGGCAAAATTTGATGATATGATACTAGGGAAATCGAGGGAAACACTGAAACTTAATAGGCACACACATTCTTTTAGTCATATTTTTAACATAATACAAATATTTATGTCCGGTAATTATCACCTCATATTGGTAAGCTGATGATTGAAGGTACAACTCCTCAACGGTTAGGAGCTGAGAGCAAATTCTTTCATTAATTTATACGTTCAGGTGGACTGATATTCTAGTATTACTAGTATTCTTTCAGGCTATAAGATGGCTATTAGATAAACATGATTATAAAAGGTATCTCTTTATCGTTTAGAAGTTAAGTGAAAAAATTTCCAATTATGCTTATACATATGTGAAGAATTATTAAAATTACTAAAAAGAGTGAAATAAATTAAGTTTGTAACAAAAAAATAGAACCGACTTCAAACGGTAAAAAATAAAATTGTTCAGTACCTACTTCTTCTTGCTTATGGTAATGACTCTTAAAACTATTTTTGGAGTCGGGCCCTTAGTAAAATGTCCTGTCTTTGTAAATATAGTGTACCTTTCGTTCTGAATGGACACCAACTCCAATATAGTTTTAACAGTCATTACCATAAGCAAAAAGAAGTAGGTACCGTCCCACTGTCTGTACTGTCGGTGCCCATTTAAAAGGAATGGTACGACATTTTAGTAGGGGCCCGACTCCAAAAATAGTTTTAAGAGTCATTACCATAAGCAAGAAGAAGTAGGTACTGAACAATTTTATTTTTTACCGTTTGAAGTCGGTTCTATTTTTTTGTTAAAAACTTAATTTATTCAGATTATATTCATGTTGATCATCTCTGAAAATATGAATAAAACAACAATTTGTGAAAATAAAACCTAGCTAGATCGATATACCACCCCGAAACCCCCTGGACACAAAATTTCATGAAAATCGTATGAGCCGTTCCTGGGATTCAAATTACGTATATTATATACATATAAGATGTGCTCGTTTAAAGGTATTAGATATCTGCAACTAATGGAACTGACACATATGCACTTTAAAGTTAAAACACTCTCGTACTTTGAAATATTCCTTCATGTTTTTCTCATTTTTCTTTATAGATAATAAAATATATAGCAAACATTACATAGTAATAAAAAGTAATAAATAATAGAATATAGCTGAAAACATTAAAACAATACGAGAAGCTCAGGTAACGCCTATATTCAACTGTCAGCTAATGTAATATCTAGGGCACGTGAAATGGAGTGACAGGAGCGCTTATTATCCATCCAGATATTTATTACACTATTTGAAAAGCAAAAAGGAAAAAAAGGAACCAGCTGTTAACAATTTAAAAATTTGTGGGAATAATTGAAAATTTCCTCTTGTTTTGTTTTCACTTTCTTTGTGTATTTTTTAGTTAAATAGGATATATTTGATGGCATTTTTTCGATATAGGTTAATTACGGAGCACGAGTGCTGGGAAATAAAATATCAGGGCGAACATAACATGTAATATGTTTTTTCAGATTGCCTCTAAAATTCCTTCGGACTAGTTGTGGTAGGGTACCTATAGCCATAGCTTTACTTGAATATCTGACTGACTGAATTGACTAAAGATTACTTACGACTTACTTGTTATACCTAATGGCAAAGAATTACATGCACGTTTCCGTGCTTCGGAGGGCACGTTAAGCTAGGTCTCGGTTGTTATGGATAGATAACACTCGTTAAACCTTGTCGGAGCATTATGGGCGGTTTTAAAACATCCGACAGCGGGTTGGCCACTAACCCGCATCTCCACCAACCTGAATTGAAGCAGCGTGGTAGAGTAAGCTTCACGCCTCCCCAATAATAATGGGGAGAGACCCATGCCCAGCAGTGAGACGCAAAATGGGTTGCAGCGATATGACCGGATTTCACTAAACGGGCAAAATCGGCATAAGCAATATTATGCATATTACGATACGATGCCATTACTAAAAGGAAAAAGCTAAAAGAAATTAAAATGATAATGTAACCTACTTACCTGTGAACAATAAAATCATAATGCGAGAAGCTCAGGTGATGCTTAGACTCATCATTCAGCTAGTTTTACAAGTCAGGGCAGGGGTAAAAGAGTAACATGTGTATTGCATTTTGCTATAGGTACTAAAATTGTTTTCAGCAATGCGAAATTTTTTACTACCATTTTAGTACTTAAATGTAGTAGTGAAAATATTAAAGTACGACCTACTCGTATCTGTAGAGTTGTTATCTGTAAACAAAAAACAACATGCTGATCCCCTGTTGTTTAGATGCAACCGAAGAGCTCTTAAATAAACTTGAGCGCTTGCAAAACGTATGCATTCGTTTATCTTCGGAATACGAAAATTCGATCATGTTTCCCATCTTCGCAAATATCTCAAGTGGTTCCCAATTCGTTTTCGCAGAAACACTAGGATTTTATGTTTGCTATTCAACATCCTGAGAAACAATAACTACCCATCTTACTTACGTGAACGCTTTTCCCTTTCTCGTCCCTCCGGTGTTCCCTGCAGATCTCTCCATAAAAGTACACTCAATATCCCTTTATTCAGGTCTTTTACTTACTCCAAATCATTCACCGTTCACGCAGTAAGATTGTTAAACTAACTACTGTCTAACATCAGAAGTTGCAAGACCATAGCCACATTTAAGAAATGTGTTAAAGTGCACTACTTTTCCTTAGTGATATAAAAACAACGTTTCTGAAGTATGTATCCCTAATTTCGTTGGGTATGTAAAATGAAAGTAAGTGTAAGTATGGTTTATTGTATATGTATTATTTATATATGTATATAATTATATTATCCATTTGTATTTGCATTTAACTTATAATTTACCAATTTCCAGTCTCAGGGCTACTGGAAGTAGTTTTTTTGTATTTTCTCTCAACTTGAGTGTACATAAATGAATTAATAAATGAATAAAACAAAACATTTCGAGAAAAAAATGGGAGATGCTCCGGTGATGCTTAAATTTATATGTCACCAAATGTTATATCTAGGTCACTTATGATGGAGTGACTGACGCGTGTATTTTATTAAACTATGCTGAAATTTTACTCATTACACTAATTCAAAAACAAAATGAGAACAAGTTTGTATGTAACCTAGTTGTAAATATGAAGCCGTGGTGATTCTCCATAGTCCGCTTTGCACTCTCCTTTTTACCACGGACGTGTAAGCTATGGGACAACCTTCCAGCTGAGGCATTTCCAGTTGACTATGGCATGGGGTTCTTCAAGAAAGCTGAAAAAAAGCTCTCCTTCAAAGCCGGCAATTCTCGGGTGGCTCCCCTGGGGTTGCCCGTGTCCATAGGCGACGGTGATTGCTTAACACCACGCGGTCCGTCTGCCTTTTTGGTCGGTTTATTTATAAAAAAAAATGCGAGAAACTTAGGCGATGCCTAGTTCCGTGTGTCTAGAATGGGATAAAGCAATGCAAACATTATAATTTTATTACAATGGTAGTGAAAAATAGTAAAATGTAACCTTGCTGTAAAACAATACGTAAAACTCAGGTGATACATACATTCATCTGTCAGCTACTATAATATCTCGGCCACGTCTGTTGGAGTGACAGTCGCGCCTGTTGTATTAAACTATTCTGAATTCTTATTCAATACACTGTTTCTAAAGCAAAAAGACAACAATTGCGAATGTAACCTAGTTGTAAATGGTATGTTTAAAATTGGATTAAGCGATGCAGAAGTTCTAAATTTATTACAATGGTAGTGTAAACAGATAAATGTAACCTAAATGTAAAACAATACGAAAAACTCAGGTGATGCCTACGTTAATCTGTCAGTTACTATAATATCTAGGCCACGTGTGATGGAGAGACAGTCGCGCCTGTTGTATTCAGCTATTCTGAAATTTTTATTCGTTACACTGTTTCTAAAGCAAAAAGACAATAATTTTGAATGTAACCTATGTAAATAGTATGTCTAAAATTGGATTAAGCGATGCAGAAGTTCTAATTTTTTTACAATAAAAATTGAAAAGAGATAAATTTAACGTGGCTGTAAAACAATACGAAAAACTCAGGTGATGCCTACGTTCATTTGTCAGCTACTATAATATCTAGGCCTCGTCTGTTGGAGTGACAGTCGCGCCTGTTATATTAAGCTATTCTGAAATTCTAATTCATTACACTGTTTCTAAAACAAAAAGACAACAATTTCAAACGTAACCTGGTTGTAAACAGTATGTCTAAAATTGGATTAAGCGATGCAGAAGTTCTAATTTTATTACAATGGTAGTGAAAACAGAAAAGTTTAACCTAGCTGTTAAACAATTCGATATACTCAGGTAACGCGGCGCCTATCAGTTAGTTCATTAACTACAAAACTTTACACATACGCTTGAATATCTAGGGTATATGTTTGACTGACATTGCCACACTGAAATTAAAATTTATTTCACTGTTTCAAGAGCAAATAATAAATATTGTATTTAACTGAGCTTTTTATAATCCCTACTAATATTATAAATTCGAAAGTAACTCTGTCTGTCTGTCTGCTACGCTTTCCCGCTTAAACTACTGAACCGATTTTAATAAAAATTGTAACACAGATAGAGTGAACCATGAGAAAAGACAAAGGATGGCTTTTATCCTACGGGAACCTATAAAACGGGTCCACTCGGGCGAAGCCGCTGGCATATGGCTAGTAAAAAATAACATAAATTAATGTAATTAGCTATAGCAGTAAATAGCTGGTATTGATTTGGTAAATCCGTAAAAGTGATTTTACATGTATAACTCGAACTGCAAAGTTAAACAGATTATGGAATCACTTCCTCTATAAACACTAAACCAATCCTGACATTCACTTTGCGTTATCGACTTATCACTTAAGTTAGATTTTGAATCAAGTGCATAAAGCCATGCAATTTAAAGTCCTATAGAGTCACAAATAAGAGTCTCGATGATTGTAGAGTTATCTTGGCACATCGTAACCATAGCAACAGGTGGTCCCCACTCTCCCGCCCATTGCATGCCAAGCTCAGCTTGAGTTATGGCCTGGATCATTTCACATGAGAAGTTATTCTGTGGTAACGGGTAAGTAAATTTTATATTTTCGGACTGTTTTTCAATACGGTATCTTTTATTGCGTTAAATGACTGGAGTGAATATATGAAATTGTATGAAGTATTTGTATTGGATCGTAGCTCTTAATGTTTTCAGATCAAATAACTTTCTGCAAACAAATTAATATGGTTGTTAACAAAAATATATTTCTTGACTGAAGACAGGGATCACTTTTAATTTTAATTAATATTATTACCTATAAGTAGTAGGTATGTGTTGTTTTGATAGCTCTAGCAAGTTCTTCTTTAAGCTGTCATGCAAAAGCATAAAAGCTTAATATGCTTTATAGAGTGTTGTCATAATAATGTGTAGTTAATAGTGGAATTCTATGTCATCTTCCACTACAGACAAGTTATAAAAAAACGTCAGACCGTACCAAACACCTTGATAACATCTTCACCTTTTAGGTGGCTCTTGAAAATTAGGATTAAACGTACACTAACGACATGTCCTGTTGTAATCTTCACATCCCTAAGACAAGGCGGCAAGCGAGCAGCTTTAAAAGCAAATTACCCGAGACTGATGGCGTCGCACTGCGGATTTTGAATGTATAAAGTAAAATATAAATATGATATCGAATGTACTTTTGCAAGTATAAATAATTCATAGAAACTACTTTTAATATAGAGCTATGACTTACTGGTCAAGTAATGATAAGTAATGAATTAAAAAAAGAAAAAAAATGTCTGTAATAAATGATTTATTATATTATATTATTATTATTATTAATATCTACCTATCCATCCATCAGCCTTTTACCGTCCACTGCTGGACATAGGCCTCCCCTAACGTTCGCCACTTCTCCCGGTCCTGGGCCTTCTGAATCCAGCGACTACCCGCTGTCTTCTTCAGGTCGTCAGTCCACCTGGTTGGAGGGCGGCCTGTACTCCTTTTGCCGAGACGTGGTCTCCATTCAAGGACCTTTCTTCCCCATCGGTTGTCGGTCCTCCTAACTATATGGCCTGCCCATTGCCACTTCAGCTTGCAGATTTTGAATATCTACCTATAGTCCTATAACACAAGACTTTTAACAAGAAGTTTTAGGTCTCACTAACGCACGCAGATAACTTCAAGATGTTTTCCTTAAGTGAAAAAAAAGGTGCAAGCTGGTATTCATTGAATCAAGACTTTTCGTGTGAAGGTCTAAAATAAGCTATATCATACCTAACGGTTTCAGGCTGCTAATTAAAATATTGATGGAACAAACTCTGATGCAATACCCTGGTAACATCTAATAAAACCCACTTGCACTTAAACACCAGCGCAGTTTGAAAGGCGATATACAGGTTGATTAATTCAAATGGGTCTGTAGAGGAACATAAAAAAGTAGGTTTAATTCTCACCTTTCTCACACGAAGCGCGCACGGCCCGGCGGTTAGCATAGAACGCAAATGATCTATGCAACTAAGCCAAACGGGCGCGGTCTGGTGAGAGATGGGTGACTGCTAGTGGCAAAAAATTTCATGCGCATTTCCGTGCTTCGGAGGGCACGTTAAGCCGTCGGTCCCGGTTGTTGTCGATAGATAACAGTCGTTAAACCTTGTCGGAGGCCTTATGGGCGGTTTGAAAACATCCGACAGCGGGTTGGCCACTAACCCGCATCTCCACCAACCCGCATTGGAGCATCGTGGTGGAGTAAGCTCCAGGCCTTCCCAATAATGGGGAGAGACCCGTGCCCAGCAGTGGGACGCAAAAAAGGTTGCGGCCAATTCTCACCTAGGGCGTGGCATTTTCAACAATCTGTGAAGGCATTTAATTTTCTTCTTAACAGTAAAATCGAAATCATGGATATACCTATATAGAAAAAAATATTGTACTTACTTATCTTATTATACTTTCCCTCACTAGCCCATTTCAAGGTATCAGCCTGTATATATGTGTTATAGTAACGATATAGAGAGCGATAGACTGAGAAATTAAATGTATGAAATTCATCCATGCTCTTAAAAAGGTTAGATAAATTTACCTGCACATTATTTCACGATTATATTAAATTAAAACTGGTGCTTATCTGAAGTAATCAATTAACTGAAGGGTTTAGTATCAATATCTATCCTTTGAAATTGGAGTTTGCTTTAGAAAACTTGAAAATTGTCTTTCAGTGTAATCAATTAATCTTAATTAAATTACTATTCGGCGAATTTTCCCCTTTAATATTTAAACGGTGCTTCAGTAAAAAAATTCGCGTGATAAAATATTGGGCAACATTAATTTGATTTACTTCATTCTCTAATATGATAAAATATCACTTATAAATATACTTCACGATAATCTCTCCGATCTTATCGGACGAGGTTACCTGTAACTGATGTCCGATCTTCATTATACGAGCATCTCATCCGAAGTGATCGCAGCGTAGTAGTCCAGATAAGCACGACTACAAGTAATTAAAGTGATCATGAGGATGAGATGCGAAGTATAACCAATATTTGCGTTCCAAATCAGATATGTTTCTGCCGTAATTATTACGGCATAGTTAACTCTGTAGCGATTTAAACTTAAAGTACCCGGACGGCCGAGTGTTGCTCGGATAGAATCATACAAACAATAGATTTTCTTCAGAGACTCATTGGCTTCCATCTACTGAAGCTCTAGCTCCAAAATAAAAAATGTAGTAATATACCTACTTCGCAATTGATGTCAGTAATATTTTTCAGTATAGGTCTAAGATGACTATGGCTGAAAACACGGATATTTTCTAAAAATGAAACCTATCTAAATCGATTCATTGCCACCGAAACCCTCTGCATAATATATTTCAAGAAAATCATTGGAGCCGTTTTCGAAATTTAGATTATATATATACCTATAGGTTTATAAACATATTGCTCGTTTAAAGGTATTAGAATACGAAGACACAGTTAGAAAAAAAATTGAATTGAAATTGAAAATTGAAACGAAACATTGCTTAAAACTACTTTAAATAAAGAAAATATATTTTAATTGTTACCTTTTTATACTGCTAGATTACATATCCCCTGCCTATCCCACACCCTAAGGATGATATGAAGATTATGTAGAAACCTAATAAACATACAATACAATATGAAAACATAATGTGTAAAAGAAATATTATTTAATAAGAGATTACAAAAATTTGTGATCAAGGTAACTTTTGAATCCGATACCTAATTTGTCCTCGAGCAATCAAATAATTCAGAAGTTAGGTATACAATTAAGTTCTAAAACAATTAAACTTTAATTAAACTCTTTTCTTTTTATTTTAAAGTTTCGATCCTAATAATAAGCATAAATATAAAAATCTGCATTTACAACCGAGAGTGAAGATTCAGTTGAATACTTATATTATGAAGCCTCTAAATTCACGTATACCCGTTAAAACGCTGACCGGTGTCCTATTCCTCCTTCTCCGAGGGCGAGTATACATTCTTCTTCTTAGTCGTTCGCTCTTGTCAGAGCGGTCGTGGTTGTTCTGATGACTGCAAAGAGAGAGCGCTTCTGTCCGTAAAACCATTAAAAGCAAACAAAGAGTAAAATAAGTAGGTAGAGAAATATATATATTATTAAATAGAATGTTTGTACCGATATACTTACATGCATAAATTTATTATTTATTTATAATGTATTTCAATTGACTTAATGTAATGGAATGATAGTATGCAGTAATGAATTAATAATAAGGAAAAAGAACTAACATGGTTTTTAAGAAAATATACTAACAAAGTGGACTGTGTCTGACAATAAATAAATATTATTATTATTATAAATTTTGTTCTAAACCACTAACAAACAAAAACACTATTAGTTAAGTAATATAACAAAATACTTAAGACATTTTAGAAAATTTATTGTAAATTTCAAAAATATTATAGCAGATTATTATATCCGATATTTGTTAAAATTAAAGTTATTTTATACTACGTCTTTTCTTTTACATAAGTAGAGCGCAGAAGATAGTCCAAGGTACGAACATTACGCAGTGTTAAAGTGGAAACACTGCATAAAAGTTCTAAAGTTTATTATACGAATACCATCCCTCCATCCATCCATCAACCTTTAAAATTGCACTCCTAGACTAAATCCTCCCCTAATATTCGCAATTCCATCCAGTCCTGCGCACTCTGAATCCAAGGGTTGCCCGCTGTCTTCTTCAGGTTATCACTCCGCCTGGCCTGTAGTACTTTGCCAAGACGTGGTTGCCATTCGAGGAGCTTAAAACTATGTCAATAATCTTCATTCATCTACGGATTTATCGTTACGGAGTCTGTTGCATAGAGAAATACTAGGTGTCTCCTTCGCTCATCGAATGACCTTTATGCGAATACTACATAGCAAAATGCAATATTAGCTACGACATTAAAATAAAAAAAATTACAATTTATAATCTGGTTTTAATTGTTCAAGGTGCCAAAACACACATTCGAAATTCTTCATTATCTCTTGGCCCAGTATTAGGTATATTTGGAGTTTTCCCTCACGATCAATACGCGGGATCTCTTTTCGCGTTTTGTTTACGAGGGGTTTACCGCTCCAGGCAAAGTATTCTTAGCGAAGCGCTATTGTGAGGTAAAATAAGCAATCTTGAAAACAGAGTTTACAATTTCATGGAAGCCTCCTTGTGCACAAAAGGTAATACTGAACGTACTGAATATAAAATACTTAACCCTCTTTTAAGGTAAAGATCGTTGTGTATAAAGCTTACCTACTAAAGCTATTTAGTGAGAAAACCTTAAAAATGTAGTTTAAACACAACTTCACAAAGCTTTCAAAAATTGTTATTCAATACGTTGTCTCTGTGAAACAATTCTGGTGTGATCATTTTCTGAACGGATATACCATTATAATTATTTTTTATGCAGTCTCTTAAAATAAGACAAGGAGGCATATTTTTTTTATTTTTTTCTGTACACACAACAAAGCATAAAATTTTAGATTAAAGAAGAGAGTACAGGGGTACCGCTTATTCCTAAATAGGAATCTCTTCCAGCAGACCCGCAAGAAGGAAGTAATTCATATATTATATAGAATTCTCGTGTTTCGTCGTTTCGTGATTTTGAAATATTTAATTAATTACAAATATTTATCCAATATCATCATAGCGCGAAAAAGCGAATGAAAAGCTTGTTTTCCTTAAGGAAAAGCGAACGATATCGCGGGCGGTCAGGTAGTGCTATAAATTTCTAAATATTTTTGATATGCATTACAGTGAAATAAAGTTACTAGAGAAAAAAAATATTCTACTTGTCTTTAAATCACTATAAAATTTAAAATAACAATTTAAATTTAATTCAAAATTGAAGTAAGCTTCAGCGTCTATAGATAAATTATTGAATATTGGCAACAAGTCCAGTGTAATTAAAAGCTCTAACATTATGATAAACATTAATTAACCTCACATTATTTTTGAAAAACCAACACTTTAATCAATTATTTCACACAAGTATTATGTACAAAGTATTTCAAAATTTAAAAGAATTAAATGAAAGACTTCTTATAATTTCAAATATTTATTTCCGATCTACAATAAAAGTTACTAAACTTCTCCTAGAATTAGGTAAGGTAAACGTCCACGATGTCGACCGCATACTAACTCGTAACTCCATAAAAACAGACTAAAGTTTCATTTTTTCTATGAAATTTAAGCTTTGCTTAAGGGGTATCTTATTTCGTTTAAATTACTTCCCAAAATATGACACATAAATACTAATCTATATTTTTTTTTTGGAAGTGCTTTAAATTTTACAAATTGATATAGAAATCTACATGATATCTACGCTTTTGTCTCTGCTCTACGGCAAAACATATATTTCAATACAATGTTTCCCATAATATATAAAAAAATACGATTAAAAGTGGTTAAAATTTTATCACTAAATTATAGAAAAGATACGTTCATTGTTTGAGGTGCAAACTACATTGACATTGCCGATCTTATTATTCTTCGTCTTCATAGTCATCAGCCACCGTTGTACTGGTGTTGAAGAACGCACTGGTGATGGCGTTGACCACCCTTCTCGCGCCCTGCCGTAGCAGTGTCAGCTTGAACTGCATCAGCACTATGAGATACGTTGACATGAAGGAAATGTTCTGGAAAGAGGTTTTCTATTTATTCTATCTGGCCGTCAAAATTGAAGGTAATAAATTAAAAGTAACATCAAAAGTTTTGAACGTGGGAAAAAATCGATAGAATGGTGTTTATGCTTGATTAGGTATGTATCGAAAATCAAACATCACCTTAAGTATTAAAGATATAAGGCAAGATATTTAATTTTTTACTGTATAACCGTGAATAGTTTTATAAAGTTTTTTTAAATGGGTTTGAAGTCGGCCAACGATATTTATATTCTCTATGCAAATTTTACACAGAACGATGCGCAAATCCAACTCACACTTGTGTGGCTTTTTTAAATTATTTCTATAATATGTATCTTACTGCCTAATACGTGCTAAAACAAATAATTATACAACAACAAAGACAAAATCACAAATCATTTTCTGATACTCGTCTTTACTTAGAATATATTATCTGTTACGATATTCAGACAGTGCGGTTTACATCTAAGAAATCGCTATTTTGTCACCTTTAAACCTTTGGAGGCATTAACATTATGCATTTTGTCCAAGTTTGAATTTATACAGAATTTTTCTTTACCTTTTAACTCCCTACTTGTTCTCCCAAAACTTGCAGAAGTACCGATTAATTGGATAAGATTTTCGGCAATTCCCATAAGATTTGTATAATAACATTGTAAGACCGACAAACCCAGTAACCGCAAACAGAAGGATTTCCAATTAGTAACGATTTGTAGGTAAATGCTTATTTATAGCAAATTATATACCAGAATAAGGTCCCTTATTTAAGGTCCTATTTACTATGTAACAATGCCGGTTACATCAGTTGGAAATTCATGCTTCGTAACTCTACAACATTGTTGGTCCCAGATATAAACTTGTATATTTGTATTTAAATCATTGATCGTGAATTTAACAATTTTAGAACTTAAATTGAATTACAAATTGATTATTTTATTTTATTAATGTAAGTTTTTTACTATGTATCTTTTTTTCTATAATGGCATTGATATAGTATATATTAGAGATGATGAGGATTCCTCTTCCTCTTCCTCTTAATGAGGAAGTTACACATATTTTGGTACTTCCACATCCTCTTCCGCTTCCTCTTAGGGAAAGTAGAGAAATTCCTCATCCTCTTTCGCTTCCTCTTAAATTAAGAGGAATTTATGAGGAATTTTCTTTTCGCATACAACTAAAAGTTATACTTACTCTTTGTAACTGCACTACTACTACCTTTGATTAATAAAAAACTTGAGTTGATTAAATACCTACTGCATATTTTATTTTATTTAAATCTTACTAAACTTTTTTTGTAACTGCTTCACGATACGTGTCGCCATTATAACCATGCCGGACCGTTTCCGGGTGACGATTCCTGATTCTCGACGAAGAAATTTGAATGTTGAGTTTGAATTTCTGTTCTAAGTTTAGGATTTTGTGTATCTGTCTTGTGTGTGTCCCTGGTTCACACGTCAAAGGGAATCCCTAGCCAGCCTATTTATTTATTTATATAGTATTTACTCTTTTTCCCTTACTCAAAACATTCCTCTTCCTCTTCCTCACCCTCTTCCTCATGAATACATTCTCATCCTCATCCTCATCCTCTTACTTTGTGCTTGATACTTCCTCTTCCTCTTCCTCATCCTCATAACTCCTTCCTCATCAACCCTAGTATATATGATCGATGTATAATGGTTTACTTTCTTATTTTATTAGTATACGTGTGATTGTTATCTCTTCATATACTAGTAGATAAGGATTGTAGTATTTATATCTAGAATATGACTATTTAATCTTGACGAAGGATTCGAAGGGTCTTCTGCTTACGCTCCGCTTCTTTTAAGAAAAGCGAGATTTTTATTCATCCACTTTTATTATTTGAACTTATTTAGGTATAATCTGACTTCTAAATACTTGTCTTTTGCGGATGTAAAGTTTTTTAAGAAGACGGGATCTCTAGACGGCTTTATTAAATAACGCTACACACTCAAAGCCCCACCCTATTATAACATGTGTCATGGGAACTATGCACACATACAAAAACAGGTACACAAGCACCCAAACCATGAACAGAATTTGTAATTAATAGATTTAAACCCGGGAATACGCTACACGATACGTCAATAACCAAGAAAACATCAAATAACCTAGAATTCATGAAATAGTCGATACTAAAATGATTATAAAACTAATAGTGTCATGTCCACATATTTTAAATTTAAAACTTAATTTTAAGTTAGAAATAACCTACCCAAATACCCATTTCATAAGTATTAATCCATCAGAACATTTAATCAGGGTCACAAAACCCGTTCGCCGTGTAATTACGACTGCAGTTTCAATCCTAATTAAAGTCGACCATTACCTGAATGAATGGACTTTTCACGTCACCCCGCCCGAATCATCTCGTGCAATGTTTTAAACCTAACCGTTATTGTTTATTCCTCACCACTTAACTATTAGCATAAGGGATTTCTAGATTCGACAGCTACTATTAAAAGTTTACTTATTTCTTATTTGATATAATGTTTGCAATAAGGGTTACAGTCAATGCCGGCCAGCCAACAAAATAATAGGAGTTTTGGCGGGAAGTCGAAAAAGATATATTGTGTTCTTGTGTTATTTTCATTTTCTTGGTGTATTTTTGAGTTATATCAGATAAAGTTGATGGCATTTTGTTTGATATAGGTTAATTACAGTGCACGAGTGTTTGTGAAATAGAATGACAGTGCTAAAATATGTCTTTTCTGCTTGCCACCAAAATTCCATCGGACACGTTCTAGTAAAGTAGCCATCGCTTTACTTGAATGTTGGACTGACTAGACTGACTGATTACTGACTACTTAATGATTTTGTTTTTACTTCATTGAAACTGGCAAAAAATTGATACAAAAATTATACTTGACGCTGGCAATATGCACAGAGTTTGTGATGCCATAATTGAAGAAAAAAAAATAATAATATGTAAACTACTTTTTTTCAAAAGTCTAAAAATAACGAAACCAAAAACCTTTTATGTATATTCCTTATATTATATATATTCCTTATTTTACGTGTATTAATCCATCAAAACATTTAATCAAGGGCTCCACAACCGTTGGCCTTGTTACCACCGCTGTTTCAGTCCTAATCAAAGTCGGCTATTACCTGAATATGACTGTAATGAATCGTATTGGTGCACGGACAGCCATACGTAACCCGTGCTTCACCCAGGTGGAGAACCTTAATGGAGCACGGCCTCGCACCAAATAAATTTATTTTCACTTCACCACGCCCGAGTTTCAGGTACCGTTTTAATGACTAGCTATAAGGGCTAGGTATTAAAACGGCACCTGCGACTTGGAGACATTTTTTTTAACATAGGTACTCTTAAAGCAAGGTCATGCAGACCACGTGGTTTTAAGTGGTCGCTGCAGCCGATGGACATCTCCACACAACGTTAAGCTTAGCACTGCTTAACCTTGCGTTTTTGTTTTGGTATCGGGAACCTTAAAAAGGTACCCGAAACCTTGTGGTCAAAAAGAGTTGACCTACTACTCCGAAGGCTGATGGTCATTACGAGTATGTAAGACTATCGGCAAGTGTAGCTTTTCACCGAAACACAACGGCTGAAGTAGGCGCCGCGCTGGTACTTCCCCGGTCGTATTATTAAGGTGGTTTTACAGTGACGCTTACCGTCCGCACGGATGGTAAGCGCAGCCCGTAAGCGCGCGGAAGTACCGCTCGAAACTAGAGTAAAGTTGTGCACACTCCTTGCCCGCGCGTGATAGTAAAGCGCGGCTAAATTATCGACGCGGGCCATCCGCGCGTGTTGGTTAAACTATGTAACAATCCAAGAGCAACGCAAAGTTCGAGTCGCAGGACGCGATGCTGACCAACCGCGCGGGCGTAAGCGTTCTACTAACTACACATATATATTCATCACCAATAGAACATTAGCTTAACGTATTTATATGATAAGTTCTTAAAGACAAAGACTAAGACAATTGTCTTTTTAAGTTCTTAAATGTTTTTATTTTTATTTTAAACTGGTATTGTATTAAAAGTCTACTTATTTTTATTTTTTTCCATCGCTGATGGTGTTCGCAAAAAGGGTTGCAACCAATGGATAGAAAAGGCTATCAAAATAAAGGAGATTTTATTATCACGGCAGCATGTATTTTATACAAACATTTTTTTGAAGTGAAAACTTCTTTAGCGGCTCAGTGCACCTTTTTGGATGGGTAAAAAATGTTAAACTCTCGTCAGGACACGTGTCCTGATCGAAGACGGAGGGGTGACAGCTGATGACGGCTCGACTGTCTATACTTGTAAAATTCGTTCATATCAAGTATTTAAAATATAGACATTGAACAAAGTGCATCTATTAATGAAAAAAGTGACGAAGAAATAGTGAAAGAAAATGAGTGAGTACTTTATAAAAATACTAGATGAAAACCTACTAAAAATACTAAAATGAAAAATAAAACTGATAATAAAAGCAATTCGGGAGAAATTATTCCCTAACCATTCCAAAATATCAAAAACGCACAACGTTAATGTTCAAGTTTCCACTTCTGCCGGCACTACCGGAGTGCAACCCGTTTTTTTTATTAAACGTATAACTCATATACCTTCATATTTTATACACCTATTTTACGTGTAATAATCCATCAAAATATTTCACCAACGACCGGCGCCCATTCGCCTAATTAAGGCTGCAGTTTCAAATCTAATCAAAGCCATCTATTACCTGAATAAATGGACTTTTCACGTCACCTAGAACGAGCAGCAGGTGCAGGTTTTAATACTTCAACCTTTGGCCTTATTGATCGCTGATCGACAATAGACAATTAATAATAATAATAATAAAAAATAAATATCTTTGGACAATTCACATAACACCATCTGATTCCAAACTAAGCAGAGCTTGTGCTATGGTAATCAGAAAGCTGATAAACATACATATATAATTCTAAATACATACTTAAATAGATAAATTAACACCCAGACACAGAACAAATAGTCATGTTCATCACACAAATATTTGTCCTGGGTGGGAATCGAACCTACGACCTCACGCTTCGCAGTCGGCTCATCACCCACTACGCCACGGAGGCTGTCAAATAATAATAACGCTTCACACTCATAGCTCCACAGTAAGGTATATTATTATATACCCTGTGTCGTGGGTGCCATGGACACATACACAAACAGACAAACCGAGAACAGAAATTTAAACTCATCATTCAAATTTTCTGTTTCGCCGGGGACCGAAACCGGGACCCCTCAATTGCATTGCAGCATTTGCATTAGCTATTCTAGTATTTCTTGTCATTATTATAAAGATCTTAGTTGCAACTCCTTTTACGTCCCGCAGTCATTGAAGAGGTCCAGAGCTCACTATACCACGCTGCTAAGTTTGAGATAGAGGAGGTACGGGTTAGTGGCCTCGCTTACAAACACATTCAAATCGGCAACACTACCTCCGAAAAGGTAAGCCACTGCTTCCAGTCAACAACTAGGTCATCCATTACTCACGACGTCGACGTGTCCGTTTTACTTAGCTACTCGTATGATAGCTTGCGTCTACATAGGCTAAGGATAGTGTTTGTGGTTGATAAAACTCCATATAAATGAAATCACAAATATTCCTACGCAATTTTTTCGAAGAGTTTCAGTGTGCAAAGAGCTTGAAATAACAAAACAGGAATTCTTTATCATGATTTTGAGCACGTTCAACTTAATCAGTTTAGCAAAGACATCTTTCGATTCCAGGGCGCTTTAAGTGCGAGTTTTTGCTTTAATGTTTTGTCGGAGAATCTAAGAAGATATTTTTTAATTTACTGTAGTGCACTAAATAGGATTAAAATAAACATTGATAAATGATAAATAAACGTTACACACTTATAGCCCCACAGTAAGGTAATTAATACCCTGTGTCGTGGGTACCACGGACACATACAAAGACAGGAACGCAAACACCCATACTGAATTAAAAATGACAAATACATCTTCTCGGTATTTTTAATATTAAAAATTTATAATGTTATGTTTATATGTCAGTCGTAAAGTTGAATACTCAAGAGTTTTTTGCTGCTATCATTTAATCCGTAAATTAAACATGGTCTGACGCTTGAGTGAATACACATTTACCATCATAGGCTTACGTACATCTAAATCTTTGATCGTAAAAGTGCTAATATCTCGAGTGGAAATATTAATGAACTCACGGCGGTGAATAATTCCCGGTTGATGTTGGTGAAGCCGTCGAGGTTCATTATGGGTGGGTTCTTCGCGATAGCCACTAGAAACATCTCCACCTCGCGTTGCGTGCTCCGATCGATGACTCCCAGATTCACGTTCAAAAGCCTCACTTGAAACTCGAGACCCACCTGAAATATTTTTGAGAGCCAAAATTAGTTCTTTCGTTTCGTGTGAATATTGTTTACAGTATTGTTTCTTTGTGTACAAAATACAGTAGCAAAGATTAAGCGGTAGTAAGAAGATACATTTTGTTTCATCATAGATATGATTTTGCATGCTAGATATAGGGGAGAGTCCGGCAATACCGTCACCTTAAGGTTTATGTAGGATAAAATAAAAAATCCTCAGGTTATATGTCAAATATCTGCTAAAATTTGTTAGGACATTCAAGTACTGTAAATAAAAACAATAAAATACTATTAAATTTAGAAATAATGAACTTTATTAATAAAATTTGAAAAGTATGAAAAATTAACTTAAAAAAAATTGGCCTCGAGTACCGGCCAGCATAAAAATAATCATTTCTAGCAGATAAAAATAAGGAGTGTATTTATTTGTATATTTGCACACGCCTCATGCACCCAAGCCTTTCAGTTTCCGCATTGAATCCAATTCTCTTCGTGAGATTCGAGGCACAATGGACAAATGGACTCTTCCTCGTTCGGTTTGTGGAGGAACTCTAGTTTTTTTTATCTTATTTTTCCTTTCTTGCTACCATTTTTTCTGAAACCAAGTTCTTGCCTTTCTTGCTGATATCTTGTCCTGAAATCACACTCCTACCTCGCTTAGCTGACTCTTCAACACTTTTATCTGCTCTTTTCTGGTCCAACATCTTTTTGTATGGAGAATTTGTGTAAATTTCACTTTTTTGAGCTTTGCGACGTCGCCGTCGCCGTCGTGCAGTAGCTCGTCTGTTTGAAACATCAGGAACCGGTGACAATTCTGCAACTATTGCCTTAAAATTGTCAAACGATAGGTTGATTTCATCGGTAGCGCATTTCATTACTCAGGACCTTTTGCACGACTTTATGCATATTAGCGGGATCCCAATTACCCTTCTTTTGCTTCCTCTCACCATCACTATTATCGGCTGACACCTTTTTGTACCAACAATAAAATAAAATCACTCAAAAATAAACCTACATAGTGGCCGGAACTGGAAGACAATTTTGTGGCCGGTACTGTAGGGAACGAAAAAAATATAATGTACGACCCAAGAAAATAATTTACTAATAAATATTTAAATTAAACATGTTTTATAATAACTATGTAAATAATCATTACATAGCAGGTTTAATTTTTTTCAAACTCCTTCTATAACCCTTAGGTATCATCCACAGAACTTTAGTTGTGTATCGTGTGTTCACCATGCGCAACACAAATCGGCGTACTGTCACTAAGCGTATCGCGACAGGTCGCTGCCGCGCGGGGCATATACTTGTAAGAACGCATTACTTTAATGGCCTAACCCAGATCAGCGTCATCTTTTATAGAATTCAGGAAACTCTAACTGGCCGGTACTGGATGCCGGCCGGTACTGTAGGACTTTCCCCTACTACGAGTCCGAAGATGGGCCCGTTCTGGGGCGCCGCGCGTGGAGGATACCGGTGCGATCCTATGGAGATTCCGGAGTCCTCACAAACGCAAAGGCAGGTAATATTATTATCAGGTACACAACTCGGAATGATCAGAATTTATTGTGGAAAATGTTTTAGAGATAGACCAGACCGGCAAAGAGGCCTTCTCGGCTACGAATCTACTTTTATCAAACAAATGTAATTTGATCGGATGCCACGTTTTCCGATTTTGTTTTCTTGGGCGTGTGAAACGGGTCACTGTAAAATGTAAGGAGTTTAGCGAGTATTAAAATTATTGCACCTGTTTGTTATACGTAAAAATCGGTGTAAGTTCTTAAGTTAATCCTTTAATACATGATACAAAAACACATGAATAAAACTTTATACCAACAAGGTAAAAGTATTCCCGTAAACTAATTATAATCGTATAAACTTGTACGTCTTTTTCATCAGTGTCATGAACGTGCACACTTGAGATTTTTAATCTGCTACAACATCGTTCAACATCGTCTAAGCTTTTTTACTAAGCACACAAAAGATTTTTGTTACATCCTATTATTTATGATTTACCACAAAAGTTATCATAATTGTCAAATAACAATATTAGAGTATAACGTACACAACCTAATATTATCAGAATTTGATGCGGAAAAATGTAGAATTAGACCAGACCGCCACAAAGTGGCCTTCTCGGTTTTTATCAAACAAATGTAATTTGATCGGATGCTACGTTTCCCGATTTTGTTTTCTATGGCGTGTGAAACGGAACGCTGAAATGTAAGGAGCATAGCGACGGAAATCTTTGTAACACCTGTTTTATTTTATAAGCATAAACCGTGCTGTTCTGGAGTTAATACTTCAAATATAGCCGAGAAAAAAGCTAGAAAAACTCGTTCATCAACCACAACACACCAACACCAAACATAAATTAATACCTGTAAGGGATATGCTTATTCTAAACTGATTGTGACATCCGCAAAAATTTGTGTATATCTTTTCTATCATTATCACGGACGTGTACATACTTACAACAGAATATTATTGGTAAATCCATTAGAAATGGCCTGCTACCGAGAATTTTCACTGAAATTACCTGTTTTTGTCCTTCAAATTATACACGATGTACCTTTACTACATTTGTATGTGTCAATGGCACCCACGACGTTAGGTAGCCAACAGTGGAGAGGTATAATAAGTTTGAAGCGTGTGTAGCGAAGTGAAGATAAAAATGTGAACTGTGAAATCTAATCTACAACACACATTACTGTAACTAAAATAGTGATTTCATAAGATGCTGCGAAAATTTATACTTAGTTGTCCATCAAACGCAGCGATAATACGCTTTTCTCTGAATAAGCTAGGAAAATCCTTAATGAAAGATGATAAAGCGCCTTAGCTTTCGTACTATATTTTATGAAACCACCAACCTTCCTCGAAGCATGATAAGCTTCATTACAAATAATGAAAAGAAGGGTCATACAGTAGCCGACTATAACGAATAATCCCATTTCTTTATAGCTTAGTCCGTGTTCCAATATTTCAGAGAGCGACCCATAGAGCGAGATCGTAGTAGTGAAGAAGATTACCATACAATAAATGCCGTACATATTGGAGTAAGCTCGCCCTGAAAATTATACATTGTCACAATTTATTTTCTTTGAATCCTCTTCAAGCTTGGATTACACGGGTTGTTCTGTGTAGTTTTTTGGTATTCTCGGTGTCCTAAAATTCAAATTATGCTCCAATGTTAAACGAATATTTAAATTTATTTGTCACAATACTAACAGCATCGCTTTGTGCTTTATTTAATTATTCGAGTCGAAAAAATATTATTATAACAGTATTTTGAAGCTATAATAAGTGTTAGCATTTTAATACTACTACGACTATTACAAATCCCTTGAGGATATGCTCCATTAACATTAATTACACCTATACCTGACCCACAAATTTTGTCAAGGAGAATTATGAAGCTAGCAGTTATTTGTATATATGAGTATCTATATACATCAGTATATTAATAAATTAAATGTTAAAATTTAAAAAAAATTATAGGTGGTAGAACTTAGATTATGGTTCGCCCGGGGAAGTACCACCGCTGCACCCACTTCTACTGTGAACCAACTCTGTTGTGTTTCGGTGGAAAGGTGCAGTTCCCGGCCACACTTACATGAGGCGACCACCAGCCTCCGGAGTAGCAGAGCAACTGCATAAGACCTCAGACAAGACTTACCTATGCTTGCTTGAGGTTGCATGTAGATGTCCATGGGCTGCAACGACCACTTAACACCACGTGGCCTGCATGCTCGTCTGTTACTCTTTTCAAATAAAAATAAAATAGTGAAATAACTAGTTTAGAGGTCCACTACTAAATATTTAGTTGCCTATATAGGCATTCCATAACATTCGCAACTCCATCGGGCCCAGCGCCCACTGAATCGAAAGACAGCAGATTCCAGCTTTTCTTTTTTCTCATCTGTGAGATCTTGAGTTTATTTTTTCCCGAGCTGTGATTGCCTATAGAGGATCTTCCTTCCCTATTGATTATTCGGAACTCCTAGCAAGTGGCTTGTCCATTATAAGTAAAGCGCGCATGGCCCGGCGGTTAGCGTAGAACGCAAACGATCTATGCAACTAAGCCAAACGGGCGCGTTCGGGTGTGAGATGGGTGACCGCTAGAGGCAAAAAATTTCATGCGCATTTCCGTGCTTTGGAGGGCACGTTAAGACATCGGTCCCGGTTGTTGTTGATAGATAACAGTCGTTAAACCTTGTCGGAGGCCTTATGGGTGGTTTGTAAACATCCGACAGCGGGTTGGCCACTAACCCGCATCTCCACCAACCCGCATTGGAGCAGCGTGGTGGGGTAAGCTCCAGGCCTCCCCAATAATGGGGAGAGACCCGTGCCCAGCAGTGGGACGGAAAAAGGGTAGCGGCTACGTTAAGTATTAGGTATAACACCTACAACATTGTCTGTATTACTATCATTTAAAACTGCGACAGTTGTCTACACAAATCCTCAACGATAAGCTAACTCGTTTAATATAAGTCCACACATTTCGAGAATAGCGTAATTCGGTACATATGTTACAAATTTGTTACTTTGTATTAATTGTAGCTATCATAAAAGTCATGGCGCACATTTTAAAGTTGTTTATTGTATCGCTGTATCATTTATCGTTTCTGATACTTTAATAGCTTTTCTCTGCTCCGGATATATTCGCTACATATTTTCACCTCGTGTCGAAATTTTATTACATTTTATGACTTTGAATGTTGGAAACTTTATATTAAGGTGAAACATTGTATTTTACTTACATAGGATTGTAGGACTGAGCACTCTTAAGAAGTGAGCAATAGAGGTCATATTTAAATGAAAGTATTTAAATTTTGGATATATTATTATAATCAATTAAAAATGAATCATTCTTCATATTCATCATAATTGCTGTCCATTCAGAACGAAAGGTATCGCTATTTTACTAAGGGAATGGCTCCGAAATTCGGCAAGAAACAGTATCAGTTACGGAATTAAACATTATATTTTACGTCTTGAGTTTGGATTTTGGCTGCAACCCTTTTTGCGTCCCACTGCTGATCACGGGTCTCTCCTCCTTATTGGAGAGGCCTGGAGCTTACTCCTCCACGCTGCTCCAATACGGGTTTGGTTTTATTTTTGTTTAAATGGAAGTGTGACTTCTTATAAATATTCTAGAATTCCATGGACCCACTATACTCGTACGTACTTACCCAATTGCTGCATCATGTGAGACAAATCGACCCACAGATGGCGGTACTGAGCGAGTTTCAATGCCGGATGCTCTGCTTCTAAGGCTTTGTGTAAATTTGTAGCCAAGCCTTTCGAGGCTGTTCCGAAGGCATTACAGTTAATGTACCTGAAGGAAAACATTGCTTTAGAACTCGTAGATATATTTTTAAATTTGTACATTTTGTTTAAATGGCTATGTTTTTGCTATGTTTGTATAAATTAAATAAATAGGCAATCGACGCCCTATAGGATTATCAACACTGTGTTGTCGGTACCAGGAACACACACAAAGACGTCGATGTCTTAACACTCAAGCTTAGCGTGGACAGAAATTTAAATGAAGTGTATATTCATTTAAATTTCTGTCGACAGTTTTGTATAGCAACAATTGCGCCATAATGGGTCGTTAGCTCATAGTTGGAAAAGCTTAGAGCTTATTTCACCAAGCCAAATCCAAGTGATTCCATCTAGTTTTGTGCGCATCTAGCACCCTAAATGGATGGGTGCATGGGTCAATAAATGTTGGTGGTAGACCTATTATCGTTCGCCCGGGGAAGTACCACCGCTGCACCCACTTCTGCCGTGAACCAAATCTATTGTGTTTTGGTGGAAAGGTGCAGTTGCCGGCCACACTTACATGAGGCGACGACTAGCCTCCGGAGTAGCAGCGCAACTGCATACGACATCAGACAAGACTTACCTATGCTTGCTTGAGGTTGTATGTAGATTTCCATGGGCTGCAGCGACCACTTAACACCATGCATGCATGCTCGTCTACTGCTCCATTCAAATAAAAAAACCTTTAAGTATATATTTGCCGCTCCGTTAGGTACTGCAAACGTCTGAATCCAGCTACGGAGGGAACAAATCAATCAATTATTGTGTAAAGCCATAGCAACTGGCACCGCAATTGAAACTATAATATTGGCCACTAGCTGTCACCTATCGAACTCTCGAAGTGTTCGTTGGGCTTAGCTTAGCTACGTTAATCACCTGCCATCAATACCAGCGACAGGCCTTTGAGCGGCTCAGGCTTTCGCCTTGTTTGTATATTTTAAAATCTGTTAATGTTGTCTGCATTCGGATTTATATTTTAATAATATTTTTTATATTTAATTAAAAAGACAAAACTCGAAATAAATCTAAAAATGTTGTATGCTACATAATATTGCAAGTGCTAGCCAAAAATTATATTATGACAAACTAGAACTTGAGCATACGAGTGAGCACAAAATATTTTAATGAATAAAGTTTTCGCACAGATAACAGAGCAAAATATATGACATGTAGTTAAGCGTTCTATTCATTTTAGCGTTACCCAGAGAGACTTTATTTTTCGGTTCAATTTTTAAATTGAAGCATATTTTTGTTATGTCGGCATAGATATGTATAAATAAAAGCTGCATAATAATGCTCTGGTAGTTAAATTCTGTATTAGTAGTTTTAGTTTCCGCGCTTCATAGGGAGGGCAGGAGGGTGCTTTGCTATAGCAGTCGGTAGCATTAACCATGTCGGACGCCCCTTTCGGATGTTTCAATAACATTCAGTCTCTCACACATACATACGAGTAGTTTGTGTAGTGGTTAGATACGTGCCCAGCAGTGGGTGATGAAAACAGTTCCATCGAATGAAATCCTTAGCATCTGTTACGTATTAATAAAATAAATCCCTTTCACTTTTTAAGAATCATTTTAAGAAAAATGTTATGGATTATTTTACAATAATTTAGGACGGTAGAACTAACATGGTTGTAGTAAGTTATGTACGCCGTTTGTTGGTAGAAATGTGCGGTTGTATGTTTAAGGCAATCCTTACCTTCCGAAGAAGCAACGCTTTAGTACATATAGTCTCAAAAAAGACTGTCAGTCTCGTCTAAGAGTGTGAGATCGATTCTGCATGAGACAACATACAGACACAAACAGAGACAACAGTATTGTACACACTTACCACAGGGAACAAAATCCATCTAGCATTGCTATTATATGGTAATACGCAAAAGAGTGCCACAATTCAAAGTCATCTTGAAGGTAGTGTTGTGACAGGATCACAGCAAAGCTCAGAGCCCACGAAAATATACACAGACCCCACGTTAATGAATAAAGGTTTGGGAAGACTATGGGCGTTCCTGTTATTTTTAGGTATTTTAGCTGGAAAAAATAAATTGTATTAATTCCGTGAAGCAACATTGGAAAATTATTATTTAACTCTTGTTTAACAAGACGATGCGACAAACCAGATAAGATATTTCGTAGTTTTACGAAACAGTTAACCCCAGTAAAATTCATCCAGTGAATAAATATTTCACTCATTAATTATACTGAATGTATTCAAACCAAACGCTGCGTTTATAGATTAAGTTTCATGAATATACAGTTTTTTTTGTTTTTGTTTTTTTTTTTTTTGATCTCTGTGAGAAAATCAAAGAACAATAACAGAGACGGTACACCTTGAAAGGGAAATTATTATACTCTTATTCTATTAATAAAATATAGGTAATGGTTATTCAATTTTTTCAGTATTTTAAAATAATAATAATAATAATAACGTATCACACTCATAGTCCCACAGTAGAGTAATTTTACACTCATTCGTGGGTGCCATGGACACACACAAAGACAGAGACACAAACACCCAAACCGAGAACAGAAATGTTAAACTCATCATTAAAGTTTCTGCTTCGCCGTGAATGGAACCCGGGACCCTCCGATCGGCAGTGCGGCATGGTAACCATTACGCTTCGTGGGTCGTCGTCGCGGGTTAAAAGTTATACCGTATTGCTCTATTTGCCCCATATAAAGAAAACACCCAGTATATTATGTATCAACTAATAGTATTATAGTAAATGTAGCATCACACAAACTGTATCAGGTCTCCCAAATGTTAAGATGGGTTATAAACGTGTGATTTAGGTGACAGAGAACTCTAGTTATATCATGTAGTAGTATAAAAGATTTACTTTTTTAGTGAAATTTTAAGACGTTTACTGATAAAGTAAAGCAAGTCTCTTTGTTCACGTTTCTATCTATAAATTATTAATTTAGTATGCACATCGTGCAGTCTACGATAAGAGCCAAGTAATTAATTCTCAAACGGAATATATCTACTGTGCTAGCCAGTAACGCAAAGTCATTGGTTTCGTAGGATTTATAGAACATTCTTGTGAGAAATATTGTATTGGAAGGTATATGGTGCAGCGTACATTATATTATTATTTAAAAATATACATATTCTATAGCAAAAACATCAAGTGAACATTTCATTAATAATAATCGTGTGATAATTTTCTCCAATATCGCTTTAGGTCATCGTCCACCTGGTTGGTGGCGGCCTGTACTCCTTTTGCCGAAACGTGGTCGCCATTCGAAAACCTTCATTACCATCGGTTACCGGTTCTCCTAGCTATATGGCCTGCTCATTGCCACTTCAGTTTGCAAATTTTGAGAGATATGTCGGTAACTTTCGTTTGTCTACGGATTGCATCGTTACGGATTCTGTTGCGTAGAAAAATGCCAATCATACATAGACCAATTAAGTACATTATTCTTAGTCTAAGCAATCATAGCTCTCTCTCTCTCTCTCTCTCGTCTCTTTTGCACGAGAAGACACTTTGTAGTTTCCCGAACGCTGCGCAACCGAACCCAATAACACCTCCGTGGATATAATATAGGTATTTTTTTTCTATACTTAGCACTTTGATAGACCAAATCACAAGTCACAAAATTTTAACACCAAGTATTTTTTTTATCTGGCCAGCGTGTACAGCAATATATTGTTACCTAATATTTTTCGGAGATCTTTACCTAAACGTGGAATATTAAAGCAAACTTTTAAATTTTATAAAACTCTATAGGTACAACTAACTCAAAAAACTATTAACATAATATTATAAACTACATAATTAGTCCTGGTTAGCATACATATTGCACTAATGATGAAAACCGTTACTATGAAAAGCTTTAAATTGCTCCGTATATTATAAACTGAATTCATATTGTACGTATGAATCTCATCCATTAATTAATTAAAAACTTGTTTGTATATGAGGAAAATGACGGATGTTATGAATAAGTAAACTTTTATGGTTATGTAAAGTATGTAAAGTAAGCCAACGAATTTATCACACTTTTCAAGAGAATTATAATTATAAGGAATACAACATTCTATGCAATTTAAATAAGCACGGAATTCAAGCCTTAAAGAAATAGGGTTTTCCCGTTCATCTAGGTTAAAGAAATAGAATTATTAGACATGAAATTTGTCTAGAGTACTTTAGTGTTATACTTTATTAAATTAAAAATGGGTTAAATTCAAAAAGCTGTGAATTAATAGTCGTATGTATAGTACCTGGACGACTTACTTAACAACGCCATCTACATGAGCTAAATATAAAAAATATAGAATTTAACAATGCAATCTACTTCAGCACCCAATTTAAAACAAATAGAATTATATACAGGGTGTCCCAAGAAGTAGTGATATACTGAAGCTGGGAGGTAGAGGACCTAGAGGGCTATCTGAATCACCCCCATGTACGTTCCGCGATTTTTCGTATTTTCGGAGTTATGACTTTTTTTTAATTTTTCACCTATCGCCGAGTACGATGAGATTTTTATTTATGGTGACGTGAATTATTGCGGTAGATGCTTGATTTTTTTTGTGTGCTAAGCTGATAAATAGTCCAATTCAGTATGATAATATTTACTATCGTTAGATCTTTGAATGAAATTAAAAAAAAATTATAATGCCAAGAAAGATAAAATTACCCAGTATGTACACAACTTCCAGGGCCCTTAAAAAAATAAAATCACACAAAAAAAACTACAGGTTGGCTTTTAAAAACTTGCTCTATTTATCAGGTAGCTACCCTGAAAATTTCATTTTATTATTCATAAGGCTTCAATCAAAAAATTGAAATTTAAATGTGGTAAGTGCAAAATTTTTATTAACATGATGATTAATGCAAACAAAGTTAAACCAATTACAAGGTGTTTAATTACAAGAAATTTTCAAAATGGCCCCCCTGTTGCTCAATGCGACAATGCTCAGTGCGACATCGCCTAAAAAAAATTTTCATGTAAACGTCTGAATGCCCTTCTATTATTTTTAATGGTTTCTTCTGCTACTCTCAATTTCCGGTTTAACTCGTCCAAATTGCGGCATTCTCTCGAGTAGACGAGGTCTTTGTAGTATCCCCATACAAAAAAATCAATGGGGTTTAGGTCGGGGGACCGTGGAGGCTAGGCTATAAGGCAGGCGAAACCCCGGCCGCAACGACCAATCCATCTTTCTGGGTATCTTTGATTTAAATAGTTTCTCACGTCCAAGGCAAAATGGCATGGTGCACCATCACATTGCAGTACTATGCTTCTGCGTGTCTCCAAGTCCACATCTTCTAACAGCAGGGGCAGATCGACGCGTAGAAAATTTAAAAAGTGATTGCCACCCAATCGGTCTGGCAGCTGAAAGGGCCCGATTAGCTGACCGTTAAGTATGCCAGACCAAAGGTTAACACTAAAGTGTTCTTGGAATGTCGATTCACTTTTTAAATTCGGATTTTCAATTGCCCATGAGTGAGAATTGTGCATGTTAAAAATCCCATTGCGTCTAAAGTGGGATTCATCCGTCCACAAGATTTGGTTAAAAAAAATCATTTTCAGCTTGTCTCAGCATTTCCAACAGAATTCAATTCGCCGATTGTAATATTCCGGTTTCAACTGTTGCACTTTTCTAATGTGAAACGGATGATAATCTACGCTCTGTAGTGTACGGTGTACCTGTGATTTAGAAAGCCCGGTACGACGTTCCGTAGCTCTCACACTGGTCGACGGGTCTCTTTCTACTTCTTCAACAACTGCATCTACTACATCAGGATCCGGCATAATGGCCATACGGCCTGATCTGGTACCCGGTATGCGACCTTCCAAATACGCATTATGTACTCTTAATATCATGCGATAGTCAGGAAACGTTTCAGGTTGAGGCCAGCCTCTTCATTCCACATAGCACCGGTACAGCCTTGAAGCTTCCGCTGCATTCCCCCTAGCATAACCGTAATAGTAATGCATTTCTGCGTAGTCAAAATTTTGCACTTACCACATTTAGATTTCAATTTTTTGATTGAAGCCTTATGAATAATAAAATGAAATTTTCAGGGTAGCTACCTGATAAATAGAGCAAGTTTTTAAAAGCCAAACTGTAATTTTTTTTGTGTGATTTTGTTTTTTTAAGGGCCCTTGAAGTTGTGTACATACTGGGTAATTTTATCTTTCTTGGCATTATAATTTTTTTTAAATTTCATTCAAAGATCTAACGATAGTAAATATTATCATACTGAATTTGACTATTTATCAGCTTAGCACACAAAAAAATCAAGCATCTACCGCAATAATTCACGTCACCATAAATAAAAATCTCATCGTCCTCGGCGATAGGTGAAAAATTAAAAAAAAGTCATAACTCCGAAAATACGAAAAATCGCGGAACATACATGGGGGTGATTCAGATAGCCCTCTAGGTCCTCTACCTCCCAGCTTCAGTATATCACTACTTCTTGGGACACCCTGTATACTCGCCGACAGATGGCAGAAAGAGTCATATTATTTACTTTATGTTTAAGTTGAAAACACGGATTAAACGGTATTTTCTAAAAATGAAACCTAGCTAGATCAATTTAGTGCCTTCGAAAACACCTGCACACTAAATTTCATTAAAATCGTGGGAGCCGTTTCCAAGATTCATAATATATATTTAGGTACAACATACAAAAATGTTGCGTTATATACTCGTTTAAAGGTATTAGATAATATTGATCTCCATCAACCCACATTGGAGCAGCGTGGTGGAGTAAGCTCTAGGCCTCCTCAATAATGGGGCGAGACCCGTGCCTAGCAGTGGGACGCAAAAAGGTTTGCAGCTAGATAAATTGATGCTACCTCTATGTGCAGTATGTATGTGCGGTAAGATAATAGAGGTGTAATTGGGAGAGCTATTTGCAATTAATTTTTCATAACTTCGAATTTTGTTTTGTTTTTCACTACTCTTTCTGACTTTCCGTTTCCGTCCCTAGTTATACCATACTTAAGAGTTTTAATCGCGATAAGATCTTCCACATAAAATAAACGATCTCGTTACCAAGTTTTATATGTTTAGAACTTTCATAGATCAAACGGGAAGTACGCGGCATTGCAACTATTTCTGTACAGATGAAGCAATTTTATTGTATTACATTTGAAAGATGCGGTTGCGGCCAGACTTACGAGTATATGAGGTGAGGTCTCCGGAGTAGCAGCGCAACTACGTACAACCACAGGCAAGACTCAAGCTTTCGTAAGGTTATGTTCATGGGCCGCAATGACCACTTAACTCTACATGGCCTGCATTCTCTTCTTCCAATCTCAATTTTAAAAATAAACCGAGTGTTAGTACACATTTATTATGAAACATCGACGGAAAATGTTTTTTGTTTTTCTCGCTCCTGTCCAAATTATATAATATTGTTTCAGTTATGTTTAAGTATCAGAGCGGTTTCAAACTACCGTATTTTTTCGTACGCCGCTTTGGCAAACGCGCTCACACACGCGCTATTTTTGCACCTCAAAATAATTGATGTTGATAACAAATTTTCTCGCGCCTACACGCGCTACTAAAAACAAATTTTACTAGCGTAAAATACACAGGTTTGTAACAGCTCTTAGCGCGGTTTCAAACTAGTGTATTTTATTTATGTAAGTTTGTTTCGGAAAACGCGCTTACACGCGTGCTAAGTTTTGCACCGAAAATGTCAAAACTCTCTGTTTCGTGCACACACGCGCTTCTAAAAACAAATTTTACGAGCGTCAAATACACTGGTTTGTAATAGCTCTTAGTGCGGTTTCAAACTAGTGTATTTTTCTTACGTAAGTTTGTTTCGGAAAACGCGCTAACACACGCGCTAAGTTTTGCACTGATAATGTTAAATCTAGCTGTTTCACGCATACACGCGCTACTAAAAACAAATTTTACGAGCGTAAAATACACTGGTCTGTAACCGCTCTTAGCGCGGTTTCAAACTAGCGTATTTTTCTTACGTACGTTCGTTTTGGAAAACGCGCTAACACGCGCGCTAAATTTTACACCGAAAATGTCAAATCTCGCTGTTTCACGCACACACGCGCTTCTACAAAAAAAATTTACGAGCGTGAAATACGTTAGCCTGAAACCGCTCTTATACGTTACGAAACTTACGATTACCTGATAGTGGGTCCACATATTTTTGAATATCGCCACTTGAGGTCCGTGCCTCCAAGACGCGATGGGTAGTAAGAAATGAGGGATGAGTATACTCAAGAATATGATGTTGTAAATGACTTCATCGAAGCGTTTATTCGAGTTCTGCTGGAAATTCGCTAGCCGCTCTCTACCCACTGAAAGGAAATGAAAAACTTGAGTTATGGCTCAGTGATATATAACCTGACATATACTTTTCAAAAGAAAATAAGCAATGGAGTAAATAAATCAATGTTTCTTTCTCCTCGTAAACAGAGTAGCTCCCATTTGTTTCATAGAATATAAATAACTTATTTCTGGCATTAACTGGATTCGTTTCTATGGCTAAAAACTAAAGACTGAACTTAAACTTTGATAGTTTCTTGATTATTTGTACTTAAACGCAAAAATAGACCATTTAATAAGTAATTAATATTTTCTCCACCAACCCACATTGGAGTGGCATGGCGGAGTAAGCTCGAGGCCTCCCCAATAATGGGGAAAAACCCGTGCCCAGCAGTGGGATGTAAAGATGAGTTGCAGCTAATTTTTTGTATCCATTCATACAAAACATAAATGTAGGTTCACACTCATAAATATGAAAAATAATTATGAATAACGTTTCACACTCATAACTCAGTAGGTTAGATATACCCTGTGTCGTGGGTACCACTGACAAACATACACACAGAAATACAAACACCCAGAGCGAGATTTAAGCTCAACATTCAAATTTCTGCCTCGCCGGGAATCAAATCCAAAACGAGGAAGGAAAGCCTCTGATCGGCATTCCGGTATGGTAAACGTTGAACCACACGGGTCGTCAAGATAAAGTGTGGGGTTCTGGGGGTTGACCAGAATTTCGTGGCTACGATGGACACATGGACGTACCCAGGTTTTTCGTCAGGGGGTGGGGCAAGTACTTCGTCAGGGGGGGGAAAGTTCTTGATCGGGGTGGGGAAATTTTTAGGTTCTAGGCCGGCGTGGAGGTGGCAAATTTTTAGGTTCTTGGTGGGGGGGGGCGAATTTTGGAAACTGGGTACCGCGCAGAAATTTGCCTTCCACGTTACACGAAGACACGCTCACAAAATATTAAATATACAAAAGAAACAGCAAGAGGTAGCATATCTAGCTTATTCTTTATAGGTTTCTCTTGTCGTTTCGGCGATCTTTTGGGATTTTTGAATCCCTGAATCTGGACCTTGACAATACTATACTTTATTAATCTATTAAATGAAATAAGAAACATAAAATTTTTCTTTTCATTTAGTATTGAATGGCTAAAAGGATTTTTATACATTGCCGTAAAACGAATTAAAAAAAATAAGAAACATAAAAGACCTTAGACTAAGAATAATGTACAGGATTATTGGTCTATGTAAAAGACAGACATGACAATTTTGATAGCTGCGTCAAAATGTAAATAAACAAACACAGAGAGTAAATAATTTTGTAAAGAAATAATAAAGGAAAAGCAAAGTATATGAATAAAACAAAAGAATTTAAGTTATAAAATATGATAATAGACGTGAATGAAGTAAGTAATAACATGTAATGTATTTATAACACTACATGGGAGCAAATGCGATGAATGACATTTCATTGGGGGGATGGGATATTTTTTATATAATTATATAACATTGGGGGATGGGAGTGGGAATGGGATATTTTTCCGCGGTAAAAAGTAGCCTATGTCCTTTCTCAACGTCCTTTCGATGTTTATGCCAAATTTCATCAAAATCGGTTCAGTGATTTAAGCGTGAAAGAGTAGCAGACAGACAGACAGAGTTGCTTTCGAATTTATAATATTAGTATGGATTATGACGATATATCATATCGTTAATGGCACTGGTTTTTGTAACATTAAATTAGAAGCTTTCTAAATTAATATTTATGAAACAATATTAATCTTGTAAAATTTTATATTCAAGATCAGATATCAGCATTATATTTATGTTCTATACTGAAACCAAATAATACCTGGAATTTTAACTTACCTTTGACAACAATAATACATTCAAGGCTCCATACCAGATAAGCCCACAATGTTGCCTTCGAAATCCAATTGAAAGTTGTTCGCTTCGTTGTTTGAGCTTCTGTAATAGGAAGAATAAAAGTTTAGTCAGCTTCCGTTACTTTGAATATAATGAAACAGAATCTTATAAATTTCATGTTACAAAAAGTTTACATACCTGAACATCAATTTACTATAAGTTAGGTAAAATCTATAAGGTTAACACGACGTACTTACACCTCAAACCACCCAGCTTATTTCCGCCACGCACCTCTTATAATATGCATAACTCTGTTCACGGTGAAGGAAAGTATCGCAATTAAAAGAAGCTGTCTGAAATATCTTAAGCCCTCTTCCTATATGCAATACGGTGCAGATGAGATAGCATTTTCAAAACACTATCACGACAACTTGTTGGTCGAATGTATTATGCCCTTCTTACATGAACACATCACATAAATAAGCTAACCCCACAAAATGCTTTTACATTGCGAGCTAAAATCAACCATAATACTACGCTACTGTCAAACCGTTGTTTTACATGGTTGTTTTTTTATAATAACCCATAAAGTTTCAAAAAATTAAAAGAACAGACTATGAGAGTAACGATGGTGACGAACGATGATCTGCATTAACTTATTGTCTACGACACCGTTTTACCACTTTACCACCCGGTGAAGGCTGAACCGACGTCATCTGGTCTTGTGGCGGCCCTCCACAGTCCAGTTTGTACGGTTTTTGCCGCGTTATTAAATTGTGAAACCCTTCCACTAAAGGCATTTGCAGTGAAATTTGATATAGGATCGTTGCTTTAAAAAAAACCAGCCAAGTGCGAGTCGGACTCGCGCACGGAGAGTTCCGTAAAATATTTTTTTAATATATGATGTAACTAAAAATTTATGGTTTTCGCAATTTTTTCTTTATCTGCGCTGTAAGACGTTGTTTCGTACCAATATTCAAGATTCTGAGTTCACGAGAAGTATCCTGTAGTTTTTGATTCCCTCGCGAGTGTCGAAAATGTGCGGAAATTTGCGGCATAAACGGCTGTATCTTTTGATTGCGCTAGCTTAGAAGTTTGATTTTTTCACAGGTCTAACGGACAGTAGAATTGAGTATTTGATATAAATTCCAACTTGATATACCACATAAATCGCTGGAAAATATAAAACTGGCAAAAAATATATAATGCATTGTACTTATCTCGGTACTTACGTTTAGGAACTCTCATAATAGGCATGACTCCCATGATTTGAAAGAGAACCAACAAGCTCTTCGTGGTAATATAAAAGCTGTCATGTTTGTCCAAAAGGGCGCCATCTTTGTCCGTTATCTCAGGACCATATACTTCTTGTGGATCGTGATCTATTTAAACAAAATTATAAGATAAAGGTAAATGGTTGAAAAAGTAGTAGTACAATAACAGTAGCAAAGGGGACTACCCCTTTACACTAATATTTTAAATATAAAATTTTATATTTTTGAATAAGAAACAAAATTTATGTCGAAATTCAAAAAATATATTGTGCCTCCTCAATAATGGGGAGAGACCAGTGTCCAGCAGTGGGTCGCAAGAAGGGTTGAAGCCATATCAAAAATATTCTTTAATAAATCTTTAACAAGAATGGATAAGATGGAACATATGTGTAGAAAGGAGGTACCTACAGCTATTTTTATTATTATATTGGATATTTTTTTTATAAAAGAAATGGTACATTTTCGGTTTATTTCAGAAGTGAAAAGAACAAACAAGTTCGACTCTTTATTCTGTATTCAAAAACGATGCCGACGAAATTTACACATCAGCAGAAAAGCAAATGGGTGAAGAACACTCAAATGGGAGTTGGAACTAAGCTGTTTTATTTACTAACCCTTCTTAGTGGGAAAGAAATAAAAAAGGACGTAAAACACACTTTAACCCAAGTAAGGAAAAACAAAGAAAAGTATTTTGAGACTGTGTATTTTTCTTTTATTTCCGTGCCTAATACCTATACAGATAAGATACCTAAATTATCAAAAAGGTTTCGATAGGAGCGACACTTAAGTGAAACTTTGGTATATGACGCTACGGCGAATACAGAGGTTGTAAATTTAATGATCATTTGCTTTTAGATTTTAGAATCGATCGGACCACAGAGATCTTTTTTACTTTGACTGCATAGCCAAATATTGCCAGCTATTAGAATTATTATTTTATTTATTTTTTATTTTTTACTGGTGTACATAGGTACTCGTTTATTAAACAGACCCACCTACGAAAACGTGTAAAATATGATACGATACGACACACTTAACATAGTTTTTAATGCTCCCTTGTATCAACAATCCAATTAATAAAAAGAACAAATAAATTAAACTAAAATTTTAAAACACACTTGATTTCATTCAAAATTTCATCTACCTTTCACTAAATTTCCCTCTTTCTTCCCAAAATGATCGAGTTTCCCTCCTGCATTTTGATTCGGATTATAAATTCGGAATCCATTGTTGTTCCGCTCCATGGTCGAGGTATTGTTTTTAGATTTGAATCCACTTTGCGAAAGGCTTCAGCGCTGAGCGAATGGCGCAGTTCTGAAACCCGCGTTACAAAATACGACATAATCAATCATAAACCGCCCGCCTCAGCTTACTTCGTTATGCGCGTTTGTCAATCGAAGGGAATAGAGCTGCTAAATAAATATTCAACATTAAAGATATACGGAAATTATGAATATTTATTTAATTTTATATAGTATAGTTTTTTTTTAAAAGTACGTAACTTCCCGTGCTGAGATAATGGATATCTCATACAATTTCGTGTAGCAAGCTTGCAAGCGGGAATCCATGCGTGTGATATATGATGGAATGATATTTTTACCTCCTATTTCGTAATAAAAAATATCAACCCTATAAGCCTCTGTTACCTAAAATATTGTGTTGGCTCCTCTTAACGCGTATCTATTGCCATTATAGTAATAATAAAAAATAATAATAATTTATTAATTGTTACTCACATGATACAATGGCACAAATTTAACGTATAGGTAATGTAAACAATAAATAAATGATATGGGTTAATAAATACCTGTGTCACAACAAGAATAAGACAAAACATATTTAAGTTAATGGAGTCTTAACGATATTGACAATTTTATTATTAAGGGGGTTATAATATTAATAGCTGACCACTCCACAGACGGCGCTGTACACGGTCACCTCGGAGCGTACCGATGCCGTCGCAGCGTCGCCCAGCGCCCATCAATTCATATTTCACGCTAATGGCGACTTTCACCGACACTTAACGACTTGCTAAGTGAGATGTTAGCGTCACCCGGCTCACCCGTGCACTTTGCCTTCAAGTATTTATAAGCAAGCTCAATTACGCGGTAAGAGCACGTTGTTAGGCTCTGCCGTGTTCACGGAAAATTTCAGGAGTTCTATATAGTAATATATTTCCTACGAATATATATTATGTTGTGCATGTATTATGAACTTACTCATAAATCCTCATTAGTCATTTGAGTTATTGTAAATTAAAAACTTATTTCTTTTGTCTCTCTTTTAAATTATTTCGATTAAAACCATTATAGGTGTGGTGAATGTTTTCTATAGAGCTTAATGAAATTATTTATGTATTATAGTTATTCATAATGTTTCTTATTACAAGTTTGTGTCAATTATTTAAATTCTGTTAGTAATAAATAAAGACTGATCAAAATATACCTTGTCTATTATATTATATTTATTGGATTAATTTGAATCTAAAGTAAAAAAAACTGCTGAACAAACTGATCAACATCAAATTTTGAACAGTTCTAGTTATATTTCAATAAAAATTATCTCAAAATATGTTGTAAAGGCAGACAAAGACAAATAAAAGGTATTAACGCAACGTATATAAATTTCCATGTTTAACAACCCAAATAATATATCTTTGTTACAATAATCCTTGGTGACAATAAATAAATATTATCGCAGCGCGCCACAGGCGTAATCATTTGCATAATAATGACACAAAGCCTACGGTTTAATATCAAACACAATCAAAGCAGGCAATAACAACAGGTTAATATTAATTAAGCGGTTCATACTAACGTCAAATATAATAATAACATAATTTATATAACTATTCATCCTGCTAATACTGTTAATGAATTGAAAATAAGTTTGTAATTAATAAAGGATCCAAAGAGTAAATGATATTGCGACGTAAAACTAAATTTTTGCAATAAAAAATAACTATTTATTTATTATAGAAGTTAAAAAGGCATATGTTAAATATTCGCTACGATGGTCTTACAGTTTATCAATATATTCATTTGATTTAATAATATTTTTTTCATATCACATGTAATGAAACAACGAGTATTGATTTCTGTTTTGCCAGTTGAAATAGGACAATTTCAAACCAATGCGAATGAATGAATGAATGAATTTATTTATTTGCATAAATATGCGTACATATAAGTTGTTACATTATAATTAACCTGCATATTTTACCGATATAACTCAGTGTGCAAATTTTTACATATTATAAATTAAGTTTTTAACAAAAAAATAGAACCGACTTCAAACGGTAAAAAATAAAATTGTTCAGTACCTACTTCTTCCGGCTTATGGTAATGACTCTTAAAACTATTTCTGGAGTCGGGCCCTTCGTAAATGTCGTACCATTCGTTCTAAATTGGCACCGACAGTACAGACAGTGGGACAGTACCTACTTCTTCTTGCTTATGGTAATGACTGTTAAAACTATATTGGAATCGGTGCCCATTTAGAACGAAAGGTACACTATATTTACTAAGACAGGACATTTCACTAAGGGCCCGACTTCAAAAATAGTTTTAAGAGTCATTACCATAAGCCGGAAGAAGTAGGTACTGAACAATTTTATTTTTTACCGTTTGAAGTCGGTTCTATTTTTTTGTTAAAAACTTAATTTATTTCACTCTTTTTAGTAATTTTAATAATTCTGTATGTATTAGCATAATTGGAAAATTTTTCACAACTTCTAAACTTTAAACAGATTTACCTTTTATAATCATGTTTATCTAATAGCCATCTAAAAGTCTGAAAGACATACTATCAGTCCACCTGAACGTATAAATTAAAGAAAGAATTTGCTCTCAGCTCCTAACCGTTGAGGAGTTGTACCTTCAATCATCAGTTAAGCAACAGCAGGTGATAATTACCAGACATAAATATTTGTATTATGTTAAAAATATGACTAAAAGCATGTGTGTGCCTATTAAGTTTCAGTGTTTCCCTCGATATCCCTAATATCACATCATCAGATTTTGACATGGTGATCGTTGGACCACCTCAGGAATGTAAGATTTCGAACAAAAAACCATTTATTGAAAGAATTTGCTCTTAACTCCTAACCGTCATAATACCTTCCATCATCAGTTCAGCAACATGATATGACGATAATTATAAACAAATGTTCGTTTTGCTTTGTATATGAAAATCATTTGTTTTGCTATAAAATTTGAATGTTTCCTTCGATTTCTCTGGGATCCCCTCATCAGACTTTGACTTGGTGACAGTTGGACCACCTCGGGAATGTAAGATTTCGATAAAAAAACTATTTATTGAAAAAATTTGCTCTCAACTCCTCACTGTCGCAATACCTTCCATCATCAGCTCAACAACATGAGATGATGATTTCTATGCGTAAATATATCTTATGCTTCAGAAACTATAAGAAAATTAATGTGTGTGCCTATAAAATTTGAGAGTTCCCCTCGATTTCTCTGGGATCCCATCATCAGATCCTGATTTGGTGACAATGGGACCACCTCGGGAGTATAAGCATACGAACAAAAAAAGAATTTTTAAAATCGGTTCACAGACGGCGGAGTAATCGGTGAACATATATAAAAAAAAAATACATACAGCCGAATACAGTACCTCCTTCTTTTGGAAGTCGGTAAAAATAAATTGATTTAACAGACTTATAATAATATAAAGAAGATAACAAGTTTAGTAACACAAAATGAATTAACAATTTTGTATAGTTATTAAATGCCATTGAAATGTCAAAAAATTCAGTTATGTAAATGTCAATAGTTATAATTTATGTTTAATAAAGATTTAATAAAAATTCACAAAGATAATGTCAATAATAAATTTCTTGGATCATATTATTTTAACATCAGTAATTGGATAACAAAACAGTTCAATGTTATATATATTTGTCATTGAGAAAGTCCTTAACATTATAGTACTGTTTTACATTAAGTACCTAGTTCTAATAGTTCTTTTTTAAACTGCCTAATATTCAATTTAGAGTACTTCTCCGGTAAGTGATTATAAATTTTTTCTGTCATACAATGTGTGCTTTTTTTTAATTTTTTAAGCGTTGTTTTGGAAACCACAGTTTATTTTTGTGTCTGCATCTACTTTGACCTACATCGTTATATGTTTGATATAGGTGGTAGTTTTTTGCTACGAAGACACATACTTCATAGATATATAGGCAGGATAATGGGAGAATATTAAGACGTTTGAAGTATTCTCTGCAACTATCTAATGGTTTTAACCCGCATATAGATCTAATGCACCTTTTTTGAAATTTAAAAGCATCTTCAAAGTTGGTACCATTACCCCAAAGGACTATTCCATAGCGAAGCACAGATTCGACATATCCATAGTTGGCTGTTATAGCAGCCTTTCTCGAAACTGTTTGACACAAGCGTTTCAGTACATAAATAAATTTATCTAACTTTCGTATCATTTTCTCAATATGAGTATCCCATTTTAGATATTTATCCATTATTATACCCAGAAATAAATGTGAATCAGCATTGTCAATTTGTTTATTTTCATAGAATATATTAATGATTGGATTAGAACTATTTTGGTATTGAAATTGCATTAATTTGGTTTTTTCAATGTTTATTTTTAAATTATTATTATTGAGCCATTTTATCGTCCCATTCAAAGCCATGTTAATTTTGTCATTATAATTATTTTTGTCAGCACATTTTATTAATAGAGTAGTATCGTCAGCAAACAATATACATTTTTCATTTATACAATCTGGAAGGTCATTAATATAGATTATAAATAAAAGTGGACCCAGGACACTTCCTTGAGGCACTCCATTATTATTTCGTTTAAAGTTTGACTTAAAAGTAATTTTCTTATTATCTACAATTCTCGTTATTTCCACATACTGTTTACGTTCGCCCAAATAACTTTGGAACCATTCCCATGATGTTCCTCTTATTCCATATTGATATAGTTTATCTAATAGCTTCCTATGACAAACAAGGTCGAAAGCTTTACTCATATCTAGGAAGATCGCTGAGATAGGAGTCCCTTCATTTAAGCTATCAAATACATATTTTACTAAAGAATAACATGCTGTTGTTGTAGATCTACCTTTCATAAAACCAAATTGTTCATTCTTAAGGATCATTGAAGAATTAAGAAAATTATATAACCTTTTGGACATTGTCTTTTCAACAACCTTCGCTAGCACAGGGATTAAAGTGATAGGCCTGTAATTATTAATGTCTTTGTGATTTCCTTTTTTATAGAGTGGCTTTATAATGGATAATTTTAGTCTATCTGGAAATATACCCTGTGTAAAAGACTGATTTATGATGTGACTGATTGGTCCACAGATATATGTAGCAACAACTTTTAAAATTTTTGTGCTTATTAAGTCATAGCCTGTTGAGTTTGTGTTTTTTAATGACATTTATAATATATCTCTCTATCATCAGTTGGCGTCAAAAACAAAGTCTTTTCGTTATTGGGAATTCTATATCTATTTGTAAGTATATTTTTTTCAGTAGTCACACTATTTCCTACATTGGTAAAAAAGTCATTAAATAAATTACAAATATCATAAGAATTTTTAACTGATTTGTTATTAGCAGTAATTTCTTGAATATCATTTGCAACAGTATTATTATTAAAAACTTCTTTAATAGTTGCCCAAGCAGCTTTGCATTTATTTTTAGATCTAGCTATATACTTGTTATTTTCTAGTTTTTGGGCTCCAAGGATGCATTTTTTTTTAATTCTAGAATATTTTTTATAATGTCTTTTATTTTTATGTTTATTGAAAGATGACCGTTGATATTTAATATACAGATTTCTTTTTTGTATGCAGCATTTTTTTAGACTTTTAGAAATCCATCTTTTTCTGATAGGCTTTTTCATAACTTTTACTATTAATTTAGGAAAGCACAATTGATGGAAAAGTTGTATGTAATCATGAAAGATGTTAAATGAAGCATTGGTATCATGTTCCATAAAAACATCTTTGAAGGACAAGTTACTTATAGCATTTTTGAATTTATTTATGTTTTCTTTGCTATAGTCAAATTTTGTTTCAAACCAATATTTTCTTAACATTTCTTTATGTGTTTTGATATCAAGAGTAATGCTCTGAGCTGTTTCATGATCTGAAAGATATAAATTATGTATCGCGAATGTGTCAGTCAGAAACAACGTTGTTTCTACCCGGCACATTCATTTATTTATTATTTATGTCTTTATCTCAAGTATGTCAGAATCGCATTTGTAATAAACAAAATGAGATCAAAACTCGCTGTTTCAATGTATGTGATATGAAAAATGCTGACAGCTGTCGTCAAATCGTTGTCATTGTCAAAGATTTTAATAATTAAAATAGTATAAGATATTACTGCGCTATTTGTCTGAAATAGTCTTACTTCAAATGGCTACAGAAATCAAAACTCGGTGTTTCATTACATGTGACATAAAAAATACAGTGTGTGGCACGGGATGAAACAAAGACGATTTCAGACCAGGGCGATGACAACTCTCGCCCTCGTCGGAAATCGTCTTATTTCACCCCTTGCCACACAATATACTATTGTGTTCGTTTACAGTGTTAGTCCACTTAAATCTGACTATATGGGTTTCTCCGAATTGCTTCTTCTTCTTCTTCTTCTTCTCAGCCTTTTGTAGTCCACTACTGGACGTAGGCCTCCCCTAACGTTCGCCACTCCTTCCGGTCCTGCGCCATCTGAATCCAGCGGTTTCCCGCCGTCTTCTTTAGGTCCACCTGGTTGGTTGGCGGCCTGTACTCCTTTTGCCGAGACGTGGTCGCCATTCGAGAATGTTTCTTCCCCATCCGTTGTCGGTTCTTTTAACTATATGGAATTGAATTGCTTATTAACTACTAAGTAAAATCAAATATAAATGTAGTCTCAAACATTCAAAACAAAATTAATAGATGTTAAAAAACAACAGAGGCATATTATTATTAATATATTATTGTATGTTTCTCAGTAGCAAAATGAAGTTTTAATAATATTTTGTATGGCAATATTACATTGCGTCACTATTAATTTTCAACTCTAAAATATTGCTCTGTGTATCTAATATGAAATGTACATATATTAGGAAATTTGTTTAAAACATAAAAGCAAGGTGGGTTAGAGTGCATGCTATGCTTTATTTGCTAAGGTACGGTCTGTTTACGAAAATTCCGGTATAAACATCAGTAACTTTCATTTTAAAATATTTAAAATTACTTATGCTGTTATACAGCAAAACCTCAGAATATCGTAATTTACTAAGATTTACTTCTAAGCGGCTTGAGAGTTCGTAATACGAGTACCAATTTACGAAATATCACTAGTTTTCCTTCGGCGGTCGCGTTGTCGAGACGAAGTGCTTGTTAGGCAGACACAAAATTGTAGCTTCAAAGTTCCAAATTAGAGCGAAACTTGGAAAATAGGCATGCTGACACTATAAAAGAATCAGAGAATAAACGGTTTTACAAAAAAAATATGCTAAAAAAGTTCTAAAATATGATCCCGTTTTAATATAAACATTAAGATTAATAAGATTTTCAATAAAATAAAAGTATTAAATACAGCAATCGGCCAAGTTATCTGAAACGCCAATCAAAAGGAATGACGTCACGTCTCAGTTAATGTCATCGTGTTGCTTGAAGTTTGACGAGCAAGCCGACGCCATGACACCTACGAGCCAGAAAATACATTAATTTACGTTAAAAGTTTAGTTTATTATATTTATGCTGAAATAAACTTTTTTTCGAAACTAGGAGACGTGTACCTACAATAAGGAAAGGTATTTAGAAATCTGTCATCATGCCCATTGTCGTGAAACTGTGGTAGCTGAATTTCTGTTTTCATACTCGCATCACATAAAAACAAAATGAGGACATACAACGCTTTTCATAAAAGAAAATGGAAAACAGTACGACGCCAGGACTAATTTTATAGCTACGCACCTTTGCAAGAAGAGTGGAAAATGGGATTATGCGCGAGCTTATAAGAAGCTTTGCGATAATTTAAACAAATATTTTTGTTATAATTTTATTATAGTTATAAAATTTCTTATATATTTTAGTTCAAAAAAGGTCACATGGAAAAGGGTGTCAAATATGAGAAGTGATAACTTAAGTACAGTAGATCAGTTCCGTTTAAAAAGTTTGAAATAAAAATTAAATTAAAAAAAATTAAAACCCCCGACCAAAAAAATTAACTCTAAAAACTAACAAATAAATTTTAAACCTATTATAATTATCATCGTCACATATATTATGTGACTTCAAGTATTTTTATTTTCCAAGCGGCGTCGCGTCGGGGGACCGCTAAGTGAGAAAAACATTTGTAGTCACAGATTGCAACAAAAGAATTTACTCCGAAAAATTCGCAAAATCGACTCAACCGTTAACGTCGTCTGCCCTCACGTTTAGCGGTCCCCCAAAGAGACGACGCTTGGAAAATAAAAATACTTGAAATCACGTAATATATGTGACGATGATAATTATAATAGGTTTAAAATATTATTTGTTAGTTCTTAGAGTTTATTTTTTTGGTCGGGGGTTTTCAATTTTTTTAATTTAATTTTTATTTCAAACTTTTTAAACGGAACTGATCTACTGTACTTAAGTTACAAGGAACCACAGTTGAAAAGGCTGTAGTATATTTGGGCAAAAAAACTTTTGCAAAAGGCCAAGCCTACGTGGCTTTAAGCCGCGTAAAAAGTTTAGATGGGGTCGCTATATGCCATCTCGACCAAAGGAAGCTGTTTAACAATACTCATGACAAACTGGCTCTGGGAGAATGGCACAGATTGAGAAACAATAAAGATTAATCTTTGGTCATTCTAGATTTTCAGCAGAAATATAAATCGGTTTATCCGTTTCATTCCGGCATTCCAGGGTTTCATCCGCCACATCTCATTTCCAGCATCAGGTACTCGTCAATTAATAACATGGAGAGAACTAGTCAAGGCAAATTCAACGAGCCCAAACTAGATGGGTTTACTAAAAGGTAGACCAGGGTTACGTCTCCTACCTTCGAGCCCTATCATCAGACCAGCTCAGAGATTCCAGATTTCCAGCATCAGGTCCTCGTCAATTAGAAAGATAAAGAGAACTAGTTAAGACAAATCCAACGAGCACAAACTCGATGGGTTTACTAAAAGGCAGTCCAGGGTTACGTCTCCTATCTTCGAGCCCTAACAGCAGACCAGCTCAGTGGTTCCAGAAGACATTAGTGTTTCAAATGTCAGATCCCACATAATGCTTGCAAGTAAACTGAGCGTGTAACATTCCTAACAAAAGAATCACACCTAACAAACGACCTGATGACCTTGAAGACCTGAACCGATTTCCACCAAACATAGCTAAGAACATTCTCGACTAATATACCTTTCAATAAAAAGAAACCGCATTAAAATCGGATCATCCGTTTGGGAGCTACGATGCCACAAAAAAAACACGGACACATACACATTTACATACACACACAGACACGTCAAACTTATAACACCCCGTCGTTATTGCGTCGGGGGTTAAAAATGGGGAAAAACAGTTTTCATTATAAGTTCTGTGACGTTTCTACGTGGGCTCATAATATTTTGTACATGAGTGTAGAAAACCCTACCTCCTCCGTGGTTATCCCTTTGTGAATAGCTATTGAGGAGCCGGTCCCAAGTCCGGACAAATGGGGAGGGCCAGGCATGCAAACTCACTCCTTCAGGTCTGGTTTTGCATGCCCTAACACTCCACATATCAGGCACTACACATCCAAACACACTACACATACATACCACAAACACACCACACTTACGCCCAATCACACTTCACAGACGCACCAAACATACAAACATAACACAGCGCACTACACTTTGAGGAGACAACCTCCCAACCAAAAACCTCAAACTTAAGGTGTCATTCGTACCGTGCCGAGGAGACCGTCCAACGTGACGGGGTCGGGGAGTAACTCGGCCATGAACGGTGGGTCCTCGATACCAGGCGACCTCGGGGACTAATTAGCCTACCCCCCATATAGCGGGGCCCTGTGGGGGGCGTCTTATTTACCTACGCTACTCGTGGGAACAATATGAGTTTAAATAAAGAAAAAAATACCGAAAACAAGCTCGAAGAGCTCATAAATGAAGTGGCAACACTCGTAACCGAAGGAGATTCTATTACTCCGGAGGCAATGGACCTTTGCTCTAACAATGACGAAGGCCATTCTTCAAATGAACCTTCTGGTGCTCCATCTGACCCGCAAGGTTCATCTAGCACTGGAAAACCTGGTTCCAGGAGGAGATTCAAACCCCTCCTAACCGGGGCAGCCAGCCGACGCAAAAAGTGGTGGATGGAGAGAGGAAAGAGTGAGGAGGAGGCCAAGGCTCTCTGTCTCAAACCACTCATAGAGATGCAGGAGCATCCCGAGGTGCAGGTCTGGCTGAAAGAACAGCAAGCCAGATCGGGCAAAAGGCAGAGGTCAGAAGAGGCTTCGCCAACCGACAAACCCAAGAAGACGCCAAGGACGGGCACACCTACCGAGGTCAAGCCCTCCTACAGTGCAGTCGCAGGGTCCTGTCGAGTTGGCATTCAAAACATAGAACGCCCTATGACCGACTCGGAACTGCAGTCCCTACAGGAGGAGATACCTAAGTGTATCGACTCCTCCAGCAGTGGAGAGGGACCCAGATTCATGGGTAGCTCCGTCAGGGATGGTTGCCTTGTGCTAAACTGTCATGACGGAGCTACTCGTGAATGGCTAGCCAGACGGGTTCCCAATATTAAACCCTGGGCGGAGGCCAAACTTAAGCTGGTCGATGAACGCGACCTACCTCGCCCATACTACGGGGCAACATGGTTCCCAGACCCGAAATTGGAGGTCAAGACCATCTTGCACCGACTAGCAATCCAAAACAGTGACCTGGGATGCGCTCATTGGAGGGTGGCCAACAGGAAGGTGGAAGAGGCTGGCCAGACGGTCACCTTCTCATTCTATGAGACCGCATACCAGGCCCTTAAAAAAATAAACTTTAGGCCGTTTTTTGGCCTAAAGGATGTTATGGTCAGGGTCAAGAACCCACCAAAGCCCAAAGAGGCTGAGACAGGGGACGCGCCACACAACATCTCGGCGCAACCATCCACATCTGGTTTGCTCACCTCGTCGGAACCGGGGCCAGTCCAACCTACTAGTGGGCCTGTGACCGACACCGCAACGTCTGAGGCCGAGCAGCCGCTGTCATCCTCCGGCTAATACAAGTAGGTCAACTCCGACACTACTACCAACATCACACACCCGCGGAAGGGTATCGGGCAGGGCTACTCTGCCAACGCACCCGACCCGCAAGACACACACCTTAGCCCATACTGGGGGGAGGTCGTCGCGAGGGGCCTACAGAGGTACACAGGGTACTTTCACTCGAAATACCTCTGCTGCCGGAGCTCCGATCAGGAGGGCACCTGTACAGCTGCCCTCACTGGCTCAGGAGCATTCGAGCAGGAAGGCCTCCCGCGATCCGATTAACAACCAGGACCGGGGCTAAGGAACAGACACAACTCAAAGAAGCAGTAACACTCACACACACTCACACACTCACCTACACTCACCACACTTACATAAACTCCAAACACATTCACACACAAACAATCTCATCCTCTCCCTCTCCCAATCCCAACTATTTTTGATACATCCCACTCCCCAAACATGATCAAAGCCATCCAAGTAAACCTTCACCACGCCAAAGCGGCTAGCGCCATCATCAGTCAGCGCTTCAAAGAAGAAGGACTTGACATGGCTTTCATACAGGAGCCATGGATTAAAGGAAACATGGTAATGGGCCTAACGTCTGCTGGTAATTTAATTTACAACAGCCATGGTATCAGGCCTCGAGCCTGCATTATTGTAAAGAACAACTTAAAGTTCTTACCTATACCTTGTATGTGTACAGATGACATGGTAGCAGCGTACGTCGCTCTTCCGGGCTTCGAATCATTCAAGACAATAATCTGTTCGGCCTATCTACCCGGAGAGAGACCAGATCCAACTGTGCAGCTAGCCCCCCTCATCGAGTACTGCCAGGAACAGGAGGCTCAACTGCTGCTGGCATGCGACAGCAACAGTCATCACACCTCATGGGGTAGTACCAATTCCAACCGAAGGGGTGAGTTAATGTATGAGTTTTTATTATCCAACAACCTTCAAACTCTTAATATCTCTTACGTTCCTACGTTTATAAATGTTCAGAGACATGAGGTGTTGGACATTACCTTCTGCACGGAGCAACTTGCGAATCGCGTTCGAAACTGGCACGTCAGCTCTGAGGTATCTATGTCTGATCATAGACATATTAGGTTTGATATAGCCTCTAATAGAAGTAAACATGTAGAAACTTATCGTAACCCTAGGGCAACTAATTGGGAGGAGTACAGACATCAACTCAAAACCAACCTAAGGACGATAGGCAAAGCCGTGAAAACTCGGGACCAACTAGAGCATGCGGCAGGAGAGCTGGAGAAAAGTATTAATGATGCATACTTGCACAGCTGTCCTCTAAAAACTGTTACAACAAACAGAGAAGTACCGTGGTGGAATAACGTGCTATCCAAGCTTAGGCAAAAAGCACGCTCCGACTTTAATAGAGCCAAAAAAACCAAAGACTGGCAGACCTACACCCAATCACTCACGGACTTCAACAATGAACTGAGAAGGGCAAAGCGCAGATCCTGGCAAAGATTCTGTGAGGAAATAAATGGGACGGCACACGTCGCCAAGATCCACAGAATTCTTGCAAAAACGCCCCCAGCTCATCTTGGATTATTGAGGAAACCTGATGGAAGTTACACCAAGACGGTAGATGAGACCTTGAAGGTATTAATAAACACACACTTCCCCGGGTCTACCGTCATGGACAAGGATGCCATCATGCCACCCTCCTATTACACACAAATTAAGACCAACCATTGATAACTGGAGGGTGGCGACCTCAATCTTCAAACCCGACAAAGTAACCTGGGCCATTAATAGTTTTAAGGGCTACAAATCTGCAGGAGAAGACGGCATATTCCCTGCTCTAATACAAGAAGGGTTAAACGAAGTGCTGGCAGTACTATTGAAAATCTTCCGAGCAAGTTTTGCCTGGGGATACCTGCCAACCTCATGGACAAAAGTGAGGGTTACCTTTATACCCAAAGCGGGTGATAGGGATAGCTCGCAACCCAAATCCTTCAGACCAATAAGTCTCACCTCATTTTTACTGAAAACAATGGAAAAGGTGATAGACTTACACATCAGGGAAACCTACCTAAAGGTCATACCCCTACAGCCGCAGCAACATGCCTACCAAAAAGGGAAATCAACGGAATCCGCACTTATGGAGCTAACGGACCGTATAGAAAAAGCCCTTGAAGACAAAGAAATTGCCTTATGTGCATTTCTGGACATTGAGGGAGCCTTTGACAATACCCCTACTGAAGTCATACTAAAATGTATGAAAGAGAGAGGCATAGATAATACCATCACCGACTGGGTGGGTTACATGCTTAATAACAGAATAGTTCGTACCACGCTATTTGACATCACAACCGAAATTAAGATTAACAGAGGTTGCCCGCAAGGTGGAGTCCTTTCGCCCCTACTGTGGTCAATCGTGGTCGACAATCTTATCCAGGAGCTCAACGACAATCGACTGGACACACAAGGCTATGCAGATGACTTGGTAATCAACATAGTTGGAAGCTGCCAAAGCATCTTATCTAGCCTCATGCAGTCAGCACTTAAAATAGTCGAAAAATGGTGCATCAATAACGGTCTATCGGTGAATGCCAGCAAAACCGTCATTGTGCCCTTCACAAGAAGATATAAGTTGGACAAGCTTGAAACAATTAAGCTTTTTGGCACAGCCATACCACTCTCGAAAGAAGTTAAGTATTTAGGAATCACATTGGACCAAAGACTTAACTGGAACGCACACCTTGATAAGGTTGTCAAGAAAGCAAAGATTGCTCTGGGAACATGTTGTAGGCTAACGAGCCGGAAATGGGGGCTAAAACCAAAATACGTAGCGTGGATCTACGAAGCCATTGTTAGACCCATTATCACATACGGCTGCGTATGCTGGTACAGAAAAACAATGCAAACAACATGTATCAAGATACTAAACAGCGTCCAAGGATTGGCCTGTCGTATTATAACCGGGGCCTTACCATCAACGCCAATTGCAGCAATGGAAGCAATACTAAACATTTACCCTCTACACATTCATGTGCAGAAAGAGGCCAAATGTGCTATTCTCCGTGCTGCTGAAAAAGGCAAGGCCAACTGGAAGTCACCTATCATGAGGGAACTCCACAGAAACCTCACTGAATGCAAAATTATGGCGATGCCGAGTGACGTCATTAACAAACAATATAGTTTCAACAAACTATACAAAGTACTTATACCGTCTAGAGAAATGTGGGCGGATAAGGCATCAAAATCCCTCATAAATGGAGATATCATCTGGTTTACAGATGGATCGAAGAAGGAGGGACGCACAGGGGCAGGAGTATACGGTCGAAAACCTAGTTCTAAGTTCTGCACCAATCTAGGCACCTATACAACTGTCTTCCAGGCAGAGATGTATGCGATAATCCAATGCGTTTATGAAAGCCTGGACAGGAATTATACTAAAAAACGTATAACGATTCTATCGGACAGTCAGGCTGCTCTTCGGGCACTGCAGTCCCATGAAACTCAGTCAAAATTGACTTTAGAATGTATCCATGCACTCAACACACTGGGCGCACACAATAGTGTAGCCCTCGGGTGGGTGCCGGGACATGTGGGTATTTGCGGTAATGAAGTCGCCGACAAGCTGGCCAAAAGAGGTGCTGCGATGCCCAAGCAAATACTCAAAGCAAGTGATCAATCTAGAACGCAATGAAATACGTCCACTTGTAAGAATTCTTACTGGTCACTGTAAACTAAACAGGCATATGTTCAAACTTAACCTAAGTTCAACTGCTATTTGCAGATTCTGCAATGGTGAAGAGGAATCGGGCATCCACATCCTCTGCGACTGTGTCGCACTCGCACATAGCAGAAGTCGGATACTGGGCGGCAGCCTGGTCACATCGGAAGATGTCAAACTTCTAGATCCCAAGCGCATCGTACGGTTCCTCACAACCGTCGGCCTTGGGAATCAGCTATAAACGCGGGGCTAGGCTACAATAGATCATTTACTGGTCGCAGTGGCCTTAGGGTTGTACCCTTCCCCATCAACTCAAATAATAATAATAATAATAATAATGAGTGTAGAAAGAAGATGGCTTCTGTTTGTATTCTCTGTTGGGAGAAGCGTACATGGTCGGTCAGATAACGTAGATGATAGTCTATATATAGATAGAGAGATAATGTCAAGTGTAAGATGGTTGACCAGAGGTAGCAAGAATTTCAGGAGCGTTTTCCGTGCTTTAAAGGGCACGTTAAGCCGTCGTTAAACCTTGTCGGATGCCTTATACCTATGTGGTTTGAAATCATCCGGACGGCGGGATCATATTTCCAATGGAGTAGCAAGTTGGAGTAAGCTCCAGACCACCTAGCAATGGGATGAGTCTCATACCTAGCAATGGGACGCAAAAAGAGTTGCAGTCTGGGGATTTTCTAAATACCGAGACATCTTTAAAATTATTTATATAAAACATACTATCTTTTCTTTTTTCTTAATTTTTTTTTCTTGATTTCTTATTAATGAATACGAAAAACCTTTAATTCCGCTAGTTCAAATACCTATATAAATCTAAGTTTGAACAGTAAACCAGTAGACCTCAATAAACACAGCCAAAATCGGAACAATGGAATAGTTGCTTGCGAAAGTTGGAAAACTATCTGGAACAAGCAGAAGTTATCCATTAGCTGTTCAATAGTTCCGCTTAATCTATTTGCCATTATCCTTTTCGTTCATACATTTTAAAGATTTCAGTACTATTGTTAATCGCACATTCAAAGTACTAAAAATAGTTAATGTAATTAAATTACTACTGTCTTGCTAACAATTTATTTTTGTTTAAGTTTGCAATTACAAATGATCATTGTCCAAAAAATACTGGACCAGAATCAAAAATTCTACAGATTTTTTAATTTTATAATACTAAAATTAATGTTAGTATTGGTATGAACGGGTTATATAAAGCTATATCTTTTTAAGAGTGTATAATTCTTCTGTACATGTGTTGACAGTGGACTCCTCCTAAACGGCTGGATGATTTAATGACTTTTTTGTGTGTGTTCAAGTGGATTCGAGGATGATTTAGATTCACAATTTGTTCCACTGGAAATTGTATTTTTTATTATTTTTATTTATTATTAGTTTTTCCATATAAAGTGTCGTTCTAAACTTTGACACAGTCAGAATAACAAGACAGTTCGTATGTCACTATTTCTTGTATATTTTTGTTTGACAATAACATGAAATCTCTATGATAATAAAAAAACCAATCCTCTTTCATTACTTTACAGGACAACCTGTGCAGTGCCCACTAGTATATTATAATTTCTTTGATAAATTAGAGATTAGTATGAAAATTTCCCATAATAAAACTTATAATTGACATGCGCCGCGAAAGCTCTATCTACAAAAAAAGTAATGTAACTCGTAATATACGATGTTAGTACTCATCCATCAATGCCCACAAACATTGCGCTAAGCTATATATAACTATTATAGTTTCATCGCCACTTTTCTATCAGTCATTCACAGACAAAGCTGTGAAAGTGTTTTGTTACATACCTACCTTTTACTATATTTTACAATTTATTTATTTTTACCATCTTTAATAACTTACTATGTAAGTATGTTTGTTCGGGTGGAATCTTACGAATCAATAGCAGATATCTTCAAACGATTGCGCTGAAAGTTTGTATACACGTTTACATTGAATTACAATGTAGTTTATATATACTCTATAATTTTGTAAATCCAAAATGGCCGCCTTAGTATTTGAACAATATTAAATAATTAATATTTGAGCATTTGAGCAAATAAACTATTTTTATTTGTAGATATTTGTAATCAAAACTATATGCATTTTAAATTTCATAAAAATCTTCTCAAGATTAGCGATTATAAATTTATATACAAGAACTACTCGTTTAAAGGTATTAGATAGATATTTTTTTTAGTTCTACGAGTATGCAAACTCTGAAAACTGCGCCTATTTGATCCCAACTTCAATCTAATTCTCAACCACAAAACTTTCCTATTACTCGAACAATGTTTTAGTTTGATAAAACGGCTTGCATCCTTTATTGTGCCTTACATCAAACGAATGTAAAATAGTATATTTTATTACAAGTGCGGAAAGGCTGTCATTGCAAGGAGTTCGGACAAATCGCCGCTTCTCATGAAAAGTGTACAAAGTCAAAAAATTTGCGAAATCAAGTTAAATATACAGAAATACTAAGAATCACCTACTCTTTCTCTTGAAAAGTATCTCAAGAGGCTACTTTCAAAAATTGCCGCCAGGGGAGCTAATGTTCAGTTTTAAATTGGCATGATTTTACGTGCCTTTCGCGCAAAAACATTACAATCTTTAGTTGTGTCACAAATTCCGCAGGCTACACTTAGAGTTCCTCGTAAAAAGTGTACTAAAACGAAATTACGACCTAAAGGTAAGTTCAGTTTCTCTGTAATATTGTCTTAAATCAAATTTATATGGTTTTTGGCAAAAGGATGACCTAACACTTAACAAATTCTTCTCTAAAGGACTGTACAATCTCAAAATTAAACAGTTTTGTTGAGTAATTTTTTGAAACTTGAAACGGAAATTTATTCATCATATCCGTATCATTTTTTGATTGTTCGTTTTTAACGTTACATTTTGTTTATATCTTCTTTGATTTTTTATTGACCATTAATCGAGGATTAAGAAAAAAATTAATGCTCGTATTACCTACTCTACTCAGAAAGATTGATAGTTTTTATTTCATTCAATGTACTAATGTGTCATGATACAAGACTTCAATATACTAGTTACTTTTATGATAGTAAATAATAGTCACTTTCACAGTCTTTGTATAAATCTTTGGATAGGCTCTCTCTTGTTGAAAATTGGTATACATATTATATCTCGTATTTTAAATAATCTGGAAGATAATAACTACTATCTGGAAGTCTGCGGATATAGTCCTTAAACTTAAAAGATGTTATCGTATTACAATACTGAATAAACTTCCAAAATTGGATTATAAAATAAGTGTTATTTTGCTATGTTACTCTTGATTATTACAGAAAACATGTAATCATTGATGTAAAGAATTTATATTAATTAAAATTTAAAAGGAAGGATTTATATTTTTGATAGTATTTTATGGTTTTTGATACTTTTTAAGTTTGGTTAATTTATATCCTATTGATAGGAAGAAAATAGTTTTTTTTTTTATAAAACCCGACTAAAACACTCAGTTATTATGATTCTGTGATTTTCCAATAAAAACTGTATAAATATATGATTGTTTCATTGAAATAATGCCATTGATAACTTCTTTAATACATTAAAATAACTATCGAATATCTAAATTATGAGCAATTTCTTTCTAAAAAAGTGGCTAAAGTCAAAACGACTTAATTTCAAAAAAATTTTTTCATGACTTGGCTTTTTAAATATTTACTTACAATAATTTATTTTATGAGCTAAAGGGATGAACTTTTTAAAAAAAATAAGAACGACTGTCGAACTTTTTAAATAACGCTTTTATTAACGGTTCAATTTTCAAAACGCTCTCCTGTAAAGTTAGCTAACTTTGAGATTGTACACTATTCATGAGAAGCGACGAAATGTCTACCCGAGCCGAGGCGCAGCCGAAGGTGAGGGTTGACAGTCGGAACTCCTTCCAATGACGGTTTCGCACGTGTACTGAACGACTATTTTTAATACAGTTGCGAAAAAATGAAGCAATTTAATAAAATAATAAAATCACAATAAACTCAACTAACTAATCATCTAAACTCGCAAAGAACATTTTTGCAAAATGGCGCCAACCGTAAAGGAATATAAGCAGAGAATTTTTTTGTTTTCTTCACCCATTCTGGGTAGGCAAAGGGAACTATGCCCATACAGGCAAGTCTTCAGTAGATTTTTTTATTGATATGCAATGAAAATTAAATTAAATTAGATGAAATGAAGTGAAACCTAACCTAACTCATTGAAACAAATCATTAAATTTGATATTGAAAGTATTGAAACAAATTAGTAGCTTCTTTTTAGAAATAGTACCTGGACGCCCGAGCGTTGCTCGGATAAAAACAATTTATTTACTTGGTTTATTTTTAAGCAAAGCATTCATTGACTTAGTGTTACTTTACAAATCCTTTTGAAATACCTATCTCCCAATAAAAAAAAATTGTCACAAAAAAATAAAAAACGCAACTTACCTATTTGAGATTTGAACCCGGGTCTCTAGCTCCGTAGTCAGCTTTCGTAACCATTCGACCAAGAAAGCTTTAATTCCCTTGACGAAATTTTTATAGAGTTCTTTCATAATTATCGACATTGTCATTTGTTTGAAGGGTGGATTGTCAAATATTGACCATTTGACGACTTTCTACGCCACAATATTATTAATATTTTCCAATAGATGTCGGTACGTGTAATTTTATATTTAACTGCATAAACATTTAAAAAAAACGACAAATTCTATCAATAAAAATTTGTGGATCGATGTATCATCCCTGCAACCAGTGTACTAAATTTCATCAAAATCTTTGGAGCCGTTTCCGAGATTCAAAAAATATATTTAGATACATACAAGAATTGCTCGTTTAAAGGTATTATTATTATTTGCATGAGTCATAAAAACTTCTATGATTTTTTTTTAGTAAAAACTTCGTGGTAGTTTTTTTAATAGACATTATTTTGACAATAGGGAAAGAAAATGCACGAGTTCGGAAAAGGTAAAGAAAAAGCACGAGTGTGTAATAGCCCACTTCCCGATCGCTATACGTCCCTGCAATACGCCACTTCTTGAGCAACTTTATTAAAAAATAATTTATTTTGTTGTTTCCAAAATCTTCGAAAATCATATAATTATCTAAAACCTAACCTAAGGAATCTTTACTAATTTGCCATTCCATTCAGATTCGCTGAACTGTACAGAATAATGTAGGCCCAACAGAATAATGGAGCCACTGCGAAATACCGTCAAAGGTTGTAGGTAACTTTAAAATAGCAATGCCATAATCTAATAGGTATCTTTTTAATTCATGGCAAGCAATACATTAATTACATAATGATACCTAATTTATCCGTACCGTACCGTAGATAAAGGAATCTGTTTACTAACGTCTATCAATACCTACTTTAAAAAAGAACGCCTACTTATCTTAAGTGTGTGGTAAATTTAAATTTTGTTTCTTATCTTATATATATATATATATATATATAATTCTTGTGTGAGTGTGTATGTCACTGAACTCCTCCTTAACGGCTGGACAGATTTTAATGAATTTTTTGTGTGTATTCAAATGGATTCGAGGATGGTTTAGATTCACAATTTGGGCCACTGGAAATGTTTTTTAATTACTTTTTTACTTATTTAGTTTTCCCATATAAATTGTTCCTGCCTGTCAAACGTTTTGTATTTCGTGCCGTGTCGTTCTAAACTTTGACACAGTCAGAATAACTGGACAGTTCGTATGTCATTATTTGTTTTATATTTTTGTTTGATAGTAACATGAAATCTCTTTAAGATAATAAGAAAACAAATCCTCTTTTATTACTTTTAAGGCAGGACAACGTCTGCGGGGTCCACTAGTTACTTATAAGTCGGCAGGTTTTATCATTAAATTTCAAAAATAAAATATAATGGTTTTCTGAGTAAATGATCATTGAACGTTGTGCCATCAAAGTTAACCACGACTGTCTCCTACGAATAAAACAGAGTTATGCCTGCCCTACACGTTGCGATAAATCGGTCAGATTACTTCAGATTTCTCTGAAGAAACCTGTTTCTTCAGATTTCTCGCAACGTGTGGATGGAAATCGTTCCGATTCGTTTCAATTTCTCGTACGTCGTCGGCAGTATGAAATTTCATCAGAGAAATCGTTCGTCGGCGGTTCGGGAGGCTTCGGGATCGCTCGGCTGAACTCGGCTCGGCACTCGACAGTTCGCCGGCTTCGTCTCGGACCCCGCTTGTTTTCGGACAAAGCGTGCTTTATGCAATAATATGTATGCTCCTCGATTTTTTTCCTTTAAGCACATAATTAGGCCCCTACTATCGCATCCAAGTGAAATCTACACCCGCAAATTGCGCACTCTAAATAGTCACAAATTATATGAATGTACATACATACATACATCGAACCAAGTTATCTTTGACATCTGGAAATAGTTTTATTATGACAATTAGAATACACAACCAACTACCTGATAAATTGAAAAGTTACGATTATTTTAGACTTAAACAATAATTGTTTCAAAAAATATATTTTTAACTTTTTAAAACGACTTATCAAACAGCCCTCGTTTATTTTGTCGGACATTATTATAATAATAAATAATAAATATTTCACACTCAAAGCCCCCACAGTAAGGCAGATATACCCTGTGTCGTGGGTGCCATGGACACACAAACACAAACACCCAGACCGAATTCAAATTTCTACTTCGCCGGGAATCGAACCCGGGACCCTCTCGGCAGACTGGCATGATAACCATTGCGCCACAGGGGTCGTCGTTATATAACAATATTATAATTGTATTATTGACATTTAATGATAAATATTCAGTTCCTTACATAATTACTGTTTTAATATTCTATTTTGTAAGTTTACAATATTATGATGTGTGTGTGAAGCCTGAAAAGGTAGCATTTATTTGAACTCGTATTATGCATTAAGACCTGCAAATATTGTACTAAATGCCTCACACTAATGTTTAAATGAATAAATTAATAAATAACGCAAGAGCGTCATCATCATTTTTCATCTTGATAACATGTTTATTGTGCGAACTTCTGCGGAAAACTGACGATCGAATCAGATATCGGTGACGTGTGGAGGCACTATGGGCTTCCGATTTCTCTGTTCAGAGAAAAATCGGCCGATCTCTGAACGATTTCTCGCAACGTGTAGGGCAGGTCTTACACATACACGCATAGTTGCATATGACACCTACCTTCTCTCACAATGCCTGCCCTACACGTTGCGATAAATCGGTCAGATTACTTCAGATTTCTCTGAAGAAACCTGTTTCTACAGATTTCTCGCAACGTGTGGATGGAAATCGTTCCGATTCGTTTCAATTTCTCGTACGTCGTCGGCAGTATGAAATTTCATCAGAGAAATCGTTCGTCGGCGGTTCGGGCGGCTTCGGGATCGCTCGGCTGAACTCGGCTCGGCACTCGACAGTTCGCCGGCTTCGTCTCGGACCCCGCTTGTTTTCGGACAAAGCGTGCTTTATGCAATAATATGTATGCTCTTCGATTTTTTTCCTTTAAGCACATAATTAGGCCCCTACTATCGCATCCAAGTGAAATCTACACCCGCAAATTGCGCACTCTAAATAGTCACAAATTATATGAATGTACATACATACATACATCGAACCAAGTTATCTTTGACATCTGGAAATAGTTTTATTATGACAATTACAATATACAACCAACTACATACCTGATAAATTGAAAAGTTACGATTATTTTAGACTTAAACAATAATTGTTTCAAAAAATATATTTTTAACTTTTTAAAACGACTTATCAAACAGCCCTCGTTTATTTTGTCGGACATTATTATAATAATAAATAATAAATATTTCACACTCAAAGCCCCCACAGTAAGGCAGATATACCCTGTGTCGTGGGTGCCATGGACACACACACAGACACAAACACCCAGACCGAGGACAGAAATTTTTAAACTCGTCATTCAAATTTCTACTTCGCCGGGAATCGAACCCGGGACCCTCTCGGCAGACTGGCATGATAACCATTGCGCCACAGGGGTCGTCGTTATATAACAATATTATAATTGTATTATTGACATTTAATGATAAATATTCAGTTCCTTACATAATTACTGTTTTAATATTCTATTTTGTAAGTTTACAATATTATGATGTGTGAAGCCTGAAAAGGTAGCATTTATTTGAACTCGTATTATGCATTAAGACCTGCAAATATTGTACTAAATGCCTCACACTAATGTTTAAATGAATAAATTAATAAATAACGCAAGAGCGACATCATCATTTTTCATCTTGATAACATGTTTATTGTGCGAGCTTCTGCGGAAAACTGACGATCGAATCAGATATCGGTGACGTGTGGAGGCACTATGGGGCTTCCGATTTCTCTGTTCAGAGAAAAATCGGCCGATCTCTGAACGATTTCTCGCAACGCGTCCTTTTTGGATCAACCATACAAAATCCTTTGTCTGTTCGTCATATGTATGATAATGTATCTCTGTTATTGAGAGCAAAATTGATGAAAAAATGAATGTCATCAATTACGTTATGCTTTTATCTCGATTTATTTTTGAAACATTGTGCTCAGCACGATAAATTTGTTAGCGAAAAGAGAAATATAAAATGATTTTCCATTATGAAGGGAAAAATCTGGCAACAAAAGATTTGTAAGCGGATCAGCACGTTGTCGCGTCACATGGCGAATGGCAGTCAGCCGAAAATACGAGTATGTCCTGCAAATAATAGCATAAAATTATTGTGAGAGTTCTAAATAATGTACGATGTAATGAACTCTCCTTGTAGCTGTGTGGTGAAGTACGCAACAGGCCTCCCCAATGATAAAGTGAGACCCGTGTCCAGCAGTAGGACGCGAGAACGATTGCAGCTAATAGGGATTAAAAATAGAGCTACGGAATCCCCTGCTCTACGGTATCCACTTTTATTTTAAGGTATACTAGCTGACCCCGCGAATCCGTATCGCGTTTAAATATTAAATAATAATAATAATGGATAGCATATAAACCTTCTCCGTGAAAAAATACATATACATACCAATTTTCATAATAATCGGTCGAATAGTTTCTGAGTTTTGCGATGTCATATATACAAACAACCTCTTTTATATGTATACTAGTGGACCCCGCAGACGTTGTCCTGCCTTAAAAGTAATAAAAGAGGATTTGTTTTCTTATTATCTTAAAGAGACTTCATGTTACTATCAAACAAAAATATAAAACAAATAATGACATACAAACTGTCCAGTTATTCTGATAGATATGGTTTCCATGTTCGTTATTAAGTAAGAAATAAAAATGAGTTAAATAAATGTTTTCAATAGTAAAAAGGTACCCAGGTTTTATTACTCGTCTTCAAGTTATAAACATTGTCTAAAAACTTTCATCACATTTTCATATAAAAACATCTCTTTGATACTACTACAGATAAGTCTTGAGAAGTAATATCATGAAGTGAGCACAAAAGGTGTGTCTACCCGAAACTCACTAACTTAACCCAATTCCCGGGAGAGCCAGGAATGCTCGTGGCGGTTAATATTTCAATCGATACATTAATAATTCTGGGGTTGTCTCCATTCTACGCTAACGGAGTTAAATTTACCTTTTGTTTGTGAGTTTTCGTAGAGAACGAATCGAATTATAAGTTTTTGTATATTTTACATAGCCTCTGGAGTAGTAAACTGTATGCGATCTTACTCGTAGATACTAGATAATAAATGATTTTTTGCGTTTGGTTAACATCTCCATAGGCTTCAGCTACCACATAACACCACGTTGTATGCATGTAATATATTATGACTTTGAGTACGTGTAGTGGTTTACAGTAAAATAATGAAAAACCATACGCATAAGCAACGAAAGATCTCAGAATTCGTCGATATGGCAACAATGATTTCTAGAATCTTCTACATTCTTCAAGTACTGAGTATCTTTTGGCCACGCGCGCCACTGAGCATAATATCTTCTAACTCTACATCCTATAACTCTACAAACCCTAACTTCACAAACTCTACACTTAGTCAAAATACATGGTCTATCCATTTCACTAACTTCACACATTAGGGTATATAAGTCAACACAGTGAAAACGCGAAGTGAGTTCAGATTCAGTACTTGTAATGCTATAAAGCAGTGTTTCCCAAACATTATTCTGCCATGGCCCGGTAATTTTCACACTTCCCCTTCGACCCACTTAATACTTTTAAGCCCAGGTTGGTTTCAATAAGAAAAATGGTACACATATATTAATAGTAAAATGGTTTATTAATTATTCATACTTGGTATGGCCAATGTAGTCACTAAATTTTAGTGCAAGGTATGGACCTGCTGCTTATTTTTCATTAAAGAATCTCAGATCGCGGAAACGACCGCGACCCGGTATTTAATTTTGACGGCCCGGTCCCTGGTCGCGACCCATCAAATGGGAAACACTGCTATAAAGACTAAAGCAAAGTTTTTGGATTCTACCTATTAGGAGTGTGTATAAATGGGAATTTCACGGGTCTCTCTATAATACCAGTCAATTTCAATTATAATAAAATTAGTTATATGCTCATAAATTTAGTTACATACTCCTAAATGATATAATACGCCTAAATGACCTCATTATTTTTACGTTGATAAAACATTTATCTTATTTCCAAATTATTCCACAATCTCAAACAGAAAATACTAAACAATTATTTATTAAAGTGCTAAATTATTCAAGTTACAACATACAAGAAAAGAAATTGAAAAATCACGTTTATCTTGGATGGTTCAGTTTTTATCTTTAGCGAAGCGATGGGTGAAATAATCCCTCATTGTGGGTTACCCTTAACGCCTCTGTTTTCATATCGTGCGTCAGCCGGCAAATGTTTACACTGCGAACCTGCATTGCGAAAAAACATACGGCAGTTCAGAATGTTCCAACACGTTTTTAAAATATGAATAAAAAATGTTAAAAAGGGGGCTAGGTCATAATTACCTAATTACATAATTAGGTATAGAGAAAGTCTGTTTGGCTTTTTACTTGATAGGTACTTATAATTCAATTACAGTGCAAAAAATATAGCTACCTACAAAAGATTACCTCCAAAACTACCAAGGAGCATGTAAAATTCCGTTATAACTTTTGAAAGCATTGGAAATCGATTAGAGAATTTCTGTTAAATTGGTAGTCGTTCTACACGTACAGCTTACTATTTTATTCACAGATTTATTATAAACTAAAGCTAAAAGCTAGGCCGATACAGGCCGATAGCGTGTACACATTCTTTCTTTTTTGTATTGTAAGTCTATCTTGACGTAGTCATAATAATAAATCTACGACTTTACAACTAATTGACTGACTTATTATAGATTTTAATAGATTCGGTCAATAAATTTTCGGATAATAAATGATTCAAATACTTGACACTGATCGTGAATCCAATTTTTTTGATGCCATTATATAAAAAAACAGGAATATCATAAATTCAAAAAGTTAATTTTTCAAAAATAAAAGTACCTACTACACATACCTACATATACAATATATATCGCAAAATGAGAGAAAGATATAAAAGATCGTTACCAAACCACCAAAAAAAAAGCAAGGTTGTACTCGTAGGTACCTATTATAACTTTCATGGTACGATCAGGCAAGACCTCGGTGCACCCATTTCTACTGGGAAACAAAAGCTGCGGTTGCCAGCCAGAATTATATGAGCCACCCATAAGCCTCCAAAGTAGCATCACAACTACATACGACTTCATGTTTTGCATGCAGGTTTGCTTGATAGTATTGTGTGCCCATAACCTGCATGCTAGTGTGTACGTGGTAATAGGATATGTGGACTACCATATAAATTAAAAAAGGCTTGGGGCAGGAATGGATCCACCTACAAATACAAATACAAATACAAATCTGCTTTATTGTACACCACAAATTCAATAATACAGCATTAAACATATTGAACAATACAGTGTTGACAAAAGGCGGCCTTATCGCTGATAGCGATTTCTTCCAGACTGCCTTAGGGTAGTGAATGGTTGAGTAATGTTAAACGTAGGGCATCAGTGCACAAAAGTAAATGTAAAGATGGTAAATAAAATTTGAGCTGCAATACTTAGATATAAATTATTGTCTACATATGTACATATACATACATAATATATTGATACATAGATATATAAATAAATATATATATATACATACATACATATTATATATACACATATACATATACATACATATTACATATATACCTAACATAACATAAATATACTTACATAAACATCTATTATTATAATTAACGCTTCACACTCATAGCTCCACAGTAGGGTAGATATACCCTGTGTCGTGGGTACCATGGACACACATAAAGACAGATACACAAACACCTAAATCAAGAACAGAAATTTTAAACTCATCATTCAAATTTCTGCTTCGCGCGGAATCGAACCCGGGACCCTCCTATCGGCAGTCCGGCATGGTAACCATTACGCCACGTGGGTCGTACCACTTATAAACTTAAAATAAAAAATAAAAAACGGTTAACGGTTAAGATTTAAGGCCGTACATTTTCGCAATGACGCAGCCGCAAATTACCCCGGGATCACTTGCCGTTATATTACACACAAGCTCCTCTAATGCAAACTTTAGCATTTTTACACGGTTTTTCAGAGGAAAAAATATGTAGTTGGCAGACCAAATAATTATTATACAGTTTTGGGCGATAATTTACTTTGTATCACTGTGTTTCAGTGATGGGTAGTTTATTACGAGCAGTGCTGAATTTAAAAAATAAATTGCTTCGTTGTCATCGGAATTGACGTGTAACTAAAGTAAATAGATTTCCCGAGGGAAATAACCGATTTAAACAAACATTGCGGTACACCGAACCGCAGTTTGCTTACCTGTAGCAAAATAAACTTCGTCAAAATTTCCTCTATATGAATTACACAGCAAAACCTTTTATATAATACAAAAATATAGTTGCCTTTTATATACAAAAGTGTAGTTGAAGTAATCGGCGAGCCTATGTCCAATTTTCAAAATTAAGTTATCTTATCTTTCGACAGTGTTTGGATGAATACGGTGTGGTAATCATACTAATCTTATAAACGCGAAAGTTTGTAAGTATCGACCCTTTCACGTAAAAACTACTGAATGGATTTTAATGAAACTTTACAATAATATAGCTAATACTTACATCAGAATAACACTTTATTATTATTAAGGCTACAATTTATAAAGATATTCTGTGAATTGTCCAAAATATGACGATAAGTGTCAAGTAAATAAGAAAAAAACATCTGCGAGTTATTCTGGAGTGCGCTGCCGAAATCGCTAGAGTTACACATATGTAATGTATGATGGAAATGTTTATCATAAATAGTCCTACAAAAAAGCCCGCTATAGTATATATCTATATCTCATGTGTAAGCCATTATAGCCAAAATGTGTAATCCTCTATAGCCAAAATAGTGAACCATAACTACAATAAGTATTGATAATTTACTGACCCTTTCTAACGCGAGTGAAACCGCAGGGGGACCTCTAATAATGGACTATCATGCTTACCTAAATTTTAGATACAGCTTTGCAAATTCCATTTGTTGCGATAATTTTTTAAATATTTTTCCTTCGAAATAAAACTTTTGTAAAATTCTGATGAGTCGTGCCTTGCTACCTTTAATAGCTTTTCAACCAACTTGGAAGAAATCTTTTGTCACAATTCATCTTAAATGTATTTGCTGAAAAAAAAAATTCAAGTGTAATAAATTTAATATTATTTTCAACGTCCATGATAATAAAAAAGTACAATGCAAACTGTGGAGGGTTCATGAGTCTTCCCGTAGACTCGAAAGTTGTATAAAAGTACCTTTCCATTGTTTCACATAACTCTCACCGTTTAGCCACATAACTTCTCGCTTCATATTATTTTTCCACCATTCATACTATTCTGCCAGTTGTCACTAAGTAAAAAAGGTTGTATGGGGTCTTTTGAATAATTCATAGACCCTTTATGCGGCGCGAATATAGGCGATGATATAAACGAACCGTGAATTTTCCGTAGAGAAAAACCTAGGGATTTGCAAGCAGTAACCAAATTTGGGAACAATGAATGTAGTAGACGGTAATTTTATTTTCTTTTACAATATCATAAATAGTAATGTGTAAATTGTGTAAATGAAGTAGATGTACGTTATAATAACATAATGTCCCAGTGCTGGAGGATACCTCCTCTCCGAAGTGAGAGTGATTTATGCATAGTCCGCTGGCCAAGTGCCGATTGGTAGATATCATACCTTTGAGAAATTATAGTTTTCTCTCAGGCATGTACGGTAGGCCATGGAAAATATTGTAATTAGTTAAAAATCACACATTTTCCCTCACTGTGGAGCAGCGATAAGTACGCACTTATCTTTGTTAGAGGTGCACGCCGGGGATGTGAACTCGGCATCTCCGTGTTGCGCTTTTTACGGCTCAGCCATCGCTGCTCTTTCTTCTTAGCAAGTACAAACCAAATAATAATAATGATAACGCTACACACTCATAGCTCCACATAGCTCTATACTAGGATTCCCTGTGTCGTGGGTACCATGGACACATTCATACAAAGACGGAACCACAAACTCTCAGACCAAGAACAGAAATTTAAACTAATCATTAAAAAAAATCGCGGGGAATCGAACCCGGGACCTGTCGAACGGCAGTCTGGCATGGTGAACATTGCGCCGCACGGAGGTAGGTATGTAATCAAGAAATATAAGTTGAGTTTCTGAGGAAAGTTGAAAGAAGACATGTGGTTTTGTTTCGTTTTCGTTCTCTTGGTGTATTTACGATTACGATTATTGTGAAATATCAGCTTGCCTATAAAACTCCAGCGGACAAGGTCTGGTAAAGTAGCCATCGCAATATTTGAATATGTGACTAACTTTACTGACTGCAGATGATTGGCCGCAACCCTTTTTGCGTCCCACTGCTGGGCACGGGTCTCTCCCCATTATTGGGAAGGCCTGGAGCTTACTCCACCACGCTGTTCCAATGCGGGTTGGTGGAGATGCGGGTTAGTGGCCAACCCGCTGTCGGATGTTTTCAAACCGCCCATAAGGCCTCCGACAAGGTTTAACGACTGTTATCTATCGACAACAATCGGGACTGACGGCTTAACGTGCCCTCCGAAGCACGGAAACGCGCATGATTTTTTTTTTGCTACTAGCGGTCACCCATCTCAAACCCGACCGCGCCCGTTTGGCTTAGTTGCATAGATCGTTTGCGTTCTACGCTAACCGCCGGGCCATGCGACGCTAACCGCCGGGCCATGCGACGCTAACCGCCGGGCCATGCGATTACTGACTGATTACTGACCACTAATTTGACTTCTACTATTAATTAGTATCTAGTGTATGAGATACCCGCCTTGCTGTATACTAAATAAGGTGAACAACTTTAGATTGTAAGTCAACCAATGCATGTTCATATAATTTATTATCACGATTGTTGAATTAATCAGTTTGTTGTTTTTTTTTTATTTGAATGGAGTAGCAGACGAGCATGCAGGCTACGTGGTGTTAAGTGGTCGCTGCAGCCCATGTACTTCTACATACAACCTCAAGCAAGCATAGGTAAGTCTTGTCTGAGATCATTTGCAGTTACGCTGCTACTCCGGATGATGGTGGTCGCTTCATGTAATTGTGGCCGGCAACTGCACCTTTCCACCGAAACACAATAGAATTGGTTCTTGGCAGAAGTGGGTGCAGCGGTGGTACTTCCCCGGGTGAACTATAATAGTTCTACCACCTCACACTGACTGTCAAAAGGGAGGTACTAGTCTGTACAATACAGGGAATCCTAGAGTATAGATTAGTATTTCTTGCAATTTCATTTTATTTCATTTATCGCCCGATTTCAACGAAACAGGTTAAAGTTTAAATCTATTGCTAAAACTGAATACTTGACATTGGCAAAAACTGCACAGATGCGAAAACATTGTTGAAAAAAAATACAAGGGTAATTTAAAAAATATATTATCATTTCCGTCATCAGTCTCCTTTAAAAAAATAATTGAATTCCGAGAGCAGGAGTGTCCCGCGAAATCTTTCGTCCCAATTCAATGATTAATGAAACGTCGCATTCAATACACAGCATTCAGGACAAATAAAGCAATTATATTGAGTCCTTACAGCGAGAAATATCTTCACAAATTTGTAAATTTACTATGAGATATACTTCGGTAGATACCTACTTATTTATATTTCATGCATATTCTTTTAATATTCTGGTTTAATTGGTACAAAAAAATAAATAAGGAAATCAATAATAGTTCAAATCAAATATTCCATTGCATTTTCAAGTTTCATTTCGTGTTACCAGAAATCTTTCGGTATCTGATGCTCATTTGTATTACGGGTGGAATATAGTAAGCTTAAAATGTAAACCTGACATCTGTATTCATGAACACCTATATTCACCAATAAAAATATTTGATTTGATTTAAACCTCCCTAAGCGTTTGCACTCTAGGAAATGTACAGGAATAAACCAGTAATTATTTTTATTATTCAGATTTCCCACTGTCCTCATAAAGTTCGTTATTTATGGAGTGCTTTACGACGACATGAGTCTTTAACTGTGTAGGATTTTTTGTTGACTCCAGGCCTCCCAAAAATGAGTAAAGACCAGCCGTGGGACGCAATAAGGGTTATTTATTTTATCTTAATGATCCACCTATAAAAGTAAATATATCCCGTCCTGTGCTGTAAATCAGTACCACGGCGATTGTAGAAGGATGAAGGTAAGTACGTGTGAAGTAAAGTATAGAACTTAATCACATCGGAGATTATTTTGCAAGGATTTACGATAGCCTCCGTCATAAGGCCGTAAAATCGGCACATATAGAATTTTATTGCAAGTACCTATACAGACAGTGATAATGATGTTTATACTTACTCGTATGTTCCGATTTAATACTTAATTTATATAAAAATATAAATTAGGTTATAAATCGGAACATATTTAGCAGTCATAGTAGTTAGTAATAGTTTTGTTCATATTCGTGATTTCGTCGAATGATCAAAAATTGTAATCTTACAAAAAATTAAATAGTTACACCTCGTTTTATATTAAAATACGTACTTTCTGTCGCAATAAAATATTAGATTAACTATAATATTAACTAATGCCTTATCGTAGCGTCATTAAATATTAATGGATCGAAAACAATTTCCCGTTTATTGTTCGTTCTAGTTTAAGCGCTTAAACAACAAAGCTTAAAGTTCAGCGGAAAATGTTCCGCGCGTAACTTTTAAGTGCACGTATAATAATATTGTGCACTCACTACTCGTCAACAAAGTTAGATGGGTGATAAATTTAGCCTTGTTTATAATTAAATTTCAATTAGCCTAAACCTTTACACGCTTCGATCAAGGTTTTCGGCACTACCTACAAATGTTTTTTTTTTTAAATAAATTACTTAAAGTACCGTCGATTCCTCTAACTTCGCCTAAGTTTTGGCATATTTTTAAAGATTGCGCTAAAATTAAAAACTTATTTGGCAACACATACCGAAAAAAGTACCTTTTAGAAACTTTCCTATCGTATAAGATAAAAATCTATAAGTTAAAAATAAGAGCAATAATAAAAAATTGAAAAATCGATCTCAAAGGTAGTAGGCGAAGTTTGGCGTTTTTTACCTATCTTCGCCTACATCATGCCAAAGTGACTAATCTCAAAAATTGTTAAAAAATACCTTTACTACATGTAGTATAAAGAAATTTAGAATATCTGAGACGAATATGAACTTTGTTATTAACACCATAGAGTCATAATTTAAAAAAATGTGTAGTAGGCGAAGTTAAGCAATAGTCTAAAGATGTTTTCATACATTAGGAAAAGTTTCGATAGGGTTTCCACAAATAATTTTAGTTTCAAAATAACGAGAGGAGCAAGAAAAATCAAATTAAGTTGGTAAATAATTTATTTTTAAACAGAAAAATCCTTTGGATATCTATCTATTTCAAGTTTATCTTAGGCAAATTAATTGATTGCAGCTGACTGTTTGAATCCCTTCAGTTTGCGGTGTTTCGCTTGCCGACGCATTCAGTCAGCGGTTGATTCGCAACTTTCATACCAATACAGCCGGCCACTCACTTGAACTCAGTCAACTAGATGACAGTGACTTCTATTTATGATAAAATTATATAAAGTTTTCAAACTCAAGTTCAGTGAAGTCGAGTGAGCGGCACACTGTCTAGGTATGAAAGTTACAAATCAGCTGCTGACAGAATGAGTCTGCAAGCAAAACGGCGCAAATTGCGTACCTACCTACATTAAACGTTGTATGAACGCTCGATCTGGGGCAATCAAGCGTTGCTAATGACAGGAGAGACAAATATATGATCGTATTATATTTATTACCTACTGCAAATATTGAAATCATGTGTTCTATTTACGATCACAAAAAACTATTTATTTATTTATATGCTTCACCTCACAACATTTTAATTATTAAATTATCGTGTTACATGTGTGTGTGTGTGAAATCAGCTTTGAAATCGAAAGTCGACAAGCAGCCTTTTTTGCAATATCAGAGTTGAATTTATAGTAGATTGTAATCGTGAGTAGAACACTCGGTTTAAAATATTTGCAGTTCTTATAATCGCTTTAAAGATCTGACCTTATATAGCTCTAGCTATGTAGATTTTTCGCGAATCTACAAAAAAGTGACGTTTAAATGAAATTGATAGCAAAAGAAATGAACGTACTCGTGATAACAAACAACTTTCTCAAAGAAACATGTCGAAAAATGCCGAAAAAAATTTAACTTCCCATACGATTGTGTAACTTACGAGTTACGTTACTTAAGTATGGGAAGTTAAAAGCTTTTAAGAACTATTTAAAAGTCATCCTATATAGTATTATTAAATTGATAGTTTTATCAAAAGCCTTAGAGCCGTTTTTGAAAACTCAATTATAAACAAACATACGTATTTTTAAAAAAAAGTTGCTTATAGCGTAGGATAATACACGAAACAAAAGAATCGACAACCCTAGGGGCAGGCGAAGTTTGGCAACAAGATGACCGCCATATCAACTCGACAGCATTTAATTCAATTGTGACTTCTATACGTGAGGTAGATAGAAAATAATAACGGCATAAGAAAGGGGATAAAATGTAGTTCATAATAAAATACAAAGTTCACTGTTACTTGTTCTCTAACACTGCCTAAAATCAAAGTTAAAACACAGCCAAAAAAACCTGTCGATACTTCCTCTGAAAAAGCGCACTGGTCACCAACGGTGTGAAGTAAGCCACCATTGATCTACAAAATATAATAACTCATGAAAAATACTTTCGTATTCAGTAGTTACATACGCACCCTGTCCTCAAATTATATTGGAAAACTTAACATATTCGAAAATAGGCGAAGATCGGTACCACATGCGAAGTTACGACATTCGACGGTAAGTATCTTTTTACTAGCTGTGTCCCGAGGATCATCATCATCATGATCCTGAGGATCATTAGCATAATGTGAAGTCCCTTCTGAAGTGCCGCTGGACCGCACTGTAGTATCGCGCACTCGGTTTGTCATTGTCGTAACTTTTAAAATATTTATTGTCCATAATGATGTAGCCTGAAAGACATATTTTATCTACTATAAAAGTATCTATTTTTAATTAAGAATCAATTTATTACTACCAAAGGTGCATTTGAAATAAATTATCAATTTTGGTAATAATGGCTAACCTTAGAGCATCAAAGTTACTGATTCACCCTTCAGGAGAGACGGCATAGCGCCTCGCTTCGATACATCAATTTTGTGCCAAATCTGAGAAAGAACGAAGAATTTAATTTTGTCACACATTCACAAATATTCTTTCATCGCTACAGACGCATTTCTAAATATTATTATGTCAATTTCAATTAACAACGTCATTTTCTATGCACCGTCAACACTGACACCTACACACACACACACACACACAAACACACTAGTTGTATAACTAGAAGGCACATTGTGCATGCACGTTGGGACGAGGGGTTCGCCCGTAAAGGTCACGGGTGTCATACCTGTCATACCTTGATGTTTTAAGTGGCTAACACATAATTGATAAGAAAAACAATGCAGTAATAACGACATCTGTTATTCATTTATTAAACTCATTCGAAACTTTGTCAAGTACTTAATGTCGCAGTATTTCTGTATTCAAAAAGATGGCGCTTATATCACTTTAAGCCTAAATATTATAATAATATAGTAATATTTAAATATTTTGTTAGCTTTTGTTAGTTTACCTTTATGTTTTAATTAATAAATTTATCTATGTACTATTTAAGATTAAAACTATTTGTAATATAGCAGTACTTGAGTATCTTTGAAGAGCATTACCTAATTGAAAACTTGCTACTGGACGCTAGATGGCACTGTAATTGTGCTGGTTTGGTAGGCTAGTGCTCCCAACGCAATAGATTTAAAGCTTACTAGTACTACATCACGCACACTGCTCCAATACAATAATACCATAATGCATAAACACCTGTTATTCTAATTTTATTACAACTAAGTGTTGTTTGGATTACGTTTCACTATGGTTTTATAAGTATGAAGACTATACCTACCAGCAATTTCATTTAATTAAAACATAGAAGGTGCAATGAACGACGATTTCAGACTAGCTAGGTAGGTATCTACCTTTACACATTGTTAATATACTTAATACACATTATTAGTATTAGAGATGATGGTTACACACATATTGTTTTGACGTGAAAACATTTTACATAAATAGGTAAATAATAACAAAACCTGAACCCACTATGGTCTTGCAGCTTTATAATATTTATCAAACCATAAATATAAATACCTACATCCAAAATATCATTACACGGCCGCCCGCGACTTCATCCGCGTGGACTTTGGTATTAGCCATAGCATGATGTTATATAGCCTATAGCCTTCTCCAATAAATGGACTATTCAACACAAAATAATTTTTCAATTAGAACCAGTAGGTAGTTCCTGAGATTAGCGCGTTCAAACAAACAAACTCTTCTGCTTTATATATTAGTATAGATTATAAGATTTCTAAGGATTAACAGATAGGTATTGGGTTTGAATAAAAAATCAATTCAATGGTAGAGCGGGAAACCTAACCAATTCTTTTTATAATATTCGTATACAAGAAAACTCTCATACATAACATACTCTCCATGATATGATAGTTTTTTTTACTGTCACTAGAAATAGTTATCCCTGAAACGTGTAGGTATAATATGACGCCATTTGTTGGTGGCAGTAAAGATAGTGAAAAAACTTGATTGTACGTTGTATGTATGACATACAAGAAGAAGCTTACAAGACAAATACAAACTGTACAAAATCAATAGTTGCAGTAATCACTGAAACCCATATGACTGGTTTAATTTTAGTCACGAAAATTAATAAATCAGGACGTCTTAATTACAATCCTCTTACAAACTATAAAGCTAGATTTTATTAATTAAGAAAACCTCAAATGTCATGGTCGTATCAACGAGTATGTTGTATATAAAAATGTGTATTGTGATTAATTTTCATAGAACTGGTATCATCAGATTCAAAATGAATGGGATAGTAGAATATGTTTTAAACGGTAATAATAGCTTTCTTCGAAAAGCAGATTCACTTTCGATGGTTGGCGTCGGGCTGTCTGTCGATCATTGTTGCATCTCGGGACGATCTATTAGTGAAAGTGAATTAGATTACATAGTAGGTCACGTATCTCTTGATTGATGAACGAATAAACGTGCACCAATTGCCTTCCGAATGAGACGATTTTTACCAATTTATTAATTAAGTTTATTCTTTTATTTGGATCGATGTCAGCTTTGTTCCTTGAAGCAGCATATAAATGTTTGGTTTACATAGGTACCTACGTATATACAGTCTTATTTCTACCTTTCGTTATCTTTTAATTTCGTAATAATGGCATCGACAAAATAATATAAATGTTTCCAATTAAGTTTAGGTATCGTCATACAGGCTACTGATTTACACGTAAAAATCGTATACATTATTTTTTATAAAGTTATTTTCTAACACTATTGTTAATAAATATTGTTTACAATTTTCGTCAGCGTTTATTGAAGAACCTAAAATAAACTCATATATCATAGGTTATTTTATCCGTTTACCAATGAGTATTGAGTATGAATGAGTGACAAATAAGTACTCTGCTATTTAAAGATTTCATTATTCAATTCGTTAAACGTTAACGTTAACGTTACACACTCATAACCCCACAGTAAGTTAATTAAAACCCTGAGTAGGTTCGTAGATTTAAAATTAAATTAATATTATGAACTGGTAATGATATTTAAAGTAACAATAAATTTGACGAAGTAATATGATATTTAAAATATAATATGTATCCAATCAATCAAGGTGAAATTATAAATTACAAAAGAATACTTTTCGAGTGACCTGAAATAATGTAGAATTGACTCCAAAGGCAGAGTAAGACTTTACCCTTGGAGTCTGATTATATTAGTGTAGTTACAAGATATACGTAAAACCATAAAACGTAGATAACGTAAAAAAAGTCGTAAAAAAGATGACTTCGCGTGTGATGAATCATTATTAAGATAGGAGACTGCAGATTGTAAGGTATTTCTCTGCAATTTTTGTCGGTTCCTTCAAGATGCTACTTACTCACAAAATAAATAGTTACAGAACACAATCTTCATACAAAATACACTCGAGCAACGCATACGTAGACCCCGTTCACGGACACGATATCTCGGCTAGACTAAACTCGGCATAAAACGAGCACGAGTACCATTCGTTTGAGACAGGCATTTTCGCGCATAAATGAAACAACAAAAATAACTTATTATAAACTTTTCAGTGTCCGGACGTTTAAGCTTATCTATTTTGCATAATAGTTCCTTATTTCGAATCTACAATACATACATATTGGGGTTTATGATAGTGAAAAATGACAGAATAGAAATCAAATGTAATATCAAGGTAGGTATATATTTTCGTTCTTCCTGTTTCAAGTTCTACTCACTTCCACGATAGTTTTTTGCATAGGCTAAAATTCACAACCCCTGGTGCGACAGCCGAGCGTAGGTATAAGAAACGAAATACATGTATGAATTTGTGTGTTCTGTACCTATTTATTTTTTGTTAATACTTAGTTGCCATTCAAGTTGGACCGTTCTAACGACGCTACAGGACTAACATTCCTTCCCCTGCGTGACCCAACCAATTACAGATGTGTAATAAGACTGTGTAATTTACAAAATGACATTCCAACTCTCGATACATATTATTAATGTCATTTATGAACGAAATTAAAGGTAATTTGCCTCTGGCGGGGTTGCTGTGGCGCTACAAAAGTGACATGTTCGGATTCCTTACGGGGTAATGTGGGTATGTTTTAGATTATGTATATACCTAAGATCATGTATTTAGGCAGATGATACAAGGGGCTATTTGTAATAAATAATAAATAAGTAAATAAATTACTGTAGACAATTCACACAACACCATCTGATTCCAAACTAAGCAGAGCTTGTACTATGGTAATCAGAAAGCTGATAAACATACTTGTATAATTCTAAATACATACTTATATAGATAAATTAACACTCAGACACAGAACAAATAGTCATGTTCATCGCACAAATATTTGTCCTGGGTGGGAATCGAATCCACGACCTCACGTTTCGCAGTCGGCTCATCACCCACTACGCCACGGAGGTTGTCATTGTACATATTAATTTAATACCTTTAAACGAGCAATTCTTGTATCTACCTATTCCTATATATGTATGTACTATCAGTTTCTTCAAAACGGCTCCAACTCCAACGATTTACGTGAAATTTTGCATGCAGGGCGTTTCGGGGCGATGAATAGATGTAACGATGAATGAAACCTACTTATTCATTTTTAGAAAATGACGTTTTATCCGTGTTTTCAGCGATTATTAATTTAAACCTAAATTGAAAAACATGACTCTTCCTGACTTCTATGTAATAGGTAAATACTAAGTATTATAATAATATGTATTTTTTAGTTGGGTGTTATTTCAGAAGATGGCGTTGTAAAGTCAATTGTCTTTATCCGTGGAACGCTCGGTTATTCGGGTCCTGTTATGCATAATATAATATGTACGTGATGGAAAATTCTGTACTTGGATGGCTATCTTACTAACTATGTGAATTATGATTTTCTTGTCAATAAAATTCAAACAGTGAGTGAGTGAAAAATTCAAACTACCAATTATTCAGTTGTATTTTTATGGTATGTTACAAAATTTTTATATCATAATTAATTTTGGAAAATAAATGATTTAAAAAAATTAAAGTTTTTCGGAAAGTTTTATAGACACTTCGAACAGTAAAATTGTTACATGTAAGTACCTATCATGTACCATTCTTCAATAACGCCATATTATCTTTCTGTTACACCTTTGTTGTTATCCATTTTATGTTACCTACTACATGAAGACAAAAGTACATTATTTATACTATTTGTCGATTGTCATAGTTTCGTTTGGTCAGTAAAATTAACTTTTAGCCGACGATAAAAACGGAGAGGTTCTCCATTCGACGCGTATTTTATAAGTATGTGTAACCGCGTATAACTTTTTAGAAAATAGTCAGATTTTTATATTTCTTTTTATTGGAAAAGGTATACTTCGGAGTAGGTCCCATCCATATAAATTTGAAAAATAAAACTATAACCCTAAGAGTAGGCAAAACAGGAATTGATTGATTGTTCACTCACTGATTGTAATGTATGAACACGCATAACTTTGTAGGTATAGAGATTATATTCCGATTTTGATAATTATTTTTTATCTCAAATAGGTCACATAAAAAATACGAAATTTTCAAACAAAATTGATGACCCATGTGGCGCAATAGTTAGCATGCCGGACTGCCGATTGTAGGGTCCCGGGTTCGATTCCCGGCGAAGCAGAAATTTGAATGAGTTTATAATTTCTGTTCTCGGTCTGGGTGTTTGTGTTTCTGTCTTTGTGTGTGTCCATGGTACATACAATGACAGAAACACAATACACAATAATATGTGTCCATGGCACCTACGACACAGGGTATACAGTAAGTTACTGTGTAAACAAATCTACAATAAACGTAGGAAAATAGGGTTGATTAATTGTTAACTTACAAATTTTAATGTGAGTGTGTGTTGTGTTGTGTGTACGTGTTTAGTTATTAAGTTAAGGTCACTAAAATAATAAAATAATAACTTTTTACAATATATTATACCAACGATAAAACTGAAAAGTATTAAATAATAAATTAATCTAATTCTTGGTATATGATACTATTTCTTGCTATTAGTAATGACTTTTAAAAATATGTTTGAGTCGGTGCCCATTGCATCAGGACGAAAGATACGCAATTTTACTAAAGGCCCGACGGCGACGGAACCTTTTTCAGCGGTTTAATTGGACGTAGTTAAACAGAAAGGACTCAATCCACAAAATGTCACTTTTGAGTTATGAGTGTTTGAAGTTTCAGTTGTAATTGCTCCAATATTTTTCTTAAAAATTAATTGACCCTTAAATTAAAGAATAGAGTATATTTGTATATTAATCTTAGATAACAACATATTTTTAAATAGATTTGGAGATATTAAGTGAAATGTGGCTTGAGTCCTTACAAATTAACTTAAAATCGTCAGGATGGGTATTATTTTTTAATTTCTCAGAATGGACTCAAAAGTACCCTTCGATTGGAAAATAATTTATTAAAAAAAATTCAATAGACAAAATTATTAAAAAGCCACAGATTTATTTTCCTTGAACATGAAACTAATATAATTACGTACAGGTGAAATTGTTAAAACAAAACAAATATAAAAATTTACACCAAATTGAACACGCATATCAATTTCTGTCATCATCCTCAAAGTCAAAAGTCCGGAAATGGTCCGTATCCATAAGTATTCTCATTGATACTGTTAATTCCCTGTAGATTGTCATAAAACTTATGACAGTATATTATAATCATACATAGACCGAGATCTTCGAGCTTTGGCTGAGAAATGGGTTTATTATAAAATCGGTAGAACACTCAGAGCGAGCCTATGTCTCTTCACAAGCTAAGCGGTTCTAGCCTGTCAGTCAATCTTCCTCAGTCAGTCAGTCAGTCAAGACAGCCTCCGTGGCGTAGTGGGTGATGAGCCGACTGCGAAACGGGAGATCGTGGGTTCGATTCCCACCCAGGACAAATATTTGTGTGATGAACATGACTATTTGTTCTGTGTCTGGGTGTTAATTTATCTATTTAAGTATGTATTTAGAATTATATAAGTATGTTTATCAGCTTTCTGATTACCATAGTACAAGCTCTGCTTAGTTTGGAATCAGATGGTGTTGTGTGAATTGTCCAAAGATATTTATTTATTTATTTATTTTATCTTGGGTCATTGACGATGACGTCAAATGGGTGTAGCTGGTATTTTGGTGCTCCTGCCCAGAGATGGGAGCAGTACTCCATGTGGTGTCTTACCTGGGCTTTATACAGCGTCAGGAGTTGCCCCGCAGTAAAGTACTGCCTCGCCCTGTTGAGGACACCAATCTTTTTGGATGCCAATTTGGCTTTGTACTCCAAATGACTCCGGTACTGCATTTTACTCTTAATGTCAACTCCCAAGATACCGACACTTTCACCGACGGTGAGCGCGGTGCCCTGGAACTTGGGCGCTATAACAAATGGGGCTTTTTGAGTGGTAAACGCGCAAACTTGTGTCTTCGTGAGGTTAAACTCAACAGGTTAAGTCGACCCCATTCCGAGACCCGCTCCAGAGAGTTCTCGACTTCAGACACAAGTTTCATTCTGCTTTCCTCCACTTGCGACCGAGAGGCATTGGTTCGACAGGTGTATAGTGCATCCACCGTACTATCATCTGCATAGCAATGTATACTGCGTGATTGTTGCAGCATGTCATTGATATGCAGACTGAATAGTGTAGGTCCTACACTGTAGGAGACAGCACTGAGCTTCGGGGAACACCGGCGTTATTGGACTTCATATCTGAGCAGCATCCGTCAACAACGACCTTAATCTGCTGCTCAGACAAAAAGCTTGCTACCCAGTTGGATAGCCTCAAGGGAAGACCGTAAGATGGAAGCTTCGTGAGAAGGGCCCTGTGCCAGACCCGGTTGAATGTCTCATGACATGGTGCTAACGATCTCACGATCTAACGAACAAGGATGATGCCATGTCTGAGTTGAGGGCGACGCCGGAAGAGGAGCCCAAGAAGTTGTCTCGTACCTCATGAGTTTCATTAAAAATGATCTGAGGGATGGCGTAGAAAATTTAGTGCTTTGGAATTTGGAGTGACAGCTGCGAAAGACAAAATAGAAACATCAAAATAATCTTAATTTTAAAAACTATACTTAACAGCCACTCAAATCTTAAAACGATATTTTTTAAATAGGGACTTAAGAGTCCGGCCATTGTTTTTTGCCAAATGACACTGATTTTAGCAAGATTGAATGTGAGATTAAACGTATCAAGCGAATTTAACTGACCACTTCACCTCTTCGTGGTCGCCATTCGAGGACCTTTCTTCCCCACCGGTTGTCAGTCCTCCTAACTATATAGCCTGCCCATTGCACTTCAGCTTGCAGATTTTGAGAGCTACATAGCTCTCAAAATCTGCTGCTGGTAACCTTCGTTCGTCTACGGACTTCATCGTTGCGGATTCTGTCGCGTAGAGAAATACCAAGAATAGCCCTCTCCATCGCTCGCTGACCGACCTTGAGCCTGTGGAAAAGGCTGTAAAAGACCACGTCTCAGCGCCGTAGGTACACTGGCAACACACACTGCTTGAAAACTATCGACTTCAGGCACTGAGGTATTCTGGACGAGAAGACACTTTGTAATTTCCCGAACGCTGCCTAACCGAGTTGGATTCTACGAGTTACCTCTCTCTCGAAGTTGGACTTACCCATACCGATCGCTTGTCCCAGGTAGATGTACTCATCGACAACTTCGAGAGTAGCGCCATCAACAACGACCGGTATGGGTGTGACATGGACATTAGACATGATCTTCGTCTTATCCATGTAATAAAATGTTACTACATTTTAAGCTGCTCCCTAGGGAGCACCGCTAGCACCTCACTTAGCCCTCGCTAGTGAGGTCGCATCAGATAAAGGCTTAGAGGCCCCCGGGCCAAAGCCAACAAGGTGGTGTTTAGTGGGTAAGGCACGTAGGTTATAGTGAGTCCCACATATCCAACACAGTCGGCTGCGTTGGAATGCATGAGCATTCACCACCTCCCTCCCGCGTATCTCCGGAGGGTCGCCCTTTTCCATCTTCTGGGCCCAAAAAAAACATTTTAAAAAAAACTTTGGAAAATCATAATAAGCTAAGCCGTATATTTATAACATTCATTCATTTATTATGTATCAGTACATTTAGGTTGTTTTAGTTCAATTCACGTATTTGTATGTCATAAAATCTGTTCCTTACTAACGAGTCGTTAGTAACGACTCAGCCTTCAATTTATATGGACTGTTCATTTAAACCCATTTCTCTGAATTACCTCAAGTATTTTGAATCTTTCTGATAATGAAAAATGGTATTTTGTTTCAGTAAACTTATAGCACAAAAAGGATCCAAGTTGTTTGAGTCATTTCAGTTATTTAATTAAGTGATATTTCAAATCAAAACGAATTCTTAGGAAGGACTCAAACTGTTTGAGTTTATTCTGGTTTATCGGCCATAGAGATGTACTTAAGAAAATTCATTACTCAGAAACAATTCAAGCGGACTGGATCCATTCAGCAAATACATTTTGTTGGCTCTTCATACATGTGGGTTGAGTCGCGGTAGTAAAAAAACTAGTTTCCGAATACGTTTTTAAAAATCGGGTTTTACTGGATTATAGATTCGAACTTCACGAGTACGATGGCATGCTTAACTCAATTTTGGCCAAAGTGTGGATTGAGTCCTTTCTGCTTAACTACGTCCAATTTTTTGTTAAAAAGTTATTCATTGCCCCTCTAACATTATTTTTTTTCTGAATATATATTTACTATATACATGAAAGACGATTGAAGAGCAAATAAATAAGATGAGAATGAGTATACAATGGAGATTATATTGTATCTCTCCTTATAGGTCACAGGTCGAAGATGTTATTTGACCCGGTCATTTGGAAGGCTTGCGTGGGGACACAGGTCCAACACGTAGAGGCCCCTTTGAGACACTTTAATATTGTTATGTGGTAATACGTGGCGGATACCAACCTCGGTCGTATCATATAAAAGGTTATATGACCCGAAAATGATCCCCGTGAGGTGCACAGGAACTATTGCTACAAAAGGGGATACTAATATTGGGTCTATGGGGATGAACGAACGAGGGATTGGTAGATGGGCTATGGAGAACTATGGGACACCTGCCGTTCAGACTAATAAATAATCTAAAGTGAGGCATATTACTATTATTATATTTTTACAGGCTTTACCTTTCTCCCATCGCTGGGGTAGTTTTCCATACTGCTGCGAGTGTTTGGCCAAACGTCAATAGGAGACTTTAAATAGAAGAGTCCTTTTATTGTTATTAACTTTGTGTAATATTTTGAACGTATTTTATTCATCAAGTGATAAAATATAAATTCTACCAATCCTACAAGTATTGTATTATTTTATTATATTGAGGAATTATAATTAATTTCTTTAGCAGCCGGTGTAGAACGCAAACAACCTACATAGCTAAGCTAAATGGAAGCGGTCGCGTGTGAGATGGGTGACCGAAGGTGGCAAAAAGTTCATGCGCGTTCCCTTCCCCCCTTGCTTCGGAGGGCACGTCAAGCTCCGTCCCAGTTGTTATCGATAGATAACATGTATTCGTTAAACCTTGTCAAATGCCTTATGTGCGGTTAAAAATCATCCAACAGCGGGGACTAAATACTGCATGAGAGCAATAATGGGGAAAGACCCAAGAGACCAAATCTCATCAAGGAGATGCCAAATAGTTTGTAGTCTAGTGTCATTACCTAAATTATTATCGTTAACGTCCCATATATTTACTAGTAAGATATTAATATTCAATTACCACATAAAAAACATAATACATAAAGAAGAGGAGAGTACATAAGGAGGGTATAATTTAGCTGTGAGGGATAATTTCGCGTGTCATTACGTTTGCGGCGCTCGCGCATTGGCAGCTGCGGAGAGGCGGACTCCGACAACTATGGCGCCCAAGTCACCCAACATTACACACGCGATGACAAATAAATGAATAAATAGTCATTTTATTCTTGGCCTAATACTTGACTTATTCTGGTATTTATTTATTTTATTTTAGATCAGACAATGTGCTTAATGCTCTGGAACTTATCTACATTTTTACTTTACTGTAAATATCAATACCCAATAGTAAAAATACAGTTAAATCAAGAAGTCGAGAAGAAGCGCTGCAACGCTGACCATGTGCCGTGTAAACCTGCGAAGTGATCCAGGTGATCGTGGTGTTCCTTCGAAGTGCCTCTGATACAGGTCGGGCTTACACACATGTTCTATATAAACACTCTCACTCTATAAATGTTTATAAAACAACGCGCTCACCGCTCCGTAGGTTAGCGTAGGGCTATATCGCTTAGCCGCCGCGTCTAGATAATACCTATTTTGACGGAGAGAGAGAAAAAATTAAACGCTGCGTCGAAAAAACAACTTAATGTCATGTCATGGTAGTGTTATCTCATGAATTGGATTTTTAGTTTAGCTACCGTATTATAACCCAACCCCTTTATTTAATTTTTAGGGTTCCGTAGCCAAAATGGCAAAAAAACGGAACCCTTATAGATTCGTCATGTCTGTCTGTTTGTCCGTCCGTATGTCACAGCCACTTCATTCCAAAACTATTAGGACTTCAAAGTTGAAACTTAGTAGGTAGATGTAATCTCTGAACCGCTTTACGATTTTTATACAAAAATAAAAATAAATATTATTAATAATTAATTTCGGAGCCTCCCATACATGGAACTCAAATAAAAAAAAAATCATCAAACCTATTCGTGTAGGGTGTCTATAGATAGGTTTTTTAAAATGACATTGAGGTACAATCATTTTTTTCTCAAAGTTAATCGTTTGAAAGATAGACACTTCCAAAGTGGTAAAATGTGTCCCCCCCCCCCCTCTAACTTTTAAAGTAAGAAAGTGAAAAATCTATCAAAAATATATGTTGTAGATCTCAATAAAAACTTTCAACGAAAGTAGGTTCGAACGAGATATAGTACGCAGTTTTTGAGATATAGTAAATTTTTAAAAACCGCAAATATAACTTTGTCGTTCATACAAATACTATGAAAGACAAAGTTATTTTTGCTGACGAAAAATAATAATGCTTGCTACTACGGAACTCTTCATGGGCGAGTCCGACTCGCACTTGGCCACTTTTTTAAAGACAAAATTAATAAAAAAATATTTTTCATATCTTACATAGTTTAGTGTAACATTTAAAAATACTGTCCATTTCTTGTGAATATTGAATAATAAATCTGTTCCCTGTCGGTTTTGGTATTTAATTTATTCCTGGGAGCTGCCTGTTAACATAACAATATTAATGTCGATATATTTTTTTGTTTTGTATATGAGTTTTGTGTGTTGTATGGTGACACTAAACAGGTTTGCGGAAATACCATTGTAATCGATTAGTTTTATTTTTGTGTAATCTTGTAGACTACGATGACCGGTTTCCATGCAGACAAGTTTGTATTTAGTTCAAACTTTTAAATCGCCCATAATTAAAGGTTAAAACGTTTAAATTTGAAGATATTAAAATAACGTTTACATAATTTATTTTTGTAGTTTATTTATTTTTGTAGTTTATTTATAATCTACAAATCTAATAAATTTATTTATTTTTGTAGTTTATTTATAAACTACAAAAATAAATTAAGTTAATAGTAATAGTAATTAGTTAACTATTTTGTAGTTTATTTAAGCTTTTATTCTGTGTCGGTTATGAGCAGTGTTGGTCGAGTGGTAAGGTCCACAGTCTCAGACGCGGGAGGTGCCGGGTTCGAATCCTCGGCGCGTACCCCTGACAAAAAAACATTGTAATGTGAGCAATTATCGCTGCCATGGTGATGGAACATATTTTGATATTTACGATGTTTTCCATCGCCTTGCATGCCTGAGAGAAACTCGTTATACCGAAGATATGATGTCCACTAATCCGCACTAGGCCAGCGCCTGGCCTGAATCATATGTTAGACTATCGTCATCGTGTTACCGACCGACTCTGGCCGCTAAGGTATCTTAACGAATGTCGAGACTTCCAGGCCTGGGTGCAGTGGGGACACTCACCCCTCACTCACAACACACACAACAGTAGCAAGATGAAAGTTCTGCCACGTATAAACAATTAAATTCGGTTTAAAACGTGTTAACTAAGTAAAAACCTACAATTTTTATAATATATCGTAAATGTTTTCGTGTGTGCCTATTATGCATAAGGAATTGATTAGATTAAATGAAAATTATGAGTTAATTAAATAATTTTAATTAATTCAATTTCTGTTTGTACAGAGTACCAACTATTACTAACGTACATACGTAAATATAGCGATCTAAATATTTTAGTAAAATCTTTTGGTCATTTGTGAAAATAAAATATTTTCATTTGTAGACCCGTGTGGCGCCTCCATGCCGGACTACCGATCGGAACGTCCCGGGTTCGATTCCCGGCGAAGCAGAAATTTGAATGCTGAGTTTAAATTTCTGTTCTCGGTCTGGGTGTTTGCGTTTCTATCATTGTGTGTCCACAGTACCCACTATACAGGGTATATCTACCCTACTGTGGGGCTATGAGTGTGATACGTGATATGTTAATACCTATGTAATTACGAGTATTTTCCCTAATTTCAATAGAAATGATCTATAAATCATATTTTATCGCAGGCTATTAGATAGATAGCAATCGTTAAACCTTATCAGTAGCTTTATGGGTTCAAAAACATCCGTAAGCGGGTCGGCAACAGAAACTAACCCTCATTGGTGCAGCGTGGTGGAGTAAGCTTCAGACCTCCCCATTAATGAGGGAAGAGCAATGTTCAGTAGTATCTAACTAGAAAAAATATAAACTCAGCTGATATAAAAATTTATATACTTTTTACGAATTTCAATGGAAATGACCTAAATATACGTAAGCCGTAATCGCTTCATGTGCCGATCGGTATCACGGTCGTTACGCTGCGGCTCTAGCGACCTAGCGTGTGACTCACGGCCTTTCACTACATTTCCCTATAAGAAAACTAATGTAACCTAACCAGAGAAGTTCAAATGTACTAAACAATTAACTTAATCAATAAATTGACCGTTTACTAGTCGCAGTAGCCTCTAGGCTTATATCTTACTCAGTCTAACAATTTTGTTTTGTTTTTATTGAATCTTAATAGAAACCGCCGACATTTGTAGTAGGTGTTTTTCATTTAACAGGTAAATTTTAAACTTTCCTATCATTAATCAGAGACAAAGAAGACAAAGACAAAGACAAAGAACTTTATTTGCACAAATATGGGTGTTTACAAAAGTTGTTAGTACATATTTAGTACGCCATATTTACCTTCATGAGGTATGCAAATATTACAAAGATAAAAGAAAAAACTTAATAATAACACAATTTATAAAAATGAACATTATTATCAAATTTATTTTTATTTTTATTTGATCCCATATTGCGCATTTTGAAAATTTAAATTTTATTTCTTCAAGTATGTATTTATTTAGTTGTTTGTTTATTAATTATTTATTCATATTTATTTGTACTTCGGATCGAATCCAATCGTCGGCTTTGGGTACCATATTGCAGGGTTTTTGTACTTACACTAAGAGGAAAAAAGCCGGCGGAAAAAAAGCAGCTCAAGAGATTTCTCAGTTAAGAATTCTCGGATACCAACATAAAGAGGGTAACTATTATATAACTTCTTTATCAATTTTATTTAATAGACCAATTTTTTAAAAGATCGTAGAACATAAGAGTACGTGAGGTAAGCATCAGCCACTGGAATTGCAGCGCTATTGCATACGACCTCAGGTAAGACCCAAGTTTGCTTTAGGCTATGTGTAGATTTCCACGGCCTAGAAAGACTATATAACACCACATGGCCTGTATGATTAACTTATACTTCACTAGCTTTTCTCCACATATTTTCCACAAATAAAAAGCATATGTCACTCTTTGGCCTCCTAACTATTTTTGTACAAAAAAAAATCAGGCAAATCCATAGCATCAAAGCGCACGAAAGTGCACCGGCCGTGCATTATTTACCCGAACCGCTTCGAGCCACTTTTGACCCCCCTGTATCTTCTTACCTGATTAATAGATCTGGATGAAACTTTACGGACATAATAACACCATTTAATATAATTTGAATAAAAACTTTCAATATTGTAGCTATTACAGAAAAAAGTTATAGACTCGATAAAATTGTAAATTTGGTACTCACTCACTGACAGCTCATCAAAATGTTTGACCACTTCTAGAAGACCTACAAAGCTGAAATTTGGCATTTAGCTACTCGTCAGGGTAAGAGTAATGGGAAAATTCGAATATTGGAAATTGGTCAAGTGCGAGTAAGATTTTAGTCAAAATTATGTATAATGTTGGTAATACTTCTCTCTAAGACTTAAAAATCTGGGATTTGGCATGGGGATAGTCGTTAACATTTAAAAAAGTAAAGAAAACATCGAAAATTGGAAATTGGTCAAGTGCGAGTCAGATTATAGTCATTATCATTATGATGTATAAAAATGTTGGTCATACTTCTCTAAGACCTACAAATCTGAAATTTGGCATCGGGGTAGTAGTTAGCATAAAAGGAAAGGAAAACTTTAGACAACAGAAAATGGTCAAGTGCAAAAAGAAATTATAATACACAAAAAAAATCAGAACATAAAAAAAGAAATTATAGTATATTCAAAATTCATTTTAGTAGATAACTACGTTTTAAAATGAACTATAAACAAAACAATCCATTTCATCCCAAGATGTCGTGCACAGTATCGTATTGCAGTTTAAAATAAATGTTTAAATTATTACCTGTTACATAAAGCTATTATTACATCTGGTGGACCAGACACACTTCATTTTAATAATAATAATATAATATGAACAACGTTGCGATAGGTACCATAAAGCAAACTGAGCAAAAATAAATGAAATCCCTCCAAAAACATAAATGTAAAAATGTAGGCCATGTTCTTATACATAAAAAAATAGTTGAAATCTAAACTACAGCCAAGTTAATAATAATCAGAACCGATATTAATCATTCGAACTTGGCGGGTTTTGAAATTTTAATGAAAAAAGTCCAACTCTAAAATTTACCTCCGCAAGATCTGCTCTTTTAAGAAGTATTGGTGTAATGAAAACCCGCCAAGTTGGAATGGTTAATATCGGTTCTGATTATTATTAACTTGGCTGTAGTTTAGATTTCAACTCTTTTTTTATGTACAAGAACTTGGCCTACATTTTTACATTTATGTTTTTGGTGGGATTCTTTTAACATGAAAAGAGAACAAACAAACAAACTTAATTTCACGATTAAAACATTGGCGTGGATTTAAAGTTAAAAATCATACCTGTTCTGTTATCTGCGCTTCTTTATTAAAACTATTGATACGCAACAATATCTAAGAATCATATAAATATGTAGAATTAGGTATGTATAAATACTGGTGCAAATTGTTGAGGTGGTCATTACACTATGGTTCAATTATTATAATTTTAAATTGTAATTCGTTTATGCTGTCTTGATACATTTTCTGTTTAAATATTTGAGATATATGCTTCTCTCAAATATTGTTTTACTTAAAGTATATAATATAAATGTATCTTTTAGCAATTCTTTGATAGCGTACATCAAATCTTGATCATGTTTCTTTTTAACCGACTGTGCAACCCAAAAAGTGTAATGTGTCTATAGTTAGAATTAAACATCAATTCATAACGGATCACCGTCTACGTACGCCGGCGACGTTTTCCGCGTCGACTTTAGTTTTAAATTTTCTCTAGAATAAAAACAGCCTATATTACTCCTTATCATCTTAACAGCAGCTACCTGCTAGTGAAAGTCCCGTCCAAATCGGTCCAGCTGTTTCAGAGATTAGCCGGAACAAATAGACAGACAGATAGATAGATAGACAGATAGTAAGACAGATCGACAAAAATTAAAAAAAATGTTTTTTGGTATCTGTACCGTATATAAATTCATATGCATGTAGTAAAAAGCAGTTATTTTAATATTACACACAGATACTCCAATTTATTTATTTGTATAGATTATTATTTTATTAGATTAATTTAAAAGTACAAAGACAAAACACAAAGATAATATACCTTATTATCCAATCTCGATACAAGATAATTGCATACAATATGCAAATATTATTATAAACTACAATTTTAATGAGTGTAATACAAATTTTCTTATCTTTTAAACAAAGATAGCAAACAAATGTAAAGAAACAGAATGAATTACGATACGATACAGAACAAATAAACAAATGAGTGATTAAACAACAAGTTGTATTGTATACGTTTTTACTTAACATTGTGTATGTAGGTGTATCACCTAGTGGCCTTGTATGCAGCCTTGTAAGGCCTCAGCTTCATCTTTATCACACAACTGCGACCGCTGTCAGTTGATACTTAAGTAGTGGTACCTAACATAAATGATCATTTGTAAAAATAAAGCGAACTAAAACTTTGGGTACGTGTTTTATGTTTTGTATCTTTGTTGTCTTTGCCAAGAAAAATTAAGTCAGAATTATATAATACTAGTGGCCGCCCGCGACTTAGTCCGCGTGGACTTTGGTATTAGTCATAGCATGATGTTATATAGCCTAAAGCCCTCGGGTGGCTCTCCTGGGGTTGCCCGTGTCCATAGGCGACGGTGATCGCTAAACACCACGCGGCCCGTCTGCTTTAAAAAAAAAGCCTTCCTCGATAAATGGATTATCCAACACAAAAATATTTTTTCAATTGGAACCTGTCGGTTTTACTATTCCTGAGATTAGTGCGTTCAAACAAACATACAAACGAACGAACGAACAAACTCTTCAGCTTTATGTATAGATTAAAATATTGATCAACGGGCTAATATAAAAACATGAATAACCCAAAGACAATACTATACTTTATTAATCTATGAAATGAATTAAGAAACATGAAATTTTTCTTTTCATTTAATATTGAATGGCTGAAAGGATTTTTATACAATGCCGTAAAACGAATTGAAAAAAATAAGAAATATAAAAGACAGATATGACAATTTTGATAGCTGCGTCAAAATGTATAAACAAACACAGAAAGTAAATAATTTTGTAATGAAATAAAAAAGGAAAAGCAAAGTATATGAATAAAATAAAAGGATATAAGTTATAAAATATGATAATGGACGTGAATGAAGTAAGTGTATTTATAACACTACACGGCGCATTTCATTCATTTCATTTGCTTCCCGTGGGAATGAGATATTTTCCCGCGGTAAAAAGTGGCCTATGTCCTATCTCAACGTCCTTTTTATGTTTATGCCAAATTTCATCAAAATCGGTTCAGTGGATTAAGCGTGAAAGAGTATCAGACAAACAGAGTTACTTTCAAATTTATAATATTAGTATGAATTACAATGACAATTTGTTTTATTTATTTATGAGGAACATAATAATTCATTTTGATGTCTCGAAATGAAATAACGAATAATGATGAGACCTCAATGAAAGAAATATATTTATATATCCCAAAATTCTATATCGATTTACAGTTCAAACTGTTCGTACAACGAATTGGATGAAAGTAATTAAATCATGAAAATTGATTTTATTTTCTAAAATTTTATTTTATGACATTAATTTCATTCAATACAAAACATTGGTACAGTGGGCCATTATGATTGTGAAATGTATTTCGGTTGAAATATGAACGTGAAAAACGTGAATAACACATTTTATTTAGTACTTATTTAAACACATCAATGATTTGCATGCATTATTTAAAACACGAGCGTCCTTATATTCAAGTGAAAGAATAGAAAGTTATTCCGTTTATGCAATGATCTACTTTATTCACCTAGATCATCCTCTTCAGATTATAAATGTTTTGGCAAACTTTCAATAGAAGCGACCTTCTAATATTAATATTTCAAAATAACCCATCAAAAAGATAGGCACATACCTATTTATCTTACACTATATAGATAGTAATTCTTTCGGGTGATGGGTATTGATATTTGGTATGCAATTATTTACAAGTCAATTATTTACGCTATCTTAAGCTGTTACTTAGATATTATTGAAATGCACGTCCACTGACACACATCACTTCTTAGTTTTAGCACATTACGGTTCCTCTAGTTTGGTCCGTCATTTTATTACAAAAGTTGTTTTATGTACATTTATTAGTTCGCCATATTTACCTCTGCGAGGTATGCAAATTTGGAGGACAGAATTAAAACGTTAATAAATCTGATTAACTTGATTTTCATTGTATTAAAACAGAAAAAGTATGCCCTATTAGGTTACTTTCAACATTCAAAAATAATAATCAAAAAACCGTTACAATGCCCCTACTGTAGATATTTCTTCATTGTAATGATTCTTTTTCAATATAATTTAATTGGAGCACTGCACCCTTTGTTAGTATTTAACACTATTTAATAAAAGAAATTGACTTGAATTGACACTGCTATATTTTCCAACAACCATATAGTTTTATTGTGTTCCTTAAAACTATAGATTTTGCAACTAGCTTTACTAGATAAACATATAATTGATATTTACTGCTACTTAATTTCTGTAGTTTCTATAATATGTACATCAACTGTCAAAACCGTTCGGTCGCTGTTCACCATATATTAACAGGCGCGTGGTAGTGCGCACCTATGGGTTACTAACTAGGAACATTAAAGTAGACTACCAGACGAAAATAAATCGAACGACTCGACAAACGTGGGCGCTGCCGGTAATGTGGCGGCGAAATCAACTGTCGGCACTCATTCTTACCACATTCTTACGTAATATCAAACAAAACAGCTGTACAAAGACGGACAATGCGACCGGTTTCGGCAGTGATATTTTTCGCGTTCGCTATTCTGTATCAGCCCATTAAGATAGACGTGCGAGTATAAAATAATTCCCTCATGCATGTTAGTATATCTGCGATAACGATTGGCAGACGACGTACGTTTTGAGCAATGGAACATTTGAATTTCGAGACAACCGTGTGTTCTACGTAGATACGGTCAGTGAAAAAGTGATAGAGCGTTTCCGATTTCGATTATATTAGCATTGCTTGTGGTACTTATGTGTATAAGAACAAATAAGACGCTGGAATTATTTTTACATTATCAGATACGCTACACTGATAACAGACTTTAAACGTGCGTAGCGGATACTCAAGTGAAAGCGGGCGTAACTGGTATGTTTGTCAAATATTTCGTAAAGTAACACCTATGTATGTATGTTCTGTCAACAATGCAGGCTAATATTATCTGTATCGAAATGTGCTACTGCCTGAAATGAAGTCCTACTGTTCTAACAATTTGGAATATATGGATATAATAACGCGCACATATAAAGTTCTGTAATCGATATCAGTTACTCACCGTGTGCATATTTGATTGAGGAAGGAATATACACGCCCTTTAACAATTTTACACGGCTACCGTTGATTAGTATTGTTATTACAAATTACAGAGGCATGCCGACATGATTCATCCTCTTATCATTGTTATCAACATTAGATATTGTATTCTTGACCTAAAATGCAATCGCCTTAACGACCGCTCAAGCACGATTAGAGTTGTTCTTGCATTTAGGTGATTAATTAGATATGTATCTTGCAACAGGAAAAATTTGCTTAAAATAAAGTATGTAGAGAAATTGTAAATACGGAAGTTGTGAAAGTAGTACTAAACGAAAAAGAAGAGCCTACTTCTCTTTTAGTTACTAAGCATCATTAATTTTAAAAAATATTAATAGAATGTCTCAAATTGATAACGTCAAGTAGAATCATGTTAAGAAAAAAGACAATACAATTTTAAGCGATTTCGTTAATCCGGGCCATAAAATATAATCAAAATCATAGAGTCGCAGTCATCAGTCAGTCAAGTCACTAACCTGCCTGAAGTTTATTGATTTACTTTTGGAAACAACCCAAGTAGCCGTCGCTTGGTTATCAATTTTTTCCACAACAGTAATCCTGACTGACCTCGAACAATATGCCACCAGCTTTATTAGAAAACCAGGCGTGGTCCCATGACCATGGACATGACCAAAATAGATGTAGATGGAAGGCGAAAAAAGGCAATTTGGGACACCTTTTCCCCAAACCCTACATACGAGGTAGGTAGGAGGAGGTACGTAGGTACATATATCGCTTTGTTCCGGCGTCAGTATTGTAATTATTTTAATATGGAAAAGTAGTTAATGACGACCCGCGTGGCTTAATGGTTTCCATGCCCGACTGCCAAATGAAGGAACCCGGGTTCGAATCCCGGCGAAGCAGAAATTTGAATGATGAGTTTAACTCTACTCGGTAATAGTTAATAATTTCAACAGCGTACGGCTATATAATGTTTTTGTTTTTGTACACATTGATTTATTATCAAAGTTTTCATACACATCCATAACTTTTTTGAAAATATTATGTAGCCTACGTTCATCAGAAGAAGATCAGATCAGACTGTTCATCAGTAGAATTCTAATGGTGGAAGAATTTTTCAAATCGATACAATATTTTCGGAGCCTATTCAATGCAAACAAACAATCAAATATTTCCTCTTTTATTATAATATTAGTATAAGTATATAATAGTATAGATGAAGAGTACAACTAGGTACCTACTAACTACACCACGAAAATAAAGTTAAACGACAATATTTTTTAAGCTTTCACCAAAATACCAAGCAGTGTTAAATATAGTATGTATCCTACAATATTGTAGGTAGTTCTTTACAGGTTTGACACTTGACCCTGACTAAGTTATTTAACCGAAAGGCCTCGTAATCAAATTGATTTTTTACTTGACCTGCGACCAGGTAAGCAACCTTCGAATGAAGGAGAGTTAAATGAATTATATCAATTAAGAAGTAATATAAAGGAACCTTTTCTTTCTTATCATTAAAATTTACTTTAAATGAGGAGGTATGAGGTAGTGAAGTGATCATCAATAATAACTATTGCTTGTTTGTGTGATATTAGGTCATAAGTAGTGTAAAGTCCCTGGCGGAAGAGCAAATTCCTAAGGTTTACAAATACAAATATGCTTTATTGTACACCATAACAGTTTACTGTTAATTTTAATGAACACATACCAATTACACAATTTCTGTTTATAGTGGACAAAAGGCGGTCTTATCGCTTCTAGCGATCTCTTCCAGACTGCCTCAGGGTAGAGGAAAAGTCGAATCTGTAAGATAGCGTGTGGGTGAGGTGCACATAAATAATAAAAATTTTATATTTAAAATTCTACTTTTGTAATTAATATTTTCCGCCGACAGTAAAGAGAGTAAAGCGAACGACAGTTTAGCAGTACCTATAAGGCAGGAATTATCTATATTACAGACACGAAAAAAAGATAGATATCAACATAAATGATTTACAAAATATATGTTAGTATATTTTTGTATTCGTATTTCTAAACATCCAAAGTATTGGTAGGATTCCTTCTTGGGATTACTAATTACCGGCGTTTTTGGTTTTTATCGACTAAGTATTTTATTTACTAATTTATTTTCTAAATAAGTATGTGTTTTTTAAAGTAAGTACTTAATGCTATTGACCGACTGTGGAAATAGTGTTTTATTAATTTAAACTATTAGTGAGAAGCTCATCATTAGCTGGTGTTTTGAAATGATGCAATTACCAATATAATTCAGCACAAATATGTCCGTATACTTACATCAGAATAAATATAATTGTGTGTGCATTAATTTAAAATTATTATAACAAGTGGAGGTTTTTTTTTTTGGTATCGAGGGGAAACCTTCAAAAGGTACCCAGCACCTTGGGAGAGGACACCGGGTTATGTGGGATTTGAACCACACTAAAACCCTCTTGGTGGCCTCCTCTGCGTTTGGGGAGGACTCCGGGATCTCCTATGGAACGCACCGGTGTCCTCCATACGCGACGCCCTGGAACGGGCCCACCCATCCGCCCGCAGCCCCGGAAGCCCCCTTTTAGTCGCCTCTTACGATCAGGCAGGGGATACCGTAGCTCTATTCTTAATACCGAAGCTACAGGGACTAACTAACTAGTAGAGGTCTACCCGCGGTTTCACCCGCGTTAGAAAGGGTCAGTAAATTATCACTTTTTATTTTAGTTATGGTTCACTATTTTGGCTATAATGGCTTACACATGAGATATATACTGTGGCAGGCTTTTTTGTAACACTATTTAAGATAAAAATTTCCATTGTACGTGTATGTGTAGCTCTAGCGGTTACACATATGTGTAACTCTAGCGGTTTTGGCAGCGCACGCTATAATAGCCCGCAGATGGTAGATTTTTTCCTACTTACCGGCATATTTTGGACAATTCACACAATATTTTTATAAATTGTTGCCTATGTGTAATTCTGATCTATACTATTGTAGTTTCATTAAAATCCATTCAGTAGTTTTTACGTGAAAGAGTAACAAACATCCATACTTACAAACTTCCGCGCTTGTAATATTAATATGAAAGTATGATAACATTAAAATTCTTGACAAATTCACTTACTTGTAGCCAGGCATTTTATGATAAAATCAATGATATTTAATTCTGACAAATTTTGATAATATGTTGTAATCTGAAGCAAGAATTTATAGATAAAGTTATTATCTTATCTATCTATAATGCAATCACAACAGGAATTGATGTTGTTGTTGTCGTTAAGGAAGATTTAAAAATGATTTTGGAGGTTTAAAAAGTAATGTATAATATTACGGGGCTTTCAGACTACGCTATAATGTAATAGTATATAGTTTATAGCTCATAGCACCACAATATCGCGCACCATACATTGTTATGGACACGTTCACACTGTACTGTACTATACTAAAGATTGGTGCGATGTGCTACGTTCATGCTGTACTATAAATTATCTTGCTATGTAGGGGAGATGGGGGCAAGATGAAGTTCGGGGCAGGACTGGAAATAAACTACATTTATATTTTAGCGTAGTCTGAAAGCCCCTTTATACTCAGAGTCAACCGAAGGTTGGGTGATCACGGTTGGGCACATAATTCATGTGCCGGAGTAGATGAGGAAGACGAAGAGACACATATTTGTGAACGCAGTATTTAAAGATTAAAAATTTTACTCGTTTTGCCCTACAACGTTTCCCATCTTACCCCAGTTATGGGGCAAAACGGGAAATTTACAATAATTTTTAAGATCTTCATTCCATACAATTAAGCAAATATCTAAGTTATTTATTTAATGGTCATCAATCAATATTAGTCTTTCACACTTGACCAAAATCAAACTTGTTAGTTATCTCAAAATTTACTTAGGGCCTCGTTCACCATCTCCAAGTAAAGTGTTGATTAGTTACGTCTCAAGTAAAGTTAATTGGCAAGTAAAAGCTATGAGTACGGGTCAGTTTATCATATTATTAGCGCTACTCGAACATCGTGAAATTGAAATTGAAGCTACGGATGAATTTAACCAACAATTAGCGTACTTGTCACTTTACTTGAAGGTGGTGAAAGAGGCCGTTAGTGTCCAATTATTTAAACTGTAGATAAATATAATAATTCATATAAATATATATAATCCATAACATCGGTTATCCATACTAATATTAATAAATCTGTGTGTGTGTGAGTGTCTGTCACGTTTTTACGCCTAAACTATTGAACCAACCAACCAACTCTATCTGTGTACTAATTTTCAGTACACAAATATAGTGGACCTTAGGAAAGGACACAGGTTATTTTTTTTCTGGGAAAACGTATTGTTCTCGTGGGATACACCTTTATTATTCATATAAACTGAAATCATTCGCGCGAAGCCGTACCGGATCACTAGTAACCTGTAACATATAAGCGCTTTTGAGACGTGCGGTCGTTGGGACGTGTTACACTGGACAGTGGACACGTTAGAGTTGGAAACGTTAAAGTAGGCACGCACCTTTAGCACTAATATTACATCTATATTCACGGTCAATGTTAATGGCATTAAGTTACGAGGAACTGATAGTCAACTAACATCAAAGTGTCTATAGTAACAGATCAATTATGAGCTATAGCAGTTATTCGAAATAAAATATTTGCATGGGTAGGTCATTACCTAATATATTTTTTATAAAGGAGACTGGCGGTTTTCGGCCTGAAGCCCTACAAGAGTGAGTCATATGCGTAAAAATACGTAATTTTTTTCTAGTTTAGATTGTCTTATCAGCGTTTTTGTAGAACTTGTCCAACTAGAGAAAACATCTATTTTATATTTAACAAATCGATATTTTTTGTGAATCGATTTGTCCCGGTTATATTTCACAATAAAATCACGGTATCTTTAACATACGTACAGATCGATTCACACTTTAAATACTCGATAAAATTACATATTTCCCCACTACTCACCAAACAAAATTCTTTTTTTATATATATAAAGACGATGAGTGAATGAACAAATGATCGATCAATGAATCGATGCGTCATCGATGGTTTGACATCTGTCGTGACAAGACTGACAAGCGAATCGAATCTGTCATTGTCATTTTTCATTTCATTCCGTTGTTGTTCATTGTTGCATTTTTGCTTCTGCTGCTTAGTGAATATTTTATCGTGTTTTCCCGTGAATTCTTACTTTGACTTACGAATTTCGGACTGTGACGTTAACCTGGCGAGTTTGATTGGACCTTGATATTCTTGACGATTTGGATTTTTCCATAATGGAACGGATGCGTTGTTGCCAAAAGTTAACTTCAACTACTTATTTCAGTTATAAAGACAAGTTCTTTGAAGAAATTAAAAGCATGTTTTAGTTCCTATTAAAATATCCTACGAGTAAACATGAAAAGTATCCATGTAGGTGACCAGGCCGAACTCTCATAGTAAAACCGCCAGTCTCCTTTCCTAACCTATCAATTTTACACATTAAGTTAACCTTTTAATTCTGTCCTCCAAAGTAAATATGGCGAACTAATAAATGTACGTAAAACACCTTTTCTTATACACATATTTGCGCCAGTAAATTATTTTCATTTAATTTCATATTTTCATTTAATTTCAACTTGTACTCGTGTACAAATAAAAACTAATATATTTCCAAATTCTTAAAGGATCATTGGACAAATACCGTAATTTATAAAAAATATATTTATTTTTATTTACAAAAGACTTGTCATAAACTACCTACAACAGGTAGTTTATGATAAGTCTTAATAGGCGGATCGGGGCGAATTAAAGTAACTACGAGTAGGATTTGAATAGAGTATGATCTAATTAAGGCATTTTAGAACGTACTTATAACAGTAAGTAAGTAGTATTAGTATAGTAGTTGTATAGTAGTAGTAGTATAGTAGTTGCAGAAAGAGAAAGAATGTATGCATATTCTTTCTCTTTCTGCAACTCACTTCTTCCCTGGTTGCACACCATCTCTTCTGGACCTGACATTTGTATCTTCGCCTGAGTTTGTCGCGAAGCATGGTCAATGCTCTGCGGACTCTTTCTCATATCATGATTTACTGTATCTATCTTATCGTATTAAGCCTCCTAAAGTCAAGTCAAGAATACTCATGCAGCGTAATTTTAGTGGAATGAACACGGAACTTCTTCGTAAAGATGGGAAAGGAAAGGATTCGCAACGACGCCATATTCATGAATCAGTTCAAAATAACGATCCGTCTAAGGTATGGAAGTTTTTACGAAAACTTTGAGTTGGGAAACCTCGTGACACCATTTCTACATCAACTTCTGTAGATTTAGATAATCTCAATCAGCATTTTACTTCGTCTTGTAATATAACCACAAGCATAAAATCCACAACACTGAATAATCTTTCAATGTTTCCCACCCACAGCTATCCTAGTTTTGTTTTTAAACAATTTGCGGACCGTGATCTTGAAGTGAGTTTACGTTCAATCCAGTCTAATGCCGTCGGTTCAGACTGTATAAGTCGAAGTATGATTCTTCCCATTCTTGACATTATTTTACCAGTTATCACCTCGATCCTTAATTTTTCTATTTCCACATCCTCCTTTCCTTCCATTTGGAAAGATGCCCAAATTATTCCTTTACCTAAAAAGTCCAAGCCTTCTTCTTTGTCCGACTATCAACCTATTTCTATTCTCCCTTTTCTATCCAAAATCCTTGAACGGTTAGTTCAATTACAAGTTACTTCTTTCCTACAAACGAACGACAACTGCTCTCTTAAAAGTAACTGACGACATTCGTCTCGGTATGGACCACCAGCGACTTACAGTGTTGGCATTGCTAGATTTTAGTAATGCCTTCAACTGTGTTGATTTTGATTTACTGATTGCGGTATTACGCTCTCTCAACATATCTCCGGCCGCTGTTGATTGGTTTCACAATTACTTGCATGGGCGTTGGCAACGCGTCCAGGTTCAGGGTAGTTTCTCGAACTGGGCTGCAGTGGGGGCCGGTGTTCCGCAAGGTGGCGTGTTGTCCCCGCTCCTGTTTACAATTTTCATTAACTCAATTTGTTCCCAAATCTCTTCTTCCTACCACCTATATGCTGACGATCTACAAATTTATAGTCAGGCTTCACTGAACTCGCTTTCTGACGCTATCGACACAATTAACAAGGACCTAACTCGAATCTCTACCTGGAGCCGCTCATTTGGACTTAGAGTGAACCCAATCAAAAGTCAAGTTATTATAATTGGCAGTTCGAGGCTGGTTGCTAAAGTTGATTGGCCCCAGTTTCCTTCGGTAATTTTTGATGGTGTTCATATTCCTTATTCCCAAATTGTCAAAAATTTAGGTATCCTGATGGACTTCACGATGTCGTGGTCTCCTCAGGTTAACGAGGTCAGCAGAAGGCTATTCTCCACAACTGGAAGTCTTCGTAGGCTTAAGAACTTCCTTCCGGTGTCCACTAAAATTGCGCTTGCCAATTCCTTACTCTTACCCATTCTTGACTACGCGGATATCTGTTATTCTGATCTTAGTGAGGAGCAACTTAATAAGCTTGAGCGTCTTCAAAATCTCTGTATCAGGTTCATATTTGGCCTTCGCAAGTATGACCACGTTTCCGAATTTCGTGCAAAGCTCAAGTGGCTCCCAATCCGACTTCGCCGGAATACTCATATACTCTCCGCTCTGTACAACATACTGTTTAACCCAAACACTCCATTTTACCTTCGGAACAAATTTGAATTTCTTGATCAGTCTCACAGCCGTTTGCTTCGCTCATCTAACAACATGATCTTACATATTCCAGTACACTTTACATCCTTTTTCGATAAATCTTTTACCATATCAGCTATCCGCTTGTGAAACTCCTTACCAGTGACAGTACGAAAAGCACCAAATCTCGCTTCCTTTAAAAACTTGGTCAAGGAGCATTACCTTGCTACTCTGTGAATACTACCATAAAGTTCCAGGTGTGTGTATTTAAGTTATTAAAATAATTATTGTATTTTATTTTAATGTTACTTGTAATGTTGCATTACCTGTATGTTTTTAATACATTGTTCTTTTGCTTTTTAGGGTTGCCTGGAAGAAATCGCTTTCAAGCGATAAGGCCGCCCATTGTTTGTTTAACTGTTATTTTGTATTTTTATTTTATGTCATAATGATTGTTGTGCATTACAAACAATAAAGAGTCTTCTATCTATCTATCTAAGTACTAAAACGCATTTACTTGCTTACATTTGTAAATATATTAAAAGGTTTACCTACTAACTTTCCGCTCACGGCTGCGCCCACTTACAAAAAATCAGGTCAATCAGCAGCACTGGTGCAACGTCAAAGGAGGATAAACAAAAAAACTCTTTCACACGTATGTTGATGCCCTAATTTCCATTGATAGTTAAATAAAAAAACAACGGGTTGCACTCCGGTAGTGCCGGTAGAAGTGAAAACTTGAACATTAACGTTGTGCATTTTTGATATTTTGGAATGGTTAGGGAATAATTTCGTACGGATTGCTTTTATTATAATCAGTATTATTTTTCATCTAGTATTTTCAGTAGGTTTTCATCTAGTATTTTTATAAAGTACTCACTCATTTTCTTTCACTATTTCTTCGTCACTTTTTTCATTAATAGATGCACTTTGTTCAATGTCCATATTTGATATAAACGAAATTTATAAATTATAAATTATATTTGATAAAAAATATGTCTCATCGAGTTATCAGATCGTTGAAGGTCGATCTTCCGCGTCTCCTCTACTATGTTAGGAATTTTTGATCAGGCCACGTGTGCCTGACGCGAGTTTAACATTTTTTACCCATCCCAAAAAAAGTGCACAACGCCGCTAAAGAAGTTTTCACTTCAAAAAATGTGCTAATATCCCGCCTATGCCGAATGATCTCACGGTATAAATATTTGAGAACCAGTGTTCTTATATAAATTTATGTATCTCAAGAGGCATCACATCATTGTTATCGAACATAGATGCCTTTTCTGTGTTTTCAATGCCATTCGTCTAGCTTTTATTCGTTATTGTTACACGTGTGCCGAGACTGGACTGCGCGAGGCACGCTGACGGTTGCTATGGTGGGTCGTTCGCCTAGCTATAAGTAGAATAAGATTTTTTCCATGGGTGACTTTAAAAATGATTTAAGGTTAGTTTACATATCGTCTAATCAATTTTAATAGACGCATCTTAAGAGTATTATTCAAATTAGATAAGGTAAGTTTGAGCTTTAGCGCGATGGAAATATAACGTTGATATGATGGATACGTGCTAACGAGTTACTTACACAATTATACAATACAATACAATACAATACAATACAATACAATACAATACAATACAATACAATACAATACAATACAATACAATACAATACAATACAATACAATACAATACAAATACTCTTTATTTGTACATCACATACAGAGCGATGGCAATAAAACAAAAATAGTAATAAAAAGAGCAGCGGTGATCAAAAGGCGGTCTTATCGCTAAAGCAGCGATTTCTTCCAGACAACCTTTGGATAGAAAACATGGTAATTCGATAGTGAGATGGGTAGGGGTGTACACTTATACTTGAGGGCTTAACCTTTTCATACCTACCGTGCGGAATTGAGGAAATAACATTTTTGTATCATTTTCATTATCCTACTAAAATTAAATTTTCGTAACTAGGAACTGTTGTTATCGCTTGCGAACATTATAAACTACAAAAAATATACCGCTAACGTCATCTATTAGTACCTGCAGGCAGCATGTGAACAGATCTTTATGTCATGTCTGAATTGATGATTAATATTTGTTTCCTACTATTTATAAACTATTAGGTATTAGAGCATTTTAGGCACATTGTATAGGTACTACCATATTTCACGCGCCGCCACCGATACGTAATTTGTGCGTATTCTCAACAATAACCTTTCACATGAACAGAAACATGTAGTCCTGAACTAATAGAGCTGTATAGGTATCTATTTGGAAAATTATGGATTTCACGTCTCAGAAAAACCGGCCAAAAGCGAGTCGGACTCACGCACGTAGGGTACCGTGCCTTTATCTATAAAAATCACGTTTATTGTATGGGAGCCCCTTCAAATATTTATTTTATTCTATTTTGTATTTGTTGTTATATGGTTCATGAGATACAGCCTGTTGACAGGCAGACGGATAGTAAGACGGACGGACGGGCAGCGACGGCTTAGTAATAGGGTCCCATTGGCACCCTTCAGGTACTGAACCCTAATAAATATAGTTTCTTTCTATAATCGTGTTACTGCTTGTATATAAATTATCTCTAAGTGCGGCGCGCGTTGTTTTGATCGGTTGCTTCACATTTATCTAGCGCTCTGAGATATTTATGGAGTTTATTTCTGTACGAGTACAATTATATCAATGAATTCAATATTTACGGGTAGCTTGTATCTTATTGATGTACAGTTATTATTAAACCTGTATCGAAATCTTCTGTGCCTCAGTAGCGTAGGTACACCTCGCAGTGCAAATGGTAAAACTCCATTAGAACTCGCTTAGCTCGAATCTACTGGAGAAATGCCACTGATTCACAAATTTTTCCCACACAATGTTACGAATCCCTTCGTGCTTGAGTCCGACTCGCACGTGGCCGGTTTTTCTGAGACGTGTAAATCTGGGATGTGTAAATCCATCATTTTCCAAATAGATACCTATACAGCTCTACTAGTTCAGGACTAAATGTTTCTGTCCATGTGTGAAACGTTTTGTTGAGAATACGCACAAATTACGTATCAGCGGCGCCCTCGCGTGGCATACGGTAGTACCATATATTATAGTAGGTATTTATTAATCGTCATTTCAGACATGACACAAAGATCTGTTCACATGCTGCCTGTACATTCTTTATTTTATTATTTTACATGAAAAATAAAAACATTATGATGATCAAAGACAGCGCGTCACGGTACACAAAGGCTCTTCATATAAAATTCATTTAAAATTATATAGTGAAAAAAATTGCAGAAAAACTATAAGAAACCTTATGTAGTGCTCTTAATAATTTGTGACAGTGTTATTAAAGCTTTAAACATATCAAAACTTTGGTAATAAACAATCAAAACTGTGCCTTTAACAACCCACTTAAAGTGTCTCAAAGTGTAGAAAACAACGGTTTTTATAAATAGGAAATTGTATCTGAATCTATTTTTCTATATATTTTAAATTACATAAACTGATACAGTGATTAATTCCAATAATAAATGTTCAAACAGTGACTCAGCAATCTCAGTGAAGGTGTGATGATGTGATTTTTTATTCCAAATACCTACATGCTTTAACGAACGCACCTATTATAAAACGGATCTTCAATCAAAACAACAAGGGTAACTAACATATGCCTACAAATTTCACCTCATCTGTCAGATACAAAGTTGGCGCAGCGGCACGCTTAACGTACTGATATTCCATAATATACGCGACGGGGCCGAAGATCGAATCCCAGCAATTTAAGATTTTTTTCAAGAAAATTCTAAAGAGTATAAAATAAAATTTATAAATTTAAACACACTTCAACGTAAAGATAAAATGAACATCACAGTTAGAAAAAAAATGCAACGATCAAACTCAGAAACGAATATGTCATTGCTCAACAATAGCAATAACGTTCTGAATTCAACCTTTCTTGACTCCACAATCATAAGTCTACGTAGTGAACCTCAAAACTGTGATAATGATTCTATGAATGAGATGATGAATGAATTAGAAAACTTAAAGCAAAAATTAATTAGCGCTGACATGGAAGTAGATAATCTTAGTACCGAAAATATCCAACTAAAACATACAATACAAGAACAAGCTAAGCAAATAGAATTACTAAAATATTTGACTCGCGAGTTACCCTCGAAATCGAATGACACAAAAACTGCAACACAAAGTCACAATCGATTACTGAACATTAAAATGAGAACTCCAAGAATGTCTCCATTACAATTAGCAAAAAGCGCTTGTGCTAGTTTATATAACTCTCCGCTTCAAACACGATGCCCAGAATTGAATATTGGCAATAATTCTAATAGAATAAGCGTATCACACATAACGAATTTAGTTCAAGCGAATCAGCAAGATCCGAATACTGTCTTGAATAGTAAAAAGGCCATTGAGATCCAAATATCTCAAGAATCGGAGACCCAAATATATCAAAAATCATGCACAAATGCAACTACAGAATCTAGCCAAACTAAACACCGTGTCATTATAATAGCAGATAACCAGGGTCGAAACGTACGGCAAAACCTACAACAACTTTTAGGAACGAACTACACTGTTGTGAGCTTTATTAAACCGAATGCGCCTTTAAAAGAAGTGGTATTGTCGATGAAAGAAGAGATTAAAAGTCTTACTATGGATGACTATGTTATTTTGCTGGCAGGTAGCAACGACAAAAACCCATATACTTTCGCTTCAAAACTTGACAATTGGCTATCTTCTGTTACAAATACAAACATTATAACAGGCGAAATACCTAGAAATAGCTACCTATGTGAAACTAGATTAAATTATGAACTGAAATTTATATGTAGCAAATATAAAAATTTTGTGTATACAGATTTAAATTATAGCAGAATTATTCCTCGTTACAACATGTTTGCGCTGCATTTAGCCAGATCGTTATTAAGAGAAATTTTATGCATTTTCTATCAGTCTAACCTGCAAAAATATACATTATCCTCTATAGTTAAAAAACAAGAAAAATCTTACAAAAATGTTAGTACACAAACACACATTTCCATGACTAATCATTTAAATTGTAATTTATGTAATGACCATCTAAATAATATTTCTCCTGACAATTCGAATTCTAATGCAAATAATTGTAATAATAATCATCTTTTTCGTGACTAATTGGATCAATATAATGCATCAAAATATAAATGGGCTTATTAGTAAATCTGATTTATTGACTGTGTGTCTTAGCGACTTACTAAATAAAGGAATTGACATCGATATTTTGTGTATAACCGAACACAACATGATTAATGGTGACGAATTTTGCTTAACGTTGCCTAATTTCAGTTTAGCATCACAATGTATGCGAGATTCTAGACATGGAGGTTGCTGTATACTGACTAAACATACACATAAATATAGAGAATTAAAAGAGGTGGTAAGCTTATCTGTATTAGGTGTGGTTGAAATTTCTGCAATAGAGCTTCTGGACCATGACGTTTATATTATTTGCATATACAGATCACCGAAACAAAATCCAACATCATTTGATTCGTTTTTTAATAGGTTAAATGATATACCTACTCTCTAAATTTGCCTTTAATAAAAAACACGCAATAGTTTGTGGAGACTTCAATATAGACCTATTAAGAAGAGACAAGTACTCTTATGAATTTCAAGACATTATAGTGAGCCATAATTTAAAATTTGAATTTAAACAACCAACTCGCATAGTTAGCAATTCGTGTATCGATAATATCATACATAATGTAAAGGGATGCAAAAGTCAGTTACACGACTTTTCATTATCCGACCATACTGCACAATCCTTGAGTTTTCCAACCAATAAAAAATGTAAACTCAGTTATTGGTATATAAAAAAACGCGATTATTCATTGGAAAATAAAGTAAAATTTAAAAAATACATTACACAGATGGCTTTTAATGAAGTGTATGAAACAAATGATCCAGATACAGCATACAACGCGTTTTATGACCTGTTTAAACTTATTTATAACCTCTATTTCCCTTTCAAAAAAATTAAAATATCCTCAAAAGTAAAACCAAAATGGCTAACACGTGGAATCAAACAAGGTAGCAAACGCAAAAGAGAACTTCTTTGGCAATATAGACATTCTCGTAGTGAAGCAAATAAGATGAAATATAAAAGTTATGCTAAACGCTATAAATTAATTATTAGATTGACACAAAAATCGCAAAATAATTTCTACATTAAATCTGCAAACAATAAATCCAAGGCCATGTGGAATGTAATAAAAAATACTAAATTTAACTTTCCAAAAAAGGAAATAAATAAATTGCTTAATAACGGGAAAGTAATTACTGCTCCTTACGAAATAGCAACGAATTTCAATAATCACTTTATTGACGTAGTCGAAGGACAAAGCAGTAGTAAAAACAGGGCTCCGAACATACAATATAACAACGTAAATTCAATATTTATGCCACCTTCAATACCAACAGATATTCAGTTAATAATCAAGTCATTACGAAACACTAACAGCTCAGGATATGATGGAATTGTAACAAAAATAATAAAAGAGGTCTCAAATCATATAGCACCAATACTGAGTTATATACTTAACATCTGTATTGAAAATGGTGTTTTCCCCAGCAAATTAAAGAAAGCCATTATAAAACCATTATTTAAAAAGGAAGACTCAACCAACGTAAATAATTATAGGCCTATAGCACTGCTACCGGTATTCTCCAAAGTTTTTGAAAAATATATTTATAATTGCATTTATGCCTTTTTTGAGTCCCATTCTATATTAAATCCATGTCAATTCGGATTTCGACGAAATAAATGTATTAATTTAGCTATTTACAATTTTTTATCGATAATTATGCATAATATTGACAAGAAACGTTCTGTTGCTGCTTTATTTATGGATGTAACTAAGGCTTTTGATTTTGTAGACCATAACATACTATTAAATAAAATGTATAGTTATGGAATAAGGGGAAATGTCTATAATCTTATAAAGTCCTACTTAACAGGAAGAGAACAATTCACACAAGTGACTAAAATATGTGAGAAAACACTTACTGAAGTTTTTTACAAGTCAAAAAGTAGAAAAATATATTATGGCGTACCTCAGGGTAGTATTTTAGGACCTTTTTTATTTTTGGTCTATATTAATGACCTGCCTGACAATATAGACCATCACATGACTTTGTTTGCTGATGATAGCACAGCTCTTTTTACAAACGTAGACAATGACATTTTGGAGTATGACATAAATAATACCCTAACAGAAATAATACATTGGTTTGAATGCAACAATTTGAAAATAAATCTTTTGAAAACTAAAATAATAAATTTTATGCCCAAAAACAATGATACAATATTGAATGTTAATTATTTAGGCAACAATATAAAAGAAACAGATAGTATTAAATTCCTCGGACTATACATTGACAAAAAACTTACTTGGAAGGAGCATATTAAACATGTTTGTAAGAATTTAAATAAATATTCATATCTTTTAAGAAAATTAAGAAACATAACTAATGAAACAACCCTAATAACAGCATATCACAGCTATGTTGCTGCAACTTTAAGGTATGGCATAATATTTTGGGGCAACTCTACAGACAGGGAACTTGCATTCAAAGCTCAAAAGAGGTGCATACGAGCAATGTACAGCCTTAAGCAAATGGAATCTTGTAGGCCTTATTTTATAAAACTTAAGATTTTAACATTACCTGCCATGTATATAATGGAATCTGCATTATTTGTAAAAACAAACAGTGAACTGTTTACATTTAAAACAAGAGCACGCCATACAGATAAACTTGACAGCGTTATAACCAACACCCGCCTATTTAGAAAAAGTTTTTTCGGAATGGTCGCAAATGTTTTTAATAAAATACCGAAAGATATCCGTTCACTGACAGATAATTATTTATTTAAGCAAAAGCTTCGTTCATATCTTACTGAAAAATGCTATTACACAGTCAATGAATACCTTAATGACAAGTCTTAATTATGCCCAGAATCACTTTTAACATATATAAAAATTTAACTCACATATTTAATTTAATTGACTAACTGTACTTTGTGAATTGTGAATTTAAAAATGTTATGTTAGGAGTTATGACTTATGAAATATAATTTATTGTAAATATCAATTTAGAATTTGACATTTGACATTCAACGTAATAATTCTTTTTTTTTCTCATTTGATTAAAATTCTGTATTCTTTGTGTTTTATGCGAATATTTTGTCTAATACTAATCGATTTAAATTTTGTAAAACTTAAAAATAGGTATGTAAATTTATATTTGTACGCCAAATTTTGGCACAGTAAGCGCCATCAACCATTGTGAACATCTTTTGTTATCCTTACTGACAAATAAAGAATTATGAATTATGAATTATGAACAAATATTTATAAGTTAAAAAAAATATACCAAGGTAGGTATGGCATTTAACGCCCAATGTGTAATAACGCTCGAATGCTAAAAATTGGAGATAATGCCGCACGAGTTACGTTACATTTCGCGGACACATAGAATAAACCAATAGGAATGCGTGGACGCGATGCGGCGCAGCTCACACCACCAAATACTCAGTTGTGAACAACACTTCAATGACGTCGACAGTGCACGCTGTTATTATAAAAAATACTCCGACAAATTCGTAAGTTTTACTTTATTTTCTATAATTTACATTTCTAATTTTGTGATTAGCGTTCATTTAAGATATCTTTATTTTATAATTTCATTGACGATTTGATTGATTTGTTTGTAATTATGTGTGAAAATATGAAAACTAGGTAGAAGGTTACTATTCGGGTAATAACGCCCGAAATAAGTTAATAATAATAAGTAAAGTGAGGTTTGGGCGTTAATAGCCTGTATGGGCGCATTTATACAAGGCGAAATGATTTTCTTTTTAAGTACAACTCGGAGATATGAATCCATCTCATTCGACACGTAAGAGAAGAGGGGAGTCATCGTCTGAAGACACTGAAACCTGTCATTAAAGCTGTGCATTAAAGTTTTCTTTCTTTCTTGACGCATTAGTCTGGGGCGTCATTAGCCATCTACGTTTAATAGCGCCCAATAAGCATTTTATATTTATCTATATTTTTATTAAAAATCCTTTAGATGTTGATGTCCTATAATATTTATAACACGTGTTAGAAGTGAAATATTTTTGTTCAAGATGATTAAGTAGAAAGTACGAGATGTGTTGGAGGTGTTACAAATTTTAAATATTGTTGTATTTGTAGTTCACATAATAATAATTATAATGCTATCTAAAAAAGACAATATAATATACTTTTAGGATTTGTAAGGCTCTAAGTCGAAATATTTATGTTTATCAAGATAATACGTAAATTATATATGGGCGTTACTAAAAACTGTATGTTCAATAACGCCCATAACAGGGTATTCAAAAAGTCTTTGTTTGTATAGTCTTATATGACTACCTAATAGCAGTTATGTGTTAGTTTTCTCTATTCTTTTTTTTTTTGTCAATAAAACTATTTTTCTAAACACTTTTTTAATTCAATCATTTCATTAAATAATATATTTATTTGAAATTAATTGGGCGTTAATTGCCTAGGATACCTTAGTACTAGTGGACCCCGCAGACGTTGTCCTGCCTTAAAAGTCATAAAAGAGGATTTGTTTTCTTATTATCTTAAAGAGACTTCATGTTACTATCAAACAAAAATATAAAACAAATAATGACATACGAACTGTCCTGTTATTCTAAATGTGTCAAAGTTTAGAACGGCACGGCACGAAATACAAACGTTTGACAGATAGGAACAATTTATATGGAAAAACTACTTATAAATAAAAAACATTTCCAGTGGCCCAAATTGTGAATCTAAACCATCCTCGAATCCATTTGAATACACACAAAAAAATTCATTAAAATCTGTCCAGCCGTTAAGGAGGAGTTCAGTGACATACACACTCACAGAAGAATTATATATATTAAGATTTGTGAAAAAAGTGTGGGTTGCTCGATACACGAAAAATATGGCAAAGAACGCCTTGCGCTTTGTTCACAATAATTGTAGTATTTTTTGTTCATTATAATTTTCCGCTTATTTAAGGTATTATTTTTTCACTTTTTTGTTTAATGAGTTGTGTTGTTCGTTTTTTTAAACTTTGTTTAGCTTAATTTTATTAATTTGATAAGTCGATAGTAATAATATTTAATGTTTATCAAAACATAATATATTGTATACGTATATAATATAATCAATATGTATTGTTTTCATAAAATATTTTGACATAATAATATTTACATTTTTACCGTAGAAGAAAGATGAATTTGTCTTTTGTGAATATGACGATGTTTCAAATAAATATAGATATTAGCTGTTATGTGTCTACGGCGGTTTCGAGCGGCATTTACTACCTAATAAAGAGTAATAATTATTTATTTTTAATTTTTTAGTTCGATTTATTGTGTAAATTTTATGAATTAGACAAACTCATTAAATTATTGTATTGCCACCGATTCTTAATAAGTGACCAAAGTTTGAATTAAATCTGCTGTTTGAAAGTGGGTCCAAATCGAGTCTAAGATAAATAAATAACGATTCACACTCATAGCCCCACAGTAGGAACATATACCCTGTGTCGTGGGTACCATGGACACACACAAAGACAGGAACACAAACACCCAGACCGAGAACAGAAATTTAAACTCATCATTCAAATTTCTGTTTCGCCGGGAATCGAACCCGGGACCATTCGATTGGCAGTCTGGTATGGTAGCCATTGCGCCACGCAGGTCGTCTAAAAGTACAAACAAGCTCACAAACTCATAAGCATACAGGTGAAACTAATTAAAGCGTGTTAAAAATGCGCTTGATAAACATTTGAAGATTAAATAAACTGACTAAATGCATCTTCCATACTTAAGTCCATACTTCCACAGTAATATTATAAATACGATTCTCTCTCTGTCTATGTATTTGTGTATGTGTCTGTTTCGTTATCACGTCCAAACTACTGACTCTCTATTGATGAAATTTGGCACACAGATGGAGTAGACCTTGGGCAAGGACGTATGATAGTTTTATCCTGAAAAATGTACTGTTACCGCGGGATAGATTAGTGTAATCATATAAACTTAAATTAACTAATTCATTCATTCATTAATAAGAGCACTTAGTCCGTCAGCGTACCAACGCGACCTTGGAAGCTATTTGAACACTTGTGTGTTACACGATACAGAATGTTTCAGTAAGTACTAAATAGAGACCGTGAAAGATATTTTCCAAGAAGTTTACTTTAAACATACCTACTAGTTTTGTAACTGTTAGTTCTCTGATTCTTCCGGGAACGTGTTAACAATCTCATTAATTTTAGGAGGCCGTATACGAAATTTTGCCGATTTGCCGATTTAGCTGATATTACATAGCATATTTATAAGTTTTATTGCACATAATATATGACTGATCAATTCAAAAATAAACTATTATATTGGTCACTTTTTCTCTATTACGTTGTTTTAGACCTGAAGACGGTGACAGTTTTGTGAACTTTACTGTACTAGGTATAGAGTACTTATTACATATTTCCGGATCATTTTAAAGCCTAAACAGATCGAAAATCGCTATGCAATGCTGTAAAAATAGCATATAATAATATAGTAAATTAGTCACTTTTTTCATACAAAAAAGATAATTCAAAAAACAACTTCATACAACTTCACTTAACTAAGTTCATAGTTAATTTTTTGTCTTAAAAAATTTTCTGAGAAAATGGGCCTGAAATTGCATTTGATTACGGCAAATTGAAATAATTTTCATAATATTTATTTGACATAAATATACTTCAATTCATAATCAATCCGTTTCCTGAAAAATAAATCAAATTAATAATGATAATTAGGCATTAAAAATCTTTTAAAGTTACCTAAATCTCGCATTATAAGTAATTCACGCAATGACGCAAGCTAAAAAAGTGTCCAATGTATTCGGTTCCTTATTAATGAAATGATCAGTTATATTGTGCAATGAAACTTATGGAGATACTGTAATTTAATTGCAAAATCTCATGTGTTGAATCAGTTAAATCATCGAAATCAGCAAAATTTCGTATTTTTTTAAATTATTACTCATTATTAGGTAGTAAATGCCGCTCGAAACCGCCGTAGACACATAACAGCTAATATCTATATTTATTTGAAACATCGTCATATTCACAAAAGACAAATTCATCTTTCTTCTACGGTAAAAATGTAAATATTATTATGTCAAAATATTTTATGAAAACAATACATATTGATTATATTATATACGTATACAATATATTATGTTTTGATAAACATTAAATATTATTACTATCGACTTATCAAATTAATAAAATTAAGCTCACATATTACCTAAGAAGGAATAAAAATGTTCCTTAAATAAAATTAAAGATATTATTTTTTACATAAAAAGACAACTTTTCTCTCAGACGAACCCACTTAAGCTTTTTTTCGGTCTTAAAGTAGTGATTGTAAAACCTAGCTACTATTTACTAATAACAACTTTAATGCTTATTACATGACGAGTTTTAATGCAGGGGTCTTGATAATAATAACGTAAAGTTTCATACTCATAGCCCCACAGTAAGGTAGATATAGGTACCCTGTGTCGTGGGTGCCATGGACTCACACAAAGACAGAAACACAAACACCAAGACCGAGAACAGAAATTTTAAAGTCGTCATTCAAATTTTTGCTTCGCCGGGAATCGAACCCGGGACACGGGATCGGCAGTCCGAAATGGTAATCATTGCGCCACACTAGTCGTAATAATTATCATCTCATCGAATATGATCTCTATGCAGCTACTTTGCGTAAAGAAATGGGGAAAATACAACTTACATAGCTTGCAAATATAGACGTGATGAAAACATTGTTCTTATAGGTAGGTACCTACCTACGCGCCAACTACGATTATTACGTTGGTGCTGATGAATGGGAAAACTCGGGAAAATTAATAATTTCTTGCACAGATATTGTTCACAAGGTAATTTTTATGTAAATTTTGTGAAACTAGTATGTATTGTCTGTGGTATTGTTTGGGTTTGTATAAACTATAATGGTTGTTTAAATGCAATATAATACCTACTTGTGATAGAAATCAATAATGGTGAAATGAAAAAATCTTTAGTTTTATATTCCAGTTACTAGTGACCCATCCTTAAAAATAGTGTTAGTACGATATATTTTTATAACCTATGTGGGTAGAAAACTATCAAGAATCGTAATCATAATTTATTTTACTTTTTGTTTAGTTAATAATAATATTTGTATACATATATTTTAATACTGCTACTCAACAATAGATGGCGCTGAAGTAGTCAGTTTGGTAAGTAATAAAAGTAAAAAAAATAAAACAGGGTTTAAATGTTTACGCAACATTTAACATTCTTAATTTTGAATTCTGTCATATTTGTGTATGTACACGAGTAAGAAGTTATTCTTGCTACTCCACAATAGATGGCGCTAGCAAAAGCTCCTTACATCACTGAAACTACTAATGACTTACTTATGTAATGTTTTACGATAGATGGCATTAGTGGTCACATGTTACCAGACTCTTTTATTTACAGTGAACTAAAACGACTTCGTAAACTCCATTATATCAGTCAAAGAGTCTAAGGGCCTCGTTCACCATCTACAAGTAAAGTTACGTCCCAAGTAAAGTTAATTGGCAAATAAAAGCTATGAGTAAGGGTCTATCATACGATTAGGTTTATCATACGATTAGTGCTATTCAAACATAGTGAAATTGAAATTGAAGTTACGGGTGACTACCTAACCGACAATTAGCGAACTTGTCACTTTAGTTGAAGGTGTTGAAAGAGGCTCTAAGAGTAATGGAATTTGTTTAAGTTGTAACGTTTTAACAAAATTTTAATTATGAAACCTTTGGGATAAATCGACAGGTCATCATCGATTTAAAAAATTCTAAATTATCACAACCTAATGTAATTACTTTTGACCTATCATCCGGATCCAGGATTTACTAAATTTAATAATACTGCCATCTATAACCATAACATTATTTAATAATAATTAACGAAACTATGCGAGGAAATTTTGTAAATGGTCATAATTTTTAGTTCCGTCAGATCGAGACCTCCGTTGAGTTTCTTAGTATCTCATAGCGTCATTCATATCGTAATAGCAATTGAGAAGTGGCTCCAAAATCCCATACCGCGCGGCGCCGTGCGTAGTGACCTCGCAGCGTCCACGAGTTCTGTGTAAAGTGACGCGTGCTGGGCATGTTACGTACCGTGACGTCGGATGACGTGACGCTGACGACGGCGTCAAGGTCACACATCGGGTAAACGGAATGTATTATAAAATAGTCCGATTATGAACATTACATAACCAACGCTATTTATAGCCTTCATTGAATCCGTTCATATTATTATTGTTATATGTAAGATGTAACGTAATAATTTTAAGAGTCTAATCGTCCTGAGAGATTTTTTAAAATAGACATTTAAAAAATAATGCTGTGCTGTGCTGTGTGTGGTGAGGAAAAATCACAGCACATGTGGCATTGCAAAATAGGTCGAATTTCTTTAACCAACGCAATTTATATTTTACAAATTGACTAATGAAATGAGACATTTTACTATGCCTTCATATTTTCAGTTTAAGATTAATAATAATAAAATTTCTTGACTAGGTATTATAGCCATTGTAAATTTTGAAATCTTTCTGTCCTTTTTTAACTCAATGTCAAAAACAGGGACAAAACAGTTGAGATGAGAGCGTTTGTATAGAGAAACGGCCGCTCACATTTATTACTTCCATTCAACATAATTATGTTAATAACAAACTCAATTATCATGTCATCAACGACGTATATAACGCGGATGCAAATGTCCAGATTGGACGTAATTACTGACCTCATCTTTTAGTATTGTCATGACGTGACCTAATGTTCTGATGATTGGAGAGTAAAATCCCAGTCTAAATTAACGCTGTACTTATCGCTTATCACGGATGTAATAGTTAAATAGACATTAAAGTTACTATTTTCTATAAACCAAATTTCCGAAGTTGAAGTAATTTGAAGTGCTTATAAAAAACTGCCTTTTACATCTTTAATATATGTACTTAGTAATATTAAGTAAAATTTCTAAGATTGCCTTGAAAATGAAACGGAATATAGTTGCGAAAATTAACATACAATATCTTTTATTCATATCTGATTCATTTGTTCGAAATTGTTTGTCAAATCCTATACATTTTCCTTAAACAAGCGTAATTATGTAGCGCGAGAAAAGCGGTCAATGCCCTATTATAATGCCCAAGAAGGATAAATAGTGATACTAAGCATTACTATAAATAGAGTTGTCGGTTTTCCTTTCGTATGCAAGTGGCGGTTTCTTTCCGTAAAGTTCTTATATGGCGTTAATGTCATCCGATTATCAAAGTAAACACATTCAAGAGTGAAAGTTGTCGTGGAATCTCGCGGAAACACTTACACTTTTAAGAGATTTGAAACCAATGTATCAGAACTCTTTGAGATCTAAAACTAAATAAAATAACTAAACCTAACTAAAACCAGACAGGCTTTGCGTGTAAATTTGCGTAACTTACGTGCATGTACAGTTTTGTACATGGTATTTTTATTTCCCTGCAAAGTGTATCGTGCAAGTCGTATAAGTGTATAGACCTAGATAGACCAACGTTTGGATAAAATCGACAGTGTAAGGTAACGAATGCACAACTTACTTTTACTTGCTATTAATTTTTATGAAGTCTTGTTTCGAATAAAAGTACTTAGGGATAGCTAGAAAGCAACGTACTCCTACGTAAAGCTACGAGTATATTAAGCGATATATATGTTAGCGTATTTAGTGTGCATTTACGTATATCGGCGAATATGTATAAAGGAATGTCACCCACTGACTTACATACCTATATATTTTCACACGTATATACGTGTAAACGTGTATGACGAAGTGCGTATGGCCCGGCGGTTAGCGTAGAACGCAAACGATTTATGCAACTAAACCAAAGCTCTTTATACTATGGCGAAACGGGCGCGGTCGGGTGTGAGATGGGTGACCGCTAGTGGAAAAAAAATACGTTGAGTTTCCGTGCTTTGGAGAGCACGTTAAGTTGTCGGTCCCGGTTGTTGTCGATAGATAACAGTCGTTAAACCTTGTCGGAGGCCTTATGGGCGGTTTGAAAACATCCGACAGCGGTTTGGCCACTAACCCGCATCTCCGCCAACCCGCATTGAGCAGCGTGGTGGAGTAAGCTCCAGACCTCCCCAATAATGGGGAGAGACCCGTGCCCAGTAAAGGGACGCAAAAAGAGTTGCAGCCATGACAAATTAAAAGTTTAATGTGAATCAAGCTCAGCATGACTTTCAAAAATTAAAGAAACTGTATCTTACCTATAACATGTAGCGTTCATTGACTATGACTCAAAATAGATGTATAATAATTATAATATTTCATTGTCTCATGTTATGCCTTTCCATACCTGAAGTATGCAATGGAAGGTTTGTTTTTTAACTACTTGGATTTCCCATTGAGTAGGCGTTTTGTTGGTACCAAAATGAGTATTTCCACGCTTATGGAAAAATAAAGCGGATGCAGTAATTCATTAGTCATTCAGGTTTTCTTCAAGTAAGTAAAAAGTTATGGTTGTTTCATGATTGTTCATGGAAACGTTGTAATTCGTGAAGTCATGGCTGTGTTCTACCTTTCCACTGCTACGCACGAGACCTAATTGCAATTACCTTATCGAGACGATTTACCTCCTTTGCGGTCATTAATCGTGCAGGAAAATGTTTATAATAATTCAAATTGAATAATTTATTATTACTAATATTCCATTCATGACGTTTTAACTTACAAGCTTTTCTGGACGCATTTGTAATATTGATAACATTTCCTTTAGATAGTTTATAATTATGCTTTTAAGAGAATAATAAAAGAATTAAAAGAATGTTAAAAGTTGTTAGTTTTTAGACTCTGATATTATAAACAAGCCAGAGAGTTGGTCAGGACGTGTGCTTTTTGATTGAATTTTGTAGATAGATTAGACAATAAAACAACATTGAATTAAACTCAAATCGTAACTTTCTGAAACTGATGTATATTTCATAATGACGACTAACATTTGCCTGTTTGCCAAATATACCTAAGCGTGAGAATATTTTTAAAATCCCTTATAAAACAAACAGCTTATGTATTCGTACATAAATAGATTACATAATAATAGTTTCAGTAAACTGAAATAAATTAGCGTTTATTAGGTATATATCCTGCGATGGTAATACCCAGAATAAAATCTATATCGTGATTCGCTCACAGATACGGCGACAGATCGTGCGTAAGCAGCGTTACTAGTAAATCAGACCTTGACAATCCCGGGACTTGTGCTTGATGTCTACCAACCGGCATAGACTAGCTACTTTGTACTGGCTTTATACGTACGTACGTAGCGGCGGAATATGAACTTCGACTTTGTGACTATTTAGGGATCTTACTAGGAGCATATACCTACCCACTTGTTTGTACCTGGGGGAGGTGGCCATTACAAGTTCTTCTATTGGACTACGGAATGGCCTGTGGAACAAAGTAACAAATTATTTTTAAGCACTGAACTTAGCTTACATCCGCACCGGTGAGGTACTATGGGACCTGTGGGATGGTGCGTGGTGGATCGATGCGTTCCTCATGATAGCCCCACAGTTTCCCTAGAAAGCTACTAAGTTATTTTAGTAGGGTAAAATGCAACAACTCAGGTATCGTCACAGCGATGTTTTTTGATAAATAAATATAGCAAATATTATCTATTCCTCACCCATATAATGGGAGTCGCAGCGAGTCAACTGATGTCTGATCACCGTAACCATATCCTTTACGTAGTGTGCGCTCTTGACCGCCGGTCACTACTTTTGGCGCTAAATACATACATACAAAATAAACATAAAAAATTACACTTAAGCGATTTCAATACCACGACCGCATATAGCGTGTCATCAAAAAATGCTAGCGCTAATCGCTTAATCACGCGATTTTGACTCTGCGACTGAACGCAAAGAGTTGCCAAATTGCGATCTCCGATCACTTATGGTTAAAGTAGCACGTCTACATGGACCTATTCTAATAATCGTGATCCTTTCAGAGATATTTTATTTACAGGTTTTCCCGCCAACATACCTAAGTTTTGTTCAGGGAACGGATACACTACGTCCTTTTCCGAGCCACTGAGTCAGATCGATCGATGACTCATTCATTCATCTCGACTCTTGAATGGGACAGTAGAACGCCGTGAAATTGAACTTTTCGATACGGACTACTTGAGAATTTCCCGCCAAATATTCATTCATACTTACTTATGTTTTGTCTAGGAAGCATGAATGTATAGTTTAAGTATTGTGTCTTAGATCCGTGTAAGTAAACTATTGGTAGGTATATTTTTGTTCCTGTTGTATACTTCTTCGTCCATTAAAGGAGATGTGTATATTTAAGGAGAAATCTATCTTATGTCATTTTCGATATACATACATATTTAAGCTAAGTCGACATAGTAAACAAGATAATAACAAAAATACTTTAACGAAACATATAAAATTATTTAAAATAAAATGGAAGAAGTAGTATAATTCTAGTTGAGTTAATTATTATTTACGAATGATCTTGACACTGGTGATCAATATGGATGTTGAGTGAGGAGGCACTTTTTCACTATCCACTTTGTTAATTCCTCGAACTTTTTTTTCTGTTCTAAAACAAGCATAATTTCTATCTACACCATCATTTTCAGTTTGAGGTGTTTGAGACCTTTTTTTATAGGCAGGAACTTCAAAAGTTATTTTTCTTGTGAGACACCGAGCAATGTAAGAATTTAGCCGCCTTAGAGCCCTGCTTCAGCGCTCGTACCGATATCCTCCACGCTGGTCGCCCCAAAACGACCCCATTATAACAGTGCTCTCGCACGCACACACTACTGTCTTTCCCAGGGTCAAGGGAAATCATCTTTAAATAAAATAGGTACTCCTGACCCCGCAATATTAAAGGTATAGGGTAAGTCCGGGGGAGATGGCCGTACGGGAGAGATGGCCAATTCAATTATTTTTGGAACTAATAACTATATGGCGCTAGTTTACACATAGTACGCTTCTGCCAGCGGAGGCCATTATCAATACGTGAAAAATTTAAGTGAAATTAAATCAAAAAGTTTGTTAAAACCTCTTTATTTGTTTTCAATAATAGTGCGAAAATTTTTCGGTGGGTTCACGTTTTACCTTGTGGTGGAATTTTTTTATAGAAATTTGTAGTTTTTATGACTTAATGTTGTTCAGTATGATTGTTTTTTTGCATTCTAACATCAAAATTGTTAGTGATGCAGAGTCCTTCACTTTTATTCCGATATGGCCATCTGTCCCGGTCAAATAAGGAGAGATGGCCATACGCGGTCCGGTAAAGATGGCCTTATTATAAATTGAATTTTAAATTAAACATTTTCACTTTTTCATTTTTTAAATACTTCTAGCTACCAAAGATGCCAAATTTGAATGAAATAACTTTTAGTGCTTCTACGAGGGTGTGGAAAAACTTGATAGAGAATTTAAACCCCTTTAAAATTCTGAATGAAATTTCACCAATACCTCAAAAATTTGTTGAAGCTAGAAAAAAGACAAAGTAAGTCATTCATTCTTTTCTTTTTTTATTCTTAAAAGAATGCCATTCTTTTAATATTTGATTCTCATATTAAGTTAAGGAAAGGCAAATAACAGTAAAAACATGCCAAAGAAGAGAAAATAAAAATTAAAAACACAAGATTTATCAGCACAGAAGAGAAAGACTGAGAAGATGATGGGTAACCAGGAAGCCAAGGGCTGTCCGAAATATCTTAGAAAGCAGTGAGGGAGAAGAAGAACTAATACACCGAAATTCAAATAATGATACCGAAAATGAACATCTTGCTCAATTTGCTTGTGCTGGGTGTGGGGAAAATTATTATTCTACCCAATTTATTGACTGGTTGCAATGTATCATTTGTTTATTTTGGGTTGAAAATGAAAACTGTATCGAATTTGACAACAAATATATTCGAAATATGGCCAAAAAAGAGAAGAGAAGCAGAAAACTTAAAAAAAATTGAGTAAACTACTGACCATCATCCCCTTACTACCATGGCCATCTCTCCCGGACACCTCGGGAGAGATGGCCAGTCGAGAGTTTTAATTATGTTCTGTTTTTTTATTTTATTTGAATAAAATTTGTCGATTGCTTTATGTTATTTTACACGCTAATAAATAAAGACTGGTTTAAAATAAAAGTTTCTAAAAAAATATTAAAAGTTTGATTTTTATAGTGCCTGACAAAAAGTACGGCCATCTCCCCCGGACTTACCTTATTGTATTGCAATACATATTGATGCATGAAAATAAAGTGACCTAAATACCACAACAAATACATAATATCCAAGCAATCTGATCTATAAATAACGTTATCTTAACGTGTATTAAAATGGCACGCGAATGAACAATCCTTGAAGGTGAAGTCATAGGCAATGAGGTGACAAATATTTATGTAATTTGTAAGTTAGTGAGTAATGTGTAGAGTTTTTTGCAGAAGACCAATAAGCGTAAGATCACGTTTGTAGTTCATGTACCTAACGTATCGTCTAGACATAACATTTTATTTATTTCTTCTAATATAAAGTCTCCTGTCACATTTTTTGATACCATGTTCCTCCAGAACGGCTTCACCGATTTTGATGAAAATTTATATGTAGGTATATTCTTATATTATATTATTATGTAGGTCTGAGAATAGGTTGAAATCTATTTTATACCCCTAAGTGATTTGAGGATGGCACGCCCATTTTTTTAAATTTTTAGACTTTTTTAGGTATTATTATTAGAATGTGGCACTAAAATATACAACCCTAAATTTTCACCCTTCTATCACCAACTCTTATTTTTTAAAAGCCTCATGAAAAGGCGATACGGAGGTCACTGTGTCAGGTAGTATTTGTACTTAAAGTTTCAGCGCATAAAACACCTAATTGCAATTGAAAAAAAATTTATTTTCCGGGCGCTAATTGCTTTACTTTTTATCTTACCTTATCTTATAACTTTCTATCTTGGCAATATTTATTATGCGATTTGAGATTCCTTTATAAAAATTGTCTTATTATAATTTGAGAGAATATAATGCACTTGAAATTCTGTACTTATAGTGCTAGAGAAAGATGTAACTAAAATTTTACAGCGTTTCAATTATAATATATTCAATTCCTTGATTATTTTGATTCAATTGATTCGATTAAGGTGAGGTTTTGAGAGAGTTGAGACGCATAGCGCTACTGTTTCCTTTATTAATCAACGGAGGCTGCACGGGCGGTATGAAAATATTTGACCGCGTTTTGAGCACTAACTTATATGGAGATACACATAGAAAATGAAATAGTGAAATGAAATAATGAAATAGTTTATTAATATCCTGGGTAATAATATACACTTGATGTTTGTCATTGTTGTACGGCCATCAGCTGACCGTCATCCGCTTTGGGTGCGCTAAGGCATATATGGACTAGGAGAAAAAAGCGGGCGGAAAAAAACTCCAGCCCTGTTTTAAATAAGTTTTCAGGTACAATGGGTATTCATTATACAGCATGACTGTGGGGCGAGGAGCAGTATGGCGTAGAAAGATCCAGGCATTCCAAGTTGTATAGGCATTTGCTAGTCAGTGTGACCATAGATTTTTTATGTATATATATATATATATATATATATATATTCTCAGAGTCATAATAAATCTATGAGTGTCACATAAATGCGGTTGAAAGCTGTAAGAACCTGTTGCTAAAAATACCTACAAAATAAAGCAAAAAGCTAACTTGTTATTCAAATAATACAATTTTAATAATCTTGAGAACCTCTCTTTTATGAATAAAAACGATGAATCAACTCGCAGAAGTCAGTTTCTTAAAGGAAAACGTAAGTTTTATAATTTAATAAGTAGGACGAAATTGGAAAATTTGAAGTGATGTATATGTGGGGTAACTTTTTGCACCAAACTTTCAAGAACATTAAGTAGCCAGTCACTAAATGAGTCAGAAAGAAAGTACCTAATTAGACTTTAGCCCTCTAGGCACCTGAGTCACCTACATCACCAGCCTCCGGTAACTCGGTAACTAACCTGACCACAACAATCTCATAAGATGCTCAGACAATGTTAGCGTCCTTAGTCACGGTCTGGAAATTCCAAATTCTTGTATTTTTAGGGTTATGTGTGAGTGCAAACGAGACTATTACTGCCAATCCACATTAGCTGCTTTTAGCATCGGCGATAGGCGATTTACGTGTGCAATGTTGCATCACGTTTTGTTTCTTGGACGCGGCGTCCGAATCGCGCATTTCGGATGCTGAATCGCTGCGTTTTATTTGTTTATGGAGAATGGCGGCGGCGCTCATCAAGTAAACACAGCTGTGACGTACCGCGTAAACAAAAATCAAATATTTATGTTTTTTCTGAGCAAAAAGTTACTATTTTAGTGTTAAAACCTTCATAAAGTCCAATTATACGACCACTAGTGTTATCTAATAACCATCATCATCGTGAAGTGTATAAACAAGTAATTAAAATTATAGGCAGTTAAAAGTTCTAAAAAGTGCTTACAATCATTAAAAACTCTCTAATACTAAAAACAAACTACTGTGTACTGTGCAAAATTGTAAATAAAAGGAAAAAAACCGACGACACTAAACAGTTTATCGAGAAACACAAGATTAAATTGTAAAACAAAGTGCAATATTGAGTGTTCGAAACAGATATAGAGAGTAGATAAATAAATAAAAAAATTCCAACTGACCACAAGTAAAAATAACCAAAACTGCTGTTTTTATAAAGCGATAACGATATTCTGACACCTTCGCTAGAGTAACTGGTGGTTGAATGGCAAAGCGACGTCAAACTATTCAACAAGTCGTAAGTTCAAATCCAGGCAAAAAAAAAAATTTTTTCTTCAAATTGCAATCTAAAATTTAAAAAAGTTAAAAATAACATAAAAATAAATAACAGATTTAATTGCACACAAAAAAAAAATTGCAATAATGGAGCAACAAAATATTACATACCGTAAAAAACGAATTCAACTATCTTGTGAATCATTAAGTGACACCGCAGATCACTCATTTACATCTACAGAGTCGATGTTAAATAAAAGCATGCCAGACTTGTCGACTTATGACAATAACGAACATTATAAGGAGGAAATAAAACAAATGGAATTAAAACTAGAAAGTGCTAATAAGGAAATAGAAAATCTCATTTTAGAAAACGCGACATTGCAAAAGAAAATAGTACAATTGGAGAAGAAAATTAAAGACCTTTTTACAATTTTGGGAACTTCGAGCATGAAAAAACGTACAAATTCTTTAAGAAAAAGTATGTCTGTTAAACGAAAAATTAACTTTTTACAAGAAGAAGACCGACCGACCGAAGTTGCGACCACAAGCAGGGAATCCAATAACACGCTATGTGAAATTATAAATTCAGATATTGAATCAACGGTAAAAAATATATCTACACATTCAAAAAACTCATCACTTCAAAAATCAATGTATAACAATCCAAATACTACGGAAGACAGAAATAATATCTGGATATTTGGTGGACAGCAATGTGTTGGACTCGCATCTAAATTGTTAAAGTCAAGGTTTAACTCTAAATATAATGAATATAAAATATGCTCTTTAACCAAACCGCACGCCTTATGCGATGAAATTTTAAAAGGATGCAATACGCAATTATTTGGTAAACATGATAAAATTGTAATTTGTGTAGGTGAAAATGACTGTAATCCAATGAAAATTATGTCAATGTTGTATAGTACTCTTGCAAATCTTGCTAGTTTTAAAGTGTTTTTGTTAAAAATTGTTGAAAATCGCTATTTAAACACATACAAATTAAACTATGAGCTAAAGTTAATATGTAAACAATTTAAAAACTGCGTATTTATAGATTGTTATCAAAACTTTTATTCTTTAAGAGAGTTTCAATATTACTTATGTAAAAAACTAAACTACTTTATTGATTCTATTGATTATGAGATAAGTTATATAAAAAATAGACGGGATATTGTAAAAAACTTTGGAACACGGAGTAAGCCCACGGCGAATGTTAGCACCAATAGTTGTATTTATAAGAAAGGGACGATAGAATATTATTTCAAAAATAAAAATCATACAAATATTGAAAAAAAATCAGTAAATAGTCTTACTTCGGAACGTTCGTGTTATAAAGGGACAATATTATATTATTTTCCAAAATTAAATAAGGTCTCCAAACCGACTGACAATACAACTACCCAATCCAACTCCAAAAATAAAGATTTTTTTCGTTGCTAAATTAAAAAATAAATATTGTTTTCGTATTTTACATCAAAACATTGCTAGTATTGCATCAAAAAAAGACTTATTACAGGTAACGTTATCTAAGCTAAAGGACGATAATATTCTCCCAGATGCAGTCTGCTTGACTGAAACGTTTATAAAAGAGGGACATGAAGGTAACATTAATATTGCAAATTTTAAACTAGTGTCATGCTATTCAAGAAATACACAGAGAGGAGGTGTTGGCATATTACTAAGAAACAATTTAGGGTGTTATGATCTACAGAACTTAAAACAACTTTCTGTAGTGAGGGATTTTGAATGCTGTGGTATTGAAGTTACAGGACACAACCTGATCATTATATGTATATACCGTACCCCTACTTCAGACCCAAATATATTTATAGAGAAATTTGAAGAATTGTTGTACTACATGACAAAAAATTACGAAAAGAAGGTAGTAATTGCTGGTGACATAAATATAAATATAATGAATATTAATAAATTGACGCGGAACTATATAGATTTAATTGATAGTTTTAATTTTACAATGCACATTAAAACACCCACAAGGAAAAATTCATGCTTAGATCATATCATAAGTAATATATCTAATGCAAAATCTGATTTATTACCACTTGCTCTGTCAGATCATGAGACTGCACAAATGTTATATTTTACATGTGTAACAGTCAAAAGATCTAATAATTATCATTATATATTAAAACGAGACTTGAGTAACGAAAATATAACCTTATTTAAAAACACCATTAAAAACCTTTCGTTCTCTGACATATATGAAGAAAATGATCTTAATACTGCATTTAAAAACTTTCATGACTTATTATGTCTTATGTACAAGCTATGCTTTCCTCTAATAAAAATTAAAATAAGCAATCAATATAGACGTCCAAAATGGATTACAAAGGGTATTAAGTTCTGTTGCAATATAAAAAGAAAATTGAGGTTAACCTATTATAAATCCAAATCTATCCACGACAAAAATGACTATATATCCTATTCAAAACTTCTAAAGAAATGTATTTTACATGCAAAGAAGATATCGAATAAAAATTACGTTACAAAAAGTAAAAATATATGTAAAGCATCTTGGAATATAATAAAAGAGGAGGTTACAACTTTAAACGATTATAAACAAATTGACAAATTAACTCATGACACTAAAAATATAACAGACCCAACAAAAATAGCAATGATATTAAATGATTATTTTATTGACATTACAAAACACTATATGACTAATAATTATATTCAATCGAATTCAATTTCCAACCGTAAATCTAATTGTTTGTCTGACACTATGTTTTTATATCCTTGTACCGAAACTGAAACCAAAACTATAATACAAATGTTACATGCTTCCAATTCTACTGGCCCCGATGAAATAAATACAAAGGTAATTAAACAGTGTGTAAATGAACTAAAACCTATACTTACTCACCTAATTAATTTATCTTTTAATAATGGAACATTTCCAGAAGTATTAAAAAAATCAATGGTTAAACCAATATTCAAAAAAGGCGATAGAGACAAAAAAGAAAACTACCGCCCAATTACATTAATCTCAATATTCTCTAAAATATTTGAAAAAGCAATGGCAAACAGGCTTCTGAACTTTTGGAATAAGCACAACATAATAAAAAATGAACAAAATGGTTTCCAGAAGGGTAAATCTACTACATTGGCAACATTTAATTTAATAAATAGGGTAGTGAATTTTCTAGATAAGAAAAATAATGTAGTAGTCCTATTCTTTGATATGTCAAAAGCATTTGATTTTGTTTGTCATACAAAACTGCTTAACAAACTAGAGTCAAACGGAGTAAGGGGACATGCCCTGAAATGGTTTCAGTCGTATTTAATAAATAGAATGCAAACTGTACAAATTGAAAAAAATAAGTCAGAGTAATGAAGTCTTACAGTACTCATCTGATTATAGACTCATAAAGAGTGGCGTACCACAAGGAAGCGTTCTTGGGCCTCTACTCTTTTTAATATATATCAATGACCTACCTGAAATAACGAAATATGATAACATATTATTTGCGGATGACATATCTATAATAGTAAATTGCAATAAAAATACGGACTTAATTCAATTTCAAAATAATATCAATAATACTATTACATCTATAATAACATGGCTTAATAATAATAATTTGACCATAAATTTGACTAAAACTAATTATATTCAATTTAAAATGAGAAATAATATTATTCAACAACTCAATGTCAACTATAATGGGTATACTCTAGAAGAAGTGGAAAAAACCAAATTTCTAGGCATAATATTAGACAAAGACCTAAATTGGAATGCCCATATAGAAGCGATATGTAATAAAATAAACAGATTTGCCTATGTTTTAGCAAGGCTTAGAAAAACTGCAACACTTGACACAGCATTGGCGGCTTACTATGGATATGTTGCTTCTAACTTAAGATACGGCCTTCTGCTATGGGGAAATGCTACGGAAATAAATAGAGTGTTTTTAATTCAAAAAAGATGTGTCAGAGCTTTATGTAACTTAGCTCCTTATGAATCATGTAGACCCGCATTTAAAAAGTTAAATATACTGACTCTAACAAACATGTACATCCTAGAAGCGTGTAATTTTGTAAGAAAACACAGATCAATCTTTAAAACGGCCGAACAAGTTTACGCTCGCAATACTCGACGACCTCAAAGACTAGTCTATGAAGAACCGCCGCGTACATCCCTGTTCCATAAAAATTCGTATAGTATGTGTATACAAATATATAATAAATTACCCGATAAGATAAAAGATGTATCAATACCTGACAAATTGTTTAGATCAAAGCTAAAAACATTATTACTTGAATTTAATTTTTATAATATTAAAGAATATTTACATCATAATTTTAATAGTGACATAGGCATATAAATAAATAAAATACCTCAATATTTGCATGCTATTGACTTTAGCTGAATATAGAACTTGTAACTTGACATAACATCCAATGTAACATATTCAAAGCAAATAAATGATTATTATTATTATTATTATTATTATTTCATTAATTTGTCTTACAATGAGTACATAATAAGACCTTAAATATAATTATAAATGAGCTATCAATGCTAACCACCGCGTGGCATGCAAATTGTATTAGTATTGACATTTACATAGTCACTTATTTATAATAGCTATTAAAATAATTATTATAACATTTTAATAAATAATAACATAACAGTTTAGCAACTAAATAGCAAATCGCCGATGCTAAGAGTAGCTTTTGTGGCTATACTGTAAGAAATGTGACTTTCTGACGTTCGTCGTTCTGACTGATATAGAATCTGGAAACTATTTAAAGTCATCTATGCAATTTAGTCCTTAACAACTTATCTTCACCAGTCAGCATTGGAGCAGTGCTGAGAGGAAAGTCTTTGAAAGATTGTAAGAAAAGACTCTCACCCAGCATTGGAATGCAAAGAAGTAATAAATGATGTTACACACTCCTAGTCCCACACCGTACAGTATTCCCTGTGTAATATAGGTAAGTCATGGAAACCATGGAAACTTACAAAAACAAAAAATTGAAAAAAAAGTTTTATGCAAATTTAAATGGCATCTGTCACTCACAACAACCCTTGTTAGATTTTTAATTTTGTTGTAAATTACTACTTTTTATTCTAACTTATAATAATTATTTTCCTTACTTTCCATCATATTAAAATTAAATTTTCCACTTACACGACGAAAAGATGACAGGCGCTATTCATTTTTCTGCATTAAAGCACCTAGAACAAATAATTTAATTTAAAGAAAAAAGATCTAAATTCGAAATAGATCCACGGTGATAACAAATAAGTGATATTTAATAAATTACGATGTTTTCCATCAACGTGCATGCCAGGTAGACTATGGTCTTAAGTGTCTTAACCCTTCTAATTTTCAGAGAGGAGACCTGTTCCCAGCCGTGAGATATAAAAAAAGATCGAAATTAAACTCAGCATAAATATTTTCTGTAAATGTACATTTATGGATGGATTTCTGTAAAAATATTCTCACTTTTTCTTAAATATGAGAGCTACATCACGTTACCACCCATCCGCCGTGACCTTTACCAACTATTGTTTACGTAAGCATCTTAGACTAACAGGATCTATTGAGGTTTACAAAACCTCAATCTGCGCTTGTGGATTTAATAATTCTTTACAATCTTCGTGTAACGAAGAAGTAACTGGTCTTAGAAATCCTAAGTGCCCCAATTCCCTACACATCGTGTAATATCCTAACTAGCCTTCCGCCAGCGGCTTCGCCCGCGTGGATCCATTGTATGGGTCCCCGTAGGATAAAAAATTGCCGATGTGCTATTCCAGGCTACATCTCTCACTTTGTTTTATCCATTTAAAATACGACGTAAGACGATATTGCCATATATGTATTAAAATAACAGGCATTTAGCCAGCGGCTTTGACCACGTTCTATAGGTTATCGTAGAATAAAAACTATAATATGCCCTTTCCTAAGGTCCACTCTACCTGTGTTCCAAACATTAAAATTGGTTCACTAATTTAGGCGGGAAAGCGTAACAGACAGACAGACAGGGTTACTTTCGAATTTATAAAGGTATGGAAAGTTCGCATGGCCCGGCGGTTAGCGTAGAACGCAAACGATCTATGCAACTAAGCCAAACGGGTGCGGTTGGGTGTAAGATGGGTGACCGCTGGTGGTAAAAATTTCATGCGCGTTTCCGTGCTTCGGAGGGCACGTTAAGCCGTCGGTCTCTGTTGTTGTCGATAGGTAACAGTCGTTAAACCTTGTCGGAAACCATATGGGCGGTTTGAAAACATCCGACAGCGGGTTGGCCTCTAACCCGCATCTCCACCAACCCGCATTGGAGCAGCGTGGTGGAGTAAGCTCCAGGCCTCCCCAATAATGGGGAGAACCCGTGCCCAGCAGTTGGACGCAAAAAAAAGGGTTGCAGCGATGGAAAGTATGGATTTGACCTGAAAACACCTAATTAAAGCAAACTATTAAGTAAGATCATAAACGTAGCTTATAGTAAAAAGATTATGATGTTGACGAAGGAATCATATTGAAAAAATACTGTGTAATATCAACTTTGATCTCCAAAATATGATTGGAAAATGCTGAGTGATATTCATTGTCACCATATTGCACAAGAAATAAAAATTTCCAATATCCAAATATCAATGGTAGTATCATACGCAAATAATTGGTGAAATGTTGTGTCATCAGCCACCTAGAGCCTTGTAGGTCAAGATTATCGTCGAGAGGAAATCGTGAATTTTGTAGTTTCGTAACATTATATTGCATTATCGATTATTGATAGTTTCCGGAGATGAATTCGCAAGTAGTTCCCTGGTGAATCATGTCGAGAAAGCGTCCTTCACATATCGTTGGCAGCTAAAAGAGTGAAAAAAATAAACAATAACAGTTTTTGTGAGTCACTGCGAATGTTGATCTAAATCGCACTTTTTTAAATAGGCGCCGTAGTTTTTAATGTGACCAATACCACATGAGTCAATGTTGTTTTCAGTCGGAAATGATGGGTATTCTGTAAGCTAACTCGAATATCAATTTCAATTCAACAATCAAATACACTTCGAAAACTTACTCAAATTGACTTTAAATTGTTTAAATAGTCTTACAAGTAGACAATATTTCACGTACTATTCATATGTAACAAAACAAATTAATCATAGTTAAGTAAAATAAGTTTGTAATAATACTTTTTGGAATAATAATGAATTTATATAAAGACACTAGCGGCCGCCCGCGACTTCGTCCGCGTGAACTTTGGTATGAATTTTTTCTTGAATTTTTTTTACTATAAACCTCACGCAGCCCGAGACCTTTCCAACGAATGCAAACCCGTGGAAATCGGTTCATGCGTTCTGGAGTTATAGCGTCAGGAAGGAAAACCCGACTTATTTTTATATAGTAGACAAGTGTTCCCGCCCAGCTCCGCCCGGGTGTTTGTTTGTTATCTTAAAGAGATTTCATGTTGCTGTCAAACAAAAATATAAAACAAATAATAATGACATACGAACTGTCCTTTTATTCTGACTGTGTCAAAGTTTAGAACGACACGACACGAAATACAAACGTTTGACAGGTAGGAACAAATTTATGGGCAAACTACTTATAAATAAAAAAAATAATTGAAAAACATTTTCCAGTGGACTAAATTGTTAAACTAAACCATTCTCAAATCCCCTTGAACACACACAAAAAATTTCATCATAATCCGTCCAGTCGCTTAGGAGCAGTTCAGTGACATACACACGCACACAAGAAATATATATTAAGATTTTAAAGAATATAAATAAAGAATACGCTACTGTGGATATATGTGGATACTAACGCGTAGATCGCGATGATGTGATCGATCACAGAATCCGCGTCTAAAAAATAAGTCTCTGAGCTCGTGCGCTACACGGATTTAGTTCCCTAATTGCTGTTATTAAATTTATCAAATTATAATGATTAATGTGCATCGATGACCTGTACTAATATTTTTAAAAGTTACATTATGCTAATGACAGGTAGAAAATCAAACATAAACTTTAAGTTAGATAATGGTTCTGACTCATTTGCAAATGTACGTAAATAAATAACAGAAATGTGTAATGAAGTTTAGTAAAGTAACTGAGGTAAATAAAACTTATCTTAATTACGCTAAAAATGACACAATTGACGTAATTTTTGTCCATTAATAGTAATATTAATATATGGTGATAGAAATAGAATATATGGTGCAAAATGTAATTTTCTGATATAATAAAAGCATCGTAATCATGTTCTTGTGCACTTTTCCTTCATTAGAAAAACTTCTTTTAAATTGTTTAAAAACATTTATCATTCAGAGATGTGATGATCTTTTGTAATATTTTTTTCTACCTTTTCATGTCCCACTGTTGGGCACATGTCTCCTTTAACAAGAGAGAGAGAATTATGCCATATTCCACTACGCTGGCCTAGTGCCGATTGATAAATCCATCAATTATTATTTTATTAGCATAGGCATATTTATGCAAATAATTTGTCTTTATTAGATTTCTCGGCTATAATAATATGATTATAGATTACATTGTGATCTTTACTTTATCAAAGTCAAAATATTAATGGAGTCATTCAAAGACATTACAAGAGATTTTTTCTAATAATAGTTATGAATAAATCCTCCATAAACCTACCGCACTATCCTATTTATTCGGGTACCTAAGTGATTTAAGGACGGATAAAAGGGATTTTCTTAAGGACCTTACAGAAGTGTAGTAATTATTTAGTGGAAAACCATTACTCATTATACATACTTTCATTTATCGTAATTAGTTTAGTAAATAGTTTTCTTAAAATCGGCATTGAGAGTCGAATGTCACTATGAATTATGAAATGTAATGATGATTCATCTTAGTTACAGTTACCATCTAAGCACTGGTGTTATAAATTGACTTGCATTCGTTACTTCTTATCACAAAATATTGTTGTTTGGAATAATACAATCACTGAAAAAACTGTGCGGTTTAATTACTTTGTAGTGATATTGGAAGTACCTGCATATTCTAGGTATTGTTTTTCGTATACTATTAATAATACTGTGTTTAATAATATCAGATGCATTAGTTTTAATCTACAACTAGCAGCCGCCCACGACTTCGTCCGCGTTGACTTTAGTTTAGGTATTTTTTTCTAAAATAAAAGTAGCCTAAGTTACTTCTTATTACATCAGCCTACCTGTCAGTGAAAGTCCCGTCAAAATCGGTCCAGCCGTTTCAGAGATTACTCGGAACAAACAGACAGACAGACAAACAGACAAAAATTTTAAAAAATGCTATTTTAGTATATGTAGGTATGTACCGTACTACATTCTTATGCGTGTAATACAAAACGGTTATTTTAGTTTTACAGACACTCCAATTTTTTTTATTTGTATGTATAGATGTAAAAATTAAGGAGTAACTGGGGCCATATATTGTGTACCGCCGATGATAAGGCTGTTCTTATGCTGATTATTTTGCATTATTTTTACTTCGTAAAATATACTCGTAGTTCGCTGGGTCAGCTAGTATACACATTTTTATCTACCGTCAATTTGTATAGTAATGTTTTACTAAGTGCTACTTCTGCCCCTCACAAACATATTTTTTGTAAACATGTAAATTGATAGTAATCTTTTTAAAACTCGCATTTTAATTAAAACTATCATCTATCTGTATTCGTTTATGTATATATTATGTATATGTATATATGTAGGTTGCGTAGTGTTTATATATATTTTTTGCTATGTTTGTGTATATATGTAATGATATAGTATATAAGTATGTATATACTCATTTTTGTTGTAATAGCCTGTTCATTATTAAGCCTACCTAACATTCTTATTATCACCCAGGGTTGAATAGTAGGCAATGCCAATGGGCATTAACTTTAACCCTTTGTGAATGAAGAGATTATTTGTGTTTTCATATAAATAAATAAATAAACAAGTAAGTAAATAAAAACTTCTTACTTAACTTCTGTTTACTTCCCGTGCATTTAAATTACTGCCTTATACTACCACATGATACGGATAGTTTGGAAATTGTGTTTCTTAATGAAAGAATGGTACTAAAATATTTTCTTATTGAATTATTTAAAAAACCTTGAGCACCTATTGTTATACATTTAGTTTGAAAATGTTCATCCGGTTCATAAACTGTGTTGCATCTAAAAATAAAACATTATTGAATTATAGTTGATCAGAAAAATGTGATACAAAGAATTCTTATACCAGTCCCTGTATCCTGCCTACGTTAAATAGAGCAAACTTAATGTTTGAGGAAAATCTGGACAGGAGCTCTCTGCTAGGAAGCATTTATTTTTTTATCCTGCATGATATACCTATATATTTTATGGCTGTATCGAAAGATGCGAGGTCTGTGGATATGGTACGGTAAACTCTCTGATCTATAGAGCTAACAATGTTTGCGTCAGAACGGTTTTTTTGTTGAATCAAATTTAACTATGATGAATCATATTCGTGTGTTTTTGGAATTGAGATTATTCGACAAATCTAGCATTTTAACTTTGCTGTATTAAAAGTTCTCTACTTCATTGATAAATTCCAAAACTAAACTTTTGCGGCAACGCGCCAAATCATTTATTAAACCTTTACACAAACAAAAAAGACTTTAGTAGGTGGTAGAACTATTATGGTTCGCCCGGGGAAGTACCACTGCTGCACTCACTTCTGCCGTGAACCAATTCTATTGTGTTTCGGTGGAAAGGTGCAGTTGCCGGCCACACTTACATGAGGCGACCACCAGCCTCCGGAGTAGCAGCGCAACTACACACGACCTCAGACAAGACTTACCTATGCTTGCTTGAGGTTGTATGTAGATGTCCATGGACTGTAGCAACCACTTAACATCACGTGCCTAGCATGCTCGTCTGCTACACAATTCAAATAAAAAAATAAAAAAGACAACAAATAATTCTGATAAGTGTGGATTTTGTTCATAGACAATTTATTATTATAATTTAATATTAGTGATTAAAAATATATATTAAGAAGAACACTTTACAAATAATTAAATTTTATACGATTGAAAACATTTTTTACGAAGTAGATCTTATATTTTAATGTCTATCTAGTTTTTATTGTAAGCCCAGAACAATTAACTATGTTGCCACAGCTTAAATTTTCTTGATTTATACTGATTTGTATAATACATATTGACAATAACCAAATTTGGTACAACACTGGATTCTTTGATGCTGACTCTACATTTTGACCTTTCATTTCGGGAATTTTTGTTCGATCTCTATCGAAGTTCACGGAACGGAACTGTTTGGGATTTTGAATGAAATTTTTGGTCACGGATTTGAGCACACTCATCTCCGATGTGGGTCATTTTTTACAAGGCCTCAGTTAGAAATGAGCTATGACTAATAGGGTAGACGTGCGGTTATGGCACGTTTGCAATATTTTGCAATCAGTAACCAATAATTCAATAACGAATACTTTAAAGTTGTATGCCACGCCACAAACGTTATACGTAATGTAAAAAATCAAGTGATTGTGAACTTAAAGTTAACATTAGGTTATTCGGTTTTCAATTCCCACAAAAAATTCGTCATTCAAAGACGTGAATTGTTAGTAAATAGCGATCTATGAACGAGGCGCCCATATTTACAAAGCTAAATATGGTGATAACTCGAATAACTGTCGACAAAGTTACGTGTCGGCAAACAGCGAACGGACGCGGGATAAACCACCCGGATTCGGATCGCAGAACTGTTCCTAGGAACTGAAATATTTACGTCACTTCCGATCCAAATATAACAATGCATTCATGAGCTTATATGAATGAATACGCTTAGTTTTCAAGCAGGCCATGCGATTTAGTTATCCAATGTCGAAATATTTTCTGGGTTACACACTCCGATGATGAATAGAGCTCGTGCTCGAAGCGTGCTTTCGCGCCAATAAAATCACTTGTTTACGAGTGACTCACAAGGAATGCGATATAACATGAGAATAATTTTTAATACCTCGCTACAGATATCAAAGTCACATTTTAAATTCATAGTGACATTGATCTTGGTTCTTGTAATTAATCTATTAGGAGATCTGTTCTCGATCAAGTTCAATGCTCTACAGTCAACATAGAATAAGTACTCGAGAAACAACCTCACTCAAGGTCTTCATTCATTGAGCGATACGTCAAGTTCATTGATGATTGTACGCTTGTGTTAGTGACTGTAGAGTCGTGTAACGTCAAACACAGGTGCGTAGTGTAGAATAGTGTGCGATCGATAAATGGATGGAGAGTTCAATTTCTGTCTATCTATTAATTACTAGGTATTCCTTCCGGTGTTTGCGTTGAAGGTCATTGAACGAGACATGAACTATTATATATGTCAAAGTTGACATACAAAAAAACAGTATGTAAAATGTAAGGAATTAAAGGTATAAATGTTATTTTATTTTTTACTTAAAAAAGGATTAGTCCACGTCACAGATTATAAAATATGTATTAAAACATATTTTAAAATTAATGTTATTTGATATAATTTGAAAATCTAGTGATATTTAATTGATTACGATTTTTCTATTGCCGTGCATGCCTAAGAAAAACTCATAATTTCTTGAAAGCATGATGTCCACCAATCCGCATTTGACCAGCGTGGTGGACTATGGCCTCAATCATACTTGTGAGAGGAGACCTGTGCTCAGCAGTGGGACATAAAAAAAGATTGAAAAATCCACTTGGATGAAGTCGCGGGCACAGGCAAGTAATTTAAATGCGTGTGCGTTTGTGACAGGACGCTCCACAATAGCCGGAATAGGAAGCGACAACGGCAAAATGGGCGTGCAGACTGACTCCCCAGACAATGGGTGCTTACATGCGAAGCCTGGCTGCTTGACACTTGTGGATTAATCGGTGCCGATTGCCTGGACTGATTGCCACAGACTTCAGTTGCTATTGCAGAGTGCCTGTAAAGTATGTTTATAATAAACTAGGCTTCCGCCATCGGCTTCGCCCGCGTGGACCCGTTAAATGCGTCTCCGTAGGATAAAAAATAGCCTATGTGCTATTCCAGGATTCCAGCTTTATTAAAATCATAGGCGTTTAGCCAGTTGCTTCAACCGCGTTGACCCTATTACCCGTTTTCATGGGAATGAAGCATTTGCCCGCGGTCAAAAGTAGCATATGTTACTCAAGGTGAATGTAGCTTTCTAACGGTGAAAGAATTTTTGAAATCAGAACAGTAGTTTTTGAGTTTGTTCATTACAAATATATAAATATAATATAAATACAAATCTTTCCTCTTTATAATATTAGTATCTATAGAAGTTTATATTACCTGCTTAATATGACGTTTATTCATTAAATACATGGACTCTCAGTAGCACGTATCATGAGAATGAGGCAATTGATAAACGTAGTATGGCGCTTAAAACGACGTAATCATTTTTTAAATTGATTTTTATTAGATTTCAGAAACACTCGGCTGAGTTGTAACGCATGTAATTTTAAATCAACAATTTATGAAAAAATATTTTTACATTCAATGAAAACTAAATTATAATTATTTACATTTGATCATTATTTATTAAAGATTGAAAGTATCGGCGTCGTGCGTCGTTCTGACATATTTTTTAAATAAATGCTTAAATGTTACTGCCTCACATACTCGTAGTTTATTCACATTGTTTAAACTTTGAATTGTAATATTATAAGTTTTATCTTACTTATTTACACGTGACTTGATACGAATTTGTGTGACATGATATATTTATTCAAGGATTATTTTACGCATGAACAATTTAATTGCTTTTGAGGAGGAAGTCCGACGAACTTCACACTAATAGATTTACCTGTTAGCGTCTGTACCTACCCATCTACAATGCGATTGTTATTCCGGTATTATGCAGTTTAGATGGTACATTGAGTGTACCCAAATTCCTTGATCAGGTTCTTGCCTCCACGTACTAGGATTTGCTTTTTGTTTGCTAAATGATTGAAACAATGGCGGAGTCCGAGGCGGCTTTACGCATAGACTGTTTTCTGCTCCGATTGTATTATCGTTATGTGTGAGTGGACGGCGGAAATCCTGGTTCGTCCGGCTATTTGAAGAGTTCAGCTTATTGGTGGGCGTTGACTCTTCTTAGTGATGTCGATAAATAGATTGTCACACTATAATGTGTTAGTGAATGGATGCCTTTTTTTGTATCGCGATACGCTTCTATAGTTAGTAGTAGTAAGAAAATTAGGTAGTTTGCTATTAATCTTAAATATTAATAACGCTGACTTTGTCCACGTGGATTTAAGTTATATATTTTTTTAAATAAAAGCAGCCAAAGTTACCCCTTATTATATCAGCTACCTGCCAGTGAAAGTTCCATCAAAATCGGTCCAGCCGTTTCAGAGTTTAGCCGGAACGAACAGACAGAAAGACAGACAGACAAAAATTGTAAAAAATGTTATTTTGGTATATTAGCCGTAAATACATTCATATTATATGCATGAAGTAAAAAGCGGTTTTTTTAATATTACAAACGGACACTCCAATTTTATTTATTTGTATTTCTATAGATGATGTTAAAATTGTCATTGCAAAAAAACTTTATTGTGCTGCAAATATTGGTACAAATGGTTTTTTTCTTATTTTTAAAAAGGAAAAAAATTAAGATTTTGTAGGTAAACATTAAGTATACATAACTTATAATAATCCACTGACGTAATTTTGTCATAGGAATTAAAAGAAAAAAATATGTTTCGCATTTTTTGAGTGGTTTCAAATATTTGTCGGCGTATTTATCGGCGTGTGTACGGTCGTTTCGGAAACCGCGTTTCCACGCGCGCTACTTTTTGTACCAGAAAATGTCGAATCTCGCTGTTTAGCGCTTACAGGCGCTTCAACAAACATTATTTACATTTTAATATATTTTTATTTTACGAGCGTAAAATACACTAGACCGAAACCGCTATTAAACCTTTTAAAATTTACTTATTTACCAATTACAATTATATAAAAACCTAAATATGATACCCTCACAAACAAATGATATACTTGATGACGTTTTTAAGGATTCATCAAAACTATTGACGAATTCCAATATCTATAAGATAATACATTACAATCTGTTCAAAACATTACAAACATAACACTTGTGAAAAGCATGATGACGCCCCTTTTATCACCAATTATACGTATTATCACTGAGACACCAGAAATCACAACTGACGTAATAAAATGTGTTATTAATACTGAAAACAACAAGTTTGTTATGTATTAAAATGTGTATGCTATTTGCACCTAACAAGCGTTCATCAACCGTATTTAAATCAAACAAATCTACGCTGCATGTAATAATAAGGTTTCTATTATAAATAATATCACCATTAACAAATTTCATGACGAGTTTTGGCGGGAAGTCGAAAAATACATATTGTGCTCTTGTTTTATTTTCATTTTCTTGGTGTATTTTTGAGTTCAGTATATCGAATAAAGTTGATGGCATTTTGTTTGATATAGGTTAATTACAGTGCTTGTGAAATAGAATAACAGTGCTAAAATGTGTTTTTTCTGCTTGCCTCCAAAATTCCATCGGACACGTTCTAGTAAAGTAGCCATCGCTTTACTTGAATGTTGGACAGACTAGCTAGACTGACTGATTACTGACGACTTACTTACTGACTTTGTTATTACTTCGTCCAGTTTCATTGAAACTGGCAAAAAATTGATGCAAAAATTATACTTGACGCTGGCAGTTTGAAATTGAAAAGAAAAAAAATTTCATGACCTATACGGCTTCTATTGAAAGCTCGTACGTGGCACACATTCATATGTTATGTGAGTGTGTATTATCTATAAAGCACACATTGGTTATACAACGTAAGTCGTGTCGTGTACTACACATTAAGCATGACGTCGCCCCACTTGAAAAATGTATTACCTAGTGTGAACAGTGACAGCGCGCCAGCTTTCGTTACTTGGTGTATATGTTACCGTAAAAGTTCATTCTACGGTTAATCTAAAGATTTTCCAGTAAGACCTAATATTTACCAACTCATAATGGTAAGAGTCCGAACTGCTGCAAAATTATTTATTTCGAACTATTACCATCATTCATACACATGTTTTCTCTTAGAGAACTTTACAAAATCTTAGGTTTCACCTCAGAGACAGGTAAAATAAACGCTCGGAAGGAAGACAAAGGCTTAAGTGAATGTGTAAAATAAAATATTAAAAAAAAAACGAAAATACAATACTTTTTTAACGTCCAGCCTGTAATAGGGCTTGTCTACATATTGAACATTAAAATTTTGATCTTTACTTGAGATAAAACCTTAGAGCATCAAGGTATGACAGGTATGACACCCGTCAGAGAGGAGTGGCCTTTACGGGCGAACCCCTCGTCCCAACATCCATGCACAATGTGCCTTCTAGTTATACAACTAGTGTGTCTGTGTGTGTCGGTGTCAGTGTTGACGGTACATAGAAAATGACGTTGTTAATTGAAATTGACTTATTTAGAAATGTATGCGTCTTTAGATATGAAAAAATATTTGTGAATGTATGAAAAAATTAAAATGTGTGCGTTCTTCCCCCGCACCAGATTTGGCACAAAAATTATGTTTTGAAGCGCGGCGCTATGCCGTCTCTACTGAAGGGTGAGTCAGTAACTTTTATGCTCTAAGGATAAAACCTAATTTATTACCAAGCGCACTCGAATAATGGTAGAAATTAAAAATGAACGATGATTTCTGAACATTCCACAACGTGTTGATAAATCTTAGGTCTTATAGGAAAATCTTAAGATTTATCATAGTATAAATTTTTACAATAACATTATATACAGATTAAAGCTTTTTTGAATATGATATTTTAAAAGCTTTTATTTAACTTGCAATGTATGTGTGTATGTATGTTTGTTCGGGTGGAATCTTGCTACTCAATTTTGAAGCAGATTTCTTTAACCGATTCAGCTGATTTTTTATATTCCTTTAGTTTGGATGACAATACACGATAAGCTGTCTGACGTCATTCTAAATCTAATATGGCCGACCATCCAAGATGGCGGAATGGTTATTTTTTATGCACTTCTACAATATGAGTAGCAAACGTAAGAACTTGTTGAGAATAACTCAAAAAATTATGTGACGTCTTTCTAAATCCAATATGGCGGAACATCCAAGAAGGTGGAATAGTTATTTTTACGCCCTTCTGCAATATGAGTATCAAATGAAAGGGCTTGCCGAAAATAATTAGAATTACTAAAAAGTAAAAAATTAATTAATAGCAAAAATACCTTTTTTTAAAGCTTTTATTTAAATGCTCTAGAAAGAAGAAAGGTTATTGCGCATTTCACTTTAATTAAATACTTATAGATACTTACGCAAATCTCACGACAAGCTTTTATGATCATATAAATTGTGTATACCTAATGAGGTTATAAGTTGAAAGTTAAAATTTTAAAGGAAAATTTTATTTTCTTCTTTTTAGAGTATTTAAATAAAGGCTTTTAAAAAATAGGTTTTTTTGCTTTTTTTTAAAATAAAAACAATACACAAGAGAAACACAGCCATGAGATGTGTTTAAGATGTTATGTTATTTTCATTTCTAAGCAAGACGGCAATCATATGTGACCTTCACGTGCATTCGTCATGATCGTGTCTGCGATATGACAGGTTGTAATTTCGGCAGCTCTAATCTAACCAGCTTTTTGTGACTCCCGGCGTACAGGGTGCATTCGCACAAATTACATCTCTAATCATACCTTTAGCCAAAAACCAAATTTTCCCGATTATCTTTTGACAGAAGGGATTTCAACAAGGACCTTCATTAGCTGGCAGAACCCAAAATATCTAGGTCACGAATACTCACTAGCCCCAGGCTGAAGCATCGAACCTAAATACTAAATTATCAAACTTTGGCTAATCATTAGTTAAGGTTGCAGAACTCCTTGAAAATAATATTAAATTGATTGCATTTAATAGGCTTCATGCATGGCCCGGCGGTTAGCATAAGTAGAACGCAAATGATCTATGCAACTAAGCCAAACGGGTGCGGTCGGGTGTGAGATGGGTGACCGCTAGTGGCTAAAAATTTCGTGCTTCGGAGGGCACGTAAAGCCGTCGGTCCCGGTTGTTGTCGATGATAACAGTCGTTAAACCTTGTCGGAGGCCTTATGGGCGGTTTGAAAACATCCGACAGCGGGTTGGCCACTAATCCGCATCTCCACCAACCCGCATTGGAGCAGCGTGGTGGAGTAAGCTCCAGGCCTCCCCAATAATGGGGAGAGACCCGTGCCCAGCAATGGGACGCAAAAAGGGTTGCAGCCAATAGGCTTCAAGTTTGACTTATAACATAACTTTTTTTTTATTAGTTTAAATAATTTACAAAAGATTATCTCTGTTTCAGATTCAGCTTGCAGTAATACGGTCCACTCCGTAAGGTAAGTTCTATCTAAGTTCATCTACGTGTATTTTAACTACTTTTACCAGAACTTATTGTTATTGCATATTAAAATTATAAGCAAATTAGACATCGAACACAAATTAAAATTCCTTACTGTTCTCCTGATACAAAAAGCGTAACTTACCGACTGAAACTAAAAAACTACAAAACTTTCCTAAAATGGTAGGTACGTTACTCTTACGTTACTTAACGTACGTTACTTAAAAAAGTAATAATTAGTATCTAACCAGATATACCGCTTTAAAAACTAATGAAAACCCCATTTTAAACAAATGAACTATGTGATACAAACTACGTCAAACAACACTGCTACAGTCATGTATTTTCTCTTTCTGAACAGGCTTTACCCACATGGAACCTTAACTTCAACATAATTATAGCTTTTACTATCATATACAGTCTTAGAGCATCACAAGTATTGACTTGAGTCCTTTGATGCTCTAAGTATACCGTACAATCTATGGCTTCAATCATATCAATACCATAAAAAATTAAATCTATGTTCATACTCATATCAATCTGACATAACGTTGACTTTAGTGCGTTCAATCAATTAAGTTTGAGTACGTGCGAAATTTGGTTTTGGTATTTTTGATATTTTTCGTGCTTCTATTTTTGAGGAAATTATATATTTACGTCAGATTATGTTTAGATATCATGTGTTTTAAATTGCTGTTAATATTTGATGACGTGAGTGTGACTTGTGGTGAAGTGAGGAAACAAGTCTTCGTGCTGTCATCATGTTGAGCGAATGGTTTCAACTCTGCGAAAGCGTTCAGAACATTTTTCAGGTATTGTGTTCATCTTCATTCATGTAATCAACATCTTCAACCCTATTAAGGCCAATTAGTATAAAATCCACCACGAGCAAAGCGTGGGTTGGTGTACTTCCCAAGTCCTTTGTACTATTATAAGGCTTATCTCAAGCATTTTATCGGCGTCGCCTGACGAGATGATCTACGTGATCCTTCTTCAAGAGCTTCACCAGTCGCCCCAAGGTGACGAAGACTGACCGAGTTATCCCAATAAAAGTACGTGAGGTAAACCGTAAGAGGCTACATACGAACTCAACCTGAGTTGTGTCGGTGGCAGATTTATCCACTATATTTTTTTCGGTAGGTCACTCAGGAAAAATCACTGGTTGGACCAGCAACCTGACGAATCAATATCTTATCTTATTTGTCCTGAATAGTAGTTATTTTAGTCCAATTTTAAAATAAATTTTACATAGAGTTGAGCGCTATTATTCGAACTCCGATCCCCGGTATGAAAGTCCAAGGTAGATTTAGAGCGAAAACTATTATGTAATAAATTTATTTTTATTGATTTGAATTTTCTTTGATCATAATTTATTTATTTATTAAATAAATGTACATGTACAAAAACTCATGTCTCATAAGTGATCCTGTCGCCAAGTACCGTTGCACTAATGACCACGCGCATGTCGTCAAGGAACTCTCCCAATGACAATTTTCACACAGCTACTTTTCAACTCCATAGGTTCATGTACGGTCAGAGGCGTCCACGGGTTTTTTATTTAAAATAGGCTACCATAACTATTTCAAATAAAATTTAAGGTCTTTTCGTCTTTTCGTTTTACCAAATAAAGTACAAAAAACCATTACTATTAATGTTAATAATTTTTAACAAACTATAAGTGCGTACCTTTTTAAATGTATGTAGATAGAAGTGGGTGGAGAACTAAGAATAGTACATTCCTTTTAGTAAGTATTCTCGAAAAAATTAATATTTTCAAGCAAGTGAAATAATTACTTACTTATATAAATAATGTCTTCTTTTTTTACTTATATAGGTACTTGTTACTTTTATTACAAGGGATAAAAAATATTTATCCAATAATTAACAATTCTTGTTGATTCTACAACATAAAATATTAGAATCGTTGGAAATTTCAAAAAATATTTAAAAACCCATATCTGCTCCTTGACAAATCTGTATTGACAAAGAACCGATCTTTTCCCACTCGAGTTTTTACCACTATAATGACTTTCGATTTAATTATTACTTACCAGGCTAATTACTACATAATTTACCGTCGGTCAAGTAATGTTTTAATTGAGCGTACATCTGTTTGTCTTTACTTGCCAATTACTAGTGGCGACATAATTATTACATTAACCGACCCGAAACCGTAGTAACTTGGAAAATGTTTTAATTAATAACAGTATCGTTCGGTCCGTAAATGAGCGGTTTTTAGTTTTTGAATCGCGTGATCAAGCGGCGATGGCCACTGTGAGTTGATAGCGTGTGACTGCTGAGAGAAATGGTTTCCGAACGAGCACAGCGATTTCGTAAAGCTCGAAGTTTTAAATTCGAAAATGGGGAACAAAAAGAGATCCGAGGGGCCAACCGCGGCGGCTGCCCACCCAGTCGGCCGGCTCGCCGCTCGTAATGCAGCTCGGCCGCGGTCGTTGGCGAATACCGCCAATTCCTCCGCCATATCTCTCCCTAGCTCACAAGACTTATAATCCCCCGAACCACCATACGATTTTTTACCCTACCCCTCTCAACTTAAAACCCATTTTCTGTTGCACCTATCTTTGCTAATTTTCCGACTGAGATAATGATTAAATTGTTTCGGCATGTCAAATCAAACGAAATTATGCTGTTATATCTTGTTTAATAGCGGTACGTTTACATTTGTTTCGTACATACCAACATGGATACTCCCGAGTGATTTCTCTTTTAATGGATTCAATATGATTTTTATTATCCGCTGTCATCGATCATCTTCTGCGGTCTATCTGCAGTATATCACTTTTTAAAGTTATCTAGCATTTTTTTGTGGCCAAAAAGTAATAATAAAATTCTATTCTTTTATATTAAACAGATTCTTTTACTAGTATACACTTCATATTTAAAAAAAATTAAATACCGAAAAGCACATTGTTGAGAGTTAAGTCGTGTATTGTGTAATGCTTAAAAATAACTTTTACAATATTCCCCGTTAAAACATACTTAACAGAAAGAAAACATAACATTCGACTATTCTTTCTATAATACCTGTATAATATGAACAGGATTTAATTATAACAAGTCGATGAATTCAGTTTCTAATAGTATTTTTGTTTTAACCTTCGGCATACAACGTGGGGTATTTTTAACCCCAGCTCCAGAAAAATACGTCGACTTGTAAGTAATAATCGAGCAATAACATTGAAATTCCCAGTAGCTGGGCGTTAAAAGTTGCCGTGTCGACTCGTGACCTTGGATCAGTGCTACGCGGAACGCGCTCGTGTGTGCATGCGCGTATAGCGGGTCCCGGTGTTTTTAACCCCACGTTGTATGGGACGGTGCTGAAAAAATTGTACTGATTTAGATAACGAATGATCTCGCTAGAATAAAGAAACTTGTTATTTATATTTTTTTATAATGTTACATATTTCTAGTTTTATAATATTGGCTTAGACTAAAAGCTCCTATTAATATAAAAGACCCACGTGTTTTTTTTAGATATAAGGAAAATTCGTTGAATTTTAGGAGAACTTTTGTATTTTGTGTTCTTTTTTATAATTAAAGTTTATTTTCTTAATTATTTTGCGTTTTAATTATTACTTTATAACTAATTAAGCCAAAAACCCTATCTAAGCTGTTGTATTTAAACAATACCCTTAATACATAGTATATTTACTAGGGGTTATTTTAACCCCACGTTGTACGGGTAAGGTTTTTTTTTCACCTTGTATGCCGAAGGTTAAACTTACAAATTAAAAATATGAATTTTCGTTTAACAAGATTAAAAGAGATTTCCACGTGTTAAAAGTAGATAAGTGTTAGCAATGAAAGATACTTAAGTACCTACGTTGCAAAAATTAAAAATGACTGTAATAGTGAAGTAATATTCTAATTTATCAGTAAATCTCAAAATGTATGTGCTTCGAAACGTACCTATTTCTGCACTATACATATTTTTATACCTAATCATATTTATTTCTGAGTTTTTATACATTGCATTAACGAAAGCATAAAGGCCCTTAGCTAGTTCTGAAGCTGGCTTCGCCAGAATACTCTGGAGGATACCAACGTCTGCCATATTTCTAAAGCAGTTTTGATGCCTTTCCATGGAAAGGTGTGATAGCTAATACTAAAAGTAACAGTCAGCCTCCGGAGGAAATTTTTCTATTTTATTGTTTTAAACTAAATATATTTATTTTTAATCTTGTATTTCGATTTATTGTTCTCGGAATAAGATAAACTCATGAAATTATTGTTTTGCCATGGATTGTTTATAAGTATCCAAAGTTGCAATTAAATCTGGGTCAATTTGGGTGGGTCCATCTGGGCCATTCTGGGTGGAAATCCAGTTCAAAGGAGAGTTACAAAACAAGCTCGCAAACATACAGGTGAAGCTAATAAGCGTGTTAAATATATACTTTTGCCAAACAAGGCACGCGTCAAGGATATTAAACTTGAATGACGATAAACTTGATTCAGTTTTTAAAGCCATTGTCCTGTTATTAAATTAAGATAAACAAAACCACTGGCTCATTAATAGATTAATTATAATTAACACGCCACGTAACATAGTGCGACGTAACAGTTATTTGATGTTGCGGTTAATATTTTATTCCTCATTTGCTTGTAGTACTTACAACACACGCCGAGTTATGCAAATACCTATAATATTAATTTTACTTGACATAGCAATCATTAGCAATTTCACTGGGCTGAGATTTGGATTATTTAGTGTAGAATAATACAATAGTACCCGGATGACCGGGCGATGCTCGGATAAAACAATAGATTTTCTTTATTTAATTTCAAACAATCATTGGCTTAGTGTTATTTAACAACGCCATCAAAATAAATCCCAATTTTAAAAACATCGTCACAAAAAACACTGTATGTTTTTGATTTAGATTTGCACCCGGGTCACTTGCTTCGCTGTCAACCTACTTACATATTCGACCAAGGAAGTTTTAATTCGAATGCGGATTTTTTTAAGATCTCTTTCAAATCGACATTGTCATATTTTGTTTGAACGGCGGTCTACGCCACAATATTAATATTAATACTCTCCAATAGAAGTCAGGAAGAGTCATAGTTTTCAGTTTATATTTAAGTTGATTAATTCGTTAAAAATACGGATAAAACTACAATTTCTAAAAATGAAACCTAGCTGGATCGATTTTCACCTCCGAAACCTACTCAAACCCTCATTGGAGCCGTTTTCGAGTTTAAAAAAATATGTACAAGGATTGCTCGTATAAAGGTATTAGGTTAGATAGACATAAACTTTTCTCATTTTGCTTCTAGTCAATGTATACGATATAATATTATAAGGTACATACATTCTGCGATATAATATAAGGCCATTTCCTTTAATGAATCATCGAAAATCAACGCATACAAAATTTAAAATATTTAACTTACTTTCAAACGTATAAACTAATAAATAAATTGTTATTGTAGATTTTATCCTGTTTTTTATATTAGCTTCCTGTTTATTATTTATCACAAATTAAAATACCGTTTCTAACTTAAAATAGATAAAGTTACTGAAATAGATTAAATAGCATAAGGGTGCCTACTAAGTTTGGTGAGGTAGGTTATGTCATGGAGATGTGTTGCTCTACCCATATTATGAAATGTCGTCACAAATTTTTTAAAGTTAATTAAGTAATTTTTGTAAATTGCACTGAACGAACTTGGTCAAAGCAATATTTCTGATAATGTACGGAATTAACACTCAGACATTATTGGTTACATATATGACGATGAATCATATCAAAGGGAATAGGATCTCCATGCATCGATGCATTTCTAGCGATATACTTACGCATTTTACAGGCGTTTTCCATTGCAAAAATGTAATTTCCACACCTTGAAACACATGAGTGCATTCAAAAGTTAACCTACACCCATAGTACGGACTTGACGTCACGGAATGTAACAATAATTTATTCATCATGGACAGCATTTATCAGGTGTCGCTTATCCATTGCTTGTCTCACTCTTTATTTAAAATAGAAGTAATATTGACTCGCAATGTATATTGAAGTGTACCTACCGGCCATTAGCAAATAGGGTAAAAACTAGTACGGCTAGTAATACGACGAGTACAAGCGTCATACCTGTTCAAACGTAAACTTCCACACCGACCAATTCCGGCAGGACTAATGAGTCATTGGGCTATTACTTAAAGATGGCAAGCTGTAGTAAAATAAGTATCTAAATTTTATTAAAAGCGTTGATTAAAGTAATAAAAAGATACAGAAATACAAGACATACTTACTTCTGGTACATATGTATATAGTAAAATAAACTATTTTTTTAATATTCAGATTTTTAGAGTTTGGTTATTAATATTAATAAAACAAGAATAAGGTAGGTATATCTGGGTGTTATCACTAAAGGCTGTTATCACTAAAGTAATTATTTTTAAGAAACTACGAGTAATAATAAATATCTTTGGACAATTCAAACAACGCCATCTGATTCCAAACTAAGCAGAGCTTGTGCTTTGGTAATCAGAAAGCTGATAAACATACTTATATAATCCCTACTAATATTATAAATTCGAAAGTAACTCGGTCTGTCTGTCTGTCTGCTATGTTTTCCCGCCTAAACTACTGAACCAATTTTAATGAAGTTTGGAACACTGATATAGTGGACCTTGGGAAAGAACATAGGATGATTTTTATCCTACGGGAACCTATAAAACGGGTCCACGCTGGCGGAAGGCTAGTTCTAAATACATACTTAAATATATAAATTAACACCCAGACACAGAACAAATAGTCATGTTCATCACACAAATATTTGTCCTGGGTGGGAATCGAACCCACAACCTCACGCTTCGGAGTCGGCTCATCACCCACTACGCTACGGAGGCTGTCAATGGAGGCTGTAAAATGAGAATAGCAATAGCTACATAATGTCATTCTAGCCAAAGCTATAAACTTCATAAGTAATCAAAGGCTACTTAAAGACTCTCGTTTAATATGTGTGAAGACATTCAAGAGCCTTAACATCTACATGATGACACACAAGTATTTATCTAATACACCGTAGCAAACACCATTACATTTTCTCAAGCCAATAATGCGTCTTCATCTTGTTTAACAAGACAAGAATAGCCAAGTTCGCACTCGAACCGGAAAGGGGAGTATTGTTGACGCGCAATTTATCACACAAAAATGCAATGATACGTCTATTGACACCGTTTCTAAACGTAATTTCACGGCGTCCACTTGTTAAAACTACAATGTAGCTACGAACGGCGAATGTTATGCGCACTCCGTTTGTGATGCCGATAGGGCTGTCAACGATTTTTTCTATACAAAAGCTTTCGCGTGCTTTATTTTCGCTGCAATTTTAACAAAAACTATATTTCTGTCTTCTATCTAGTTTTTGTCTTCTATCTATTTTATTCTAGATTTCTGTCTTCTATCTAGTTTTTTAGTATCTCCAAAAGATGTTCAAATAGGGATTTTTAGACCACTGCCTTTAAGAGCATAAAATTTGACAAAGAAATGAAAAACATAATGGAACCTTACGTACTTATCTCCTTTTAAAATTGTAAAATATTCGTTGTTTGGTTTTGGAGGAGAGTAAGACCACTAATATTTCCATCCAGATATTCAAAGTCAGCTATGCGATATTCAATGACACTTGTTCGGTATTTGCAGCTTCGAAGCTTGATAATTAAAATAACTTTTAAAAATATGTGAAACATTGGTCATTTTAATTTAAATATAAGACAAAATAAAGAGTAGCAACCCTATCATCCGGTAGTGCTCCCAACAATGTGACAATGCAACTGAAATTTCTTAAGCAGTCGCACGCTAGTTTTTGTGGGGAAACTTTATAGACCTCCTCGGAGCGGTTCGAAGCCTATTACCGTTAAAATAGAAACAAAGCCAAGAAATAGATCCTTTAAAACTCTGTCCAATGGCCGACAATGCGCCAATTTATTGCGTCATATATAACCTAGTGAAAGTTAGCCATCTTTGTTTCAAACATTTAGCTGTTAACGGTAAACAAAACAAGGCGGCTGCGTTGTAAAAGAAGTGGCTGGAACAGAAGTCGGCGATTTTATTACCACTCATAAACCGTTTGCGAAAATTAAAAGGTCCTTTACATATCTTACAATAGCTTCAAATTCTGTAACTGTTTCATCTTTCGTTCTAACAAATAAATGATGACAGTCTGAAGCGTGAACAAGCGTGTATGAAACAGCAAATATTGTGACTATCTTTGACTCTACATAATCAGTAGATTACATGAGACACGAGCTATAAATAAATAGAAAAATATCAAATAGGAACTCCATATCGAGCTTTTAAATTGTTTAAGTTTCAGCTTGATTGCTTTTGCAATGTTTTTCTTACGTAGAGTATAAATAATATTCATTACAATATATTTTTCAATTACTCATAGATTGTTGAACTACACACACGAAGAGAGTTAAAAATTCAATCCGGGTTCGTTTTTGTATGATGTGGACTGTCGATAAAAGCATCACAGTATTAAACATTTTAATTAGATGACTTAATAGTAGGCATTCGATTGTTCCGGGTAAAAACCGGGGTGACCAAAAAACATGACAACAAGCAGTTTTTGCGTACATAGTTACATGCAGGCTCATGTAGTACACGAGCTCAGAAGCTATTTTACAGTAGGTAAGTATGGTACAATATAGAGGTAATGTATAGCATCGGTTGTCTATACTAATATTATAAAGAGGAAAGATTTGTATTTTTTTATGTTTGTAATGAATAAACTCAAAAACTGCTGTTTTGATTTCAAAAACACTTTCACCATTAGAAAGCTACATTCAGCCTGAGTAACATAGGCTACTTTTTACCGCCGGAAAATGCTTCATTCTCCTACATGAAAAAGGGTAATATGGTCAACGCGGTTGAGGCAACTGACTAAACGCCTATGATTTTAATATAGCAATAAAGCCTGGAACAGCACATAGGCTATTTTTATCCTACGGGGACCCATTAAACGGATCCACGCGGGCGAAGCCGCTGGCGGAAGGCTAGTAATGTATAAATTTACAACATAGGTAGTGTCTGTCAACCTTCAATTTGAGAAATTACTTTTTAAAGTTAGGGAATTTAAAATCATCCCTTACAATAACTGGCAAGTCATAATAGTACCTATTTTGAGACGTTGCTGCCTACTCAATATCTTAAGTGTAGGTATTAAATTGCTATTCGTTATTATTTTTTTTACGATCTTGTAAAAATTCCAAAAACTCCAATTTTAAAAAACAACTCATGAAAATTTAAGTGCAAAATAAAAAAATAAAAAATTGTATTTTGGTATTTTTATATGTATTTTTTATATTTGGTGTTATACTGGTATTTTTATAATTTCTTCAGGTCCAAAATTCTGAAAAACCCAAAAAATCATAACTCAAAAACTATGAAAAATTGCAGAAAATACATGGGGGTAGATAGAACTCAAAGATATAACTTCTGCGTGACACTATTTTTTCGGACACCCTAATGTACTCATATAGCGATAACTATGTTTAAATATCTGTATTTCTCAAACTGTTTTCTAGTTTTACTAATATTATAAATGCGAAAGTAAGTTTGTTACTCTTTCACGCGAAAACTACTCAACCGATCATCATGAAACTTTGTACATATATTCTTGGAGTTATTAGAAGTAAATTAGGATACTTAAAAAAATAACGCGGATGAAACCCCGGAGTACAGCTAGTATTTCAATAAATTTACCATAAATTCTCAAACATCATAATTATAACATTTTACAACTTTGATTTAATTTATAAATTTCAAATGGATTTTAACGATCCAGTAATAAATGACAGCCTCACATTTATGCTGAAACCATAGAATTATCTTTTCCAATATCTTTGGCTGAAACATTGTAAATTTTTCCAATTTTCGAATTTAGAGATGTCCTCAAATAATTTCCCAGGTTGAATACTAAGTATGTATTAATATCCGATACGCAGGTAGCCTCACCCATTCACTTTTAGTAGCTTTTGTGCTTCTCGTAACTTTTATCTCAGCTTCATACTTTTTGCTTCACGCCCTGTTAAACATCCAGTTAACGAATAAGAACGATTATGTTTATGATAATATTGCAAATTACAATGTAAATGTAATGTTGTTCACTCCTCGTAAAATTGTGCGTTGTTCTACTGCGAAAGATTTGAAGTAGATATGGAAAATTAAGTTGTTTACTTTTCTTTTCATTGAAATGAGGGTGATTCTATTCTATTATTGTTCTAAAGTCGATTGGTGAAACGGAACTTTATGCTCAGTATTGCCCTAAATTTGTACTTAGTAAAGCGTTCCCTTGTTCGTTGTTAGTGAAAATGGCCATAAGAGTCTTTAAATAAAGGGAAACTTTAAAGTTTCGATCTAGGATGTACCACCGTTGCTTCTGCTGTGAAGCAATTCTATTGTTTTTCAGTGGAAAAACGCAGTTGTTGCCGGCCAGACTTACACGAGGCGACCATCAGCCTTTGGTGTAGCAGTGCAACTGCATACGACCATAGATAATAGATGTCCACTTCACACCGCGTGGCCTGCATGCTCGTCTGTTTCTTCATTCAAATAAAATAAATAAGTGTTCCATGCTTAGAAGTAACACTTTATTTTTACAATTTCATTTTATTTTAATAATGGCATCGGAAACTCTGTGCATATTGCCAGCGTCAAGTATAAATTTTTGCATCACTTAGTAGTCATATAAAAATTAGTAAGTCGTCAGGTATCAGTCAGTCTAGTCAGTCAGATGTTCAAGTAAACTAGAAGTAAAGTAAAAGATGGCTACTTTACCAGAACGTGTCCGATGGAGTTTTGGAGACAAGCCGAAAAAACATGTTTTCGCACTGTTATTTTATTTCACAACATTCGTGCACTGTAATTAACCTATATCGAACAAAATGCCATCAACTTTATCTGATATAACTCCAAAAAATACACCAAGAAATTGAAAATAAAACAAGAGCACAACTTGTCCCATTGTCATTATTGACAGTTCTTTCAACTGTCTTGTTTGCTCCATATTTTTAACAAAAAATAGAACCGACTTCAAACGGTTAAAAATTAAATTGTACCCACTTCTTCTTGCTTATGGTAATGACTGTTAAAATTACTTTGGAGTCGGTGCTCAAAGACGTTAAAAGGTCTTTGGCGGTGCCCATTCAGAACGAAAGGTACGTACAACTTTTCACTAAGGTCCTGACTCCAAAAATATTTTTAAGAGTCATTACCACAAGAAGAAGTACCTATATGAAAATAAATTGTTATGCTATAAAATTGGAATGTTCCCCTCGATTTCTCTGGGATCCCATCATCAGACTTTGACTTGGTGACAGTTGGACCACCTCGAGAATGTAATATTTCGAATAAAAAACCATTTATTGAAAGAATTCGCTCTCAACTCCTAACCGTCGCAGTACCTTCCATCATCAGCAATATGAGATGATAATTATAATGCACAAATTTAATATCACTTATGCTTCAGAAAGTATAAGAAAATTAATTTAATGAAATTAAGTATAAGAAAATTCCATCATCAGACCCTGACTTGGTGACAATGGGACCACCTCACGGGTATAAGCATTCGAACTACTTACGAACAAAACAAGAATTTTAAAAATCGGTCCAAAAATGGTGGAATAATCGGTGAAAATACATTAAAAAATACATACAGCCGAACAGTACCTCCTCGTTTTGGAAGTCGGTAAAAATACGTACCTAATCATTGTTTTCATATGCATTTTTACACAAATTTCCAGTATCCAAAATGACTAATCAATAAGATTTTCCAGTTCATCATTTTGTTTTGCTAAAATCAAGGTCGCATATTTAGTTTGGCATCTGTTACAATTTCTTCAGTAATTTCATTCAGCTTGACTCACTACGAATAGCTGCTTTTTCAGTTAGTCATTAAGATTTCAGTTGACTCAGAAACTTGCGGATGTTGCCATACTCTCGATACGTATGAATGTAAAATTAACAGTTAACTTTCTCTCTTACATAAAATTATGAAATACCAGAATAAAAATTTGTCATAGAATGCCGCAATATTGATGACTAGCTATTGGGTATCTCTAAACTAACGCATTTCAATTAAGTAGAAAGCTCAGATAAAAATTTAAATTTAGGTAGAACGCAATTTTATACGATAAATCATATAAAAAGAGGGGATATATGAATGCGTACGGTTTTTCATAAGTTTTCTTCAATTTTACATTATACATAATTATATACCCCATTAAAATTCGTTTTTTTTTCAGTTGTAATTGTGTGTGCTTCATAAGTAGGTATGTTTAGTACATAGTTAAGTATGGGTTTTTAAATGCAGCATAAGTACAATATACCTAAGCGTTATTTATCTGTAATCTAATTAATTAAGTTTTTAACAAAAAAATAGAACCGACTTCAAACGGTAAAAAATAAAATTGTTCAGTACCTACTTCTTCTTGCTTATGGTAATGACTCTTAAAACTATTTTTGGAGTCGGGCCCTTACTAAAATGTCGTACCATTCGTTCTAAATGGGACCCGACAGTACAGACTGTATTGTTGGTTTCTTCAATAAAAAACACTGTTGAGGTCTTGGGTGGTTTATTTAAGAGTATATTTTACAATCTTTGTTAATATTAGTAATTATTCGCTACTAGTACGTGTACTTCCTTAGACAGTCGTGAGAGAAGAGATCTGTCACATTCGATTGACATTTGTCGATGACATAAAATAAAGTAACGTTCCGTTACTACATCATCCCCTTTTACAAAAATTAAAAAAAAATATATTTCTAACATTCAACCCCTTTTACAAATTATTATTAACATTGAACCCCTTTAAAAAAAATAGATTTTATTATTACCACTACATCATCCCCTTTTACAAAAAAAATAAATAAATAAATTCACAATTACTTGCATTTAACCCCTTTTAGAAAAATTACAATCTTATCCTTACTCTTAAGTTCTACTTTTAAGTTAATACATCAGTCTTAATATTATTACAATATTAGGTTAAACTACAGTTAAACACTAAATAAATTACAAGTCTTAATTATTTCAATATTAAGTTACACTACAATTACACATTCAACCAGCGAGCACCTCCTCTGGTGAACCACAAAGTCTACGCTGGTCGAATAAAGAAAGAGGTTCTGGTATAATTTACATTATTTGTGTCTCTTATAACATATGATCTATTACCATTACAAGCAACTATTGTACCTTGTAACCATACATTCTTTTGTGGCTCTTTTTTAAACCATATATTTTGACCCACTTCAAAGTCTTTTTTCATTCTACACGTCTTATTATAATTCTTTATGTTTCTATCTATTTGTTTACTAAATTGATACTGTACATTACTATTTAATTTTGGTTCCAGATATTTATGTGAGGTTATTAATTTTGTTCTTATATTTCTATTCATTAATAATTCACAGGGAGAAAAATTTGTTCCAGTAACTGGTGATATTCTATATTTCAATAAAGCTACTCTAAAATCTGTGTTATCTTCATTACATTTATACATTATCTTTTTAGCTATCTGAACTCCTCTTTCAGCCATTCCATTAGACTGGGGGTATCTAGGACTAGTGTAAGTATATTTAAAACCCCATTCCTGAGCAAACTTTTTACATTCACGAGAATCAAATGGTACATGATCTGATACAATCTCACTAGGAACACCAAAGTTACAAAATAAATCTAGTAAACTATTATTAATTGCACTTGCAGTTTTGCTACTCAGATACTTAATATCTAACCACTTGGAGTAGTAATCATATATTATTAAATAACTTTTTCTCTTAAAATCCATGATATCAATACCTAACTTTAAAAATGGTAAACTAGGAACTGAGTGTGAGATCAATGGTTCTTTTACATTATTATTTTGATAAGTTTGACAGGGGAAACATTTTTTTACAAATTCTTCAATATGACTATCTATATGAGGCCAATAATATAATTTACGAGCTAACTGTTTCATTTTAGACATACCTATATGTCCTTCGTGTAATATTTTTAATGTAGACATTCTTAAACTTTTGGGTACAATCAATCTCTCTTTATAGAATACTAATTTGTCATCAAATGACAAATCATCCTTCAACTTGTGATAACTATGTAAATACTCTGGAATGTTATTAGTCTTAGGCCACCCATTCTTAATATATTCTATTATTTCAGTTAACTCACAATCCTTCGAACTTTCCTTAATTAGGTTGAGCTTTTGCTCCTCTGTACATTCTAAATTCTGACTTAAGCCTACACAATGTATAACTTCATACATATAAGGTTCATCAACCTCATCGGATTCCTGGTATGACCGAGATAGAAGATCTGCTATATACATAAATTTTCCTTGTACATATTTGAACTCTATATTATATTTTAATAATTTAAGTTTTAATCTTTGCAATCTAGGGGAAGGTATATCATGCAAATGCTTTTTTAACAAAGATTCTAATGGTTTATGATCATTAATGATAGTAATGTTTTGACCATAAATATAATAATGAAATTTTTTAGTGGCCCACACCACACTTAATAATTCCTTTTCTATCTGTGAGAAATTTTTCTCTGACTGAGTTAAACTACGAGATGCAAAACAAACTGGTTTGTTATTTTGTAGTAAACAACAACCAATGCCATCCTTAGATGCATCACATTGTACTACAATAGGTAACCTACTATTAAAATTCTGTAAGATTGGGGCTTCAGTAATTTTTTTCTTAAGATTATTATAAACATTTTCATGAACTTCTGTCCACATCCACTCCACATCCTTTTTTAACAACAAATGTAATGGTGAGGCAATATCAGCCATATTTGGAATAAACTTTCTTAAATAACTGACCATTCCGAGAAAAATTTGTAACTGTTTTTTATTAGTTGGACTTTTCATACTTAATATTGCATTTACTCTATCTGGGTCTATTTTCATGCCTTTTTCAGAAAACAGATGACCAAAATATTTTACTTCCTTCAATTTATATTGAAATTTTTTCTCATTAAATCTAACATTATGCTCTAATGCTCTTTCAAAAACTTTTCTTAATATTGCATCATGTTCTTGCTCTGAGTCACTACTTATTAACAAATCATCACAATAGACAATTACTCCTGGTATATCTCCGAATGCCATTTCACTGTACCTTTGAAATATTTCAGGCGCTACTGACAAACCAAACGGCATTCTTAAAAATTTAAAACAGCCATAAGGGCTATTGAAAGTACACAGATCATTTGAATCCTCACTGAGCTTAATATTATAAAATCCATCTGACAAATCTAATACTGAGAAACATTTTTTATTACACAACTTCGACACAATTTCATCTATAGTTGGTATCAAATGATGTTCTCTTATTAATACCTTATTAAGATCTTTCGGATCTAAACAAATTCTTAGTGAACCATCTTTCTTTTCAATAATAACCAAATTACTCACAAAACTTTTTGGGTGCTCGACTCTCGCAATGACCTTGTGCTTCACCAGAGCTTCCAACTTGTCCGCGAGACGCTTCATAAGTGCATTGGGCACTCTCCGTGGTGGTCTCACTACCGGTTGCACACCAGGTTGAATGCGCAACTGCAGAGGACGCTTAAATTCACCCACACCCTGAAAAAGTTTTTTATTCATATTAATAATGTTTTCTTTAGTATTATTACAGTCTTTCTTAGTTTTAATCATATTAATATTATTATTACTTAACAACTTCAGCTCTAATAGCGATTTTAAACCTAAAATAGGTCTCACTTGTTCTTTTATTATTAAAAATTCCAGTTTTACAAACTCATCATCATTAATATTTTTATTATAAACTTTTAAGGTTATTTTCCCTAAAGGAAATAACTTGCCACCACCAAAGACCTCTATTATAGTTCTAGTCTCAGATAAACTGATATTTTTATCATCATCGACTATTTGTTTCAAATCCTGTATACTAATTACATTTATCTGTGCACCTGTGTCACATTTGAAGGTCACTCTTTTATTTTCAACTCTTAATTTTTCTATCCACTCATTATTCTTAATATCTATGGTGCAAACTAGTCATAAGTCATGCACATTATTCTGACCAGATTGATGAACACTGTGAATTTTCCTATTTTCATTTGCAAAATAACAACCTACACTGAAATGATTCATTTTATTACATTTATTACACTTCTTCCCATATGCAGGGCATTGCCTCTGACCATGTTCAGTATTACATTTTTTACACTTATAGAAATATTTATTGAAACTGACTTTATTGTTATTATTTTTAATATTACTATTAAATAACTTGTATTTCTCATTATTAACTATGTTCTTAAAATTATTACTTGAGTACTTAGCTTTATTTTCAGATGAGATGTGTTGCCGGGATGCCTTAATGTCCTGCACCGCGTGAACCTCCGGGTTAGCCAGCGTCTTCAAATGTTCCCTGGACAGCTCCGCAGATCTGCATATTTCTACTGCCTTGTTCATTGTCAAGTCTTTAACTTCGAGAAGTTTTTGCTGAATCCGTTGCTCCTTGACACCGATGACTATCCTATCCCGTATCATGCGTTCTTTCTGGTCTCCAAAATTGCAGTTTTCTGCCATCTTCCTGATTGCTGTATAGAATGCATCAAATGATTCACCCTCTTCTTGCAATCTCCTGTTAAAATTGTATGTGTTAATGACTTCGTTTTGCTTCGGCTTGAAATACTTTTCGAAGACATCCAGTACTTCTTCTAATTTTGCTTTTTCGTCGGTTTTTAACACATTGTAATAAAGCTCCTGTGCCTGTTGCCCGATGCAATTTAGCAGTATTGCCGCTTTCCGAGTTTCTGATAATTTTTCAAAGCCGGCAGCCATGATGAAGGTCCTAAAACTCTGTTTAAATCTCTGCCATTGTGGATAGCAGTTGTCCACGTTGTCCAGATTTAGGCCTTTGGGCATTTTATATTCCACTGCACACGTCATAACGCCTTTCTCGTCCTCCGACATTTTATTATATTATTTGTACTGCAGGCACGCACGTGTTCTTACCGGTGTCCGGCCCGTCCGGAAAAAATTTTTTCTTATCCTTCAAAATCCTTGCGGCTGCGCCATGTATTGTTGGTTTCTTCAATAAAAAACACTGTTGAGGTCTTGGGTGGTTTATTTAAGAGTATATTTTACAATCTTTGTTAATATTAGTAATTATTCGCTACTAGTACGTGTACTTCCTTAGACAGTCGTGAGAGAAGAGGTCTGTCACATTCGATTGACATTTGTCGATGACATAAAATAAAGTAACGTTCCGTTACTACACAGACAGTGGGACAGTACCTACTTCTTCTTGCTTATTATAATGACTCTTAAAACTAGGTATATTGGAGTCGGTGCCCATTTAGAACGAAAGGTACACTATATTTACTAAGACAGGACATTTTACTAACGTATAAATTAATGAAAGAATTTTACTAAGGGCCGACTCCAAAAATAGTTTAAAAAGTCATTACCATAAGCAAGAAGTTGGTACTCAACAATTTTATTTTTTACCGTTTGAAGTCGGTTCTATTTTTTTAGTAATTGTAATAATTCTGTACATATATGTATGTATCAGCATACCTAATTGGAAATTTTTTCACTAAACTTCTAAACTTTAAAGAAATTTACCTTTTATAATCATGTTTATCTAATAGCCATTTTATAGCCTGAAAGAATACTACTGTCTGTCCACCTGAACGTATAAATTAATGAAAGAATTTGCTCTCAGCTCCTCCGTTGAGGAGTTGTACCTTCAATCATCTGCTTAGCAACATCAGGTGATAATTACCGGACATAAATATTTGTATTATGTTAAAAAATATGACTCAAAGAATGTGTGTGCCTATTAAGTTTCAGTGTTTCCCTCGATTTCCCTAGTATGACATCATCAGATTTTGACATGGTAACCGTTGGACGACCTCAGGAATATAAGATTTCGAACAAAAAACCATTTATAGAAAGAATTTGCTCTCAACTCCTAACCATCGTAGTACCTCCTATCATCAGCTCAGCAACATCACATGATGATAATTTGACACAAATGTCTTTTTTGCTTTAGTAAGAATATAAAAATCAATTGATGTGGTGTAAAACTTAAATGTTCCCCTCGATTTCTCTGAGATTCCATCGTCAAGCTTTGACTTGGTGACAGTTGGACCACCTCGGGAGCATAAATTTTTGAACAAAAAAACATTTATTGAAAGAATTTTCTCTCAACTCGTTTTCTCTCAACTATTGTAGTACCTTCCATCATCAGCTCAGCAACATGATGATATTTATACAGAAATGCCTGTTTTGCTTTAGTAAAAATATGAAAATCAATTTATTGTTGTGCTATAAAATTTGTATGTTCTCTATGATTTCTCTGGGATCCCATCATCAGACTTTGACTTGGTGACAGCTGGACTACCTCAGGAATGTAAGATTTCGAACAAAAACCCATTTATTGAAAGAATTTGCTCTCAACTCCTAACCGTCGCAGTACCTTCCATCATCAGCTCAACAACATGAGATGATGATTACTGTGCACACATATCTCTTATGCTTCAGAAAATGTAAGAAAATCAATGTGTGTGCCTATAAAATTTGAGAGTTCCCCTCGATTTCCCTGGAATCCCATCATCAGATCCTGATTTGGTGACAATGGGACCACCTCGGGAGTATAAGCATACAAACAAAAAAAGAATTTTGAAAATCGGTCCACAAGCGTCGGAGTAATCGGTGAACATATATATAAAAAAATAAATACATACAGCCGAATACATTACCTCCTCCTTTTGGAAGTCGGTGAAAAGAAGCAAAGAAGTCGCGAAGACACAATAGGTAATAAGCAGTCTACTATTATAGTCTACACATTACTAGCCTCTGTTAAAAACTTTGTCCGCATTTAAACAAAATTCGTATTTCTAGGTTCAATAGGTTCAAAGGCTCTGTGACTGTGATTCTGTCAGTTCGTCAGTCAGTGCACTTAAATTTATACATCTCCATACCTCCATTATATTTTACATTAGGTGTATTTTAATTTAATTCATTAGATACACCTGAATAAATTCATCCCGCTTTGGCTTCAATATTTGGGTCAATACGGAAAACTTACCACGAATCTATTCTGATTCTTAATACCTATTAGTAATTTCCTGACTAAGCCAATTACATATAAGTAGTTACTAATATGATCACAAAAGTGAACAGTCAAATATCAGATAGGTATCGATTTTGTCAAATCACGGTTGATAGACAGAAATGAGCGTTACCCATTCTGTACAAATATGGGATACGTTGGCCGGATGGCACATTACGTCAGGTTTCAGTTCCGTGAACCTCCATCACAGTAATGTCTGTATCAGCTGAGAGTTTCCTGTTGATAGCGCGATAAATCTTCGCAGGTGTCCTATAGTTACGCGTTACGATTGATAAGAGTACCAGCAGTCGACATGCAGTCTAGCAAGCCACTTCTCTTAATACAACGTACGCAACTACCTACATATTAATGGTTTCTTGGTAGTGCAGTGCCTTCGCTTCTTAATTATGCAACCATTAGGTATAAGTTAGCAAATTATAGTATGTACCTACCGTTATATTAAATGCAAAAGACCAGTGACCCTTATGAGCAAGAAATTAATATCTCGCTCTGGGAGGTCCCAACTTTGAACCTTTGAAAAATTTGCAACTTGTCCAATGCATATGTAGAGTTTGCCATGACTTTTGTAAGTTAGTTTTGCCATGATTTTCCTTAAATAATTAATTAGAAGTAAAGATTACTTATTACACGAATTTATTATTAACCGTACTATTATCCTGAATTCTAATACAATTCTTAATTTATTATGAATATTGTTTAGATTTCTTAGAAACCTACGTAGGCTTAAACAGAAATGTTCAATGAATGTTTTTGCATTGCTAATAGGTACCATAAGAGGCCTATCGGAACTTACTCTCAAGTCCGTTATGGGTTATATTGATAGATAGTTCATTTTCCAGAAATATGACTTTATATTGTAGTCATCGGCAACCTTAACCTCGTTGCCAAACATGAATCTTTCGATGTGTACAAGAATGTATGTTGTTACAAACAATTTAAGGCCAACTACGTACAACTTACTTAGATTTTTTTTATTAAAATGGAGTAGCAGACGAGTGTGATGGTTAGTACGACGCACGAACAGTGGTCGCTGCAGCCTCTATTCGTATATCTACACACAACTTCCAGCAAGTCTCAGTCTTGCATTAGGTCGTTTGCGCTGCTTTCCCGATGGTCATCTCATTAAGTCGAGAGCGCAACCGCACTTTTGTATTGCTTCTTGGCAGAGGCGGATTTACCTTAAGGCCAAGTAGGCCCGGGCCTAGGGCGGCCAGCTATTAGGGGCGGCCATGCTTGGCGAAAAATACACCATTTTAAGTAATAAACGCTCGAATGCTGGCTCGTATGAAGGCGGCGGCGGACGGGGCACGCATCGTTCGTGTGTTTCATTCTCTCGTTCGTTTCGTTCTGATATTATCATTTAAAAATTTATCAGTAATAAATCTGAACTTAATTAAAACATAGTTTTTTGAAACCCATTTACCTACATATTTACAGTGACGGTACATAATTGTATTGTATTTTGTTTATTCCCGGCAAGCACTTATGAAATAGGGGCGGCTTATACTACACGGCCTAGGGCGGCCAGGACTGTAAATCCGCCACTGCTTCTTGGCAGAATTATGCGCATCGATGCTAATTCTCTATTCGAACCATGAAATTTCTACTATTTAAAAAATATACTACATCTAGTCCTGTTTAAGTTTACATGCAAATGCATCATATGAGGTAACTAATGTATGCATTGGCTTAAACTACAGCTTTCCACGACAACACAAAATTCTATAATTTTTACTGATCGGTTTGCAGTAGAACAACGAGCAATGTGACCTACCTTGACAAATAGTGAATGTCCTATTTGACGGATTTATCAGCAAATGTGTGCCGTTCACGCCCAACCCAAACATCGTGTTCGTCATCAGTGACGTCAAAAAGGTTCCCAACGAATACTATCGGTCCCGTCATGATTTCGTGATAAAAGCTTATTATATCTAGCTATATTTACTTTCGCTTGAACGTATTCGGATATGACGCTTCAAGTCCTTTTTTAGCTAAAAACTAAAAAGGTTTCATAATAATAGAGTTTCGTTATCAACACACAAAACTTCAGGGGTCTTGCATCTTGTAACATAATTGGAATAAACTTGACTTGAAGTTGACATCAAATATTCCTAGCCACGCGCTATAATTCCCTTGTGGAGGGTATCATGGACACACGTAAAACACAATGACATGTTATTTCAGATACACTTAGATTTGTTGTACAGTGCATGCGGACTCATTACATACAAATTTTTTTTATTTGACGATTGCGGGCTTACCGTGGATGTGGGTCACCTAAGAACCTATCAATAAATCATAAGTTACTATAATATGGTCAGCAGGAAGTGTACATTCTCACCACCTTTTGAAACTACCCTCCTGGAGGAGTTTTGGCGTAAAGTTGAAAATATAATTTTTCAGTTGGCTACAAAAATCCATTAGACACGATGCGGTAAAGTTTCCAACGCTTTATTTAAATATCTGACTAAATTGACTAATTGATTATTGACGACTAATTAGATTGACTATTGTTACATCGCCTGATAAAATTCAATGAAACAGGAATTTAATTTTCTCGGGGACAAAAACTGTAGATTAGATAGATTTTTAAATGGCTAGCTGCAACCCTTTTTACGTCCCACTGCTAGGCACGGGTCTCTCCCCATTATTGGGGAGGCCTGGAACTTACCCCACCACGATGGTCTAATGCGGGTTGGCGGAGTAAGCATTTTTATATAGACATTGGCAATATCTACATAGCTATGCGATGTATTTACTGAAAGAAGTACTCTTCTAAGCTATCGCTACACGATGTCGTTGACAGTTGCTTACAAAGCTCTTAAGACTCGAAATGTTCGGTATAAACCGGGCCTAATCAATCAGCATTCGGTTAGAAAGAATACGTGTAATACGTGACAAGCTTCAGGAAGTGTTTCATCTAGCTAAAGTCCAATATTGGTGCATGAGTTTACAGGATACTTGGAAATTCGATAAGGACAATTCCACATCACTTGATTCAGGAGAGGAGTCACATTAGTCTAAACGTAATTAATGCATGACTCTACCTAAAACACGGGCTACGTGCGGCTCGAAATTTCACGCTCACGTTCTGTACAAAATGAAAATATTTAAAATATGCAAAAAGCTACCCAACAAATAATTTTGTGATTCAATGACAAACTTGATGGTGTCGAATTTTACCTTTGCTAAAACATAGCTTCATGCCGGAGGTTATAATTCTAAGGGTCAATTTCTCAATCCCCGGATAAAACTGTTCAACGAATCTAAAGCGCTGTAATATGTTATATACAGAGAAAAGCGAGAACATTATCAGACTAATAAGTTTACCTGTTGATTAAAAAATCAGCTCTTGATTAACTTAAAATTACAGGTCTTCAAAATGCATGAAATGAAATAAGTATGAAATATTTTGCGAAATGTATGAAATATGCGATAAACGAATCTACCGATCCTATTGAATTTATAGTTTAGTTAACTATACCATAAACTTTGAAACTCTAAGCTTGAGAGTTGGATTGTCATTTTAACTTGGTTTGGTACGAATATCTACGCTTTTAAAGAAACTTGCTTGATTGCTTGAAGACTTGCTTGACAGACAGATAAACAAGCAGACCGATAGGCGCATACTAAAGTGAACCTATAACGCTTTAGAGGTAAGGAATCCTAGTGAGTCTAAAGTGGTACCCTTATGCTGCTGCGTCACGATGATGGTTTAATTGATTGGAGGCACGTACGCATCACATTTGTCTCATGTCGTCAGCAATCATGACGATCTAATATGAAAAGAATTAGTCTGACTAATGCGAGTACATGGGGTTACCGAACCTTGAAGTTTTTCCTGCAACCATTGCGCAATTTTTTGATAATGTTAATAATATTACGTGATGTAGAGCCACACGCTTCTTAATAAATAAATAAATAATCGTTACATACTCATAGCCCCACAGTAAGGTAATTAATACCCTGTGTCGTGGGTACCATGGACTCATACAAAGACAGAATCACTAACACCCAGACCTAGAACAGAAATATAAACTCATCATTCAAATTTCTGTTTCGCCGGGAATCGAACCCGGGACCCCTCGATTAGCAGTCCGGCATGGTAACCATTGTGTGTGCCACGCGGGTCGTCATAAACTTTTTTATTTTCTGATTTGATTATAGATTTCACACATTTCAGATTATAAGCGATAAAATTCGTTTGCCTACAAGATCAGGTTAGGATAAGGTAAGTAATGTCTGACTATTACATAATTTTAGTAGGTATGTTATAGTCAATGGATTTCGAGTAAAAGATCTTTACATTACAAATTAAAAAACAACTTCATTCACAGTGTAGTTTTAATTGTTAGCTACTGGTTCTAATGTTACCTAGCAGGCACGTACATTCTCTAAATAACTGTGACATTTGTAGAGAGACTTGTTTGTAATTCTACTATAAACGTGGGTAGAGACGTTCAGAAAAAAGTTCTACATTATTTACCCCAATATTACCTTTTTCTGCGTTGTGGAGCTCACTTATTTTCATTACTTTTTAAATATTGCTGTTATTACGACATTGAATGTTGAAAACTGGAGCGAAGGTTCTCAAAAAGCTGAAATGTTGTGATAGACGACCTGCATGACGCAATGATTACCATGCCGGACTGCCAATCGAAGGGTCCCGGGTTCGATTCCCGGCGAAACAGAGATTTGGATGACGAGTTCAAATTTCTGTTCTCGGTCTGGGTGTTTGTGTTTCTGACTTTGTGTGTGTCTATGATACCAACGACAGAGGTTTAGGTACCCTACTGTGAGGCTATGAGTGTGAAGCGTTATTGATTATTTATTTATAGATACCATTCGCAGTCGAAGTTACTGTCTTTAACTGTTTATTATCTCTAGAGATTTTTATGCAGTAGGAAATCACAAGCATTTTTTTAAGTTACAAATTTCATGTTTGTTTTGTTTTTGCATATCTAGAATACTTGACTTTCTTCATAAGAAAATCGGCTGAAGTACCTAATAGAAAAGAAAATTATACTGAACTGATTTGTTTTGGCTTATTAGATAGTTTTATTAATATTGACTTAACACTTGCCAACCTAAAAAAAAATATTGCAAAATGTTTCGTTTTAAGCTTAGCTTATTCGTAGCTAGAAAAAAAAGTGTTCTAGGATGTAATGTGCACGAAAGCGTGATGACTAATCCGTTAGGGAAACTCGTAGGTAAACTTCCTTGACGTCATCGGTGATGGTTGACGGATAGAGTACTTACCGAGGTGCGGTGCCTTACTGCGATAACCAAAGTCCATTTTATGACCTTAAGTTGTTTGGAGTGCGCATTTCCGTCTGAGCCCATGCAGGTTTCAAAGAAAACTGGATTGCAGCTGCTTTATTTAGACCCATTATTTTATATAGATTACCTACTGTTTATAAAATGGCCCAGTAAGGAAAAATAGATTTTTGAAATAGAACGATTTCCTTCTTAGACGTGTTATATTTTTTTAATATTTGTAGACAAATTACGGTTTCTCATTTTAATAAATAGGGAAATATGTCTATTTATATTCGTTAGATACTCGTACATCATTACCGTTTATTATAATGGCGTATTTATTACAAAATTGTTACCTAAGTAGCTGTGAATTTTTCCCACATCCATTCTTACCTACCTATGTATCTCCATAAAAGTAATGAGTTTGAAGTCATCATTAGGAACATTCCCAAAATTAAATTAGAAAACACAAAAAATTCCTGAAGAACTTTCCATAGGCGGCAATTTCAATTCCAAGATGCGTAGTGAAATGAAAATCGGCAACCCCTATGCAACCGCAACCAGGGCCCTTCGGCACATAGCGCTGCGACTGGGTGGGACGGGGCCCGCCCTCCGCTGGCGGCCGCCTCCATTGGCCGCTGTCGCCCGTCGCTGGAGAACCCCACCGGCTATTCGTCACTGCGCGCCCCCCTGCCACCGCCGGGCCACGTGCTGGTATAATAGGCTTTATCTTTCGCGCCGTCACACCAATTCATTTAGTCGCTCACCCGACACGACGCGTGCGACATCATACCATTTCGGGGATGTCCATTGACATCGACTGCTATGGATTACACTAAGATCCCGTACTTTGCGATGTATAGACAGGCCGGTACTGTGATAGTAAGACAGAAGATGGAAGTGACGCACACCTGTTGCAGACCCCTCCCGTGTCCCAGGGTGGAGTGCCCGAAGGCTGTGCACAGGCCGTCAGCTTGTGAACAATGTTCTAGGACTAGATTAGTTAGCCAATACTGTGACTGTGATAGTGAATTTGTGGATAGATGTCGACCTTACAGATCGAGTGCAGCAAGAAGCAGTAAGATTTGTTTTAATTTTTATTGATAACTTCTTAAATTCCATTATAAGTAACTACCTAATTTTAATAACATCCTTATGGTACTTTATGGTATCTTATTAATTTACAATTTTTTCAACACTTTTCAAAACATTAAAATAATACTTTATTTTTATTAGAGATACGTACTTGCAATACAATACAAATAATGCAATGTGTTCATAAATCTTTTCAAGTATCTAAGTACAAATTTTAAAATTTATATTAAATGCCTATAATATGTACATTATGTAGCTCCAAAGCAGATAAAGGACATAGTCCTCATACTTACTTTACATCTATCTGCATAGTAAGAATCTCAAGATAAGGCTGGCTATGTTTTGAGTTCCCAGGTGATTCCCCTCTAAATGATAGTCACATCAGCCCATTAAGGTCTCGGAAGGCTTACCTTGCATTCTATATTTATAACACAAATATCCGCTCGGGCAAACTGGGCGCACCTATTCTCATGTCTTTACAATGTCGCTTCAATCACGCTTTAATATCGCACCAATCCCGCACGAATCTTGTCCGTCCGCTGCAATCGAGCTTACAATTTCATTACGCGCAAAAAATAGGCTCGGTCTCTACAATGTTAAACACGAAGATCAGAACTAACTAACTGCGCTTAAACTGCAATTAAACTAGCGCACTGTTACCGGAATGACATATCAGAGTAAATGTTTTTATCCTTTAAGAGTAACACACAGTTATGTCCGCGCTCTGAGGGTATGTTTCGTAATTATAAACACTATCGCCGGTCCCTCTATATAGGGCCATGAAATGATTTAAGTGACGTCTTATAAAAAATACTAGAACCTAATCTAAACCATTCGTAGGACCCGACTAGATCGTGTACTAGTTTACATTATAACTATTCATGACTTTGACTATACATTTTTCCATCCTTGTTTCTATGTGCGATATTTACAGCTACAACTACCTACTTACATTATTATTAACAAATAAACATTGTTGATTTAGGTTGCAATTAACGACTTAAAAAAGATCAATTTTTTTTCTCTCATTAACTTAAACTAAAGTGCTCTTATATTAATTTTATTCTTGAAACTTTTTTGCCTATCAAACTATCTACTATCAAGTCAACAACAAACAAATAAGCATAGTTTATACTTAAAAGAAACATGTTTTAACTTAACAAATATTCAGTCATTTCTCTGACATTTAGTTAAATGTAGAGCTCTTTTATATTTATTTTTTACTCGAAAGTTTAATTTTTTTTTATATTAACTATATTGTGTATCAAATCAACAATCTAATAATAAACATTATTGAGGAAACTTATGTTTTGTAACTTAATCAATAATTTTTCACACGTTAAGTGAAATGTAATCTTATTATAATTCATTCATTTCTAACCTAAAAACTTTTTTAATTTTTTATCATTGATGTCAAAAATGTTGGTGAAATATTATTATAGGTACTTTATTTTATTGCATTCATTAAATGGCCGTAGTTGGTAGTCAAATTTTATACCTCATTATGAAGTATTTTACTAACGACATATTCAATAGATTGAATGTATAGCAACCTTGTCGGTCTCGATCTTTTTAGGATTACATTTCTACAATTTTACCGTTTTTTGTAGTCATTTGTACTAATTAACAATACACTAGTCAAGTACTTACCACATTCATTATCTATCATAAAAAGTTCCCATAATTATCCTCATATTTTTCTAATTAACATAAGTAGATCTATGAGGTAAAATACGTCATAAAGACTTGTGCTTTTGTTGATAAATTAATGTTAATTTATGCTTACGTATAATAATAAAAAAAATGTTCTCCATTCAACCACAATATTTTTAGAACTGACCTAAATTAAAATTATATTCAAAACTGCGGTAGTTAATATTACACAAAAAGTCGTAAATAATTAGCAGGATTGAACAATAATTTTCCCGGATCTAGGTTCATTTTGCAACCAATTTTAACGGCTATTATAGTTATTCTGTAATTTCTGAGTTGATTGAGACACAATTCCGGCTTCCAAGGTATCAAAGTTAAAAAACCCAATTGACATCCGTATTGGAAAAAAGAATTTAAACCTTAGTTTCACACCAGTAGTGAAGGTACTACTCGTATTAAAGGCTTTTTGTGGTTTTAATACGGAGGTGTGGCGATGGAGCAGCGATGGTCGAGCGGTAAAAACCGCGGTCTTCGACACGGAGATACTGTGTTCAAATCTTCAGCGCGCACCTTGACAAAGAAATTTATAATATTTATTTATTATTTATCGCATTGTGTGGTTTAATAAATTACTGTGTTTTTCTTAACCCTGCACGCCCTCATGGACATGATGTCCACAAATCCGCACTTGGCCATTGTTGTGGACTATGGATGGCCTAAATCCCTTTCACATAAGAGAGGACACCTGTGCCCACAAAAATTGGTTGATTCAGAATAGCTTAAAGTGATTAATGAGAACGTTTATATATTTTTAATTACAAGAATGGTGTAACGCCGCTACTTAGTGATTTACGCCCTGCAATTATGTCATAGAGGACCGTTAATAATGCTATTACGTTAACATTTATGAATTTTTACTTTGTTTCAAATGAATATCATTAGAATGGTTTAATATAATGAAATCAATGTTGGATATAATTACTAAAACATATTTCACATCTCTTTTTACAATTGGTATTAGTTTTTTGAATGTAACAAAAAAATGAGCTTTATGCTATGGATGTTAGCACCCCAAATAATATAAGCGAACTTTCACGACATTTTTTTTAAATCATAAATGTAAACTTTATGTTATTAAATGTCAAAGATCAGAAATTTTATCTTAGTTATCTTCAACGTTTTGCCCACGTAGTATGACACCCCCTTTTTTCGTCGTTTTGCCTAGGTACATATATAAAAGAAAAATATTGTTATAAAAAATATAAAATTAAGAGCTGTGATTACTGATTATAGTGGAAGCCACCGAATTTAGAGCACAGACGGCCATAGTTCAAATCTCTATTAGGTAACCTCTATGTGGTTCAAACCTCTATCTGAGAAAAAAATTCATGTTAGTATTTTTGTTGCTTGCTCAACAAAAAATATTTAACATTATATTACTACCTTAGAATAATAACGTAAAGAACGTCAAAAAATTGAATAAATGGATTCCTACAGCTGTCACATCTGACAAACAAAATATTTTTATTTTGACTAAATTAACTATAAAATACTACAAAATATTAAAAACACAGTGAAAAGTTATTTTTTTAGATTTCTTTTGTTTTTCATTTCTTACGGAGCGGCCCGGCGTTTGGTGCCATTAATGGCACCAATCAACATGCTTCAATTTGAGGGCGCGCGAACTTTGTTTCTATTATGTAATTGTAATTATTCTAAGATTACTACATTATATTACATTTCATCACGCGTGCCTTAATTTTAAGAAAGTTCTCAAAAAATGTCATGTTAACCCGCGCTATACTAGTGTACCTACGAGTACATGTACGAGTAGCTTCAGCCGTTTTTGCGTTCTATTGCTGCCTCACAGTTAGGGAGGGGGCTTATCTCTCCATTCTATCACAAGGTGGGTTGGTAGCCAATCTGCTATTGGATATTCTCAAGACCTCCTTTTTACAAAAATCGGGACTAACAGCTTAACGTGCCCTCCGAAGCACGGAAACGCGCTACATTTTTTGATACTAGAGGTCCTACACCCATCTTATATCCAACCGCACCCGATTCGCTTAGCTGCATAGATCGCTTGAGTCACACACCAGCCGAAGGACCACGCTTCATTATGACCTAAGTCTTTCTATATTCTGGAACGATTTCATTTATCGTTCCCAATCTTAGTTAAAAGAGCTTTATTAAAAGTTAATTGAACTTTTAGAATTGTACAAAATAACGGCGGAAATTAATAAAATTCTAACCATTGCCACTTTGCATTTAAAAAAAATGAATGACAAAATTGTGTTTTAGTTATATTTTTTGTGAAGAAAAGCTCGTGCAATCCTTTATTTTTATTAAGAAAGAAAATAAGAAATTACTCATGAGTATATACAATTAGAATGAATACAAAATATGTATATTTTATAGTATATGGATATACTACAAAATATACCTGTATTTATCAGACGACAATTTTCAAAGTTGAGTGAAGAAAAGCCGTGCATTCTTACGTCATTATTGAGAAAGATTATAAAAAGAAACCCAGAGTCCAGTGTCATGTAGCGTAATAGCGAGTGCACGCTCCGCTCGATTTCATGAACTATGTCCGAGTCATTAGGGCCGCAATCCTCTCCCTCATTAGCAACGTTTCACATAAAACCTCCACATTTGCCCGCCATGAGCCGAGCCGCTTCAATTATAAACAGTTATTTCAGTGAGACCGAGCCCTTGTAATTACGCTGCTTAGCCGTCACATTTAGCTCGACGTGTCCATTCGATCTTTATTTGTAAAACGTTTCTTGTTGCTACCTCAGACGTGAAAGCGCATGGGGGCGAAGACACCATAAATTTTCATTTAATTTCCATTAAAAAAACTTATCTGTGAAATTGCGTAATATCAGCCGTTACCTCATTATATTTTAACTCGAAGAAAATTTGCGCTTGTTTGGTTAATTTGAGGGCGGACGAGTCCATCGCCGATGCTCGAAGATGCTATTACCGTTTAGAGCGATTTTCAGTTAATGAGGAGGGTACAACCGTGTACTGTAAGATATGCGCTGGCCACGCGCGTCTCCGTGCGATAATAGCTCTTATTATGCGCAGTCAAATTTTACGAGCATACGGGTTGTTAGCCACCGCTAACAAAATAATGAATGGGCTGAATTAAAGGACTATTATCCTCAAACTTAAGACCCCATCTATTCAGTGACACATTTCTGAACATTAATAATACCGTTAAATATGAAACGGTATCCTTAATTTTGGAACAAGATTCTGACAAGAGATACCAAGCGCAAGCGCGGAACGGTCGCAAAAGATACAAAAACCATCAATAATTTGACGCGCATCATTTTGTAACGAGCCGCAAAGATGGTGCTCGCATCCAAATTTTTTGACGCGTTTATGTTCAAAATTTACATAATGATTGCGCAGGCGCCGACCGCGTCCGCTGCATCGAACGGTGCAAACTTTTCTCGGTTTTCGAGCCGAAATTCTAGTTAGCGGTCGCGCGATTTCTTTTTAAAAAGGTTAACAAGGTGCTCTCGTTTGGGTCGTTTTTCGTGCCGCGCAGCCTCCTTTTGTGTACGGGCGAGCTGTTAAAAAATAAACGAATTCTTTGTTTCTCGGGTAGTCAAGCAGACCTCCGACGCGGTCCCTACTTTTTTATGCCCCCTTATAACCTGTGTATTACCTACGTGTAGGTATCTACGGTTTTTATGGTCGCTCGGTCAGATCTTCAATGGGCTAAGGAATTCGATCGAGTCTCCTCATTGTCCATTTATAGTTTTTTTTCAGTTTCTAATTACCGCTCCTTTAAATGAGATCCCCTTGGAATCTGAGATGTATTTTTGATTTCGCTCGAACAGAAGAAGTTTTGAACCAAAATCTTCAGATGTTAAAGTTCAAAATAATGCAAGGTTTTTCTTTGATATGGAATTCAATTTCGCTAAGGCTTACACTTACCTACATGTGATTAATTTAATAAGTGAGTTTTTAAATGTGTATTCTAAACGATAACAGTTTATTAGCTGCTGTATATTTTTTGTGTAAGAGACTTGGTGAATGTAAAATAACGCAGTGACTCTACAGGTTTTTATGAGCTGACCTGTTGTTTTTTTTCGTTGAACTTTTGACGGCGGTCTCGCGGTTGCTTGCTTTTGACCGGCGCACTAATAAAATGTTATGATCGTGTGTTTAACGCGTGTTGTGTGTCGGGCCTTCCTTTTGACAAGATCGTTATTGCCCGACTCCGCCTTTGCGGTCGCCTTTTGTGTTCCAACTGTAACAACGTTGTTATTGTGTCAATTAAAGGGTGATACGGCACCCTATAACGAGATCGAGTCGAGGTAGACCCCGTATATTGCCCCTGATGATCGAATTTGTTTACGTAAATGGCAGCGAATTTTCTCAACGTGAGCGAGGAGTTGTAATATGATGTTACCTGTCTCGTTCTCGACCGAGGGGCGTGCGATGATCGGGACCAGTTCACGGAGCTTAGTTAAATAATAAGCTTGCCGCTTATTATTTAAGTGCCCTATAACTATAATTTTCTTTTATTTGACCGCCGCTTTGCCCCCGGGCTGAGGAGCGAAATCGCCACAAAAGCCGCTAACGAGACGCAAAGATAAAAAAACTCTCGGATACAATTTTCTGCGGTCGGCATTGCACTTCATTACACCATTACTCAAAATTGTTTGCTGCACTTTCGGAAAAGCACTAAGGATTAGCACACCGCAAAATGTAAGCAGTCTGTGGGAAAGTTTGTACCTACCTAGTCATCTTTGCAAGTAATAAGTACAATTCCACTTTTCATTCATATAAGGATTCTTTTAAACTTATATAAATAGATCGCACATTTATTTATCATTCGTATAAGGATTCTTTTAAACTTATATAAATAGATCGCACATTTATTTATAAGTCGTCAATGATACGGTGATCAATGAGGCGACAACTCGACCTACATGTCTTTTATATTTTATGAACTATCTGCTACTTGCAATAATATACACAGCTTTTTAGTGCGGTCAAATCCCACATAACCCGGTATCCTCTCCTAAGGTGCCGGGTACCTTTTGAAGGTTTCCCCGCCGACACCAAAAAAAAGGTAGTTCTGCAATAAATGATTATGATTATGTCTCTTCAGAGCCTGGAAAACACTGAAGGAAAAGTTTTAGACTTAGGCAATAACTTATATAATAGCCCTATATATAAAAGCCCTCAAGAGACTAAGATTGAGTTATTTTTAATTAAAAACTTCTATGAATTTGACTAGGTACCTACCCAAAATATACCTACATGTGGATATTAAAAGCAATATTAATAAGCAAACATCCATAACAAGCTTTAACGTACTACGCATTATTACGCTTACATAACTAAATCTTATCTGGAACTCAAACATACTATTTCAAAGTCAAGTTCAAAATTCCATATAACGTTTGGTAATAAAATCTCGGAATCTTAGCTACGTTTACGCATAAACCGTGACGCATTAGACGATTTTAACGTTTGTCTAAAGCTATTCGCGTAAAATTATCGTAAGACGCTACCTACGACTACGACATCACGAAATGGTGTAAAGTGTTGTAGGGTTAGTCATTGTGTAACAGACATAATACTTGTGATTCACGCATTGAGTCAAAACACTGAAAGAGTAAATAATAAGATTAGTGAGTAACTTTCAATATTGACGGAGCCACAGTCAATTAAACAATTGATGTAGATTTGAAGTCATCCCTATTAATATTATAAATTCGAAAGCAACTCTGTCTGTCTGTCTGTTATGCTTTCCCGCTTAAACTACTGAACCAATTTTATTGAAATTTGGAACACAGAGTGAACCTTGGGAAAGGACATAGGATGATTTTTATCCTACGGGAACAAATGCACACGCGGGTGAAGCCGCTGGCGGAAGGCTAGTATAAGACATAAATTGCATTCATCCGTTTATTTACATTCTTACTAAAATGTATTAGATAAGTTGTAATTAATTAATATTCAAAAAATATTAACTTAATTTATCATCATTTGTATACAGGTATTTTATAAGTTTTTTATAAGTTTTGTTCGCTGTATTTAGGAAGCTTTAAAATTCCAACACATTTTAGCAAGAATGCTTAACTACGCAAGCTAAATTTTACAAGATCGCATACCTCTGCTTTTGAACGCACATGTTGTTATAATTTATTGCAGCAGTTGCATAACTTTGTAACTCATGTGGAAAATATTTTGGTAGGAACATTTTATTGTACTTATACATATCTGAAAATAGTGGTGTGCCTCATACATACCCTTTGTGGGTGGCTTACACAAATAGGCCAGTCATTATCGACACAAAAAAGGCAAAACGCTTCCTTAAGGTACTTTTTTCAAAAAACTGAAACAAGAGCCAGAATTTCGAAGTTTTTCGAGCACCATGGTAGCAACACAAGGTTTTCAGGGTTGCAATTTTTGGTATAGACTACTCTAAGGAGACCCAACAACATATAAAAGAATCGTAGATACATGCGCGTTTGCGATGTTTGATGTCGATAATGACTGGCCTAAAAGTCTTATGTAATGACTACAATTATTTTTATAGCTGAAACGCGATTTTCGTACGATTGATTACGTAGCCTGCTTCAATAGTGAGTATCGATATCGGAAGAATGTCCGGTTAGCCGGTCGCTACTGTTACTTAAATTGTGCCGCATTAGTGATTCACATAGGTTCACCGGACAATTAGCAAAGGCTGTCCACCTCTGGGCCGCGATGTATTTATTCATCGGATGTTCATCGATTACCATAATCGATAGCATCGTGCGTGCCGCATACGGAACGTGCCTCTTGCGTTTTCATTGACGAGATGCATCAGAAAGTAAAGTTTCATTTGAATCAATTGCAGTATTCAAAACAATTATTTCACTAATGATTTTAGAACTTTTCGTATACCACTGCAGTATAATAAGCAACGTGCGTAAAGAATAACGAGCCTGTTGTACTGTTGACTCTATATTTTGAATACTTGGTAAGGATGCCGCAAAGCTATCGCTTGCGTGCTGCTGCTACGCAATTATTCGCATGGTTCTATTATATATTTTGTCGTAGTCGACAAACAATCTATATCATAAATGATGTCGAATATCAATAAAATAGGCCCTTGCCCCGGGATCTCTATAAGCTGGCCTTTTTTGATAGTTCTACTCTAACTTGGCTTATAACGCCACCACATACTGTTCAACTTAACAGGGAACTTATTGAACGATTCGTGGTCCAGAACCCAAAAACCCCCTTTTAGACACTTTGCTCGTATTCTTATCACTCACTACAGGGACAAAGAATCGCACTTAGGACATTTGTTTTCAATTTCTATTTAAACGTGGCACTTATTCCTTTTTAATCTTTGCAGGATACGTCAACGTCTGTGCGGCAGTGTGCCTGGTATTGCTTGTGGGCGGACTCTCGCCACAGTCGTCAGCAGCGCCACACAAGAGACGCATCATGGAGCGGCAGCGTCGCGACGTCGGCGAGAACAGCCTGTGGGCTAACCCGTGCGATTATGGCTCCGATGTAAGTTGTTTTTCAAGACTATAATAATATAATTTTAAAACGGAACGAATACCATTGATGTACGGCAACCTGTCGGTCAAGTTTATTTCTTCACCAACACTACGAAGTTTTCGGTTGATAGACATTTCTGACCAACAATTGTGAAATTTGGTGAAAAGTATGACTTTGTATGAAGCAAGTCTGAGTCTTATCTGAGGTGGCATACAGTTGCACTGTTACGTTTTTAGTCTGCTCATGTAAGTTTAGCCAATACTCATCCCACCTTAATGCAAAATAATAGCTTTACGAAGCGAGTGCCGCGATAGTACTTCGAATCAAACCTTAAAAGAAGCGTCAAATTTATAGCACATACTATTCATACTTGCTGAAATCAGTTCACTTAAATATTTATCAATCAATGCAGGTAGCAGATTCTAAAGTAACAAATATAATATTTTTTTCTAAATTAAAGTAGTGAATAACATAGTGTGCAAAGTGTTCAAAATTAAATAGGTACTTTTCACTTACCAAATATAATATATACTACTATTGGGTAAGATTAAAATAAATTATCATTATTTGGATTGCTTGTAGACGTACTAGTTTGCCCAAATTCTTGTTTTGCTTTGCTTCCTTCACACCGCAGGTCCGAACTACTCGACGAATTCTCACAAAGCACACTGAAATCCAGCAGCTATGGTCATACAAATGGCCAAAGTAAGGCTGACTGTTGTCCTATTTCTTAAAATTACACTGCAGCCTCAATTAATTTAGATTTTTATATATTTTTTTCAACATTAATATGTACTTATATTTTAAATTATGTACATACATATATTTCGTTTTTTGCTATAAATGTAGAGCTGTAATTTTATGAATGAATGTTTCTTTTTCTTCTTCTTCAAATAGTTTTGAAAGGAAATGTTTTACATTAAAAACCCAGAGATAACTATCAAGCAAACAGTCAGTAGGTATATAAGTAAATCAGGTAAAAGTTGCATACCTATGTAGTAAGTCTGTTTTTCTGAAATCTGAAGAGAAATAAAATTGAAATAGAATCGTAGCAATCTTCTCTTTATTTACAAGTATTATAAACGTTACACCTATTTATGCGATGGAGAAATTATATTGCATTTCGGTGAAAAGGTGCGGTTGCCGGCTACTTACATGAGTGAGACATTCGCCTCCGGAGTACTCCGGAGTAGCAGTACAATAGTATTATGACTCAGATAAGATTCGAACGTTGTTTGAGGTTGACGTTCTACATCGACCACATAACAGGACTTGGCCTGAATGTTTGTCTGCCATATAATTTTATTATAGAGAAAGAGTGCAAGGAAACCGGGGTAGAAGGGTGGTTGACCGAACTTCGATACATACAAACGCTCATACGTCATTCGATGTATGTATGACAGTCACGGTGCGGTCGCTACAGTCTAGAGCTTTGAATATTAATGTCGATGTTTTAATCTATTGTTAGAAATTGTCCCGTAACATAATTTTTAGTTATACCATTTCAAACCATTTGCGGTTTTTAGTTTTTCTACAACATTAATTTCTGACGTCTATTTAACACCTAGATTGGCTGTTTAATGGAGTTTTAATGGAGGGAAAACTGTTTGTCCTGATTCGACTGCTATTCATTCAAACGCAACTCGAATCAAGTAACCAACAGGCGTCTAAGTTCTTTTGGCTGCAACCCTTTTTTGCGTCCTACTGCTGGGTACGGGTCTCTCCCCCTTATTGGGGAGGCCTGGAGCTTACTCCACCACGCTGCTCCAATGCGGGTTGGTGGAGAACTAAGTTTAAGTTCTTTTAGATGTACCTAAAACTATCTGGATTGAAAAGCTTATTTTTTTAACTTTTCAAACCTATGACACTCACAAATTCCAAAATTATAAGTAACCCATTTTATATAAAAATATTTTGTACTTACAGTATCGTATTTTTTTCCAGCCAGCAACAGAAGCATACTCTCCAAATAAAGCGAAGGAAATAGCGTCACAAGCGCGGAACGCCTACGTATCATCGGCGAAATACAAAGACAAATTCGTAAGTATAAATACAAATTATTTTAACCTTAACACAATAAAGTAAATATGAGTATAGTTTTATATGTAACCTTTATTATTAGGCCTGTATTATCTATTGTTTTTACCTACTTATAATTTAGGTGGCTCATAGAGATTTATTTCTTCCAGCGTAATGCTAGGAACCACAAGAAAAACGACCAATTTTCTTGTGGTTATTTATGTAATAGATGCCTCCCTTTTGCCATAACATAAAACAAATTGACAAGGAAGGAACGTATGTACAATTAATACCTTCCGTTAGAACAGAACCAGATAGCTACTACGTAATATAACCATGATTTCATAACTAGCTTATAGTTATGGTTGGTTAATCTTAATCGAAAGCTCTTCTATTCAAAATTGTTAGTTCGCTTTCATTGATAAATCGAGTCGAGAGTGACGAGACAATCGCGACGTAGTATTCGCGCCGCATCGGTATGCCCGCCGCGTCGCTCTAAATGAACGGACGCAGCCTGCGACCGGCCAATACCAATAAAACTTCAAACTAAGGACATTGATGCATACCTTTAGGGCTTAATGTGATTTTATCAATTTATGAATGAAAGTGGCTGTAGTAACCCACTACCGCGTATACTGAGATTCGATGCTACGGGCCCGCAGGTATTCACACTCGAAGTGTTTCTTAATGTACATTTTCGGTGGTGTTACCACTAAGTTTCAAACGAAATTTCATCCATTAGCGATTCCTCGCGTGCACGTTTTTAGCGCCGTTTTCTCACCGTTCGGACGGCGTGGAAGAGAGATTGCATCGGCGCGGGCGCCGCCGGTTTTGCGTCTATACGTCCGGCCGCGGCCGCTTCCTCCCTTTTAATTATAATTTTGTACTGCACTCGTGTGACGGCACATCGGTACATCGATGCGCCCGCTTCAATTTCCAACGTAACTTGGACCCCTCAATTATGTTCGCATTAAAATATTGATGCGCTCGCGAGTTCCGTCCAGTACCCCTCGGAAACACAAAACCTCAATTTACATCCAAAGGAGCCTAAATACGTCACCAGTTTTAAGAATCGACTTAAGACAATTCTGTCAGTTGGATCCCAGGAATATAATATTTCCGAATCGGAAGTAAGGTGGCCTGATCAACGAGCAATAATGCGATGTCGCTGTCGCGCCTCGAATCATTTATGGATGACCCTCTACCATTGTACTTAGCGGTATCGTAGTCTGCGACATGAGCGTATACATTTCGATTACTGTTGATAGTGTCAACGAATGATACAGTATCGAGCAGTCAATGGAAGAGGAACATCGAATTGATTTCAATTAAACTCATGACGGTGGCGTGCGATGTTCGCGTATGAGGTATGGTGGCATTTGTAATAGGCTCGCCGGTCGTAACGACGGCGACGTCCTGTCCGCTCACCGCTGCCTCCCCATCGTAAAATGACATTATCGACGCACAGTAGCCGGAACGAAGTACAGGACGGTGCGCGTACGCATCGAATACTGATTACGCATTAGTATTGCGCGACACACCTGCCCGACGATTTTTTTCTGTCTCTCCCCTTAATGTCGGTCATTCGTTACTAATGTATCATATTTATTGCGATTTAGACGAAGGTCCGAGACGATGAACCACCATTGTTACTGATATAAAGGACGTTTACATCTCCTTTGTGTCACTTTTGCATTTTCCAACTTTTAAACTACACTCACTTTTTGTATGTCAGGTTATTCATATCGATTCTCACTTTGAAGCATTACTCATGCTTTTAAGCCGCCGAAACAAAGAAAAGTTTAAATTTTAACAGAAAAGAAGCCGTGTGACATATAAAACGAGATATCCAAATTACCTGCGCTATCATATCTTTCGTCAAGCCATTCCTTACAAATAATAACCGGCCACGGTACCGAGAACGTAATAACAAATTCAACGAACCCTACCGGTACTGTGTGACTCCGCTCTGGCCACCGTGTGAATACAGCATAAAACACACGGTTTGGACGGCGGTGTCAAATTATTATAACATCACATTTTGAAACTGGAATTACGCTGATATCCATCAAAGTCTCGACATTCTTCGCTTTTTAAAAATGCAAGCATGTAATGCGATCGGGCTGCGTGCTCCCCACGCGAGGATGCCTCGAGTCGTGTCCATCTGCTATGCTTATCGTGTCATAATGTCGCTAGATATATAAACATTGAATTATACATGACATTACATACAATATATGTACATACTTAGTACGATAGCGTTGTTCACACGGGCGACAGGCTGTCTGCCGCGTTGGATACGTGCGCACGTGTGCCGTAAATATATCATGTTGCGCTTATGTGTGAGTGCATGTTTATATGATAAGCTTCGGATGTTTTAACTAGCTGTCCGGATGCTACATCGTCAAATTTCTAAGCTAAAAGCCCACCCACGGACGTCCTAATGCTAACGAAGCTCATTCTTCTACGTTTTTATTGCAAATAATCCCATAACTTTTTAAGAAAGGTTGTTTTAATTATTAGTGTAAATTACTTGAATATTTTATCCCAATCAATTTTAATAATTTGCCAAATGATAGAGTCATTTATTAATTTTATCATAATATCCAAATCATACATCGTAATATAGGTAGGTTGATCAACTAATATAAAATAGCTTTTTATTGTTATTGATATAAGTGGTGTCATAGGTTATACGAGGAACGTATCCTCGTATACGATAACATAAAGCTAAAACGCCCATTTACTACCACCAATAAAATTAGACTAGTTTGTGACTGTCAAAACGTTTAGAGTACCTACACTAAAATTGAAGGCACATTTACACTATAAAACCAATACCCAACATTTTATAACGACATTAGACAGTGTACTATCAGATGGCAGATTCGGATATGGCATGTCGTGATGGACCGGACGCACACCTGTGTTTCTCACGTACCTACCAACACATAGTACACAAACATCGCATTCCAGCTCCAAGCGAATATGACCACCGAAGCGTTATTTTAATTCTCTTAAATAAACTGTTATGACTTGACGAGACGATGACGCGATTATTTTATTAAGTCTTCCTTTTATAATAGATTCGCAATTGTACAACAATTCTTAAAAGCTTTGCGTGTTAGTTATAAACTATGTTATGAAAATAAAAGGACAAAAGAAATTACTATAGATTAAATCTGACTATACATAATAACACGTAGATAAGTCCAAAAAGCAATGCATCACAGCCCATTATCAGCGGCAATGAATTATGCTCGTTAGGGCTCTACGATTCGGAAATAAATTTCAATTGTACTTCGAATATTGCATCGATTCAACGATAAGGACTTTGCACAATACAAGGATTTTGGGCTGTTTGTCACGATTCCTAAACCGCTTTTAATTAGTGGTATTGTTGTGTAAAATATTTCAGCTAATCGTATCGAAAGGGACACTTTCCTGTCGGACGATGTTACATCTGCCGAAATTCGGGGCTTGTAACATACAAACTGTAACCTATTTCGATGAAATTTAAGACTTACATTCAATTACTAGTCGGTAGTCACGTATGTTCTGGGCATAGTGTCAAATTTTTAATGTCGAAACGGTTTTGTTACGTGACTTGTCGGCGGCGGTGGCCGTCGGACCTCAAGTTTCGAACTCATCTTTCACACGACCTTGGTTGACCCATAAAATTGTTGGCAGATTTGCGCTATCTAGATAAACCGATGTTACTGCTACTGTTATAAGCTTTGATGTAATACAAAAATAACGTTATCTTATGACTATAATACGTCACACAATAATATCAATACCGATTTTAAATACACGACTATTCATTGGTAATTAGCCAATAACTTATTTTTACTGCTATTAATTGTTGCGGTAATTATATCCAATACTATTTTTAACGCGCGATGTGGACGATTAATAGATAACAAACAAAATAATGAAAATCGGTACATACTTTAGGTGCCACAGGTGTCACAAAATGTAATAAAATGCTCTGCTATCAAGAGGACCACTGATGGTTCTGAAGTCTGCGCCTTGTCCTTATATTTTATACCGTCGTAAATAGAGGATGCTGCGACATGAGACCATCTTCCGTCCAATCGTCCTTTTCCATGAAAGTCAATCAACGCTGGCTTAACTGGTGTATCTATTTTTATCATTCAAAGAAATCAACGGGACCCGAAGCGTGACAGTGCTGATTATACCTTCATACTGATACTTTGTACTAGTGTTGTCCTGAGTCTATCTTCAAAGATTCAAAGTCAAAGTCAAAGTCAAATTTCGCGGGATAAAAACCTGGGAGGTTTTTTTTCCGCCAGCTTTTTTTCCTCTCAGCGTATAAAAACCCATCATGGTGGGTGCCCAAAGATGACGGTCAACCACGTATGGTTCAAATAAAATAAAATAAATTTGTATAAAAAGCACAAACTTGGGTTAAATTGAATTTAAGTAGCTAAAGTGATAATAATGTAAAATTATTTAAGTATACTGTGTATTTTAGTGTTTACTGTAGATAATTAGTTTATAATTTAACTTGTAATTATATAACTTTTACAATAAAATTTGTACACCCTAAAGGGTAAATATGGCGATTTAAATATTTTTTGTAAAACCTTTTTTGCTACCCATATTTGTGCAAATAAAATATTTTCATTTCATTTCATTTCAAATTCTTTATCTGCACGAACATGGGTACCTACTAAATGGTTACAAAATTGGTACATATTGATCTGCCAAGTTCTGCCTGTTGAGGCATGCAAAATATACAATAAAAATTTATGAAATAGTCTATAATTAATTTCGAGTCATTATATAATACTAGGTCAATAAAATTACAATTCCCAAATTTTTCATGTCAAATTATTAATAAATAAATTATATTTAATTTAAACATTGTTGTAATATTTTAAATGTCAGGTTTAAAATAATAATAATCAAATTTATTTATATCAATCGTGATTTATCGTTTAAAAATTCGTTAACAGAATAGTAAGCTTTTTTTATTAGATAGCGTTTTAACATGGGTTTAAATTCTGAATTCGAACATTTAATATCACTAGGCAAAGAGTTATAAATCCTAGGTCCCATACTAAATAAACTATTGTGATACAATTTTGTTCTCGAATATACATAGTCCCAAAAAAAGAATTTTGAAAATCGGTCCACAAACGGCGGAGTAATCGGTGAACATATAGGTATAAAAATACATATATACATACATACAGCCGAATACAGTACCTTCTCCTTTTGGAAGTCGGTAAAAAGAATATAAAATTCGATATGAATATTGGTGAAATTTGTGGTCGTACATGATGGTCTTATCCATATTATTACTAATTGGATCTTAAATTGACAAGTTGAACCACCGGGAATGAATTTAGTTGAACTACCGAGTAGTTGGTCCAGCGGGAAAAAAAATTCCCCGTGGTCCAACTAGTTGGTCTATTGGTTGGTCCACGGGGAACTCGCGCATTTGATGATGATGATGATGAAGATGTTAGTCTCGTATACGAAATATGGGTAGATAGATCATAAAAAAAGTTTGTCGTAGCTATTTTAAAATGTTTGTATTTGGTACCATTAGGTTTTAGATCAAAAATCAATAGTTAAGATTTAATTATTTAGTTTAAAGAATTTAGATTTAATAATTTAGTTTACCTTTTTATTAACATAAAAAGTGCTACCTGCTAATGAAACCACCACTGCAACTATTATTTCTGACATAAACCAAGTTTTTCGGCCAGTCGTACCTGTATTAAGTAAACATTAGCATTCTACGTTGTAGCATTATTTTACTGCATGACCTGAGATAAGACAAGTAAGCTTGATTTTTAAGGTGAACATCACACACTCCAATCATCTACAGCGATCGCACTATCAGCATGCTCGTTTGCTGTTGCCATTACAAAAAAAATAACCAAACTTTTTTATTGTTACAGTCAAAGCTCCACAGTTATCCTTCGTTTGAAAAGCTCCTGCCAATGTGGAGCGACTACGAGTGGCTCCGGAAATTCTCGTGGTTTCCCGAAGACGCCCTACCAAAGGCGAAGGAAATAAACCAAGCCATGCCCGACGATTTCATGAATGACTTAATGGTAAGTTATAATAATACAATCTAACAATATTATCTTCTTACATTTTATCATTGATTACTAATAGATTGATCTTGTTAATGTTTATTTTGATTTATATAAAACAACACTTCTAGAATTTTTGTAATCGGGGCACAACTATAAATGATAAATATAACATGAAATTGAATATCAAATAGTTATAAGAGATTTTTAAAAAACAAATAAATTTCCAAAGTACAGAAGAAACTTCTGGACTCAAAGGTTCCCAAGAGACGGCCACTTAATTTATCTGCACTCTTATTTCGACAAGATAATAGCAGTTACCTAACCGAATCGATTTTATTGTTCTCTTAATCGTGGGGCGGCGAATTCGCTGATGCCAAAAACGTGCATCCGTATGAGTTTTTCAATCGATTTCAAAGAAACGACATCGTCGGTGGCACTCATTGTTGTCAGCCGACTATCGTTTACGTGAGAACACAATGGTTTCGCAATTCGTTGGTCTTTATCACATGTGTAATTGTCGAATTTGAACTGATATGATTTTGTAAGCCGATATGTTTATTTTACGGAAAGCACATAAATTTAGCGTTTACCTCTGACTAAGAAATAATACATGTTTCAAATCTTACAATCGCTTTTCGCACAGAGAAAACGCAGGAAATAGCAATACAGTATCAATCAATGACATGTAAGCTAGACCAAAATATGTAGATCATTTATTTATATTTTTATTTCCGTTGTTCACAGAAAAACATAGATCGGATTCTGCCATCTATGTACAAGGGTCTGAAGATGATAGTTGCGGGGCTGAATACGATCAGCACAAACGGGCTGAATGACGATGTGGTGTCTGAGGACGCGTCCATCAAGCAAAACATCACCGAGAGCATGCACAATGTTCGAGCCGTCCTCTGCTTGTTCAATGTAAGTAGAATGTCGTATACATATTATGTTACCATTTATAAAAACTTTCCTAAGTTTCCGAAGATACGTGAAAGAGGCTAGTCTCTGTCATCCATCCATCCTGTAGATGTGCTGTTGGAAATTGTCCTGAATTCTTAATACAATTGCTTTTATGATCAATACAGAGTAACAAAAAGTGATAATAACATCGTAAAAGCTGCTTACGTCTTCACATAATTTTAGAGTACCTCTATTTTTTTTATTCCACACCAATTTTTTTGTAAGACATAGAATTTTATGTAAAGCCTTTTCTTATTCTTTCTTTTCTTTTGCAGGATTTGATGAGAGCCCGTAAGCTGGAAATACTGCCTCTACTAGATTCAGAGTTACCGGAAATCCAACCGAACAAAATGGGCTTCGCCCTGCTCGTGTACAGAGACACCCTCAACTACTTGGAGTACCTGGCTCAAGTGTTCCAGAAAATGTATGAAGTCAACCCTCCGATTGCTGCAAATTGAGGCTATATCTTCGGTTGTATTAACTAACTTTAAACGTTAAGACCGCTATCAATTTGGCGGAGAGACTGCCCTTCACCCGAATTGTATTTGGGCTATATACTTAATGTTGGTGCTTTTACTTATGCGGTTGTATTACCTTAGTTAATACTAGACAGTCTGTAAACATTTTGTCCCATACAACGAATCTCCTCGTAGTAGAATTGTTTGCACTTTGGCTGTATGAACGTAGTAGAAAATGTATTTGCCATTACATTGCCATTTTGGTCTAGAGCGAATTAGTTCCTTTTTATATATTTTTTGTAAATAGTGACGAATTTAAAAATGTATTATTTATTGTTGTAACAGGCAGCTTAACATTCTAAATTTTCCGATATCCTAGTCAAGGTCTTAACTTATTTATTTCTCGCTTATGTCCGTTTTAGTTTCAATTTCTTTGTTAATGGTATTATTGTATTTAAGATTTTAGTATTAAACTCCATTCCACCAAACTATATGGAAGTCGATGTCGACTGTAGTAAATTGTTTGGTTTCTTGTGATTATTGTGCTGGATCATGATATGTTTTATTTAATCTGATGGCGATTGTTCTCCTGACTTGTCTGTGACTGTGTGGTGAATATTTTTTAATTGTAATATGTATATAATTCCTAGTTTCATTAGTATTACATTTCTTTGTTAACTATTTATATTACTGTTACAGAAATCCAATGAAATATGACTAGCTTTAATAGAGCTGTTAATTATATTATTGTAAAGTACAGAGCCAGTGTATTTATGACTTAATCATTATTTGTATAGTTCAAATAGTATTTATAACTGCACAAACATAACAACTGTGTTTGTGAAATTAAATTATTATTACATTGAAACCTTCTATTATTTTATCGCCCTTATTCTTCATAACTTATAAAAAAATATCAAACTCATGATTGAGAGGTGTTAAAATACTACTAAACAAACAAAACTACACAGAACTATAAACTGAGTAAAAAAAACAGGTACTTAATTAATGTTGCACGTATGATATTAAACTCAGCAAGAATACTTACCTTCTTCAGTAGGTACATATTTACAATGTTTAATATAGGTGAACGTCAATGACTTGGAACTGATCACTGAACCACAATACAAAAAGCACTTCTTTCTTGAACCATCTATGGCAAATTACAGTTTAGTAACAGGATGTAGATTTTACAAATCAAAGATAAATAGATTCAAAACATGGTTATATGAGTTACATAAAAAAAGGCTTACATGAGTACATATAAATGTACTTTTAACACCTATCAAAGCAAAAACCCAATGTACGAAGAACATGCAAAGTACAAAGACGCCTTTAGCATAACATAACATAAGACATATTTAAACATAACGTAACATAACATAAGACATGTTTAAAATTTATTTAGATTATTGCCTAAAATAATACGCCATGAAATTAATTTAGTAATCATGAAATTATGAATTTTATTTAGATATTATATGAAAGTCGAGAACTTTTTAATCACTTTCAGTATGAACGTCTGTAATTATTGCTTCATAATCCTAAACCTAGGTTTATGACATAGGTTGAATAACGGTTGTACCATTAGGCAATAGAATTAACAGAAAAAATACACATAAGCACGTTAAATGTGTATGTAATATAATAAGTTTCAAGTAACAACTGTTTGCGAGCATCCTTAAAGCGTGTGTATCAAAGCAAGTTGAAGGGTTAAAGTAAGGGATAGCATGTAACGACCTGATGAAATAGAGGCGAAAAAAAAGAAACAGCCATTGGCTACATTTTAGGCAGAAGTTTAAGATTAGCCATAAGTATCCGTACCTTTTTTCTTAATTACAGAGTTGTCTTTAGTTATATATGTTTTCAGGAAAGGAATATATAATAATATAATGTACTTTTTTTAAAAGAGTGCTGCTGGGTGTTTTTTCCGCCACCTTTTTTCTCTCAGCTCAACATCTACGAGTAGCTCAAACGGACACCTAAAGGCGATGACCGGGAAAAAATGACATTCATTCAGCCGTAAGCGAATATTTTGTATTCCTAATATGAAATAAATATTTTTTCTTTCTTTCTTTCTTTCTTTCAATAGAGAGAAAATGCATGTAAGAAAGTAGTAGCATCTATAAATTTCGTCTATCCTTAATTTAATATATTATTTTAAGTAAAAACAAGAAATAAAATTATTAAGTTGGGTTGGCAATACGACATAAAAATTCATGTCATGTAAGTTAAAAGCAGCCCAATTTTACAACATACACGCAAAATTATAAAAATAACAGAAGTGTGTTTATTTATTTTATTTATATGTCTATGTTCACAATTTTTACTGCACTTAATGTTATTAAACATGTTATGATTTAAACTAAAAAATAAATATTATAGACATGTTTTAATAATGCAGCTTAAATTTTTTTCGTAGCAATTTACCTACCTTTGACGATACTACATGACAGTGCTAAAGCTATACAAATTTAATAAACTACGAGAACTTGTAAATATTGCCCTAGAACCTTTGAATTAAAACTATTCAAGTAATGCATGGCGTATTCACTTATTTGCTGTTCTTTAATTCGTCCAGGCGTTTAGCAAATGTCGTTAAAAACACATAAGACCCCGAAGCGTTTGTTCCCATGAGTCTTGGCTGGAAACAATTTCACATCTTTACACAACATATTCACAAGCCGACGCGTGTTTGCGTTGGTGACTTGGTCGCTTGACGAATTAGACCGGTGATGGGAGGTTGAAAATAATAAAAAAATCCCTTAACTCTACACGAAAATCGTGTCTTTATCCTTATCATTAAAGGCTAAGATCGCGTGATATCCGTGGCTATAGATTATTGGGATCGTGGTTGTTGTTTCTGCAGACCGCCGTTGATCAAATGGCGACCGCCATATTTATTTTATATGTTAGTGCTAGCGGTTGTCGCCGGGAGTCCTCAAGGTGCTAAGTTTGGTTTTAAGATTAGGCGGAAGGATAAAAAGTGTCTCAGTTTTGACCTCCTACCTCGTTACGACAGCTCAGGTTTGGATTACAAATTAAACTTTACGTTCAATATTACTGAACCATATAATAATATATATATAGAAATATAATAACATAAATAGAATAACCAATAATAATTCATTCAAGTGTCTTTGCTCGTCAACTAGTCGGTTGCAAAACAACATCTCGTAAAGAGCTTCATAGCAAATTTTCTTGAGGTGAATGTTTCGACTTGAGGGTCTTTACCTCTGGACTATCACTGCCTAGTTACTTTTGGTTTTAACCAGGTCTTAACTAATTAATTACAAAATAAACAAACGGCAAATTAATTTTATCATATCCTATCCTGAGAACTAGTGCGTCCTTTTATTAGAGAGGATATCTACGCAATGTTGGCCAAATGTCCAATGATGGTATTTATTCAGCCGCTTAAGACTCTTTCGAGTGTTTATCAAGCCATACGAGCACTGAATGGCACTGAATTGCTACCCACAATTCATTGTAGTAAAACTTAATTAAAATTTTGCGATCAGTATTTACCTATTTAATTTCCGATTGCTGACTCTCTGGCTACTAGGTATATATTTGCTTCCTGATGTGTCCTTTGCTCCCAAAGCGCATAAATAATATGATATTTTTACTTAAGGGCCTCTTTCACCACCTTCAAGTAAAGTGACAAGTACCCTAATTGTCGGTTAAAGTCACCCGTAACTTCAATTTCAATTTCATGATGTTCGAGTAGCACTAATGACATGATAAACTGACCCGTACTCATAGCTTCTACATGCCAATTAACTTTACTTGGGACGTAACTAATCACTTTACTTGGAGATGGTGAACAAGGCCCTTAATCTAAGAAGTATTAACTTGTTATGGAATCAATTAAGCAGATCAATTTAGTATATTATTGGCAAAGATTTTCAAATTTCTTCTTTGACATTGCAAGTACAATGCAGGTATCACAAATACATACTTAATATAAAGCGAATGCCATTATTACGTCGGTTGACATGGGTTCTCAAATGTCGAGCGTCTAAATGTGAAACTCAAATTTACACATTACCAACCGAAGCTCATTGAGAATAACCTACATATCGATTTGAGTCATATATTTCTTGCAATCTCAAAAGTTAAATATCAATTACATCAAAGTAATCCTTATTTAGGAGCAGCGATGGCCGAGTGGTAAGACTGCGGTCTCCAACGCGACCGATAACTGGTTAAAATCCTCATTTAAAAAAATCTTCTTTTTAGATTGTTTGCAACCCTTTTTACGTCCCACTGCTGGGCACGGGTCTCTCCCCATTATTGGGGAGGCCTGGAGCTTACTCAACCACGCTGCTCCAATGCGGGCTGGTGGAGATACGGATTAGTGGCCAACCCGCTGTCGGATGTTTTAAAACCGCCCATAAAGCCTCCGAGTAGGTTTAACGACTGTTACCTATCGACAACAACCGGAACTGACGGCTTAACTAAAAACTAAAAAACTTGAATGTATCAAGTTATTACTGATTTGTAATCGTATTTTTTATTCGAGGACATTTCTTCTCCATAATTATCTATTATCACGTGGCTTTGATATGATCTGTTCATTGCTAATTTAACTTCCTAATTTATAATGTATTTGACCTTGTTTATGATATGTCATAAAAGCCATACATTTAAATCGAATTTCAGATCAATCCAATACCTACAAAATTATATATTTGAGAATGAATTTGAGATTGTGCGGAAGATTTTATTCTAAAGACTCTAAAATAAATATGAATTTAACAGAAATACATTGTTTTTCCTACAATGCAAGGCAAAAAGGATTCGAGACGGAACATTGATTTCGACAGTCTCCGTTCACATACATATCACGAAACCGACACAAATGCTGTTGGAATGGGCATGTAAGCCTCATTTAACCCTCTCGCTGGCCCCTAAAGAGGCACAAAATATTTTCACATTCGTTTAACGATCCGTCGGCGAGTCACAATGACGTTTAGGGCGCACCGAACGCGCATGCGCTCTTTATCTCGCTCACGTTCCCTTGTTTTATTTATTAGAAAGATTTATTATTTACCGCGAGGCTGCACACGATGTGTCACGAATCTGGGACGAAAAAACGAGGGTATGTTAATGCGCGACCCGCTCACACGTGACAATCTTTTTTTTAATCGACCAGTTACTTCTGATTCGGTTCCGTTTAAATGATCCGAGACACACACTTCCTGCAGATACGATTATATGCCTAAGTACATGGGAGCTTTTGCTTGCCAAATATTATTTATTTCGTTATCTTTAATTTGTATTGCAATCTTGAGTATGACATAATGGTATATAAACTCTATTGCACAGGTAAAGGTAGGTATATAATATTATGTTCTTTTAATACACTTTATATCTATTTATACAATTCTATATAATCATGTTTAAGTAGCAAACATAAATTAAAAATCAACACAATAACACAACCTTTATACGAGTATATTTCCATCCATTCCATCATCCATCTTTACTTTGAATTTTATTTTCAAAGATTACAAATACAGCTTTCATATGTTAGGGCACTGTAGTTAAAACTGAAGGAAAGCAGACTTCATTCAATTACAGTAACAAATACATATTCAAAAGGAAGTCTGAATTGTAATCATACCGTAGAAAACGGTGACCTAAAGTTCACTTATTTATAAAAAAATTAGTTAAAAACAAAGTAAATATTTTTTTTAATTAATATAATTCTACATTTTACTATATTTTTTGTGTGATTCTTCCGATTTTACTAATTTTTTTACTAGCGTTATACGCTAGTAAATTAATGAAGTTTCATATAAGAAAATTGTATTTATAAAATGTTGGGAAATACATTTGGTTAAGTTATTCGTACACGTTAACAAATAGAAACACTGTTCGACCCTGGCCTTCGCCAAGAATATCACGAGACTAATAAAGCAACAGAACTGTATCGCGTCATGAAAAATTCCCAGATTATTATACTTTACTAAACTTTGCCTATAGCTTTGCGTATTCAATTTTCAGTACAAGTCAGCAACTGTAATAATAAAATAATTGGAGTCAACCGTAGTTCAACCTATTTTCTGAATAGATTCTGATTGTTTCAGAAACAGCCGGTAAATGGTATTTTCCCGAACCTTTCTCTCCTCCGGAAAATTTCAACAAACACAACAGAAAAAGAGGTCATTTTTATTTTTTTAATCATCCACCCCAAAGCCGTTCCTTTGCTATTACAGTTTTTAGTTTGATTAAATCTTTTAACAGACCCAAGTACAAGCTCATAAGCTTTATATAGACTACATAGATTTAAAAAATACAAATAGTCGTGATTGAAATCATACTTGACCTGCGAAACCACACGTCTGCCGTGACCGAGTAGACAAACACACAAACAGAGAAGACAGCGACGGTCAACACTCCTTGTTTGACATTATCCGTGTACCTTGCGAGCCCTCAAAATAAATAAATCAGTGGTGAATACGTACTCAACATCTCATCATGATTTTATAACAGACTGCGACCCTTTTCGCGTCTCCACGTTCCACTTTTACACCTGTTCAAGCCTACTAAATTAATTGAATTACATTATTACCTTACATGGTTTGACCGGGGAAGTACCACCAGAGGACTTAATAAAATACAACATTTTTTTATTTATTTTTCAGCCTTTTTTCATGTCCCACTGCTGGGCACTGGTCACTCGCTTATTGGGGAGGCCTGGAGCTTACTCCACCACGCTGCTCCAATGCGGGTTGGTGGAGATGTGGGTTAGTGGACAACCCGCTGTCGGATGTTTTCAAACCGCCCATAAGGCCTCCGACAAGGTTTAACGACTGTTATCTATCGAAAAATTGACAACAGCCGGGACCGACGGCCCCCCGAAGCACGGAAACGCGCATGAAATTTTCGCCACTAGCGGTCACCCATCTCACACCGGAACCGCGCCCGTTTGGCTTAGCTGCATAGACCGCTTGCGCTCTACGCTAGCCGCCGAGCCATGCGCGCTTCGCTAGCCGCCGAGCCTTGCGCGCTTCAAATTAAAAACAATTTTTTTTACTCTTTAGTTCGTTCTTTCACAAAAGCGTGTTTTTTTTTAACTATTTGTAGAAACTCAAAAGACGAGTATTGTAAAAAGGAATTGATCTTTTAGTATCCTCACAACATTTGCATTAGTTAGACAATTGTATAAGCTGTATCATAATAACTTCATACTATTATCTTTTTTGACTAATAGATACCCAGTTGTTAACAGAAAAAACTCCCTGTAATTTTCATACGGATGAAGCACGTACTATATATGGTTCAACTCACACGTAGCAAAATCAGTACTAATACATTATAAAGCTGAACTTTATTTTTTGGAAGCGCAAATCTTTGGAACTACTAGTTCGAACTGAAATTTTCATTGTGTTGGATATTCCATTTATGGAGGAAGGTTCTGGGCTATAAAATATTACGTTATGACTGATAGAAAACGATATCGACCGATGTCGTGAGCAGCAGCTAGTTAATAGGAGTACTTATGTATAATTACTCGTATAAAAAAACTACGTTTAATCGTTAGGATTAAATACGACTATTGAACAATTTGAAAACTTTAATTACAGCAGTTAATCTTGATATTGAATAGTGTTCAAATAAAGTAAAGAATATTACCCAATATTACCCATTAGGTATATAGTTTTTAAAAACAATGAAATTTTATCTTTTTCAAGTCATCTCAAATAAACTTTGTAGTGTAAAGCTCTTGTGAGGCCAAATGAAAGGTTAAGATTTTTTAATAAAAATAAGTAAATCATAAATAAATAAAAATATAAAATAAATATTAAATGTTTTATCGTGTATTGTAAATATTGTAATCATTAATTAAAAACTATTTGAAAGTTATATTCATTATTATTGAATGACGATTTATTTATTATTATTACTAATTATTGCTAATTTGTCGTTAATTTAATGCTTATAATTTAATTAATATTCAATTAATAAATAATTAAATTCCTTCTTCTTCAAGGTTCTTCATCTGTTTACATGTGTCAAGAAAATTCCAAAATCCGAATTGTTGTTTCATTGTACTCGTACGTGTGAGTTAAATGGAAGGCAATAGACGTAAATGGTTTTTATACACATTTGGTAAATCCGAACTTTAATAAATAAAAAATTAGTGTAGATACAACCTTTTTAACCGTTCTAAAAAATGTTATGCTGTTAGCGCTAAATATATCTTGATGTGTAAGTCATATATACTGAGATAGGTTAAAAACCTATCTCAGTGTACAATATCTTGGGATAGGCACATTTTGAGCTATGTACAGCAGCGGCTGGTTGGAAAATTGATTATTACTTCTTTAATTAGTTAGAAGCAAAGGTAGTGAGTAGTGGTAAAGACATCCTAATTTCAATAAAGCATTGCGCTAATCTCTTAAAAAATGGTTTGTGCAGGTTTTGTAACGTCTTTAAACAACAGGACAAAACTTGCGAATTTGGGAGTCTCAGAGAAGGAAAGAGAAAGAGAGAGAGATTTTGACTAACAAAAACATGAGAAGTCCACCAATCCGCACGTTTCTAGCCTTAAACTTCTGTTTTCGGTCTAGGTGTTTGTAATTCCGTCTCGTGTGAAGTATGAGTGTGAAACACAATTTACTATTATTATTTTTATATTTTATTTAAACTAATATTTCGCCTTTGTTCGCTTTAAAATACCTATATGTGGCACATAGTATATAGTAGAAAAGCAAATGAGTCTGACATTTCAATGCTCAGAAGGTAGAGTTCAACCAAACCCAGACGGGATCGCGAGTAATTATCTTTTCGTCTCCTAAGGTCATACTCGATCTGTTCAAGTCATACGTCCTTGCAAGGCTCAGAAACGTAAAGATTTACATTATTCACGTACAGAGGTCACTTAAGCTCTTTTGTCTACCGAGCGCGCTAACGCTCTCGAAACTGTTACGGAAGTGCGGCGCATGCCTTCCTTCAGGGCTGGTCAAACTACTCGTACCTAGCGTGCAATTACTAATTTTCTTATAAAATAATATACATAGTTTATTTCAATTTCGCATCAAATAAACTCATGTAATATTTCAAAACAGTAACGAAATTCTTAAAATGTAAATAAATGAAAAGTTATGAAGATTAAACATTATTTCAGCTTCATCGTAAAACTCCGGAAAAAACTCCATGTCCGTCTGCACTAAATAGATTTTGAAGTATTTTTATTTTTATGAATACAAATTCATTTTTACACACCTGTAAATAAAGACCTAAAATATTGTACCTACGTATGCCAGAGAAAAAAACTTTGGTTCGTATTTCTGTCTTTCTGGGTGCTCCAATCGATGTGGTCCCTTATGAACACTTGATTGACTTGACTGACCAAATAGAATAGATTGCAATACTGCCGACAAATGCACTTTAAAGTTAACTTTTTTTAGCAGTAACCCGCACTGGATCAGCGTGGCGAAGCAAGCTCCTTGTCTTCCGAATAATGAGGAGAGACGGACGTCTGGGCACTGGCCCAGCAGTGAGACGCAAAAAAGGATTGCAGGCAATACTTATTGTAGTTTCTATTGGCAACGCCTGGAACATACAAAGTGTCTCGTCGATTACTACTAAACTTTACCGTGTTCACCTACAGTGTAGATTGCAACGTAATACAATATGTTGATTTTATTCCACGGTGATACAAGTGAAACACAATTTTACTCAACCAAAATTTACGTATCACGATGAATTGCATATATTTAATGAACGGTAAAACCTCTTGGATATTAAAATAGCTTGCACAGACATATTTCTGTAATCAGTAAAAAACTGCAACAATTTCTGCGACTTTTGGACGATACAGGTATGTCCCCAATATTCCTCAGGCAGCAAATTAAATATTAACTAAAATTTAAGATTTCAGATCTTTCGTTCCAGAAGTTTAAAACTTTATGTTTATGACAGTAAAAACGGGACCCAAATATTGTAAAAAAAAAGTTTGGTATTTTGGCTTTGTCTATCAAACTTCATTCGACTACCTCCATGCAATAACTCCACTGTGCTGCATGGACGGACATGGAAGGGTTTTCTGTCAAAAACTAGTAGATCTTAGTCTCAGGCTATATCCTCACTACTCTGGACTGAAAGTTGCGCATGAATCACCTCTCAAAAACGAGAAGAACTTAATTTTTCTACAGAAATATTTTCTGTCAGGTCTGAAGATTTATGTATAAGGATATTTTTTATTATCTTAATACCAGTAATATTTATAACTTATAATACTTTTACCCCTTACTCGTAAGTTCTCCATTCCTCTGAGACTTCTCCATTGCTTTTAATACTCTTAAATTACGTCTTCAGTTTTCTTTCTCTTTGAAAGTTTTCTCCAAAACTTCCAAGGCGGGGGAGCATGGTTGGGCGATTTGTTATTATAATGTTACTTTCATTTTTTCATAGGTTTAATATCTATATAAAACACTCTCAATTATTGCTAGCTTGCCAGCATAATGTTTTCAGGAGTGCTTATCGGTTTCTGATTCGCTGTTTACCGAACTCCTTTCATATTGGATGAAGGAGAACAGTATCATAGGCCATAATCTTTGTCTATGATTAGTAAAAAAATAAAAATAGAAGATTATCTACGCCAGCAGTATAGCGGCGGTTGCATACGAAGCGTACTTACGTCGACTAGCGTTCTTTGGCTATGTTCGAGAATATTCTTAAGTACTAATCTAAAACCCATCAAAAACTACAAGCGGAACCTTGAAGCGGCAGACTGCAGTCTGGAAGAACGTCCAGGATCCTGTGATTGGATATAGGAGAGGTGGCTTCGATTCAAGAATTCCGTAAGTACGATTGGAATATATATTATGTTGGTTACAGTAGTAATTGATTGTGTTTGTACTTTCCCAACAGTGGGCTTGGGTCATAATTACGCGCCCGCCCATCCAAGTTCTGAATCTGAAAATTCCAGGTCTTTACGATAAATACATTCTTTAGCTTAAAATAAATATATCAAATTCATTAAATTCAGAAAAAATATTCATAAAAGTTTTGGAAGGCTGGTTAAACTTGTATGGTTGGCCCGGGGTTGTAAGCTGCACCACTTTCTAATGTAATTATTATAATGTGTTACAATGTAAAACTATACTAGCAGACCATAATTAACAGAAGCGACCATCATTTTCTGGAGTTAATTCTGGATATTCAAGGGTTACGGTGAGCACGTAACCTTTAGTAGAATACACGCTCAAAAGAAAATTAAATATTAGGTACAAAAAAGTAGGGTGATATTTTATTACTTTATAAGCTATTGGATCCATGGCCTTCATCAACTTCAGCAGTATTTTGTGCGGAGTCAAATAAGCTCAGCTCGTAACGGGTAAGGAAAAATTGCTATGAAGTCCTGACCGAAAAACTAGTCATTTACAATTTACCATTCCCATGACACGATAGCACAATTTGTGTCATGATTTTACTTCGCCTTAAAAATATATAAAACTGTGATACTCATCAAGTTTTTTTAAAGTTAAATGAGCTCATGACTAAGCTGTACTAATACGTGTAACTCAGTACTTTCCAGATATTTATCTCTGAAGGTGAAATTGCAGTATGCAATGAGTTTATTTTAGGTCAAGAGTCCGGATATAGAGGAATGCTTGCGAGAGGTAATCGTTCTCACGGCTCTAAATGACGATGTGAGGTCTGATGTCCCATGATTCATACTATTCAGTATAGTAAAAAGTGTTATAGTAAGAATAATTGCTCTTGTTCTACTGAAACTATTCTAACTAGAGACTATTCTAACTATGCTAGAGAGTATCATAGTAAGTGTCTTTTGTCATTTGTAACACGTGACAGGAGCTCTCCTACTGCAACAACCTTCTGCATTATCACTTCAATGAGCTTTTCTTCTTGCTCAGAAGACTGAATTCAGTAGCTTCATACCTTTTCCTGAGTTCAACAATTTTGTAGACAGTTTTGTACACAGGAAACTCATAAGAAACATTTTTTCTTTACTTCCTCTATATTCTCTCCAGCCCGCATTAGAGCAGTGTGGTGCAATAAGTTCTCCTAAAATGGGGAGAGACCCGTGACCATCAGTAAAATGAAAAAAGGGTTGCAGCTACATATACATATAGCATATAGTTTACTCGTTTACAGTAGAACTAATAAAGATGTACCTAAGTGCAACTCAGCGACTCTAATTCGTTACACTTTGCGATAGCCATGCTACAAGGATTGACTCTCAGCAATCAATGAGAGGGTTGCAATATTAAAACTCAATTAAAATTCCAATAAAGTAAACCGCTGAATCTGAGTAAAGTTAGCTGAGTAAGAGTTTAACTAAAATACTTAAAGTGTTCGTCAGGACTTCTAAAATTCTTAAAACAAGGATGAATTTCCTTGGTTAATATTAATGAAGAATATAATTTGATTTAAGTAAAAGCTTAAGCAGTAAAAGTGCATGTTACTTAGTGTTGAGTTATCAGGATAGGCTACAACCGTCTACATCCACAGGATCAAGTAAAACTTATTTAATGACTAGCCTTCCGCCAGCGGCTTTGCCTATGTGGACCCGTTTTATAGGTTCCCGTAGGATAAAAACCATCCTATGTCCTTTCCCAAGATAGAGTTGAATCTGTGTCCAAAATTTATTAAAATTGGTTCAGTAGTTCAATCGGGAAAGCGTCGCAGACAGACAGACAGACGGACAGTTACACGTGTACTTTCGAATTTATAATATTAGTAGGGATGTTTTGTGTTTGATTGTTAGAGCACTAATATAATATGTAATATTATTATCCTATGTTTCAAATTGTTAAAATTTGTCTGTTGGAAGAACGGGGTACCCCGTAACACAGGTTTTACGAACTTAGTACATGGGCCCTTGCCATTTGTTTGTTACTACCTTTTGAAACAAAATAAACGATTTTTTATTTTTATTTTTTGATGTTGTATACAGCGTATAAATTGTATAAATTTTCATTTCTTGTAAATATCACCGGCAATCGTACTATTCTATGAGCATCAAAACAGCAGCAGAACAACATTTGTTGTACCTATCACTTAAAAATTATTGAAAACAATGATTTTTCTTACGATCTTTAAAATTTATGAAATATAAGCAATGATTGTACTTCTTGCAATTACGTCTTAACAGGTACATTTCCTTATGTACGGTAGTGGTTTTCCTTAAATTTAATGTCCATTATACCTATTTGGATCTTACTATAGTAAATTAATACGAAGCGGGAAATTTGATAGCAAAATGACAAATGAACGGAAAAAAATATAAAACTATAAATTAAATCAATAAAGTAAGCGGTTACCTACTTTCTTTTCACCACGCTTAACATTGCTGAGCTTCACAGATTACCTATACCTAGTGCGATCTAAAAAGGAATTTATCCAGAAGACTACCCATTTGGAACGATGCCGGACCACCAATTGGTGATTCCGGGTTCCATTCCTGGCGAAGCAGAGATTGAAATCATAAGTTTAGAGTGAGGTGTTTGTAATCATGTCTTTGTGTATGTCTATGGTATAAGTTCGTGGGTGTATATATATATATATATATATATATATATATATATATATATAGTGTATCTACTGTCGGGATAGCCTTAATAGGAATGTAAAACATTCTTTATTTATTTACTAGTGATCAAGCCCGGCTTCGCTCGGGTGTTTTAAGTTTATATGATTTTACTAACCTATCCCACAGGAACAGTATATTTTGCGGGGAAAACTATGCAATGCCCTTTCAGAAGGTCCAGTCTATTTGTGTCCTAAATTTTATCAAAATTGGTTCAGTATTTTAAGCGCAAAACGTAACAGAAACACACACAGAGAGAATTACTTTTGCATTTAATATTAAATATTAGTATGGATATTTATAATATTAGTATGGATAATTTATTTATCCAACTTTTAATGGTAATCGACATCGCTCAGTTTTGTATGACATAGTGAAAGCGTCTTATAGTCGGATACAGAAGAATATAGAAGGATACAGTTTAAAACTCACGTGACGTCACGCGTCATCAATTTCCCATCGTACTTAATTTTACATAATAAGGCGCCAACAACCTTTTTACATCGAAATGATTATATGACGCAACACTGAACTAACAAGTGATATAGTCCAACCTTTATTAATCCACCTGTTCGATACCAAGGCCGCAGGAAATAAAAGCGTCTACGCAACGAAAGTGAATCATACTACTTCAATTCGCGTGGCATAAAAAAAGATGAGTAATTTAATTGCCTCGAGCCAAATAGATTTTGTACTAAAACGGAGATAGCCAACTTGCCAAAGGATTTTCAAACTTATTTCATAACGAAAAGGTTCAACGATATGTGCCTGATGGTAAGGTAGAATTGTTTCATAATAAATTGCTGATTTATTGTAAACTAGACCCAAGATTTCGAGTTCAACAAACTTTACTAAATTTAAACAGCAAGGACAAAAATGGCTATGAGCCTCGTCATTACACTATGTCAATTTTTAATGCCTTATACAATACTAGACTTCCGCTCGCGGCGCGATAAAAATACCCAAATAATAAAAATCTTATCAGAAATACGCGCCGATATTTTAACCCGGTCTTCTGCTATGGGATTCTAAAATCTTAACAACTAGGCTATCACTGCTAGCCAGAGGGCACCTATATCCAACTCTAATCTAAAGTAGTAAGAAAGCGTACTTCACACAATGGTCATGTTACATAATTAATTACTTCCCAATTGGCCCCGGCGCGGCCGGTCCCAGTTGCTTTCGATAGAAAACAGTCTTTAACCTTGTTGGAGGCCTTATGTTTTAAAAACATCGGAGGTTGGCCGTAACCCGGATCGCCACGAACCCGCATTGGAGCAGCGTGGTGGAGTCCAATCGCTCCAATAATGGAGAGAGAGCCGTTCCGTTCAGTTTTTCTGCATCTCACAAGGACTTGCTTAGCTAAGTAATTCCTACTAATATTAAAAATTCTAAAGTAACTCTGCCTGTCTGCTACGCTTTCCTGCATAAATTACTGAACCAATTTTAATGAAATTTGGAACACAGATAGAGTGGACCTTGGGAAAGGACATAGGATGGTTTTTATCCTACGGGAACTTATAAAACGGGTCCACGCGGGCGGAGCCGCTGGCGGAAGTCTAGTTAGTTATAAATTATCCACAGAGCTATGCGTTATCAGCAAAATGTAAATATCAAATACAATATGAAATACTTTAAACATCAAATTATATTGTTTGTGTTAATAGACTGTGTGTTCATGGTCTGTGCCGGTCTGTGGCAAAAAATGCTTAATGAGATGAGTCATCAATGGGACAGCTCTGAATCATTCTGCAAAGATTCACTTATACGCTCTTAAATGTAATGTCACACAAATCTACATACGCTATACTACTGTATGTGCCTGACTGTGTCCTATATATATATATATATATATATATATATATATTATACATATATATTTTTTTTTGTTATTTTGATTGTACTTCTACATCATTTGGCAAATATTAGAGCATATCTTAATGGTGTTTAACATAAATTTAGGCTTATTCGAGAGTGATTGTGTGACGCAAACGCATTTGCACACAAACTTGACACATAAAATAGTTTTTTCCGTACAAAAGATTATGTAACTAATTATGGAAATCAATTGCAATTAATTGTAATAATTAAGGAAATTAAATTAAATTCATTCAATATAAACGAAATGATTTATTTAGATACTGTACAACAACTTCTGCGAAAAAAAGCAAGTAAGAGTAAAAGTTCAAATATTACATGTACTCGTTCATTTCGCGAAAAAAAATTATAGCTGTAAGTTATATTTAGGTACAAGTAATAAACTACAAATAATGCTAAGTTTTCAATAATTATGTATTGCCCATTTTGATAACTCGCTTTTGTTGCCTTCAAAAAAAAATTTTAATTCACCGAAATTAGTGTTTTGGCAGCGTTTACAAATCGTAGACAAATAACGGATCATGAATCACTGTACTCATATGTAAATGACCGAACTTTGAACGCTTGTTAGCTCAATGAGTAGTTCGTCAGCACTGGATCATATGAGTATATAAAATGGTGTAAGTCAAATATGTTTACATGATTTCAAAATTACTATGACCTGTTTTACTTTTTATTCACAGCATTATGCAATTTTGATGTTTATCTAAAGATTTTTCTTAAATGGTACATAAAAGTTACAATGTAAGTACATTCTTACTCCATATTTCACCGTCAGTTATTAAAATGTAAAAACGGGCACCTTTACCCTGTTAACTGCTCATAGGACCTTTCACAAAACATGTTGACTAGAATTCATCTATATCAAACAAAATATCCATCAGTTTTATGCAATATGACTTAAAACTATAATAATATCAAGAAAATTAAAATAAAAAAGATCGCAACATACTGACTTTATTTTAGGTTCCTGTCTCAAAGTCTGTCTAAAAGTCTCAATTTAAATAAATTTTCCATTCAATAAAATGTGTTCATACAGAGTAATATCATTACTTAATAAAAATAAATTAATGTCGGATGAGTAAGCAACCTAATTCTCAATGTTCGCATCTCCAATAAGTTTGTAAAAAGCTACCTTTTGCCAGAAATGGCTTGTCAAGAGATAAGGCCAGATCAGGTGTTAGGTCCTTTTTTAACAAATTGCTTTTTTATTCAAAGCAGGAGATTAAAGGCGATTTCTTTACACAAACAGATATTGTTCTGCTACTAAAATACGACTTAAGATAACGTTTTTGTGTTGAAGAGTCGTCAAGAGCGTGGACCTTAGATAAATACCAAAGGATGAAGTCGTTCCCATCGGTCAGTTTGTTTTGAACGCGTTAATTGTTTCGTAATCTGTGGTCGTGTGAATGTCTGTTCTATGACAAGATTTTGGTTTCACTGCCCTATTTATTTACTTTTGGGATGGCGTTACCGATAGTTTGTTGTGTTAGGCTGCCGTGCGTTTTTTGCATTCCATCGTCCTTTTATTTAGGACACATTCACTCGGTGGTCCTATTAAAAGTTGTGGTTAGTTAATTTGTTTAGATGTCTAATAGTTATATACAAAAAATATTTCTATTATATTAATCTTATGATTTACTTCTATTAATTTATCTTGAGTAGGTATACATTTCAATTAAGAAGTATTAAGTGCTTTGAATACAATTTTTTTTTGTTTTCAGTAGTAAAAGTTTCTGTATAATTTGAATTTTTTCAATGTTTACTTTAAAGCAAAATCTCCGGAGAAATTATTTCAAAATATCAATTTTTTTAACTATTTTAAGTTTTGATAAATAATTTGGGTAGCATAATTAAAAAAAATACTCAAATAGTTTTTGTGACTTACCTATTACTTAAGTTACTGTCAAAAATATACTTTATATCTGAAAAAGTTCGGTCATAAATAATTATTAGCGAAAATTGCTCATTCATGTAAAGAACAAGTGAATGAAGCCGGAAGGTAAGACGATACTATAACGAAGATGTATTCATTGTGTACACAAATAACCACGGACAGTTAAATGATCTATGTTTGTGGTTAGTGTCAAGTTACGAGGCTGCGGCGAGCTTTGGGTGAAATGTTACGGAAAGTAAACCTGCCTCAATCGAAGCCAAATTAGTTTGGAGTGTGGTTTTTTTTATTGTATTTCATTTATTTAATATGGGTTTTGTAACTAAAAAAAGGATGGCCACTATATTGTTCATTTATTTGTCTGTCAGGCTATATTATTTTTTTCGGCTGGTCAAAATGAAAAATTATTTCAAAAACTTGATAGGTAATTATTCCATCTTGATACTTAGTGCGTAGATGGTACCACTTAATATCAAGGTGGAATAAGTATCAAGCGATCAATTATAATCACTTGGAAATATAAAAAATAATTTGTATGACTACCAAAAGTAGGAGCCGGTTAAAAGTTAGGTCTTTTCACAAGAAGTTTCCCGTTGAAGTTTACCATGAACTAAGGTTATATAGCTCTAGTTAAACATTGCTCATAAACCTTGAATTTGTCGATTGAAAAAAACTTTTAAAAGCAAAAAAACATTTAAACTTTTATATTCATTGATAAGTTTACATGGCTAAAACAGTATTTAAATAAGATTGCCAACATAAATACTGAACAAAATATCGTAAATAAGCGACCCGTGTTCCGTCGATAAAACTAACAATCCCGATAATTGGTCAGCGATCGCCAAAGCTTATCAGGTCTCGACAATCTATAATACTTAAGGATCGTTTATGGATACATTTTAGCTATCATTCGAACCGGCGCTAACTTTTACTATGCCAAAATCGTTACCAAGCTCTTACCGAAGCACAAGTTGCATTACGTAGCACAATATGTTTTTTAAACTTTGATAAATTTCCTTTTTTTGAGTTTGTTTGTCTTAGAGGTATTTTAGTACTAGCAAAAATGTGCCAAAATACTTCGTACTACTATCCTGTCACTACTGTCATATACTGTACTATAAAGTCACTAATGTCTTCGATCTGGATATCCGGCCTCTACTCCATTAAAACGCAATTATGTTCCTATCCATTTCTTTTTATGATTTCTGTATATCTGTAGATGTCAAACAAATACAATTTCTGATGATTTACGGTTAAGCTTTTAACCTTACATTAACTACGTGATAGTCAACCGAGCCTTAACAAACAAACGATCCCAAACAACGTCGCACCGCAAAACAGAGAATTCCTCACGGGAATGTCGTGTAGGTCAAATAAAAGAATCCGGGCCTTTAACATACTCCCTACATAATCGGATGCGCCGGCGCCGGTGCGGCGACCGCTTAGCACAATGCCTCACAAATATTATAAAACTAGCCCATGCACTCTGCTTTGTCTATTTTATAAATATTTTCATAGAAAATTTTCACTCATTCGTATAAATTATATCCTTACATTTTGTCATTTAATGTAAGAACGTTCTCATCGACCCTTTCTTTTCTGCTTCAAATCTACCGCTAAGCTTAGAATAATTACAATTACATTATAGAAACCAAGTTTGCGCGCCCAAATTGAAGCATGTTGATTTTGGGCCGCTCCGTAAGACGTAAGGTTCAACACTTTTTATAAACAAAAGAAGTCTAATAAAATTAATTTTTCACATGGTAAATTTGGTCAAAATAAAAATATTTTGTTGGTCAGATATGACAGCTGTAAGAATCTATTTAGTGCTTCAATTTTGACAGTGCGCTTGTATGTAGACACTCATTCTATACGTATTTATTCTAAGCCGCTAAGCCAATGCGTATTAGTGGTAGATTTGAACAGATGAGGTAGGATACCTATAGGACAAAAATAACATGAAAGTATCTAGGTAAACAAATAAATAGTAGCCTTATACTTAAGCGTATTTGTACTGACTATACTATATTCATATATAGGAAGAAAAGAACTTACGTAGATAATTTTAAAAGGGTTAAAAATTCAGTATGTATTCATGTCCGGAAGTCAACAATTTTCTAAGTTATTTAAACGTAAATACTTCCTATATTCACACTAGTATAAACAAACATACAAAACAACTATCTCATAATATAATACAATCTATAGACACCTATGGACGTGTGAAATCAGGGGTGACATAAAAAAATAATGTACGGAACCGATACACTGTTGGGGTTGGGGCGCGACGCGTGAAAAGAATTTAGTTTGTTTGAATAATATTTATAGTTACGGGTTTGTTAATCTTTTGGATGGTAAGTTATGCGTGTAATATCAAAAATTATTTTCATTACACATATCTTTAATTTCAAAATTATTATTACATCACCAAAGTAAAGGCAAGCAATACCTAAATGTATTTCTTAGTTAATTAATAGCTCAATCGCATGAACCTAAAGTAAGGCACAATGTGGCATAACAAATAAGGCGCAATGATATTAGAAATGAAAATTATATAGAAACTTTATACTTAGGTACTATAAATATAAGAAATTTCCTGTAAACAACTTTCCCCCAGACGCATTCTATACAGCTACTAGCAATAAATTTTCAGAAAAACGATAAGTTAACTACGCTTTTGGGAAATACGTGTGACTGTTTCTTTATCTGAGAGTTAAAGTATATTATGTGACTGCCTATGTTATGTTTTGGCCTCTAGAATCTAGACTACTATTGATTTCGTCTGCTGCGTCTTTCATTATCTCAATTAAAACGTCCAATCTATTCGCGTATGCTTGCAGTTTAATAGTGACCACTGTACTCTCTACTGATAAGGTATCAAAATAAGTAACTTCCTCCGAAACAGTCACCACTATTTAGTGTATAAATATTCAGTAACATCTAAAAGCATCAATAACAAGATTGAACTTTGCCAATAAATTAAACAATAAATTTCCTTTCATACACTGAAATGTTGTGCCATTCATAATACTCCGTAGCAGTAGTTTTGTAAGGGACATAAATATCGTAAAAATATTCTTCAGACTAAGATATCTTGCTGTTTAATTAAGTTGTTATCCCCCGCCTAATCCGCAAAATAGGCCACCCTAATTAAAATTGCAATTTAACGCGTCAGACGAAGCGTTTCCGAATTAATTGGACATAATTAATAAAGCGTCTAAAACAAACTCCTCCCTACTGCTGACCGATTTCATACGTCAGATCATTTTATTTGTTAACCCAGCCATTCCAAACATGCTATAATTATAACCAAGGTCTTTATTGCAATAGAAACAAAGTTCAGAATTGGGAGGCTATGGGTTCGAAATCGGTAAAATATTCTTTATCGTGGTGTGTATCTAAGGCTTTTTTGTTACAGCATTCCGGACAAAACGCACGTTGTAAAGAGCCTCCGACGATACCACCCATTCATGGACAGTGGTGACCTATTGAGAATGAAAAATGGTGTAGCATTGTGGATAGGACTTCACTTATATTTATTTCGCTTTTATTTGTTAAATATATCAATTGTATTTGAAAATGTTTTATTAGGAGATTTAAGTCTATATAGCCGTCTCTGTCATAAGTAAAATCATATAAATCATCATAGTCAACAAATTTAGTGACAACAAATCGAAACAATTTTTTTTTTCTTGAAAAAAGTATAAAACTCAATTCCCAACCAAGGTGTGAGATTAATTTGAAATCTTTGCAAGCAATCGTGATACGAATATTAATCGAATTAGGTTTTTGCACGCTTTTTATTAGCTTCACCTGTATGTTTGTATGTTTGTTTGTAACCGACTTCTTTGGGCGCGATTTTGACCCACTTTAAACGGCCAGATTTCGTTCAAACTTTGTAGATTTATTGAGGACCGATGACAATACACTAATTTGATAAAATTATTCCATTTTTCAATTTGCAAAATATGATTTTTGTTAATTTATATAATTTTCTGGTTAACTTGAAAATTTGCATAGGGGTCAAGGGCCGATGACAATGCAATAATATGAGAATAAAAATCCAACTAAAAAATTAAAAATAAATAATGTAGTTTAAAAAACTAAAAAAACACGCTTTTGAGAAAATACGAACTAAAAACTAAAAAAATAAGAATAAAATGTATATTACTGTAAATAAAGCGTGGGGTGGTTTTTAAGATACTATTGACACCATGCACCCCACGCTTTATTTACAGTAATATACATTTTCTTCTTATTTTTTTAGTTTTTAGTTCGTATTTTCTCAAAAGCGTGTTTTTTTAGTTTTTTAAACTACATTATTTATTTTTTTATAAAAAAAAATTGACGTTGACGAAAATTATCATTTTTCCAACAAACACTTATTTTTATTTTTACGTCTTTGTGATATTAATTGACGACCTGCATGGCGCAATGGTTACCATGCCGGACTGCCAATCGAAGGGTCCCGGGTTCGATTCCTAGCGAAACAGAAATTTGAATGATGAGTGTTTCTGTGTTTGTGTGTATCCATGGTACCCACGACACAGGATATATCCACCCTACTGTGGGGCTATGAGTGTGAAGCGTTATTTTGTTTAATTTGTCCCGTAACATTACTTGTCAAAATTATCTACGAAGAAAAATTTAAAGTTTAATATTCGTATCCACAGTATGGCATCTTAGCAAGCCCACACGCGCGACTGAGACAGCCTCTTGTAAAATCGACTTTGGAATTGAACGACACTTGGTCCTTTTGTTGAAGGTATGGCCTTGAGCGTCAAAATTTACGATCACACCTCGAAGTCCCATAATGAGCGTCAGCGCAACTATTAACACCTCGACACTCAATGAAGAGGTTACTTGAAAAACACCGTGAAAATTTGAGAACAAAAGGAATGAATGGACTCGCTGTGTAGGTACTAGATATTTTTTTTTTTTTTTATCGCAACACAAAGACTCAAATTTTTAACGATAAATAACAATGTCTTAAAAATTTATATCAAAGTATAGGTAAAGTATATTCTGGACTTTTATACCATGTTGATAAAAAACTTAAATTATCAACGAATTACCGACACTTAATGTACCTATATTGAGTAACCAAATTTTTTTCTGACATTTTTATCCCCCACTGTTGGGCACAGGTCTCGGCGGTGAAATGCATGCACAGTGATAGAAAACATCGTAATTGAATATGACAATGGTTTTCCCTCACCATGGAGTAGCGATATATACGCGTTGGTGTTAACCATAGTATACACAACTTTTGGATGAAACTATTAATAAAACACGGGAAAACAATTAGATTAAGTACTCATTGTGACATCTTCTCTCACTAAGTCCACAGAGCATATTGAATCGATGCGTACCCGATGCGTACAATTAGTAAATAAGCATCTCGGTAACAAACAGTGTACGACCCAACGCCTCCCTTGACACCTTTTCAATAAATCCACTGTCCAAAAGCCGTTTATGATTTTTAAAAGATTTCCAACCGTAAGAAAAAAATAACAATTTATGAGCACTTCACCCCCGCTGTAACCATTCAAAGCCCAATAATTGTATATTCTTTTACAGTAGTGTGCCGTTTATTTTGTATGGCCGATGAAGGCAGCAGCGGTAGAAAAAAAGCATTCAACCAAAATCACAGGCGCCTTTAATCACCGGTATTGAGATCTATCGCGGGATCAAAGCGTGTGCACCTGCATGACGAAACGAGCTCTCTAAATATTGATATAAGGTCTAATTTGCGATTCGATTCGGTCCCGTTCGTTCGATTTTTTTGCGGTCGAGCGGATGCTCGTGTCAAACGCTTCAGTATTTTGAGTTTGTTTTGAAAATTCTTTTATCTGATGTATTATTTGCTGTTTCCTTTGTTACGGTTGTTCATCTGCCTACATCGGGGGGCGATTTGTTGGTGCATCGCTTGCTGAAACTGCCTCTCCGCGCAATAATTTAGATGTCACTACTCGCTTTTTGTAGCTCGCTCGACGTGAAGATCATTTCAGGGTTATTTATGACTTTGACAGCCTTTTGCATGTTATGTGAAGGAATTTGCGGCGTCTTTGAGGCGTTTGAGTCCGGCCACCGTGACTCGTTGGTGGCATATCATATCCGTTAATGTAACTTACAGTTTTTTTGTAGACTATAGAATTCATACTTATGCATACATGTTCTTACACTTTTAATCTGTAATTTTCTTTAACGTACATAATCGTTTAAGAAAAAGACTTTATACTTAGCCAAAATCAAAAGTTGTGTTCACTTCCACATGTGTAGTACTTACGCATTTTTAACAAAAAAACTTTAATCATGAGTGAAAATTGTCTCTTCATAATTAAATGACAAAACCTGTTACAGGTTTCAATTATCATCATTACATAATATCCCACGGGAAAATCGGCCGAGGAACTGTGAAGAATCCTGGACGCGGCTTAAAAAAGGAGGAAGTTTAGGAGGAAAGGCTTTCAGCGCGAAAGTTCAATGCCTACGGCGTGTAAGCAAGTCCGAGATATGAAATATGTTGTCGGCGACAACGGGCAGGCACAGCTCTCATACATTAGGCAATTAAATACGTTATTTTGGGGTAAGTCCTACCGACGGCGATCAACGAGGCATTGATAAGCAACTGAATTTGAAAACTTTAATTTACCACATTTCATTTATGACTATATATCAATAAAATATACGCATTTCTCTTTAATTGAAATTTTTTTTCTTCTTAAAATCACATTTTAAATACCTTGACGCAAAAATTAAATGACATGATTCATGCGGTGTGTTGGGATTTTGGTTTTGCCAATGATTTAAAAAACATTTCTGTTATGGTCAAACTTGCCTCAAGGTGTGAATTCCAAGTGTCTAGGAAAAACATTTAAATTCCAATTTTTTCCTCCTTTCATTGAATCCGGATGACATAATAAAAGTCAAAATCAGGTCAAATCTGTCAGATATCGTACATAAAGTGACCACTATCTTACCAGAACGTCTCTGTAACGAAGAAATTTGAATTTGATTGAAGAATAATAGATATAGGACGTCGCAAAATAAATTCTAAATCTATGGGCGGAACCATGGGGAGTATTGGAGGGCCTTCATAAATTGTCCAAATTTTAGGCCATTAGGTGTTGGCATGCAGAATTAATATACAGTTTATTAGTACTTTCTTACTTAGCTGCAACTCTTTTTTGCATCCCATTGCTGGGCATGGGTGTCTCCCCATTATTGGGGAGGCCTGAATTTTACTTCTCCACGCTGCTTCAAAGCCGGTTGGTGGAGATGGGGGTTAGTGGCCAACCCGCTGTCAGATGTTTTCAAACCGTCCATAAGGCCTCCGACAAGGTTTAAAGACTGTTATCTATCTACAACAACCGGGACCGACGGCTTAATGTGCCCTCCGAAACACGGAAACGCGCATTATATTTTTGCCACTAGCGGTCACCATCCATCGGTCGCGATCACACACCCGAACGCCCCCGTTTTGGCTTAACTGCATAGATTACTTGCGTTCTACGCTCGCCGCCAGGCCATGCGCGCTTCCCTCTTACTTACTTAGTGCACCATAATCTTCTTGTTAGTATACGAGACCATTTATTTTTTAACTAATTTTTTTGTATTTCATTAACAGTGTTCAGACAGGTCCCTATCGGCTGGGCTCGTGAGCTATGCTAGGGTTGGCGACCGACAACATTCAAGTCTCCACAGCCCGTGCTCGCTAAGTTACATATAATTGTCGGCTCATCTTTTAATACGAATTCTTCCAGTTCTAACCCACTCTGACATTCCATACTGGACTGTCTTTATTTTAATCTTTCATTCACGATAAAAAACATATCTGCGATATTTTTCACTCGTATTACTGTACAATGTTGTGTGAAAATATTATAATTAGAATAATTATCTACTTAATCATTAAATAATTAAAATTATCGCCTAAATAGATCTGAAATTTTAAAATCGTTTTTTATTTATCTTCATTGTCCTTCCGTTATACGTGCCTCGGTATAAATTTTGTTAACAATTAACGTGTTAAATTTACGATTGGTTAGGAATGTACCGTAATGCGATCGGTAGAACGCCGCGCCGAATATACGCGCACTCGAACTTTCGAACAAAAGATTTCAACGACCGCGCATGGTTTTGTAGTACGGAAAAAAAGTGAAATGTGCTCAAAATTATGCTAATTAATTCAATATACCTTGATGTTACTGAGGTATAATTAATAAAATGACTAAATACGAAAGTAAACCTTTGTTAATTTTTTGTTTTGTTTTAGATTCCCCATCAATAAATTTACGCTTATAAGCGATTAAAGTTCCTTCGTACGTATCAAGTTACCAGAGTTCCTAGGTTATAGCAATTTAACCTTAACCAAAGAGGTATAGAAATCCCAAAAATTTTATGAGATATTTAGTACAAGGTACTGATTGTAACCTATGCTTAGATTCCAGTTTATGACTTTCAAATTATGGGCTCTGTAATGAAAATTCAATCAATTGCATATACGTATATATCACAACACAAAAACAAAAGAACAACGGTTTACTTATTTTTTTGAATTGTAAGTCCATTTGTGCTCAGTTATTTTAATGCATTATCAAGGTTTTAGTTTATTATCAAGTATCATTTCGTAATTACGCTATCCGTTAATAGCGTTATGAAAGTGCTAAAAGTTTGCAGCGGTATATCTATAATTTTAATGAAACACCTTTTTGCAACAAATTTAATCTTATTACGGCGATACGATGTCACCACGTGACGTCGTCTCACTGAGCAAAAACACAATACTGCAAATGTCCCGGCAGCTGGACGCGCATGCGCGGGACAGGTGTTCACCACACAACTACGGCCAGCGAGATTTCATCATCTATACAAATTAATAAGTACAAAAACAAGTCAATTTGTTAAAAATGCTCTATGGCCTGCACATGCAAAAAAATTAGTGTGCGAAACCACGAGAGCACTTAGCATCAAGTAACGTCAGCATGAAAACTAATCGTAAAAGAGTCATTCGTGAGTTAATATATAAGCACCTGGACGACCGAGCATTGCTCGGATAAAAACAATTTATTTTCTTGGTTTAATTGCAAACGAAACGCTCATTTGATTAGTGTTACTTAATAACGCCATTTGAAATAGCTCCCAATAAAAAAAAAACACAAAAATATAAAATTAACGCAATATGGTTTTGATTGAGGTTTGAACCCGGGTTTTTAGTTCCGCAGTCAGCCCACGTTATCATTCGGCCAAGGAAGCCTTAATAGAATGAATGAAATTTTTATAGAGCTCTTTCAAATCGACATTGTCATCTCTTTGAACGTCGGATTGACGGATGGCGTTTGACGGCGTTCTACGCCGCAATATTAATAATACTTTATGATGTTTTTAATAGATTTCAGGAAGAGTCGTATTTTTCAGTTTATATTTAAGTAAGTTTTCGCTGAAAATATATTTTTTTATAATTTAAAATTTCTTTAAATAAAAAAATTACTGGATAGTTTATCACCCCGAAACTAGGGTACTAAATTTCATCAAAATCGTTGGAGCCGTTTCCGAGATTCAAAAAATATATTTAGGTAGGTTTATACAAGAATTGCTCGTTTAAAGGTGTTAGATAAAGTTACAAACGTTTTAAATGTTACTCAGGCAAGCGCACTTGTTAGTACCTACACATCACTACTACATACAAGCAGAGCCGGAGATTGGATTGATTAGCGAATGATGAATTAAAATCACAAAACATCTTTAAACAATTCATCCCTACTATCCCTACTATCCCTACTAATATTATAAATTCGAAAGTAACTATGTCTGTCTGTATGTCTGTCTGTCTGCTATGCTTTCCCGCTTAAACTACTGAACCAATTTTGATGAAATTTGGAACACAGATAGAGTGGACCCTGGGAAAGGACATAGGATGGTTTTTTCCTACGAGAACCTATAAAACGTGTCCACGCATGCGAAGCCGCTGGCGGAAGGCTAGTCTTTTATACAGTATATATAAGTTCAGTAGTTTAAACGGGAAAGCGTAGCAGACTGACAGACAGAGTTACTTTCTAATTTATGAAGAAAAGATGTAATTCAATTAAGTAGGTACATATAATTCGAAATGCAACATCTTACTCCCGATGAAACAAATTTTAGCAGTCGTTCCGCATAGACGCAAGAACATAAAAATACAAAACAAAAGCTCATCTCAAACAAAATATCAAATTACTACGTCGATAAAAAACTTTGTCCAAATATTTAGTATCATAAAACCGATTTAAACTTAATATATAGCACAATCGGCACACCACATTTGTATTCATCCAGAATACAAGTTATAAAAAGATTACGTTCGTCATTTTAACTTCTTTTGTCGAGAAATTAAAAAGCTTGCGGCCGCTTAGAGCACATGTCACGTATGAACGCGCTATAATTTGTGCCTTCAATAAATTAAAAATATACACTTAATATGTTTCGAATTTTTTGTGCACCACTGACAACAATAACGGGCACATAAAATTCATGCCAACAACCTTGTTTAATATTTCTACTTCAGTCATATTAATCTCAAACTGCTCACGATAAATGAATCTAGGTGCGTCTGCAAGCATTCGATCCGAAGTATAATCTAGTGCATTAACATATGAAAACGCACTGACATTAAAAATCGAAAATCGATTCCGATCCATCATAAAAAGGACATCAAAATCAATTTACGATCCAAAACGAAATAACTCGGAGCAGTCATAACACGGCAGCTATTTGTGAGGAACGCATCATAATCCTAAACGCCACTTGTCAGATGCGAGTCTTTATAATATTATGACAATAAAAAAGTATTCATTGAGACAATAGTGGAGTTAGGAGCACAATAAATTCTGACACAGTCCATTTATCATGCGCGATAGTCATCGGGGCTTGCACACGGGGCGAAATTCTTTAAAACTCTTAGAACGCTTTGGCTCATTTGTATTTGGATTTGGGATTTTGGATTTACCTAAGTCAACTAAAACGATTAGTGTCTATATATATTATATTTTTCTCCATCAACCCGAATTGCAGCAGCGTGGTGGAGTAAGCTCTGGGTCTCCCCAATAATGGGGAGAGTATCTTATGTTATTTTCTTTAACTCTTTTTGATGTCAAAGCTGAGCACATGTTTCCTTTAAAACTTCGTTATGGGTGGTCAATGTGGAGATGATATGCTATTGAGAAAATTTATGTAGGTAACTGACCAGTAGAAACGGTGAAGAAAAAGGTATTAATAGAAGTAAATGATAAATACGTACATTAAGAATTTTCTTTGTCAGTGGAGCGTGCCGTGGTTTGAACCCGGGTTATTGCCGTGGGAATCCGGCGTCTTCACCACTCTGCTTATCTCTACTCTGCTTTATCAAAGTAATCCAACATAATAATACTTCTGTTTTTTTGTCATGTATTACAGATAATGTTGTTTAATAATTTTATTATTTATTAGTATTTAAATGTGATAAGTGTTTTAATTTGCGTCATTTTTGAAAGACGAGAGACTTATTTGCATAAAAAGTAACATTAATGATTTAATTGTTTTTAATAAATATTTTACACTCCTAAATATAATAGTCTCGTAATAACGTAATTATCATTTCTATGATATAAAGTTAATTATACGGTTCTAATTGCAATCTTATTGTGTCATAGTTTCATTTTTGAATTTGAATAAATTTGTTATAGAACGTGTTGCGAAAACCTAAAACTTATTATCACTAGATCTAATAGGATACTAACGTATTAATCTTTATATTTCCATTTTATAAGTATATTAATATATTTTTATTTACACAACATCTTATGGTCAAAGTCAAATTTATTATAACGTAAAAAAATACGTATTTTTTACTTACTGCATAAAAATAACAACTTCATTTAGAATAATAGAAAGACAAACACGAAGTAATAGATATAGTCACTAAGGGCGATATTAATACTCTTTATTGTCGTTGTAATTAAAAGAGAATGTTTTAATTATGCATTAAAACAAAAAAACCATTCCGTGTGCATCATGTTTGACAAATCAGCTACAATGTTGGACGCGTCCGTCGACCGGCGACCAGTGTCCACTGGCCGCAGAAGCCGCCCGAACCGGCGTTCTTCACACGAGGCCCAAACATGCCACTCCATTTAACTTTTACGCCCAATTATTCGATCTATTATCGTCATATAAACATCCTTATTTATGGTGCATTTATCCTCACACCGGTCGTTTTTATAGCCACTAAAGTATGAAATTGTGCATTAGTAAACCTTTCACATCAGAGTCTCATATCAGTGCAGAACATAACTCGAGATTTAGTTTTAGCGGCGTTTTGTGTCGCCCCGAGATGCCTGGATGCGATATTTTTATGGAAATATAAGTTATTGTTGGCGGTCTCTCCACGTTTTATAGCTTCTTGTCACTATGTGGGTCCCAAATGATGGTAAATGTTTAAGCTTAAAGTTATAGGCATACTCTACTGCTTGCTAACGTAACGACATGATCTTAACTCAAAATACCTATAGAACAATTTAGATTTGGCTTGGGATGACCAAATTCATTAAATGTCAAGTTCTGAATAAAACAAGTCGTGTCTATATATAAAAGTTATGAAGCGCGCATGGCCAGGCGGTTAGCGTAGAACGCAAATGATCTATGCAACTAAGCCAAACGGGCGCGGTCGGGTGTGAGATGGGTGACCGCTAGTGGCAAAAAAATTCATGCGCGTTTCCGTGCTTCGGAGGGCACGTTAAGCCGTCGGTCCCGGTTGTTGTCGATAGATAACAGTCGTTAAACCTTGTCGGAGGCCTTATGAGCGGTTTGAAAACATCCGACAGCGGGTTGGCCACTAACCCACATCTCCCTCCACCTACCCGCATTGGAGCAGCGTGGTGGAGTAAGCTCCAGGCCTCCCTATTAATGGGGAGAGACCCGTGTCCAGCAGTGGGACGCAAAAAGGGTTGCAGCCAAACATTAAAAATAATAACATTAAAATTTTTAGTCAACCGTAGGTACGTGTACTTTGATTCATGAAAGTAGAAACTTTAACTTACTAAGCCAATATCAAAAGTCACTTCAATTTCAATTAACATATAAATTAAAAACATCTTAAATACATACAAAAGTAAGCTAATGGATTATATTGACTTGTTCCAACACGTTACGGACGTTTTAAAGTTTCATCTCTACATCAAGGACAGTGAACTTAGCTCTAATGGAATACTTTATAAAAATATGGTTTAATTTATTATTATACGACATATAATATAAAACATAATAATAATATATAATAACAACGTATAAAAGATAATTATGTTTTTACAACACTTTGTACGAGATAAAGTCTGAAGATGATAAAAGACATGAATACAAAACCGACATATACTAATGCCTTATTTAATTTAGTTAAGTACCTACACTGGATTGTTAATCTATACTTAGAAATACACAATATTTTATTATATATACCTAATATACAATAGGTGATTACAAAACAATAAGATTAAAAAATTAATCATTTAAGTATTGTCATTAATCATTCATAAAGGGTTCTTAGAATTACACTAACTATTGATTTTAAAAATGCTTATTTTGACCTAATTTCCAAAAAAATAATATTTAATAAAGCGGGTGAAAATTGCTCCTACAATAACAAAAGTGTATCTTTCAATTATTTTATTAATTGGCTGCAACCCTTTTTGCGTCCCACTGCTGGGCACGGGTCTCTCACCATTAATGGGGAGGCCTGGAGCTTACTCCACCACGCTGCTCCAATGCGGGTTGGTGGAGATGCGGGTTAGTGGCCAACCCGCTGTCGGATGTTTTCAAACCGCCCATAAGGCCTCCGACAAGGTTTTACGACTGTTATCTATCGACAACAACCGGGACCGACGGCTTAACGTGCCCTCCGAAGCACGGAAATTTATTTATTTTATTAATTACATTGCAGTTATTATTTTGTAGCACTCGTAGTTTTTGAATGTTATTGAATGGAGTAGCAAACGAGCATGCAAGCCACGTGGTGTTAAGTGGTCGCTGCAGCCCATGGACATCTACATACAACCTCAAGCAAGCATAGGTAAGTCCTATCTGAGGTCGTATGCAGTTGCGCTGCTACTCCGGAGGCTGGTGGTCGCCTCATGTAAGTGTGGCTGGCAACTGCACCTTACCAAGGAAACACAATAGAATTGGTTCACGGCAGAAGTGGGTGCAGCGGTGGTACTTCGCCGGGCGAACCATAATAGTTCTACCACCTACTAAAGTATTATTGTGTTATAAGTCAAACACGAACAAATGTGATTCAATTTCTTTATTCCCTTTATCCTCAAAACCAAACAAAACTTGTAGTGAGACTGTTGAAACTATAAACGACGATTAGTTCCAGTCAGAATGTGACAATATTTATGATAGTGGGCCGGTGTATCTATGTATACACGATATTAATACCCGACGTGTGTCACCGCGGCAGTTCTTTTCGTAAATTAGACGGTTTCGGCGAGGACTGGTTTTTGAGCGGTGACAATGTATGGCATTCAGTCACTGGCCACAGCACAGCTTTAATTGTAGTGTCATAATAAATTATTTTTTCATCCTGATTTTTCATTACAATACGTGTCACATTAACGACTGCGAGTATGTATGACATAGATAGTTAATTAAAAATTTAAAAAAAATTATGGTCTATGTTTCGTAGTAATTCTAAACAAGTTAGAACGCCTTCTCAACAACTGCATTCGTTTTATCTTTAATTTACGTAAGTTTGATCATATCTCCAAATTTCGAAGCCAGCTTAAATGGCTTACTATTCGGCAAAGGCGTGACTCTCGTATTCTATTGGCTCTGTACTCTGTGTTGCATGATCCAACTTCTCCTACATATCTTAAGGAAAATTTTCAGTACCTCTGCTCTGTTCACAACAGAGGACTACGTTCTTCCGAAAATCTTACTATTTCTCTACCGCCGCATAAAAGTGGTTTTTTCCATCATTCCTTCACAGTTCAGGCTATACAACTCTGGAATATCTTGCCCGAAATTGTAAGAAAGGCACCAAACAAGTTATCGTTTAAGAAACTGGTTCGTAAACATTTTCTGAATATCTCTACCCCTAAATAACATATTTATTATCGATAAGAGTTGTATCCATCAACAAAATTTTATGAATTATTTATATTTATTTTAGTATATATATGTTTATATTTAATTTATTACATAAGTATAGTGTGTATATTTATGTATATGTGTATATAATGAGAATATGTATTTCAGTGTATATGTATGTATAAGTTGTATATGTGTACATATTATTATACTATTTCTTTTGTTTTGATTTCTCTGATTTTTTTTTCTCTTTTTAAATAATTTCTTAGCTTTTCCTTTATTTCTCATAAACAAAGCCTACCACACATTTTCACCTTCACCCAGGGTCGACTGGAAGAAAATGCCAAAAGGCATTAGGTTAAGCCCTTTGTAACCCCTAGCTTAAGGTGTTTGCAAAACATAAATAAATAAATAAATAAATAAATAATTTAAAAATTAAAAAGAAGTTTTTATTTAAAAAAGCTTTTCTAACTATACTAACTAACTAACTAAAATACTCGTATCATCATGGTGTATCGTATTCTGCAAGTAAAGCCCTTTTTTGATATCCATAAGGTTTTACACAACATTTTATTGCCAAAATTAGCTTTATTCCAAGGATCATTCCATCCGTCGAACTGGAGATGCGTGCAACTTTAACCCTTCCTCATTATATGAGACCCAGTGCTTTCTAAATTGTAGAAACAGAGTAAACATTAGGTTCTTCTTACAATGTGTAAGTATATTTCTGTAGAAAAGCGAAACCGAGTATAGCCTTTTTCATTACTTAGTAAATGATTGTGAGCCTGTGCTAACGCTATCAGTAAAGAATCCCGACTTTAAGATGGTGTATTACCAGAACGATCTATTACAGTCCCCGAAAATTATCAACTTCAGGCACTGAGATACAGAGAGAAGTCGAGAAAATAATTCTTTACCTACCTTCTAAACGCCATAACCTGAATCACCTCTCTTTCAATCTTCATTTCTTTTACACCTGGCTCAAGTAAAAAAAATCTTGTTAAAAGTTGGTTCAATTGAGTCTTAGCTACTTATCATATCTTATAAATACTTCCGCTTTACGTGATTCATAAGACAGCGAATCTGCGAGGACACACCGATAAAAAAATACAAAGTTATTGTTCATGTAAATCTAATGGTATTAAACTTTTAAATTATTCATTGCAAGATAATCCTGAAACATAAACATTTATGTCTATAATTATGTGCCTGAAAAAACTTGAATCTGATAGCCAGACTGTTAATAAGACTCGATAATTAAACCAATTATCAAATAGAATTAAAATCTGACCTGTAACAGAGCTGTTTATTAGGTTGTTGACTTCCCACCGTCAAATTAATTTTGCATAGTAAAATTTTGTTGAATAACATATTTGGTTATAAATTAATACCGTAAAACTGCCTGATTTTGTTGGGTCACAATAAATTCTCTATGCGTGACTAATAAAGGTGACCGCTCCAATTGACTAAGAGCAAAGGGAGCCGCTAATGTCTCAATTTCGGGAACAGACCTACACCGTGAAGAAAACATACCGCCCCCCGAAGGCTCCCACTGAGAGACAGAGTTTGCTAGGTGACTTATCACTGTACGGTTGCAGAGTGCAATAAATTAGGTAATTACGTGACAACAAACCCGTGAGAGATCGCGCCGTGGGCGAGACGAAAAATCGGGGACAGAGTAGCCCCCCGCTGGCTCGGACCTCACCGAGCGGTGGAGGTATATCGAACGCTCCTGTCACATCACACTAGGCTCGCCAAATCTGCATTAAATTGACGGAAAACACTGGACTCGGCTATGATTGTCGATTACTGTGAGGAAAATTGAATACCTTCGACACCTGTAGGTTGCGTTTGTGCTAATACTATTGTATATATGTATATTTATTTTAAAAAATGATGGAGGTTATTTAGTTGTTTTAATTTTAAAGTGTACATTAAACTCATTGTTAATATAAATATCACAATTGTATCACGTGGTTTTATTGGGGGATATCCGACTAGTTAACAATGTTAGTTCGCACTCACGATTCGTTCTATAATAAAATTCATTAAACTCATCTATTATAGCACTTGTTGTCTTTATTTCAACCTGAACCTTTAATCATTTGAATACAGTACCAGATGAGCATGCAGGCCCCGTGATGCTAAGAGTAGTCTCGGCCCAAAAGGCAATAAAATATACACATAACCTTAGGCAATCTTGCAACTCTCTAGGCTAATGGTTGCCTCATATAGGTCTGGATGGTAACCGCACCTTTCCAGCAAAACACAATAGACGACAGAAATAGGTGCAGCGGTGCTTCTTCTCCGGTCGAACCATGAAAGCTCTACACCTATTAAACTGTATCTGAGAAACTGGAACACGAGAAAAAAATTGGAGAATAGAAGAGGACCAAATTATACAAATAAAATACAATACAAATATATGTTATTCTCCTACTATAGGTACTAATACTATGATTTAGAGCAGGTTAGCAAAGGGAGTACTTTCCGATAGAGAAAAAGCAGAAAAGTGGACGCTGTTTTACGCTTCTCAAAGCCCCATCTGTATCCACACCCTTTAGATTAGAAAACTCAATTTTCTTTTATTTATATTTTTATTCTTATAATTTTTAATGTTTACTTAAGGAATACAAAAATACTCACTTCTGTAAACATGGGAATGGAATGTCCCAGTGCGCTGGATCTTGCTGGCGATGGGAACTCTACACGAGACCGCCTTTGTTCGCCCAAATTCGCTATCCCTTTTCGCCGGTTGAAAATGCGCTCAAAAAAAGAGAGAAGCAATCGTCGGCGAAGCCTTTGCGTCGCTCTCATCATTTTTCACGTCTTATTCAATAACTTGCTGCGTAGTCGTCGAGATAGTGATCGAGTTTTGAAATATTTCGATGGGAGAGCGCTACATTCCCAAGGATATGGTGTTACTTTGCGTGCGGAATGTAGATGGTATATCGTTATGGTTATGTACTCGCGGGGGTTCTGGATGTCGGTCGCTTGGTTACGAATTTTGGCTATATGTTAAGCGATGTGAATAGAAATAAGAATTGCTAAATGTAATATTTGATTTTAAAATCATTTTACAAGGAGCCAAGAAAGATCTGTCTAAAGGCAGCTGTTTCGGGGGCGAGAGTCCTGAGCAACCATCTCTTATCTCATATGCGTATTTATCGTTGCTATACAGTGAGGGAAAACATTGTAATATTTCATCAAAATTTTTCATTCTTTTCCATTCATTCTTTAACATTCTTTTCCATCACCACGTGGCTGAAAGTTACACAAAAAATCTCGAAGGTAATGTCTAACCAGCCCGCAAATAACCAGTAACGGTTGACGATGGTAGCATGAGTGTCATTTGATTTCATTCCGAGAGAATACCTATGCCCAGCAATGTAGTACGCAGTACTTTAATTTTTTCAGACTTTCATGACACCTTTCATTTGCATCACCAAACATATAAATCATTCTGCAGGAAATGTTGCGGTATAGGCGAGCTGGATACTAAAGAACACAGAATATTAGATTTAGATGCATATTTTATTGAGGAAGTAGTACATCATAATACATAATTATATATGGTTAAGTTAAACCACAAGTTTAGTAATAAGTAATTAGAATCAAAACAACTGTATTTTACACATCCAAAACATTTACGCTATGCCGCAAAATGCTCATAAAACATTTTACGAATGTCCTGCAGAAGCCAAATCACTTAAGGTTTAAAAAAGGTATGTGAGCCTTAATGAATTTATAAACACGGGCTTGAGTACCTAACGGCTTGCATAATTCGGATATTCACAATCAAAATCGCATTTAACACAAACGTGAAAGTCATAAAAACCGGATGTGGGGTGTAAAATGCAAGAAAACCATCAATGAATCATCTAATACCGGTGCATTTGCATCACTGCGCACATTATGTGTTCGGCACAGAAGCGTCAACGCGGTACAACCGAGCGGTAATGTCATTTACTTTCAACAATATACAACCGTATATTTAAGAACCCTTTGTGAGAAGAGAAAGAAGCCCAACACTTTGTTTGGTCTAACAATTGTAAAAATGATTATTCGCAGTCGGCTACTTTAGCGGATTAACGCCTTTGTAGCAGATACGTTCGGAAACTGTTTATTGAATACTGAGGCAGGTACAGTTACACCCATTGAGTGGTTCAGCAGATGCTAATCTCTAAAACAAAGTGTTTAGTTTTGCAAACTGCGGGTTTTTGCGTTTGGTTATCGGATGCGATCTCTAGCGCACTCTTTGACAACCCGCGTTTAATAGAAGCGATTTCGTCGGTCGGTGCGGCGGTTATCTCGCTGTGAGATTTAGGGCTCCGAGTTGTCTCTTTCATAGCATTATACGTTAAGATGTTCGTATTACATGCAAAATTTCGCACTGTCTAACAGGAAAAACCTTAACTTCTCTTTTAGGAAAAGTTCATTGTAATTAGATATTAATGTTGAATGGATGTCTAAGCTGTCAAATTGCATACTTTGGTGCATTGGTTACTGACGATTTTACAAAAAATGTGTTGGCTTCCAGCAAAAAAGCATTTAGACGTAGTGGTGGGATGATACAGCGGTATTAGAGAGCATTATTTAAGTCGACTAATATAATAATTATTACGCGAGCTGCTAGAATTGGCTCCTCTTTAGCTGCTAAGTATCACATGGCTGAGCATATGGGCACCTTGTTATAAAACTACAATTATACCAGTATCTACGTATTAAAAGCACCTCTATTTTCAACCTTTTTATGTATCCTAGCATAGCATAGCACAGTTCTGCTCTCATAAGTGAGGGGGATTTAGGCCATTGTCCCACACGCTGGCCATGTGTGAATTGGTGGACATCATGCTTTCGAAAAATTATGAGTTTCTCTCAGGCATGCTCATTGATGGAAAATGTCGTAATTATTTAAATGTCACAGTATGTTCCATCAGCGAGCAGCAGCGATAAATAATACGAAAACATTTTTTTGTCAGAGGATTTGGTGTCAGAAATCGCGGTCTTTGGCTGGCTGGCTGCAACCCTTTTTGCGTCCCACTGCTGGGCACGGGTCTCTCCCCATTATTGGGGAGGCCTGGAGCTTACTCCACCACGCTGCTCCAATACGGGTTGGCGGAGATGCGGGTTAGTGGTCAAACCGCTGTCGGATGTTTTCAAACCGCCCATAAGGCCTCCGACAAGGTTTAAGTTATCTATCGACAACAACCGGAACCGACGGCTTAACGTGCCCTCCGAAGCATGGAATTTCACATGAAATGCGGTTTTTACCACAGGGACATCTCTGCTCTATCAACTATTTATATATAACTATATACATAATTATAACCTACATAATACCACGAAAGTCAAAACTTCATTCTAAAGACGATGAACGTGAATAGCTAAAGTATCAACATCATAAAACATCAATTTGTTTCTATGACTAAGTGCTATGTTGTTTTAATTAAACTAATTAGTTTGACGATAAAAATTTATTAAAGAATAAAATTTCTCGGAAGAGCACTGAAAAAGGAAAATGCAACAATTGTTCGTCATTTAAAGGCGCGCCAATTTGTATTGATATCTGCCCACATCCGGTGGCGCTAGACGTTAAATTTAATAACAGTCTGCCTAACGAATGGTTTATAATCCCATGGCTTAGGATGAAAGATGCCGCGTGATCCGCCGTCGACAAGATGAGCCATAAATCCCAAGTGTTTAGGTCGTTTAGCGTGTGGTTAGCCCATTACGAATTAAGACATTTGTTTCAATAGATATAAAAAATCGAGAGTTGGTTAAGTACAATTTCCTATTTATAGAAAATAGTAATAAACTTCTAAAGCAAATGCGTAGAAATTGTTTACCTACACGTAAATTGGTGGACATTTAATGTTAATACAAAAACAACGAATACCTACATATTGATCTAAAATTTTAATAGTTAAATAAAAATCTATATCTTTTTTACACAATTTTTTTAGCGTATATTAATGTATATCTAAAGAAACTAAACAATATCTTTTCTTCATTTAATTACTGTACTATAGCAAATAATATCACATTCTATAAAATTTATTAACATACATTAATTAAAACGCAGGCCTACCTCGTACAGAATATACTCCTGCCATCTAGCGTCGAGTAGCAAAACTAACTAAAAATCAATGCGATGGTTTCAAATTTATTAAGCAAATATTGAAGTTTAACTGCTTTTATTTATATTCACCAATATGTTTTAATGTATCTCATCTCATTTTGATATATTTTCTATTCATTTATGTTTGAGTTAGTTTAAAATTGCCACATTCACATACAAGACTTATAGTATCACCAAGGATTAATAGATGGCGTAGCAGTCCTATTACCGAAAGTTTTAAGTAAATCCCTAAGAAATTAATAGATAATGCTGGGGCATAATATTAGAGACGTTCAGTAATATATGTTATGGTAAAAATTACCGTGCTTATAAATCAAATGCAATACCTGACGCAATTACTAACCTTCACGGTCTAGCCCTTTAGCGTAGGTTGATAAAATGGAATAATCAACATGTTCACGCAATAAATCACTTCCTTAATAAAGGACTTGTATCACATCGTGTTAACGCTCCAAAAACTCAATTTATAACGGCCTTAATAAGAGAATCACGGCTCGAGATGACTATCGAACGACTCAGAGCAAAAGAGCGCGCCGAATATCCTGTCATTTCTACCATTTTAACTTTTTTTAAAAGAAACCAGAGTGTTTATCTCCAATCGGCACCCTGTTACTCGTTCCATGTGAAGGTTAACACCGATTCATTAAAAAAAGGATGCTTGTAGACCCCCAAAAGACTGAAAAAAGACGAAGAGAACACCAAAAAGACTACATTTGGTTACTGAGCGGCGCCTAGCGGGTGCTGCGGCGGCGTCTGTGAATGTTGAGCCATTTACAACATTCGTTCTGTTCACAACGATATTAACGTTTGCCTGCTTTTATTTTAGCAATAAAATAAAATGTAATTTAGTTGTTATTCAGACAGTTGATAAACAAAATGATTTTTTTTTCATATTGTAGATGACAGAACTTTTATTTCAATATTTTCATCATTCGTGCAATACCTACTCTTAAATCTTTGTAAGGATAATTTAGAACCTTACAAGGCAATGCATCCAAGATAAGATAAATTATTGTTTTTCTTGCTGTGCATTGCTTAGCTAAAACAATAAATTAGTGTCGTGTAGTATGAAGGCTCTTTTTAGATGTTCGGTCTGATATTCGCCGTGCGGCGAGTGGTTTTGTTGATCGTGGGCGCTCGCGCAGCTAATTTATAAGCGTTGACTTCGACACGATCCGCTATTGCGTATGCACCTACATCTACGTGGTCTGAGTTTAGATCTGACGTCTGCTGTGAAATATTCAATGTACCTCTGTAGGCTTTATTTCTGTGTCTATTTTTTGTCAACACAAAACTTAAAGTTTAAACAGATCTTAAGTTCTGTTTTGTTGTATGTTTCAAAGACTTGGAATCTTTTATCTTTCTTTGCTTCAATATTTTTTAATTAAAGTTATTTTGGAAGAGGAATAGGAGGAAATTTAACACAAGTTTAAAGTTAGTAACAAACAAAAATATTCAAGTCCCCTTGCCCTATTAGTAAGGGTATTAAAGAACTTTACGCTCAGTTTATCTCAGTCCACCATCGCCGAAGAACAAATATTGTGTAGTTTTGACAGATTATATGACGAAGCAGGCCGCGGAACGAAGGGTTAAGGATAGTAATCTGTGGTCTCCATCGCCGTATGAATGGACCCTTTAGATTAAAGATAAATCATCGCTAATGGCTACGTGTGTTTTTCCTAATAAACGGTTTACGTGAGATCCTTCGTTAATGTGTTTGTCTGTATTATGCTACATTCGAAATTAAGTCATTGGTATTTTTTAGATCTGTGTAATATATATATATATATATATTGTCGCTATTATTCTTACTTATATTCGAAGCACGCATGGCCCGGCGCGGCGGCTAGCGTACGAGCAAGCGATCTATGCAGGTAAGGCAAACGGGCGCGGTCGGGTGTGTGATGGGTGACCGCTAGTGCCAAATAATTTCATGCGCGTTTACGTGCTTCGAACGTTACGTTGAAGTAGAAGCAAGTTAAGCCATCGGTCTCGGTTGTTGTAGATAGATTTCAGACGTTAAACCTTATCGGAGGCCTTATAGTTGGTTTGAAAACATCCGACAGCGCGTTGCACTCGCATTTCCACCAACTCGCATTGGAGCAGCGTGGTGGAGTGCTTAATTCCCCACTATTGGGGTGGCCTGGAGCTTTCCAGGCCATTCCTTTAGTGGGGAGAGACCCGTGGCCAACAGTGGGACGCAAAAAGGGTTGCAGCCAAGCCATTATTCTTATCACGGTACTTTAAATTTAATGCTTATTAGCAACGGACCTTAAGAGGCCGTACACGAAACTTTGTCGATTTTGTCTATTAAGCAAAACAACAGTGGTCAATTTAATAGTTTATTATTTAAATGATCAGTCAAATCATGCAATAAAACTTGGAAATACTGTATTTTAACTGCAAAATCTCAAAATGTTAAATCAGCTAAATCAGCAAACCGGCAAAATTTGATATACGACCTCTTATCCAACGGGTTGATCGTAAAACCAGGAAGTATCCGCTAAGCCGCTTATTTCCAGGAGTAGAAAAGATTAACGCTTAAAATATAATGGATTTGAAACTCGAATATCGGTGCTTGCATACAAGTACTCAATTGTTTGGAAAACAAAAGCTTAAATATTATGAATATTATGACTCCACCTACCCGCATTAGAGCAGCGTGGTGGAGTAAGCTCCAGGCCTCCCCAGTGATGGGGAGAGACCCGTGCCCAGCAGTGGGACGCAAAAAAGGGTTGCAGCCAGTCAAATATTATGATGAAGACTTTTTCTGTGCCATTTTTAGATCAAATTCAAACAAAAACTGCAGATATTTTACATCACTCAGTCAGACCTAACCGGCTTCCTTTCTTACCCACGCCGCATCAATTTCACAAACGTCATCTCGCTAGAAACTATCACATACGCACCTACACAGTAACTACACATGAAATGTTCTGTTCCCATTTTTTATGGCGTCATTACATCAGAAAATGCATATGCTGAATGCAGTTAAAATGACTTTGCGCATCGCGTTTATCATTAGAATCAATTATTTCTCCATTTACGTCTTTGAATGTGTCGTGGAGCCCTCAATGTTGGTAATTTTGTAGGAACATGATCGCTTTTTATGCGTTATTAAGAATGTCCGCGCTGTAGGTACGACCGACCATTAATTTTATGCATACCATAATAAAGACCATAAAATACCTAAAGCTTGGGAGCATCGTTTTGAAAAGGCCAGTTATTTAGTAACGTTTAAGGAATTCGCTCGCGATCCGATTTCAGATTCTTACCTTTGATTTATTGTATAGTCTGACCAATTATGTAACAATCAATGTTTTAAGCTCAAACTCATAAAATATTTGATAAAATTCGAATAAGTTTTAATGATGGACATTAATTTTATTTATAGCGTTATTGTCAAAATTTATATTCATTTCCGGATCTAAACAAACTATTTTGGAAAGGAAATTAAAAATGCTAAATAATTATTGTATTATATAGTTAACTTAACCATACCTACTCTCTAAATTCTACAGTCTTACTTTCTAATTTCTACGGTCTTTTTTTGGCTGCAACCCTTTCTGCGTTCCACTGGACATGGGTGTTTTCCCGTAAATGAAGTTTGTGAACTTGAAGCTAACTCGACCATGTTTTACCAATGTGAATTAGTAAAGATTTAGTTTAATAGACTTTTTACAATTTTGCAAAATAAGCAGTCTGTTGTGTATTTTATATAACAAAAGATATTTCCAACAGTTATATAAATTTCTACATAGGTAGTATACTAAGTGTTTCCATCTTATGGTTTTTCCCTTGGTGAAAGTTTTGGTAAATAATCTTGGCATCATTTGCAATCGTGGCACCATTTGCAATTGTGGCACTTTTTATTGAAATATAATATACATATTAGTTATAGTACAAATTGGAAAAACGCATTTGTTTGACCACTTCCTAGGATTTAAAAACCTACACTTCCTAGTCACTTCCGTCCTATCTCTATTTTTCCTTTCCTATCAAAATTTATGGAAGCCTGTGTACATGAGCAAATCTCCTCTTTCATTTGTACGCATAACCTACTGAGTGTACATCAGTCTGGGTCCCGTCCTGGTCACAGCACCACTACAGCCTTGATTAAAGTCACTGACGACATCCGAAAGGCTATGGATAACAGGAGTCACTATTGTGGTGCTGATTGACTTTTCAAATGCTTTTAACACAGTTGACCACGAAATTCTCCTTTCCACACTTTTCCATCATAATTTTTTCTTCGGCAATTTTTTCATCTTAATTTCTTGAGCATCCTTACCACAGTCTAGTATTTTTTACCAACAAGAGTCCTATTTATATTATATATGTAGTCATTATATACTTCCAATATGTGTATGTAAGTATGAATGTATGTATGTATGTATATATGTATGTATGTTTATATGTAAATATTTATATTTATTAGTGTACGTATTTCATTATGTACGTAGTTATTACATATTGTTATTTTAATCCTTTATTCTTTTAGCCTGTTTATTTTTAGAAGCCTACCTCGCATTCTTAACATCACCCAGGGTCGACCGGGAGACAATGCCAATAGGCATGTGAATCTTAGTTTTAAGGTGTTTCACATAAGTAAATAAAATTAAATGATCTCAAATGATCTTATGATCAACCAACTTCGAAAAAGAAGGTTTTAAAGTCAAAATTACAATAATATGACATATGATATATTAAAACTATATTCGAAACAAAACTAAGTACACTATTCGCCAGAATGATATGTAAAAGGCATTGACCTTTAAATTTAAAATTGAAATTGAAATTTAAAATAAAATAAATTAAATTAAGTAAATATTAATATATATTTACACTAGCGATATAAGAGTACATTGCAATATTTAAATGAAGGACTCTTTATTGCATTGTTTATTGCGATGGCAACAAAAGAATCGTCACGGCCGAGGTGGGAATGCTAACGCAGACTCCTACGTAAGTAACTGAGGGAATGCGGCAATTAGAGGTGCGCACATCCTGCGTACAAACATGTACTGCGACAAACTTCGCTAATGCCGCTTATGAAATGCGTTGAACTTTCTCGTTGTACTTTATATATTCGTTAATTTTATTTAGTAGAGTAATAAAGTAGATCTCGGAGCTTGTGCAGGACTCCAAGACATCTAGTAGCTGAGCCCTCTTTGCGCATGCATTGCCGGCCAATTTGGGAAAGTCGGTGCTCTTACTTCATGATTTGGAGCAAACAGAGTTACCGTTGGCCTTCCTGGGGCAGCTAGATTGTTTAAGCCCCGCTCTACCTCATCTATAACTCAGGAAGCACCCTTTTAAGTCACCTCTTACAACAAGCAGAGAATGCCATAAATTTAAGTCCACAGTTAAAGGGACAATTTTGGCCACCACTAGCAGATACTTCTTATAATTCATAATTCATTTATTTGCTCAAATTGTGGTTACAGAGTTGTTACGTAGAGAGTCATATCTCACAATAGCATTTTAATGGTGTACAATTTAAGTATATTACAATTCAAACAAATTGATAATAAAAACATTATACAATAATTATAAATATAAATAATTTACGATTAATTTGAAAAAAAAGAATAAATAATGCCGTTTATGACACGCCTTAAATTTTAAATATCCGATTTCCTATTTTAACACACTAGAGCCTTTGTTTCACATCCAATGCGGGCCCATCTTGCGGGGGAGTCTATGTTCCTAAATGATTCAGAGCTTCCAATGGATTACCTACCTCTTAACATAGGATTAGAGCCCTGAGTCCCTGTAGCTTCGGGATTAAGAATAGAGCTACAGTAACCCTGCCTGATAGTAAGAGGTGACTAAAAGCGGGCTTCTGGGGTTGCGGACGATGAGAGTGGGAGGGAAGCTCGGCCACCCATCCAGATTGAAGCCCAGGGAGGGACGGCGGTGTGTGCGTCGCCGCATGCTGCCGCGATCAGCTGAAGGTACAGGAGCGCACATCTGCTCTCCTGAAGATGGGCCCGTTCTGGGGCGCCGCGCGTGGTGGACACTGGTGCGTTCCAATGGAGATCCCAGAGTCCTCCCCAAGCGCAGAGGCAGGCCACCGAGGGGTTTTTAGTGCGGCACAAATCCCGCACCCGGTATCCTCTCACAAGGTGCTGGGTACCTTTTGACGGTTCCCCCATTTAATAAGTTAATTTGTAATAATAAATCAAAAAGAAAAAAATTGCTAATTTTGCCTACATAATATGTACAAGTGCAAGCTGACTCTAAAAGGTTGGGGTTTTCTCGCGTAATGTAAGCTTTTATTACGCCACCAAACAATGTTCACTCAAGCGCTAAATTAAAGCTTCCCTGTTTTTCAATAAGAACTACTGTGTAAAGCCTTCCTCGCAAGCATTCGCACTTAGCTGTGCGAATGAATGCTGTGACGTAAGTCCCTAATCCGGCGTCACAAATGGCGATTAATCAATTAACACCTACAGATTGCATGTGAGCGTTAAAACAGTTAGCGTTTATCGCCAATATTTAATATCGACAGTCTCGTCCCGAATCAATTGACAAACTAGGCAGACAGGCCAGCGACCGAATTTGCAACGATCATTATAAGCGCTGATAAAGAATGAACCGGTAAACCTGCCCATGCTTATAAAATGATTTTTGTCTCATACGTTTACATTAACAAGGTTATAAAAGATTACTTGTTGTATAAAACATATTAATGTATAATATTTTATCGAGTCACTTCTTTTCTTTAATTTTACTTAAAATATTTCAGATATTCTTAATATTATTTGAAATTATACACACATATTATTAATTGCTGCAATTCTTAGCACGTCAGACTTTTGGACACAGGTTTCTACCCTTAATTAGGGAACTCTGCAGCGTACTTCACCATGCTGCTCCAATGCGATTTTATACTTAACCCTTGAGTTTACTCCACCACCACGCTGTTACAATGCAGTAAGTGACAAGTAAACAAACAAAGAAAACCAGCATGTAGGATATGCTGGTTTTCTTTGTTTATTTGTAATGTAAACTGAATATGTAAAAATACCGTTAAACATCTTTGTAAGTCATGTTAGCAAAAAATTAAGTTCATACTTCATTAGCACAAGTGATACACGTGAAAGTGTGTGGGAATTAATCACTATTTGCTCGCAACGAGCAATAACAAAAATAATAAACAATGTCATCAGGTCAGGAGTGGGTGTTCGCCTTCAAATCCAGTCACCTATTTTCCAGTTCTGACTGCACAATTAGATATTTAAACAAGCAAATTTAATACAGGTGCTTGTTTTTATATACGAATTTCGCCTGATCGATTCAAATTATTTCACTTTATTACGAGTATGCTTTTAACAAAGCTATCATTTTTGGACATCAAACTAAAACTTAGATTTTAATACTGTTATTTCACCTAAAGTAATTTTGTTTCTGAATACTGTATCTGCTTTAGAAGGTTATGTACTTAGTTTTTACTTTACCTAAGTTATAATTATTATATTCAGCCACTGGCAAACCTTTTTAATAAATTAATTAATCAAGGATGGTTTTCATGACAATTTATAAGTTGCTCAACTTTGTGATAATAGTTGATCAAAAACTTGTTCAAGTTGAAGTTTTTTGATAAGCTTATAGTGGTAGTGACAATATCGTAAGAAACAGTGGTGAGTAAAATGTGCGTTTTTATGAACCCAAACATATCTTTTCCTGGATGTTTAAGTCTAACGCATAAAAATAAAGCAGTGGTTTTAATCGCAGAAGTAGATATTATTGTAAACATTTTTAACCATTTTTATTTCCCACCGCTGGGTACAGGTCTCCTCACAAGTGAGAGGGATTTAGGCCATAGTCCACCACGCTGGCCAAGTACGGATTAGTGGATATCATGCCTTCTAGAATTTACGAGTTTCTCTCAGGCATGCACAATGATGGAAAACGTCGTAATTAATTAAATATCTATATATTTTCCATCGCCGTGGAGCACCGATGCACGCACATTACAAATTTCTTTGTCAGATATCAGATCAGATTTCTTTATCATCATAAGGTTACAACCTTCTTACTGTTAGTATTTCTACCTGGTAGTATTTTAGTATAAACATTCATAAGTTCAAGCAACAAGTATCTAATCATATCTCAAATATTATTACACTTAGGGCCTCGTTCACCATCTCCAAGTGTTGATTAGTTACGTCCCAACTAAAGTTAATTGGCAAGTAAAAGCTATGAGTACTTGTCAGTTTATCATATGATTAGTGCTACTCGAATATCGTGAAATTGAAACTGAAGTTACGGGTGACTGTAACCGACAATTAGCGTACTTGTCACTTTACTTGAAGGTGATGAAAGAGGCCATTAGCGTGTACTTGTACTAAATTCTCTAAATTATTTATAACGCGATCTAAAAGGATTTTGTTTTCTACACAAAGTAAAACCATATGAATCTGCGTGGGTGGTAATGGCAACTGCTTCGTACATTCTTGCTGTATCCCGGTTTATTCGCCTATATTTCTCTCCAGATAAGCAATACGAAAGCAACACCTTACATAACACGTCTACGAGACAGAGTAACCGAGACTAATATAGAAATACAATATTATAACCAGCTTACAAACACAATGTTCTTGTTTCTTCCAATAAAGAAAATACATTAATACTACACATTAAGTTAATAACTTATTATTGAGTGCTAATGCGATAATCTCAATAAAATTAGCTTCGAAAGTAACTTTTGATATGGTAAGACAACATCCAAATTTAAAGCTAAACAAACAAAATAGGAGTAGATTTCTTAAAAGGCCTCTACGACTTCTCTACGTAGAGTCCCGCAAGGAAAGAGCACGTGGGAAAGAAAAAAGCGGCCAAGTGCGAGTCGGACTCGCACATAAAGGGTTACGTAGCAGCAAATAAGGAAATATAAATTAAATGTTTTTTTTAAATATTTGAGTTGATTGAATGAAAGGTAAATTGCGGTTTACGAATTATGAAGTATTAAAAAACTACTTACTAGATCTCGTTCAAACCAATTTTCGGTGGAAGTTTGCATGGTAATGTACATTATTATATTTTTTTAGTTTTATCATCCTCTTGTTCTAGTTACAGCGGAGGGGGGGGGGGGGGGGGTACACTTTGGAATTATCTCTCGCGCAAACTATTCAGTTTAGAAAAAATATATATTAGAAATCTCAATATCATTTTTGTAGATTTTCCATAGATATCCCACACGTATGGGTTTGGTGAAAAAAATTTTTTGAGTTTCAGTTCTAAGTATGGGGACCCCCAAAATTTATTGTTTTTATTTCTATTTTTGTGTGAAAATTTAATGCGGTTCACAGAATACATCTACAAGTTTCAACAGTATAGTTCTTATAGTTTCGGAAAAAAAGTGGTTGTGACATACGGGCGGACTGTCTGGCAGACAGACATGACGAATCTAATCTAATAAGGGTTCCGTTTTTGCCATTTGGCTACGGAACCCTAACAAGCCACAAGGTGACGTAATCCTGAGCTGAACCATGTCTATGGATGATCAACAGGAGGTAGCCTTGAAGACAGTCGTAGCCGCGGCCTGACGGTACGCAAAAAATATCCCTCAAAATAATAACTGCCGGCTAATCTTTGATGTGCGCCCGCTCGCAAATCACAAATCCAGCCGAGATTAACATCCATTATTTTGCATATTATTGACGTTTACTACCACACTGCTTTATTTATTTATGCCCAGAGTTATTTGGGAAGTATTTTTTAAAGTTGTCCACATAAAAATGTTGGTAGGAAACAAAACGAGTGCGATATTTATGGCTGGGCCGATGTGTGTCAATGCGAAATTTATAATGTTGAGAGCTGATTTAGCTTCGAATGTTTCCGTTTGAAATACGTTCTTTGTGACTGACCGGACGGCTTCGAATAATATGGATAATGAGACATGCTCGAGGATAAAAAGGAAGATTATCGAGATAAAGGGTGTTAATGTAGCACCTAAATGGATACTCGCTCCAAAACGATCGTGTACTTGTATTTCGGTAATGTTGTTCGCTCGATTATATGCGCATAATCGTCTTGGACATGACACTGCCGCTACCTCTTGCCATATTCTTTACGGTTAAGTGTAACATTTGGAGGCATGACGGAATCAGTGAGCCTTTATTACAAATCGAGCCTCTCTAATCATCGGGTCAAATGATTGTTTGAAAAATAAATATTGTTTATTTATTTAAATGAAAAAGATTAGTCTCCTTTTTTTAAATGTTATGGTTGTCTTCTGATAATCAGTGATTACCATAAGCAAGTACTTGATACTCATTTACTCCGAATTTCCAATATTAAGCATGACATTTTAAGTGATTTCTGTGTACATTATTACTCTCCAACGATTATTACGACCAACGCACAATCAGAATAAATATTAAATGTGTTGAGAGATCTCTAACTTGGTCTGTATGACATCAGCGATGAGAACGGTAGACAAGTGAAAGTTAATTAGGCAAACTATTTAATGATGCAGAGCAATAACGCATAATCTTCGATCCTATGTTAATCCGACACTCAGCAGTGATACCGTTTGGTCTCAAATAGAAATGAAAGTAAAAATAGTAAGCTTTGACACTGATATACAAAAATCACAACAAAATAATCAGGCTAATGCAAGCACGGTATATCCCACAACACCGAAGATTGTTTATTTTTTCTTCAAAAATGATATTGTGCATACTTTGAGAGTTGAACCCAGATTTCCCGAATATCACTAAAAATAAACCCAGTTGTATTTATGTAACCTCAAAAACCTTTCATGTTCCTGAAAATTCCTCTAAACTTTATTAATATATTTCGTACCACTCTAGTATGAAATAAACTTAATTTTTATCATCAAATGTAGATAAAACATAACAGTCAAATTCAAAGCAATGAAAATGTAACCTAACGTAAGATGATCACCCGCTATTTGTAATAATGTTACAGCGACGCGTAATAATGATCAAAGCAATATTCAAAAGGGTGTTTAATAATAGGCATTAATCGCGTCTACAGTAACTTGACCCGGGTGTATTGAGACGAAATGTGGGCGATCTTTTCTTCATACTCTTGTCTACATATATTCTAGAACTAGCGGCCGCCCGCGAGTTCGTCCGCGTGGACTTTAGTTATAGATTTTTTCTAAAATAAAAGTGGCCTAAGTTACTCTTCATTACATCAGCTGCCTTCTAGTTAACGTTCAGTCAAAATAGGTCCAGCCGTTTCAGAGATTAGACGGAACAAACAGATCAACAGACAGACAAAAATTGTAAAAAATGTTATTTTGGTATATACCGTATACACATTTACATGGAATTGGCAAAAGTTAAATGGTTGGAAATGCCCGCCATTGTTTACGATGATAATGTAGTACAGCTCACCAAAACAGTTAAAAACCTAGGTATATTGATTGACAGCTGTATGAATTGGCAACCGCAGATTACGGAAGTTAGCCTAAGCAATAGCCTAGTTAGTTTAAAGGTAATGTCACTCTTCAAGCTTTATGTCAGTTTAAAAACTTCCTACCGCAGCAAACAAAACTTGCATTGGTACATACACTTGTTTTGCCCATAATTGATTACGCAGATTCTGATGTGTCCAACCCTGATCTCAGCGAAAATTTTCTAAATAATCTAGAGCGCCTTCTCAACAACTGCATTCGGTTTATTTTCAATTTACGCAAATACGATCATATCTTCAAATTTAGAAGCCAGCTCAAACGGCTTATCATTCGACAAATTAAGGCGTAAAATTGGTCCGAGAGCATTTGTTGAGTATCCCTACCACCGTCTAGTATTTTTTACTAACAAGAATCCTATTTATATTATAATAACATAATATGTAGTTACTATATCCTTCCAATATGTGTATGTATTTCATTATGTACATAGTTATTACATATTGTTATATTTAATTCTTTGTTCTTTTAGCCTGTTTATTTTTAGTACCTCGCATTCTCAACATTACCCAGGGTCGACCGGCAGACAACGCCAAAAGGCATTAGAATAGAATAGAATAGAAAAACATTTATTTCTTCTTAAAACTACAAAATGCATATAAATAAAAAATATCAATAGGGTCACAAACATAAAAGTGGCATTGTTGTAGTATTTGAAGAAAAAGGTCGCTGCAAGGAGGCTGAGTGCACTCAGCCTCCTTGCAGCCAAAGACTACAACACTGATTTTCAGTGCAGCCTGTCGGTATTCGCGTAATTCAAACAGCGAGTGAAACCTTTTATGACTTATGACTACTGTGACCCCTGTGAAACTTAGTTTAAGGTGTTTTCACATAAATAAATAAACGGATGTAGTAAAAAGCGGTTATTTTCACTCCAATTTTATTTACGTGTATAGACTAGAATAATGATTTTAACCTAAACAAATTAATTAATAATGGTAAAACAATAAATAAACAAATCCCAATAGTTTTTTAGTTATTTTCTGCCTCTTACATTTTTTTTTCAATATAGCTCCCAGTTATACAAATGTCTAAAATGGGACTAGATAAGCTATCTAAAAATATATTTCGGATAACATTGAAAGCCATTATAGGTAAGTATTTCCAAAAAAATTATGTTCTGGACTCATTTTGGACTTACGAGAGCCAAACCTTTCGATTCTTTGATTATTTTACCTCGGATATGAGGAACAGCGATATATTTTAAATAGAGAACCATTTACAAAAACCCTCGTCTATACATTCACTCTTAACTTAATAGTAATAACCAACCTGCTACGCACAATAATGTTGCAAAGATGCGTAATAATTTTCGAAGCGATATTCAAAAGGGTTAATAATAGGCATTATTCCTATCTGGTCCAAAGTAACACGACCCGGGTGTATTAATTTCGCCACAATTGGTAGGACGTGTGACCCCGCCCACGCGAGTCGTTCACCGCTTATTGGCTACCGCGCGAGGGTTCCGTGAAATTCCGTTACATATCTGTATTTAGTTCGCGTACGATAGCTTACATGTGAATACTGAAAATGTTTCGCGGGGCATCTCGTTTTCTATTTATAGCCCACTTTCGCTTTTACTGGTCTACGCTTTAGTTCAAGAAATTATGGCATCCGTAATACTGATGTACTGTCACAAAATTTTAGGTGTCGAATAAATAAGTAGACTGGAATGTTTGGAATGCTGACCTAAATTTTGATTAAGCTTAATTTTATCACACGTAGTAACAATGAAGAGCACAACTTATTATTACTAACTTACTATTACTGTTACTCTTATTGCTCACTAGATGTGCCCCGCGGTTTTACTCATTTTATAGAGTGGTGTTGCATAGCCTCAAACCCTTTTTGAATAATGGACAATACAACACAAAAATAATCTATTAGTTGCAATCAGTAGTTTCTGATATAATCGCCTTTAAACAAACAAAACTTTTAATAATAATAAAGTAGGTATAGAAAAGTAAACATTTCAATAACTGGCAGTTTTGATATAATTCTTTAAACACCTTTGCTAACGCCACGCCACATTATGTCACGTTGCAAATCTGCAAAAAAAATCTGCAAAGCGATCCTACGGGCAGAAAATCACAACAATCGCAGCTTTATGCTACATTACGTTGTCATTAATCGCCTGTTTATTTAAATACACCAGAACGCGACACGTTTCTGTTGTTCCGGGGTAATTGCCTTCTGACATTTGCAAGCAACAGTCTGGGAGCAGGCGTAGGCTGCGCTGGCGCAGGATAAATCTCTACTCAATATCACTAGGTTAAACTGCGCATGAATAAAACATTACCTGTGTGAAATAGTAATATTTCATAATGAGTTTTGAAAATCCTCAGTTCAACAAACTTATTGGTTTAAGTCGATTATATACAATAATCGTTAATATAAAATATATAATTTAAATCATGTTAACTTTAAATTAAATTATAAAGTGATTTAATTGTGTTTAATTGGTATTTTAAATTCTTTCAAATATATATTTTTAAGGCAACAAAGGCAAAATTAAAGTGGAATGGCTATAATGGTATAACATTATTATCTATATTATATCCTTAAATTAATTTTATGTATTGCAACAAATAATTTGTTCAATATAAGAAAGGACAATTACTTCTATGGTAGTTATTTATTTAACACCAAATGATTGTTTGTGATAATAGTATTGAGAAGAAAATTATAATCACAACAATAAATTTTGTATAGCAAAGGAAAATAATTCAAAATTTATATAATTAATTCATGTTGCCTCTCGAGGCAAAGGAACCCTAGTTAGTGCCGCAATTTTTTGCTCAAAGAGCTAATCAAAACAGGGTATCCTTTTATCGTTCGCTCCATTTGCCCTCCGACCCGTTACCTTTACCGTTCATTATCGAATTTTTATTCGAATGCACTAACGGTCACCATTCACGACAGTTAAAAATGACGCATCCCGACAGCGATTCGTTTCATCAGTTTCGTCATTCGATTCATCGATGTATCGCAGGAAAACGAATTGATTCATCTCTGTCTGCAGCTTAGTAGGTCGATCCCTTAAGGTCAAAGTCGACGGCAATGAGTTATGAGACTTACGAGTAATATGGGAATTAAGTTGGATTTTATCACCATTAGCGTCTTCTTCAAACAATCTAATGCCCTTTGTAAGTAGTATTGTCAGGTCAACCTGTTTGTTCTAGCCTTTTTGTTCTTTTTACCTCTTATTCTTATGCTGCTATAAAACCAGAGCTAGGCTTCAGCTTTTAATAGCTTTCGGGTTCATTGACTGCTAATGCTTTTGAATTAATTAAATAACTGTCAGGGGTGTTGTTTACAGCAGTAAATGATAAACCCATACCCACACCTTGAATTTTAGATATGTAAGTACTACGGCGGGCTTATATATAAATGTATGTAAATATATACATATATAAATGGCTATAAATACGAGTATTGTCATATCGCAGCGATAAGCAGCGATGGCCGAGTGGTAAGAAACCGCGGTCACCGACGCGACCGACCCCGGGTTCAAATCCTCGGCGCGCACCTCTGACAAAGAAATTTGTAATGTGCGCATTTATCGTTGCTCTACGGTGATGGAAAATATCGTGATATTTAATTGATTACGATGTTCCCCATCGCCGTGCATGTCTGAGAGAAATTCAAAAATTTCTTGAAAGCATGACGTCCACCAATCCGCACTTGGCCTGCGTGGTGGACTATGGCCTAAATCCCTCTCACTTCTGAGTAGGAGACCTGTGCCCAGCAGTGGGACATAAAAAAGGTTGAAAAAAATTGTCTTATCAGCGCTCTAGTGCTCATGTCTAGGATAGGACACAAACGCTCTACAAATCGACGAGTAAGTTATTGTCGGGTGTGGTCCGGAATTAGTTGAGTGAAAATATATGTATTAGTGGCGTGGCAATACTTCATGACATGACCATTTCAGAATCTTTACGAGCCTATCAATTCTATAGGGTCGGTACTAATAAAATGATATATTATATTTATCCTATCGTAACTTATATCCTAGGATATTAACTTAAACCTGGGTGATGTTTACAAGCAACTACCTTAGGTCATCAGTGCGAAGAAGCCTGAACCTTCACTAATGTACAGTGTCGTAAATTATACTTGACGAACCGTGTGGCGCAATGGTTACCATACCGGACAGCAGATCGGAGAGACCCGGGTTCGATTTCCGGCGAAGAAGAAATTAAAATGATGAGTTTAAAGATTCTGTTCTTGGTCTGGGTGTCTGTGTTTCTGTCTTTGCGTGTGTCCATGGTACCCACGACACAGAGTATATCTCCTCACTGTGGGACTATGAGTGTAAAGCGTTTTTATTAATTTATACTACAGGTCTCCAACGATTAGTCCCTGTAGCTTCGGGATTAAGAATAGAGCTACGGTATCCCCTGCCTGATCGTAAGAGGCGACTAAAAGGGGGCTTCCGGGGATGCGGACGGTGAGAGTGGGAGCTTGACCCGTCCAGCCAGCAGCCCCGGGAGGGACGGCGGTGTATGCGTGGCCGCATGCCGCCGTGAACACCTGAAGGTGCAGGAGAGCACATCTGCTCTCCCGAAGATGGGCCCGTTATGGGGCGCCGCGCGTGGAGGACACCGGTGCGTTCCTATGGAGATCCCGGAGTCCTCACAAACGTAGAGGCAGGCCACCGAGGGGGTTTTAGTGCGCTCCATCGATTGTAGCATCACACCAGTATAATATTATAATTATAAGTCAGCTTGTAAGAGACTACATTGCTTGGACTGTTCAGTGGTAGCATGCAAGATATAGAAGCTGTATATCGGCAGAAAATGAGTACATCGAGGATGAGTAAACTCTGGAATAAGGAAACAACACCTAAAAAATACATTCAGCCGAATACAGTAGAAGGAGGAGATTATGTTTCGAAGTCGGTAAAAGATTTAAGTTTTCCATATTTCATTTTTTTATTTTCGGGTGTAATTTGGATAAACTAGGCAATTATTTCAATTCAGTCATATCTGAATGGTAGTACAAAATCGCGTGCTTGTCGAAGGCTTGGTCACCAAGTTGTTATTGCGATTATGACTGAAAATGAATCCATGCTATATTTTGCGACTGCATACATAATTAATTTTTTTGAATACAATGAGTAATGTACCGTACAATTACATATAACATTTCAAATTGTGATCACGAATTCAATTCAATTTTTGAATACAGTTATGATAATTTTTATCTACATAAATGTAATCAAATGTTTTGCGCATATGCCTAACGCAGACTATGAAAATATGCTGTGTGCATATTTATCACTTGTTCCACAGTAAACAAGTATTATACAAAATTTCTTAAATGTGCATACCAATGAAATGCTAGCGTGGAGGACTACGGCACTGAGTTCTAAGACGAGACCAGTATTAGTATTAATATACTGTTATAAAAGGTTTGGACTTTTATAAAAGGTTTGGAAACTTTCTACAACAGATAAATGTTCTATCGTCGGACCTTCTCTGGCCTAGAAGCATTTTATAAAATCACCTGAAAAAGCCTTACTACCACCACCTTAATATTGCATGTCCTACACTGATACACATCCCGTTACACCGTCAACGGTTACATCATTCTCGCTAATCGAAAATTGTTACCGTGCTATTTAAAATGTTGGACCTCTCTCCAAAATGAATCATGTGCACCAAAACAAGGCTCCGATATAATCGAACTTCAATTTCGCGTGCCTCTGTACAAAGAAAGTACTCTTACTTTTTTATTGGAAACAATTTTCTCACGCTACATCTTGACTCACTCGTCCACACGAATTTCATAGTGTGCCGGGCCCCTAATTATGACGTCATAAAGGAGGCTCGCAGTGTTCTTGATCCCTTTGCGGGTTTAGTTTTAATTTATTTACTGGCACAAAGGTAGCATATCTTGTTGCGATCTTGTAAGAGTTTGCCAAACATCGGTCACGGTTCGTTTAATTTGATAAGGAAAATTGTTAGAAAAATATTTGGGTGTATAAATCATGTAAAGCTAACATTGAGAAAGAGATTTTAATGTAAGCTTTATCTACTTTTTGCTCACCTTTATTTAACTTGTTACGATCACTTGTTCCGATGAAATCTTGCAAATGAAATTTGAAGCAGTTTTCCTCAATCGATTTTTGCTATTTAATACCTGGTCACATATAGCTAAGTGAAGTTATTCACACTATGCCCAATGATCGTCAAAGATTCCGATCGTCTTTTTATGCGTCCCCAAGATTTGAATGTCAAATTAAAGGGTTTACTGAGAGAAATACTAGAAATTAAATGACGTGACGCTTAAAACGGTATGAAAGACCGCATGTAATACTGGCTACATTATATAAAATACATAATTATACATACATTCCCTTTATAGGAGGGTATTGAATAAAAAAATGTGACAAAATTACAAAAGGTAAAATTCATCACATTACATCAAATAGGGTGACAAAGATGGAGGACGTCTGCGTGCAGTCCCATAAGTTGGTTCCCAAAATGGTAGAAAATAAGATTGACAATCATATTATTTTACAAAAAAAGTCCAGCCATTTTATAAAAAAACAGAGTTTTATTATTAATGTAAGTAATGTAATTGCTAAACTGATGAATTTCAGTTCCCTTCATTTGAGGACGTAAAATTAATTCTTGTTTAATTTTACTGTTTGTTGTAGGCGTTAGGCCTGGAAAATGTGACCACATAATTTAATAAATTAATAATATAGTAAATACCAATAAAATACGGAAATCTAAATAAATATTTTGTTTCATATGTTATCTCTAAAAATAATAACAATAGCTAAGCAATTAGAACTCAAACAATTTGTACTAAAGTAACCAGCAACATCAAAGGAAATTAAAATACACAGATCAGAATCTTTATTTCCAGCAGAAATGTAAGATATTTCCATTTGCTTCATGCGAAGCGCGCAATGGAAGCTAGTTCTGCGTCCTTCCATACCTCCATTACGGCCATCTCGAGCACAATCGCCTGATCTTATAAACAAGTATTTCTGTCTGATGCAGTCTCCGAGGAAAGTGCATTTCGCACAAAACCCGCCTAATAAAGCCCCAAACGATTCAATGACATATTTTCAATTTTATTAGCTTTAATTGCCTTTTCTAGCAAGGAATAATATTACCATAATGATTATTTATGTCCGCCGTCAATATGTATAAGAAATATGATTTATAAATAGTATTTTTACCTATCAATTAAAAGTATTCTGCTATATTTATAATACCTTATGACAATGTGGTGTCCATACCTAATTCAGATCCCCTCGACTTTTTGATTCTTACATGTATTTATTTTTTTCTTTTCTTCTTCTCTCTGTTGTATAAGGAAAAGTGTTTTAAGGGAATGTTCATTTACTTATTAAATTATTTTATTACATGAGTTATAAAACTGATAAACAAGCATACTTATAATAAGTAATCAGATATTGTAAGAACAGTATATAAGAAACTAAATAAGGACTAACACCTTTTATATCTAATTAAAACAAACATGAAGGAATCTGTAAAATATAATTATAACTAATAACAAAATAAGTTACGAAAGAGCCCAGTATAATGTCAAAGCAAATTAAAATATGTATCAAGATCAGATTCTTTATCCCAGCGGAAATGTAAGATTATTTCTCTTTGCTTTATGCGAAGCGCACAATGGAAGCTATTCCTGCTTCCTCCCTTGCCTCCATTACGGCCATCTCGAGCACAATCGCCTGATGTTATAAACAAGTATATCTGTCTGATGCAGCCTCCGAGGAAAGTGCATTTCGCACAAAACCCGCCTCGTAAAACCACGTACAACTCAATAAACATATTTTGAATTTTAGTACCTTGAACTGCCTTTTCTAGCAAGGAATTACATTACCATAACGATTTTTTATGTCTGCTGTCAATACATGATAATAAGAATTATTTTTTACTAACAAAATATTTTTAAAGTCCTAGCAATATTGCAAAATGGTCTACAGGCCTGCTTACCATTTATAAGGTTTTTAAATCATATATATACTCTGGTTGTTTTGTCAAGTTGAGCGTGAAGTATTTTCATTCACCTATTAATTTGTTATGTTTATTACATGAGTCATAAAACTGCCTAGAGAGCAATCATATAGGTAATAAATAATCTGTTATTCTAACTGGTCATTAATCTTAGGTGTTAAATGCATTTCGAAAACAATTTGAGTATTACCTCATCCTCGCACTTTGTTCAAAATAACGTTCGATTCGGATTTGCGGCATCCTATTTTCTAAAGCCTTGTTCATATCAACTGCCACAACTGCCAAAATATATGTTTATGTTAGTCTTTTATAAACATAAATGTTTTTAAAAGCGCTATGTAAATATTTTGCAGTAGGGAATAGAAGGTGTTTTTTTTAAATAAGTTGTTTTACATAATGAATTCTAGTTTTATAACTGAAATTTATAAAGAACTTTATTATGCCACGCCATATGTTAAAATCTATGTTTAAATCTTTAAATTTTTCTCTCTTCTCATCTTCAAATATGTTGAATCTTTTATCAAATCAAATCTCATAAAACATATAACAACTATGTGCTACGCCTATAATACATATCAAAACTCCAAAAACCGTCATAATATACCCTATATAATATGAAGAAAAGTCAATATGAGCAACAGTACCAATATTAATATATTATTATGATTAATTTGTCTTTATAAAGGCACACAATTGTGGTGTGCTTGAGATGTAGGGATATAAAAGTTTTTTTTTACAAAATATAGCCATATATAACTACTAGCGAACCCGACAGACGTGGTCCTGCCTTAAAGTATTAGAAATAAATTAATATTGCGACTATAAATTGAGATGTAAGCTATCCTATCTTTCAAGTTGGATCAAACTGCACACGGTGTGCAAATTTTATTAAAATCTGTTAAGTAGTTTAGGAGTCCATCGCGGACAAACAACGTGACACGTAATTTATATATATTAAGATAACATTCAACCTAATTTATATTTAAGCTGTACTCCCGATGTTACTTTTTTAAACTAGACTTAACTTTAACTCTCAAAGTATACACGCAACTTAATGTTTGATTATTTCTCAAAAGCGCAGTTTAATCCGTTGATTTAGCAATTGCTGTGAGTTACGGCGGTAAATCTTGTTGATACGCCGCGTCTGACTTATAGCCGGCTGCAGGGGACTGGTTCCATTCAGGCCCCCATTCATAAAAGCTAGCCTTTAACTTACCCACCACCACGTTTAGTATCCATCTCGAGATCTTCTCACCTCCTTTGAATACTAAAGTAGCTGTTAGCTTCTCGTGGTGTAATGCATGCAAGACATGGTTGCAGATATCAGTGACCAGATGTAACAATCGTAGATAGTATAATTTTACCCGAAACGTTTAAAAAAATTAAAAGAAGCACCTCTGTAAAGTACCTTTAATCATTACAAATCGGAAATCTAAAAGTAAATAGAATGCTAATGTCTATAAGGCGACTACGACAAACACCTTAGAATAGAGTTTACTGCATCAGAACTAGTGCATATAAATTTTCGCTCAGATAATGTTACATTAGCGCATACATCGCCTGTGCCTCGACAGATTTTGTTACTGGTTGTAAAATTTTATTTCTTTATGAAGTTTTATTGTTTTATTCGCTACGAGTTGAGCCTTTGTGCTCTTTGTTGCGAATGCTAGAGGTGGTCCTTCGGCGTTCTGCGTTTTAATGCATCGGATGCAGTAAAAAACATTATATTGTAGGAAAGCGGTGAGTAATCGAATGTTGTTTATGAGCTCACGCGTACAATAATGTTGTCATTTTAGTTTTTCTGTTCCTCCGATATAAATAACTGATGTGGTGTTCTTCCTGCTATAAAAATGTCGGAGTGTTGTTGTGTTGTTTTGTGTGATATGTGAATGTATATTTGAGAGAATAACAAGGTAAGAAACAATGCACGATATGAGAAGAGCCAGATGCATCGCGGCGTCAGCGAGCGGCGATCCACGTGCGAAGATAGCGCGGACGGGCACCAAGATATGTGCATAGATTTGAGCCCTTTGTTTTAGGAGACACTATGAGAAATTTTTACATTAAATTTTAAATTACGACAAGAGCATCTCAAAATCTTTTTAAAATAAAAATTTATTTACAAAAGTACCCACAGATTGCAAGTTTATTTTTGCTCTCTCTTGCACTCAATGAATCGGAAGCTTTTGCTTGTATACGTAAGTCCTAATAATACTTTCAAACATTATTATTCTTAAAATCATAACATTTAAAAACGTTAAGCGTCTTTTTCTCTCCCTCCAAACGACACTACACTACGACTAGAATGATAAATTACCTTTTCTCACGACAAATCTTGGGTTTTAATTACGAATTCCTTATAATAACTTATTCAAGATTATTATAGTAACATTGAGCGTACATTAATTTTCCTTTTATTTGTATGTTAATATTATTGTTAGAAAGTCTCCTTTCTATCTTTCAACCATCGGACTGCACACAATTATAATTTTATTGACTTTCCATTACTAATTACAATTTAATGTATAATTTTATGAGTTACAATTCAATGACTGTATTTGTATAGCAAACGCTAATATATCTATACAAAAAAGGAAACTTGCTTAGAGAAAGTGAATAGCAATTAAAATAAAAGTATTACTCCTAGATAGCAGCAATATTAGCATTAAATCTAGGTTTAGAATATATTTTTACGTAGTGGACACATGATCACACGCTACCACAATATCAGTATCTAATTATTGTTTGAAAAACAGCAGAGTTACAAGCTTTTTATTGTCTGTCAGTATGTATTAGGGATGTTGAGTAAATTTTTTCATCAATCGAGCATTATTTAGAGGAGCATGGATTTTTTTAATGCCTTTAAAATATGCAAGATACGTCACAGATTGAACAGTACGAACGGAATTAGACGGATATAGCAATTACCGGGTCGTGAAGTCACGTGCTTGTATCACAGTACCTGCAATGCTTTGCTAGAAAGGGTTAGAGAAATCTATAAAAGCTGCGTTTTTTTTTAACAATTTTCATTTTACAATACCACACACTCAATATCAGTGAAAAGTCATCAGTCAAGAGCCAAAAAGTTTGTGAGATACCCAGACAACCCGTTGTTACATCACAAGTGAATTATGAGGCTCCTGATGATGTAGTATATTTATAATATGTAAATATATAGCCACCGATTCAAAGGACGCAGGACTGGATGTAGGAGTGAACGTTAGGAAAAGCCTATAAGGCTGATAGATGGATGGATGTCACTATTGGGCCAGTTAGGGCCACCGCTATCCGCCCATGTAGCTTCGGAATTAAGAATAGGGCTACGGTATGTTCTGCGTGATCGTAAGATGCAACTAAAAGGAGGCTGTCGGGGTTGCGGGCGGCGGAGTGGGAGCTCCAATGGGCCATTGAAGTGAACGGCCCCGGGAAGGGCGGCAGTATGTGCGTAGCCACATGCCGTCACAAGCACACAAAACACTTTGAATGACATCGATGCATTTACGCATTTACACGAGTATCTACCTTTTTTTTTGGTGTCAGGGGGGAAACCTTCAAAAGGTACCCAATAGTACATAAGCCACAGGTTAACGAAAGAAGATGAAGTCCTGGAATGAAACCTTTACCTAACAAGATCATCAGTTGGGAATATGATATAAAGGATATAGATAATATATTCTCTTGTAGAAACAGCAACCGGAAGGGCTAGCCTGCGGAACCTGTGGGAGTATCCGCTGCCCACACGTCGTGTCGGCGCTGAAAATTACTCAACTGGAAGTCAACTCGATGTATCATAGAGTAGCTTAAGCTTTAGTCTATGGTGAAAGCTATAGATAAATAGGAAATATTCCAACTTGGCGGGTTTTCATTACACCAATACTTTTGAAAAGAGCAAATCTTGCGGAGGTAAGTTTTAGAGTTGGACTTTTTTCCTTCATTAAAATTTCAAAACCCGCAAAGTTCGAATGATTAATATCGGTTCTGATTATTATTAACTTGGCTGTAGTTTAGATTTCAACTCTTTTTTTATGTACAAGAACTTGGCCTACATTTTTACATTTATGTTTTTGGCGGGATTTCATTTCTTTTTGCTCAGTTTGCTTTATGGTACCTATCGCAACGTTGTTCATATTATATTATTATTATTAAAATGAAGTGTGTCTGGTCCACCAGATGTAATAATAGCTTTATGTAACAGGTAATAATTTAAACATTTATTTTAAACTGCAATACGATACTGTGCACGACTAGTTTCTTTTAAACATAGTTAGGTACTTGTTTTAATGCATGACTAATTCTGACCTTCTAGAAGTACTACTTTTTTAAATATTTAGTAAATTATTTTTAGTCTGACTCGCACTTGACCATTTTCTATTTTCTAAAGTTTTCCTTTACTTTTATGCTAACGACTACCCCGATGCCAAATTTCAGATTTGTAGGTCTTAGAGAAGTGTAGCTACCTTCCGCTACTCATCAAGAGATGGCGCCACGGGTATTCCTGAATCACGCTATCGAAGTTTTCGGAATATCCTACCATATATACAAGCTCCGAATTGAGTACGTTGGAGCGCGGCCGCTCCCCGGGCATGACCACCTCGCCCGGCGGGAGATTTCGCTTTGCCAAACTGGTGACCCCGGACAAGAATACGTCCCTTCTGACCTTCATCAGTCGCACCTTGACACCCTGGATGGACTGCAGCATCACTTCACCAGCTCGTCAGGTTCATCCCAGCGCACCATGTACACGCTTCCTGTACCTGACACAGCTGCCTCCAAGGACTTCATGGATGGCTTGAGTAGCCATTACTCGCCTCCATATCTTACCCTCATATCCCGACTTACCGTGGATAGAGGACATCTCCACTCTTCGCTTCACCCTCACATCTTGACTCACCGCAGATAGAGGCCATTCAAGGCGCTTGTAAGCGAATATTGCACTTGGATTACTGAAGTCATTGACCTCCGGTCTGAGCAGGAGGTGATATAGCGACCTTTCGCTACTCATCAAGAGATGGCACCACGGGTATTCCTGAATCACGCTATCTTCTGATTATCCGAGCATATATACAAGCTCCGAATTGAGTCAGCTGGAGCGCGGCCGCTCCCCGGGCATGACCACCTCGCCCGGCGGGAGATCTCCCTTTGCCAAAGAAGTATGAACAACATTTTTATACATCATAATGATAATGACTATAATCTGACTCGCACTAGACCAATTTCCAATTTTCGATGTTTTCTTTACTTTTTTAAATGTTAATGACTATCCTTATGCCAAATCCCAGATTTTTAAGTCTTAGAGAGTAGTGTTGCCAACATTATACATAATTTTGACTAAAACCTGACTCGCACTTGACCAATTTCCAATATTGGAATTTTCCCATTACTCTTACCCTGACGACTAGCTAAATGCCAAATTTCAGCTTTGTAAGTCTTCTAGAAGTGTTCAAACATTTTGATGAGCTGTCAGTGTGTCATAAGTCAGTGAGTACCAAATTTACAAATTTCTCGAGTCTATAACTTTTTTTCTGTAATAGTTACAATATTGAAACTTTTTATTCAAAGTATATTAAATGGTGTTATTATGTCCGTAAAGTTTCATTCAGATCTATTAATCAGGTAAGAAGATACAGGGGTTCAAAAGTGGCTCGAAGCGGTTCGGGTAAATAGTGCACGGTGTGCGCGCGGCCTGTGCTTAGAACTTGGCCGGCGCACTTTCGTGCGCTTTGATAACTGTGCAAAAACATTACAAAAATTTAGTAAACTAGTAAGTGCTTTACTCGAATGACTAACTAACTAATATCCGAATGAATAAACTTGACAAATAATACTAGGTACACCTTGTTTTGGTACAGTTGGGCCCAAAATATATTATAATATTAAATCTTACTGGTACTGGTAATATAAACTCGTACATACAAATTTTTAAAAATCATGGAATTATAATATGCAAATAAACAATTTTTTTTTCAAAGTCCTATTAGAATTAGAATCCGACCTTTTTTTAATCAGCTGTAAGGCATTTGATAAAATCCTTACAGCCATTCAATATTTTAGTTTATTTTTTTCAATAATGGCGTCGCAAAGTCTGTGCATATTGCCAGCGTGAAATATAATTTTTGCATCAGTTAGTAGTCATAGAAAACACCAGTGAGTCGTCAGTAATCAGTCAGTCTAGTTCGTCAGATATTCAAGTAAAGCGACGGCTACTTTACCAGAACTTATCCGATGGGATTATTGAGGCAAACTTATAAAACATATTTTCGCACTGTTGTTTCACAACACTTGTGCACTGTAATATCGAATATCGAACAAAATGCCATCAACTTAAACCGATATAACTCAAAAATACACTAAGAAAATGAAAATGAAACAAGAACACAATATGTCCTTTCCGACTTCCCGCCAAGCCTCCTCATACGACCTTTTAGGTTCAGTGTAGAATATCTGTCAAACACAATTATCTTCTCTGATGTTAATTTACATGTCCATAAAGTACTAAGTTTATGCACCTATAAATTCGGACTCGATAAAATGTAACTACGCGACCCTATTCATTTTGTTACATAGTGTTTCAAGGGTCAAGGGATACTCATTTAGAGTTTTACTGTAAAATATATCAAGACCTTTTAAGGCCCATTATTTTGTTTACACTACAAAATAAATAACGACTATTGAGTTACTACTAAGTGCCATTTTGTACAAAATAATTGGTTCACAGGAGAAACGGATGCAATCTGTGCTCGTGGACGATCCTCCAACTCTGGAGTAGCAGCGCAGTACTATATTTTGTTTTGCTAAATAAGGATCAACTTGCAAGAAAGCGGTTCTCAGTCTGAAATGCAGCACAGCAGTTAGTTTAAAAAGTCATAATATAATATTCCAAAAAGCGAGTGACCGAATGTTGAAACTATCTGTATCAATTAAAGTCATACACACCTTGTGACTATGCGTGACAGTTAAGTTATAGAAATTAGAACCTATGAATGCAATTAATTGGCACCTAATAACGGTAATAGTGCAAGTTAAACATTTGCTCTAGACCTACAATGGAGCAGCGTGGTGGAGGTAGCTTTAATCCTCCTTCACTGAGAGGAAAGGCCTGTGCCCAGCAGTGGTAAATAAGAAGGGGTCACGGCCAAATAACCAATGATATCGTGAACAATTCACAATGGAAAAAATTCGTATTAATTCTCTTCCTCGCTAGTTAATTTTCAGGTTTCAAAGTACAATAATTTATTATTACAAATTAAATCCACCTCTTTGCCAAATACTAAGAAATGTAGCTAAATGTTTTTCTACTCCACCAATGTTTGGAAAATGCTTGCATTTTTGGTTGCTTTCCTCTCAGAATATAAGATGATTTCATTCGTAAAATAATAGAATGGTGTAAACAAGCGCGCGTTGAACTCTACTCGCAAAGATGCAGTACGATTTATGAAGAGCGAAAGGAAAGTTAACTTATAATATTTCACGTATAAGTTATAAAGATACAACACAATAGAACATCCCACGTGGGGTTTCATTCATGTCCTATGATTCTAAACTTATTTTATACATTGCTTTTGAAAAATAAGCTCTATCGCCAAGATGCAGAGCTTATATCGGAAAATAGTTTTGTCTATTTTTAGCCGAGAATCACACAAGGGAAATCACGAGCTAGCTCCGAAGTTCCATAATTCATGGGTGTCGCTTCTGCTATCGTGACACTAGCAGTAGTGAGCAATTACACTAAGCAAAACCCACTAAGCGTTGCCACCTGTGCCTACCATGATACTGTTAATAATTTCCCTTGGCCATCGCATTCATGGAAGAAACGCATCAGTTATCATTTCCCTAAAGACCACTTTCGTACGAACATCTGCTGTACCATTAAATTAGATGAAAATGTATTTTATGGCGTTAAAGGTTAAGTTAATTTTGTCTTGAAGTATGATGATCATAAGTTGATGTAGGATAGCGACCCACGCGCTTTCATTCATAGGAAATCCATACCTTTGTTTTGTAATGAAATTGTTAGTTTATTTCTTCAAATAAGCGACCCGTATTTTTTGAGGGCAGTAGTTGGAGTGATAAAATAAAAATGTTTGGGTGGTCTTTATAATGTGTTTATTAAAGTATTTAGGTAAGGTGAGAAAGCTTTGTCAGCTTTACGACTGTAATGTAAAGTTATTTATTTGGTTGTATTTTTCTATTTGCCCAACATTTGAATCACCTTATTTAATTTATTTTCAATTATGCATGGCAAACTCTATGCATATTGCCAGCGTCAAGTACAATTTTTGCCAGTTTCAATGAAAATGGATAAAGTAATAATAGATAAAGTGGGTAAGTCGTCAGTAATCAGTCAGCCGAGTCAGTCAAATATTCAAGTAAGGCGATGGCTACTTTACTAGAAATCCGATGGAATTTTGGTGGCAAGCGCAAAAAATATATTCTAGCACTGTCATCTTAATTCAAAACACTCGTGCACTGAAATTAACCTATATCGAACAAAATGCCATAAACTTTATAGGATATAACTCAAAAATACACCATTAAAATGAAAACAAAACATTATGTCCTATGTGCCCACCGAAACTCCACCTTATTTCATATAAAAAACTTATTCGTCAAAATCAGTTTTTTTCTTCTTTCAAATATGGCACTGCAGTTTGCACATTGCCGTAATCTAGTATAATTTTTGCATCACTTTCCAGTTTCGTGGAAACTGGTCGAAGTAGAAATCGGTAAAATGCGTAAGTCGTCAGTAATCAGTCAGCCTAGTCAGTCAGTTGTTCAAGTAAGGCGATGGCGTTACGATAGTAACATTTAATATCATTTGATGGCTACTTTACTAGATCGTGTCTAACGGACTTTTTTTCAAAATCAGTTCAAAATAAATAAAAAATATGACAACGAAAATGTGGGGTTTCTAAGTAAAATAATAATATTGTCAATCATAGTGAAAATATGATTTGTTAGATAAATACCTATTAGTAATCTCACAAATCGTTCTGTTTCAATTATTCACAACAAAAAAAAAAACGAAAAAAAATGTTTTTGAAAATCTCCTCTCCTGCAAATACTTTAACATGCTGTTCGTAGTGTTCTTAAGGTGCTTAATTCAATTACCGATTGGACCATTCTAAACAATGTGACAAGTATTAGAAAGCCTATGAGTGCACTTACCCGCCTCTCGAGTTATTCAAACAATTAGTATTGCACTCTATTCATTCCGTTACAAGCCTACACAAATTAGAAGCCCGTGTTTCCGGCCGGACAAAATATTATTAATTACTTATTATATAATAAAACTGATACGCTTTTCTTATGTCTTATTTCTTTGTAAATTTCTTGTAAATTTCTCAATAGCCTTTTATTAATTTATTTTCACGTAAAATGTTTTTTTTTTAAATAAGTGTATTTTTTTTCGCGGCAGTTAGCTAATGACATTTCTAATAGCATAAAATTCGCGTGTTCAGCTGCATTTTCGATTTTTTAGTAATTAATTATTCATACCTTAACATGTGTCTTTGGGTTACAGAAAAGCATATATGAGCACGATTCAGCTCACTTGGTCGGTGCAAATTAGCTATGATAGATGGACCAATAGACAAATGAGTGATCCTACAAGATTTCCGTTTATTTTGTAATTTCGCACGAAACACTAAAGGTGAGCCATTGACGATTACTATACGCTTGAAATTAAGAAATGGTTTTTCTCTTATCGACGGGACTCAAACCGTCTAACCTAGACAAGCATATCATTTTATACCGGGGAGAAAACACATAAAGCGCCAAGGAACGCGGATTGGGTTATTTTTTACCGACTTCCAAAAGAAGAAGGTACTGTATTCGGCTGTATGTATTTTTTTTTTATATATATGTTCACCGATTACTCCGCCGTTTGTGGACCGATTTTCGAAATTATTTTTTTGTTCGTATGCTTATACTCCCGAGGTGGTCCCATTGTCACCAAATCAGGATCTGATGATGGGATCCCAGGGAAATCGAGGGGAACTCTCAAATTTTATAGGCACACACATTGATTTTCTTATACTTTCTGAAGCATAAGAGATATTTGTGCATAGTAATCATCATCTCATGTTGCTGAGCTGATGATGGAAGGTACTGCAACAGTGAGGAGTTGAAAGCAAATTCTTTCAATAAATAGTTTTTTATTCCAAATCTTACATTCCTGAGGTGTTCCAACTGTCACCAAGTCAAAGTCTGTTGAGGGGATCCCAGAGAAATCGAAGGGAACATTCAAATTTTATAGCACAACAAATGATTTTCATATTTTTACTAAAGCAAAACAGGCATTTTTGTATAATTATCATCATATCATGTTGCTGAGCTGATGATGGAAGGTACTACGAAGGTTAGGAGTTGAGAGCAAATTCTTTCAATAAATGGTTTTTTGTTCAAAATCTTACATTTCTGAGGTAGTCCAACTGTCACCAAGTCAAAGTCTGATGATGGTATCCCAGAGAAATCGAAGGAACATTCAAATTTTATAGCACAACAAATGATTTTCATATTTTTACTAAAGCAAAACAGGCAGTTTTGTATAATTGTCATCATATCATGTTGCAGAGCTGATGATGAAAGGTACTATGACGGTTAGGAGTTGAGAGTAAATTTTTGCAATAAATGGTTTTTTGTTGGAAATCTTACATTTCTGAGGTGGTCCAACTGTCACCATGGCAAAATCTGATGATGTGATACTAGGGAAATCGAGGGAAACACTGAAAGTTAATAGGCACACACATTCTTTTAGTCATATTTTTTAACATAATACAAATATTTGTGTCCGGTAATTATCACTTCATGTTGCTAAGCTGATGATTGAAGGTACAACTCCTCAACGGTTAGGAGCTAAGAGCAAATTCTTTCATTAATTTATATGTTCAGGTGGACTTATAGTAGTATTCTTTCAGGGTATAAGATGGCTATTAGATAAACATGATTATAAAAGATTTCTCTTTAACGTTTAGAAATTAACTGAAAAAAATTCCAATTATGCTTATATATAATAGATTTATTAAAATTACTAAAAAGAGTGAAATAAATTAAGTTTTTAACAAAAAAATAGAACCGACTTCAAACGGTAAAAAATAAAATTGTTCAGTACCTACTTCTTCTTGCTTATGGTAATGACTCTTAAAACTATTTTTGAAGTCGGGCCCTTAGTAAAATGTCCTGTCTTAATTAATATAGTGTACCTTTCTTTCTGAATGGACACCGACTCCAATATAGTTTTAACAGTCATTACCATAAGCAAGAAGAAGTAGGTACTGTCCCACTGTCTGTACTGTCGGTGCCCATTTAGAACGAATGGTACGACATTTTAGTAAGGGCCCGACTCCAAAAATAGTTTTAAGAGTCATTGCCATAAGCAAGAAGAAGTAGGTACTGAACAATTTTATTTTTTACCGTTTGAAGTCGGTTCTATTTTTTTGTTAAAAACTTAATTTATTGCACAAGTTTTCATCTGTAGCTTTTCCTAACCAGTCGAGCGTATGACCCGCCACTCGTAATGAAGTGTAGGTACGCCTAAGGTGACAATGGCTGCCTACTAGCTAGCACAAATCATTTCGACACAATTAATGGGTTATTGTCGTGAACACGTTCTTAATTACGAGTTGCTGCGAGTGAGATAAGGGACTGAACATTGCGAATTTGCAACGTAAAGTGCAGCTAACGAACTTTATTCAGGAACACACCCAATAAAATATGTTCGTGGCTTCGCAACTCCGCCGAGAATGGTAGGATTTTGAATAATGTTACAGCATTTTTCATTTGCTGCACCACTCTATTACCTATTCAGATTTGAACGAATATCTAATTCTATTACAACATTGCAATTTAGCTTTGTAAAACAACTGTAATATTTCTTATTGGGAAAAGCCAAAATTTTTGTGAACTTATGTTAATTATTTTATTTGGAATTATCATTTTATTTTACTTTTCTTTATAAGACATGGTTCCAACCCTTTTGCATTCCATTTAGCGCAGGAATAGAGTATAAGAAAGGTACGCCCAAATCGCTCCCATAAATCTACAACAATGGGTTACAGCGTCACTATTGCGACTATTAATTATTCAACAATGGCAATAAGGTAACGATAAATTGTCGAATCAACATTGACCGGCACTTGAGACTCAATTGTGGGCACATTAAGTATGTATTTAGTGTATCACAGTTAATAATACAGTGTGATTTATTTACTTGTAAAAGTTAGAGTAAAGGTTTGCACACATACAGCCATAAGCTTATCAAGTACAACTTTAACATATTAAATAAATAAATAAATAACTATTCACACTCATAGCCCCACAGTAGGGTACATATACCCTGTGTCGTGGGTACCATGGACACACACATAGAAAGAAACACAAACGCTCAGACCGAGAACAGAAATTTCAACTCCATCATTCAAATTTCTGTTTCGCCGGGAAATGAACCCGGGACACTTCGATTGGCAGTCCGGCATGGTAACCATTGCGCCACACAGGTCGTCCATATTAATTAAAAAAAAATCGTTCCTCTTAACTTAACCAAATTAATCTAAACCCCATACGAACGTGTTGGAGCAGTGTGGTGGAGTACGCTCTGAACCTCGTACGTAATAGGGAGATGATAATGCCAACAGTGGAACATACGAGTACGGCAAACCCTCGACGCAAAAACGACGGGGAATATGTTTGACGTGTCTGTGTGTGTGTCTGTGGCATCGTAGCTCTCGAACGGATGAACCGATTTCCATTTTGTTTTTATTTTGTTTGAAAAATTAATTAGTCATGAGTGTTCTTAGCTATCTTTGATGAAAATCGGTCCAAGATGGCATATTTTTTGACATCTTCCTCAATATGGATATCAAATGAAAGGTCTTGAATAGGAATGTACACTATACTGAAAGGCAATGAGGTGTATTAATTCGAAATGAAATCTAAAAACTTGAAAAGTATTTTTTTAATACAGTTCCTCAAACAGTGAAATATTGCAGGGACGTATAGCGTGCGGAAAGTGGGCTATTACCCTCGTGCTTTTTCTTTACCTTTTCCGCACGCGTGCGTTCTCTTTCCCAACTGTCAAAATAATGTCTATTAAAAAGATGCGCCTCGGCTCGGGTAAACATTTTGTCGGAACTCCTTGCTATGACAGCCTTTCCGCACTTGTAATGAAATATACTATTACCTAACTAAACTACTAACTCAACTAATCACTATCTATACATGTATAATAAATCTGTAACAAGTCGGTTTCTGTACATTGAAGATATTTGAGAAAAACTGACACTAGGGCTATTTATTAATGTAATAGAACCCAAAACAATGATTTTTTAGAATTATTGTCTGTTTGTCTCTACGCGCTAATCTCAGGAACGGCTTAACGTAGAAGGATGCGGTTTTCTTTAGGGTATTGGTAATTTTTTGGATTAACATTTAATGTTTGTTTTATTTAAATCGGTTCACAAATAAAAAAAGTTACATCCATTTCAAGAATTTATCGATCAGTGTTTAGAAGTATCTTTGTTGATTTATCGAAAACTTTAGTTAATGTATTGAAATTTTATAATTTACAATCTCTTAAATGATAATATGAAACTTATATATGAAAAATACATATAGTAAAAAAACATCATAAGATGAGCTGGCAATAATATGGTAAACTGTACGAAATAGGGTTCACGCTTTTTCGTACATTTCCCACATGTCGACAATAATTAATCAATATTTTAGTCCATACATACACGTACCACCACTATTACTAATAGTCACCACGTATACACGTAAATAGTAGCCACTAGTAAATACTAAATACCTTCCTAATATTTATACCTACTTTAAAAAGGACATAATAAAAGTAAAATTTAAAATTTAAAAAACCCCCCCGACCCAAAAAATAAACTCTAAAAACTAACAAATAAGTTTTTTATTTTTATTTATTTAGTACACAAAGAAATTGTGGGACACGACAACAGAAGAGAAATATGTACAGGGTACTGCTTATTTCTAAAAGAAATTTCTTCCAGCAGCACCAGGAATGGATAGAAGATGTGAAAAAAAACGTACCTAACGTAAAAAAACAATAGTAATAAATACAAACATATATACATGCATACATACACATACATACATACATACATGTCATACATATAAATATATACGTACAATTTGTGTAAATGAAAATAATAATAAAGTACAACTAACCCTACACATACATACATACATACATACATACATACATACATGTCATACATATAAATATATACGTACAATTTGTGTAAATGAAAATAATAATAAAGTACAACTAACCCAACACTAGGTCATCGACAAATAGTGTTCCTTAACTTTTCTTTTAAAGGAAAAAAATGTTTCTGACTGCCTTATATGCACTGCACAAATAATATTTTAAACCTATTATATTATCGTCACATATATTACACAAGTTCAAATATTTTTAGCGGTGTCGCATCGGGGGACCCAAATATTGGATGGGGGACCGCTTTCATAGACGGCAACAGATTTTCACACACTACAGGATGAAATAGGAGAGAGGTAAACTTACTTACTTAAAACCAGTACGAACGGTATTGGTGATATTTCATATATGTAGGTACTTATTTTTAAATGACGGTCAATTGAATATATTCATATCTGTTCTACTTAGCTATAGCAGTTATTTATATTACGTGTTATATATATTGAAAATCCACCAATCCCCACTTGGCCAGCGTGGTGGACTATGGCCTAAATCCCTCCACTTGTGAGAGGAGATCTGTGCTCAGCAGTGGGACATAAAAAAGGTTGAAAAAATAATATTGAAAGTTAGATTGTTTGCAGCATAATTTAAATTTATGTCAGTACATAATTATTTTGTTGAAGTGTGAACGAGTCCTAAGGGTACAGGCCAAATCGGGCTATTTATCAATTTGTTCAAATTTTATAGCCCATCGGGTGATTCGGATTTAATTGAATATAACCATCTGTCATACCTTTTAATATTTATTAGACAAATTGGAGCGCCAAAACCTTAATCTCCTTCTAAAATAATAATAAGATTTAGGTACTCATACGTTACTCCGTATTTACGTTTTATTCTTCAATTTTTGCCGTATTGTAATAGAAAGCTGTGTTGAAAAGAATTTACATTACACAAAAGAAGAAACAATGGAACAATTGGATCGTTGACATATAGTACTCAACTAGTAGGCCCCCACCCCAGACAACATTGTCCTGCCCTAAAAGTATTGAAAGAGGATTTGTTTCTTTAATACCTTTAAAAGTTTTTATGTTATTGTCAAATAAAAAATATAAAACAAATACATAGTGATATATATTAATTGTTTGACAGATAAAAAGTTTAAATGGGAAAGTAAAATAAGTTGTTTTACTATTAATTTCAAAATTATTCCATATTTTCTCACCGTTCAAAACTTCCCTGGACTTCTATTAATATATTTTCAAGACTTAATACCATTAGCCACATCGGTCCAACCGTTATCGAATTATGTATATCCAGACTAACGAACAACAATTATTTTTTACTAGCTGTGCCCCGCGGTTTCACCCGCGTTAGAGAGGATCATTAGCATAAAGTGAAGTCCCTTCTGAAGTACCGTGGACCGGCTTTTTTGTAGGACTATATAAGATAAACATTAACATCATACATTACATAGGTGTACCTCTAGCGGTTTTGGCGGCGCATGCCAGAATAGCTCGCAGATGGTAGATTTTTTCCTACTTACTTGACACTTATCGTCATATTTTGGACAATTCACACAATATCTCTATAAATTGTAGCCTATATGTTATTCTGATGTATAAGCTATATTGTGGTAAAGTTTCATTCAAATCCATTCAGTAGTTTTTACGTGAAAGAGTAACAAACATCCATACATCCATACATCCATACTTACAAACTTTCGCCTTTATAATAGTAGTAGGATATAAAGAGAAGATGTAATATATTTGTCTGATATTTATCAATAAAATATGAAATTAGTTTTCTTACCCCATCACATGAATTGAAATTAAAATGAAAATTTATTAATAAATACTAGATTTATGAGTTTATAAAGATTGTCGTCTATCTCTTTCTGGCAAAGGCAAGTGACGTCACGATCTTGTACTGTTGTCTCTGTGTAATGTTCAATTTGAAATGTTAGTGTCTTGCTTAAAATTTAAGTTATTCAAAACTTGACTAGACTCTTAGAAAATGCTTGAAAGAAGTCAACATCCCAATTCAAACGGATAATCTCTTTGGTTATGAGTACGTATTCCTTTTCATGAAACACGGTAACAATATAGGTAGTCAATATAGAAAATGATAATTTAAAGGACCTAATGAAGACGTAATAAAACATTAAGCAGATCAAAAGCAATAACTCAAGTCTCAAATCGATTAAGTTCTAAAGAATGGGCATTTAAGTCAATTGGCGTATTGAAGGGCACATTTAAATTTCTATTTGCAATCGAACAGACTCGAATATCCATTGGAATGCCTTAGTGACGTCAGCAATGATGCAATCTACCTCACATCAATCGTGTCCCGGACAGATCGCGGTAAGCCTGACTACACATCAACAAGCATTAAATACCGCCTATCTGAACTGAACCTACTTTTTAACAAAATGCAGAGTTCTCTAACAGAGGAATAGTCATAATATGTCCAGAATGCCGAAAGATAAAAAAATTAAGTCAACTTTTATGGTGAAATGTTAAGTCCTCAAAAATTTACGCCGTAAATATCGCATTTCTAAGATTTTTTTTAAAACGGTGGCTTACAGAAAAGTGCATACTTCGGTATGAGCCTAGCTCCGCGACTGGCGTAGAGTGCAAGCAATCTACGCAGCTAAGCGAAACGGGTGCGATCGAGTGTGGTAAGGTGACCGCTAGTGTCAAAATGACATGTGCATGCTACGATATTTTCTGTGTTCCCAGTTGTTATCGATATATAGCAGTTGTTAAGACTTGTCGGAGGTCTTATGGGCGGTTTGAAAATGTCTGACAGCGGATTGGTCACACAGTCGCATCACCACCAACCCGCATTGGATCCGCGGTGGAGTAAGATCCAGTCATCCACAATAATGGTACGGATCAATGGAATTAATTTGGCACAGATATAGATTATAAGTCTGGAATAGCACAAAAGGTACTATTATATACTATATCCCGAAAAATGTACCGTTTCCATGTGATAGATGACTGTGAATCAAAATATTCATATTCTTATGATATAAACTGCATAAGAATAGATAATTAGTAGTGCATAATATTTGACAGTGTGTACGCAATCTTACGGACATAAAACTGATCGAAACGGTATCCATCAGGCTTTATATAGCAGTTGTTTAAATCTTGTCCAACTATTGTATATTACATATCCATAATTGTAAAAAAGCATACGTGCCTGTAAAACTATTAAGTCGCGTGCTTTGCAAACTATGATATCATTCTTGATGTAATTTTAACATATAGGTGAACTTCTCTTTATTTAGTGCAGTATTAGAGTATTATTCTTGGATATTTTTCTAAATTATAGGTAGCTGCAACAAGTCTTCCGTCTTACAGTCAGCCATTGTTCTCTTCCTGTAGTTATTGTTTACTCCTCCACGCCAGCTGATCTAACGCAAATTGATAAAGTTAAAGTTAAAATATTACCATATCTTGTACCTTGTCATCCACACAATCAAACTACAGTAAAAATATATATTTTTTTAATGTATGTCATGAGTTGTGCCAGTGAATTCCTGCCTGGGGAGTTTTGACGGGAACTTGAAAAAGGCATATCACGTCGTACCCTTCTGTATTTTTATCTTCTACGTGTATTTTTGAAGTCCCTGTAGCTTCGGGAAAAAGAATAGAGCTACGGTATCCCCTGCCTGATCGTAAGAGGCGACTAAAATGGGGCTTCCGGGGTTGTGGGCGGTGAGAGTGGGAGCTCGATCCATCCAACCAGCAGCCCCGGGAAGGGCGGTGGTGTGTGCGTGGCCGCATGTCGCCGTAAGCATCGGAAGGTGCAGGAGAGCACATCTGCTCTTTTTCGAAGATGGGCCCGTTTTGGGGCGCGTGGAGGACACCGGTGCGTTCCCGCTGGAGATCCCGGAGTCCTCCCTAAACGCAGAGGCAGCCACCGAGGGGGTTTTAGTGCGGTCAAATCCCACATAGCTCGGTACCCTCTCCCAAGTTGCCGGGTACCTTTTGAAGGTTTCCCCCCGATACCAAAAAAAAGGTGTATTTTTCTTCTGTAGTGGTGTAAGCTTCCTATATTGGATAAATTTGTTTAGTATCTGAAAAGCATATTGTTTGATATATTTTGAGATTATTAAGTATATTATATATACAGTGACCCAGTGCTGTAAAATTCCATTGAGCAAAAACATAGACTTTTGGATTGCCTCTAAAAACTCCATAAGATACGTTCTCACAGCATGTTAAATAATTTTTGTGATGATAAAATAACATAAGTATATTTGATTTTGATTACATTTTTATTGAGTAAACAAAGTACTTTTCTAATATGTTACTTAGATAAAATATTAAAATTAAATTCAATAAATAGAAATCAGCTGGTTACTTCAATAAATTCAATCATAAGGGCCATAACCAGAATAAGGTCATTGCATATCACTGCAGAATACGTGGTTCCCTACATTTCTGGAGTTTAAGACATTCGTGATATACTGCCACCGCGTTGCAATAAACAAATAATAATGGAAGGTAATTTATTAATTTAAACAAGATTTATCGTAGAGACATTGTGTCGTAAAATTTGAATTATATTGCTGCTATTTAGATTAGTTAGATTTTAGTCAGTACTTTTATTTATTAATAATATACCTATAATATAATATTTGCATACCTTACTGAGGTAAATATGGCGGATTATTAAATGTATAAAACAACTTTTGTAATACCCATATTTGTGCAAATAAATCATTTGTCTTTGTCTTATTTTAACGCCCGAGTGCATTAACAAGGCCACCCTAGAGCTTGATGACAAACTCTACAAATAACAGCATAACATTTGTTAAAACAAATAAAAATTGCCCATCGGGACCAATGTAAATCTCAGCATTTATAATGGAAACCAGCAGTCGAATGACTGCTGATTTCAATGATATCCTTTTTTTACCAATAAAGTTCAATTTTATCGGTATTTTAGACCAAAAATCTACGTTTGCCAAGTTATAGAGAGAATAATCGTCATTTGTTTTCTTGTAGTTGGTGCTTTAACAAATCCAGTATAGTTTCGCATAGTGTATAATATTCTGTGATATATATAGTCTTGCGCATAAAGTAATACACAAAGTATGTTGGCACGTCAAGAGGAACTCGGGGCACTGTACTACGTTTCCGCTAGACATTATTTATTTGATTGATATGCCTTTAGTTTTACTTGGGATTTTCGACAGTCAGCTAGTGACCACTTCTTTTACTTCTTTGCGCTGGATTTATTTTTTGATAAGCCATTTAATTTTGTTAAAAAGTATTTTAAAGCTTGTTTCAAACGTCTGTCCCCTCTTGTAACATAATCATCCACAACCAAGACTTACTTAAAGCACCATAATTTAAAAATATTTTTAAACTACACAATTCACCACTGGATTATCGTATTATGTTTATATCTAGTACAACTTAGAACGTAAGTTTGAGATGTCAATAAAGGTTTGGATCAAAATTTTATTGTGCTTACTCAGGTCATATCATTCCTCAGCGGCGAGGTATAAGTGTCAAGTCGCAATACGTCTTTGAAATTTATTTACCTACACTGTCCCAGTCGTGATAACCAAGTGTTATTCCATAATATAATATTGAATAATTTATGTTCAGAACATAATGTTTATGTCTATTTACATAAGGTCTGTAGCGTTTCCGTGAATGGTGTGACTCGACAATATTGAGATAAGCCTAAATAGAGGAATTTGCTGAGACTCATATCCCGAGTCTGTCCTTTATACCTCTTATTCTTCAATAATATTTTTTTTATAATCCCTACCCTTATATACATACCTTATATACCCTTCCCCTTTTTTTGCTATCGAGGGGCAAACTTTCAAAAGGTACCCAGCACCTTGGGAGAGGATACCGAGTTATGTGGGATTTGTACCTAACTAAAACCCCCTCGGTGGCCTGCCTCTGCACTTGAGGAGGACTCCGGGATATCCAGTGGAGCGCAACGGTGTAATCCACGCGCGACGCCCCAGAACGGGGCCATCTTTGGGAGAGAAGATGTGCTCTCCTGTACCTTTCGATGCTTACGGCGGCATGCGGCTACTCACACACCACCGACCTTCCGGGGCTGTTGGCTGGACGGATCGACCTCCCACTCTCACCGCCCATAGCCCTGGAAACCCCCTTTTAGTCGCCTCTTACGATCATGCAGGGGATACCGTAGCTTTATTCCTACGAAGCTACAGGGACTATATACCCTTACCCTAGTAAACATACAAGGGAAATGGTTTATAGATAGAAAATAACCGTTATTAAATAAAAGAAGAAATTCATTGTCTAATTAAGCTTTCATTATAAAAATAAATCGGTCATATTTTTATAGAGGCATACGATCACGGCCTTCCGAATGACGATTTCAAATAAGAACATTATTTCGTACTTTTCAGAGCATCATTTTTCAGTAGTCTAGTATTTCATCTTAATTTAATAAATAAATAAATAACGATTCACAGTCATAGCCCCACAGTAGGGTAGTTATACTCTGTATTGTGGGTGCCATGGATACACACAAAGACAGAAACACAAACACCCAGAATCGAACCCGGGAACCTCCGATCGGCAGTCCGGCATGGTAACCATTATGCCACGCGGGTCGTAATTTTTTATTGAACTTCGAAGCATCTAAAATTATTTTTAGGCAAAATGTATCTATTTCAGGTTTAAGTAAATCAACCCCAAAGCTTGTAATATATCGAATGAAAATTTTGGTCGATACTGGGTAAAATATTCACTTCATGATATAGGTTCATTCTTAGTAAAACCGTTAGCTATTTATAAATGAGACTAAGATTTGAAAATTCAAATCATTATTACATATTCAACAGTAACGGAGTGGCTCGTCGATTCTTCATTGACACTTTACCGTTTAATAGCATAGTTCAGTCCCTGTAGGCGACTATTGTGCACTTATGGAGGCTGTGAGAAGTGATTCACCTACTACTATTGTTATTAATATTAATGTTACTTTAGCAGCCAATTTACTCGTTCATTAATCATCAAACGTTATTATGGAAGCGTTTCTGTTAATCCAAAGTTAAATGACCCAATATTCTAATCTACATTTTAAGGATGTATGTATCAAAATTTAAAATTTACGAAATTTGAGCCGTAAACGTGAAAGTTAAAGTTGATTTTAAACTGTATTTGATAGTGGTAAGAATGCAAATGAGTACATGGATTGGCACCTGCGAGTCTGGTGCGTCGGTGACGCCACAGCATAGCAATGTAGCGCGATTGAAACACAAAACGAGTAGTCAGCTTTACGTGGTCTGAGCCGTAATTTGAGCATGTGTGTTGATAGCTTTTTAAGATTTTGAATCCATAAAATCGAGAGATGTTCCTACTTTCAACTCATAAATATTGAAGTAATTAAATAATTTGCCGTTTCCTGGTGTGATTTTTGCCCCAACACCTGTGCGAATGTTATTATTCAAGATCTACCGGTTTAGGTTGTTTGTATGTTGTTAATTATTTTTTTAAACTACTGTGATTGAATTTCATGTAATTTCTGCGTTTAAGTTGTGTAAGTTATCATAAGCATGTATGTTTATAAATTATATTTGATAAAAAATATGTCTCATCGAGTTATCAGATCGGTGAAGGTCGATCTTCACCGGCTTTTAGAGCAAGACCACAATACAAAGAGCGCCTCGCCTCCCAAGACGGAGGGGTGACAGCTGATGACGGCTTGACTGTCCATACTTGAAAAATTCGTTTAAAATATCAAGTATTTAAATATGAACATTGAACAAATTGCATCTATTAATGAAAAAGTGACAAAGAAATAGTGAAAGAAAATGAGTGAGTACTTTACAAAAATACTAGATGAAAACCTACTGAAAATACTAGATGAAAAATAATACTGATAATAAAAGCAATTCGTGCGAAATTATTCCCTAACCATCCCAAAATATCAAAAATACACAACGTTAATGTTCAAGTTTTCACTTCTGCCGGCACTATCGGAGTGCAACGCGTTTTTTTTAAATCTTATAAAAATAAAATGACGTGCTAACTATTGTGAGCACGGTGACATTTCAGTAGGTAAATTCCAATGCCCAAAAGGTGCCGTATTTTGTTTCAAAGCACGTATTTCAAATAGACCATCTCCCGTATATGTCGCTGACTGATGTAGATCAATGCGCTTTACTTGTTTTGGAGCAAGTTGGAATGAGTTAACCATAGAAGAATGTATTTAAACAAAATATTTGCTTGTGAAAAATCATGGTCCGGCGGCTGGACTAATTTAGGCGATCAATGCAGTTAAGCCAAACGAGCACGTTCACGTGTGAGATAGGTGACTATTAGTGGTAAAAGTCTGAGGGCACATTGAACCGCGGTACCGGTCGTTATCGATAAATGGTGCCATGTCATTTGCTTAGTGTAGCACTACATATTATTATTAATTATCTTATCATAGCTACCAAACGATTATAAGAACTAGGAATTTATATTGATATAAGAACGGAAGTAGAAGAAAGAATTTTCCTTATAGTAAGAAAGCTGTCAGGATATTTTTATAAACGGATGCAGCCATTCAAGAGGTCTACTATTCTACAGACAGCCTGTTTATCGAGGAAATACGCTATATTTAATTTTAAACTATATTAATATCACAATTTTTACTTCAAATTATAACGTTATTATATATACGAATTATCGACATAGAGTAGTATATAATAGTCATATAACAGTTTAACAAAGACAAAGACTTTTATTTGCACAAATATGGGTGTTTACAAAGTTGTTTATATATATATATGTTTAGTTTATATTTATCTTCATGAAGTATGCAAATATACAATGATAAAAATATGAAAGGAGAAAACTTAACTACAACACAATTACGAAATGTACATTAACATCTATTTTATTATTATTTTTATTTGTCCCATATTGCACTTTATATAAATTAAAATATTTATTTATTTATATTTCGGATCATTTCCGATCGTCAGCTTTGGGTACCCATATCACAGGGTGTTTGTACACTGAGAGGAAAAAAAGCCCGCGGAAAAAAAACTCCCAGGTTTTTATGGAATACCTTTATGCCGTTTTATCGTTTATGAAATCAGTGACTGAGTAATACGCCTTTTTCAGTAAATACGTTTTAAGTACTTTTTCAATTCGTTGCCCCTTTTAATTTTGAGGAATTCCGGTAATGTTTTGTTAGCAGTAAAACTAAGTAATATTAGGTCCCAACATATAAATTATCTATACATTTCCATCATTTTATAGACAGATCATTGATCCCTTTAGAAAAAAATCCTGGTTGCGAGAGTCTATGAAATGTTTGAGGCGGTTTTGACTGACCAATCAAATTTAAAATTTTTTCCTCGCAAAAAGTTATCCAAATTTTGAAACAAGTGGTATTCGGTTGGGTCAAGGAGAGTATGGTGGGTGACGCAGCTCCTCTAACTTGGCGACCGTTTGATGCGCAGTACAAATGTGGTCTATCGTTATCGTGTAGAAGCAGTGGGCTAGAGCAATTTAACAGTCTCGGTGTTTAATGGCGAGCTTTTCCATCATTGTTTGCATTTGTTGGCAACAAAAGTCTGCAGTAATCGTCTGGCCTGATCTCAAAAAGCTGCAGTGGATAACACCAGTGGATAGCACTGGTCCACCAAACACTAACCAGAAACTTCTGTTTGGTCAGTTTTCTCTTAGGGCAAAGTTTTGCTGGTTCTCCAGGGTTAAATCATTGTGATGATCGCTTCCGATTGTCTTACAGGATCCATTTCTCATCACAAGTAAAGCTCAATTTGCCCATAGTTGTTGTTATTGCAATGTTAAAGCTCAAAAAAATTTAATTTTAAATCTCTAATCAAACGCAAGATATTTGTTTTATTGAGTATCGACAATTTAGTATGGAAGGACCTAATGATATTTTTTTTTGTCCTCCGTTGTAGTAAACAATGACACTTTTATATAGGCATTGAACCTACGTAACTATTCTTAAATGTCATAGATCTACCAAGTGTAAAAATGTCAGCGGATTATAAAATTGTCGTAAAATTTTTGTGAATTCTTTACGGGATGGGATACCTGCCTCTTTAGGCATTATGAAACATGATTGCTGATCCCAATAATTCTCTGCGAGACATCAAATGCTTTTGCTAAACAGGAATGTATGTTCAATTACATTTAATGTATCCATTACTGTTATTTATTACTAGTCATAATTTACTTAAAAGGGCAAACGTTGCACTGGTGTCGCTAAGCACACGATAATTACTTGTATTCTTATAGTTATGAAATTTTCATATCTTGTTAGTAAATTGTCTTGCAAAATATTACATACGAAGAAGTTCTAAATGGCAAATTTATCTTTTCAAAAAATAATGCAAACTTCATATAAAAACATTGATTATGTACTGTGATAAGTATGGGTATATTAATGTACTGTTTTATTTCGCAAACAATCTTGCATCACCGTTCGTAAAAACGAAACCCGGAATCGAAATGAAAGCGAATCACTTTACTCATAATTGCATTTACAGCTGATTTTCGAAACACATTTCATCATAATATCAGAGGTCCGTAAAGAAATGTCCACTTTTAAACAAATTAAGGACAATGCATTTACGAGCGAAGGAACAGTCGTGGTTTCGTATGTATGCAGGGCCCGCCCCATAATTTTACCCGAGGGCCACATTTTCTTTAGTACCCACTACTAATTGGCGACTCCAGCCTGTGGAGTACGATACCTCATATCGTACTATATTTATACCTCATATCGTACTATATATTTACAGAACAGTTTTTACCAACCGGTATCTATTCATAAAGTAACAGCAGCTCATAAAGAATTTTTCACACTTCACAGAGTGCGTTTGTTTGTTGATTTTCATTATATGAAATGTTAGTATGTTTTGTTGTCTTGATAAAGTGTGTTTATAAGGTTATATTATCACATACAGGATTAAGATCAATTTCATATATTATTATTAGATTTAGATTTTTCATAACTAGTTGAACATCTGTCGGACTGATAGACAATGCACAGCCGAAATTAATGGGTGCAAGAAGTTGAGCGCCTAAAAGAGCGTACGGGAGCAAAAAGAGAGGATTTTTAAAATTAAACACCTTAGAAATAAAATGAAATGAAAATGAATATAATTTATTTGCGCAAATATGGGTATTACAAAAGATGTTTTATGTACATTTATTAGTTCGTCATGTTAACCTCAGCGAGATATGCAATTTGGAGGACAGAATTAAAACGTTAATTTAATGTTAGTAACTAAAATTATATTAATGAAACTAAAATTACTTATAACTTACTTTATTATAATTGAAGACAACACTTTTATTATTTTATTTTAACACAATTTTATTTTAACCCATTTTGTGCGATTTTTATTGTGTTGTTTTATCAATTATACTTTAATTACAAAAGTTGTTTATGTTTATACGAGTTTTATATTTTAGAAGGGTAAAATTACGGATCATTCTTTATGTGTGTAAAACTGTGGGGTACTTAATCCATACTTAATATTATAAATTCGAAAGTAACTCTGTCCGTCTATCTGTCTGCTACGCTTTCCCGCTTAGCTACTGAACTATTTTAATGAAATTTGGAACACTGATAGAGTGGACCTTGAGAAAGGACATAGGATGGTTTTTATGCTATGGGAACTTTTAAAACGGGTCCACGCGGGCGAAGCCGCTGGCGGAAGGCTAGTATCTAATAAATGAACTGTGCGTCTTATAATTAATTTTTCTTGCAATTAACGGCAGGTTTAGTACGAAGAGCGCTTTTCCTTAATCGGCACCAAGTGTGTGTTCAAAAAAGAGTAAAGTTTTACTTTGAGAGGATCTTAAAGAACTATGACTCTCCCTATTGGCCGCTTTGTACCAACCTGGGTTCTAAGCCTGCGAAACGATTGCGACTACGATGCGACACTTACTGGTGGAAGAATAGACTTTATTGGGAGTGATTGTTTGAGCTTAACGCTAGTAATTAATTTGCCTCCTAACATTCGGTGACCTCTTTATAATGATTTGCACGAAGAACACATACCATTTATCTGCCAGAATGAAGTCTATCTTGCTTGTAATTGAACTATTTGAATTATCCAGAACTTGGCGCCGTGCCTTCTTCATATTATCGAATAGAAGTCCTCGCTGTCCAAAATGCCATGGAGTTAGTGGCTTTGACGGCTCCATCTTTTCATTTCAGAGTTTCTAATTTTAACCCTACTTTGTACAGATCGCCTTGTAATTTGCTTTGTTGTAATTGGCTACTTTACAGGGTGGTAAATATTGCTCTGTGTAATTCCATCGCCGAGAAATCCACAATATCTGCAGTACTACAAGAAATACAAGTCAAAACATAGCCGACAACTGAGCGAGTTCAGCTGCGTACCGATGTGTAATTTGTCAGGCAATTTAAATAATATCCATAATAACATATCTATTAAAGTCATAAGACGTGTTTATATAGATCTAATGAGGTAAAGTTGCCCTACACTACTTTTGCGCTAACATTTAAAATAAATTTTACTGATAAAGTTATTAAGCTTGCGAAGCAATTTATGAGAATAGTTAGAAATTAGATCGTTTCAAAAATAAAATCATAGCCTAGCGTGCTAAGTTAAATCTTATGTAACTTTTGATGTCGGGGGGAAACTTTAAAAAGGTACCGTATAGTTAAAGGTAGGGCGCCTTGGGAGAGGATACCGGGAAATGTGGGATTACTTCACTTGTGGAGGACTCCGGGATTTCCAGTAGAACGCACAGGTGTCCTCCACGCGCGACGCCCCAGAACAGGCCCGGCCCATCTTCGGGAAGCAGATGTGCTCTCTACGCCTTCCGATGCTTACGGCGGCATGCGACCACGCACACACCATCGTCCTTCCCGGGGCTGCTAGCTGGACGGATCGAGGTCCAACTTTCACCGCCTACAATCCGAGAAGCCCCCTTTTAGTCGCCTCTTACGATCAGTCAGAGGATTCTGTAGCTCTATTTTTAATGAATAAGAATAAGATAAGAATAAGAATAATTTATTTGCGAAATGCACACATACAAATTTTTGGATAGAACATGATATATATCCTATACTAAATGTTTAAAATGAAAATCGGTATGCGTGCACGACACAAAAGTGATCCTGCTCAGCATTAAGCTGGAAGCTGAGGGCAACCAGCGCTGGTCTTCCGCAGAATCCTTTAAGTGAAGTCACGGCAAGATACAAGTACTACATAATAGTCAATTACAAAATAAACAACAGAAAAAAAAACAACGGGCAAACACATCAGAGTACTTAACCTAATGCAGATATGCATAAAATTGTAGCACAAATATTCATTATGTGAATGGACAGATATATTACTGTTTTTATGCCGACGCTACAGGGACTAAAATCTTATGTACCTTATAGATTGAACTTTAATGATCAAATAAAATAGGTCTAAGGGTCCACATAGGTAAGAAGTGTCGGGTGCGGCTGGATGTTGAAATACACTGGTGACTAATTTATAGTAAACATAATTAATTGTTTCTGGAATGTATATGTATCACGCTGAGCTCTCGGTCCGGCGATTAATGACAGATAGCAGTCCTAAAACATTTAGAGACTGTTGTTTTCAGAAGGACATTAGTCTATCACTGGACTTACGTATGATACTGTAATAACATCTCTATTTATCTGCTAGAGAGACGCATAGTGTATTAATATCGGATGGTAATTATATAACGAGGATAATGTTAATTGCATAACAGGACTTCAATAGAATGCAACAAAAATCTTTCTTCAAACCTTGGTCAACTTTAACTTTTCTTTACAGTTAAGTTTCATGTAATCACACGTTTGTAAATGACGAAACTCATGTTCATTACATAACAGAACTAAGCGAAATGCAACATAGACCTTGATCACCTGTAAAAAAGACAAACCACTAAAGATACTTACGTAATAAGTATAATGACACGTTTGTAAATTTATAAAATTAATATGTTTAAGTAAGCAGGTAAATCATATTTTAATGTTATCGTTGGATACATGATATTCGTTCAATAACTTATTATATCACAAATGAATTGCGGCCTTTTCCACCTTTTTTGCTTTCAACACCTCTGCAAGAAGATTAAAAACGATTTGCATTTGTATTATAAAACGGAAATATCAGTATCATAAGTATCGCCGTACAACGGATGCAATTATTAACATGACCATTAGGATCATTGATATTATAAAAAAAATACGCAGACATGTTCTGAGTATGAAATCTCAGTTCTAAAATTGTCCATTGAATGTTTTGATGTAGGATCGTGTGCGCACGTCAAGATGGCGAGGGAGTTGACGCGTTTAGTACCTATCAGGGTAAATATGTCATAGGCCAGATTTCACGGAGCCAATTTTTGATCGCATAACACCACACGTTTCATCAAATAACATTGATTAGAACAACAAAATATCGTTATACTACCATGAGTTCGAAAATGTTGTCAACGTCTGATATCGTAGCTAGCGAAATTCCGTCGGAGCCAATACGCGGTTATGTCGGTTCTTAATTGACTTGTCGTGCCAAATTACCGTTTATTAGTTGTGTTACGATATAACCAGTGTACGTTATTATATTGTCCACCTCTATACTTATTCTCACCGGGCTGTCGACGATGTTGCTACTCAGTTACGAGGAGCTATGATTTTTCACGCTGTAATTATATATGAAGCGCTAGTAAAACAAGAAAACTCGCGACAAAAATTTATTTGAATATATATGTCTACTGTAATTTTAGATAAATATGTTACATTTGTCCACGGCTATAGAGATATTTACTCCGGGTTAAAATTGCCCTATGTCACTCCTGACTTTTAATATTAGTATGGATCACCACGTAAAAATATCCATCTTCTATAAATGATAATTTAAAAAAATCTGTTACATTTTTAACTGAAAGCTATGACGCCTCTTGAAAATAAAAGCCGATTATTTTTATAGAAGTTTGCTATGTTAAAAGGTCGTAATGGTAGGTATTACTTCGACATCCGGTTTAAAACACTCGTGTCGGTCGATAATCTATAAATCAATCAATAAGAAACATCGCTACCAATTGGTCACCGAGATGGTCAAGATGTTCTATCGCTAATCTATAAAGCAGTAGATATATTAGTCAATAAATTAAAACACTTAGGTTAAAGAGGATTTTTTGTAGAAGCATTTATTTAGGCACTGAATACACGAGCGTTTTGTGCTCTTTAACTCTTATCATCTGTTATAGTCCTCCGGAAATTTTTCGCGGTGCATGCATGCAGTGTAAGAGAACTTTCGTTATTCGCAAATTTTTTCCTGAAGAACACGTTACGAAAAGTAGTTATTTATCCCCTCCTATACATCCACTAAGATAAAGCAACTCTCTGGTGAAAGCCTCTGTAAAATTGCGCTTGTAGGCAACCGGTACATAGGTACATCGACCTACAACCGATCACAGGAGAGATCGAAGAAGCACAGTCCACCCTCCAACTAGTTGGAGAGACGACCTAAAGAAGACAGTGGATGGATTGAGGAAGAGGAAGACGATGGATTCAAAGGCAGCTCCGGACGCATTGGCGAACGTTAGGGAAGGCCTTTGTCCAACAGTGGATTATGGAAGGATGAGAGAGAGAGAGAGAGAAGAGAGTCACATATAGGTTAAATGTAGATAATATTACAACTTTGGCTTATTTTATTGCCGAATGACGTGATGTCACTTTTCCCATAAATTATTGGTCCACGCGAGATTCATTTTCATGTTACGAAGGGTGACGATGTCATCGCTAAAGCACGCGACGTAATACTCTTAATATTAAAGCGATACACGTGCCAGTTTCAGTACTTGACCTATACAGGATCCCGTGTAGGGTTCGTTGTTTCGTTATATTTTAAATCCGGGAGCGGTCAGTGTCATTGTATACCAGTGACGTTATGCACGAGTGAACCTATCATAAAAACTGTTAATTATAACATGGTAGTTAAAATTTGAGCAAAGATTATGTCAGGAGATTTAACCATGGAAATAATTTTTCTATAATATAAGGATTTATATTCACTAAGTATAAATTATGTTATGCAAATTTTATGTTGTGCTACGTGTAATTATAAATTTTATGTTATACTAGCTAATCCCCCGAACTCCGTACGGCCTTTAAATGTTTTGAGTGGACCACACTCATAGCTTAGGGATTTGAAAAATAGATTACGACCGATCTTAGACGGAGGTCTGTGGGGATGCCACATATGAAGACCCGTCGGACGGTGCGGTGGCCGAGGCTCACAAGGACTTACTGAGAGCGAGAGAGCCCCCGCACCACCCTTAGGGATCTCGAGCCCGGGATGCATCGAGTAGGGCTCTGCATGAACGTAACCGCGCTAAGAGAATGAACCGCGAATAGACCTACCGAATTGGTATATGTTTGAAATTTTCATAAATATCGTTGAAGCCGTTTTGGAGGACTGTGGCAATGACAATGTCACACGAGAATTTTATAAATATATAGATTTTGACATTACCCTAATTACTAATCTGGATATTGTCCATACTTTTCACCAAAATGATAGGTATTTCTAAAAATAAGTACAACTATCTACATCGTAATAATATGAGTTAATAAACTTATTCACCACACCTGCCATACTGAAGATCAGTTTGTCATGTGATTAGTGTAGCGTACTTGTCACTTTACTTGAAGGTAGTGAAAGAGGCTCTTAGTCTTCTAAAACTGAATAAGTTTGTAAATGTAATGAAAGGTTCATTAACTAATAACGAGATCAAAAGATTAAAAAAGTTTGAAGTATCTACGGGAATTTCCCAATTTGTAGATTTGTGACGAGTTAATCCAATTACCTACTTTTTATTCGGTAACCATTTTTTCTTCAGATACGGATGTTTTTTGGTTCAGTCCATGAGTGACGTATTGGCAACATGGTTTTGATAGAACGTTTAGTTTTTCATTTAAATATTGCCATAAGTAAATAAATATCATTATGAACCATAGGTATATTATTTTTGGAAATTATCTCCGGCCCTGTTCACCGACAAGGTTTAACGAATGTCATTTATCGATAACAACTGGAACCGACGGCTTACCGTGCCCTCCGAAGCACGGAAACTTGCATGAAATTTTCGCCACTAGGCCCACTATTGGTCACCCATGTCACAGTCGTCCGCGCTCCTTATTGGCTTAGCTGCGCAGATCAATTGCGCTCTACGCTAGCCACCAGGCCATGCGTCATATCATAGTGATTACCAGTCATAAATTTAGAAGATGAAAAAATTACCTCATGCACTCATCGACTTACAATTTAACTTTACACTGAGTGCAAGCCTAAAAAGGTCATTTAGAATTTAGGATGACACAGAAATTTTAAAAATAAATCATTGTTATTAACATTCAAGTAGGTGCTTATTAATAGAAAACCACAAAAACTGAGTAAGCTTCCTGTAATAACTTTTATCGAAAGCCATTCAACTATAATGTAGGTAGTGTACTGTGTCACTGACGCCATTATGACCAAAAAGACTAGCCTATTTAATTTTATACCTTATATCAAAGCTTTCTACTAAAAGGTATGTAGAAACCTACTAGTAGAAAGCTTTAATATAAGGTATAAAAACATAATTAATTAAATTTGCTTTATCAAACGTAAAATTTTCCTTAGATTGCGCAACTTTTTTACATTTTCTAAGTAATAGTATGTATAGTATGTATGTATGCAGATAAACCATAAAATTGTTGTCGATATAGGTACTGTCATGAATATGGAATATCATCAGCATGACAAACTATAGCATTCACCATTATAAGTCTCCATTTTATTTTGACACAGGCAACAAGATACATAGGTAGTGATTTCATAGAAAAAAAATATTAAAGGAATAAAATAAATCCTCTGTTCCTCTCTATATTGTGCCACTGGTACCTACTGGTCAAAATACCGATTAATAACGAGGTATATTTCAGAATCTGAGGATTGGGATATTGGGATAAGGTGTGTGTATCTCTGTTAACAAGCGATCTTAATCTTAAAGCTAATTTTCGATTAGCACCACAAACCAATTTGATAAGAACTACATTCTAGACTATTTTTTAAATAATTAGGTAGGCACGGCAAAGCCTCTCGGTGTTCAAACAAACAGTTGTTTTTTTTTAAATTTTTAGTGCATAAAAACAGTTCTGTTCTTAAAGTGTAAGTGTTTGAAAACCTCATTTATATCTTGCATCGAGGATTCCATCATATTTTTAAACCAGAAACAAGTTTTGTACAAATTGATTGCAATAAATTGGCCAAGTTTTTACTACAAGTAAAAACGCAGACACACGTGTGCGTGCTAACAATAACAAATTGCTGTTTAAACCGCAATTTGTTACAATACAGCTTTACAAGTTCTAAAGAATACTCCAAACATTCTCTAGGGCACTGTTAAGTTTAAAATTATCCTGTAATCAATTATAAACCATTATTTGAAATCATTTATATATACTTATTTAATATATAATGTAGATACTTATTTACATATCCTCAATTACTCTTTCATAAATATTTCACATTTATTTTAAATTATTTGAGCTTAAAAATAAATTATGATACTTTTTTGTTAAATATCAACAAAATAACAATAAACACGTTATTTTTGGCAATTACGTACATGGATTACAAATTTGGAAATAACACCTATAACATATTCAATATTGTATATAACAATATTTTTACAATATTTAAAGTAAACATAAGAAATGCTTGCAAAATGACTATGTAACTTAAGCTATAATCACACACTCCCAAAGGGCCGGTGTCGCGTGTCTCTTTGAGTAAAAGTCAAATATTGCCTTCAAGTTAAAGCTAAAACAAAAACTACTTACTTAAGATATTTGAGAAATTTGTAAACAAACCTTTATACAGATAATTGGTAGTGTGCGTTACTTAGGTACATAAGCACGACAAAGAATAGAAAACAAATTACAACTTTTATTTACACTAACCTTTTTTTGTATCAGGGGAGGAAAAACTTTACAAGATTATATCTGTATCATTTCAGGAAAAAAATACATTGATTTTTTCTACTGTTCTTTATGTATGAATAGCTACGGTCAATTTGAAAATGTGTTAAGTAAAATCGAAATTTAAAAGTTAAATTTAAAAGAATAAAGAAAATTATTGAAAAATACTAAAATGAAATATTTACGTGGACTTTCATTAAATAAAAGTGGCTCAGATAATCGACAGCCCTTGCTGCGAATGAAAGCACAGTTTTTATTGTGCCTACACTTAATTTGTTTCTTTATGCGGTTTGTCATCATTACGCGTCATCAATCCTGAGGCAAATGCGCTCGCTGCGAAGTTTACCGTCTGTTAATAGGTAAACGCAAAGTGAATTGTTTGTCCGCTTCAAAGTGGACTTGTACTTGAACATAATTCTATATGACCTTATAGAACACTACAAATCAATACTCCTGATATAGATTGACACACACGATAGCTGTCTCGTGTGCTCCTTGTCGCCCCACAGTCATGCTGCATAATAAATACCCATTGTACCTGAAAATTTATTTAAAGCAGGGCTGGAGTTTTTTTCCGCCCGCTTTTTTCTCCTAGCCCATATAAGCCTTAGCGCACCCAAAGCGGATGACGGTCAGCTGATGACCGTAGAACAATGACAAACATCAAGTGTATATTATTACCCAGGATGTTAATAAACTATTTCATTTCAACTATTTCATTTCATTTCATTTCATAGTTGTAGCTAATATAAAAGATTAGTAAATGTTGAAAATAAATAACTTTATTGTTAATTAAAATTAAACAATCATATGAGAGTTGATGTAATATTTTGTCCTGTTGCAGCGGTAGAAGCAGATCCACAGCAGCACCATTATACATAGCATTATCGGAAATTATTTAAACATTCTTAACGTTTTCCAACCCTTTTTAATTTTTCACTGCTGCAATGCAGCTACTATTTTGCATAATTTACTGCAAGTTTATTTTTTATAAACCATAATATAGCTCTAGGTCGTATGTAGTTCCTATTAAGGAAGAGACGACTCTATTTAAACATTTTAATATTTGTTCCGAGTAAATTGGTTGTTATAAAACATCGGTTTACGTAATTGTTTTTGTTTCTAAATCATACTTACTCATTATGAAGATGAATACGACAGGTTCCTAAAACTGAAGTTTAAACAATTCCAAACTATTTTTAATCGTAGATTGATGATAATTTATTGGAAAATATTTTTGTAACATTTGCAAAATCAAATCTTTGTCTATTCAAACGTTCACAATCTTTAAATAATATTCGCCCGTTCGCGAATTTGGTTTATTAAACTAACATAATAATATAAAATTTTCGTATTCTATATGAAATGACTCTTACTGATGCTCATCAGATCGTTCCGTTACAACCAAAAACCTTTACATGTGTATTTCGGCCGAATTGTTGTAGGTAACAAAAAAATCTTGACAAGTTGTTCTGCTTGTGCGGGATGGCCGATTTAATATTGTTTTTTATCAAACACATAAATATGATTTTCGGCCCACTCTGTTCGTACTGACATTGACATATCCTAATTGGATTAAATTACACGTTAAATTAGTAGATAATTAGCATAATAAAATAAAATGATATAGGTACTTACAATCCATGCCATGATCCTAATACCACCTTTATTTTTATCATGACATGACGTGTAAAACTATGATATCGCGTGTGGGCTTTGAATTTTGTGTAAATATACATAAAGGCGTAATTTTTATGCATCACTCTATGGACATAGGTACTTAATACTTAATAATAATAATAAATAACGATAGATAAAAACCGTTTAAAAAGACTGACTTTGGTAAGAAAACAATAAATAAACTAAACGTTACACACTCATAGCCCCACAGTAACGTAATTAATACCCTGTGTCGTGGGTACCATGGACACATAAAAAGACAGGAACACAAACACCCAGACCGAGAAAAAATTTAAACACATCATTTCAAATTTCGGTTATGCCGGGAATCGAACTCGGACCCCTCGATTGGCAGTCCGGCATGGTAACCATTGTACCACGCGAATAACAATAACACAAATATTTTAAAAACGCAACAATATTTTAAATTAATGACCTATGTTTGAATCAGAATCACAAAGGCACAAAGCACAAAATATATGTACATTATTTATTAAAAAAACGCACAACTCCCAATTGACCCACAGTTGGAAACGGCTGCAAATTACGAAGGATTTAAACTAAAGAACGGGCTAAAGTCCATCAAAATTGCGAGTAAATAGTCTCCATTGACTCTAAATAATTTAACAAACTTTCTTTAAAACACTGTATACCATTCGACCCGTGTGGGGTAATGGTTGCCAAGCCGGATAGCCATCGGAGGGATCAGGGTTCGATTCCCGGCGAAGCAGAAATTTGAATGATGAGTTTTAATTTCCGTTCTCGGTCTGGGTATTTGGGTTACTGTCTTTGTATTTGTCCATGGTACCCAAGACACGTCATAAATAGAAATCAGATAATAATAATACAAATAATGTAAAAAAAATCAAAGTTACCCGAATCGTACGTAGCTACTTTTATATTTAAATATATATCAATACCTACTGCTAAAATAAAAGCTAAAGTAGAATTAAAGATATGTATTAAGCACCTTCTCGTGACTTGGTGACGTTATAATTTTTGCAATAAAACAGACTGTACAAATACGATCAAATCATAAAGTCGTCATAAAGTTTTTTCTCCTCGGTAATCAAATTATTATGAACTAAACTCCACTGTTTAGCTTCACGTACGCAAGTCTTAGCAAACATTATTATCAATTCCATTTACTGGATGGCGCCTAAATACTTTATACTTTATACTCGTAAAGCGATCGGAACAGACTGTTGATAAAATACTCGTACTTATTCGTACTTGTCAACAATTCATACTTAATCATACCGATACATGTATGATAAGCCTTGACAGGTATTTAATATCTATTATTATCTTGCTGACATAACTATTTCTACATGATTGCAAAAGTGATTTATTGGATTCCGTCATCTGGCAAATTATAAAGTGTAACCACGACCGTAGCGGGCAACGATAGTGTGCGAGGTTTTCGTTTCTGTATTTACAAGTTTGTACCAAGTGAAGGCGTTTTATAATAACAACTTTTTTTGGAAATTATGTGTAGTTTGTATTTATAAGCGTAAGAAGATACGAAATGCAGGCAGAAAAGATTCCGACATTTTTTTAAATTAAGTTTCAACCGGGTTACCCTATTTATTGTTAGTAATAGGGATAATAAGGCTTTAATTTAAGGGGCCGTATACGAAATTTTGCGGATTTCGCTGATTTAGGTGATTTTACACATGAGATTTTGCAGTTAAAATGCGGTATTTCTATAAGTTTTATTGCACAATATAACTAATCGATTTAATAATAATCTATTAAATTAGCCACCCCTAGACCTGATAGACCTGAAGACAATTACTTATGTGGCTTTTCCTGTAATAGGTATAGAATATTACCTACATATTTTCGGATCATTTTGAAACCTAAATAGATTGAAAAAATGTTATGTATTGCTGTGAAAATCGTCTATACAAAACATTAGTCACTTTTTACCACTCAAGTACAAAAAAAAAAGAACTTTGTCAATTTTGAGAGAAAATGGGCCAGAAATTGCATTTGATTCCGGCTAATTGGAATACTTTATACATAGACCTGATAGACTATTAATAGGTACAATAATCTTAATCTTAATATATATATATATATATATATATATATATATATATATAAAGTAAAGGGTTTTCTTGTACGTAAAGACACGTTTTTCTATTATCATTAACTCCAATCAACTTCCCGTTGGGGTGGTAAATACCCCTTAGTACGTAGATGATAGTAAGGGAGATTGATCGCGGTGGGTGGGAGTGAGTGGAAAAATCTGAAAAAAATATCTGTCCTTTTCTAACCAATAGGGACTTCTGGGTGGATCTCAAAATTTCTGGGATGATCTAGCAAACTATTTTAATTTTTATTTTATTGAGAATGTTCGGGAAAGTTCCAGAATCTTTTCGAATCATTTGAATTATTTAATTTTTTGAGAATATTCGAGAAAGCTTCTCAAATGATCTGGATTTTTTAAAATAATTGTAATCTTATTTCGAATGATCTGGAGATTTTTAAAACAACTGCAAACTTTTTAATTAATTGAAAATGTCCCAGAAACTTCCAGAAACATCTCGAATGATCTGGAGATTTTTAAAATAATTGCAAACTGTTTTAATTAATTGAGAATATTCGAGAAAGTTCCAGAAACTTCTCAAATGATCTGGAAAATCCTTCTAATCCTACTAATATTATAAACGCGTAAAAGTTTGTAAGTATGGATGTTTACTTATTACTCTTTCACGTAAAAACTACTGAATGGATTTAAATAAAACTTTACAATAATATAGCTTAAATATCAGTATAACACATAGGCTACAATTTATAAAGTTATTGTATGAATTGTCCAAAATATGACGATAAGTGTCAAGTAAGTATGAAAAAATCTACCATCTGCGAGCTATTCTGGCGTGCGTTGCCAAAACCGCTAGAGTTACACATATGTAATGTATGATGGAAATGTTTATCTTAAATAGTCCTACAATAAAGCCGGTTCACGGCATATCAGAAGGACTTCACTTTATGCTAATTTAGTGACTAAGTTAGAGAGGATCTCTCTAACACGGGTGAAACCGCGGGGCCCAGCTAGTATTTACATAAAATTAAACATATATAAACTTCAGTTCATAGTCAATCCGTTCCCTGAAAAAAAATCAAATTATTAATAAAAGTTTAGCATTAGAAATCTTTTAAAGTAACCTAAACTCGCATTATAATTCTCGACAAAAGCTAAAAAAGTGGCTAATTTAATAGATTATTATTGAAACGATCAGTTAATTGTGCAATCAAACTTATGGAAATACTGTTACTTTTAACTGCAAAATAAATTAAATCAGAAAAATTTGCGAAATTTCGTATACGGCCTCTTAAATCACAAATATTTTTGCTTCGACACGTACTTTGATAATTACAGTGCATATTAAAAAGTGTTTAGAATGTTGATTTCATTTCGATTTCATTTACAAAAACTAAAAAAAATACATGCAGCCGAATACTACCTCCTCCTTTTGGAAGTCGGTAAAAATAGAAAATGATAGGTATCAACAATATTCGTACAGACAGTTAATAATTGAAATGTTCGATCAACTTCAATGAACAAGGCTTGAATTCAAGCAGGTCCTGATTGATCGCTAAACCTATGAAAGGTGTCAGAGAGCACGTCGATATCCTCATGCTTTATATTTACTACAGCATTCGATTATAGCGAATTCATACTGTAACGTAGAATTTACAATGATTCGTTCCGCATCGAAACAAATAGTTTGTTGTTTGGCTATAATTTCAATAGCGTTTATGGCGATCCCGAGAGATTCTGCAAAAGTAGGGTAAAATAACGGAAATAACTCTGGGACCCGGCTGAAAAGCAGCAGCCCGCTAACATTTCGCATCCGCAAGAAGAGGGCAATGAACTATGCGATCTAGCAAACTTTGAGCTTAGGTACTCGTATAAGTTGGCAGATAATCTATTAAAATAGTCCACGTACAAAATTTAAGTAGGTACTCATACAAAAATTATTAAGGTAGTATAAAATTATAATATGTTTAAAGAGATAAATTTATAAGAATACTTAACCAAAAAATATTTGTAGTTACGTGTTTTGTTTAAAATATTTAATACATACTTGATATTTTAATGACTTAGAAACAATTTTGGTACAGATTCTCCCAATTTCATGCCTTCAGCTTCGCATTGCCATGAATTTGTGGTGTCATTGGTGGATTTTAACACATTATAATCATAAGTATTCATAGAAAAGCAGCGTATATTATGTAAGCGTAATTTTGATGTGACTACATATCCGTAGTAACATAAACTTATGGTTACATGCGTAGGTCTTAGCATACAATATTTACAAAACTCTATCAGATTATTCCCAACGGCAGTAGCTCTCTAACATGTAAGTTCGGGGGTTCACCGACGTCATTCCTATAAATAAACTAGAGACTATGTCACGTTTCCTATAGATAAGATAGCGAGTAGAAGAGTGGATAAGCATGAAGATAAAGTATGGAGTTTTTCACACTTAGTGTCTGGTTGGACTATCACCGTCTCGAATAATGTAATCCTAAGTCGCGCTTTCTTCTCTTCCCTAAGATTAGGGATATGACTTTTTAGGGTTCCGTAGCCAAATGGCAAAAAACAGAACCCTTATAGATTCGTAATATCTGTTTGTCTGTCTGTCCGTCCGTATGTCACAGCCACTTTTTTCCGAAACTATAAGAACTATACTGTTGAAACTCGGTACGTAGATGTATTATGTGAACCACATTAAGATTTTCACACAAAAATAGAAAAAAGCAATAAATTTTGAGGGTTCCCCATACTTAGAACTGAAACACAAAAATTTTACTTCATCAAACCCATACCTGTGGGGTATCTATGGATAGGTCTTCAAAAATCACATTGAGGTTTCTACTATCATTTTTTTCTATACTGAATAATTTGCGCGAGAGACACTTCCAAAGTGGTAAAATGTTGGTGCAGAGCAGCGATGGCCGAGTGGTAAAAAACCGCGGTCTTCGACGCGACCGATCCCAGGTTCAAATCCTCGGCTCGCACCTCTGACAAAGAAATTTGTAATGTGCGAATTTATCGCTGCTCCACGGTGATGGAAAATATCGTGATATTTCATTGATTACGATGTTCTCCATCGCCGTGCATGCCTGAGAGAAATTCAAAATTTCTCGAAAGCATGATGTCCACCAATCCGCATTTGGCCAGCGTGGTGGACTATGGCCTAAATCCCTCTCAATTGTGTGAGAAGGAGACCTGTGCCCAGCAGTGGGACATAAAAAAGGTTGAAAAAAAATGTTGCCTTTTTTGCCAAATTCTGCCAAAAAAATTTTGAACCAGATATTGTCAACCGATTAGGCTAAAATTTTGTAGTTTAATTTGGATGACAATACACTGTTAAGCTTTATAACGTCATTCTAAATTCAATATCGCGGAACATCTAAGATTGTGGAATAGTTATTTTTTATGCACTTCTGCAATTTGGATATCAAATGAAAGGGCTTGTCGAGAATAAATGGAAATAACTAAAAAATAAAAAAATAATTAAAGCAAAAATACTTTTAAAAAAATTATTTAATTTAAATGCTTTAAAAAGAAGAAAATAAATTTTCTTTTAAAATTTCTACTATCAACTTATGGCCTCATAATACGCAAAGAACATTTTTGAAAAATGGCGCCAACCGTAAAAGAATATAAGCAGAGAATTTTTTTGTTTTCTTCACCCATTCTGGGTCGGCAAAGGGAACTATGCCCATACAGCCAAGTCTTCAGTAGAATTTTTTTATTGATATGAAATGAAAATGTTAATGAGATGAAATGAAATGAAACCTAACCTAACTCATTGAGTCAAATGATTAAATCTGATATTGAAACAAATTAGTAGCTTCTTTTTAGAAATAAATTCATGAATCATAAAAACTTCTAAAACTTCGTGGTTGGTTTTTTCTTTTTAATAGACATTATTTTGACAGTTGGGAAAGAAAATGCACGAGTTCGGAAAAGGTAAAGAAAAAACACGAGTGTGTAATAGCCCACTTCCCGAACGCTATACGTCCCTGCAATATGCCACTTTTTGAGCAACTGTATTAAAAAAGCTTTTAAGTTTTTTTGTTTTTTTCATGACGTTGTTTTCATGCCTTAGCCTGAGAGCTATTTATTCTCTTCTCATATTTCTCGAAGGCACGATGTTCACCAATTTGTATTTGACCAACATGGTAGACTATAGCTTACACCTATCTCATTTCCAAGAGGAGAATAAGACAAAAAAGGTTGAAATAAAAACATTATTTTTAGAAATATCCATGCCGCAAGAAATCGATAGAAAATTACATGTAATTATTCAATTTAATAGAGATATAATTTTATATCGTTATAATTTTAGGGTTCTTAATAAGCTCTTGCGGAATTTAATAGTAAACTAAACCTGGAAGAGGGTCAGATATAGAAAGATCTGATAGCAAATAAATAGGCATAGTGTAATTTCACTTATATACCCATAAGTGTCCGTTTAGCGTCATGACACCATGTTTCCGGAGTGTAGTTTGTTTGACAATGTCAACGTCATCGGCGATTAGTCCTTATTTGCGACGCGTGAGTTACGTATGTTTACATTTGTAACAACAGTCCTTTCATTCTCTATTGTAGGTGCAAATAATCATAGATAACGGATCTAGTTGTGTCATATCCACTTTAGATTAAGATTACTCATACATTTTAAAGATGTTAAGGATTAAGTATGTATGAGTTTATCTTTTTTTAATCAACTTTAATAAAACGATAAATTGGGACTTCTTAATACTTTCAATCCATTAATAAAATAATCTTAGGGTCTCTTTCACCACCTTCAAGTAAAGTGACGGTCGGTTAAAGTAAACCGTAACTTTAATTTCAATTTCACGTTGTTTGAGAAGCACTAATCATATGGCCCGGCGGTTAGTGTAGAACGCAAACGATTTATGCAACTAAGCCAAACGGACGCGGTCGGGTATGAGATGGGTGACCGCTAGTGGCAAAAAATTATATGCGCGTTTCCGTGCTTCGGAGCGCACGTTAAGTAGTCGGTCCCGGTTGTTATCGATAGATAACAGTCGTTAAACCTTGTCGGAGGTCTTATGGGCGGTTTGAAACATCCGACAGCGGGTTGTCCACTAACCCGCATCTCCACCAACCCGCATTGGAGCAGCGTGGTGGAGTAAGCTCCAGGCCTCCCCAATAATGGAGAGAGCCCGTGCCCAGCAGTGGGACGCAAAAAAGGGTTGGAGCCATTATTAGTTTCATAAAGCGTGTCATGTCGCTTACAACAATCTCTGCTTAGCTCAAGGGTACACTGGCAGAGGATGCTTTCAGCATTAAGTGTGGCTTTTATACCATCTTGTTAAGTGATGTAATAAAGCATTAAATAAATAAATAAACAATACGACATAAAACTATAATTTATGAACTTTTTCCAACTAATGAACGCTCTCGAAATATTCTTAAAATAAAGAACCGTGTAGGTCAACAGACCATATGATAACTGACCCGTACTCATAGCTTTTACTAGCCAATTAACTTTACTTGGGACGTAACTAATCAACACTCTACTTTGAGATGATGAACGAGGTCGTTAATGTTAGTTGGTAAACGTTGTAGGTTCTATAACTTATGTATCCATTCACTAGGATTCCCTGCAGTGGGACCTGCTGATGCATAAATGCAAAATGTAAATATTTGTATGTAAACCGTGCATAATGAAAATACATCGTCGTTGTATACGAAGATCGCAATTTCAGAAAATTCATTCGTCATCTAAAAGGTATAATATTTTAAAAGCAAATAATGAAAACCCAGTGCTCTAGGTAACAGGTAATAGATTTTTTGCATGTCTATTGGATCTAATTTAACAGGTACAATCTTAAATGTTGAGCCAAATAAAATCGCGTTGTAAACGCCCACACTACAATTGCTATATAATTGTTGACACATGCATTTCCCCTTGAACTAGAGGCCGTAGTATTAAGGCCTGAATTACACATCACAAAGTATTAGGCTCAAATCGGTACTCCGTAACCTCAAGTGTAACCTAATACTCACTGGCTTACCTAAGTAACTTAGTGTTATCTAGGGATAGAAGAAAATCATTGACAAAATGAACTATGATTTTCGACTTTTAGCTCGCTGCTGTGGATTGTTACTTCCAATTTTTTTAACTACTTAAGTGTTACTTAAGTAACTTGGAACTATACAAAAGAAATTCAAAAACTTGAAGTTTATCCTTTGCGTGTTGGAATTACCTATTATCATATACACGTAATTATTGTGCTAAGGACGTTAAATTCATTTTAATTGCTTTTCAGTTTTTTATTGTTTGAATGAAGCACCTTACGAAGGAAAAGGAATAGAAGGAACAAAAATCTGATAATGTAATAATATCCTTTTAGTTGCTACTTAGTTTTTTTTCGAATTGCAAAGCTAGAAGCGCATCTCCTTACCTCGATACTCTAACATAGTTACATTAAGAGAATTAAACAATGTGTAACGTAAGTATTAGATATTTACCATATTTACATAAAAACTCTCATTTGTCCTACATTAGAAACTTAATTCGTATACTCGCACTATCAACAAAAACTTGTTTAAGTAATGTCGCCCGTCACTGTAAATAGACATAATATTTAAAACTTGGTTTTATATTTCGATAGCAAATTGTACAATAAGATAACATAAATATTGATATTTAATAAAAGAAGGCTTATCAAAGATTCTAAGTATCGATCGTAATACCAGTCAAATATTTGGTGCAAACCAGCGCTCGCACAGTTGGACGGCAGACTACGATTGCGTCAGAGCAAAAACTTTGACGCATGCGCGTAGTGTGAGGTGTGAACTGTGAACAGTCAATCTGTGGCAAATATGCAACCAGTCTTATTTTTGCGCGCCTTTTCTAGGAAATGATAACCGGTGGCGACGCCGGCCGGTTCACAATGGCGTCTGCTGTTTTTTAAACTCGTAAAATGGATTTGTGACCTCAGTTTGCTTTACGTGAGTATCCGTAAGTTAGGTCATAGCAAATAAGTAATATTCAATTATTTATATTTGAAAAAAATATCTTTATTTTTAAAAGAAACGTAAATAAATTACCTTTTTTACTTTCTTATACTTTCATACACTGTACAATTACTTTATCTACAAAGTTAAAGTACAGAAAAAAGAGTTCCGGGCAAACCAAGATATTTGATATTAAATAGGCAAATTGTTAGAACCAACCAGTATATCTTATACATACATAAAATATCATCCAGGGAGACTTCTGCTAGCTATAAATCTCCACCATCACTATCTGACCCAGCGAACTCCGCATGGACTCTCCAAGAGGCTATTAAAAAGTAAAATTAAAAATTTTAAAAAACCCTCGACCCAAAAAAACCCTTAAAACGAACAAATAATTGTTTAAACCTATTATAATTATTATCGTCAGATATATTATGTAAGTTCAAACATTTTCTTTTCCAAGTGTCGTCGTGTTGCGGTCACGTGAGCGGTTGTATCGATTTAACGATTTTTTAGGAGTAAATTTTTTTGTTGGAATACAGATTCCAGACTACACCTGTTTCTCTCACTTAGAGGTCCCCCGACGCGACGCCGCTTGGAACATAAAAATATTTGAATTTATATAATATATGTGACGATATAATTATACATAATAGGTTTAAATATTATTTGTTAATTTTTAGAGTTTATTTTTAGGGTCGGAGGTTTTTAAACTTTTTTGGTTACGTTTTTTTAAAGTTGTGGCATTACAAAATACAAACGGTTGCATGTATATTTTGTAATGTCATAACATTAAAAAAATTGTCTCAACAAATAACACCCTTACAACTTAGGGGAAAAATGGATTACAACAGATGCTCAGACCAAGCGAATATACATATTTCATAAAAATCGGTCAAACCGTTTCGGAGGATTATGGTAACAAACACTGTAAATGTTTGGGGTGGACCACCCTTATCTTAGGGGGATGAAAAATAGATTGATACTTGTAACAACCTATTCTCAGACCTACTAAGTATAAACATAAAATTTAATAAAAATCGGTTCAGCCGTTTTGGAAGAGAAATATTATTTTTTGTTAGACCACAGTCCTCTTTGCAAAACGTTGGGCCTCTATCCTGTTCTAAGTACATGTAATTTATTTATTTATTTATTTATTTATTTATTTACCCTTTATTGTATTTTTTTTACAAAAGGCGGACTTAATGCCTGATGGCATTCTCTACCAGTCAACCCCTGGCGACGGTGAGAAATTGTGGTAGGCCTCATAAATAAAAATAACAAATGCTAAATGAAAGAAAAGTAAACAAGAATTTTAAACAGTGAGTTTTAAATATAAAAATAATAAATAAGTAGATAGAATACACCTAATTTAATGGTGCACAATGAAACATACCTAAGCATATACTTAAATAATTAACACTAACCAATAAAGATCTGTGAAATAAAATCGGAAAATTTAATTTATACTTAGACGACTTTAATGGCTTTTAAATGGACAACCTATCAAACTAAATGAGACTTCATTATATATATTATAGCGGCCACCCGCGACTATGTCGGCGTGGACTTTGGTATTAGTCATAGCATGATGTTATTTAACGCCTTCTAGGCCTAAAGCCTTCCTCGATAAATAGACTATCCAACACAAAAATAATTTTTCAATTCGACCAGTATTTCATGAGTTTAGCGCGTTTAAACAAACTCTTCAGCTTTATATATTAGTATAGACTCTATAGTATTATATACGGCTATTGTCAGCAACCTACTGAAATACTTATACCCTGCAATCTGCATACATCCCACAGTTCCACGTTACTTCATAGCAAATCGAATTACAAATCCACTAAAAAGCAGACAGAACCTAAGACACATAGGTTATAGGTACTTAACAAGCTTGAACTACTGAACTTAATACCTACTACAAACTAGTAATAAAAGCTCATACTAAATTTAATACAGATTACATTTTATTAGTTTTTATTTCAATTTATACATTACAAAACTTTTGAGCCCTCTTAGATGATCTATCTATCTATTAGTATCCACACGGACACACGCACGAAGGGTTCCGTACCATTATCTATAAAAAACCACGTTTATTGTATGGGAGCCCACTTAAATATTTATTTTATTCTATTTTTTTAGTATTTGTATAACAATAGCGGCAACAGAAATACATCATTGCCTTTGATTATCCATAGAAATCATTGCATTAAGATTGAATGAAAGGTAAATTGTGGTTTACGATTTATGACGTATTAAAAAAAACTACTTACTAGATCTCGTTCAAACCAATTTTCGGTGGAAGTTTGCATCGTAATGTACGTCATATATTTTTTTTTAGTTTTATCATTCTCTTACTTTAGAAGTTACATGGGGGGGGGAAGGACACATTTTACCACTTTGGAAGTGTCTATCGCGCAAACTATTCCGTTTAGAAAAAAATGATACTGGAAACCTCAATATCATTTTTGAAGACCTATCCATAGATAACCCACACATATGGGTTTGATGAAAAAATTTTTTTTTTCAGTTCCAAGTATGGGGAACCCTCAAAATTTATTGCTTTTTTTTCTATTTTTGTGTAAAAATCTTAATGTGGTTTACAGAATACATCTACGTACCGAGTTTCAACAGTATAGTTCTTATAGTTTCGGAAAAAAGTGGCTGTGACATACGGACGGACAGACAGACAGACATCACGAATCCATAAGGGTTCCGTTTTTTGCCATTTAGCTACGGAACCCTAAAAACACATGGCCGGAGCCACGGACTCGTTTACCTAGTTTACTCGTAATTAGAACAACATTTTGACAAGCAATTATCTAACAAACAGAAGTAAAGGAAAATATTTCCGAAAGCTGTGATTTTGTAATTTTATCACAGAAAGTATTATTCATTGTCAAAAATTGACTCCACAGATTCATGAAGGACTCGTAATTGTGTTTAAGTTTGTACAAGCGACTAAGCTCGTCTCTTATCCGGTTTTTATAAGTAACAATGTTTCCGCGGTTGATCTACATAGCTACACAGTAACTCATATCCAAACGAATGATAGATACGTAGTATCCAACCAAACGGATGGGTTACATGCAGCTTAACGAAGCGCGGGAGCTAGTGAGTTTGCGCAACGGTGGCGATACCATCGCCATGTGGGCCGCTACTCCGCCCCGGTCCATGACATGCTATGCTATTTTAATGATAAAGTACTCGTATAAAATATTTATCGCTGCTCCACGGTGATGGAAAATATCGTGATATTTAATTAATTTCGATGTTCTCCATCGTCGTGCATGACTGAGAGAAATTCATAATTTCTCGAAAGCATGACGTCCATCAATCCGCACTTGGCCAGCGTGGTGGACTATGGCCTAAATCCCTCTCACTTATGTGAGGTTGTAGATGTAAAATTAAAGGATATTATTATTATTATTATTATTATTATTATGAGAGGAGACCTGCGCCCAGTAGTGGGACATTAAAAAGGTTAAAAAAATAATAATAAATAAATAAAATATATTATAATGTAGTTAAAGTAAACATGAAATTTGTCAACTATTGAATGCATATATTTCTTTAATCGTCTGTGAACAGTGAATTTGATCAACTTCTTTGAAAATGATATTTGTCGAATAGGTTATCGAGAATCAGTCCCTGTAGCTTCGGGATTAAAAATAGAGCTACGGTATCCCCTGTCTGATCCAAAAGGGGTCTTCCATCTTATACAAAAGGTATGAGTATGTCACGTTTTGACAGCTCATTAAAAGTATCTCAATTGATTCGGTAATCCAAGACCGGATTACGAGAATTTGCTGTCTGTCACTTGGAATAGTGAAATTGTGATGTAACGAATACTCAAATTTTCGTAACAAAAATTTCGTTTATACTTAGTCAAATTAGTAATTGGAAATAGTCGTCATATCTTAGTAATGTGCATTTGGCGAATTTGGGCAATATTTGTCGAATATGAACGTAAAGATTTTCTGTTATAGAACCTTCTTGATTTGCATCGCAATAAGTCAGTATTTCAATTATTATTCGATTGTATGTCAAAAATTCAAAATTCAAAATATTTTATTCATTTTTGGAATACAGACATTCTCTTAACGAACGTCAATTTTTTGCGGTCATCGGCTCTAGCTGCCAGTATGAGCGATGAGTGATGATGAGCTGAGCGAAAAGAGCCGGAGGGGAAAAACTCTTAGCAGCACTCTTTTTAATGCCGACAATGAACACTGGTGACAGCTACCGTGCATGTCAATGTTAAATGAGGTGATATTAGCACCGAAATTCTCAAATAGGGACAAATGTAGCTGTGAAATTAAAGCAATATATGATTAGTATCTACTAAATTCAAGGTTGTATTTTCGCATTCACGTTAGCAATGTTTAAAAACTAATATTCTATCACTACTTTGGAGTATTGACGATATCGGTAAAGCACGCGACCCGTTTGCATTGAAAGTGCACGATCTCAATAAACGTATACGTATGGGATTAAATAATTCCGCACGAAGTAATATCGATGTGTCATCGCACTGCTAACCTTTACGTCGATTGAGATATATTGACGTGACAGAGAATATCGCCTACTGATCAAGGCTCAATGACGTTGTAAATAAATAAGCAATCGGAAAAATTATGGCCCGTTGGTTCCAATTGTTGTAAACCTACCATCGTTCATATCTACCTAATGTGGGTCTTATGAGCGGTTTAAAACTTGCGACAGCGATTTGGTCACCAACTCATATCTCTATCAACCTGCCTTTCATCCCTGTATGCGATAAAGAGGCGCAAAAATTTAGATAAGTTAACATTTGGTCCCGTTACCAAATTTTTCTACAGCATCATTATGATATCGATTACCAATAGGTAATATTAATAATAATAGTAATATTTTCCATATGAGTACATGTAACACCAGTACCAGTTCCGCATCTTCATAGCTCTCGCTGAATTCGGTAACGAAACCGTCTGTTAATTTCAATTTTTTATTAGACCCTAGGCTATCTTATTTAGTCCCTGTAGCTTCGGGATTAAGAATAGAGCTACGGTATCCCCTGCCTGATCGTAAGAGGCGACTAAAAGGGGGCTTCCGGGGCTGCGGGCGGTGAGAGTGGGAGCTTGTCCAGCCAGCAGCCCCGGGAAGGACGGCGGTGTGTGCGCGGCCGCATGCCGCCGTAAGCATCAGAAGGTGCAGGAGATCACATCTGTTCTCCCAAAGATGGGCCCGTTCCAGGGCGTTGCGTATGGAGGACACCGGTACGTTCCATGGGAGATCCCGGAGTCCTCCCCAAACGCAGAGGAAGGCCACCGAGGGGGTTTTAGTGAGGTTCAAATCCCACATAGCCCGGTGTCCTCTCCCAAAGGCCTCCGACAAGGTTTAACGACTGTTATCTATCGACAACAACCGGTACCGACGGCTTAAAGTGCCCTTCGAATCACGGAAACGCGCATGAAATTTTTTGCCACTAGTGGTCACCCATCTCACACCCGTCCGAGCCCGTTTGACTTAGTTGCATAGAGCGTTTGCGTTCTACGCTAACCGCCCCGGGCCATGCGCACTTCATTTCAAAATACATACTGTAGTATATTTCCTTTAATAACAGCGGCTACGACGTCCAAAATGGCGGAAAGTCAATCCTATTCTTATTGTGTTCGCATAGTAACACTACAAGTCTTTTATATTTACGTAATGTACATTAAGGCTAGTGGTAAATGTAGGTTAAAATCTGTCATAAAGCAAAAGTAAAGTAAAGTAAAGTTTTTAAAGCACACATTTTTTATAACTGTTCTAAGATTATTACACTTACACTAATTTTCAAAGCTTAAGACAAATTATGAAAGGAAGTAATACATCTGAAAAACTTAGATCATAAAACACGCCTTCTGTAGTCATAATAGTAACTTTACCTGTAACTGCGGTCAGAAGCCGCAAGCAATTTCACAAATCAATGCAGTTGAAGTAATTTGCCATAAGATATTGTGTAAATAAAATACAATTGAGTGAAATGAAGAAAATAAACAAAAATAAACTTAACGTATACGTTTTAAACGGAAACGTTAATTAATTTAAAATTTGTTCTAAATGATTCAAATAGAAACTTAACCTGATGACAAAAAATATTTAAGTACTTATATACAAAATATTATTATTAGTAAATATTTACACAAAGTTGTGAAACTATAATATCAAAAAAAAATTTTCAAAGTTATGTTATAGCTATTACGCAATTGTTACACGTAAGTGCAACAAACCTTCATTATAATAAGTTTTGTGCTAAGAAAATATCATAGTTGTATTGATGTTTTATTTCAGTAAGAGTAGTCTCCTTACACTTATAAGCTTTGATAAATTTGCATAAGATGGTCGAAGCGTTGGTTCGGCTATCTGTTGCACCGTACATGCATCAAGCGTTACGGCGCCAACAATGTCGAGTTCCTACGCAGAGTTCACCTGAAAACCAAATCATTTAATAAATCATATTGTGTATGTAGTACGGTGCCGTCGCTAGGCCGGCAGCTCAACATCGTTGCACGTATTTAAATCAAGCGATTGCGATGTTGACAGGATTCTTCTTTTAAATGAAACTATTACTATTGTACAATATTTACGTAGACGTGCTTAAAAAGTGGTTCTGGTGTCATTGGGCCTGCATTTTGGCAGCACAGCGTATCTATCAAGCGATTGGCGCTGATGTTGATGAGTTTTTCAACAAGGAACTACAGAGAGCTGCCCTGCAAACAGAACAATTACGTCTGACATTAGGTAAAATTTGTATGAGGCTGCTTTTGGGTTGGCAGTTCGGCAGCCCCGCAAATATATCTTATAAGAGAGAGAAGAATTCGCTGTTGCCGAGTTTTTCGATGACGATCTACACGGAGCTGCTTTGCGAACAGAATAATTCCGTGTAATGTTTTAAAAGTTATGTTAGTTTTTTGCTGGTAGTTCGGCAGCAAAGCAAACCCATTAAGCGATTATCCCCGATGGCCACAGCATATATCTTTCAAATTTATTTTCATATTTTTTACTAAATATATATAAATGTAAGAAAACTCTTATTTACACAGGAAATGTAAATGACGCGGGCGGAGCCATGAGCGGAAAACTAGTATTATGAAAATGTATATATAAAGGAAATATAGTATTGTGTAATATAAAATCTAGATAAGATGTCTTCTCTACACATAAAAATGAATTGCTGTTCATTAGCCTGGATGGATGGCAGGATTTTACCAGAACGTGCTCGATGGAATTTTGGAGACAAGATGAAAAAACATATTTTCGCATTGATTTCACAATACTCGTGCACCGTAATTAACCTATATCTAACAAAAAGCCATTGACTTTATCCGATATAACTCAAAAACACTTAAAGAAAATTAAAATAAAATAAGATCACAATATCCCTTTTCCGAATTACTGTTTTTGATTTATATTTTTTATTTGACAGTAACATAAAAACTCTTTGGATGGCAAAAAAAATCCTCCTTCAATACTTCTAAGGCAGGACAACAATCTGGGGGCCCACACTAGTACTTAATAAATCGTAGCTAATTTTATGACTTTAGTTTAAAAGTTTACATTTATAAATATAATATATCTTAATATAAATCAATTGAATTGAATTCCACTGAATATTATACCGAATTATAATATCCTTCATTTTATAAACATCGTTTCATTTGTTATTTATGAAAATGTTCTGTATGCTCACTTTATATAAATTCTCTCATTTAAGTTCCCATTAAGTGAAATGTAATAATTTCTTTTGAGAATAAATATCTTTAACCAGAACTAAGATTTTTTACCAAAAATTTATTCGTATGTAATATTCTACAGGACAAGGCCTTCTATTACTATCCTAATTCAAACAAGAGAAAGAACATTTATAGATATTGTATCTTAATTTATCAAAGATTATTTATTTTATTTATTATTAGATACTATAGATACTAAAAATCAGGGAACCTATATACTACCAATTAAATAAAAATTATACATGTTAATCCACACAGCCCATAGCAAAACTATAAATTCCTTAGTTAATGGAAAGAAATTTGTTTAAAAACAATCCGTCTAAAATTATACACTACATATTATAATCCTTTATGAAAATCATGTACAAAATTATTTTTAGAATAGTTATTTTTACACGCTTTTTATTAGCTTCACCTGTATGTTTGTATGTTTGTATGTTTGTAACCGACTTCTTTGGGCGCGATTTTGACCCACTTTAAACGGCCAGATTTCGTTCAAACTTTGTAGATTTATTGAGGACCGATGACAATACACTAATTTGATAAAATTATTCCATTTTTCAATTTGCAAAATATGATTTTTGTTCGATTGCGTTTATAGAGCTACAGCTATTATACGACTGTTATAGATCAAACGATCTAATAACGAGTATTTTAGCCACTTTAATTCAGCATCTGCTAAAAGGTGGAGTAAAAGTGCTAAAACATAGTGTTGTAAACGTTTATTCGACGTCCTTAAAGCACACATTAGCAAATATTGCCAAATAGTCGAGATAACCGCTATTACACGATAAATGGGTGTTTTAAGAACGGTTACTCGGCTCTTATACGATTAAAGGCTGAGTAATCTAATTACTATTCGACTATTTTGCTGCTTGGGTTGCTCATATTTATGTAGGGGAGTAGACTATTGGTGCTCAGTAACCGAAAACGTGTATGAGATATATAAAGAATATAAATAATTTGTTAAGTCGTAAGACAGGTGAAATTTTATGAAAACGTAAAAATTAAAAAAATATGTAACCTTGTTATGTAACAAGCCTAATGATAGATAAAGATATTTTTGAAAGAAAGAAGAAGGTTCTCAGTAACCAGTCCATTGCTCGTGGAAACATCATGGAAAGAATAAATAATCCAAACTAAAAAGTAGAAAATAAATAATAGTTTAAAAAAACTAAAAAACACGCTTTTTATAGAAAACCGAACTAAAAAATAGAAAATAAATTTTAATGAATTTAAATTAAGAAAATAGTGTTAAAAATTTCAATGAATATAAGTTAATAATAGTGTGAATAAAAAAAAATATTTTATTTAAAAAAAAGCGTGGGGTGCTTTTTAAAATATTATCGAAACGATAATCACTCTACTCATATCTGTCAATAAAATATTTATAACTATTGACACCATGCACCCCACGCTTTTTTTAAAATAAATTTTTTTTTATTCACACTATTATTAACTTATATTCATTGAAATTTTTAACACTATTTTCTTAATTTAAATTCATTAAAATTTATTTTCTATTTTTTAGTTCGGTTTTCTATAAAAAGCGTGTTTTTTAGTTTTTTTATTTGAGCGTAATAACGGCTCAATATAAATATTTAAGCACCGAGTTACAGTCCATTCATCGCGGTGAACAAATCGAACGCAGTTCATTTCCCTTCATTCAGTTCTCGTGGACGAATGGAATATTCACTTTAGTACAAACGAATACAATCGCACACATTGTGAGGGACAGCTATGAAAATAAATAAGATTCTTAAACACCTCATCTTTTACCAAACAGGATAAATAAAGACCATGGGTGATGGGAGTCTATATTGTATCTTCGGTAGCCATAAAAAATATTGAACCTTCGTCCTTCAGCTCTATGTCTATTACTGAAATCTGCTTAGTGCAACGCACAAAAAGTGAGTGTACTGACCGTGGAAGCGATCGTCACAACAAGAAAATGCTTTAGCTTTAGTTTTGACAGCGCGCCAGCTAAACCGGCCTATACGGATGGTGAAAAACTGTTATTTGACCCACGAATGTTATGGAGTAAGACTTGTGGCCACTAGTGATAGGCAAAAATCCGTTACCTTTAAAGGATAATAATCATTAGTATCCCCCTTTTCAATATTTGTCAGCAGTGTACCCCACACAAACATGGCTGTAAGTGGACCTTAGCAAATTATACATGCTTGTTATAAACGTCAATATTGTTTATGCGTGGATGGCTTACCGTAAATATAACATAGCACGCTAAAGGCATTTCGACATTAACATGTAATTTACTTCGTCGGTTCGAAAATCTATGTATCAAATTGTTATCTAGGATAGCATGGTAATATTACTTTATCTTTTTAAATATAATGGCTATAGTAATAGTAATAAAAGGTCTCAGTGAATATTTTCTGTGTCCAAGGAAGGATTGACAAATATTTAACGAAAACTTTATTGTAATATTGGTAGAATCCAAAACAATTCTATAAATTACGAAATTTTAGCATAAAAGATAGGGTCTTTATAGGTCTATTGACTGATAGATTTATTAAAATACTAAAAGTTGTATGGCTGGCTGCAATCCTTTATTACATCTCACTACTGGGCACGGGTCTCTCCGCATAGTTTGGAAAGCCTCCTGCTTATTCTACCACGCTGCTCCAACGGACATTTGCTCAAACCCTGTATAGGTACTTGACAACATCTATTAAATAAAAAATAAAAATCCATAAAATGAAACTTACCTATTTATAGGTATTTTTTATTGAAGTTACACTTCTTTTGGTGCGTTTGGATGAGAGTGAATTTGTAAGATGCGCGCGCAGGATCGACATGATGAAGTTAGCCACAGAATAGAAATAATATAAACCTATATTTTCAAGACACTGGATATAGTTACAGTACTTAGTGACCATACTATATAGTAGATAGATATACATATGTATGTATACAAAAAGAAGTATAGGTCACTTTTAACGCGTGTACTTGTACATAAGTACACACACTCTTTTTATATATAGGTACATCTACTTCTTTTTTTTACTTCACTTATTTTTTTCGTTTATTATTGTTAATGAATACGTTTAATAAGCATTAGGCTTACACAAATAGATTAAAGATTAACTCTTTAGAAACAATAAATAAAATTTTATCAATTTCAGTCGTGATTATTAGCAAGTATTCATGACTACTGCCTTTATTGAAACTGTTTATAGGTGTGCCTTAAATGAAAACACGTTTTAAGCTTAATATTAGGACATTGTTGCTTGTTCTCTCAAACTAAACAACTAAACCTTAATGATTTGAAAATATCTTGCTGCTACAACAACTCACTTATAATTGAATTTCAGTTTGTACACGATAAGCTAAGTTTACACTCGGCATTTAATCATTATTTACATTGCTTACTTTATATTATGTACTCATGCAATTATTATTGTCCGTGATAATGAAAATCATAAAGTCAGTTTAGAAAGAAAACACTTCTACTTTTACACTTCTGATGTCAAAATTGCAAGTAACAATGCAAAAATACTTATCCCTCTATTATTTTCATAACCAAAAATTTTAGTGAACTTTGGTGATTATGGACTAAAATTAAGTATTTAACTTATTTGCAGCCTTTTTTTGGTATCGGGGGAAACCCTCAAAAGGTACCCGGCACCTTGGGAGAGGATACCGGGTTATGTGGGATTTGACCGCACTCAAACCCCCTCGGTGGCTGTCTCTGCGCTTGGGGAGGACTTCGGGATCTCCAGTGGTACGCACCGGTGTCCTCCACGCGCGATGCCCCAGAACTGACTCATCTTCGGGAGAGCAGATGTGCTCTCCTGCACCTTCCGATGCTTACGGCGGCATGCGGCCACGCACACACCGCCCCCCTTCCCGGGGCTGTTGGCTGGACGGATCGAGCTCCCACTCTCACCGCCCTCAACATCATCTTTACCTCAACCGCATCTCTTACGATCAGGCAGGGGATACCGTAGCTCTATTCTTAATCCCGAAACCACCAACTAACTTATTTGATGCTAGCTCGACTTTTTGTTTGAATAATGGACGAAAAAAGAAAGCAATGATGACATGATCAGCTAATTACATCATCACTCTTATCGTCATCTAATGCACCCATTGCGCAACGATACGTTATATCCGCGAGTACAATCAATCTGTTAACACTCACCTGTCGTAACCACGCCTTTTTTGGTTGCAGAACAAACTGATTCATAGAGCCATAGTCAAATGGTGGGCGGGCGGAGTTTCATAACGTCATACACACGTCATCGCTTGCTACGGTAAGCGTAAGGTCGCCGAAAATGCTTATTCAGTGACTGTTATGTGCCCTTCCGTAGCTTAATGATTACGTAGGACGCACTTGTTCTTTCGTCCAATATGTACTGGATCTGGAAAATGATACAACCATTTAATTTTATTAAAATTATTATTATTAAAATAATTTTATTTATTTTATCTATTTTCTGCGAATACACAACTTTAGCAGAAATTATGGTAGATTTTTATATTAATGTTAAAATTATAACTGACTGTCACTTAAAATACTAAACAAATCGATATGAACTTTATTCATAAACGGTCATTATACGTCTTCTATCCGTCGGTTGAATTTGTTCAGTTACCAATTGCGAAATATGGAGTCACATTCCCATCACCATTACTATTTAGCAAGCGACAAACAAAATACAATTTGTGTCGCGGTGATACCAACTTGATTGCCCAATCAATCGTTGACATAAGCACAGCAAACAATCTAAAATTTCATCCGGAGACGTGATTCATGAAACAAGCATTAGTCGACAACTACTGAGTGAGTAGCGAACTCGATCGACCTCGGACCTTGTGCAGATTATCTTATATAATATTTCTATTCGGTGTGACTAATTTTACCGTCGTAATTGACACTTTATGGTAATTAGTAAAAGTTATTTTTGTCTGAATAACACGTAGGACTTGAAGGTGCGCATCTGTTGAATCACTGTGGATATTTATTCTGAGATAAGTTTCTATTGAAGTGTTCAAATGTTGATCAAACAACGATTAAAGATCAAATAAATCGCTTAAGTGCACGTCGCGTCAATGATGATTGTATTCAATCCAAATTCTCGAGATCTGAAAGCTTTTTTTCAGTTTTAGTTTTCTAGTTTATGGGTAACCTAATTCTTAATAATCATTCTATTTAGCTTACTTCAAAAGTGTGCTTCATCTAAAATAGGTATGTTCGAATCCTCAAACTTATAGCTAATTTGCAACGATTCATTAAAAAAAATAACTGCTTTGTGACTCATTCGACCATAAAAGGTGTATATGAGCTTTACGATCGCACGGTCCAAATTTCTCAACAAAAGTAACATTTCGCGAGTTAGCGGTGACTTTATTCGACCGTTTTAATTGGATATTCAGCACGAATGTTCAATTAATTCGTTACGATTAAAATGGCCACTGCTTAAAGTCTCTCCAACAACGCTGCAGTAACATTTGAAAACTGTGTAAAATATCGGAGGTGGCTTTGTGTATCTGTTAATAGTAAGGTTTATTCGGGTATTTACGAAATGATTTTGTTGTAATATAGTAATACGAGTTGGCAGTGTACTTAAATTTTCACTCAATAGTAAAAAACGGTGGAGTTCATTCAACGAATTCGGCTTACAGCGTTTTAATGAATATAGTGTCTACAGCTTACATTAAAAGTTTTTTTCAATTTTCCTTAAAATTTGGAAATAAAAATATTTTTAAAAGCTTTAATATTTTTTGACGTGATAACGTCTTTAAAATCGTTTTAGTCGGGTGACATGTTCAGAAACTTGTGTCACACCAAAACCTCACGAGCGCGATCGCAGGTATAACGAGAGAGAGACGGACCGATCTCCCGTCTCATCTCGAGCGCTGCCAGTCATTCCGTGAAACTTGTCACGCGGAATCCTCACGAGCGGAGGCTGTCATAGCGTTCGAGTGAGTGGACCGATCTTCCGTCTCTCTCACTCTAGCGGCATACAAACGAATGGAGATTTTCTCGTGCGGACGTTATCACGTAAACATCTCGATCGTAAACCTACTTTACAAACAATTTGCCGTTTTTTTTTCGAAACAGTGCAATTACGAAAGCAGTTGGATAATTCCGAGTGACTTTTAAAATTGGACTTTACTTAATTCTAGCATAAGCATTACCAAAGTTCGAATAATTCCTAATAATTTAAAACCACGCAAAAAATTAATTTCACAAAAATTGCTCACTAGATACGCATCTTTATTCGTAGCGACCTGTGACAACTGAAGCGGGGGAGGGGGATAAGTTGCCTACTTGGTAAATGTTGCCAGATTTACAAATATTACCTTGCTTAGTAGTAATTTGTAATTTTACCCGCTTTTCGGCATTAGCCGAGTACACTATACTATACAGGTTTATTCAATTTGACTCAGTGCTGCGACGCAACGAAAGTAATATGCTCGGGATTTTTTGTTATACAATAAGTAAGTAATATTTAAATTGACGATGTAGGTGACTGGTGAAAAGGCGACCGATGCGATTTTCATTTGATACCATCAAGCGAAAATCGCAGCTGTGTTGAAGCACCCTAATGCAACGACCGTACTAATCGACAAATTCGCGATTGCCTTGTATGATCAGTAGCAACAGTTTCAATTAAATTTGCCTAAATATTAGTAAAATTAAAGTTAAATCGATTCGACACTTTCGTAAAATTAGTAAATGGAATATTATTATATATTATATAAATAAATAAATAAATTTGCAATAATTATATAAAATATATTAATTATCAACAAAAGTAATTTTTACTTACTTAATTACTTAGAGTTCTTACGTAATGTCTTGAGAATATATTTAAACAAAACATTTAATAAGTATACTAGTAAATCAAAAATAACGCGGTCGTAAGCTGACGGTGGCTGATGGATAAGGTCGGTTTCCATTTTTGTTGATAGGTAGCAGTAGCCCAAGTATGCCTGAATTCTAAAGGGCTGTGTAAAGACATCCGACAATTGCCAATCCGCTGTCGGATGTTAACTGGTTATTATTTAGTACTAAACACCGAGTATGGTCTCATAGGTTGGTATTTAGTATGAAATATTTTTAGTACCATTAAGAACTAAAGACCTAGGTTACTTTTTGAAGAAGAATCTCTGAAATAGTTAAGTGGAGCAATTTTTAAATCTAAGGTGACTTTAACATATTACTCGAATCTCGAAAAGTTAAAAGACTATTCTCGATAAACAAAAAACCATATTTATGTCAATAAACTTCTACAGGTGATAAAAATGGACATAATATTAGAATTAAGGAACCTACCAAACGGTAGAAAATTAAACAAAACGTACAAAATGTGTGCGAATTATAAAAGTTGCTTATAATAAGCAAAGTAAGTAAGTACTTCTTTACTGAACACAGTTATGAGCTCACGACTCGTTTGCCAAAATATAAATTAGATTATGCTCCGTTGCCATACATTTCGGCATACATTACTGGATGACGGAACGGCGACGGTGGTGGCGCGTGGGCGGCAATCCGTCGTGAAAGTACGTCCGTCCGATTGACTGGCTCTGCTTGAGGCGTATTCCCACCTAATGGAATTTTATTAAGTCATATCAATTACGATCCTAAAACATAAAAAAATGAAAAACTCGTCCAAAGCATGATTAATGTTTTCAAAAATGTTTGAACTAAATAAAGTTAATATTAAAAGAGAAATATTATATTCTTTAATTCAGATGTAGCCTGATTTTGTGCTAGTATCACAAACCACACTTTATTGCACCGTACTGTCTGATGTAAAATATAAACATTTACTGAAATTTCAGAGATAAAAAGTAAAGGATGTGTACTAACAAAATTTTAAATAACTAAGCAAAACTTCAAACAGTCTTTAACAGTGCGTTTTAAGCAACTTCAACAACAACAACCGTCAAAATATTTAATAAAAAAACAAGTGCTGCAACCTTTGCCTCGTAAAGCTTCCTAATAATTTTATATCTAAGCAGTAAGAATGTATTTATATCATACGGTTTTCCTGCTTTTATTAGCAGAAAATGTAGTAAGTATTATGCAGTCGCTAAATTCTTAGTGTGAGATTTCTTTTGAACAATTTTTAATTCTACTAAGTATATGTTATCCAAGCTATTAACACATACCTAAGAATAATTGACATGCGAGCTGACGTACGCTTCCTAGTATTGTGGTTAAATATATTACCAGATGACTGAACTCTGTTATGACGATACCGTCTCATATGGCACAGATACAGGATCTTTATATCACACAATGCGCAGGTAAACTGTTGTTCAGATTAAATTATTGTTCAGATTTACAAAAATCATGATTTAATTAAAAAATAAGTTTTGAAGAAATGAAAGAAAAAATATTTCAGTTTTTTTTTTCAATTATAAAGTTACTTAAAATATTTGTATAGATATACTTTTACAAACGTGTTCATTAAAATCACAGTCAACAATGAATCAATAGCCAGTGTCAGTTTATACCAGAACTAAGCACGGCTAACAGCGCTTAATATTTATTTGTATACATTTCAATTAAAATCACATTTATTCATAGTTTCCAATTTAAACTACTTACTTTAACCGTAGTCCCGTGTAGTGGGTTGACTCCCTTACATACTTAGTGCAGCGCCAATTGTTGAACTTACGTATGTGTTTGGTTGCATTGTTTTCGCATTAATGCTTTATATACCTATTTATTATAATATTTATATAAAGACTAGAAAGTTGTACATGGAAAGGTAATTGTTATTGAGCAATTTACTGATACATGTGGTGCTAAATTTCAGGCATACGGTCTAATTTATGCAAAGCTTTTTGCACTATCAATCTAATTGCTTAGAAAAGATGATCAATTTTAAACAAATTGAATTTAAATTTATCAAGTTGGTAACTTTTAATTCTTTAATGACCTATTATTTACAAAGTGATATTGAATCAATCTTAATGATTTCTTTTTAAATCGTAAAATGTAATACAATATATAATAATAAACAGATAAAATATGGACATAAAATAGTTTTTTAAACAATCATTTAACTGTGTAAGTAAATTGAACAATATAAAGTAAAAAAAAAGAAAACCGTTCAACCATTACATATATAAATTAGTACTGAATATATATGTTCTTAGTTTACGACTAATACTAACATACATAAATATAGTCCATTATCCCAGTATTACCTAGGTTGCGCTTAGTTGTCCCTTACGAAAGAATTAGTTTTCTCTAATGAAGCTAATTATTTAAAGAGAATTCCGTGCTGGCCCGCTACCCAGTGGTTGTAAGGAAATACCGTAATTATGGGTTTTAGTCCACATTTCGGTATTAATAACTTTAATTGCAGCAATTACTGCAGACATAAAGACAAGGTACAATGTTCATCTGATGCACGCACGTGATCCGAGTCACTTATACGTCTAGACGATTTTTGAACTTCCTGAGTGAAATATCAAGTAATTCCCACGTACCTATGTCATTCCTATTGCCGCTCACGTAAGTCCTACTCGTAGGTAATTTTTTGTACTTCCTATAACAATAAAAATAAATATAAAAATGCATCATTACTAAGCTAAGTTGCCGTTTAAACTATTTAAAAATAACTTGCAACTGCTTTAAATACTACCTTAGCTAGTTATTTTATATATAGGACAATATTATACGGTATTTTGTAGACATTACAATAGATTGTACTTCGTACCTACTAACTTACTGCTTGCGTGCGAGTACATATTAGCTGACTGAATACGTCCTCCGTAGACTAAAATGTTATTAATCTAAAAATTAATTTTCATTACATAAATCAAACAATACTTTAAAACCCTCCAAAATTTGACTTTATTATTATGCCTTTGGCTGCAATCCTTTTTGCGTCCCATTGCTGGATCGTCTTCCCTCATTATTGAAGACGCATAGAGCTTACTCTACCACGCTACTCCAATGCGGGTTGGTGGAGATACGGATTAGTGGCCAACCTGCTGTCTTATGTTTTCAAACCGCCCATAACGTCTCTGACAAGGTTTACCGACTGTTATCTATCGATAAAAATCGGGACGACGCGGCGACGGACGAAACAAGAAACGCACATGACGTTTTTTGCGACTAGCGGTAACCCATCTCACAACCGAATGCGTCCATTTAGCTTACTTACGTAGATCTCTTGAGTTCTTGATGCAGACTCGTAAATTGCATACAGGTTTTAATTGAAAAATCGCAGTGACTAATACGTTCAATTAATTGCAATCCCCAAACATGAACATCCTCAATCCTTCGCACAGCGATATTAACTAACGAGCTTTCTCTCGGCCGACACAGGAATCCACTCAAACAAACGACACTTATCTCACTTACAATAAACGATTTATCATAAGCAAAGTTGATTTTAGGCGTTACACTTACCCAGTAAGCCAGAGAGAGCAGACTGTGGCCTTGATACCGATTCGCACCAACACTAATGCCAAACTATCTATTGGTGTCATTTTTTAAAGTCTGGCCAGTTGATATGCAAATAAAGGTACCGCAAATTCGAGTACATCGACCTTGTACACGCCGATGAGTCGCCCACAGGCTGTATGAATCAAAGCGCAAATCTAGCGTAACCGAGTCTCACGTCAAAATAGCTCCTAGTGACCTACTGATTTCCATAATGCACGTAGGCGGCAAAGTATCGATGTTGCGGCGGTTATTTTATCGTTTAATAAATACAGGTGACATGGGTCGATGACAAATTGTCACAAATTTGACATGACAGCTTGATCATCCTCGAATGCGCCTTCATTCCGCGTTTGATCGTGATTTGTAATACCGTGAAATCGTCGCAGTCGCAGGCATTGTGCGATACTGCGATACTTCATTGTCCTGCGACTGAATGAGCTTAAGCACAGACAGTATTATTAGTCATGTGTTCTCATTTTTTCTCCATTGTTTACAATTTTGCAACCGTTTACATTTCACGTACATGAACTAATAAAGTTATCAATGCAATTTTTGCGAAAGTTTTTAGCAGTGTTACCTTCTCGTCAATTTTTGCATTGTAGTGAAAATCATAGCAAGTTTAAGTGCATCACCTCCAGAATGTTTATTTAACCATTTATTTGAACACCACTAACAGTTCTCTATTTGGCACCCTCCCTGGACCTATTTTATTATATTTGCAAATACTGTGACATGCCCGCTGCTACTGTTGAATGCATTTATAATACAATAATTTTAATGGTCTAAATTTATATATTTATGAGGACATATTATTGATACTAGATACTATAATTGTCTGCACGTACTACAATGCAGTTATGTAAATATGAAGAATAAACACAAAATACACAATTCTACTTCTAGAAGTCTTTTAGCATTTAGGCAAATTATGAATAGATACATCTAAATGAAGTTAACAAAAGCATGCCATGATGTAATGCTAAGTGCGCGTTCGTTCACTAGCCAGGGTCGCTCTAAAGCTTATTTTCTGCCGTCAATGCTGGTTCTTAATTCAATATCAATATACATGACTCTATAAATGTTTACTGCTCAGTAAAATTAACACTCATGCAATTTTATTGCTTAGAAGCTGACAGCGAGGTGCGTTTCTAAAGCTTAAACTTTTCCTCTCTCTCAACGTTATCGCTATGTGCTTGCCATTTTTTAATTCACTCCATCTTTAGAATTTTACATGTTTAACAAACTGTTTAATACTTATATATTATTAGGTCTTTGTTGCCTTATAGACTGATAAAATTGTTGGTAGCAAAGTCCTATTAGTAACTCGGGAACGAGTGGGACCCCTCTTATTCCATTTATTTATTCTTATTATTTACACCTTCGTTTTTGTTAATTTTTCTTCACGATAAGTAAAATGTATTAATGAAAATTATGGAGAAAATTAAATCTAGAAATTTTGTATTTAATTTTACAAACGGTAACTTCATTGTTGTACCTGTGTATAACGTTCATGACATTTTGGGGTCATTGATTTTACGTTTAATATAATTATTGTTATGTGTCTTATGTCTTATTGTTATTTTCATCGTTTTACTTTTCTTAATGCAATTTCTGATATAAAGAAAGATAAATAATAAATAAATAAATAAACGTTACACACTCATAGCCCCACAGTAGGATAATTAATACCCTGTGTCGTGGCTACCATGGACACATACAAAGACAGGAATACAAACACCCAGAACGAGAACAGAAATTTAAACTCATCATTCAAATTTCTGTTTCGCCGGGAATCGAACCCGGGACCCCTCGATTGGCAGTCCGGCATGGTAACCATTGCGCCACGCGGGTCGTCGGGTCGATATTGCATTGATAGTATTAATTACGACTTTATTTTAATAATTACGTTGCAATATGCTCTACTAATATTTGTAGGATAAACTATTTTTACCGACTTCCAAAAGGAGGAGGTACTGTATTCGGCTGTATGTATTTTTTTTTAATATATGTTCACCGATTACTCCGCCGTTTGTGGACCGATTTTCAAAATTCTTTTTTTTTCGTATGCTTATGCTCCCGAGGTGGTCCCATTGTCACCAAATCAGAATCTGATGATGAGATCCCAGGGAAATCGAGGGGAACTCCCAAATTTTATAGGCACACACATTGATTTTCTTATACTTTTTGAAGCATAAGAGATATTTGTGCATAGTAATCATCATCTAATGTTGCTGAGCTGATGATGGAAGGTCCTATGACGGTTAGGAGTTGAGAGAAAATTCTTTCAATAAATGGTTTTTTGTTGAAAATCTTACATTCCTGAGGTGGTCCAACTGTCACCAAGTCAAAGTCTGATGATGGTATCCCAGAGAAATCGAAGGGAATATTCAAATTTTATAGCACAACAAATGATTTTCATATTTTTACTAAAGCAAAACAGGTATTTGTGTATAATTATCATCATATCATGTTGCTAAGCTGATGATGGAAGGTACTATGACGGTTAGGAGTTAAGAGGAAATTTTTTCAATAAATGGTTTTTTGTTCGAAATCTTACATTCCTGAGGTGGTCCAACTGTCACCATGGCAAAATCTGATGATGTGATACTAGGGAAATCGAGGGAAACACTGAAACTTAATAGGCACGCACATTCTTTTAGTCATATTTTTTAACATAATACAAATATTTATGTCCGGTAATTACCACCTCATGTTGCTAAGCTGATGATTGAAGGTACAACTCCTCAACGGTTAGGAGCTGAGAGCAAATTCTTTCATTAATTTATACGTTTAGGTGGACTGATAGTAATATTCTTTCAGAGTATAACATGGCTATTAGATAAACATGATTATAAAAGGTATCTCTTTAACGTTTAGAAGTTAAGTGAAAAAAATTCCAATTATGCTTATACATATGTGCAGAATTATTAAAATTACTAAAAAGAGTGAAATAAATTAAGTTTTTAACAAAAAATAGAAACGACTTCAAACGGTAAAAAATAAAATTGTTCAGTACCTACTTCTTCTTGCTTATGGTAATGACTCTTAAAACTATTTTTGGAGTCGGACCCTTAGTAAAATGTCCTGTGTTAGTAAATATAGTGTACCTTTCGTTCTGAATGGGCACCGACTCCAAAAAAGTTTTAACAGTCATTACCATAAGCAAGAAGAAGTAGTACCTACTTCTTCCCACTGTACTGTACTGTCGGTGCCCATTTAGAACGAATGGTACGACATTTTAGTAAGGGCCCGACTCCAAAAATAGTTTTAAGAGTCATTACCATAAGGAAGAAGAAGTAGGTACTGAACAATTTTATTTTTTACCGTTTGAAGTCGGTTCTATTTTTTTTTTGTTAAAAACTTAATTTATTATTTCATTGAACAAAAAATACCATATACATTATCTCGTCATCCATACCGCAAAGCTTCAAGACGAAAGCTTTTGACCAGTGCGTCGTACCCGTTATGAACTACGGAGCCGAAACTTGGACACTGACGATGGGAGGACTAAAGTCACCGACTCTGCTCTAAGAGCTAGTAAGCTGAAGTGGCAGTGGGTTGGTCACACCTGCCAAAGAGCCGACAATCGTTGGACGAGACGGCTTTTGAAGTGGAGACCGCGTTCAGGCAAACGTAGTGTAGGACGCCCTGCAAGGTGGCGTCACATGGGCTCAGTGGCTCGCCTTAGGAGAGGTCTATGTCCAGAAGTGGACTAATATGGGCTGATGAGTGAAAGAGAGAGAGAGTGAGAGAACAAAAATTATCCAATGTATATAAATGCAAGGAATAAATTTCAAAAGCAACATTTAGATTACAGATTACGCAATTCAAAATATAACATTGCAGCGGGAGTTTTGGCGGGAAGTCGAAAAAGATATATTGTGCTCTTGTTTTATTTTCATTTTCTTGGTGTATTTTTGAGTTATATTGGATAAAGTTGATGGCATTTTGTTTGATATAAGTTAATTACAGTGCACGAGTGTTTGTGAAATAGAATAACAGTGCTAAAATATGTTTTTTCTGCTTGCCTCCAAAATTCCATCGGACTTGTTCTAGTAAAGTAGCCATCGCTTCACTTGAATGTTGGACTGACTAGACTGACTGATTACTGACGACTTACTTACTGACTTTGTTATTACTTCGTCCAGTTTCATTGAAACTGGCAAAAAATTGATGCAAAAATTATACTTGACGCTGGCAGTATGCACAGAGTTTGCGATGTCATAATTGAAAAAAAAAAACAACATTGCAGCGTTCAGTAGCAAAAGGATTCATTTCAACATGAAGCTTATATTATAATTAATTATTATGTTTCAAGAATTTTTACTATTTGAAACGGAATATTTAAGTTCAATAACCCTCAGATAAGTTATGCAAGTACATACCTTGTTTTAAAACAATGATCTAATACGATGACTCATTTGTAACCATGCTACAGGTAATCATCGAATTTATTAGATCACTATGATTTTTTGTTAAATTATTCCGGCTCATAAATACTAATTACCAACACTTTATAGTATTAGAATAATAAATATACTTACCTTTTAGAAGTCTTTATATGAAAGACTGTCTGTCTTATGTAAATAAATAAATAAATAAACGTTACACACTCATAGCCCCACAGTAGGGTAATTAATACCCTGTGTCGTGGGTACCATGGACACATACAAAGACAGGAACACATACACCCAGACCGAGAACAGAAATTTAAACTCATCATTCAAATTTCTGTTTCGCCGGGAATCGAACCCGGGACCCCTCGATTGGCAGTCCGGCATGGTAACCATTGCGCCACGCGGGTTATCATAAGTATGTAAATCATATCATGGGTTTCATTTTCAGTCTTAATTTTCTGTCTTAGGTGCTCTGTTTTTGTGTAATATTATGAAGGAGTTTTATTTATATAAACTTCCCAGAGCCATTCAGACTCCTTCGTCGGCATCACAAAAATCCGTTATTAGTGGACGTCTACTTTACTAACTATAAACTACCTAACTCTCTACCAAATTTTATCAATCAAATCAATCAAATACGTCAAGCGGTTTTCAAGATCTCGTGATGAGTGAGTGAGACACCTTTCGCTTTTATAAATTTAGTCTTTAATTACGAAATTAGATTTATTTTCGATCCTTCATATTTGACCATCGTTACCTATAATCAAGCGAATTCGTGAAAAAAGTATAAAATTACACGATAAGAAAGCTACTTATCACCAACCTACGTAAATGTGTAAACAAAAAAGGATGTTGTAGGTGCGAAACATTTATTTGAATAACTTTTATGTTCGCATATGCAAATCATTCTAATATATTTTCATTAATATGAATAGATTTCACTTAGCGAATCGACAAACGTGGAATATTAATATGTCAGTTGACAGTTTTTCAAATAGTAATATAATAACGGCTTGCTTCATAACAAATTGTAGGTATCTACATAATATGAAGATATTAGTATCGTTAATTTTTTAGTTTATTTTTTAATACTTGCGCGTTATCTTTATTAATTAGAGAGCAAAAAGCTTAAACGTTATACTTAATCAGGAAATTAAGAAATCTAAAACATTAAGCTACAATAATCACAGTTTCAGAAGATTCGGAAATAATCACAGTATTTTAATTACAAACTCAGGTTCAAATCAGAAAAACTTCAGCAATGTGTGCCAGGCTCCACAAATTGTTGCTCGACACGGTGTCAATCTCAATTATACCGCGCGCTTATTACTCGATCATAACATGACGTGGGTAATAACTGCATCAACGAATATTGACGGGCGCCCCGCCCCCCGCCCACGGCGGGAATGACCTGGCCCCAGGACTGTCGACACCAAGATACTAGATCTACTTGAACTTTGTAAATACGGCATCCCTTGCAAGATCGTAATAAGAAGCGACTAATAGGGAGCTTCTGGATTTGCCCCCCAACTGTCCAGTAACGGCCCTATTAAGGACGGCAGCGTGGCCGCACGCCGTCGCAAGCGTTAAAAGTTGAAGGAGAGCACCATCGCTCTCCAAATATCGGTCTGTTTTTGGGCGTCGACGCCGGGATTTAGCGTGAACAACGGTGCGTTTCTCTGGAGACCCGAAATTCTCCCCAAACGCTAAGCCAGGCCACCGAGGGGGTTTAATTGTTTTAAATTTTACTATTAGAACTTGTTTTGAGCATGGTGGACTACGGATACGGTGAGTTCCTAACTATGGAGATTAGTTTTGACAAAATGTGAGCCGTCTCTGGCACATGTAAACCATCTAAAGTATTTTGCATATACAAAATGCATTAAAACATAGTTTATGAAATAATTTAAACATAAATAGAAATATGCTGCAAGAAATATTTTATTTTTCTATCTTGTAAATTTAATTTGATAACATCTTTTATTACACCATTATAAAATATTTAAAAAAGTGGCCAAGTGCGAGTCGGACTCGCCCATGAAGGGTTCCGTAGTAGCAAGCATTATTATTTTTTGTCAGCAAAATTTTTTTTTGTTTGAGTTCCATGTATGGAGAGCTCCCCCTTATTAATATTTTTTTTATTTTTGTATAAAAATCGTAAAGCGGTTCAGAGATTACATCTACGTACCAAGTTTCAACTTTGAAGTCCTAATAGTTTTCAAATGAAGTGGCTGTGACAAACGGATGGACAGACAGACATGCCGAATCTATAAGGGTTCCGTTTTTGCCATTTTGGCTACGGAACCCTAAAAAATAGCTGTACCCCGCAAATTGCTATGAGTACCACAATGATATCGAAATTTTGTATACCGGCCAACATACCGGCCTCATCACGACATTTTTGCTTAGGTATGTATAAAGAATTATATCAGATTACACGATTATCACTATTGTGTTTATTTTAATAAGTGAACCCATGAAGACATAAGCAATTAAAACAATACATACTGTACGAATCCGGTGACAAAACGGATGTTTAAAATAGGTAACATGCTCACATTGTATAGCAACTATGTATGTAAGAAACTCTGGCTAAAGACTCGCTCATAATGAAACTATATCCTTGTATTTATTTGATCGCCAATATTCTTTGATAAGTTTGTTTTCGTTAGATAACAACAAAATGACAGTAATGACAGTGTTTCGAAAGTAATACAGTAAATATTTAAATAAAAATATGAATTCGCTTACGAATTTTACTTTTAAAACATTTTCAATGACGTTAAATCTGAGTAAGATCGGTCCACGGGAATTTCCTCAATAATTACTATGATGTAAATTTCAAAGATCGTTACTTCTTACGTCAGTTAGTTTGTCACGAATGCAACAAGGTAAAGGTAAATTTTGTCCCACTTTTTCAATATCTTCTAGAATACCTACAGGTGTTTGGTAGACACTGACGCAAATAAAAGACCGATGTAATCATTTTTTACCTACAGGAAAACTAAGAAGAAAGCTATTAGAATATCGACAGAGTTTTCTCCGAAACTCATCGAGTTTTTCGACAAGTATACAATATATTGTGTTGTTTTAATGACGTGTGTTAATTTGTTTTAAAAATTTTAAAACTTACATAGTAAATGTAAATTAAATATTGGTTTCCCCTTCTTTCGCGTCGTAACCGGCGTTACGGATTGAACAGATTTTTTGTCAGGAGCTATTTTTAGGGTTCCGTAGCCAAATGGCAAAAAACGGAACCCTTATGGATTCATGATGTCTGTCTGTCTGTCTGTCCGTCCGTATGTCGCAGCCACTTTTTTCCGAAACTATAAGAACTATACTGTTGAAACTCGGTACGTAGATGTATTCTGTGAACCACATTAAGATTTTCACACAAAAATAGAAAAAAACAATAAATTTTGAGGGTTCCCCATACTTAGAACTGAAACTCAAATTTTTTTTTTCATCACGGGTATCTATAGATAGGTCTTCAAAAATGATATTGAGGTTTCTGATATCATTTTTTTCTAAACTCAATAGTTTGCGTGAGAGACACTTCCAAAGTTGTACAATGTGTGCCCCCCCCCCCCCCCCTGTAACTTCTAAAATAAGAGAATGATAAAACTAAAAAAAATATATGATGTACATTACGATGCAAACTTCTACCGAAAATTGGTTTGAACGAGATCTAGTAAGTAATTTTTTTTAATACGTCCTAAATCGTAAACCACCATTTAACTTTCATTCAATCTTAATGCAATGATTTCTATGGATAATCAAAGGAAATGATGTATTTCTGTTTCCGTCATTGTGATACAAATACTAAAAATATAATAAAATAAATATTTAAGGGGGCTCCCATACAATAAACGTGATTTTTTATAGATAATGGTACGGAACCCTTCGTGCGTGAGTCCGAATCGCACTTGGCCGGTTTTTTTAGAGTGACAAAGAGTACTTTTCACCTTGGGAAAATATCTCATTTCTATGGGAAAAAATAATTAGCTTATGCGGGTGGAGCCGCGGGCAAAAAGCTTACTTATAAATTGTAAACAAAAATAAATATCAAGTTTAAAAGGTTGAAATAAAACTTTATTCGGATAAGATAGCACGTTTCCGATAACCCGCCCTTGCCGCCGTTTGCGTGGCCTTAGGAACCTAGGTATATCATGGCTTAACTTTCTAGAAATGGTCACAAGCTCCCATTTAAATTCAATTAATTTAATATTAAAATTAATTTAATTGGATCTTAGCTGGGTTGGAAAATAAGTTTTTAAAAATATTATTAAATTTCACATTCATAGCCGAAAAGAAACAATTTTGTTTTTGCATATTCATTAAAGAATTTATTGTCGAAGCTTGATTTAATTTTTATTAATAGGTATGTAGTATTATATTATTATATTTAGAGCTAATGTTTTAAATTTCAATTTTGATAAAATTTGCACTGTTTCCTAATTTAAAGTAAATTTAATGAAATATGTATAAAAACTTTGGTCAAAATCCAATCATTTTGGGAAATTCGTGTACCACCTCCATAATATAGTCATAGGTACCAATATACAAACATTTTAAAACTTTTAAAACTTTCTTAATTTTTACAGCCCTTACTTGATAACCATATACGCAAATTTTACAATTTCTGAAAAATTGAATTTAATTATGTCGAATCGATAACTTCCTTTTTTGCAGCCGCTTAAAAATAAAATGTAAAAACTTTTGGCTGCAACCCTTTTTGCGCTCCACTGCTGGGCACGGGTCTCCTCCCACTTATTAGGGAGGTCTGGAGATTACTCCACCACGCTGCTCCAATGCGGGTTGGTGGAGATGCGGGTTGGTGGCCAACGCGCTTTCGAATGTTTTCAAACCGCTCATAAGGCCTCCAACAAGGTTTAACGACTGTTATCTATCGACAACAACCGGAACCGACGGCTTAACGTCACCTCCGAAACACGCATGCTATTTTTTTGCCACTAGCGGTCACCCATCTCACACCCGACCGCGCCCGTTTGCGTTCTACGATAACCGCCGTGCCATGCGCGCTTCAAAAACTTTTAAGGTAAACAAAATATCAAAATCAATATCAAGATACTCTGAATAAAATCATAATACTTATTAATTAATGAGTAAAAGTGCAATAAAAACGCATGACTTCATCTGATTTCTTTATTTCGCACGAATCAACGACTAATAGCTTACGTGATCTTATATTGCTAAGCTATGATAAGAATTAGCGAAATAAGTGTCATAAACATTATTCAGATGATTCAGGGTTTTTACCTTTTACCCATTGCCTACTTACCTTTCTCTATTAGAGATAGCCAAAACGAACCTAGTCTGCACGCCATTTAGTTTTGTCTGGCGCCATACTAATTTTGTAGCTAATTGTTTAGATAACTCACAGCATTTTATTGGGCAATAGCCAAAGATATCGAAGTGTTGGTTTAAATACATTTATTTTCAGAATTCAACTATGGCAGTGCATATAACGGTGCTGCCTTGTCTGTTAGATAAACTTTTAAAAGGTACTTATTACATGAAAAGTATGATATATCTAATTAAAAAAATATTTTATTTATTTATGTACACACAAGTTGAGAGAACAATACAAGAGAAACAAACATACTTACGTAAATATCAGCAGCAACTGTTTTTAAATTAATCAGAGCAATAAAGTCAGTAAAATGGTAAAAATATTTTCACTAGCGGAGAACTTGTAAATCTTTATTACTTGTATTGCATAACTGCGCTATACTTTTACCTTCTCCAGGCAGCTTAACTACAACTCAATTAATGTACGTGTAGTGTATTAATAAGATACAAAGAATATACAATATTACAAATTGTTTCCATATTTCTGCCTGATGCAGTAGCAACAGACGTCACCTTGATGTCACATTACAAATTACATCAAAATTGCCTTAATTAGTATCTATGTACATTAAACTTACCTCGATCGTTTCGGCTGTTACCTCTTGACTATTATTTGGCTTTAATGAATAATATCACTTGTATTTAATAAAAAGGAAAATAATTATAATAAAAGTATGGAGCTTACGCGGTTATGAACATAGAGAAATTAAACACTACGTTGTTATGAAATTGCGTCGTAAAAATTCAACATTTTTGTAATTCGCAATTCAAAGGAAACTCATATATATTTTTCTTAATGGCCAGTCTTAATGGAGTATTGAGAATTCACATTAAAATATTAAGAACAAATTAAAAAATAAATCTCCTTATATTATTTTTATTGCATTTATTCAGTAGCTACATTAATAAGTAACGGGACTACACAGAACATAATATTTTGTGGCTGTAAGTTATGTGTATTGTCAAAATGTTACTTTAAAAAAATACTAATTTGTTTCTCTGGCTTAGAATAATTACAATTGCATTATAGAAACCAAGTTCGCACGCCCAAATTGAAAAACGCCGGGCCGCTCCGTAAGACTTAAGGTTAAATTTAAACACTGTTTAAAAACAAAAGTCTAATAAAATAACTTTTCACAGTGTTTTCATTATTTTGTAGTATTTTATTAGTAAATTTGGTCAAAATAAAAATATTTTGTTTGTCAGATGTGAAAGCTGTAGTAATCTGTTTAGTGCTTCAATTTTGACAGCGCTCTTGTATGAAGACACTCAACTATTCTCTGGTGTATTTTAGCAAAGCGTATTTTGAGGGATGTTATTAAATAATTACAGAAATACTTTAATAAAATGTGTGGCTTGGCAGTTTCGTTACATCAGAAACTAAGTAGATACTCGTATATGTATGCACGACACAAAAGTAACTACGCCTTCGCGACGGCAGCAAATCGACGAAGCTACCCATTTTGATTGAGATGTAGAGTTGATTGTGATGAAATCAAACACCTCGGATGGATAATTCAAAATTTAATATAATAGGCATGATGACACTATTAAAGAATCAGAGAATAAATGGTTTTACAGAAAAATATATGCTAAAAAAGTTCTAAAATATGATCCCGTTTTAATATAAACATTAAGATTAAAAAGATTCTCAATAAAATAAAAGTATTAAATACAGCAATCGGCCATGTTATCTCAAACGCCAATCAAAAGGAATGACGTCACGTCTCAGTAAAAGTCATCGTGTTGCTTGAAGTTTGACGAGCAAGCCGACGCCATGACACCTACGAGCGTTTTCGCATTTAATTCAAATTACATAGCAGAAAATACATTAATTTACGTTAAAACTTAAGTTTTATTGCTGAAATAAACTTTTTTCTAAACTAGGAGACGTGTAACTACAACAAGGAAAGGTATTTAAAAATCTGTCATCATGCCTATTGTTCAATCTTTTTCGTTACAAATAATTCCTGCTACATTCATAATGATTTAGTATTTTACTTTTGATGAGAATGTACATTAATAAGTTTCCATACTGACAATATTTCAATATCAATCTGAAATAGTCAACAACCAACTTATTTTTCCGCTCTCTACAACAAGCTTTTTTCCACGGCCGTTCTATTTTCAAAAAGCGTGCCATCACTTTTTTTTATCGATGACGCTGATATTGAAACATACAAACTATACTGCCACAGACAATTGAATATTAAATATAAAATACTTTTTATTAAATTAATAACTTATGTCAATTACAAAATGCAAATAAAATATTATCATTACACGATGAAGAGGGCTGGCAGAGTTAGATCGTGTGGATTTAGGTGCTTGGCTCTATATTATCTAATAATATAGTCTGTGTCTCCCCAGATGTCAAAAGAACTTCACGATTTGTACGGATCCTAAAAACTTAACACAACTTTCTTTAGTCGTATTATAAATTAATTAATTTAATTATATAGCATTTGAATAGCACAATAGCGGTATAATGAATTGATGGAATTTGAGTCGAGAGCAATTTTGCGTAACAACTGGGAACAGGAAATACAGGACGGACAAGTGGTAAGAAGTATGAACGATGGCCTCAGCCATTAGTTATGTATGTCGTGAGGAATCAAACTTTTTATCAACTCTTTCTGTGTACCATTGCGCTTAATGTATCACGTGTTTTATGTAATTCTTCCGTTCTGTTATACTTGTATCACGCGTACGATCGAAAATAAACACTGCATATATCTATTTTAGGGTTCCGTATCTCTAAAGGAAAAAAGGAACCTTTATAGTATCACTTTGTTTTCTGTCTGTCTGTCTGTTTGTCAAGACGCTTTTTCTCAGCAACGCAACATCTTATAGCACAGATAAAGGAACTATTGCGAAAACCGTAAATTTTTAAACCCTCTGTGCGCGAGTCCAACTCGCACTTGGCCGATTTTTCGTTAGCAGGTCTGTAGTAATGTCAGCATTTTTTATTTGAATGGAGTAGCACACGAGCATGCAAGCTACGTGGTCGGACATCTACACACAATCTCAATCCAGCTAACTCTTACCTGTGGTCGTACGAAGTTGCGCTGCCACTCCGAGACTTATGGTCGCTTCATGTAAATCTGCGGCAACTGAACCTTTCCATCGGAACACAATCGAATTGCTTCACTGCTGAAGTGTGTGCGGCGGTGTTACAGATCGCGTTATGTAAAAAGAACGCTGAAAGAAAGTGGAGGGGGTATGTTTGCGCATGGGTTCACTCGCACAGAAAGTCTATGGTTTTATTTTTGAACTAACCTTTCACTCGTGACTTCGTATATTGGTTATCGGTAGGTTATTGAAAAACCTCATACCACCAAATAGACCGATAAATCGCCTAATGCTCAGCTTGACCATCAGCGTTCTTTTTACATGACGCGACCTATACTTCCCCGGTCAAACCATTATACGAGTATCCAGTGGCGGATTTACCTTAAGGCCAAGTAGGCCTGGGCCTAGGGCGGCCAGCTATTAGGGGCGGCCATGCTTGGCAAAAAATACACCATTTTAAGTAATTGTGTACGGGGCACGCATCGTTCGTGCGTTTCATTCTCTCGTTCGTTTCGTTCTCATATTATCATTTAAAAATTTATCAGTAATAAATCTGAACTTAATTAAAACATGTTTTTTTTAAACCTATTTACCTACACATTTACAGTGACGGTACATAATTGTATTGTATTTTGTTTATTCACGGCAGCACTTATCAAATTGGGGCGGCTTATACAACACGGCCTAGGGCGGCCAGGACTGTAAATCCGCCACTGCGAGTATCTTGAAGCTGAGGGTTAAGACACCTAATTCCTACTTAGAATTGGGAAACAGATACAAACCCCGCTTTAAAAGTGTAATTTTATGAAATTGTTTATATTTATCACTAGCTCGACGGAGAATGTTGCATTCCATGCCTTTGCCATACACGACCGATATATATACGGAACTTCTCAAAGATATGTCATATCCATCAGCTGGGGATTAGCCTGATTGGAGAATCTGATAGGAGACCTATGCCCGGCAAGAGACAGAATTGGGACATTAATAGAGATACTAAAAAGTCTGTACTTACGCGTATATTATAATGATGGCAGGCAATCGAATTAATAATAATGTACAGGTGCAGAAGTGGTGTACCATTTTCAAAAAACTTATTGATCGCACATATGACCTTCTTCCATGAACACATCACACACGCTAAGAATATTGATAACAATGCTGGAAGCGTGAAGGCCATTTTACCACTTCACCACTTTTAAACCCTGCCTGTGAAAAATAAAGAAAATTAATTACTTACATACATACATTTATTGCATTGATAGCATCATTACAAGTCGTCGGGAGGCCGTAATGGCGACTACTATAATCAGTAGAGATTCTAATCAATACTTTGTAGTCCTATACTGTCGATTTTACTTGGACTCAACAAATAAACTCGTTTGCATGTAATTTCACATGTAATACTTAACCATTTATAGACATGTTACCTCTCGCAATTTGGCGGACCTATGTGCGGTATGGCCTGAATGTATAGCATTCGAAATTACGCTCAGAGACCAACCTAGGCTAAACAAGGACATTTCATGAGGTAACCACAAGTAATTTATAAAAGGTAGGTAATCAGTTGATTTTAATTACATTTAACACTCTGAATAATCACTTGACTTTTCTACAATAACATTTTTTTTTGTTTTTATGCTTATTTTTAAGTAAATTCACACAAACTCTGGAATTTTCTCGGGATATAATCTATACTAATACAAGTATATAAAGATGAAGAGTTTGTTTGAACGCGCTAATCTCTAGAACTACTGGTTCGAATTGAAATAGTATATTTCATTGATAAAAACACGCAAAGAACATTTTTGAAAAATGGCGCCAACCGTAAAAGAATACCTATATGCAGAGTTTTTTTTGTTTTCTTCACCCATTCTGGGTAGGCAAAGGGAACTACCCCATACAGCCAAGTCTTCAGTAGAATTTTTTTATTGATATGAAATGAAAATGTTAATGAGATGAAATGAAATGAAACGTAACCTAACTCATTGAATCAAATCATTAAATCTGATATTGAAACAAATTAATAGCTTCTTTTTAGAAATATTTGCATGAATCATAAAAACTTCTAAAACTTCGTGGTTGGTTTTTTTCTTTTTAATAGACATTATTTTGACAGTTGGGAAAGAAAATCCACGAGTTCGGAAAAGGTAAAGAAAAAGCACGAGTGTGTAATATAGCCCACTTCCCGGACGCTATACGTCCCTGAAATACGCCACTTTCTGGGCCGCTAAAATTTAATAAAATAAATTATTTGCACCACAGCATCAATGAGGTCACCATCACTCTCTACATTTATTGACCTACTTTTTTTACCTGATTATAATTTATACAAACCATATTCATACTGATAATCAGTATTGTTATTACTAACCTATTATATAATATCCATATTGTTGATATTTCATAATATTTTTTATATATTTACGCAGCAAACAAAATAACTTCCATGATAACCGAACTCGTTTCCGATCTGCATGGATCATTGTCACGCCATGGTTATCCCAGCTGGTTTTTGTGTGCACCATTTCTGTGTATCGGAAAACAAATGACCTTTTTGCCGTATAATTGTCGCTGTAGATTGTGTTAAGACAAACGTTACGGCTTACGACTGCCAAGGACGGCGAGCGGCGTGGGAGCGATGCTCCGTATTCAAATAGCTTCCACAAGCAGAAATTATTGACTAAGTTCGAATATGTCAAACTTCAAGGGTTCCGTACAACCGACGGTCTGCAGAACATGGTGGATAGCGGAACGGGGAACTAAGATCCTTCAAGAACTTCTGGATTTATTTTATTACTCGATACCCAAATTTTCTTTAATTGTGTTAGTTACGCCAAAAAATTGTAGTTATATATGTATATAAACTACACACTAGTATCAGTTTACTATACTTCCACTACAGTTAACTGCCTTTTTCCTTCTTTTAGATGTACCTATTTTTTGTTATCATAATCACCATTTTCATATATGAAATATTTTTTGTAGTAATGAAACAAATTATAAAGCGCCGACATTACCTATTGTAGATAGATTGAAACAACGTTAAAAAATCATTCATCATTTCCTGTATGGGTTTACACTTTACAGTTGACTTAATTTACGTACGAGATAATTTTGATTATCTTTCGAAATATTTAGCAGTTATTTAATGAACAAATTTGAAAAAAAAAATCAAATGTCCTGGATTCTACTGTTCTATAGACACGGAACCCTAAACAAACTATTTACAGAAACACTTTCCAGTTTTTCCGGTAATGTAACCATTTACCATCATTCTTTTCCTGTGATTCAAATTATTTCTATTAAACAACATAATAATTGTCTCACGACTTGCGATGCACTTCTTCTATATTCTATATTCAAATGAGCCTTTGTCTGGACGAGAATGTGTTATAGTTTGGTCACGTGTTTGTATCCTTAAGTTATCTCCAATTATTGCAACGAGTTTCTTTGTCTAATATATTTTTAAATGTGGTGCAATACTACGCACTCTTTCATAATTTCTTTTGCTTTTTGATAATCCTGTTATCTCCTATGGAACGCACTTGTTCCAGCCTTGTGTTCGGGGTCATCGTGGGAGCCTGACTCTCTTACACCTCTTGGGCTTACGACGCTGGCGATCACACATACCTATGTAGGACGACTCGAGTTTCTACTCTAACCACCCGCAATACTGGAAGCTCCCTTTTAGACACCTCTTACGACAAGCAAAGAATTCTATAGATCGTATTCTGGTCCCGAAGTACACGAGATAAATACCACAATCTTTTTCAGGAGTTCTTCTCGCTCAGACTGCGCCCGTACTTGTGCATTTATGTATGACTTTTTGTAGAATAAATTTTTATTTCAACCGAATGGTCAGGCAAATGGCAAATGTTCCATGCATTGTCTCATATCAAGAATATACGAAACCGTAAAAGTATTTTCTGCGAAAGTATGGGATAGTAAAGAATACACTTGCAATGATGTACCCCTTATTAACAAGCTTATATTAGCTTGACCTGTATGTAACGGAATCTTTTAACTTCATTTGCACCTACTTCTAAGCGTCTGATTAATTTGAAAATTTGCACAGGGGTCAAGGGCCAATGATAATGCAATAATATGAAAAAAAATTCCAACAAAAAATTTTAAAATAAATACTTAATGTAGTTTAAAAAACAAAAAAAACAAGCTTTTGTGAAAATACGAAAAAAGGGGTGCTTTTTTGAGATACTATTGACACCTTCGAATAAATACGTATAGAATGAGTGTCTTCATATAAGCGCGCTGTCAAAATTGAAGCACTAAATAGATTCCTACAGCTGTCACATCTGACAAAAAATGTATTTTTATTTTGACCAAATTAACTATAAAATACTACAAAATATTGAAAACACTGTGAAAAGTTATTTTATTAGACTTCTTATGTTTTTAAAGTGTTGTGATTAAATTTAACAATAGGTCTTACGGAGCGACCCGGCGTTTGGTGCCATTAATGGCACCAATCAACGTGCTTCAATTTGGACGCGCGAACTTGATTTTATATTGTAATTGTAATTATTCTAAGATTGACACCATGCGCCCCACGCTTTTTTACAGTAAAATACATTTTCTTCTTATTTTTTACTTTTTAGGTCGTATTTTCACAAAAGCGTGTTTTTATAGTTTATTAAACTACATTTTTTTTATTACAGCCGTTCTTGAATTATAAATGCTGTAACTAACTGGACTGTTTTATATATATATAGATTACAAAATAATTAATTGTTTTTTTTATTAGATACTAATAAGGTAAGGTAGGTACTCGTAAATGTCGTGTCACAGTGTTTTTCACACCATTCTCCTCCGTAACGTAACCGATTTTGATGAAATTTTATGTTCACAATTCGAAGGTCTTGGAATAGGTTGTTACCTATCTATCATCCCCCTAAGTGATAAGGGTGGCCCACCCCAAACATTTGATCGCGGTACGGAGTTCACGGGGTCAGCTAGTAATATTAATGAATTTTAACATTTCAGACGTTTCAGAAGAAAATATATTCTTCAGTACTCCTCTGTATAATTTGTTTCCTAAAACCATTTACTGAAGTTAGTAATTTAAGGATACCAAATCGAGGCTTTCTGTATACAAACTTATTTTATGTTTTCGAAATTAAAGATAAAACTACAATTGCTGTAGACCATCCTCGTCTACATGTCCAATCACCATTACTTAAAATATAACAATATATAAAATACTTGACGACCCGCGTGGCGCAATGGTTACCATGCCGGACTGCCAATCGAGGGGTCCCGGGTTCGATTCCCGGCGAAACAGAAATTTGAATGATGAGTTTAAATTTCTGTTCTCGGTCTGGGTGTTTGTATTCTTGTCTTTGTATGTGTCCATGGTACCCACGACACAGGGCATTAATTATCCTACTGTGGGGCTATGAGTGTGTAACGTTTATTTTTATTTTTTATTTTTAATGCGGTTACTGAAAGAACCACAAGCAATATTAATTTAAGCTCTGAAACCGCAAACTTAATGTACTATGATTTTTTTAAGTGCATACAGGAAAAAGCTCCGAACTATGACCTGATATCATTGCCCCTCATGGAATTTCCTCTACCGCCAAATATCTGCCCTCGAAACTTCTCGGAACAAAGCCTTACGCCTAATATCACGCTGTTCATTAGTCATCTTGATATTTAGATGTGTTTATTATAAGCCGCTCTTCATCTGATACATTCATAAACGTTGTCAGATATTATCGTAGTTTGAATTAGAACATAGTAGGCCTTTAACACAATTTAATTAAAATTTTATATTTCTGAAGATATGTATGTAAGTTCAACCTTAAAAAGATTGGGGAGATAGCGGGTTATGTGGGATTTGCCGCACTAAAACCGCCTCGGTGGCCTGCCTCATCACTTGGGGAGGTTTCCGTGGAATGCACCAATGTCTTCTATGCGCGGTGTCCTTAACATGCCATCTTGGGAGAGCGATGTAGCTCTCCTACACCCTCAGGTGCTTAAGACGGCGGCACCTACGCACATACCGTCGACCTTCCCTGGGCCGCTGGCTGGATGGTTTGAGCTCTCACTCTAGCCGCTTTATACCCAAGAAGTACCATTTTAGTCGCCTCTTACAATCAGGCAGGGGATACCGTAGCAAAGTACAGACAATATTATGTACGGTTCTGCTGATCTGGAGGATGATCGAAGTATTTTCACTGAAATAAAATAAAAGACGTTGAATCTTAGGGCATTCAAAGGAAAGCAAACTGTGAAAGAATACTTTGCCACGATTTTTTTAAAGTAATGGCTACAACCCTTTCTGCGTCTCACTGCTGGGCACGAGTACCTCTCCATTATTGGGAGATCTGGAACACCACCGCTTGCCAATCCGCTGTCGGATGTTATCAAACCGCCTATAAAGCCTGTAACAAGGTTTAACGACTATCTATCGATAACAACTGGGACTGACGGCTTAACATGCACCGAAACCCGCATGAAATTTGCCACTAGCAGTCACCCATCTTACACCCGACAGTGCCCGTTACGCTTCGCTGCATAGATTATTTAATACCCAATAATTACTTCGCGCATCTTTACTTTTTAAAAATGTTGACGGGTAATTTTTTTTTATATTTCGACACATTTTAATTTCTAAAGTTCTGTGGGAAGACTTTTTATCATTAACTAGCTGTGCCCCGCGGTTTCACCCACGTTAGATACGATCATTAGCTTAAAGTGAAGTCCCTACAAGTGCCGTGGATCGGCTTTGAATGTGTAACTCTAGCGGTTTTGGCAGCGCACGCCAGAATAGCTCGCAGATGGTAGATTTTTTCCTACTTACTTGACACCTATCGTCATATTTTGGACAATTCACACAATATCTTAATGTCTGTATAATGTATCTATCTAGTATTATGTATAAAATGACATTGTTTTCCGTATTATTATTTATGTAAATATTTGTTTATATATAATTAACATACTGCGAGAGGGTACACCCCTACCCATCTCACTATCGTATTACCATGTTTTCTATCCAAAGGTTGTCTGGAAGAAATCGCTGCTTTAGCGATAAGACCGCCTTTTGGTCACCGCTGCTCTTTTCATTACTATTTTTGTTTTATTGCCATTGCTCTGTATGTGGTGTACAAATAAAGAGTATTTGTATTGTATTGTATTGTATTGTATCTTTTTAAATTGAAGCCTATGTGTTATTCTGATGTATAAGCTATTTTATTGTAAAGTTTTTATTTAAATCCATTCAGTAGTTTTTACGTGAAAGAGTAACAAACATCCATACTTACAAACTTTTGCGTTTATAATATTAGTAGGATTTTCCAGAACATTTGAGAAATTTCTGGAACTTTCTCGAACATTCTCAATAAATTAAAACAGTTTGCAATTATTTTAAAAATCTTCAGATCATTCGAGAAGTTTCTGGAACTTTCTTGAATACTTTCAATTAATTAAAAAAAATTGCAATTATTTAAAAAATATTCAGATCATCGAAAAAAGATTACAATTTTTTTTTAAATCCAGATCATTTGAAAAGCTTTCTCGAATATTCTCAATTAATTAAAATTATTTAAAAAAATCCAAATGATTCGAGAACTTTCTGGAACATTCTTGAACATTCTCAATAAAATTTTAATTAAAATAGTTTGCTAAATCATCCCAGAAATTTTAAGATCGGGTGGATTCGAAGAAGTCCCTATTGGTTAGAAAAGTACAGATATGTTTTTTCAGATTTTTCCACCCACTTCCACCCACCGCGATCAAACTCCCTTACTATCATCTACGTACGTGGTGTATTTACCACCCCAACGGGAAATTGATTGGAGTTAATGATAATAGAGAAAACCGTGTATTTACGTACAAAGAAAACCCTTTACTTTTTATATAGGTATATGATAAGATTGAATAACTGTTTTAGAAAAACTGTTTTTCGCATGGACCTAGCATATTTCTCCGCGCTCATTATTTTCGTTACTATAATTATAAGCTATTTGAGACCAATTTTATAGAAATTTGTGGTCTCAAAGCTTTGACAAAACACTGGTTACTGATGGAAATTGTCCCAAATTCGAATGATTAATATCGGTTCTGATTATTATTAACTTTTAAGTCTTAGAGAGAAGTATTACCAACATTATACATAATTTTGACTAAAACCTAACTTGCACTTGACCAATTTCCAATATTCGAATTTTCCCATTACTCTTACCCTGACGACTAGTTAAATGCCAAATTTCAGCTTTGTAGGTCTTCTAGAAGTGGTCAAACATTTTGATGAGCTGTCAGTGAGTACATGAGTCAGTGAGTACCAAATTTACAATTTTCTCGAGTCTATAACTTTTTTTTCTGTAATAGTTACAATATTGAAACTTTTTATTCAAAGTATATTAAATGGTGTTATTATGTCCGTAAAGTTTCATCCAGATCTATTAATCAGGTAAGAAGATACAGGGGGGTCAAAAGTGGCTCGAAGCGGTTCGGGTAAATAGTGCAAGGTGTGCGCGCGGCCTGTGCTTAGAACTTGGCCGACGCACTTTTGTGCGCTTTGATAAGTTGAAACTTTTTATTCAAAGTATATTAAATGGTGTTATTATGTCCGTAAAGTTTCATCCAGATCTATTAATCAGGTAAGAAGATACAGGGGGTCAAAAGTGGCTCGAAGCGGTTCGGGTAAATAGTGCACGGTGTGCGCGCGGCCTGCGCGACCATAAGGTCACGAAGAAATCTCATCTTTAGGAAATTTCTGTTCTCAAGTATACGTCTATTTCCAGGTATAAATCATTATAACAACGGTTTTAAGAACATCTCATAATGTCATAGTTCAAATACTTGACAGCGATTGCAAGTAAAATCGATAAACCACAATTTTTTGCAGTAGTCACAATTATCAAGATTAGATATCGCATAAATGATGAAGTTTTAAAAACGGAGTTCATTTTACGCTTCGTGGATTGTACGTCAGAGCATAAAGAAGTCGGAAATGACAGCATCATGACAGGATTGCGGATTTGCATAGACAATGAATTGGCATTACACGGGGGTTTTTACTGGGCCACACATAACGATGTTCTCTGAAATTGTATCAGGATGTATGAAATGCCCCCTATTTTCATTTCATTAGCTATTCCTGTTACCTATATACCAATTTAGAATTCCCTAAGAAAGAATACTTTTTGTTTGTTCACGCACTTACACCGATGCGAACTTTAATACTTATTTACTTTGTTGTTTATTGTAATTAATAATCATATTACGTCACGATTTTTTATTAATTAAAGTTTTTAAAGAAATTATATTTATCCCGTTTAAATAGCTCAGAATATACGGTAGGTGCATATTATTCATCATACTTTGAGACTATAGTTTTTACGCATTTCACGCAGGGCTAGTAATAAAGGAAACTGACGTTAGATTAAATTCATTTTTATTTTCAGATTTAATAAATGATTTTATGATGAAAAAAACAAATTCTTTCCTAGTTCTAATTTCAATTTTAGTTAATTAATCCAACGTAAGTCAGTAAATGCATTTAGCATAGCCATTGACGGTGTGATGTGAACCCCGAGCAATTAACTCTTTTGTTAGTATCGGTTGCGAGCTGCATTTACGTAGCAATTATTACGTGAGACAATGCTTTGATGTCATGATAATACGTATATTACGAGTATTGGCATTCCGTTGTCAAGCATTTAAAACTAAAGGGCGTATAAGCTACGCTATGGCCATATTATAACTGTAATAAAAATATTCTTAATAAAAAATAATGATCCATTCTTCACCCAATTGAATTTTCCCAAGGAGCCCAGTAAAACTTCTTTCTTCAATAAAATAATTTACAGTCGACTTGACTACGAGACGTGGCCCCAACTGTCAAAAAATATTTGTTTATGTGCGTATCGCTTATAAAATGTGTTTTTCTTTTTAGTTTTCGTACCGCAGTCGGGTATTTTTATGTTTTGTATGTTACACTTTTCAGTTTTCTATCACCGCTACTACCTATCTCGATTTTTGTATTTATTCATTGTGACAATATGACGTCTGATTGTAGCTGGGGTGAATTTGGAATTTTGCCATCTCTTTAATGACACTTAAAACAATAAGACGAATCGTTTGACTTATAAATCATCAAAATTGATCCACACATTTGGTCTCTACAACGCCACATAGAAACAATACATAGACAATATCCTTCTTTGCTTCGCGCAGTCGGATGTAAACGTTTTGAAATACACTGCGTTTTTTAAGTAGTTATATTTTAAGCCACTAGCTTTCTACTCAGTGGTACAAATTTTATAAACTCACTAAATTTTTACAAGGTGGAAGCGAATTATATTTTGAAAATGCCCATAAATTAAAGAGAATATTTATTTTTTCTTCAAACTTCCATAGAACATAAATACTCAGATATTTCAAGAAGCCCATTTCGGCGCGCGAGCGTAACTCTCACACGCACACATTTCGTTTAAGATGCGGAGCGTAATAATCTCTAACACTGGCAGTATGTAATAGGCGAAGGGATTAACCAGACAACCAATAGAATGGGACTATTTCGGGACTAGAACAAGAGGCGGTTAACGTGGAGGCGGGGAGATAGAATGAGCAACACCTCTATTAAAATTGCAAATGGTTTTTGGGCGAACGAATTCTAAATTTAAAGTTTGGGCCTTTTTCGCAGCAGCGTCGCGGTAGCTGCGGTGTAAGCTGACATGTGGCGATATATCAGTCGGTAATTACTGCCCCAAGGCTGCGCTGAAAGGCGCGTGCTGTAACGATCTGCAGATTAAACTTTACATAATATATGGTTTTTCATGTTGATTTACTTAAAAGCGTTGATTTATTATACAATATTTGATAATTATTTAAAGTAATAAGGTAGGCTGTACTACGTAGGTATCTACAGTAATATCGTATGTCCTACGTCATTTTACTATAATTGAACAATACAAATATCTTCAAATGGCAGCAACCACAAAATTATTAATTACGTAACCGTGTGCTTATGGTTTCATTCGCTGCTTTTACATCATGAATGGCGGCTACCTTTTTCTGCAATCCTGACCTACGTAGGTATCTACAGTAATATCGTATGTCCTACGTTATTTTACTATAATTGAACAATACAAATATCCTCAAATGGCAGCAACCACCAAATTATTAATTACGTAACCGTGTGCTTATGGTTTCATTCGGTGCCTTTTACATCATGAATGGCGGCTACCTTTTTCTGCAATCCTGACCTACGTAGGTAGGTATCTACAGTAATATCGTATGTCCTACGTCATTTTACTATAATTGAACAATACAAATATCCTCAAATGGGAGCAACCACAAAATTATTAATTACGTAACCGTGTGCTTATGGTTTCATTCGCTGCCTTTTACATCATGAATGGCGGCTACCTTTTTCTGCAATCCTGACTTTTCCATAATAAAAGTAAATCTTTCATACTTCGAAAAGGCATTGCAAGTAAAGCGTATCAAATAAATAAACAAACAAAATCTTCACATTTATAAATACCAATTAGTAGCGTCGGTACGTAAGTACTATACATATTATGTAGGTATTCATAACAACTAAAACTTGAATAAACTCTAATACTTAAATGCAAGTCGATAATAATAAATGTTAAGCTACTGTTTGTTAATTTACGGATACTTACTATTATTTACACCGATTTTAATAATTATTAGTAATACAAATAAAACAAGACTTTAAAGATTTTTAAGATAAGATGAAACTATCTAACTATGAAATATGACTATTCCACGTAGAGTGATGTTGCCCTAAGTAATAGTCACTGGCTACAATTTTCACACACCTCAGGTCCGGGATCCGGTACTGAAACACATGCATCTATTTATTTGAACAAGCTATTGCGTAAGAGCATGTGTTGCGTTTACGTCCTACGGCGGGGCACGTCGTATCGGTGACGTATGGCGGGCCCTCCAGCAAACATACGTTTTTTGCACCCTTTATCACGGGAGCGCCGGCCACACCACATAAAAGCCGAGGAAATCCGTTCAGGACACACACTACACGTAAAGCGGCCCGCTGAACGCTGCCGCACGCAAGTCCTGAACGAAGTCCGATCGCCGCAGACACATTACGTTTTTAAACCACAGATTCATTAGTGACTTATTACAAATTGTGATGTGCCAGTGAAAAATTAACTGTGAATTTTTAAGTGTGACAAATACTGTTTATGCCAAAGATTTTTTTCTGTGATACATAAAATGTCAAAAATGACAGAAATTTGCACGTGCTGCATTGGATGCTCTCAACAAGGATCGAGATCAACTAGATACGGTATGTTATCATTTACGTAAGAAAACATTATTTTTAAACATATCTTAATAGAAAATTTGCCGCGTACGTAATTTATAATTAATAATTATCGGTAATTCACGTAATATTCTATGGAAGTTTCAAGTGCACATTTCCTTCCTTTGTTTATCTATGGTTAAGGTATTTATTACGGAACGCCAGCGTAAGTGATGATCTAATTAAACAATGCTCTATAAATGATACACTTCACTTATAATTTAAATTGTAAATGACACATTTAGTTTTACTAAGTAATCTTGCTGACCTAATTTTGTAACAGATAATTTGAATTACCTGCAAGGATACAACTTATCTATTTACTGTAATAAAGACAGGTTTTAACTTTTTACTTTTTCGTTAAATTTTCCTGCACAAACACCTAACAAACTGATAACCTGGTAGTTAGTCCTCGGAAGTCTCGGAACTAATGTTGACGTCTGATGTCCGCTTATGATCCCAAGTATCCCAACGCGCATCTAGTAACGTGCGTATTTATTGCTTACTTGGCTAGGGTTGGATAATGGTACAAATAATCATTCTAGGAAATAAGAAATGACCGGTATATTTCGGGTCAAGGCCCAAATTGAAAATTATGTCACAGCTTTCATCGACAAAAATGTTACATATTTGACCGGTTCGTTGCTTAGAGATATCAAGCACTAGAAGCGCAATCCGAATTCAGATCTTGGCACGAGCGCCTCGAACTGAACTTTTATAAAAAAAAAACATATTATCATAGTCATAAACAGTTTAATAAAACCGCAATATTTTTATTCCTAAGTAACGTTATTGCATAGTCATCGCATATGTTTATATAGTGCTGGGTTTGCTCATTTTAGGGCATGGATGTAATCCGTAGGTTATGTTGGTGGTGGTCGTGGTCAAACGGGGTTAGAGATACGCGGGAAGCCTGTACAATGGTACGCGAAGCCCAGTGATTTATAGGCGTCTGCAAACAATGCCATTGCCGTATAGCTACGCCGCGGAAGCCTATGTCAAGTTACGGTAAACTTAAATTAGCTGAAACTATGTACGTAAAGGTATTTGATTTGATGGACGCCAAACTCTTACCGCGATCCAAGTTACGCATAAAATATTACGTTGAAAGTTTTCAATACTCAATACTTTATTGCATACATTATGTAGTGACAGGGTACATACATAACAATAACCCATACATATATGTACATACATAATAAGAGCGTGTTGCAATTTTTGTAGGAGGACCGATTCATTTTATTTTAAAGTTTAAACTGTTTCATTAAATTGTCATAATTATATTTATTTTTAATATATTATATTATGCTATTTACTACATTATAAATATTGTATGCATGTCAATTATCAGGATGTTTTATTACGTAAAATGTTTTCTTACTTTCTAGTCATTTTTGCAGTCAAAGAATTCATTTAAGGTATAGAAACATTTTTCTATTAAATATTTTTTAAATGACACAAAATATTTCACGCACTTAAGCTTCTTCAAATAGGTTGGAATTTACGAGTATATTTTGCTTCGTACATACCTACATGTATACATTTATCATCCATTCATCATTTAAAAGTAGGTAAGTGCTACACTTATGCATTGTAAGCTTAATACAATTACAGAGCAAAAAGAACTTTTTCAATAAATTTGGTAATATTAAATCGTAACTTCTGTAAATTCCATATTTGCGTAATAAAAATTGATATTTTTTCTTACTCATAGATTGAACCCAGATAATACATACGCTGCAATCGTATTCTTAAATACCAGGGTAAAGAAAAATAGCCTTTAATTAGCGTTCATTTTGCACAATAATGAGTGTAGGTATAAAGTTACACGGATCTATCACGCTACAAAACTTTCGATATGCATGAGTAATGGGTAACTCATTCCGGCACTCGACACCGGCGGTTGTAGGCTTTCAGACGATTTTCATCGGTGGCGTGTCTATTCGCGAAAATTTGGGAAATCCCTGACTCACCGATGAGACAACCGCCGGAAACGCTTGATTTCATTCATCGTTTGCTTAGCGTAAGTGGCCCAAATAATAAACAAAAAATGTTTCATTGGTAAAAGTTAGTTCCTGAAGCAAATTTGGCGACAAATTAAGCCGCTTTTTCAAAAAATCAAGCTTTATAATAATATAATATTCAAACAAGCTTTATATTGTTGACATGTTATAATGGTAGTTTTTATAGTTACCCCAAACTAAGCGTTTATAGTCATCTCGCAAACTTGAAAGAGTGAAATTTTTACTATCTTAATATGTTTTATACATACAATGCATTTTAGTACAAAGGTTCATAGACATCTTACTTATGTTCAGATAAATGTGATCCTGCAAAAAAACCATTTCAATCAAAAGCGACGTCAAAGTACAAGGACCTGCGTAATTGGCAGTCCACAACATGCTTCTGTCCTTAAGATTAATTAGCCGACAGTAACGTGCGTTCTCTCACCACAGATTAAATTCCTTTATTCGACACAATACTTCACTAAAAACGTCATTCTTCAATCGAGCTGCAAAGTACAATTGCCGACCGGAAAAGCCTCTACTTAAGCTAATTACAAACTCATTTTCGCGTAAAAACTGCTAATTGACGAAAGCTGTGTCATCATGTCACAAGAACGCTCGCTTTGGGATTCTCCTCCACTTACAGCTTACAAAAAGAACATAGTAGCTCATTATTAGTCGATTTGTTATATACAATAAAACTTTTTATATGAAACGTTTTAATTACATCCGCAAACATGAAAGACAATGTACCTTTTATTAGTTATGTTACAAACCGGACCATTTATTTTGAAGTAGGTAATACGATGCTACTTTGACACACTAATCTACTTTTCTCCACAACAAAAATTCATCTCTCAGGAGGTGATATTAATCACAAACATAATAATCCTCTATTGACACTATCAATAAGCGGGCGTACACAATGCCTTCGCCTTGTTAACCACCAAAAAAACGTGTCAATGTGTAAATACTCTCGATGGTCGTTCAGATTTTTTACACCAAGCCTTCCACGTGCTTTTTCTTTCTATAAAACAATGCTAAAGTATGGTTTTTAGACGACTCTGATCGAAAATAAACTATAATATCAGCTGACATAATAAATAAACCTCATTACTTATTAAGCATGTAAGTTCCTCACATTTACGAGTATTTTTGTACTAATAACAACTAGCTAATGTGTCAGATGAGTCCTTCCCATACTTTCAAACTTTTTTATTCACTCTGTTGACTTAAATGTTTAGCCCTTCGGTTCTTTTTCGCGTCGTGTTTGCTGTCCGTTCACGAAGAAAGACACGTCTTAAAAAGAAAACGAGAGTCGGTCTCAGTGTATAAGTTGAGCTTAATGTTCGTCGAAGAACAATTAAAGAGACAGGTATTGGTGAGAAAAACTTTTTGTTCCGCTTTATGTAAGGTACTAAAAATACCTGTCTCGTGTCTCGTATATAGAAGGAAAATATTTGCAATATTTATTTTGAAAGTATGAAGTTCTCACATATTTTTGACAATGACGTATGTAAGTGGTGGGGTTTTTGTAGGTGGTAGAACTATTATCGTTCTCCCGGGGAAGTACCACCGCTGCACCCACTTCTGCCGTGAACCAATTCTATTGTGTTTGGGTGGAAAGGTGCAGTTGCCGGCCACACTAACATCAGGCGACCACCAGCCTCCGGAGTAGCAGCGCAACTGCATACGACCTCAGACAAGACTTACTTATGCTTGCTTGAGGTTGTAATATGTAGATGTCCATGGGCTGCAGCGACCACTTAACACCACGTGGCCTGCATGCTCGTCTGCTACTCCATTCAAATAAAAAATATGTAAATCGTAATTAGACCGCGGTGCATGAGATGCGCAAATCCCTGTCTGAATTACGCAAGTGGGCAATCGGTAAGGAATTAGCATAATATCGCGAGGCGATAGGAGATACGATAAGTCGAAGCGAGCCCCACACGTGCTACACGACTAACGCCCGATAAAAACTCACTTTAGGATAGACTCATCGATGAATCAGCGTCGAGGTCTTACTGTATAATTGCTCACTTGCACAATATGAGGAAAGAGAATGTCACGAAGACGGCTAAAGAAAGTATTTTTTTATTATATCGAAAGTTATACTTTTCTATGCTAAAATGAAACATATATTACTATATATATGTATATATCGTTTCATTCAACTATCCGCAAAGGTTTGCATACTGTTTACAAACTTAATAAGTAAGTAGTACTCAGCACCACAACTTTCTACTACTGAAATCAATTTAACATTTTGAAGCTAACTTTGTTAAGTACTTATATAATACGTTTGAAATAAAATAAAAAATGGGAACTAAACAGAAAACTTCGTCGATTTAACATCTCGCATCTTGTAGACAACCGATTAGGTCCTGTTTCTTATTGCAAAATATTGCGATTTTCCAAAAACATTACTTCCTTATCTCTTAATCACTTACACGATATATTTATGTCATATTAATAGGATTAAGATTACAATAAATAACACATCCTGATACAGTAACTAATACAGCTATCGGACGGCTTGGGTGGTAGCTGCGCAATGTTGCGAGAACAATTTGTCATCATGAAAAAATTCGGCTCCGCGCGCGGAGGATGTCTCCGAGAGGGTCGGTTTTCGCTTTCCGGCGGCTTGTAAGGGTTTTCGCATAGTGTTTGACCGGCTATTTCATGTACGGTGCCGCATTTCGGTGCTCATTCTACGAGCGACGAGTGCCCGCGCGCCGGTCTCGCACACTCGCTCCACTCCGGTGACACTCACGAGACCAGACTTACTACTTCGTGCGAACACATCGTACACTTGTGACTTATAAATCGAACTTTGCAATTGTGATCCAGAGTGCGACACGGATACCCTCGCGAGTGCTTTCAGTCAGTGCTTTTTCAGTTTATAGTTCGTAAGCTCCACTTAATATTCGGCTGTCGGAAATTATTTTGTTGAATGAATATGGACTTGCCCGAAGGAGCTACATCAATGCCTTGTTCATGGATATCTATTTAACTGGTGTGTGTGTGTTTTTTTAAATTGAAATGATTTTTCATTTATAAACAGAAATTTATTTGCTTAGATAGCAATGCTCTGTGTTGATTTTATAGATACGTGATGTAAACAGTAGTCATTCGGTTGGAGTGGGTAGACATAAATTTAATTGAAATTATAATTTGTCCGTACTATAAATATTACTCATAACTTGTTGCGTAAAAGCTTAGTGTGTGATTAAGTAGGTACCTATAAACATAAAAAATATCCACATATTAATTAATGCACGTACATGTCACTAATACATCAAACATACCTAGTTAAAATATTGGTATTGGTAACGTAAAATAATTAACTTTGTTTCATCTTATAACAAGGCTAATATAACTATTAATTTAATTAAATTAATAATTTGTTCTTTTAAAACTTCTTTGCCAATTAACAAATCGACACCAATACCTATTTTCTGTATTTATTTTACTTAATTAATCATTTATTATTAATATGTATTAAGTTCACAAAGTAGGGAGAAAGCTGTATTTTTATCACATTCTTAGGGTAGGTACATAATTTGGTGCTATTTACAAATATTACTACAATCAAAATTGCCAAATAAATAATTATAAGATATGCGTATATATTACACCTTCAACAGTATAAACTTAGTTTCATAGTTCAGTAGAACCCAGTAGGTTAAGTGCTTAATATATTATCGTAAAATTATATGAGTGCAAATAAAACATTGCACCCATTGTTATTATTGAAGTCGGTGCACTAACGAATTCGATTGATGATCATTTTGGGAACAAGGCAATACGAATCGAGAAAGAAATCGATACAGCCTTGCAAGCGGATCGTGTGGGAATGAACAACATATACCCGTCGGGTATTGATCAAAGGGATTTTTCGCTGAAATCCGCGGCGATGTCATCCGATACCGATTAGTACAGCTAACCGAATTAAAAACATCCGATCGATTACCTCCTTTGCCTTTTTTGTCTCTCTTAATTATTTAATATGTCTCCATATTATTTAATACTTTCTAATTCGGAGTCAATAACAGTAACAAAGTGACATACGAGTAGTGTGTTCTACTGTAAGATTAACGTAGAAAATTTCCATTTATGGTTGATACGGGTAAATATTTCCGACAATCGTTATTTATGTAACATTAAGCTGTTGGGAAATCCCTGCGGTAATACATAGTGTACTTACATGGCTGGTTTTCGTGGTATTACGCGTAAGCATTGTTTGAACTTGACAATGCATTCGATATAGATATTGACGCCAGCGATCGTGAACAATGATTACAGTATAAAAAATACAATGAACAAATACCCCTTAAATTGGCAGTATGTAAACATTATCCTACTCTCCTATTTTAACTCTCCGTGAAACGTCATGTTTACTTAGCATACATTATGTTGTCAACGACACGGATTGACCTAATGATTCACTGACCATAAACGATGCTTATCCACGTCTGACGTAACTTAAGTAACACTACATGGTTCCTATACAATAACCGTGTCACTGAGTTCCAATTTTTACTGCGACTCGTTTCACCCCCTTTAAACCATTACTTTCTTGGCAATTCACTAACTATTGATGACACATAGTATCTACAGCAAAGTGTATGTTAATAGGTGCTTTAGAACCACACGATGGGGTAACTTTCTACGTTTTAGCACTTGAGGCGAACAAAGCTATGCGTTTTACCTAAGTAGGGAATCTCCTCTTTTAAAAGTTTGAAAACATCGCTTTAGAGAATTGTCAGTTTCTTGGGACATAAAATGTGTTTTATGGCCCCAGCGCAAAACATCAAAACCTTCAAGAACACGCAAACATTAAATCAGAGGAAGGGACTGTGTTTGATTTTAAACATATATGACGTAATACTAAAATATGAAGTAAAGTTTCTGTTAAGTTACTGCTAATACAACATTCAAATTTTCATGTTCTATGAGAAAGTAGTCTAAAGATGGAAATCGTACATGTACGCCGTAGAATGCGTTTACGATAATCAAGAAGCTTATTATTTTTTTATGTGACTCCACAGTACTCCCACTCGCGTTATAGGAATGCACTATCGCACGCGTAAGCTTTGAACACTCAACTTTACCATTGCGAGGCTTTGAGCCTGGTTTTAGCCAATGTGTGACACAATTTTAAATGTATACTGATATGTTCTTAAGCTTCATAACTGTTCTATCGAAAATATAATATTTTAATATCGTTCAAAGGACATGTCGTATACAATAAAAAGTGCTAAGCCGTTATCTGACCTTTAATTAATGTTATTTCATTCTTTTTATGTTACGAAATATATATTATTTTATAGTTATTTTCTTAATCTATCACAACCCTTAATTTGATTTTATTTTTTCCTAATTCATATTTTTTTTTTAATTTTAAAAGTTGTCGGTAAATTTCTTCTGGATACAACGCTATACATATGTGAAGTAATATGCATATGTATATCTGGGCCAAACATCCATATATCTCCAGTATTTAAAGTTTGAGTAAATATAAGTGTAAAGAATTTCATATGAATCTTTACTAGTGATACTGATTACTCAAAAACCGTGCACTCTTTTAACATCTAATAATAAAATACAACTACCTAATTTGGTTTTTCTTGTTACAGGTTTTCCTAAAAGGCTATTGATAGCTACATCCGTCGTAGTAATAATCGCCATGTGCCTAACCCCTGCCGAGGCTCGCGCGGTTAAAGGACCAATCATAAGAACACGTCATCATAGGAATATGACGCTAGTAACCAAAGATATGCCCGCATCTATGAAACGACCAAAAAATCCTACCGTGGAACTGTTTAGAAACGCAACTAGAAAAATTACGAAGAAGGTTCGAAACACAAAAAGGTTTTTTGATCAAGGGCGTAAAGTATTAAATGAAACGAAAGAATACAGGGATGGAAAGGCAGTTTGGCTACCAAAGGTCAATTTTGTCGATATTCACTCCCACGATTACAAGTCGTCCCGAAAAGGCGGTGCTTCTATAACAGAAAGAAAGGTAAGAATCGTCAAAACAAGTAGATTAGATATAAAAATAAGAGCAGATCCTTTTAACATTTTAACAAATACTTTTCTTCGTCCATTAAATACATTAAATCTTTAGAACAAGTAACTGAATAAAAAGCCGACCAAAACAACTGTCTCTCCAGTCCAGTATAAGCTTCTGTGGACATATTTCATTACTTGTGCTATTAATGTAGCTTGATACGAAATAGAAATATTATGGGTAAGAATTCGATAGTATTGTAAAATGTGTAGCAGTTACATGCAGAATAAATGCCGTATATTTTTTATAAATTTGATGGATTGGAGATTTTTTACACACCAGGTATTAATTTACCTTAGCTTCAACTGATGTTTTAAAGTCTATGTTCTTCCAAACTCTTAATATTTCATAGATTAAATAGGATAATCTTAGTCTGAACATAAAGACCAGTTTAATATTTGGAGCAAGCCTTAAACAGGCTGACAGTGTAATTACTGTGGCCGATCACTTCGCATCATAAGGGTGTGGTGGTCCAACCCATCAGTCTTTTTGTTATCCGTTCAATGTTTTTACATCATTTTTAATTTATTTTTGCTTTATTTGAGACAAAGGATCCCCGTGTACATTAGTCCGCTCGAGGCTCACCGTTGCAACTTAAATGAGGTTCCGTCGAGCCAAATTACATGTGGCCAGCCTTTGTACCGCGTTTATTTACTTCACATTGTACTTAAGGGCAATAACTAGAAGTGCAAGCCCTTAATTTTCCGGGCCGCATTTTGTTTAAGGACGAACGCATTTTAATGCTTCATAAAACTTAATAACATGAGATTACATCGCTGAAAACCTTAGCTTTGATTTACGACGTTTTTTATTCAGCATTAGTGAAATAAATTGTAAACTTTAAAAGAATGTAATTTTCCTTGCAAAGACATCGCCTGCTAAGTTGAATAATTATGTGCAAAAAGAGGACACGCCATAATTCATGCCCAATGAAAAATGACCTCAAACTGCTGTCCATTCTTATTGTAAAGCTAACTTAAATGCACGACAAAGGAGTTCCCATGTTGCTGGTGGCATATAAATCAGAAAGTTTTGTTTAGTCTCAGTCGGAGAAGAGCAAACCACGGATAACTGATCCGTGTTGAATGTTTCGAAGAAATTTGCATAGATGGCCACCGCCCGATTTTGCGCCGCTCACGCGATCTTAAATTGAACCTTTAATAACGATACTACTTGCGAAGCCTGGCTATTATTATATCCTTTCAAAACCGGATAGGTTAAACATAAAAATGCTATAAATTCTTAATTACAAACAAAAGATGATTCAACTATCACACATTTTATGCTAAAGCATGCTAATATTGACTTTTCGGGATACTTAAATCTTAAAACCTTTTTACGCAATTTAGGCTGCACTATAACACAAATATGTAAATGAAACAAACAATGCCAAAGATTTCGTATTTATAGTTTCAATTGTACTCACCGCCTCCGTTCACGTAAATCTAAAATCCACAAGCGTTTTGTAACGGATCTCTCAAAGCTTTTTATGTTTACCGAACACACATCTGGACCGCGAGACTTTCTATTAAATATTCATATCGGACACCCACTAATTAGTACACAAAAGTTATTGAGACACGAGACAATAAGTATGTGCTTTCAAAGGTCCGATGTCCTTACGTATTAGGGCGACCTTTTCGTTAAGCGAGCCGTACACTAAATTATTTTCTAACATAGCAGTGCGGAGTCGCTCAGTATCCATGTCAATGAATATTAAATATTTCTTGTGTATGTCTCGACAGTTCGTCAATGCACGGCCACTTAAGAAATTTAAATATTTGACGTTGGGCAAAGGAAAGCGTTAGAATTCAAGTGATCTCAGCTTCGTTCGGGTCTTAGTTGACTTATGAACAATTTAAAAATTAAATACTGCTCAAATGAGACGTTAAAACGGCACACAAAGTAAAGAATAGTATGGATGCATCTCTATGTTTACAAAATGTTTTGTAAGCAATTTCGGTACATATTTATGTTATTTGTATTATATGATTATTACTTTCTAGGGCACACTTGCATCGTTTGAGAAGATTATGTGCTAATCACAATCACATATTAAAAACGAGTGGTTTAAAAATCACCTTAAGACGTTTTGCGATAGATTCGAAAGCTGCGATTTAAGGTGTAGGTATTTATAGGTAGGTAAAGGTAGTAAGGTAGTCTGTCGCAAAGAGCAAAGGGCAGGCATTCCAAAGCATTAGCACGAACGCTTCATGGTGACAGAGCGCGCTTAAGCGGTCGCTCCGTACGTTTAGTGTTTGTTCAGTATTTACGATTTAACAAAACAACATGAAATGTTAAAAACACATTATTTGTCCAAGTGAGACGAATGTGAGCTTACGATTCCGGCACAGTGCGTTTGTCTCCAACACGTTCCTCCGAGTGAGCTCGCCTCTTTAAGGCAAATGTACTGCTCATTGTCGGGTTTTCAGAGTTATTACTTCGCCATATTTGCTCACAGAGTCCGACGCTTTTATTATCGCACTCGACAATTTCTTTGCGCGGCTCCTAATAATGCTGCGCCCCACGCAACACGCAATAGCGACTCGATACTTTTATGAACCGTAAAACGTTAACGATTAATTTGAGAATCCACGATTAATTGCCTGTTAATATTAAATATCGTTTCAGTTAGACTATACTCATTAAATTATTTACTACGAATCATTAATAAGTTCTAGGTTTACACTGGATTGATGATAATGTTACTTTTTTTTTAATAAAGTAAAAGATAAAGTCGCGACAGCTTATGAACCCAACCTCAATCTACACCAAACGGAACTTGAGCATCTACATATATTGCGATAGTGTGACATCGTACGAAATAATTGCTCGATTACTTCGGAGGTTGATTTTTATCTCATGTCAGGTGAGTTGGCCGCAATGATGTAAATATTTTCCTCGAAATACCTATCACCTACAAAAGAATTATTTTACGGCCAAAATAGGTACAAGCAAACAGTATACATGTAGAAAATGTGATGTTGTAATATGAAGCATACTGTCGCGTACATAATATATGTATATCTAAGGGACCATCGTACATATATCTCGACGTAAGGGACAAACAAAATAACAGGCGGATGTCTACTTTATAAGTATTAATAAATGTGTCTGCGCATTAGAATGATTACATGAAACGGAATGCGCGCTCCGGAAACGATCGTAGATTAAGCAAAATCACAATTAAGCTGCCAGACACCACGATCATCAAATTCGTATTCCAATACTGAAAATACGGACCAATATATACCAATATATAGTTCACTTCTAACGTTAAGATTAGCAAAATGTCGATTTGTGGAAACAGCCCATTCTAACTTTCCGATGTACACGCGTTAACCGTTTATGATTACGTGTTGTGAGTCACACGCTCGCGATGTTTCAGAAGAATTTCATTATGCCGGCGACATATGATTTGGCGCACAAATTGTATATTAATTGCTAGTGGTTGTATGGCAATCCGTCGTTCCCGGAATAAATAATGAGTGCTCTCGTGAATGAGATGAGTTCATTCAATACTCCCGCTTCAGTGTATAGTTTTACTGAAATATTAGTCACTATAGTAATGTAGTATTACTCAACGGTCATTGATGACATAACTGAAACATGTGACTGTATGTAGTACGCGCTGTTAAATAGATAAACCGCTGAATAAACTCTAAACAAATTACCTGTGCAATAAATTTTCAACATTTCTTTTTGTTTTTTTGACGGAATAGAATGATTTCTTATGATTAATCTCATTTAATTTATTTCAGCACAGACTCACAAAACTTTAGATAAATATTTAACATGTTTAAGTAGATCAAATAAGAACGCGTCAAAGGTCCATTATCGCAATGTTTTCATTTGATCCATGGGTAGACGCACTTAAAACATTTATTTTTATAAGACAATAAGAGATCTGTTACGAACGCCGCCGTGGAGGTAAACCGGATCGTATGGTGTTTACATTTGTGTTAATGCGTATCCATCGTCACTATAATACAATACTTCAACCTGCTGATTCTTGCATTGTCCTAGGTTCTTTATAGGTTCGAGCACGTACAATAAAGATCTTTAAAAAATTGTATTCAGAATGAAGCCAGAACGCGCTAATGTTGTCCATAATATGGAAGCAGTACAAAGCCAAGCTTCAGGAAATAAAACCTTAATTAAGTAGTGCTACAAGTTTTTCCCGTTTTTGCGATACAATGTGGTAAGAGTAATTATTAATTAACTACTCGTGAGTAAAAGTGACAACTAGAACTTTTCGCTGCATACGAAAAAGGCGCACAAATAAATATGTATAATAAGTATTACCTTGTGGTTGTAGCTAAAATAATAAATCTTACATATTACAATCATAACTTAATAAATCATACGTTTACTCTGTAAATCAACAATACAATTTTATTACGTCAACTCCTAAATATAACATAGTATTGAATATTGTCAATATACGATTAGGTCGTAAGTATCCAAGTAGTTAGTTTCTGTAGTTTTAAAATCAAATTCAAGTACATATCTATCTTATAACCTTTACGGCAGCCCATCGAAACCTTTAAATGATTCATAAGGAATTTTAAGTCAAATGACAAGGACTGAATCATTTAGATCTATTTTTAAAAGTAGTCTATTTATGAATTCGAAACAATATTTCTTCTGTCTGGATTTCGTAATTCATGGCGAATTTGAACTTACTGTCAATCAGACATTGACCCTATAATTATAAAACATAAGATACCAAACAAAATGTGTGCAATCGTTTGCGTAGGTGACTATAAAAATATTCACGAAACTTAATAATTCTTTATGAAGCTCGAACTATCATAAGTTAATAGAATTAGCCCATACGACGCTACATGCGAATAGTTTTAGAATAATGCCACATGAATAGCTATAACGATCACAAATGCTTATGGATTATACAGCCTCGACACGAATTAGCGTTGTCGTAAAGTATTCATGATATAAAGGCAATATTAATTTACACATACTCGTACCTATCTCCAATCCCTTCAACTTAGATAACTGACAGTACACGAAGCTTCTGTTATGATGACATCTTATATTAGGTAACTTCTCATTCAACATGAACACAAAGTAAATATCTTTTCTCTTTGTTACAGTTTACGTATCTCATGCCGAAACTCTACAAGTCGCTGAAGGAGTACGAAGCTATCTTCAAACGACTGAACAACGTTCTAGTAGAATTTCCCGATGAAAAGTTTTACACATACAAAATAATTCGCCAAAAGCTGATCGAAAGCATTTTGCATCATCTGTACAGCACCATCGCAGAAATATCAGAGAACATGTACGCAGTGAAAATGAAGATTCCACACTTCGACGAGAATGGGATGAAACATATTCACTTATTGGAGATGAAAGTAGACGCCTCGCAATGCTCCAAAAATGACTACATGGCTTTCAGAGGCTACGGTAACTTGCTGAATAATTGGAACTCTGAATTTAGGTGTCTCATGAACAAAAAAAAGTGCAAAGAATTTGAAGCGAAACTCAACATAAAAAGGGTGAACAGGGGACAGAAAACAAACAGAGCAAATCATTCATTATTGAGTTGAGTATTTAATACTACCCATAAAAACTGTTCTCGAACTAAGTATTTATTCCATTACTTAAGTAGTGTCACTTTGTACTTATTTATTTTAGGATTGTTAAGTGTGCGCTCTCTTTAACTTGCGAGATGTTAAACATTTTGAATTGCTTGACGAGACATAAGTTTGTCGATTAAGTAATGGGTACTTTCTCTGTGATATTTAGTATTCTGTAGTTATTATTATTAATTTATTGAAATCCTAGTTTATAAGTTGTTGTCATAAGTTCCTCTATGCTCTTATTTTAGCTGTTTCTTTCCTCGCTATACTTTCTGTGCAGTTGTCTTAAAGTATTTATTGTTTTTATTTTACTTTTCTTTCGTGAATCTATGCTCTAATCTTCTTGCGATGAGTATTAACAAAGCTATATTTTAATCTCAACTAGTATTACTAGAAGGCAGTTTTGCCATTTTAGAAATGAAAGACTTTGTAGCCTATTTAATGTGTTATTTATAATACTTAGATATATGTTATGTGTAAAAACTGTGCCGTTAGTTTCTTAATGAATAAATGAACTGATACCATGTGAATTTTACCGAATGTACATAGTTTTGTGTAATTTTATACAAAATTTTATATAGAAAATGAACAAAATTATTACAGTCCTAATAAAATTTAAATAAAATAAAACTATAAATGAAAATATACATTATTTTATTTGAATCGATATACCTACCTTACATTACAAATTATTACACTTATATGACACATCAATAAATTATAATAATATAGACCCTATCACACACTCATAGCCCTACTCTAGGATTCCCTCTGTCGTGGTTACAATAGAGACAAACAGATTCGTTTGACTCATCATTCAAATTTCTGTCTTGACGGGAATCGAAGACAGGGCCCTTCGATCGGCAGTCCGGCATGGTAACATGGCGCCAAAGGGGGTATGGTAACATGGCGCCAAAGGGGGACATGGTAACATGGCGCCAAAGGGGTTGTAAATATAATGACAACTAATATTTGAAAAAACAATGCAATGTGAACAAATAATATTAGACCATCCGTTAAAATATTATGAAAACATTAAGAGTTAATATTATTATAAATGTTTATAATGACAATGGACCTACAACATGGATAGTCAATGCATATTTCACTACTAATATTTATAAGTAATCATTACAACTATGTACATGTATTATTAAGAAAACGTGAAATTAAATATTCAGATCTATGAGTGCTTCTACATTTTAAAACCTGAAAGTTAGCTCTTCCAATTCCAACCACCAACCAACTAACAACCCACCACAATAGGCGCTTGATGCGGAAAAGATTTCTGACCGTTCATTCCTGGATTTTTTACTAGCCATGCCTACATAATTGGACATTGTTGGTCATAATTTCTGCCCTAAACTACACACTTCTTCTCACACTTATTGTAAGCGACCTAGGATAACTTGACGATGTAACTGCATACCTACAACTTCAACCAAGATTCGATCTTGCTTGAAGTTAAGTAGGTACCTATAGGGGACCATGACCATCACTTAGTGATCTACATAATATAGATACTAAGTTAAAAAACATCGAATTTAAATTATATTGTATTCGTCCACCCTTATCAACCTTTAAAACTCAGTATCCCGTCCTGAAGAAGAAGGCTTCCTCAGGTCGTCACTCCACCAAGGAGGGTATTTATACTCAAGACTTTCATAATGGACTGTCACTGACAGAAAGCATCGTTTGATAAGTTTGTCGTAGGCACTAAGTAGACGAAAGACTTGACAAAATAAAAAAAACGTGAAAATACGGATCTATTTATATATATATATATATACATTACATTAAATATATAAATAAATAAATAACGTTTCACACTCATAGCCCCACAGTAGGGCAGTTATATCCTGTGTCGTGGGTGCCATGGACACACACAAAGACACAAACACCCAGACCAAGAACAGAAATTTAAATTCATCATTCAAATTTCTGTTTCGCCGGGAATCGAACCCGGGACCCTCCGATCGGCAGTCCGGCATGGTAACGATTACGCCACGCGGGTCGTCAAAAAAAATGAACCTGTATATAAATAGAAAATCTTTATCCTTAAAGTAATTTTCCGTAAACTTACCAAATGATAACTAACAGATGAACCCAGGTTAAATAGAAACCACAAGAAGCCTCAGACCTGCTCCGCAAACTAGATTCAAAACAATACCCACACACTATCCTTATTATCATTTAGTTTACAAGACCAAGATTGTAAACAAATGTAAAAAGGACGGGCAAAGACGAGAAGAACGACGTCACGAAGCTGCATAAAAAGCCGCATATTCACAGATGCCCTATTGAACTTTCATACTTTACTTAATATAAGTTTAAGTCCATGTCATTTAGGTTGATTGTTGGACTTCCTTTTAATTTGTCTTTAACTAATAATAATGTTCTTTACTGTAAAATATAAAAGTATTTACTTTTGACCGTGGCCCGCAATAATTTCATGAATTTTCTTTACTAGGTATGTACCCGTCTGTAAACGGAGCCGTCGTTATTATTAATACGACGGCTACTAGTAGCGCCACCTAGTAAGAACCCAAACAGGTAGAATACTAAAAGTATTGCTACTCATCAATAGATGGCTCTAGAGTGTATATAGCACCCATAGACAAAATTAATTTATTTATAATAAAGTACATTGAATAGATTAATTAATTTGCTATCGGTAACGTTATAATTAAAGTAAAACATAGCCCACAATATTTATTTATCTTTGTTATAATAGTATCAACTTTGCAGCTTCTAATGAGATTTTTTGGGCCATATTATTATGTCATTCTTGAGACTTCAAGTTCTTTTTTAAATTAATGAGACTTATACGTTTATTAATAGTTTTAAAATATTATGAAAACTACACAAAAAAATATCCAGTACATTATTTTTATCCGCACCTTTTATCAACATGTAAGAACGCTTAGTCTAAAAGTATCACTACTTCCTACTAGATGGCGCTAGTACATTGAAGTGCACCAGTCGAAATTAATTATTACTCCTTACACTAGATGGCACTTCATTTCTTACTCGTAGATCAATTTTGAAATTTATTTTAAACTAGCTGTTCCCCGCGGTATCTGCCGCGTTATTTTTTTTAAGTATCCTATTTTACTTTTGATAACTCCAAGAATAGAAGCGCGCATGGCTCGGCGGCTAGCGTAGAACGCAAGCGGTCTATGCAGTTAAGCCAAACGGGCGCGGTCGGGTGTGAGATGGGTGACCGCTAGTGGCAAAAAATTTCATGCGCGTTTCCGTGCTTCGGAGGGCACGTTAAGCCGTCGGTCCCGGTTGTTGTCAATAGATAGTTGGCCACTAACCCGCATCTCCACCAACCCGCATTGGAGCAGCGTGGTGGAGAAAGCTCCAGGCCTCCCCAATAATGGGGAGAGACCCGTGCCCAGCATTGGGACGCAAAAAGGGTTGCAGCCAACTCCAAGAATATATATGTACAAAGTCTCATGATGATCGGTTGAGTATCTAGTTTTCGCGTGGAAGAGTACCTAACAAATTAACAACTTTCGCATTTTTAATATTAGTAGGATGTTACTATTAGAAAGTTAATAAATACGGGTAAAAAACGAAATAAACTTACTTCTTTCCGTCGAATACAAAATAAGGTCTATCCAACATTCCTTTATAACAATTTCACAATTTCAAATTACTATTTGAAATTACTATGCGATGTCATTTATTTGGAAAACGACTTTTCATATAAAAGGGTTTAGCTGATTTTAAACTATTAAATTATATTTTTTTTGCTTTTAATTTTTTTGTATTGGCTGGCTGCAACCCTTTTTGCGTCCCATTGCTGGGCATGGGTCTCTCCCCATTAATGGGGTTAGAGGCCAACCCGATGTCGGATATTTTCAAACCGCGCACAAGGCTTCCGACAAGGTTATACGACTATTATCTATTGACAACAACCGGGATCCACGGCTTAACGTGCTCTTCGAAGCACGGACACGCACATGAAATATTTTACCATTAGCGGTCACCTATCTCACATCCGACTGCGCCCGTTTGGCTCAGCTGCGTAGGTCGTTTGCGTTCTACGCTAGCCACCGGGCCCTGCACTAGCATTTTTGGTGTTGCACCTTTTTAACGTGATTTTATAACTCGTTGTTCAATGAGTATCAATGGGTACACCCACCACGATGATGGTTGGGGACACTGGGTCACCTCATCATCCCTTACTGTAAATAGTTACTTCTCAAGGAATGATTTTCCAAAAACACTGCAACAAACGTCTCATTTTTATTAGAGAATCCTATACCTAACATTTACCCCCAACTCCCAAAATTAGGGACAAGATTTTCGCTAACTTTCGTTTCCGAAATCTAGAAAATCTGAAACATAAGTCCGTATTTATAGCTAAACCATGATTTTATGTAAAACCAATGGTGTCAATCACTCCATATGAAAGGGGATGGAAGTTTGTATGACATTCTCTCCGATTAGCTGCTGATGTACAAGAAATACACCCCAAAAAGAAAGAAAAGATAAATGCAATAAATGATACTGCCAAAAGAAACCTACAAAAGAAAAAATCCCACAAAAATTTTTCATGTATATTATTGCCAAGACGAGTGCCTATAACTTACCCTGTGAGAAAAATATCAGATCTCATGTAGAGTCAAGTTTCTGAATCGACATACCTTAACTCTACTCTAGTCCTCACTTGAAGAATTTCATCTTAAGTTCTAAAGTTCTTTCTAAATTCAAAGGTTGGTCTTGAATTATGATGACACAATATGAGACATAAAATGAGTTTTTAGAGTTTTATAAGTCTGTCTGTATGTTTCTACAAGCAAAAAGCAAAATAATTAAAACCCAAGCAATCTCCCGAATATATTTGCAATGGTAAAGTAATGTTCCTTTCAACATGGGGGAAACCGCATGGCACAATAAGGTAACTCATAGTCTCACAGTAGGGTAGATATACCCTGGATATATCGTGGGTACTATGGATACACACAATGACAGAAACACAAACACCCAGACCGAGAACAGAAATTTAAACTCGTCATTCAAATTTCTGTTTCGCCGGGAATCGAACCTGGGACCCTTCGATTGGTAGTCCGGAATGGTAACCATTGCGCCACGCAGTTCGTAAACAACAAGTTTTGTGGTGTAAACTAAACTAAACTATGGCAGCTATCATCGACATGTCATTGTAGAAAACAATAAAAATCACCGAATCGGAAAATAAAAACCTACTAGTGAATAAGTATCTATATTGTATATTACCTAGTACCGGCTAACTACAGAAAATGAACCCTAAATAAAATACCTTCTGCAATAAACATACTGCGATTTTAAAGGTAGGCGTTGTTATCTACGTCTGTTTCTTCATACAATTATTATTTATTCATTGACCAGTTATCCATGAAAAACAGGTTAGTGACGTTTTTTCTGTAATTTTTATACACGCTCTGATTATTAGGACCTAAAACTACATTGTTGAACATAATAATATATTTGGTTAAAATACTTTTATCAATGGGCACAACATTAATTGATAATGTATTTTTCAAAAATCAATATTGCGTTTTCATTTCACTTTCCTTACAAAATTTGGTTCCGTCTTCTTCATCAGGCGTACAATTAAAATAGCGGAACATACATAACAGGATAGATTCCTACTAAAAGTACTAAATGGGTAAGATGCCGCGTTACATTTCGACCTGAAGAGACATAGGCTCGCTCTGCGTGTTTTACCGACTTTACTATGGTGAGTGCTCCGAGGAACTTTTCAAATTGATGCCTACATCACCATTCCATGATTATACCTCCAGACGAAGGTGAAAGTTCCACCGACACCATCTGGACTCGTGGCGATCCTCCACAGTCCGCTATGCACGCTCCTTTTTACCACGGACGTGTAGGTTATGGGACAACCTTCCAACTGAGGCATTCCCAGTGAACTATAACATGGGGTTCTCCAAGAATGCTGTAAAAAAAGCTCTCCTCCAAAGCCGGCAATGCTCGGGTGGCTCCCCTGGGGTTGTCCGTGTCCATAGGCGACGGTGATCGCTTAACACCACGCGGCCGGTCTGCCTTTGTTTATTTATTTAAAAAAACTTCAGGAAAGTTGCCCTCGCGAATCAATGATAGAAGATTTTTATTTTTATGTCATTAGCTAATATTATTTTTAATAACAGTCAACTTCCAACATCCATCCGCTCTCTTGATGTCCTGGTATACTTATTATTATAAGTTAACTAGCCCTAAATGTGGCCAAATTGTACGATCGTGCTTTCTTTAAATACGACTGTTCTCCATAACTTTTTCTGATCGTCAGTTTGACTGCTGAAACACCAAGTATGTATGTATGTATGTATGTATGTACGTATGTATGTATGTATCTTGTTCTCTAGCTAAGAGACTTTCAGCCGGTGGGGACTAATGGTAAAAGGTCATCGTAAAAAGCATTTCTTTCCCTTAGTTCTCCAAAGGTATTTCCTAGGCTTCTACCAGGCTGCGGCATTTATTCCATTTCCTTTGTATCCAGTTTTTTAACTTTGTGAGTTAATAGAAAATAATCTCTGAATCTCCTGAAACTTATTTTATATAATGTTTATACACTGAAATGAATGTCAAACCTTATTCTTGGAAATAAAGCGATTTCATTGATCGAACGATTTCGTTAATTCTTCACTAATAGAAAGCTACATTATTGTTAAGAAAATTGCAATTACCCATAGCACCATATTTTTCCTACAAGTGCTTACTAAAGTTTATTCGATTATTGGGCGTGCGTGTGAGGAAACTTTCAATAATACATTAAATTATGTGGTACCTACTTGATAAAAGCATCTAATAACTATTCTGTAACAACGTTTGCAAGGATATACGAGTAATATCAACTAAATAAGTCATTATGACTAATTATCGGGTGAAGTCGAATTGTCGTAAAATTATTATTGCAAAATGAATACTTTTGAGTAATGGTTTCATATTTAACGTTTATTATGTACCTGTTATTGTACCTATTATATTAAAAGTTAGGACGAGTAAAACAGTTATGAAAAATATTGTTATAATAGCTTGCTGGTAAAATTCAGAATGAAACTTGGCTTGAAATTGGGCGTCAATAAATTTCCGCAGAATATTCACTGTACAGTATCTAATAATAACGCGTTTAAAGCCACTGGGCCTAGGCACACCTAGTTCTTTATAAAAAGGGTTTTCGTTTTTTTTCAACCTTTTTTATGTCCCACTGCTGGGCAGAGGTCTCCTCTCACAAGTGAAAGGGATTTAGGCCATAGTCCACCACGCTGGCCAAGTGCGGTTTGGTGAACGTCATGCTTTCGAGAAATTATGAATTTCTCTCAGGCATGCACGGCGATGGAGAACATCGTAATTAATTAAATATCACGATATTTTCCTTCACCGTGGAGCAGCGATAAATGCGCACATTACAATTTTTTTTGTCAGAGGTGCGCGCCGAGGATTTGAACCCGGGATCGGTCGCGTAGAAGACCGCGTCTGTTACCACTCGGCCATCGCTGCTCCATAAAAAGGGTTTTCGTTAGTAATGCTTTTGTCATTAATTTTTATATAGGTAATAAGTATCTAACAAAACATTATTTTTGGAACATGCATTTTGTGCCCTTTTTCCCCATCCTTTTTATGTCCCACTGCTGCAATGGTCACAGGTCTCCTCTAACAAGTCAGAGCGATTTTAGGCCATAGTCCACCTGGCCTAGTGCGGATTGGTGATCAATTGATTTTGTGACCTTAATAGTAAGTAATTTATTTCGAATGGGCACTGGCTCTACATTTAGGACATTTAGTTTGCTTTTTGGCGGTGAGTAATTTTTATGTAAATTGGTTTTATTACACGCTTTTTCAGATAACTATAGTTTGCCCAATGGTCGAAATTCAACCTTATATATACTAATATATAAAGCTGAAGAGTTTGTTTGTTTGATCGCGCTAATCTCACGAACTACCGGTTCGAATTGAAAAAATATTTTTGTGTTAAATAGTCCATTTATTGAGGAAGACTATAGGTTATATAACATCATGATATGACTAGCGGCCGCCCACGACTTTATCCGCGTGGACTTTAGTCATAGCATGATTTTATATAGCCCATTCCCAATAAATGGATTATTCAACAAAAATTTTTTTTTCTTTTCGAACCAATATTTCCTGAGATTAATGCGTTCAAACAAAAACAAACGTCCACGCGACGAAGTCGCGGATTGCCGCTACCTAAAATACGTTTACGTACGTATTTTGTATTTGGTACGTGAAGTACGTTACTCATACTACGTACTTTTTCTGATTCGTCTGTTTAGGAAAACAGAGTGTTTTCTTAGTTGATTATTTGTGTTCTAAAACAAAATACAAAATGGCTTTCTTCAAATCTCGACCCGACTTTCGGTACTTAGCTGTACAGTACAAAGTACAAAAAGCACAATAATGCCAACCATTACAAATTACTATCTAAAAAAGGAAGTACATGATACTATAGGCGTACCGAGAGGGGGCAAGGGGGAGCAGCTGAGGGGGGGCAAGGACCCTGGATCAATGTTCAGATTCAGAGATTCAATTATCCCAAAAGATCTCCAAAACGAAAAAGAAACCTATAAAGAATAAGCTACTGTATATATGCTACCTCCTGCTGTTTCCTTTGTAAATTTTATATTTTGTGTGCATGTCTTTTGTAACGTGGAATGCTTTACGCGCGGTACTCACCTTAAAAAAATTGCCCCTGACCAAGAACCTAAAAATTTGCCCCCCCCCCCCTAACCAAGAACCAGGGTACGCTTGCCCCCCATTGTACCTTGCTTGTACAAGAAGAACATTCCATCCAGTTTAACAGATCTATTACGACCTAAAACAATATAGGCATTTAACTTTTACCTTCTTTAGACACTTAGGACCTAAAAATATCGAAAATTTAATCAGAACCAACTTTTTACTGAGCACGACATTCCTTAACTTTGTTAACTCACGACCATAAATAGTGTCACAACTATACAAATTATTAAATACAATTGTAAAACTCTCGATTCAAATGCTTTACAAGGACAGTTGGCATGAACTGTGATAAGCCATAGTATCGAAAAAAAGTTAGCGCTGTTGTAATTTGAACACGATGGAAAGCCACCGGGGTCAGCTAAGTTGGAGGATTTCAAACAGATTTCTTATGGTCCACTCTTAGTTGACCTCCGTTTACGAAGTTGCTTCATATAAGTGTTTTCAATATTTTTAGTATCGTCCCTACAACTCTTCCATAGCCAGAAAAAATAACAAACATAAAAAACAGTTTAAAAAAGGGAGATTATTGTTCATAACTTTCCTATTAGTTAAAATGACTGATGTTAGCAATGATGGTCCTTATGGGCTACAATTATTTCTTCAATGAATGGATCCACTAGCGGATCCAGGGTGGTTGCTAGGGGGTTCAAGCCTCCCCCGTCTCCCCCTAAAAACCATTCATGTTCACCCTTGACAAACCTCTAATTCCTCCAAACTATAGTCCAGCCCCTCCCAAACCAGGCGCTTTCCGAGTTCACGTCATCATCAGCAAAAGTTGACAAATTTTTTGACCTCCTCCAAAACGAAAAATAGGTAGTTCGACAGAATTTAGAACCAGAACTAAAACAAAAAAGCTTGCATTATTTTAAAGTATTTTAAAATTTCATGGATATGTATCGAGATACTTTTCAATTGCATTGAAAGTTTCCACAAATAATCTAATAGAAATTCATGTTTTGATGGTTTCCTTCCGTAACAGTCACATTCGTTTAAAAAGCATAGCTTACATTACTTTTTATTAGCGCGTTAAACGTGCGTGGTAAACATCGATAAATAGTCGTGAACGATTAAAAGAAGTTAAAAAGCATATCAATTTACAACAAAGATCCATTATTACAACAAAACGCAGGCGCGTGCTCTATGCGGGTGCAATCATTGACAATGAACAAATATTTGCGTAGAAATTCAGATTCATACTTCCCTTAAAAGCACGACTGCTGTAATATAATCCTTTGAGAAGAGCTTAGCTGCACCCCTTTTTGTGTCCCACTACTCTCTTCTCTCTCTCCTCATTATTGGGGACGCCTAGAGCAGGCGCAGTCGCAGCCTTCAATTTTGGGGGGCGTCGCCTTGAAATTTGGGGGGGGGGGTCATTAAGAAATTTGGAGGAAGCGGTGTCCCAAATTGGCTTGTTTGATGACACGCATGACTGATGGATTTTGGGGAGGGGGGGGGGTCATGTCCCCTGTGACCCCCCTCCCGGGACTGCGCATGGCCTAGAGCTTACTCCACCACGCTGCTCCAATGCAGGTTGGTGGAGATGCAAGTTAGTGGCCAACCCGCCATGCATAGTACAAGAAAAGCTTAGATAGTGAATAACTAAGTCGTTCAACTTTAGACTTTTCATCCCGCTTTTAAATCTGTACACTTACTAAATTTCTAAAAACTACACAGTCAATCCCATATGGTCTGTGTAGTTTTTAGTACCTATTCAGTTACTCAGCTTATGTATTAATATATAATATCTAATATATCGGCAATATCTGAAAACAACACATGTGTAATGTTTTAAATTAGTGTTTTGAATTAGACGAAATACACATTAAAGTTAAGCGTGATAAGAAGTCGTAGCTCTACTCTATGCGATACAGTCTCGAAGCCGCAATATTGTGCCGGCGCATATACCAGCTGATAGAAAGTCCAAACCAACAGTTCAGTTGTTGACAGGTCGCGGGAAGCAACAGACGTCGAACGTGACGCAAATGTTACCGGTTGCACGCGGGAAATAGTTGCGTCCATTTCGTGAATTAAAATTCAAAAACTTTGCTGAATATCCGATTGGTATAACTTGCAGACTAAAAATGGGTGTCAGTGCAAGGATTGTCTTCTTGTTCCTTTTTGTTTCTGTAGCAACTGCTATTCCCACGGGCTCCACCAGGACTGCTAAGATCGATGGTATGTATTTCTACAAATAAAAAAAATATAGAATAATCCTTACTAATATTAAGACCATTATTAGTGAAAAACATAACATTACTGCAACATAATTACAAAAATTATTAAAAACTTAATAACATAAACGATAATAATGTTTTTTGAAAACTTCAACATTATTATCGTTCGTAATAGAAATAAAAGGCTTTAGCCCAAGCAGTCGTTACAAAAAAATAACTTATGCAAGGGAGTTCACAGTTCGAAACTGTTGCAAAAGCGGTGCAAACTTTATGGGCAATTTCATGGCAAATGAAATTATTTGCGCCTAAGGGTGACAATGACCCACTAAGAGTAACAGACGTCATGGTTCGACGGGTGGCAATAAAATGTGAATTTACTGCAAAACAAATACAATCTTTTTCAACATTAAAATGCAGAGCAGCCGACAACCTGCACGTCAAGAATATACAAGTTTCGTAAAACAATTTCCAGCAAGAATTAGTTTGGCAAAATTGCAATTTTTACGCAACGTGTTCTGTAACCAGCATTGACCAGAATAGTAACCCTTTAACCCAAGATGAAACGATCATAATACTTTAAACTTGCACTGATCGTAAAAAAACTAAATAGATCTTGCACAAAAATGTCGGAACATCATTTCTTGAGTCGTGTCTCAATCCTCCGGAAAGAACGCTATTGCGTTTGAAATAATAACAAGGATTTTGCAAACCTTTTGTTACAGTGCATTTTTGTCTTTCTATTGTTTATCTAATTCCCATAAATAAATGGAGTCCTAGAGTATAGCATTATGAAGAAATGTGATCACCTACGTCGCACGGAACTACTTGCACGTACATTTACAAAATGTTCAAGATATTTTCAGTTACAACTGTTTCTGATATTTAAAAATAATTATCTACAAGTCTAATGCCTTTTTAGATGAAGACGTTCTTGAAGTATTAGGCTAACACTATACTAACCAATTTAGGACATTGCAATCTGCAGATTGCCTTGCAAGGCTGCAAACAAAAATTCAAAGATTGCTGAGACTGACCTAGCTCGATTAACCGTTTTTACTAGCACAGCAATCTGATTTCTTACATCTGAGTCTGGCACTTTTAATTCAGTTATTTTGTCAGCATTTCGTGGGATTACAGTCAAATTATGATCAACAAGAAATGATTCTTGTTTAATCCGTCCACCGAACAATGAAACAACAAGGGTCATCAAATCGTTGCTTAAGTTGATTTTCTTTATCCAAGGTTTTATTCCAATTCTAATATTGCCTAATTGTTGTAACCTGCTGTCGGCTGACAATGGAGTTAGCTATTTAAAGCTAATGCTTAGAACTGAACAGTTTTTCATCACCATTGTTTAAAGTGTCGTTACGGAACGGAACCATTCACTTCCGAGGAACTCGCTTCTCTTGTGCAATCCACGTGAGACAGTTCGCGGGTTAACCCCATATGTTTTGTTAACCTCGTTCTGACTCGTATTGTCTTTAGCGACTGTTTCACTACAATGACATATTAATGGATAGTTAACTTCAAAAACAAAGTAACTTTATTTAAAGCAATATTTTATGTTTTATACTTTCGCGATTTTAATTAGACACTACTTCTTTTTTGAAGTGTCAGTTCGTGCCATGATTGCTATTTTATTTACAATCAAGGTTTGTTTGGTGAATTGAGCATTGATACCAATTCTTGGGTAACTATATATATTTTACACAAAACTCATAGGTCTCAAACCCATAATTCTTATTTTAGAAAATTTAGACCTAAATGACAAAAATATTGAAAAATTATCATTGTCATTGTCACCATTCTGACAAATATTATTTCTGAAAACAGCAGACCACATTTTACCAGAAATTATGTCTTTAAAGCAAAAACACAACCATTGTGTGCTTAATGTAGATATGTTTTGTCATAAAAAGCAAACATCAAGTTCTTAGGTAATCGTATTACAAATCTCCAACTGCAGAAAATTCCTTATTTATCTTCGAAGCATTAATTTAAGGAAAAGGTGTTTCTAATTTATTAAGCATGCGTTTTTTAAGACGATAAACTTGAATTTTACCTTTTACCGGGTATTGGCATTCGTCAGGGTTCAACATCCTTGACTGATCCCGACTCTCCAATATTGACAGTGCGCCAGACATTTACGATCTTTACTCAACGTAAGGGCCCTTAGCGAGAGAATGCAATATTCTAAATTTGGTAAGCAAAATGTGGGCGCAGTTATGTTATCATGTTATCCTTGTACGCTGTAAAAATGTTTTTAATATAAGTAATCTCGAGATTATAATGAGATACGAGGAACGTCGAAGTTTGAGATAAAGGCTTTGGCAAAAGTTGCAAGCATTTGAAAATTGATTATTTTTTATTTGTACCTCAATCATGGCCATATTAAATTATAAACAAAACAGAAAGGTGTATAGAACCTTACAATGGAACTATAGAAATTATGTTTATCAATAAGAGGTATGCCGTAGATAGTAGAGTTTAGGAAAACGGTATTTACGTTTTTTTATCACATACTTTAAACAAACTGCTCAGTTCTTAACGAAAAAAGTTTTTCATGAGGTATATTAATTTTAATACGAAGTATCATAATAATAATATTTTTTATCATAGTCAACATAAATTAGATTACCTACCTATTCATTACCTATTGTTGGAATATCACGTACGTAAACAAAAAACTATCATGACCGTGTGAACAGGTGATTCATAAATTATGTAAATTATATTAATAACTTACATATGCATTTCCCGATATGACACGTACGTTGCATTTTATCAGCATTCAAAATCAAATGTTTATTTATAAAGCAATGTACGTTGATGTAATGATTGCTAATAACTTAACTTTGTAATATCAGTTGTAAGAAAAGGCAACTGTTGTTCAAAAACTGCGGTACGTATTTGTAATATTGATTACACGTTTCATCACACAATTACAGGTTACAATAGCTTATCGTACAGTACATTGATTACATTCCGTTATGTCACCCCTTAGTGTCTCAATCTGTATGGCGGTGGTCATTTTTCGGCATACGAGGGTCAGAGGGTCCTGTAATGCAGTTGAGTATAGAAAATGATAAAATCAAATGTACGGAATACATAAGTTGAAATCTCGATGATCCGTTAAGATTATTCTTATCGGATCTTAAAATAAATATTTTTAGTTAATTTTAATTAATAATATTGTATGCCAGAACATGGTAGACTGTTTAAAACTCCAATTATAATTTTAAACATCTTATTCTATGTATGTAAACAGTCAACAATAAAGTATTTTCATTTAATTTCATTTCATTTCATTTCGTAACGAAAATTAAAAAACATGTATAATAGAATGGAATAAGCAACTAAAAATGGAGAACTTTTATAGTTTTCACTATAATCTACGGAAAGCACGTAACTAGGTAGATATAGTGGCATAAAAATTGTATTCAACAAATTCTAAATTAAATTTACTTTTCTAAATACTAGTTACCAAGTCCAATACCATCTACACAAAACAGTTAAATAACTTCATAAGCATTACAAATAACACCAAAGTCTACTAAATGTTGAGAAAACTTACAGTATTTCACGAGTTCGTGAGCAGGAGGAGTGGCCAACAATGATAATAAATTAATTATATAATTTATAGTAATTTTAATAAAAACAACTGTGACTCAGCTATCTGGTATGTTTATATTGCTGAATGTTGTAGGCGACGAGATATTCGCTTTAAGTATTGGACTATTTCATGACAACTATATTTACCTAAGTACCAATTTAAATGTAATTGTTCTATAAAATATTATAATTCATTCATAATTCACCGCTCCTTCGCGGTAGCGCTTTTTTCTACAGATCTTAAGTGCACCCGATTGAAGGGTAGTCTGTTTCTTTTGCCGATACGTGGCTATTCGAGGACCTCAATCCTCCAACGGTTATCACTTCTCCTATAAGTGAACAATATCAATTCCCCTATTTTTTTAATAGCATAGCATTTTTTATAGAATATGGCCACATTGATATTACAGCTTGCATTGCTAGGGGAAGCGAGCGAATTTTGAAAGGTATGTCTAACTTTTGATAACTGAATTAGATTTGTGAATTACAGCTTACATCACAACACCAACAACAAAAGTAACATAGAACGTTGTACGTATAATCTTAACATCTATCACTTATATTGAAAGCTCATTTTTAACGAAGGCATACTATTAGTTTTAGTAATTACTCGCATCTGTGAGCAGGTGGAAGTGGGTTGATAGTGTCGCACACAATTAGCTGTCACGGGTGTCCATTATCGACCCATAGCCACTCTGTTATCTTCTTAAATATATAATGTACTTTTTTTAAAGAGTGCTTCTGGGAGTTTTTTTCCGCCGCCTTTTTTCTCTCAGCTCAACATCTAGCCCAAACGCGCACCTAAAGGCAATGACCGGGATAAAGTGACATTCATTAAGCGAATATTTTGTATTCGTAATATGAAATAAATATTTTTCTTTCTTTCTTTCTTTCTTTCTATTAAAAAGTTATCTTAACACATAAAAATGTTAGCTAGCGAGAAACTTGAGCACTTTCGAAGACGAAGATGAAGACACAAGTTTGCATGTTTACCGCGATAAAACCCCATTTGTTATAGCGCCCAAGTTCCAGGGCACCGCGTTCACCGTCCGTGAAAGTGTCGTTATCTTGGGAGTTGACATTACGAGTAAAGTGCAGTACCGGAGTCATTTGGAGTACAAAGCCAAATAGGCATCCAAAAAACTTGGTGTCTTCAACAGAGCGAGGCAGTACTATACTGCGGGGCAACTCCTGACGCTGTATAAAGCCCAGGTCAGACCTCACATGGAGTACTGCTCCCATCTCTGGGCACCAAAATACCAGCTATACCCATTTGACTCTGTTGAAAAGCGCGCAGTCCGAATCGTCAACGACCCAAGATTGACTGACAGGCTAGAACCGCTCAGCTTGCGAAGAGACATAGGCTCGCTCTGCGTGTTCCTACTTCTTACTTGTGGCTTTACTATGGCGAGTGCTCCGAGGAACTCTTCAAATTGATGCCTACATCATCATTCCATGATGATACCACCAGAGGAAGGTTAAAGTTCCACCAGTACCATCTGTAATCGTGGTGGTCCTCCAAATTCCGCTTTGCACGGACCTTTATACCACGGTATTTTTAGTGGACTATGACATGGGGTTCTTCAAGAAAGCCGTTAAAAAAAAGCTCTCTTCCTGGGGTTGCCCGTGTCCATAGGGCGACTGTGATCGTCTAACACCACGCGGCCCGTCTGCCTATTTGTTCGGTTTATTTATAAAAAAAATATTTAAGTACTATTTTGATGTTACTAAATAAGTAGTTCAGCTTATGAAGCGCAAATACTTGTAATATGAGGCAACAGTTTTCCGTGCATATATGTACCTACTCCCAAGTACGTTCACGTTATCGAAACCGGTCTAGCATCTTTCTAAGGCATATTTCAAATTGCAGATCAGGAAATCCTTTTATAGCTGTGTGTTTATCTAAAGTGCGTCGAACTCTATTATAAACATAATTTATTGTGATATCCGAATGACCGCGTGAATCAAATCAAGCAAAACCTGTATTATTAAGACAATGAAGATTGTAATTCATTTAAATCCATTAATTTCATCTCATATTTTCGATGTGTTGTTACTAACTTTTATCTTATTTGTTTTGAAGAAAATGGATTTATATTTTCAAAGTCAGAGTAAAAATATGTAACATAAAATATGCTTCTGAAACAGGAAACAATAAACTTTTTTCAATTTGTTCATTTTAATTATTATTCCCTATCCACCGTAGCCTTTACGAAACTTATTTTATCAACGGAAATGATTTTATTATATAAAGTGTATTCATATGTACCTAAGTATGCAGTAAATGGCTGGTCTAAGCGGCGATGGCCGTGTGGTAAGGACTGCGGTCTCCGACGCGGGAGATGCCGGGTTCAAATCATCGGCGCGTACCTCTTACAAAAGAAAGTACTGTGCACATTTCATCGCTGCTCCACGGTGATGGAAAATATTGAGATATTTAATTGATTACGATGTTTACCATCGCCGTTCATGCCTGAGAGAAACTATTAATTTCTCGAAGGTATGATGTCCACCAAGCCGCACTAAGCCCGGGTGGTGGACTATAGCCTAAATCCCTCTCACTTGTTAGAGGCGACCTAGGGCCAGCAGTGGAGTCCCTGTAGCTTCGGGATTAAGAATAGAGCTACGGTATCCCCTGCCTGATCGTAAGAGGCGACTAAAAAGGGGGCTTCCGGGGTTGTGGACGGTGTGAGTGGGAGCTCGATCCGTCCAACCAGCAGCCCCGGGAAGGGCGGCGATGTGTGCGTGGCCGCATGTCGCCGTAAGCATCGGAAGGTGCAGGAGAGTTCAGCTGCTCTCCCGAAGATGGGCCCGTTCTGGGGCGTCGCGCGTGGAGGACACCGGTGCGTTCCGCCGGAGATCCCGGAGTCCTCCCCAAGCGCAGTGGCAGCCACCGAGGGGGTTTTAGTGCGGTCAAATCCCACATAACCCGGTACTCTCTCCCAAGGTGCCGGGTACCTTTTGAAGGTTTCCCCCCCGATAACAAAAAAAGGCCAGCAGTGGGATATAAAAAGGTTGGAAAAAAAGTAGTACATATAGCATACAAATACAGTTCAACCTTCTTAATAAAACAACATAATATTATAAGTCATCCAAATAACACATATGTATTCGTACATACATAGGTACATAGATAAGTAAAGTCGCCAATGGCATCTTTCGTTGCGTATTTCCTGGTCCCTTATAGGATCTAGTCAGGTTGATATAACGCACTTACATACTAGTGGCATATAACTGGTTATTCACATTCATAACATAGACTCATTTCTTGTTTGTCGCGGGTTGCAAAACCTTTTTTTTTTTTGTTTCGCCTACCAAAGTCACTCCCCAATACACAAACTTTGATTTTGGATCGCGGGACAAAACTCGTTCGTTTTGACAGTTTGCGAAACTGACGTTAAGCAAATTGACAGTGTTGGACAGATAGTATATTGTGTAGCAAGGGGTGAAACAAGACCATTTCTGACGAGGGCTGTCATCGCCCTGGTCTGAAATCGTCTATTTTTCATCCCGAGCCACACACTGTATTTTTCATATCACATGTAATGAAACAACGAGTTTTGATTTCTGTAGCCAGTCAGTTCCATTACATGTGATATGAAAAAGATATGTCTTTTATTATTTAATGTGGAAACCTAAATAATTGATATTCGATACTTCATAATAATGTTGTACAAATAGGTAGCCTGTCTGAGATTTATAACGACAAATTGTTATTTTATTATCCGCTGTCACGAAATAGCTTAAACATTAACATCACTTAGAGTAAAATGCTCTAGACATCAATGATCGCTGACGCTAATGTCTTAATGTTATCTTTATAGCTGACATGTCAGTTCATCAATCATGATTGCATAACACCGTTTATATGTAGAATAATTTGTGAAATAAAAGCACTCAAATGCTGCTTTTATTTCACAAATTATTCTGCAGTGATTTCGATATTATATTTCCTATTTAATTACATAAGTAAAATATTTACTTTATTATATTGTCATAAGTTAATCTTTAATATTTTATTTGACAATAAAATAATATAAACTCCTAAGGATGATAAAGACACATTAATTACCCCTTTCAATAGATTTGTTGTAGGTACTTTAAGAATCTCCTAAATGAAGGTAGATCTGGCTATGAGTCTGCCATACGATTCTTCATTTACTTATAACTTTAATTAATGTTTTTGCTAATGTTTATGTTTTTAAGTACTTTGCTTACTTTACTCTACTTTACTTTTTTACTTTACTTTACTTTACTTTACTTTACTTTACTTTACTTTACCTTACCTTACCTTACCTTACCTTACCTTACCTTACCTTACCTTACCTTACCTTACTTTACTTTACTTTACTGCTTGATCATTTCTTTTATACTTTAAGGCAGGACAAAGTCTGCTGAGTTAATATAAAACATTATGATTTTTTTACTCATCTCTTTTTAAAATTTTTGTTAAAAGAAGCTATTTCATCTACTCCCATTTTCATTTTGCAGTTTATGAATACTGACTCTGTAAATTGTATTTCCTTAATTATATGCGAGAGTTATAAATTTAATAATGTTGCTTTATCATTTATGATTAAGAGGTACAATGTTCATTTCACCTTATTTATACCCCTAAGAAAATATCAAGACATAATATATCAATTATTAAGGTCCAATTTATTAAAAAACCAAAACATCACTCAAATTATGCAGCTCCGTCTAAATAAACTGCAGATCATACATAAACCTGATTGACCAGAAACGTACTGCATATTCAAAACACTCGATATACTTGAGAATGATGAGTTTAATTTAGCAACATTAAAACGAACTTACTCTTCTCAATAAAATAAAGTTTTATTGCATCGTTAAAAGGTAAGTTTACAGGTTTTGACGAGTGCCCTCTAACTAAAGGGTTAACAGTCAACACACAGGTCATTGCCTCCACACAACCCAAGGTAAAGTGAAAGTGAACACAATCGAAAGTTACAAATCAAACTTTAAATAGGTACTTTCTTCTGTTCGTAAAAATAGCTGAATTTGACTTCAAATGTATAAAAAATAAAAGCAATCAATAAAATCGATCAGTCGTAACTCCGGTTCTTCTTCCATAAGGAAATGTGTTTGTAAACTTTAACGCAAATTTTAATGTATTAAGACCTATAATAAATTTTTGTTACACCTAAATATAGAGTTCGTCGAACAGTGATATAACAGGACATTTAAATATCGTAAACGAACCCATTTAAATATTCCTTCCTTTTAATTTTAATCCAATGCATTTGTTAAAATATTGATGTATAAGAAAAAAGAAATTAAAAATTTAACGACGCAGTCCTGCTTACTTAGGTACCTTACATGTTTGTCATGCAATTTAAAATAATGCAGCAACGTCAAATCTCTCTTGAGTGACTTTTAAACAAATTAAATTAAAAACCATAACCCTTAACTCAGTGTAACTAATCAGTAACCACGCAGTAACGTGCCCAACAAAATTCCTAAAAAGCTGTCAATAATATGATGCCGTGCTAAATTTTTCCCATCTCTTTGGTAGTACATGGTTGATGCGGTACTTACTCCATCAATTAAACCATTAAACAAAAACATTATAGTCCAAAAGTAATGTAGCGAGTTTACAGGGCTTTATTTTGACTCGTAAATAGGTACCTACACTTTCGTGATAGATAGTCGTAGTTATACAACATATAACTACTATACCTACTACTTGCCAGCATTAAAGTACCCATACGTAAAAGAATGTTTGGCCGCAACCCTTTTTGCGTCCCACTGCTGGGCACAGGTCTCTCCCCATTATTGGGGAAGCCTGGAGCTTACTTCACCACGCTGCTCCAATGCGGGTTGGTGGAGTAGTGGAAAAGTATGTTTACTTTACCAATACTTTTTTAAATACAATATTAAAAATCAATTAAACATTGGATCCGCATACAATTTAAATACGTCTGAGTATCTGCAAAAGTTAATTACACTGACTAAAATATGAATCGTAAATTTCTGATTTCAAACTTCCGATTGGCATGTGAAATATTGCAGGTAAGCAGTTCCTCGTTATTACAGAATGGAAAATATAAATATACGATGTACCTAATCAAAATAAAAACTATTTTAAAGCATATTATTTTGATTGCTCTCAAATGTTATTTAAGAAGACGGTTATGAGTCAAGATGACACATACCCACAATAAAAAAGAGCTTCTTTCTGCTTGTATTGTGACATACTTATGTATTTTGAAGAAGTAGTAAAGGAAAATTAATAATTGTTTGATTGTTTGATACTTTCATCGTTTCTTACGTTGAGTCACTTACCTATTCAATTATACCTGTGACGTCGTAATAGGTGGTCCTGATTTCCCGTTTTTTTTTTTTTTTTTTTGAAAAAGTTGTATTTTGTACCTACAAAATCTTTTAAAAATTATTTACTTTGAATACGTTAATGGTACAAGTCGGCAACAATGGGCAAAAGTAACAAAGTACCTAATTTTATTAAATTTATTAATACCGGGGCCCTCGGGGACTGGTGCCTAAGGGAGCGTCCACAAACCGTAGCCTAAGTTACTCCTTATTACATCAGCAGCCAGTGAAAGTCCCTTCAAAATTGGTCCAGCCGTTTCAGAGACTAGCTGGAACAGACAGACAGACACCAACTCTGAAACCTTCGTGGGCTCATGCACAACACTTTGCTGAAGGTGACAATTATGACATGATGATGATGAAATGCATAGTTTACGATTCTAAAAGAGACATACAGACAAACATTCATTTTTATATTGATAGATAATAAAGTTTTATCATGCCCTTTACGATGTCATCCGGAAATGAGTTCAAGGAAGAAATATTTCATTTGGAGTTACATCGATACTCCGCGGCTTTCCGCCAGTCAAAGGTCGGGCAGGTCATTTGCGAATCACATCTCGGTGCTGTACTAGTGATTTATTGTTTTACCGGTAAGATTACGGGCTTAGAGAAAGTTTTGAGACAAGTCTCTTATTATCGTTTCTACGTTTAAATGTAATAATGTGGATGAAAATGTTATCCAATGTAGTTACGTCACTTTTTGCGTCCCACTGCTGGGCACGACTCTTTCCCCGTAATTGAGAAAACCGAGCGTTTTCCTCCACACTGTTCCATTGCTTCGGATGAGATAGGTTGATCGACCTACTGATGAATGTTTAAAATTGCCCATAAGTTCTCTGACTAGATTTGATGACTGCTGTCTATTGATTGTGGCACCGTTTGCGTGCCCTTCGAAACACGAAAATGTACATGAGATTACGTGTTATTAGCGGTCACCAATCTTACGCCCGTCTTTCTTAACTGTACCTAATCTTTACACCTAACTTATTATTTTTAATTATATAAAAAAACCTTGCATGGTTTACCAAATACCAAAAGGTATTTATAGGGTGGATAAAAATACTAGTATATTCTTAAAAGGCAAATAACAAACAAAAGGACATAAATAAACCTTGTTCCGTTTTTTATAAGTATAGCAAGCGAAATCTCGCTACATACGCAAAAGATTACTTGTTTTATATAAAATGGAATAAGTAGGGATACTCCGCCAACCCTCTCATTAGAGAGACCCTCATTGGAGAGACCCTCATTGGAAGAGACCCATGCCTAGGGCTGCCATCCGTCCGGATTTCCCCGGATTTGTCCTAGTTTGTTAGTTAGTAGTTTTTTAATAGATAAGCGATAAATTGAAATAATCTTAATTAAAAATTCATCTACAATAACCCGCATTCAAGAAGGCACGGCAAAATAGTCAACGATCGAATGGAATTAAAAAATTATAACGATATTTTTATTTTTGTTGCAAAAAAGATTTTTCAAGAGATGTCCGGGGAAAAAACCATATTTCGCCCAAATGTCCGGGATTTTTGCCGTGTTTATCCGGCGTCGGCAATTTAGGTGATGGCAGCCCTACCCATGCCCATCTGTTAAAAAAGTTACAGCCAAGTAGCACTAAGTAAACGAAGAAACGAAGTCTACGAGTGTATGTTTACTATGGCACTACTAATCAGCAGGCTGCTTTGACGTTTGTTGACGACCCGTGTGGTGCAATAATAACCATGCTGCACTGCCACTCAAAAGTCTCGGAATCGACCCCCGCCCCCGGTGAGGCAGAAATTAGAATGATGAGTTTCAATTTCTACATAGGAAATCCTAGTGTGTGTATACTATGTGTGTATAGCGTTATTTATTTTCGCCTAATGTAGTTACGTGACGGGTAACCGAAACGAAAACCGAAAAGAATAGATTCACGGCAGTCAGATGCAACACGGCACCTCAGATGTTCCAACAACAGAATGTTGCAATGATCTGCAAATGTCATCAAGGAGGGCTTCATGACAAACTAAGTACAGGATCGTTGAGGCAGGTTGCAACATTAACTCGATCACAATGCAGCACGTGTGGGATGTGTCGAAATAGGCATTGTCGAAAAACTTTGCACTCTTTACAGGCTTTATATTGGACGACAATACTATTTAATTAGAGTACATATTACGAAAGGAACGTGTGATTCATATAAATTTTTTATAAAGGTAAAGAATTTTTTGACGACACATCTTTCTAAATCGTGCATTAAAATGGTTTGGGGAGCTTCCGCGTAAAATACTAATTCTAAACAATGCCTGAGAGTTTTTTTCCGCAGGCTTTTTTTCTCTTATTGAAGCCTGCCAGTGGTGGGCAGGCATCAAAAGCTGATGATTTTCTTATTGTTCTTTAATATTGTATGCCAGAGCTTGGTAAACTGTTTAAACTCTTATAATAATTTAAACATCTAACTGTGTGTATGTAAACAGTCAACAATAAAGTATTTTCTTTTCTTTTCTTTAAAGATAAAAAAACGTGCAAGAGTAAAATGACTGAAGTTATTAAAATCAGGAGTAGAACTGCATTGCCGGAAGATCCGATGACGTATAGCTACACTAATAAATAATAAATAATTGTTAGTTACTTTCTTTATAGACAAAAGTCATGGAAACCATACATCTTACAAATCGTAGTCACATCATATTTTATTTAATACGGCTGGTGTATATACCGAAGAATATAGACCTCCAATAACGGTTTATGTCGATTTTCGGCAGAACTACAAGTCCTATGAAACAAAGTGAAATGGCAAAGTTGTAGGTAATAAAGGTAGTAGACACTAGTCTAACAACACTTTAGATAATTTTATTTACTTTTTTGTATAGAAGTTGTGCTTATTTTTAATTAAGGGCACGGGATGCTATAAACCGAATGTTTATCTCCTAAAATTAAATAAACTGCACTAATGATGCTAATAAATATATACGATTAAATCTCTTTAAAGAATGTCTCGGCATTATCATCAGATTACATCTTGTGTCATTACCTAGATGTATTGTATGGAGATAAAAGGATTTAAGAATGAACTTACGTAGCATTAGTCAACGTCAGCTGGAAGTACATGTATGGCACAAGAGAAAGTGATCATTCGAAGATACATGTCCTACACAATCCGCTTAAAGCCATCCAAAGTTCACGTCCGGATCTTTTATGGGAGCTTACGAAATTTTGTGACAATATCCGATTATGAAAACGCAGCATTCCACACGATTTAGTAATGATACGAGTATGAGCATATTTGGTGAATAGCATGCGGATGTTTGTAATGTTACAGAAGAGTAAATAGTTTACAAGTAGAGAATAAATTGTTTACATTAAAACTGCTAATAAATATTTGTTAAAAATTTTAAAAAGCATAAAATTTTACTATACAATATAAATGGACGCTGATTACGCTGTCGGTAAGGCCTCCGACGAGGTTTGACGACTGTTATCTACCGAACACAACCGAGACCAACGGCTTAACGTGCCCTCCGAAGCACGGAAACGCGCATGAATTTTTTTGCCACTAGCGGTCACCCATATTCACCCGACCGCGCCCGTTTGGCTTAGTTTCATAGACAGCTTGCGTTTAACGCCGACCGCGGGGCCATGCGCGCTTCACCTTTTTTTAACAATACCATTTTATTATTATACCAATCGTGAGTATAAACGGCCTTATTCATGTCGCTACTTATCGGAGTTTCCGGACATGTTAAAGGTCCTTAAAGATGCCGACGTGAGTAAAGTTGTATTTAAAAATACACCATTAACATTACCACCTCAGTCGCTCTAATTAAACTCCTAAAAGCACCCTAAAAATGCTGTCCCTTGTCTATTTATCTTAATCGTATTCGTAAAGCAAATTTTAGTACCTTCATGCAGGTAACTGCGTTCCATAAAAGGCCGTAGTGCAGCCAATTTATATAACCTAACCTAAACCAAACACCAAAACCACTTTCTCCTGGAAGACGTACCAGCAAACATGTATGTGTTATATTTGCTCGTATTGAAAGTTACAGCTAAAATAATTATACTCACAGTTGAACCGGGAAATAGTATTCTAAAAGTGAGGCAATCAGAATCAGTGGTGTATACTTTTTTCATGGCCTATGCAGCTCGACCGCACTCCTGCGCGTTCCACTGGAGATCCCGGAGTGGGGTCAAATCCCACATTGCCCGGTATCTCCTCCCAAGGTGCGTACCTTTTGAAGGTCCCCCCCCCCATACCAAAAAAAGGGCTGCATCGGCCATTGCCAGACTTTGCGAATAACCGTCGTAGAGTCAATAACCCTGATGATGCTCTGTGTTGCTTACCATCGTCATCGTCCAGAAAGTTTCGACTGGCTTGCTTTAGTAAATTTAACGTAACATTACAGATGATTCACTTCATCTACATAAAACAACCTAACATGCTTTACAGAAGCATTATATTAAAGTTACAATGTTTCGACCATGTTTCGACACTAGTCAAAAAGTGACAGCTTACTTTAGGTAATTTTGTTTCGATCAAAAATCGTGACTAGGGTCTCGAGTGCAACACTACTCACAATCACTATGATTTGGCAAATCCTTATTATGCCGAACGCTTGAAATGTAATCGAAAATGGCCAATTATCTTCGTACCATTCAATTGTCCCAAATCGTCATTTGCAAGAACAATTCATGACGCCGGCCTCCAGACACCAAATGTCGACTGTGAGAGTCGCAACTCAAAAGCATTGACACACAAACGACTTCTTTCATGCTCTTGACGACCTGTATGATGAAGTTGTATAAGTGCTTAGGTTCGGGCAGCTGAAATTTTATCGTTTCACACTGGCTATGCCCCACTCTTCCATCATACCCTCTGTCGTGGATACCATGGACACGCACATAGAAACTGCAACTCATCCTTTCGACCTCTGCTTTGACGATAATCGAACCCGAGACCCCCGACTGGCAGTCGACATAATCACATTTGTGCCAAACGGGTCATCGTTCTATCATCGAAAATAACTGTCTTCTTCTAATAAATAAGTTCTTCCATTTATAAACACTATATTGAAAGTTTTATCAAAAGAATCAAAAGTCCTTTTATATGAAAATAAGCTTCGTCACTTCGTCCCAATAGGTTCAAAATACATAAGTGAGCGACTACAGTCTTGAAAGTAAAACTCCATCAATGGTGACCCGAGTATTACCGTTTATGTCTCACCTTAAGTAATAAGACTGTCAATGGTTGAAGCGCGCATGGCCTGGCGGCTAGCGTAGAACGCAAGCGATCTATGCAGCTGAGCCAAACGGGCGCGGTCGGGTGTGAGATGGGTGACCGCTAGTGGCAAAAAAAATTCATGCGCGTTTCCGTGCTTCGGAGGGCACGTTAAGCCGTCGGTCCCGGTTGTTGTCGATAGATAACAGTCGTCAAACCTTGTCGGAGGCCTTATGGGCGGTTTGAAATCATCCGACAGCGGGTTGGCCACTAACCCGCATCTCCACCAACCCGCATTGGAGCAGCGTGGTGGAGTAAGCTCCAGGCTTCCCCAATAAGTGGGCGAGACCCGTGCCCAGCAGTGGGACGCAAAAAGGGTTGCAGCCAATAAGACTGTCTCCGTTTTGTTGAACAGAAATAGTAAGTTAAATCTAAAATTTTTAAAATATTAATTTCAGAATTGAAAAGCAAAACTTCTGCCGCAATTTTCCGCTTTATTTGCCATAGGCCTTGATCAATAGACACGTACGAATGCTTTCGCAGTCCGTTTCACACAAATTCTTTGTTAGTCGGTGTATGCAAATTAGCTATATACAATTACATCGAACTGAACTAGTTCAACGCCTTAAAGAGCTTGTTACGAAACGTGTCTGTTTTGTTAAATAGTCATACGTATTTATTATTTCATATTTCGTACTTTACATTACATGATTCTTGATTAACTAGACCCAAGTCAATATTTGTGTTTTATGGAATTTTAAAGCACTTATGAAAACTTAACAACGATACATACAAGGTATTTTCTTTTCGTTTTACAATAACCATCGTATTATTTATGTATTAATGCAGCATCGAGATGCATCTTTTTCAAGTGATGATTTTTAATACATTTTTTACAGATTTTTTTTCTTTTGTTTTTTTTTAATAATAATAAACGTTACACACTCATAGCCCCACAGTAAGTTAATCAATCCCCTGTATCGTGGGTACTAAGGACAAATACAAAGACAGGAAAACAAACACCCAGACTGAAAACAGAAATTTAAACTCATCATTCAAAATTCTGTTTCGCCGGGAATCGAACCCGAGACGCCCCGATTGGCAGTCCGGCATGGTAACCATTGAGTCACGCGGGGCTTCAAGCATTAATATACCTTAAAGAAAGAAGAAAATATTATTGAAGACAAACAAGTTAAAAAAACGAATGCTGTAATAAACTTATATATGATTTGCATATTTTTAATATGTAAGGTAATTGAAATATATTCCTAATACACAACAAATCATTCGAGTCATTCAAGTCAATATCGGCCGTTGCAATCATTTGTCTAACCCACCGAATGGTTAAAGACAACGCCCCTCGAAACCGCAGCGCAATATTTAGCAACCGGTTGCATTGTATTAACTGCATTATTATATGCGATGACGGCCCACTTCATTACTGTAGAACATAATGCACAAAGCACACAGGAAGACAGACAACACATGAATACCAGATCATTAGTCAAATGTAGAATCGTGTTCTGGGTATTAACTCGGCAGCAAAGTGGCAATGGGTAAATTCTGCATGGACTTAGGAACACTTCCCGTAGAAAAAATAATTCGATGCTGAGAATAAAAAAGATTGGATTATTTTAATATATTCTTGAGGTACTGATCACAGGTACTGACAGGTATGACACCCGTCAGAGGAGTGGTCTTTACGGGCGAACCCCTCTTCCCAACGTGCATGCACAATGTGCCTTCTAGTTATATACAAATAGTGTGTGTCTGTGTGTCGGTGTCAGTGTTGTCGGTGCAAAGAAAATGACGTTGTTAATTGAAGTTGACATATTTAGAAATGTATACGTCTGTAGCGATGAAAGAATATTTGTAAATGTTTGACAAAATTAAAATGTGTGCGTTCTTCTCCCCGCACCAGATTTGGCACAAAAATTATGTATCTAAACGAGAACTCCACTGACGGTTGAGTGCCAACATATCATCTGCTTCAAAAAGATGTTATAAGAAATTACTTATTCGATAGAGTTTTTTGTAAATAAAATTCCATAAAACAAACTATTTAGTTTAGCTTGGCCATTTCAGCTAAGCTCATTAGTTATGGATCTATTTCTTGAACTTGTACAGCATAACAAATAAATAAAATTGTTCAATGCAACTCATCATATGAATCTCATAATAAAAACACACTATTTAAGGTTTTCGTATAAAGCCTTTGAGTGGTAATGACATAATAATGATTGATTCTTAATTCGGTTATGTGCGTGAATAACGTCGATTTAAGCGATGCATTAGACGGAGGTCACGAGGTCAAGAACCTGCATTATTAAAAAGGCGCACTAAGGTCTTTTAATAATCAAAATTATTTTATTAGTATTTGTTATATCAGTTATAAACTTTGCCAACAAACTTTCTGTATTCGTGTAAACCACTTTAGGTATACCAAAAAGATGTATATCTAACTTGGTGGAAAGATTTGGGCGTGAGTATCAACGGCGAATACAATACGAGTAATAATTATCAGAATCGTAAAACTCAAAATCCTCCATCTGGGGTGGATGGTAGGGTAGAAGGTTCTAAACATATAAAAGACAAAACAAAGAACAGAATACATGCATGTACGTACATTTTTTTTAAATTTAGGTAAGTATAAGTTTTCATCTTTTTAGTTTTTCATCTTTATATTTTATAGTAATCGACAACTATATTAACCTAAGACAAGTTAAAAACAAGTGGAGCTTTTAACGCGCGGTAATTTTAAAAGTCGGTCTTAAAATTCGGTTAGGTAGCATACTCTGAGCAACTATGCGATAGGTAGATGATTGGCAGTCTTAATAAGCCCTTGAAATAGATTTAGATAACTTTTAAGTATTATCAGACATCTATCAGGATCTACGAGGTGTTCCTAGACTACTCTGATAATAGGCAAACATGCACACAATTTTTATTAACTAAAAATATTAAGAAGTAAAGCTACCACAAAAGATTGTTTCCTTGCTAAGAAAGAAAGAAAGAAAAAATATTTATTTCATATTAGGAATACAAAATATTCCTTTAATGAATGTCATTTTTTCCCGGTCATCGCCTTTAAGTGCCCGTTTGGGCTAGATGTTGAGCTGAGAGAAAAAAGGCGGCGGAAAAAAACTCCCAGCACTCTTTTTAAAAAAAAGTACATAATAATATATTTGAGATAACAGAATGGCTATGGGTTGATAATGGTCACACGTGACAGCTGATCGTGTGAGACACCATAAGTGTCTACAAAGCAAGAAATAAAGAGAGCTATGCTTTGTTTTTCCGCAAGAAAATCCACGGAAATTATGAAACTCTTAGACCAAGATTTCCAACATAATTGTATGGAATTGGAAAGGCTACTATGCCGAATGGCTAAGACTATAGGCATTTAAATGGATCCGAGTTGGGTTTGAATTTGCATTGCAAAAATAAAGACAGACAAGGTACTGTTGATAGGTACTAAGGTTTTTGATGACAGACTTGTTGCATTCCACAAGGATGCAACCGTTTTTGCATTTCACTGAGCATCTGCCCATAAAGAGGTTTGAAGATTATACTACCTCGCTGATTAATTCGTCAATTCCAAGCAAAACCGGCCTGATGGAGATGGTATTTAATGGCCAGCCCACTATCAGCTGATGATATTAATCTGCCCAAAAGCCATCCGACAAAGCTTAACGACTGCTATCTATCGATAGTAACCGGGACTGACAGCTTAATATATCCTCAAAAGCACGGAAAGGATATGAAATTTACTATTTGCTGAGTGACATTGAAGGGTGATCAGTATTATCAGACATCCATCTTAATTCGCAGCTATTGATCGGTTGTCAGTAAACGAACAGATTATCTAAACGAATGCGACTGTGATGTAATGGGGACCGAATGGCTGAGAGACTAGTTCAAAAGCACGTTGTACATTATTAGCTTTTTGGGGCAGTGTTCACAATCGTATAAGTAGATTTCATAATATATGGCAAACTTCGTTATATACGGTTAGATTATAGTAGCTAGACTACGCTGACTGTACAAAATCCTTAGTTTACGTAAAATCTCGTCACCATATACGAAAGCTGATTTGGCTGTAATCCTTTATACGACCTAATGCTGGTCATAGGGGTCACATGGTCTACTTATACTGGGAAGGCCAAAACTCCTGGCTTACTCCACCACGCTACTCCAATGCGGATTGATCCAGATACGGATTACTAGCCAAACCTCCCAAAGGAGGTTATCCAAAGAAAACACGGAATTTTTCAAATCGTACATAAGACCTCCGACAATATTTATTGATTACTCTATCGATAAGAACCGAAACGCTCGGCCTGACGTGTCCCCAAAAGATGAAAAAGACATGAAATTATTTAAAAATGGCGCGACTGAGAGTTATCGGCCAACCATCTAACTCTCAGCCACGCACTTTTTATTTATTTCTGTCGATAAATGTACACCAGCTTCAGGGCAATTTATCGTATCCGTTTACCAAATAATCTTCAGTATGTTTGTTTATAAACTTTACTTCATGTCCATGTTTAAGTTCTGTAACAATTCTATAACAATTGTAAACAATAAAAAAATGCTTTGTTTAGAATCATCTGTTGCCGGAATAACAAAACATATCTTGGCTAACGTGAAACACTGTTGTACCTACATGTTCTAGGTGACACAAAGTGTGTGACATAACTAAATGTGTCGAAATTTGCTTAATAATCCCATTATCACACCGATGGAACCAATACATATTAATAACGTAACAAATTAGTTAAATATATGTCACTTAGTAAAATTAAGTTTGTTAATTGCATAACAAATAAAAGCGTTTAGTACGTGAAATAATCATAGAAACCGGACAATCTTAATTCAATTTTTTCAATTCAATGTAAGTAAATATTAACGGTCCGGTAGAGTCCGAAACTTTCCTGTTACTTGTATTTGCTGAAGAAAATAATATATAATTATATATGCCAAGTTTCAGGTTTTTGTTCAATTTGAATGACTCTTTAGTTTGATCCCCTTTTAAAAAATAGCAGACGTGATTGCTAATGGTTGTTCAATTGCGTGTTCTAAAATTTTTGAATTTTACAATTCCAAGGAATTAAATATGCACTAAGCATGTGCTAAGATAAATTTGATATCAAATATTATGTATTTCTCACATATTTTACACGCTCGCTAAGCTCGCTTAGTCAGAAACTAAAGTTAATACTGACGAAGTGCTTTTATTTATCCGAAAAGGAATAATATTATAATTATCATTATAATGTAGCATTCCAGAAATAAGTCTTAAAAAATTAATTATATTTATTTTAATTGCGTAGGTTTAGTTAAACTTATAGGCACTTAAACAAAAGCCCCATACATTACTAAGAGTAAGAACGTTATAAACAAAAGATCGTTATGATTCGTATGCTACAAAACAGGCGGAATCTAATATCTAGTTAATTCAGCAAAAGTTCGACATCCTTAATAACATAGTACTGTATCAAACGCAGCTGAGAATTCAAAATCTGTTCAAATAGTTAATACAGGCGGTACAACAATTGCGTTCACACAATAGATACCGACCTTGGTCGAATAGCATTTCAGCGCGTGTCAAACTCCGATCAAATATGTCAATGCTTTCACCGAATCGATCAACTGATCTAATACTCTAATCTGAACAATGTTTTCGTTGGCTTGGCATTTGGGACGGTTTAACTAGGTCAAGATTAAACGTCGCTTCTTCGACCTTATAATTTGTCTCGATAAACACGCAGTTTCGTCACAAAAAGTAATTTTAATGAGATCTGTTTAAAAGATAACACTATAAACCTTACGAGGAATCATTGGTTTGTCTTGTTACCAATCTTGCAATGAAAATCAAAAGAACACAAATCTACACTTAAAACGAAACAATTAATGAATAGTGTGTCTAATCTTGCAATAAGCAGTATAAATGATGAATAAATTAAAGTCAAATATTGTATTTCTGACTAATACAAAAAAGGGGTACAATGAAACATTTTTGGTAACAATAGAAATATCTTGGCAATAAACAAGACAAAGTGTTGTATGCAACGTTGTTATTTAGTCGACCCTTACGCAGCGGACAACGAATCTCTAATTTGGAATGATTGCAATAATTAATCCAGCTAAGTAGCGTAACATCGGCTGAAACACTTCGTTTGTGGAGGTTGTTGGTTTTAGTAATTACAGGCAAAAAAGGCGAGTTGCATTTAGCAGGATCCTGATAAAATTAATAAAATATGAAAATCACAGGCCTCCACAAACAAAATGTTATTGGAATCATCATAAAAACTTTCATCTCTTATTCTTTCTCAGAGGGAACTCGTAGTTATCGATTTCAATGGTGCACACTATGCAGTATTTTTAACTCGTTCATAGCTATGATTTAAAATACATTTTGCTTGCGCCTAATTTTGTTATTAGTGTCTAATTCATGTCATTTTCAGCTAACAGACATATTTTCTCACTGTAAGCTAGAGACACGAATTGGTGTCGGTATTTTTTTTAATTTCAAGTAATAAGTAGAATAATAATTGTCTTAACTACATTAATTCGGCAGTCAGGAAGTAACAATTGCAGAATTCTAACTTTCTATGTCCGAGTTGTGCATGTCAAGCATGATAAACTGTGACAAATGGCAATAATTACATTTTTATGACAGCTTCGGACATTTAAACACTTCAAAAATATCGCAATATTTCAATGAAGAAATATTAATTTTAGTGCAAAAAACGTATTTCCGACATCAAACAGATATGAAAGCAATACAGTAGACTGAAAATTAAATTAAGAAGTAAAAGTAATTATTACGAATTTAATAAACTTGCGCGTGTCAGAAGTCACACTGTTACCAATTTTACTTTAAACATTAATTACGTTACTATCACGTGTTTAGGAATTTTAGAAGTCACGTGAATGACAAGAATGTTGGATATGTGCAGTAATGAACAGACAATAATGGTTACAACCATAGATATTTTATTTTGACTATACGTAGTATAGATAAAAAATCAACGGTTACAACAGTAAAGTTGCGATGAATTACCGGTTCCGAATTCGGATCATATTAGCGACCATAGAGCGTGATTCGGATCATGAATGCCAGAGCCATTGGTGAAAATAGGGCTGTACAAATAATACAACCACGCGAAAATATATTTTTATGTGAGTGCCTTCACTATTCGGACTGTTTGTTTTTGTAAATGAAAAAATAAGAAGGCCAGTTTATTTATAGCTTTTTCTTCTTGTGGTATGATAAAAATAATATTTCTGTTATTTGCTGAGAAGTTAGTGAAAAATATTACCTGCGTCGAATTATCACAAGATTTTCAGATTGCGATTTGACCCATACATTGTATCCGCATAAAGTTGTAACGTAGATACGTTGTAAAAACGTAAACTACAATTACTTTTCCATCTGTAATTATATGAAAGCACACACACAATATATCACAATAAATCAAGATCACCATTCAAAATTTTTAAAGTTCACAAAATATCCCAAATGATGAGTTACCTTATATCATTTTATAATAAACTTGTCCTTTCATTCGTTAGTCTCATCCGGATACCTCACAACCCTAAGAGAAACAGTAACTCACGCGAAAGTGAAACTTGGAATATATTATATATGGGTATTGACCACGTTGTCGCAAGTTGCATCAGCGCGGCGAATCAGCACTTACTTGTATGACTTGTATGCGTGATTCGACTATAAGAGCACTTTCGGAAATTGTCTTGGGAATTTTAGTTTTACGCTTATGATGAGCAAGATTTTGTTCAAATTATTGATCATTTTTTTGGCTTTTTTTTGCAATTATATATATGTATGCGCCTGTGTACACTTAGTAAATAATACACTAGCTCAATATCAAAATTTTGGTTCAAATTGACTGACGTTCAGCTAAGAACAACACGGAATTTGCTTTAAATAGGTATCGTAAATTTGAGATAAGCTACAATTTTTTTAATTAAACATAAATTAAAATAATTTCAATTAAATGTACCTTTGAACCATGCAGGTAATCCAATGAGGCGAACGCTAACAACACACACGACAATGCTAGGATATTTTAAAGTGTTTCCAAATTCTATCTTCTCGCTATTAATAAGAAGGTAAGCCCGTTATTAAAGACAGATGAAGCACACCTTATCGTTGTTAATGTAAACACATTGGTTATTTAAATCTAACCGACAAATAGCTCTATGCTAATCATAAAAAAACAGCCCATAATATCCTAAAATCTATCTGGCATTTAATGACTGACAAAAAAGAATAATTAAACTGCTTCAGTTATTCCTCTGAGAATTAAACATAAAATCTATTTGTCATTAACATTACAGTGAACACATAAATCATTGTCGGTCAATGGAGCCGTCAAACAAAACAATCAACGCTCGATTAATCTTGTGTATTAGCGCTGACTTGTTTCCACGCTCAATTCTGAGGTTGTCGACAAAAAGTAGGAAATGTCTTATCATAGGTACTCAAAATACCTTTACATAAATACCATATAAGGTATCTGCTTGTTGTAAAAACAAGTCAAGAGCGGATCACGCTTTAATTGTTTCTTGCCAACAACACAAAATACTATTACTAGCGTACCAACGCTAAAGGAAAGCTACTAGTCTTTTTTTTATTTAAAAAAAAGTTATTAAATTCAATATCACTTAAAAAATAGGGTTTTTACTATCTGCAAACATTAATAAATGTAATGATACTTAGGTATTCCCTATTCACTGTTATTATTTATTTCACAAGACTTCATGGAAAATTACAGTTAAAAGGTACGTATGAAAGTTTCTATAATCTAATTTTATTCAATGCAGTTAGGCATTTTTGATTTGAAGTATGGCTTTTTTGTTCAATTCAATTTATCTTTTTATCGTTCAATATTTTTCGAACGTGGTAATACAATGTTTAGCATGCCAAGCCCGGGTTTTATTCCAGGCAGAAATTTAATGATTAATCTAAATTTGTATTTTGGGTTGAGTGTTTGTGTGCTTGTCTTCGTGTGTATGAATGAATTTTATTTGTATGAGGAAGTCATTTTGAATTCTATAATTTTATTAATAGTATCCGATAACATCCTAAAAATCACAAATCTGACAAAAGCATTGACTCCAATCTGTCACATAAATATGTACAAATCGATTAGAAAACTTAGGTAATACTTAATTTGAAATCCGAATCCGTTCGCATTGTTCTACATGACTACTAATACGTTGTTACGAAACTTTAGAATGTATCGATCGATGCTTGTTGAAACTAGGTAATAATGCTCACATTTAAATAAACGAATGGATATTTTATAAAATATTTGAAGTTTACAGTTTAAAAAAAACCGTTCCTCCACCAACCAAAAAGAAAGCCCATCAAATTGGGATATTTAAACCGAATTTATAAAAAGAGGAGGTTCTCAATTCAACTGTAGTTTTTATATTTGTTACCTCAGAACTTTCGACTGGGAGGATAAATTTTGATGATTTTTTTATTTGAAAGCTAATTCCTTCTTCTTTGTTCATTCTTCCTATGTGGTCAAATTTCAATTTGGTCCTGTTCTGACAATGGCATCCATGAGAAAACCATATAACTCTTAAATTCACATTAAGTAGCTGCGCGACAAATGGACTAATAACTCAATATTAAGCCAAACGATTTCGATTATTCTTTTTTTATTGAAAAGGAAGTATTCAAGGATAGTTTGATTAGGTTCTGATTACTTTTTAGTGCATATTAATATGTTTTGGAATAGTTTTCTTTTGAAGTCGGTTTTTTTTTGTTGACATTTTAGTTGACGGGCGCTAACCATTTTCATTTTCGCCTTATGTTATGTGTGTAGTATGCGTAGTATTAGCATACTGCTAATACGCATAGAATGTATGTCATTATTCAACTCCGTTTCTAAAATGTAACTAGGTACATTATTATTAAGTTATTAGTTAAGAAAATTTAAATTAACAGAAAATTTCTTCATGTTCTAACTTCTCGCTGAATTTATTTGTATATTTTTCCTACGTAAACCTTGTATCTGTATATATGTATAAAATTTACACCCTGTTATAATTTTCCGGTAAGCATACACAACAACGTAAGTTAAAATATATCTGTGCAGTATTTAAACAGATTCCTTAAACTGAGTTAACCGAAACTGATGCATCATAACCCACCTTGAATTTTCTGGTATTACGCGCAAAGCAACGAGTGAATAATTAACTATCCATTTCACTCCCACGTCCTGCGAGTGGAGAGTGTTGTTTGATCGATTTGTTTGTATATTTAAACACTTAAATACTAGTTCATTTAAAGAAATACTGATGGTACATTAAAATTATGACATACGTAATTAAAACACTCCTTAAATCTCTTAAACACATTCCTTAAACCTAGTTGATCGAAACTGATGCATTGTCCACCTTGAAATTTCTGGTATTACGAACGAAGCAACGAGCGGATAATAATCCGTATCACTCCCACGTCATATTAGTGGAGCGGTGCTTGATCGATTTATTGCTTCATTTACTGCGATCGTATATAGAGAAGTTTAATACTTCAATAACTTCATAAGCAAAAACCGGACATCCTGAATTTCGCCGATATAAATTATTATTGTTAGTAACTGTTCCCCGTTGTTTTACCTATATTATTCATACGCGAATATCTATATTTTAATGCTAAAAATAGGAAAAGTTTGTAAGTGATACAGTCGCTGGATCTGCCTAACCGATTTTGACAATTTCTTCATTTTTGAGGAGGACTGGGGTACACTGATGCATTGCCCACCTTGAATTTTCTGGTAGGTATAACGCACGGAGCAACAAGCGGATAACAATCCGTTTCACTCCCAGTGGTGTTTGATAGTACTTCAAAAAGTTTAAAAATCGGACTGTTCTGGAAAAAACCGGACATCCTCAATTTTTCCAATATAAATTGTTACGGCCTACCTGTTCCTCATTGTTTTTAACATGTTATTAAAAAGGAAAAATAAATTCTCAAAATTCATTAATAAACAACCTTATTAACTGCGCCTACGCTACGTTACTTTGATAAGTTTGTTTTATAAGAAATAACCTGTGGATTCTGGACAAACTGTGATGTGAGTGTGAGTCTTTCGACTTTAAAAAGATTGGCAATAATTTATTCAATTTAAAAAAATTCATTATTTTGCGTGAGCTGATAAAACTAAAGATACATAAGAATGATGAACTATTTGATTAAAGTAGTCATAATTGCCCAACAAAATTGCACGAGGCACTATACGTCTAACTATTGCGATTAATCTTAAAATCTAAAAAGTGAAGTGAAATAATAATGAAACAGTATTATCATAATAGAAAACAAATCGAACCTTTCGTTTAAAAGACGGAAAAGCAATAAAATTAAATAATTGCTGTTTTAGCGTAGCGAATCTCAATCTCAAGAACTACATGTAAAATAAAATAAAAATTGTTGTATGTGAACCCCTTTATAATGGACCGATAATACAAACGCCTTTGGTGGCGAAATACAGAATGAAAGTGTAGATTAAAATTGGATTGAAACCGGAGAAATTCACTTCTAAGTGATGTGTGAATCCGCGAGGAAAAGCAAATATTATTACAAGTACTTAAAATTTACGAACTTTATTTACAAACTATTAAGACTATTTTATATTTACAACTAATATTAAAAAGACTTAACTATATACAATAAGAATTAAAAAAACTGTATTAAAATTTACTTAAATAATTGAATTGTATTAGAAAATGCAAATTAACGCAAGTACATAAAATGGTTTAACGTTAATTTGAGATGTTACGTAATTCAGCCTTAGTATCTAATTCTTAGTAATCTAAATTTAAAAAGAGCGTGTACTAAGTAAAACAGCGCATATTTGAATGTTTTACACATTCTGACATGAATTTTGTTATTATGTAAGATGTAAAATGATTTTGTAAATGGTAAATTGTAAAAATACGATTGAGAATTTGTCGTAATTTTATCGTTTGTAGGTGGTAGAACTATTTTGGTTCGCCCGGGGAAGCGGAAAGGGGCAGCGGTGGTCGCTGCACCCACTTCTGCCATGAAGCAATTCTGTTGTGTTTCGGTGGAAAGATGCAGTTGCCGGCCACACTTACATGAGGCGACCACCAGCCTCCGAAGTAGCAGCGCAACTGCATGCGACCTCAGACAAGACTTACCTATGCTTGCTTGAGGTTGTATATAGATGTCCATGGGCTACAGCGACCACTTAACACTACGTGGCCTGCATGGTCATCTGCTACTCCATTCAAATTTTTTTTTTTTATCAAAGCAAAAGCATAGTTAGGTAGGTAAGCCTTCTTGTATCTATGATTTTATCATTTACAGCAACACGAACAACGCTATCCTTTTAAAGGCATCTGAACTCTTAAAAAAACACAATGTAAGTAAAGCTTGGCCATATAAAAAGAATTTGCTTTTTCTTGATACAAATAGATGAATCTAGCACAACCTTTGTGTGAAGTGATTACCGTTAGAGATCAAGTGCTAGATCGTATCCGAGCTCAAGGCGCGCAACTATCTCCAGCGTTAGCTTATATAATTTGTAATTGCTTTTTCACACAGGCGTATCTTTGGTATTTCTTCCTACTTCTCGCATGCAGAAAGTAAACTTGCCTTCGTGCGTACTTCCGCCCTAATACGCATAGGATCTCATGTATGCACTAGCGTGAGATGTTTCTACTGAAGTTATACGTGAACATGTGAACATTTTGTTCTACTTTTTGTGTAATTAGTAACATTATCTTACTAATGGAATCGTCTCGGTTTCTCTCTTACGGTAACGATCTCGCGTGTAATGTAGAGTGTGAATGATCAACGAAGTGATCATTTTATTGTTACTTACACTTTCTGGCTGGCTATTTGCAATGTTGCAACGTTTACTTACTTGTTGTATAATACTTGAATATCATAAAATTAAACATCCTTTGAATTTAACCTACAACCTTGTTATTGTAGTTTTATAGGTAGAGCTTCCAATGTTCGACCATTTTCTGCCGTAACCTAAATATATTATGTTTCGATGGAACTTTTCGGTTGTAAGGCAGATCTACATGAGATTACCATTAGCTTCCGGACAAGAAGTGCAACTGCATACGACCTCAGGCAAGATTGCCCAACTTGCTTGCTCATTTACTTGAAATCGTTAATCAACTCAAAATCTTTTCTAGTTAAGAGGTAAAAAACACTTGTTCTAAAATAAATTTTACTTGACTCGCTAAGGATAAAGGAAAAAATTAAACATTACCTCTCAAAGGGACGCCATTGGCTTGGCATACCTGCATACTCTTTTATATACCGACTATTAAATTGATATCTGTTTATTCTTTAATGTAACAATATAAATAACGATGGCTACACACATTTATTAATATTTCTGTCATTTATTGCACGTGTTATCTCATGGGAAAACTATTTGAAGTCATGCTGTAGGACTAAAAATGGAAATATAATAATTGTTGCACAGTATTGATTTATAAATAGAGGGTTCCCGTTTTTTCATTCTATTATATATACTACTACTATATAGTATAACTTAGTAGGATTAATAATACTTATCACTTTACTACAAGAGATGTAATTATATCCATCCTCCGAACAAATACTTCCGCAATCACTTTTGTTATTTTTACATAATGGTGTTATATATCCCACAAAAAGTTGGTTATCTTTGTAAAAGTAGAGTGCTGCAGCTTTTGTTATATATCCGTTTTAATATACATACATACGACTCTAGGTTGGAAATTTAAAAATGCTTGAAAATAAATATGAAAAAAAATATATCATCTAATAGCACCCGAAAATCCCGGACTTTTTCACATCATTATATTATGCTGCCTGCAGAATGCAGTGACATAACATTCTTAAAATACAATGCCAGGAAATAACGACGTATGATTACGACCTACGCCGCTATTTCATTGAACGACGTCCTTGTTTTCAAATATTGAATAATTTTAATTGCGCGACCTCTAACAAATATTCTGATGAATCGCGTTCGGCCGACCTGTAACCGCGATTACGGCTCACGAGTATATTATTCATCTATTCAATAATTACTTACACCTACACTGCACGGTCGTGATGGTATAAACCGTTAGTGCCGTATCGCTCACGTTTCGTTTATTTTAATAAGGATTGTGTGCCTGTAGCGATTTAAAAACATAATATAATACCAATACCGACTAAAAAAAACGGGTTGGACTCCGGTAGTGCCAGCAGAAGTGAAACGTTGTGCATTTTTGATATTTAGAAACCATTCCGTTAGAGAACAATTTCGCACGAATTGCTTTTATTATGAATATTATTTTTCATCTAGTATTTTCAGTAGGTTTTCATCTAGTATTTTTATAAAGTAATTAGGTACTCATTTTCTTTCACTATTTCTTCGTCACTTTTTTTATTAATAGATGCACTTTGTTCAATGTCCATATTTTAAATACTTGACATAAACGAATTTTACAAGTATAGGCAGTCGAGCCGTCATCAGCTGTCCCTCCGTCCCTCCGTCTTACGAATATCCGATCAGGCCGCGTGTCCTGACGCGAGTTTAACATTTTTTACCTACCCATCCCAAAAAAGTGAAAAACGCCGCTAAAGAAGTTTTCACTTCGAAAATTTTAAATAGTTTCCTGGCAACCAAAGTTACTCAGTGCTTTACCATTTATCACGCAGCTAGCCTAGATGCCACATACGAGTATGTATAACAAAACAGATTTATCCTAAACAAAAGGATTTGAATATCTCTTGACCCATCTACATTACTACATTCCACGTTGTAAGTTATTCGTGTAAATAAATCATATTATATTTAGCCATTTAATAAGTGGGACTTTGAGTGTGAAACGTTAATTTATTTTTAATTTAATTTCTGATTGTCAAGATTCTACGTTCAGATTTATGTGTAAAATTATAAAATATATTCTTCTTACTTTATAAGATGTTTATTTAAAGATATAATTATAATATTTTAAGTAAGTTATACAGATTTTTCTAATCAGTTAATTTACGGTATTGCTCATGTTCCGTTATAACACCATTATATAAGAGTTTTCTTACTTGTTTATTCCATATCTAATGATCTATCCGGATAGCTCACATAACAGTATAGATAAAGATAGCGAAGAATAAGTGTATAATAAAAATGCAATGAAATCTAGAACTGTTAAATCATAAAAAAATATTACTTCCCCGTTCTTCTAATTCAATAAGGAAGATAACATCAAAACGATTCAAATAGCTTTAAAGTTTTATAACATCGTTTGCCAATAAAAATAGTGAAACTAAATTTAATATTATTATTTGATTACTCTCAACTTAAGAGTTCTTTGCTTACTTTTACTAACTTACCGTGTGTCGAAACAATACAAGAAGCGAAGATGCCATAATCGAATATTGCAGTATTAGAGAAACCTCTGCGTTACTAAAACTTAAATGGATGGATGGCAGCATTATATGAAATTAAAAATCCGAAGTTAATTTTATACTATGAAGACAATGCATGCATTATTGCACCCTAATAAATTAAATATAAAAGCCAGAGGCATTAAGCGAGCGAGGCGAAGGGTGCATGACTCGGCGGCTAGTATAGAACGCAAGCGATGCTATGCAGCTAAGGCAAATGGGAGCGGTCGGTTGTGATTTGGGCGACCTAGTGGCAAAACATTTCATGTGCGTTTCCGTGCTTCGGAGGGTACGTTAAGCCGTCGGTCTCGGTTGTTGTCGATAGGTAACAGTCGTTAAACCTTGTCGGAGGCCTTATGGGCGGTTTGAAAGCATCCGACAGCAGGTTGGCCACTAACCCGCATCTCCACTAACCCGCATTGGAGCAGCGTGGTGGAGTTAGCTCCAGGCCTCCCCAGTAAGGGGGAGAGACCCGTATTGCAGAGAGCAGTGGGACGCAAAAAGGGTTGCAGCCAGCCAAGGGGTTAAGCATTTACAATTATTCTGTATAATAATACAGAATAATTAACAATAATGTAGCAGCGCCAGATGTAGGTATATTTATTTATAATGTATATATACGCATGAAAATTAAACTTATTAATACGTAAATGTATACATTTATAATCAGTATTATGTAATTATCATAACAATGTCACGCTTTACAGACAAGATTTATAATATTACGTAATAATTACTACCAATGTAAATCGAATTCAATTAATCTTTTAGTTACTCATATTCCTCTGAGTATTGGTAATTTTAGTACGGTATTATAATACTAAAATGTAATACTGAATATAAGAGAAAAATGTTTAAATAATTATAATACATAAAACAACGCAACTTTGATCACAGTACGGCAATTTTGCTCTTCAATTTGTTCCATATTTTTTGTAGTTCCTACCTATCCTTAGAGCATCAAGATATTGATGCCCGTCAACACGCAGTAATCCTTCGTTGCGCATCTTTATTATTCAAGTGTTCGTCGTTCTGTTGATGTATAGATAAGCATTCTGTAGATACCTATGTCATTTAAAAAAATACTTCACATCTTCTCCCTTATTACGTAATTTTCAATTTTAACATTAATTCCTTGGAAGAATGGGAGGTGCCTTGTGTGGGATGCCACATGTGTGGACACTATGGCACCTTCCCACATAAATTTATCTTCCAGAGCGGCAGGTGTGGTAGCGATTGACGCTGAATTCTAATTTTTATATTTAGTGTATTTTCCTTTTTTTCATTATTTATATGAAATAAATTTAGTTATAACGATTTTTTACACATTATTTTATAAGGTAATTAATTGTTATTTTAGGAAAGATTTAATTTTTAACCTTGTTGTAACTAATATATTACCAAAAGAAACTATTTGTCAATCTCTATTTTCTTTCATTCCATTCCTTACTACCTATATTATTATTTTTATACACAAACGTACGTGAGGTAAAATATCGCAGACAAACATGTTATATTCTAGGTACTAAAGAGGTGGTAATAATGATGTTAATGAAATCCAAGCCTCCCCAATAATAGAGAGACACATGTGCCCTGCAGTGGAGTTTAAAAAAGGGATATATTATAGCCATGTTACGATATTCTTTCTGCCTTCTATTTTAACAACAACCAAATAAAAGAGACAATAGTGTTAAAGAGACAATGCCGTAACACTACAGTGGATTGGCAACCGGCGCTATAATGAACCCGCATTCTCGTAGCTTGATGCGGTTTAGCGGCGCATCGTGACAAAGTCTTTGCGAAACAGAGAAACTCATTATAAATCTTACTCTCTTTTGACTTTTAAAGTCTTGGTCAATTTTGATATTTTTTACACGTCACTCTCATAGTCACGCTAGGATTCCATCTGCCGTGGGTACAATGGACCCAGAAACAAAGAGATAAGATCACGAACTCACCGACCAAAAACTGACACAGACACATATCTTATAATACAGACCGATGAAGTAATAATAATAAATGTTCATATAAAAATTACTCTTGACCAGGATACCGCGATTACTTAGCCAGACATCGACAAAAGTAGTTACAGCTAGAAGATGCATATTCTCTCTTATGTTGAGTTGTACAAGTTACAGTATGATTAGGAAAAAAATAAGCAGTATTTCCATGTACTTGTGGTATATTAAACCCAAAACTAAGGCTTCATTTTCTTTCTAAGTTTAAAATTGACTGACTTCTATTTTCTTTTCTTTCAGCTCCTAAGCGTGTTCTTATAGTAGAATTTTTAAAAACCCTTCCTTATGCCTACTTCATGAAAGGCATCAGCTGCCTTAATTTCATGTTTCTAGCTTCAGTTATTTATATTCTGTGATGAATTTTCTCTGTCAGTGAAGGAGTACATTTAATATATGGGTTAAAAAAAATTGCTATAAAACACAAAAATCAATTGATACTTTGTTAAACAATCGTACATACTGGCTTCAAAAATCTAACTGGCAGCCCCAGTCACAACACTATTATTCAAATGTATACGAATACGAGTGTGTTGCAAAAATGTAATAACCAACACTGAACATAGACAATGTTTTGTTTTAGCATATGAACGAATAACTAGAATTATTAAAAAAGAAACAAGATTCATCAGAGTTCACGACGTAATACCGATTATGCGTTATTACTTGTTATTATGGTCACATCCACTTCCGGAATCTTTATGGTCATCGTAGTAAGTACGGTAATGCAGCCATTTGCGTGAAAATTTAACGACTCGTCTACGCTCTCTGGATGTAAATCGCGCATGCGATGTAAATTTTTTTACGCAATAGCCTTCCGTGCAATGTATAAAAGCGTGAAGATGAAGATAATGTTACGTGTATATTAAATTCAAATGTTTACAAAACATTTTTACAAGTATACAATGCTTACCGAGTAACTATATACAAAATTCATCCTTTAATCAAATACATATCTCCGTGTTTAATGATGGTTAAATAAATTAATTACTAACAGATGACCCGTTTGGCGCAACGGTTATGACTGCCGACCAGGAGTCCCAGGCGAAGCAGATGTTGAAGCGATGAGATTCGGTCCTATGTAGTCGCATAGACTGTAAAGACTTGTTCAGGTTCGGGTGTTTATTAAAAGGCGTGTTGACTCGATTATGTCTTTATTATGACTAACTACAATTACATTAAACCTATACTTATATTAACTGTCCTAGCTACACACTACAAGACAAACATCAACATTACTACGACCGACTGACTGACCGACCGTTGACGACTCGTGTGGCGTAATGGTAACCATGCCTGATGCATCGGATCGAAGGGTCGATTCCCAGCGAGGCAGAAATTTGAATAATAAGTTTAAATTTCTGTTCTCGGTCTGGGTGTTTGTGTTTCTGTTTTTGTGTTTGTCCATGGTACCCATGACACAGGGTATATCTACCTTGGCTGGCTGCAACCCTTTTTGCGTCCCACTGCTGGGCATGGGTCTCTCCCCATTATTGGGGATCTATCTATCTATCTACCTTACTGTGGGGGTTATTAGTTTGAAGCATGTGAAGCGTTACTGTGTTGTGCTACGTAGCTCATGTAATGAGAAGAGGTCAGGCATTGACTCTACCGTACGCGGATCCTAGAATAAATTAAGATATCAAAGAGATAACAACTGTAAACTAGCAAAGAAAATGTTTTTAATGTATGTAGGTATATATCTTTTGCATTTTGAATTTTCAAACAATATGACTGTATAATAATAGGTGTAATACTGACAGTTTTAATCACCTGATCGACAATAATAACACGGTACCCAACATTAATGTACTTATTAATTTTTATCTCGGTAATTTCTTTTATTTTCTGTCACACATTACACATGGAATCTTAATTCTTTTATCACTGATAACGACGTTACCTATGCAATATTTCAAAATTAGACATTTTGAAGAGTTCCTTTATTATTACAACTTATCTATTACGCTAGTTACCCACAAATTGCATTATTAAATGTAGATAATGTACCCCATTACCATACAAAAAATATTTACAATGTCCAATTATACTATTAAGTTACTAACAAATAAAAACTAAATTAATATTGTGGTAACATTCGTGGAATACAATAGCTAAACGTTTTGCAAATCAAACGCTAAAAGTTAGTGACAAAAACAAGCTTGCAAAAGAAAAACCGATTTTGTTTCAAAACGACTACGAGGTTACTACATAAGTGGATAAAAAAATTAATACAATTTTAATGAAGTTACTACAACAAAAAAATATTTGTTGATTGTTTTTAAATTTATTATTGATTGACTGGATTGATAAAATTTCAATCACTTCGAATTTGTTTCAAACTAAAATGTTGGCATCTATATCAAAGTGACAGTTCTGTCTTTCCTTGTTATAACTCAAGATTATGCACGCATAAAAGTTATAATTATAAATGTATATTTTTTAAATCAAGGAAATGTGGGACAACAACCTAAAAAGGTGTATCTTCTTATTTACTGATGAGTGCAATAAACTCCAGCGTGTCAATGATCGCAAACACAAGCAAATCATACCGTACATAGTGAGTCATTGTTTAGCTAAGATATATTGCATAAAATATTGCTCAGATCGACTACCTAACTGTACGCCAAACCGCTAAACCGCACTGGCGCTACATATGCTATTTAGGTCATACAATCAATTTGAATCCTATCAAAATTAACGACTTCAATTTTGAAGAACATGCTAATACCGCATTATTGTCATTAACAAAAAAGAATCTGAATTACAGATCTATTAAAAAAAACTCCGGGAGTGCCGGCAGAAGTGAAAACTTGGATATTAACGTTGTGCATTTTTGATATTTTGGAATGGTTGGGAAATAATTTTGCACGAATTGCTTTAATTATCGGTATTATTTTTCATCTAATATTTTCAGTAGGTTTTCATCTAGTATTTTGATAAAGTAGGTACTCACTCATTTTCTTTCACTATTTCTTCGTCACTTTTTTCATTAATGGATGCACTTTGTTCAATATTTTAAATACTTGATATAAACGAATTTTAAGATAAAATTATACTTGACGCTGGCAATATGCAGAGTTTGCGATTCCATAATTGAAGAAAAAAAGTATAGACAGCCGTCAGACGAGCCGTCATCAGCTGTCACCCCTCCGTCTTGATAAGAGCCGGTGAAGATATTCACTCGTTTGGTTATTACAAGAGTGAAGGTGATATGAAAGAAAATTGATTAAAATTAATTAAATTAAAAATAGCTATGGACACTTTTCGATAGTCAAGTTATCATAGGCATATATGTTTATACATTATATTTGGTAAAAAATATGTCTCATCGAATTATCAGATCGGTGAAGGTCGATCTTCCACGTCTCCTCTACTATCTTACGAAATTTTTCGATCAGCACACGTGACCTCGCGCGAGTTTCACAGTTTTTACCCATCCCACAAAAGTGCTCAACGCCGCTAAAGAAGTTTTCACTTCAAAAATTATACAGGTTTATTTGAATAGAGTATCAAAGGAGCATGCAGACCACGTGGTGTTGTATCCGCTACTCGTACATACAACCTACCATACATTTAACCAGCACGTCTAATTGTGTCTGTGGTCGTATACAGTAGCACTGCCACTATGAAGGCTGGTGGAACTGGTCGCCCCATGTTTGTCTGGCTGGTATATCTAATCCTCATCTTCAGAGTCAAATTAATAAGGTCTTAGCTTCTGTAAATATCAAAGGGCTCTTACAAGCTTGTATGAAAATTCCTTCAATTTTCTATGCTACATTCTTGAAATTTGAAAGTTTAAAAGTTTGAGTTGCAATCGGGACTCGTGAAATCTGTGGAGAATATTCACTTCCTGCTAATAATGGATCCTATGTAAGCCGGATAAAACCGCGGAGCACAGCTAGTTAAATATACAACTACAATCAATACATACAATGTGAAAAACAAAGTTTCTTTAACGAAAGAAACACAAAATCGCACCCGAATCAATGATCGTAAACCACACTTTATTTTACTAATTTATTTGTTAAATGCGTTTTACACAATTTCAATAAACTTGGCTGAATAATAATATAAATGGTTAAAACTGACCCTAAAAAGACCCTATGCTTCCCTTCCATTAAGACGTCTTGGCCGCTTAATTGATGTTAGCTGTCAGATCAAACTGATTCAACTCATCATTATCTTTAACCGCTTCATTCGTCCACAGTACCGGTATACCGAAGAGTAGGCCAACGTCTCTCGAGCAAATATCAGGATACTGTTAGCAGCTCTGTTGTGTTATTATAGACATGGATGAGTAATGATATCCGACATAGGTCACTGTGTTGTGTATTACAGCTCGTACTTATACATTATTATACATACTTGAGTATACGTTACGTAGACAAGAAACGGTATCCGCAGTATTCAATGAACAGTTTTTAAGTTTTAAAATTTAAGCAAAGTGACTGGTAGTGGTTGTGTTGGTTGATCAAATTATGTATTATCTAATACCTTTAAACGAGCAATTCTTGTATATATCTAAATATATTTTTTGAATCTCGGAAACGGCTCCAAAGATTTTGATGAAATTTAGTACCCTGGTTTTGGGGATGATAAGTCGATCCAGCAAATATGTATTGATAGAAATTGTCGTTTTATTTAATGTTTATGCCGTTAAATACAAAATTACTCTACTACTGACATCTATTGCAGAATATTAATAATATTGTGGCGTAGTGAGCCGTCAAATGTCGACCGTCAATCCGCAAGGCAAGTTGCGTTTTTTAATTTTTTGTGGCATTTTTTTTTTAAATTGGAAGCTATGTATTTCAAAAGGCTTTGTTAAGTAACACTAAGCCAATGAATGTTTTGCTTAAAATAAACCAAGAAAATCAACTGTTTATATCCGAGCAACGCTCGGACGTCCAGGTACTTTATATTAAAGACATAAATTACACAAAATCTTTTATATATATTGAATAAAGTAATAAGTTTATGTCTACAGTATACGTTTATGTCTACATATAGTAGAGACAGACAGACTCTATATTTTGTACGTGCATCACGCATAATCTACTGCACAAAATTGAATGCAGTTTTCAAAGACGTACTATACGTATTTTACAAACTAAATAGGCTCTATATTATTCCGATTGTTTTCCATATTTTAAATTGTTCGAATCTTATTGTAGAAAACAAACTTAATGCTTTTTACCCACAATTTCCACATAAGTGACGTCACAAACATAGCTAGTTTATTTATTTTTATTATATCAGTAGCGGCGGTCCATCAGTGGGTCTGAAATGTAGGAAGATTTTAAATTAAAACTAATGTTTGTTTACCTTTAGGTTCGTTGAGTCCAGCATTTTTAAGAATCACACCTTCTAAATTCATTGACTTTTTTCTTCTCCTTCTTCTTCTTTACGATTGGCGTCTCGGTCGTTTGACCATTTTGCCAATGTCAAGTGATAATTTGAATCCAGTTTTAACACGTTTCGTTAAAACCGCATAAAATAATAGTCAAATTCTAATCAATCGTCAGTAATCAGTCAGTCAAGTCAATCAGATGTCCCAGTAAATCTAAAGTAAATTTAATTTTATTTATTATGTTTTAATTTATTTATTTTACGAGAATGTATCCGATAAAGTTTTAAAGAAAACCGGAAATAAACATGTTTGGCACAGTTGTTTTATTTCACAACACACATGCACTGTTACTTACCTTAAATCGGACAAAATGCTGTCAGCTTAATCCGCTATAACTCAAAAATACATCAAGAAAATGAAAATAACCAACTACCCCGACTTCTTAACTTGTCGCTCTCTATTCTTTACCTAAGAAAAAATAAAACCGCGTAACTTGACACAAATGCCATCACGGATTACAAACGTTTTACTCAACGCTAGTACTCACGATCTTTATTTACTTAGATGATATTTCATTCCAGTTACCGAAAATATGGTCACGCTGTCTCGTCATATCGGAATATCGGTCAACCAAACAAAATACTAAACTAAATGTTATAGAAAAATACAATTGAACCTCAGCTGAAGTAGAAAGCATATTTAATATAACATATATATAATAAATGAAAATATTACTAAATGAGAACTACAATAATTCATTACTATTTTAATATAAATTGATTTTTTCATGTACTATATGAGATTTGTCTCTGCTCCACGGTGATGGAAAATATCGTGATATTTAATTGGTTACGATGTTCTCCATCGCCGTGCATGCCTGAGAGAAATTCATAATTTCTCGAAAGCATGACGTCCACCAATCCGCATTTGGCCAGCGTGGTGGACTATGGCCTAAATCCCTCTCACTTGTGAGAGGAGACCTGTGCCCAGCAGAGGGACATAAAAAAGGTTGAAAAAAAAGAGATGTAATAAAGTCTTAAAAGTATAAATAAAAAACCATTCTTATTTCTAATACAGAGCTTATAATTAGCGGGTACTATAGAATTTTTATTAATCCTCAATAATACCACATTGGCACAGATATGTGCCGATTGTTGAGGATGGATGCTCGATAGATAATATTCTGAAGCAAGATATGAAATATTTCTATGCAAATATTCAAAGTTTTGTCAAATGCAAAAAAACACAGAATATGTTTTTAGTTCTTACTTAAACAAATCACTTAAAAGCAATATAAAGCTTATTCTAATGAGAAAATTAATAGAAATATTCAAATGTTTACCGCTAAAACTTATAGTAATTGGTACCTTCCTCTCTAAGACCTAGAAATACACGCATTAATGCGTCCCAAATACTGCTGAACAAAGACCAAGTTCCCACAGTGAGTGGGACCATCTCTGTGCCACCCATTGTTTCCTGCGGTCAAGGTTATGCACAAACACACATCAATATCCATCGATCAGAATGCTCGAACTCTTGTCTCATTAAATATGATAATTTTATGCGAAAATGTTTTACATACCACAATAGCAATCAATCCTGTATGGGTTTGTAGTGTTAGTACTGTTACAGTCAGCTTCTAACTTCCTTAAATATACGTCATAAGCTCATCCAAACTATTTAATAAAGTGCTATATCTTTTAAATGGCTTCTGAAAAAGATATCAGAACAGTTCTTACTTCACCAAAACCACATCACAATGTTTAATAAAGACCCGAAACATATCCTTTAGTATGGTATAATAAATTTACTACGAGTCTATGGTGTCATTGCTCCATAGCGAACACGGTTAAGATTTTATTTTTTTGAAGACGAGTAAAATATTCGGAATCTGCTCAATTTTAATTTTTTTATAGAATACTTCTAAAAGTTTTCCGTCTAATCTTATTAAGTTAAATAATAAAATGTAAGATTTTACAATGGAATGGCCAACGAGCGTTGACGCGCTTATTAGCTCGTATAAGTAGTTGACTTATATGCAACAGATGCAAACGTTACACCTCGAAAACGCCACAATAAACCTGTGAACGACGGTATGGTTTTGGAAGTGCATGAATTTGTGTGTTCATAAGCGCGTATTCTTAGGCGAGTCAAGTTTAAAACCGCTTTGATAATAAATAGCAGTGAGTCTCAATAATTTTAAATATTCATATAATAAAAACATGTAAATGGATCGCAGTTATACGGAAAGTTTAAGTTACCAAGGTTGACTATACAAACTTTCCAACAATATCATATTGCTGTCAAACTTTAAGTGTGGTTTAAGTTTCGGCTGTAAGTGTAAAGCTATTTAACAGATATAAAACCATTGAAACATTGGTGAAGTATGTACCAGGGAAAATTTACAGACTAACAATTTCATAAGGTAGGACTCTAACAAACAAATACAATTTCCGATACTTATAACATCAATTTGTTATAGCACCCAAGTTCCAGGGCACCGCGCTCAATGTGAGAGTGTCGGTATCTTGGGAGTTGACATTACGAGTAAAGTGCAATACCGGAGTCATTTGGCGTACAAAGCCAAATTGGCATCCAAAAAGCTTGGTGTCCTCAACAGGGCGAGGCAGTACTTCACTACGGGGCAACTCCTGACGCTGTATGAGGCCCAGGTCATACCCCACATGTAGTACTGCTCCCATCTCTGGGCAGGAGCACCAAAATACCAGCTACACCCATTTGACTCCGTTGAAAAGCGCGCAGTCCGAATCGGCTGACAGGCTAAAACCGCTTAGCTTGCGAATAGACATAGGCTCGCTCTACATGTTCTTCCGACTTTAACATAGTAAAGGAGTACCATGGCATGAGTGCTCCGAGGAACTTTTCAAATTGATGCCTACATCACCATTCCAAGATTATACCACCAGACGAAGGTTAAAGTTCCACCAGCACCATCTGGACTCGTGGCGGTCCTCTACAATCCGCTTTGCATGTTCCTTTTTACAACGGACGTGTAGATTATGGGACAACCTTCCAGCTGAGGCATTCCCAGTGGACTATAACCTAGGGTTCTTTAAAAAGCTGTAATAAAAGCTCTCCTTCAAAGACGGATATGCACGGGTGGCTCTCTTGGGGTTGCCCGTGTCCGTAGGCGACTGTGATCGCTTAGCACCACGCGGCCCGTCTTCCTTTTTGGTTTATTGATTAAATAAATCTTCAAATTTCATCTGCAACTTGCTTAGCTGATACAGTTATGTCGTTTTAATTTTTGTCGATATAATATTTCAAACTACTTAATAATATATTGGATCCCTAGTGAAACTATATAAAAAATTATAATAAAATACATTATTATCACAAGTTATTCAAATACCAAAGTCTCATTATTATGAATCACATCAAATCTTTACAATAGCACTCAATAATGAAACTTGTTGACGAAAATAAAAAGGTTGAAACTATTTCGTCTTGGTCTGTTTATTTATTTATTTATAAATAATTGTCGGATACAGCTGTTATAATAACTTTATCTGACTAATGCTTGGATCACAATAAAGAACTTTAAACTAGACCCCTGGGAGCAGTCTACCATGAATCTCTACGCGAGTGTACCGAGCCGACCACAACCATTGTTTCGCAATGGTCAAGGCCAAGAACACACTTTTACTTTAATCGGACTATTACACCTCGTTGTTGTAAGCCATGTAGTTTAAAAATGAACAAAACTACATTTTACGAAACATCCATTTGTATCAGACACAAATTTTGTTTAAAATCGATTTGTTGGGATCGGTTTTTGGATTTTTATTTTTATGCGATATGATATTGGTGTTTGGCAAATTTCTTCACGTCAGCATGTCTCTATTGATTTTAATTTACTTGAATAAGTAGGTATACAGCTATTATTAAATCTCCGATAAATGGCAGCCTAAATATGTATTTATATAAATTTTCTACTCGATGTACATTCCTGAGGACAAGGTATGGACAGACAAACAGGCCATCGGTTCTCTAATAATACTCCAGATTTTACAAGGGATACTAGTCAGGGTTACGAGTATTTACCTTACAATCATGAAGGATTCTTCCGTCACACTGGACAATCTTTAAATAAATTAAATATTACTAAACTTATTAATTGAACTAAGAGAAATTGAATAGACACACAGACTAATTACAAAGTGACGAGACACATAGATTCAATACGACACAGATATAATTGTTATTATAGAAAAGTAAGATTGATTATTGTTGTCCTTCCCGTTTTCTATAAAAACCGGCCAAGTGCGAGTCGGACTCACGCACAAAAGGTTCCGTACCATTATCTATAAAAAATCACGTTTATTGTATGGGAGCCCCCTTAAATATTTATTTTATTCTATTTTTAGTATTTGTATAACAATAGCGGCAACAGAAATACATCATTGTCTTTGATTATCCATAGAAATCATTGCATTAAGATTGAATGAAAGGTAAATTGTGCTTTATGATTTATGACGTATAAAAAAAACTACTTACTAGATCTCATTCAAACCAACTTTCGGCGGAAGTTTGCATCGTAATGTACATCATATACCTTTTTTCGTTTTATCATTCTCTTATTTTAGAAGTTACAGGACAGACACACATTTTATCACTTTGGAAGTGTCTCTCGCGCAAACTATTCAGTTTAGAAATAAATGATATTAGAAATCTCAATATCATTTTTAAAGACCTATCCATAGATACACATACATCCACACGTATGGGTTTGATGAAAAAAAATTTTTTGAGTTTCTTGAGTTTCAGTTTTAAGTATAGGAAGCCCTCAAAATTTATTTCTTTTTTCCATTTTTGTATGAAAATCTTAATATGGTTCACAGAATACATCTACGTACCGAGTTTCAACAGTATGGTTCTTATAGTTTCGGAAAAAAGTGGCTGTGACATACGGACGGACAGACAGACAGACATCACGAATCCATAAGGGTTCCGTTTTTTGGCAAAAATTATGCTTATGTTTTTATTATTTTATATTTAATAAATAAAAAATATAAAATTAAAATAAAAACAATTTATAATCCTTATTTTATGTGCAATTTAAAAGTTTTAAATTAAATTACTTTGGAATGGGATTACTTAAGTTGTTATTATTTTATTTCATCTTTAAGCTCTTAAAGCCTCAAAACGGTGCATTGTTTACCATTTGCATTCGAAGTCGGGACGTCACGAAACAATTATTTACCGGTAGTTAGCAAGAGTTCCAAGGATATGATTATATCAAAATAGCCCTTTAAAATGTCTTGTTCAATATTTCTAAATTGATGCAATCGTCGATTTACGTATTATCTTCTAACGCTCGCCGTCTCCGTAATTTTAATAAATAATAAATAGCCGTTGTTTTGGTTTACTTAGCGAAAAACTTTGATATTGTAAAGGAGTATTAAATATTATTTAATAATGTTTGGTGTACTCCTCTATAATTATATATTTCCTTTATTTCCTCATAATACGCGCTTCGTTTTGTTAAGAAAAGATTGTTCAAATTCTAGGCGCCATAATTTTGTACTATTCTTAAGTTTTAAATCTATAAAAGACAAAAAAACCATTGGGACTACTTGCTGTGCATGTTTCGTGCGTTGCTTGGTATCTTAGGTAACATTATAGGTATATTTTTAAAGTAAGACGTGAAAATGAAACCATTACTCGAACAAAAAAACCAATTTCGAGTAATTAGAAAGTCCTCTAATAATTGGTCCAAGGTCATATAGTGTAAAAAGTTTAACAAAATGGCGTATCGAATCGCTACGCACGCACTATTCCGCAATGCTGGCACAATACTTTACGGAGTAAGAAAAAAATATTTGCGTCGCAGGAACCGGGAAAAGTAGACCAATGGCAAAGAGAAAATTAATCGAAAAGGCTTGTGTGGGTCGAAAATTTGCCTTAAATCTTAGACTGTGAATAAGATGCAATTTAGTACTCGAAGTAGATATTATTATGTACGCAAATATTGAACAGATAATTTGATGGGATTGTCGTATATAGGGCATAGCGTTCGAAACCTCACGTTAATTATTAACTTCATCGGTGTTAGTCACCATTCTGAATGCAACTTGCAATCTTATTTTCATAGAAAAATAAAGATATTTTTTCTTGTATCATTTACATTCCATATCATGTCATTTCATTTACAAAAAAACAATTTACAAAGGTTACACACTTTCACTTAATTCAATTCAATAATCTCTACTGCAAGATAATAACATACTTTCAAATAGAAAATTGCTGTATCGTGATTCACAAAATAGGAGAGCATGCAACTCACTATTTAGTATTTATGAAATTCGAGAAAAGGATATTTTGATATACTTTAAACTGCATAAAGCAAAGTGCTCCCTGAGTTTGAGTATCATTTACATTTGGCTGCAACCCTTTTTGCTTCCCACTGCTGAGCACGGGTCTCTTCCCGTTATTGGGGAGGCCTGGAGCTTACTCCACCACGCTGCTTGAATGCGGATTGGTGAGGGTTTACATTTAAATTGGTTTAATTAAAAAGATGTGTTAAATAGATTGTGACTTTTTTGTCACATTACCCGAATATTGTAAATTTTATTAGAGAGTTTCCACCTAATTACCATTTTTTTCGTTCGAGTCTTATCTCTCAGCTCAACTCATCGCTTTATGGACACCTAAAGCCGATGACCGTGTGATTGGCATTTATTACGAGAATATTTTTATTCCGAAAATGATTAAAATATTTTGAATTGTATTTTTTTAAATTTCAGAATGGACAAAGACAAACATAAGACAAAATCATAAACTTGCTTTATTACTTTTTTGTAAACTATGTAGGTAAGTCTGTGTATTAAAATTTGATAGTCGCGTGCAATGCAGTAATGTTATTCGTTTAATTCAAAGGTTCATGCCTAAGACAATGAAGCTAACAACCTTGTTAGGATGTGGAAATCATTTGAGGTACAGCACACGCTTGTTATAATTAACCTTCTTTTGTATTAGCTCGTAACTATGAACACTCGAGGTAACGCAAATTGCTGTAATTATTTTCATCCTCTGTAACTGTTTTAGTATGTAAAACATACATAGTAGGAATTTATCAGCAAAACGTGCATATTAAATCGGATTACTATTAATAAATATTTTTTTAATATTTTCTTGATAATTTAAAGCTCATTATTTTTAATACGAAGAGGAATAGGTTACGAAAAAGCTTTAGCTAAGTTAGCGAATAATACTATAAACACAAAAACTTTGGGATACTGGGTTTTATAATTACTTCTGCCGCTTAGATGCAAGTGCAACCCTTTCTGGTCCCATTGCGGACCGTCATGCACACTATAATAATACGAATAGGTGCAAATATGGGCTAAGCCGCTATCCGGCACTTTACTAGCATTGGTGTTTCTCCAACGTTGACGCTGCGTAATCGCTACGTTCACAACAACGTTGGAGCAACGCTAACGCTTGTAAAACGCTAGTGGAATATCAGCCTAATGATCAACCCGCCCATCGTCAGATATTTTCAAACCGAATAATGAGCAACCGACAAGATTTAATGACTGTTACCGATCTATAAATAATTAATGAGCCCTTAATTAAAAGCACGGAAACGGGAATTAAAATTTGCTACAAGCGTTAAATACGTTAGCTATCATCCATCTTATTCGCAATCATGCTCATTGATTAACTTGTTGGTTGATTAATTGGTTTCACTCTGACACAACTAAAATCTAATTACATATATAATAAAATAGTTTTAAGTTTAGTTAGAAAGAATATTGACTAGAAATAGTTTTATTTCCAACTATAAACTGTGTTAAATTCTAATCGTTTGTATCAAACACGACCATAATTTACGCTTGTGTTCGCCTCCACTATTATCTGAAATCTTCTAAAAATGGAGAATGCCCTTTGGCCTACGTAGGAACACGCCTCGGAAACCTATGTAAGGCTGCTGCTTTGTTAGTCGGATACAACTTCATTTCGGTAAAATATCGTATTCAGGAATAATTTTGTATACGGTTCAAAATTATTTTGTATACGGTACAAAATTATTTTGTGTACGGAATAATTTTGTATACGGTTCAAAATTATTCCTAAACAAATATAAAGAAAAATAACTAATACTGTATATATACAGTATCTTTTTTTTATTTGAATGGAGTAGCAGACGAGCATGCAGGTCACGTGGTGTTAAGTGGTCGCTGCAGCCCGTGGACATCTGCACACAACCTCAAGCAAGCATAGATAAGTCTTGTCTGATGTCGTATGCAGTTGCGCTGCTACTCCAGAGGCTGGTGGTCGCCTCATGTAAGTGTGGCCGGCAACTCCACCTTTCCACCGAAACACAATAGAGTTGGTTCACGGCAGTAGTAAGTGCAGCGGTGGTACTTCCCCGGGCAAACCATAATAGTTCTACCACCTACAAATTATTTTTCTTCTTTATGTTTAAACTTTAATAGCAGCTTTTTACTTTTAGTATTTAAAAAAAACGCTAACGTCCTCACTTTAAGCAAGTATCCATCACTAATAGTAGTTGTGAACTACTATTACGCTTCAAATATTTCGAATGAGGATGTTTATTGGTTTAAATAGATATAAGAATAGATATTTATTATATTGGTTTAGATAGATATAAGGAATTTTTTTAAACATAGGACGCCTCACGTATATGTCAGCGAGTTTCTTTTCATCAAGACTAAGCGCAAGAATTTCTTTATCTTACAAAGGCTGATAAGACCGAGGATATAATCGTTGATAAGATCTTACCAAATTTATGGCGAATAAATTTACTATCGCTCCAATATGTCAGTGGGCTTAAAAGTAAAATCTACCGCGTGATACTCGCGGCATTCAGCGTATGACCTATCGGGACCCACGCCACAATGAACCCCAGTCTTCATTTATTCCATGCAATATTATTTCAAGCTCTACTATTGTACGCGATCATGTCTGTGAGAATCTGAGAATGAATGTTTTTGCTCAATACTATTCTATACTAATATTATAAAGAGGAAAGATTTGTATTTTTGTATGTATGTAATGAATAAACTCAAAAACTACTGTTCCGATATCAAATATTATTTCACCATTAGAAAGCTACATTCACCTTGAGAAACATATGCTACTTTTTATCGCGGAAAAATGCTTCATTCCTACATGAAAACGGGTAATAGGGTCAACGCGGTTGAAGCAACTGGCCAAAGCCTATGATTTTAATATAGCAATGAAGCCTGCAATAGCACATAGGCTATTTTTTATCCTACGGGGACCCTTTCAACGGGTCTGATAATAAAATTAAAACATCAAGAGCAATAAAATGGCGAATTCCCTTCGGCGAAGTCATCATCTAAACAAATACTACGTACATACATGTATCTTCTCCCAGATATTTGAAAGGAGTAGGAGATCCTCCCTCATAGCTACTGGATCGGATGAACTCTCTTTTGTCATTTGAAAAAGAAATTGAAATGCAGTTTACGATTAATCTGAAACTTTTTATACCTATATCGTAAACGATTTGTCGTAAATTTTTGCAGTTATTACTTCGCTGTCCCTGGCTTTCAAATGTTAGCTAATTATCTTGAAAATATGTTATTACAAAACAACATAGAAGAGGAAAATAGGAAACAAAATTAACAGAATAAGACCAACAAAAATATTAAAATAAACCCGTAAACCCTCTAAGGTCGCTTCCAAATTATACAATTTACCTACTGCATTTATATGGCTTTGTAGTATCGTACATCTTGGGAAACTGATTTACACAGTTATTACAAGACGCCTTTGTTTTATTAAAATTACAATTAATCATCGTGGTTGTTCACAGACCAATTTATAAATATTATTGTGTAATTTATGGCTTGCTCGTGAAAACTTTCGTAACTGTGAACCCTTTGAAGGAAATCAAATAAAAATGTATGTACTTACATATGTATTATACAGGAATATTTATCAATTCGGGTTTTTTAACTACAGTTTTTTTGTAGTCCATTCTTAAAGATTTCTGATTAAATTAGCTACTAATTAGTAAAATGTAGGTAATGATTTTAGTATAATATACTCACGATGAGATCGTCATATTTGTGATCGTAGCTCAAAATGAATATCAGATACATATACTAGTTTATTAGAATCTCTTGATAATTAACACGGGTACTACAAAATAATTTGCTTTATCTTTCAATTTTAATTACTGGCCTACTGATATATAAAAGTCAAATGTTGTCCGAGCGATTAGGATATTTGTTTCATACCACGGGTTCTTGCGACTGATCATCTTAATTGACGCATGGTTAACACGAATTTTTTTTATCAGTTCGTAAAGAATGAACTAATTTGGTTCTGAGTTTGTTTTTTAAAAAAATTCAATAAGTAACAGGCGATGCTTTTTACCGTTGCTTTTATACTATCTTTTACATAGAGCTGTACCAATCCAAAAAATAAGTAAGGTTTGCAATGCCTGAATTAGCATGGCTGCAACCCTTTTTGCGTCCCACTGCTGGGCACGGGTCTCTCCCCATTATTGGGGAGGCCTGGAGCTTACTCCACCACGCTGCTCCAATGCGGGTTGGTGGAGATGCGGGTTAGTGGCCAACCCGCTGTCGGATGTTTTCAAACCGCCCATAAGGCCTCCGACTAGGTTTAACGACTGTTATCTATCGACAACAACCGGGACCGACGGCTTAACGTGCCCTCCGAAGCACGGAAACGCGCATGAATTTTTTTGCCACTAGCGGTCACCCATCTCACACCCGACCGCGCCCGTTTGGCTCAGCTGCATAGATCGGTTGCGTTCTATGCTAGCCGCCAGGCCATGCGCGCTTCAATTAGCATAATTTTCTGAAATATTGTTAACTAATTTGTAGGCTAAGATTGTAGGTAGTAATTGAGAACTCTTTCCTCAAAGGCGGGCAACACCGCTAAGAAATCGAGCTGACTGACGGAAGACTACCTACTGGACGTAATTTCAAATTTGATTTGTAACTTCAACTTGTCGGTCACACGCTACTTGGAATATTATGTACACCTACATAGTTGAAATCGGAACTTCTTATCGGAACATCGTTTACTTGTAAACTCATCAAAGCGTAACGCCATAATAAGTGTTGAAAAGTTAACTACTGTTACGAAAAGGCTTCAAAAGGACCTTGGACATTTCTCAACTGCACTCTGTATGAACCGCCTGCACTGAGATCCGATAGCCATGCATAATTGAACACACGAACCCCGAAACTTTTTTTTGCGAAATTTTATTTTTATACAGTAACTAGCGGCCGCCCGCGACTTCGTCTGCGTGGACTTTGGTATTAGTATAGCATTATGTTATATAGCCTAAAGTCTTCCTCGATAAATGTACTATCCAACACAAAAATAATTTTTCAATTCATTTTTTCATTCATTCAGTAGTTCCTGAGATTCAAACAAATAAACAAACTCTTCAGTAGTATAGATAAGATAGCGTTTATCTAATATCTTTAAACGAGCAATTCTTGTATTTACCTAAATATATTTTTGACTGTCGGAAACGGCTCCAACGATTTTGATGAAATTTAGCACCTTGGTTTCGGGGATGATAAATCGATCCAGCTAGGTTTTATTTTTGTAAATTTTAAATTATTAAAAAATATTTTTAGGGATATCTATCGGAGAGTATTAATAATATTGTGGCGTAGAACGCCATCTGCCAATCCGACGTTCAAAAAAATGACAATGTCGATTTGAAAGATAGAGCTCTTTAATTATAAATACTAGTTATAAATTGAGTAACTGTCGATGCACTATAAAAAAATATAGACTTTCTATTGCCTTTGCCGGTATGAAAGCGCTTCCTTATCATGCCTTATCAGGGCTAAATATATTTTCATCGACTAAATCCAGTTTCCTTGATGATGAAATAAAATGAGTCAAGATCTAAATACCATGAAGGATCAGCAACCCTGTCAAATCAGTAGATTAATGAATAAAAGTAATTTCTAAAATTAATTTTTAAACAAAATACCTAGGTAGAGATTTAACCTCATCTGGCTCATAATTCACACTGTGAACAAAAATTAAGCTCATTATTCTGATAATAAAAAAAATTAAGTTTTTAACAAAAAAATAGAACCGACTTCAAACGGTAAAAAATAAAATTGTTCAGTAGGACTTCTTCTTGCTTATGGTAATGACTCTTAAAACTATTTCTGGAGTCGGGCCCTTAGTAAATGTCGTACCATTCGTTCTAAATTGGCACCGACAGTACAGACAGTGGGACAGTACCTACTTCTTCTTGCTTATGGTAATGACTGTTAAAACTATATTGGAGTCGGTGCCCATTCAGAACGAAAGTTACACTATATTTACTAAGACAGGACATTTCACTAAGGGCCCGACTTCAAAAATAGTTTTAAGAGTCATTACCATAAGCAAGAAGAAGTCCTACTGAACAATTTTATTTTTTACCGTTTGAAGTCGGTTCTATTTTTTTGTTAAAAACTTAATTTATTTCACTCTTTTTAGTAATTTTAATAATTCTTCACATATGTATAAGCATAATTGGAATTTTTTCACTTAACTTCTAAACGTTAAAGAGATACCTTTTATAATCATGTTTATCTAATAGCCATCTAAAAGTCTGAAAGACATACTATCAGTCCACCTGAACGTATAAATTAAAGAAAGAATTTGCTCTCAGCTCCTAACCGTTGAGGAGTTGTACCTTCAATCATCAGTTAAGCATCTGCAGGTGATAATTACCAGACATAAATATTTGTATTATGTTAAAAATATGACTAAAAGCATGTGTGTGCCTATTAAGTTTCAGTGTTTCCCTCGATTTCCCTAATATCACATCATCAGATTTTGACATGGTGACAGTTGGACCACCTCAGGAATGTAAGATTTCGAACAAAAAACCATTTATTGAAAGAATTTGCTCTCAACTCCTAACCGTCGTAGTACCTTCCATCATCAGTTCAGCAACATGATATGACGATAATTATACACATATATCTGTTTTGCTTTGTAAAAATATGAAAATCATTTGTTTCGCTATAAAATTTGAATGTTCCCTTCGATTTCTCTGGGATCCCCTCATCAGACTTTGACTTGGTGACAGTTGGACCACCTCGGGTATGTAAGATTTCGAATAAAAAACTATTAATTGAAAGAATTTGCTCTCAACTCCTCACTGTCGCAGTACCTTCCATCATCAGCTCAGCAACATGAGATGATGATTTCTATGCGTAAATATCTCTTATGCTTCAGAAACTATAAGAAAATCAATGTGTGTGCCTATAAAATTTGAGAGTTCCCCTCGATTTCCCTGGGATCCCATCATCAGATCCTGATTTGGTGACAATGGGACCACCTCGGGAGTATAAGCACACGAACAAAAAAAGAATTTTGAAAATCGGTCCACAAACGGCGGAGTAATCGGTGAACATATATAAAAAAAAAAAAAAAAACATACAGCCGAATACAGTACCTCCTTCTTTTGGAAGTCGGTAATAACATGTTGACGCTTTGCACAAAAAAAAATTCATACCTAAAAATGTGTACCTTCCAGCTGAGGCATTCCCAGTGGACTATAACATGGGGTTCTTCAAGAAAGCTGTAAAAAAAGCTCTCCTCCAAAGCCGGCAATGCTCGGGCGGCTCCCCTAGGGTTGCCCGTGTCCATAGGCGACGGTGATCGCTTAACATCACGCGGCCCGTCTGCCTTATTGTTAGGTTTAGTTATAAAAAAAAATGTGTCAATAAAGTATCGTACGCTTGGAATGCAGGATAATTTATTTATTTATTTTCATAAATGATTTTTATTGCCTTTCAATTAAATAAACAAGCTTGTGACGTCACAAATGTTTTTTCCGGATATACCTATCACATCGATTTCTTACTTTGTAGTTAGACGCGTTTAGGGCTTATAGTACTTACCCAATACAGGTATTCAGATCGCAGGATGTACTTTAAAATACTTCTTGCTTACCTTGCTTTGATAGAATGACAATTATTTAAGCAATTTTGCTCCATATTTACTTTCCAGTTAAAACAACCGGTTCTTATAACCTGAGGAAGGTTATTTACGAGATAACCTCCCATTTGCATTTTATTCACAGTTGCACGAAAAGAAAATAAATCATTTTTCTAGTAAAATAACACATAAAACCTTATTATTATAAGATTAAACATTAATCTAATTGTTCATTTTTTGTAAGTTCCATTATTAATTATTTACTTTTTATTTTTTGCAGGTACGATCATGCCGAAGTATTATGTGAAGTATATAGGGAATACATGTAAATAGGAGTATCTTATAATATAATCTATACAATAAATATATAAAATATAGCAGTTTGATGTCTGCGCTTTATAGGCAAATAATTATAGATATCAGGAAAACGAAAGTTATGGTTTCTGGGCAACAGAGTTTCAAACGACACATTTAATCATTTTATATTAGTAGGCGGTAGAACATTAAGCGAAGTGCGTATGGCTCGGCGGCTAGCGTAGAACGCAAGCGATCTACGCAATTAAGCCAAACGGGCGCGGTCAGGTGTGAGATGGGTGACCGCTAGTGGCAAAAATTATCATGCGCGCTTCCGTGCTTCGGAGGGCTCGTTAAGCCTTCGATCCCGGTTGTTATCGATAGATAACAGTCGTTAAACCTTGTCGGAGGCCTTATGGGCGGTTTGAAAAAATCCGACAACGGGTTGGCCACTAACCCGCATCTCCACCAACCCGCATTGGAGCAGAGTGGTGGAGTAAGCTCCAGGCCTCCCAATAATGGGGAGAGACCCGTGCCCAGCAGTGGGACGTAAAAAGGGTTGTAGCCAGAACATTAAAGGTTCGACTGGGAAAGTACCACCGCTGCACGCACTTCTATCATCAAGCAATTCTATTTTATTTCAAGGGAAAGGTGCAGTTAACGGCCAGACTAACATGAGGTGAGAAAAACATTTGTGCCCTCGGAGCCTCGGAGCGCAATTCGAAACGACTAGAGGCAAGGCTTAGGCTTGCTTATGGTTGTATGTAGATGTCCATGGGCTACTGTGTTTGCTATTCTATTCTAATAAAAAATAAAAATGTCTGTCTTTCTGTATGTTTGAATCGTATCATAAAAGCTACTGCATGAAATAAAATTCCGTTTTCATCCATGCATTGCCACACTTTTAATCTTAGATACCGATATTTGAAAATTATTTATTGTATAATTTTATTCCCTATGTCATTGAAACTGGGTTTCACCCTTAAATATCTAAAACACGAGAGAAACCCCGATTATTTTCATTTATGGCAAAAACCCTTTCTAGAATGAAAAACCATGTATCACAGCTATGTACTTACTTTATAAACAGCCCAAATTTCTATATATTGAAGATAAATGGCATTATACTCGTATGACTGTCTATAGACAGAATACATGGATGAATATGGTATGGCCTATCTATAGATATACCTATCTATAGATAGGTAGGTAGGTAGGTATGGTAAGTACATCAATAGATAGGCCATACCATGAATGCTTGACACACAAACGTGAACATAAAAAATTAAGATACAATAATTTTGACTTCAGTTAAAAAGTTTCCTGTGACCTTTCAACAATACATATCATTAACCAACTTCTGGCAGACATTGATGGCTATTTACATATTATGATGTGTGAATCACTAACAGAGCTTTATCGAGAAAGTTTTACATTGTATAAGACGCGACACCGATCGATACAAGTATTGCTTATTGTTCAATTTTATCGATACAGCCAGGCCCGTTCATTGTCAGATGTGAGATATGTTAATTAATATTAAAAAGTGTAAATTTGCAAATACTATATAGGTAGTACCGTATTACATAAAACCAAGTCCGTACTATATAGAAAGCTAGCTTTCCGCCAGCGGCTTCGCCCGCGTGTTTGGTAGGTTCCCGTAGAATAAAAACATAGGAGGTTTCCCAAGGTCCTCTCTATCTGTGTTCCAAATTTCATTAAAATTGGTTCAGTAGTTTAAGCGGGAAAGCGTAGCAGAGAGACAGACAGAATTTTTTCTTCCGAATTTATAATATTAGTAGGGATAGAAAAAAAATCTTCTTTTAAAGTAAATATAAGATGTAGCGAGATTAAAGATGAATAAATAATAATTAAAATGGCCCGTGACACTACGGGTAGTGCGATGCAGTAGTGTAGTGCCACGGGTAATGATAATCTAAATAAATAAAATAAGAATAATATCTGTAGGACAAAATGCAATTCATAATTTATCAAAACTGTTACTTTACAGAATATAGGAGTTACCGAAATTTATGAAAAAGAAAATACCGGTAATATTTTAACCTACCACGCGTTGATGTCTTTTGTACGAACAATGACAAATAAACCTTCAAATCAAACATAATACATCTTAAAACTAATATTAATCGTTTATAAATAGTGTTTAATGTCTATGAGGTGTAAATTACATAAAGGCCGTAAAAATACAATATTATGTACATTACTTTGACTTAAACTCCCTTAAAAGAAGAGAAATAAGCAGGGATCGGAATAGGCAGTGTGAATTTACCTAAACTTTGCGACGAGACATAACATGGAGCTGCTACAACCAACTACTTAATGATATCTGTTATAAACTTAAACTTAATTAAATTTTAATTAATTTCGGTTTTTAGTAGTTGTTAGTTGTTGTTAGTTTAGTAGTTGTTTTGTTACCTGTTCTTTATCTAAGGTCCACCAGATTAATCACTTAGCAGCATGCAGCAGCATTTTTATTTGTTGTTATTGTGATAGTTTTCGAGTAATATAACCTTTATAAAAGGTAAAATTCTTGACTTTGTTTTTGCACTGTCAGTTAAAAGATTTTATAAGTTTTACTTTTGAAAAATAAAAAAGAAAAAATTAAAAATATAGTTTAAAAAAACCAAAAGACACGCTTTTGAAGCACATTAAGCTAAAAAAGTGAAAAATAGTCCGTAATATAAGCCTTTAATAATAACGAACAAATTACTAGTATTATTGTGAAATATGTGTGGGTTGCTCGATATACGAATATAATATGGCACAAAGCGCTCCATTTTATTTTACTATATTTATTTTTCATTTTTTAGTTCGATTTATAATTGTTATTGTTACAATTTTTTTTTCTAGTTCTCGGGATTAGATAAACTCATGAAATTATTGTATTAGGTATCCCCAATTCTTAATAAATGTCCAAAGTTAGAATAAAATGTGTCCGTTGAAAGTGGGTCAAAAACGCACCCAAAGGAGTCGGTTACAAACACACAAGTGAAACTAATATAAAGCGTGTAAAAACATTATGTTTATATACATTAAAACATATTCTCGTTACTTAACTCTAAATAAACCAAAGCAAAATAACTTTGATAATAAAGAATTTGATTCATGTTCACAAGGAATAGGAACACGTTAAGTAAAAATTACTAAGAAATACTTATTTTGGAAAATCTTGGAAACTATTGATACCAATGTATTAATTTACTTGCATTTTGGGCACACACCCTCAGGCCAGTAATTTTGATGCGGTTTTTTTATATTAATTAGTTTATACTTTTATTTTTAGTTATAGCTTATTATTGTTATAATTTAGTACTAGTTTATTTATCATTTTTAAATGTTCAAATTTTTTAGTTTTAATGTTAATTTGTTGAATATATGGTCTTGTGTACTTGGAATTAATATTTTCTGTGTCAATATCGCTAATATAAGAATTATAAAGGGAAATTACATTACAATTAGTTTTTCTATGTTTTCTTCTTTGAATCGGTTTCGTTATTATTATTAGTTTATTATGGCCTATGGCATATATGTTTAATATCACATAAAATATTACATAAAATTAAACGTTCATATATAGTGTTCATAAGAACTAATATACCATAAAATATAATGTTAAGTATTAATTAACCGGTAAAATTGGTCATACAATAACCATTTTTCTGAATTTATATTTATGTAATCCGTTGCTCATTTATTATTTTCTCTTTAAACAAATAAAATGTTAGTATGATTTTATATCTTACATTTTATATCTTCCCTGTTATTGTTACTTCTAACCTATCATTAGGAACTTGTTATAACACAAAGAAAACACATATATCACACGGTATTATGGCCTTAGTCGTTGACATAATGAACGTTATGTTCCCGGACCTTCACATAACGGCTATTATTTAAAAAGACAACAATCTATACATAATTATATTCATGATCTCACTTATATGATTATGTGCACTGGCATCCTATTAAATACGCTCTTTCCAAAGATAGAAATATTGACACTTCCATGTATATATATTTACGAGGTCTCAGTTTTCGTTAAAGAGAATATAAAAAACTTTAATATTGAATATACCAGACGTCCACGAAAGACGAGAAATACATATAATATAATGCCCACCAGCATTTCAAAGAGCAAATTTTTCAAGAAAAGTGTTTATGGTATGGCACCAACAATATTTAATCATTTGCCAGATGTTTTAAAAGACCTCAATCCTACAACTTTCAAATTGCGACTTAAAAATATACTAATAAAAAAGTGTTATTATACTATAGACGAATTTTTAAAGATGCTGTAAGTAAGTAAGACTATGCTGTATATGTTTTAATAATTTTCTTTATTTGTATTTTTTATTATGATTTATTAATTTGTTATGTGACATTTGAATATCTTGACATATATGTTAAAATAGGTAAATTGAATTTGTAATTGCTATTAAAATAATTTCTAAATGTAAATATTGCACGTCTATAGGGCATTAACAGTGATACTTTTGTAAGAGTTAAATACCTATCTTGTACTATACCTGTTATAATGCAATAAAGAATACTGAATTACGTTATAAACGATCCTGTGCATTAAATATTAGGCTATTTGTATTATGTAACAAATACAGATACGATGATCGGGAAAAAATGACATTCATTAAGCTAATATTTTGTATTCCTAATATGAAATAAATATTTTTACTTTGACTTATAATAATTCGGCCTTTAAATTTTTGGTGTGGACCACCATTATGACTTAGGGATTTGAAAAATGGATTACATCCGATTCTCGGAATACCGAATGAAACCGAATAAACATTTAAAATTCTAGCCTTTTGGAGGAGCATAGCATCTCACACGAGATATTTATATATAGATTAGTTGTCTATAATAATATATAAATATCTCTCTATAGATTTTTATTAATATGCTGCTAAACAATGAATGTGTGTATATGGAACAAACATACTGGATACTAATTTATAATGATATACTAGAGTATTTTATTGTTAAAATAAGACTCAAATGAAACTAAAGAAAATAAGAAAAACAAATGATATAAAGCAAAAGAAAACAAAACACTCCAAGGCGTGTTATTTTTATTTGTAACGTAAAATATTAAACAGCCTTTGAGTATTTTAATTCAATGCAATATTATTTTTTTACCGTTGAAATAAAATAAACTTACTGAGAAAAAAGCGCGCATGGCTCGGCGGCTAGCGTAAAACGCAAGCGGTCTATACAGCTAAGCCAAACGGGCGCGGTCGGGTGTGAGACGGTCGACCGCTAGTGGCAGAAAAAATCATGCGCGTTTCCGTGCTTCGGAGGGCACGTTAGCCGTCGGTTCCGGTTGTTGTCGACAGATAACAGTCGTAGGCCTTATGGGCGGTTTGAAAACATGCGACAGCGGGTTGGCCACTAACCCGCATCTTCACCAACCCGCATTGGAGCAGCGTGGTGGAGTAAGCTCCAGGCCTCCCCAATAAGGGGGAAGGACCCGTGCTCAGCAGTGGGACGCAAAAAGGGTTGCAGCCAACTGAGAAAATTAATAAAATAAAAACATGCGAAGAATTTATTAAGAAACATTTTCAAACACTTTACCTAGATTACATCTCATACAAGCGTTTCCTGTTCTAGCTTGGTATTTGTAATGAGTAGTGGAAAAACGTGGGATCGGCGAGTATGTGCTTCCTGCATCGCTTCCGTGAGAGGTGCAATGAAAGTAAAATAAAATGATATATTATGTTTACGCCTTTTAGCGCAACGAGACAAGTATTACGAGAAATACAAGTAATTTACAATTACGTGCCAGCGCATTGCACTACTCATAAAAGGCAATTAGCTAACAATAATTGTAATTATACTACAAGAACTTATATTTATTAATAAACATTCTAGTTGGAGATGAACAAAGATATGTAGATATTACGTATTACCTAGGCTTTATGAATCATAGTTACGAATCTCTAGCTACGTACCAGTAAGATTCACGGAATAAATTACTTAAACAGTAATGTTAGAGTCAGAACAACATAGAAGTCTAGAGTATATTTTAGTATTCCGTGCCTCGAACTGATTAATTTATCTGACCGCCAGTGAATTTAAATATTTTCTAAAGTATGCTAAGAAATATTAAGCTATTATTAAGTAAGTTCAATGACATGAAGCATTGAAAAGTTTTTTTTTAATTTAAATGAAGCAGCATACGAGGATGCAAGCCACGAAGTGTCAAGTAGTTGCTGCAGCTCATGGACATCAACTTATCATTACACACAATCATAGTTAAAGTTCCCTAGTATGTAATGCCTACGATGTGATCCTATTAGTACTTATTCCGTTATTATATACAGATATATATTTTTACAGTAATTATACTCGTAACTACTAGTTGGTCTCCTGATAAATATTCGCGTTTATTTAACAGATTTTTTAACAACATTGACATTGGCAAAATGGCCAAAAACCGAGACGCCATTCGAAAAAAAATTATGAAAGACGCCTCTTGTAATACTTCATACTTGTCATATTTTGAATGCACTTGCACTCATTCAACCACGAACTAAGAGCAAATTACTGCTTTTTTTGCACATCAATGGCGGGAGCTCTTCAAAATGAGACCATAACCGATTTTTATGTGCAGCTATCATCCCGTAATCACTGGGACAAAAATCGGCTAGCGCTATTAATATATAGGATTATTATTATGATAATTAATTTTATAGTAATTATAACAGAGCGTAGGAAAGCTGGCAACAAGTATGATTGAGCTGGAATGTAAATATCTTTGGTTTAAACCTACATATATTTTCAGTACCTAATAGCAAATAATCGCTTTATTCAGGCAGTTACGGAAATCGTTATACATTGAGTCGTTTCAAGGATATAGAAACTGTATTTGCTGTTTAGGTATTCAATTGGATAATTGCTTACTTCACGCAACTAGCTTCACGTATAATATTATACAATAATTTTTCGGTATGCGTATGCAAACATTTGTTAGGATTCTGGTACGAGTACTTATAAATTTATAAGTTGAATGACATAAGCAAACTTTCCTATTCATACTGATATTGTAATTGTATTGCTAAAAATTACTGAATTACCTACACACATGATTTGTTTCCTTCTGGTAAAAAGCGCAAGGGATCTTCAAACTAACTTAGGAGCTGCGATTAATTACGTGCGGTGATTTTAGATATTTTCAAAGACAAAGATATATTCAAAGACAAAGACTTTTATTTGCACAAATATGGGTATTTAGAAAAGGCATTTTATACATTTGGTTCGCCGTATTTACCTTAATGAGGTATGCAAATACCACAATAATTAAAACTTTACTAATTACAAATATTAAAATATACATTGAAACAGATTTCTTTATTATATTATATGCATACTTATATTATTATTATTATCATTATTTGTACCCATATTGCGCCTTTTTATTGATTAATTTTCGGACCTGCCCTCTCCTCAAACTCTTGCCCTCGGCTGAAATATTGTGAATGTTGGTTCAATCGCATCCCACGTCTCCCAATCTCATGTGAGAGTATTCAAAACAGATATTTATAGTACACTGTGCACACGCAATTCTCAATAAAAAGTTTTTTTTTTCCATTTTTGCAATTATATTTTTTGTTGATGCTCCGTTGCTAGTTGTAGCGCAATCTTATGTAAGTACTTCTTAGGGCATAATTAATTATTAATATATTTACAATTATCTGTAATTAATTATACAAAATATGACTACGAAAAACACAAAATAAATTCTTTCATGATCAAAAATTACCTCTGAACTGCGCAAAATATATTCCTACGCAACTGATCTAGATAGTACAATAAGGTAATTTAATGAAGCATTAAATAGCAGTGTTTATACTCAGATAAATAGAATTTCTAACTAACACTCCAAAATTAAATATAATTATATATTTTCTAGGTCATAGAATAGATACTGAGTACAAGGTTATTTTTGTAGGTGGTAGAACTATTATGGTTCGTCCGGGGAAGTACCACTGCTGCACCCACTTCTGCCGTGAACCAATTATATTGTGTTTCGGTGGAAAGGTGCAGTTGCCGGCCCCACTTACATGGGGCGACCACCACCCTAAGGAATAGCAGCGCAACTGCATACGACCTCAGACAAGACTAACCTAACTTGCTTGAGGTTGTATGTAGATGTCTATTGGCTGCAGCGGCCACTTAACACCACGTGGCCTACATGCTCGATGCTCGTCTGCTACTCCATTCAAATAAAATAAAAATAAATTATTGTGTCAGAATCTGCTGGTGTCAGACATTTCAGATACCTTATAGTTACTTACAGAGTTAAAGTTTCATTTACAAGTTGTTAATAAAATTACATTTTATAATAAATACTCGGCGCACACAAATTACATTCGTAATAGTACCCTTAAAACTTCGTGATCATTAATCATTTTTGACGTATGTATCAACTAACTAAAATACCACCCATCTTGTGTCTACGTAATCTGAATAACAGATAACATTATATTCACTAAATACCAACTAGTACTCGTATTCTGTTTTTATCAACAATTTACGAGTAATTTGGTTACTCTATTTATAGGTTATTTTTTGTGATTTATTTTTTACGTTTATGAAGTGTTTTCATGCAAACGATACTAATTATAATTAAAATGGAATAAATGTGATGTTCCATACTTAACATTTCGCTTCCTGTCCTGTCTGCTTAGGTATTTCGCTTCCTGTCTACTGTATGTACATTATCAATTAGATACTTAAAATTACAGTTACGCAATAACAACTGTTTTACCTAGATGCCACAGACAAGATTCACAAAAAAAAACTTTTAAACCGACATCATTATTTTAACAATAGACATCTTCGGCTTATCTCGTCTCGCACACATTACGAGGCTTATATTACTAAGTGTTGTATCTACTAATGCATTATTTTTATAGTTACATAACAAAATGTCAAAACTATGACGGATTACGCAATTGAGAATACCGTTACTTTGTTTTGACATACCTATATATTTCCATCTTATGGGAAACATCACAGTGAGCAAAGGGCAATGAAAGGTTATTGTGTCCAACCTTACGTCATTTTTAATTTGCTCGGATATTAATGTTCTCAGACCCGTCGGAAGTAGATAGACGTCTGTATTTTAAGAGTTTATTAGGTCGCTCGTATTTGTAAAATGAATATTAACACTTTTATGTGTATAAAAGATGTTAACAAAATTTAATATTTACATGATAATTTAGAGTACTAACGAGTGAGCGCAAACGGCTTTTAAATGTTTGTTTTTGTTAGAAATTGAAGTAGGTAATCTTAAAATCATCGCACAGTTAAAAACTATTTTTGAAAATCGATTTTTACTATGGGATATCAATTTAATATTGTTATCTGTAAATATTTTTGACGGGTCTTCTTTTCATACTAAACAAATTCAGAAAAATAAGTGTAACACTAACAAACGTAATATAACGTGTGATACCTGACTGGCTTGAATGCATCAAACAAAGAGTTAGCCACTAAACCTTACGACAAAAATTTACACAAATGTAAGTTATACATATTTAATGACTTTAATTAAATAAATAAATAACGTTTCACACTCATAGCCCTACAGGAGGGTAGTTATACCCTGTGTCGTGGGTGCCATGGACACATACAAAGACAGAAATACCAACACCGTGAACAGGAATTTTAAACTCATAATTCAAATTTCTGCTTCACCGGGAATCTAACCCGGGACCCTCTGAACGGCAATCCGGTATGGTAACTATTACACGCGGGTCGTCATCAATTGATAGAAAATAGTCTCGTTTTAAAAAAACTACATATCTTCGATAAAATATCTACTAAAATCCTTATCTGGGGCACGGCAGTGCCCCCACCAAGTCGAGCAAAAAAGCGTCACGGCCGTACCATCCTTTTCTCGAAGCAATTCAGACCATTTTCGACCCCCTGTAACTTCGTTGTGGATAAAACTAGAAGACTGAAATTTTCAGTAACCATGCAGGCATTGTAAAGACACGGTATATTTCAAATTTCATTCAATTTGAACCAGTATTTTAAGAATTATAACGGGTCAAATTTCTTAATTTTGTCACTCACTGACTCACCGATCATCAAAATTCTAAGGCACTTCTAGCAGACCTAGAAGCTTCAAATTTGGAATATAAGTAGTGTTTGGTGTATGAATCAAGGAAAAACTAAAAAATCTAGAAAAGACCGCAAAGAAAATTAAGCCCATACAGCCAAGTCTTCAGTTGAATTTTTCAATATTGGCCTTATTCGTAACGATGTTTTACGGCAGTTATTATTATTGCGTGCGAAGCCGCGGGTTTAAGCTAGTCCCATATAAATATAGGCGCATGTCAAAGCCTCCCAGAAAAACGCATAGAGACAGGGAGTGGGCTCTTAGAAAAACTGTAGCTGAAGCTCAAGAAGTAGTACCGGAAAAGAGAAAACGGAAGGCTACCTACAAAAATAAGAAAAGTTCATAAGTCAGAGAGAGGGCTTTAAGAAAATTCGTTGCTGGTAGATATACATATATACAATAAGTAGAAGGTACCGAAAAGGAAAAAAGTAGAACTGTCTACAAAATACAAAAAGAAATGAGATCCCATCAAAAACAATACTTGTCAAAAAAACCAAGTCTCGCAACTCAGTTGTTCTGCGGTAAAAAGTTGTGAGATCCATGTAATACCAAGTCGGTTATTAATTTATTCAGTCTCTACTTAAGCGACTTTCTGTCTTAATACGTCCAGTCTCTAAGACCACGATCGTGGTCCATAACAATTGAAAATCAATTGTGTCTGGAATCTCCGTACTCGAAGCATTAAGTTGTTACGTAATAATTAACAGCATCTTATAGTGACGCATATTAATATTAAAATTCTTTAATGTTTTATATAAATATATCGAGACTTGGCCATCCAAAACATATGTAAATTCAATCGCCTGAAAACATATGTAAATTCAATTATAGTGCGATGGCCAAGTCTCGATATATTTATATAAAATATTAAAGAATTTTAATATTGATATGCGTCACTATAAGATGCTGTTAATTATTACGTAACAACTTAATGCTTCGAGTACGGAGATTCCAGACACAATTGATTTTCAATTGTTATGGACCACGATCGTGGTCTTAGAGACTGGACGTATTAAGACAGAAAGTCGCTTAAGTAGAGACTGAATAAATTAATAACCGACTTGGTATTACATGGATCTCACAACTTTTTACCGCAGAACAACTGAGTTGCGAGACTTGGTTTTTTTGACAAGTATTGTTTTTGATGGGATAACATTTACAGGTTGATTGCATGTACTAAGTGCCATTTTGAGTACCGTAACAATATCTCATTCAAATTTGTAGGGCCTTGAAACCTGCAGTTAGACCTCTCTAATACCATTGATGGGAATGATGGGATAGTAATAGCGCAAACAACAGAAGTCAATAGACGTCGTTAAGACTCGTTGTTTGTGAACCGTTCGTAAATCGACTGTGAATATTGGTAATAATGTTATTGAGAAAATTTCCTCTTGAAATCTATTCGTATGTGGAATGTATTCATATAAGTAGACTAGCGGCCGCCCGCGACTTAGTCCGCCTGGACTTTATTTTCAGATTTTTCTTTTTTCTCACATAAAATTAGCCTAAGTTACTCTTTATTACATCAACAACCAACCAGTGAAAGTCTCGTCAAAATCGGTCCAGCCATTTCAAAGATTAGCCGGAGCAAACAGACAGACAGACACAACTTGTATAAAATGTTATTTTGGTATATGTACCGTATATACATACATAATAAAAATAAAAAGTAATAAAAAGCGTTTATTTTAATATTACAAACAGACACTCCAATTTTATTTATTTGTATAGATGTATACTCGTAGATAGCACTGGAAATATAAATAATTGGTGTATTTCGCTTATTTAAATGTAAAACTATCTTTAGGCACACGGCTTGGCCTGCAGGGGCTTCAGGTTTTTCCCACAGAAATGAGATATTTTCCTGCTCAAAAAGTATCCTGTGATACTCCCTAACCCCCAAACTATCTCTATACAAAAAACAGTCTATCCATTTACAAATCGGTCCTGCGGCTGACCTAAGCGCTCTCGATCTGTATTCAAGTGTAAGAGGTTACCGCTGGTGGTACCACCAGCGCCAGCCAGGCGCGGTCCCATGTGACCCCTCACAGGGGACATGACCCCCCCCCCCATGCATCAGACATGCGTAGACAGAAGGCGCAACAAGCCAACTTGTGTATTTATTTCCATCTCCACGATTCCGTAATGGAGCAGCGTAGTGGAGTAAACTTCCGGCCTTTCCAGTTGCTGGAAAATGGCTTTCATGTAAAGCTGGCAAAACACAGGTATCAATGAACACGGGGATTGGGGTCGGCGATGGCCGTGGGGACGGCGATTAATAAGCGTTGGTGATCGCTTACCAGAACGTATCCCGTTTTCTTATAATGTTATCCATTAGAAAATAAATCATAGCATTGGCTTATATGTACGCAGCGATTTTTAAATAGAGAGAGAGAACAGCTGTCGGTTTTATTTATTTATTTTTATTTATTTAATTTTGTACACAAATATATTACAAAGTACATTATAAGAAGAATACATGTACAGGGTACTGCTTATACCTATAAGAAATTTCTTCCAGCAGCACCAGGAATGGATAGAATTTGTGAAAAAATGACAAATTTAGTGTGCACTAAAATCTTTAATAAATAGATAAATAATTCTATACATAAATACCTATAATACTATAATATATATATAATACATATAATATACAAATAAATATATATATATATATACATATATAATTATGACATTTATGACTTAAAGTAACAAAAAAAACACTGTATCAATAAAATGTTAAATTTGGGATAGATAGTATTCCTTGACTTGTCTTTTGGTTTTATATTTTATAAGGAAGAGAAACTGTTAATTTATATTTCATCAGTTAGTTTTGCCAAGACTAAAACTTTGTAATTAAAATTTTGCAATCAAAAACTTTAGTTTCAGTTAATATTTCACGGTTCCCAATAATTTGCCTCAATCAACGACAATTATGACGACCTGAACAAAAGCGCCCTTTATTCGGTGGAATGCGGCAAAAAACGCCAAAGCAAACTAAATTGAAAGTGTCCATGCGTTCCTAATCGACCGCGTAATAAAAAGATCTCGAGATTGTAACTGCGCGTAATGACTCGTACGCGACTAACTTACCTCAATTATTATGTAACTGGCTACTTGTATGTACATGCGCGTAAAAAACTATGTTAGGCACTTGCTCTATGTCTAGAGGCAAAAAGTGCTTGTCAACCGGGTTTAAGGTTAATGTAATCTGAATTTGTTGCAGTGTGGGCAGATAGTATGTCGAGCTACGTAATATTAACATTATCATGTCATGCATAACATGTAAAAAAAACTCACTCCCTAGTATAATAACGGAACATGATAATGTGACGTTCTACAATGCGTAAAACACTTTTTTACGATACAACTGTTTAACTGTTGGGTATAAATAATAACTAAATAAATAAAATCATAGAAGCCATGAACCATACGCTCGGTACGATAGTGATTTTAAAGGGTTGCAGTCAAACGAATAAACGTATCGTATATAATCATATTATTATTATATTATTCACACAACAGAATATTTTTTTCACTAATTATTTCTTTATTTCTTCCTTCCTTGTAACTATATAAAAGAATACAATGGGCAGCTTTAACGCCTAGGAGACTTAATTCCTATAAAATATGTTTAATCCAGATTCATAGAATTTCAAATTGCTAAAAATGTAGCAAGTAACACGCCAGTTCTGTATAGTAACGTCTTTCACCCAATAACTTACTTCTCTGTAGCAGAAGCAAAAAAAAACATACAAGAAACATCACTCAGCTTGACATGGCTATGCAATATAAGTGCCTTCAAGATGCGTAGGTATATGCAATGCTATCGGTAATGTAACTAAATATTTTTATATTATTTTTAACATAGGTACTTCAAAAAAGAAGATTACCAATTCGATATGTAGGTATGTATTCGGTACATATCGAAATTGCTAAATTTTTACATATGATATTCTTTAAAGAATTGTTTTTATATTTGCTTGTAGCTTGAATATATGTATCTGTCGACGAATTTCTCCGAAATTAGAGTTAGAATTTTGAATTAAAGTTACAGTAATGTACTTCAACTTAAGGAATAGGTACTGCTAGTTTCATTTAATTATAAATATACTGTGCAATGGGCAATTAATGTATTAATGAATAATTTTATTATTTTAAAAAAATACTTAAGTTCATTGAATTAATTTATGAATTTACAGATAGTTCAGTTTTCTTGATAATAAGTTCAAATTCGAAAAACTAAGTATGGAGTCGGTTAAACGAAAAGCTAGTTAGCGATATTTACACGAGTTCAAGTTATTTTTTTTTAATACAGTTGCTCAAAAAGTGACGTATTGCAGGGACGTATAGCGTGCGGGAAGTGGGCTATTACACACTCGTGCTTTTTCTTTACCTTTTCCGCACTCGTGCGTTCTCTTTCCCAACTGTCAAAATAATGTCTATTAAAAAGAAAAAAACCAACCACGAAGTTTTAGAAGTTTTTATGATTCATGCAAATATTTCTAAAAATAAGTTAGGTACTAATTTGTTTCAATATCAGATTTAATGATTTTATTGAATGAGTTAGGTTAGGTTTCATTTCATTTCATCTCATAAACATTTTCATTTCATATCAATAAAAAAATTCTATTGAAGACTTGGCTGTATGGGCATATTTCCCTTTGCCTACCCAGAATGGGTGAAGAAAACAAAAAATATCTCTGCATATAGGTATTCTTCTACGGTTGGCGACATTCATCATTCAAAAATGTTCTTTGCGAGTTTTTATTATTTTATTAAATTGCTTCATTTTTTCGCAACTGTATTAAAAATAGTTGTTCATTACACGTGCGGAACCGTCATTGGAAGGAGTTCCGACTGTCAACCCTCACCTTCGGCTGCGCCTCGGCTCGGGTAGACATTTGTCGGAACTCCTTGCAATGACAGCCTTTCCGCACTTATAATGAAATATACTATTTTTAGGCATTTTTGTCGTTAGCAAAATTTTGCTCTAGACTGATATACCTAGGTTGGTTTTCATATTTGTTTAAAAAATATATTTTCTTTAAAAATCTTTGATTTAAATAAGACTTCACCGAATAGGATCATTTTATTTTATTGTAATAAACGATCTGAGAAATAAATGCTTTAACGTAACATGAATTAAAAGTCGTTTATTAATAATGTAAGTCACGAATGTTATCGTGTACCACTGTGACATTACCATCTTATTAAGATCGTTCCGGGTGTCCCTGATTTCATGATTAGAAATCACAACCTTTAAACACTTATTGATTTAACTTATCAACTGTATACTAGTATACTTTTTAACTTGAATGTGCAATGTTATCCTTTAAATACGTATTTATTGTTAAACAAGTAACTCTGAAAGCGAATGATCAGTAACCGGAAATTCCCACAATTACGTAAAAATAATAAACACATAAACCGTTTTTATCTGAGAAATTATATCTCTAAATGCGGTATTATCTAGGTCTCGGGCGTTATATGTCTCTCTAACTATATCGATAGCCTTATTCCCGTAGAGAAATACAGCATACATATTTGACAAAAAAATAGCCCATATAAGCCTTAGCGCACCCAAAGCGGATGACGGTAGCCGTTGGCCGTACAACTATGAAAAACATCAAGTGTATATATATTATTACCAATTATGTTAACAAACTACATATTACATTTCATTTCATTTAATAAAACTAAAAAAATAGTAAGCAGCAAATTTCTGAATGATGAGAAGATAACACCATCATCAGATTTTTTATAACTTTAAAAATACACATTATGTATCCACCTACGTTTTAATATTTCTTTTTGTAAAAAGATAGATAATTATATAACTCTGTTGATTCATTTTGATATCAATTGTTGTGATGGTATATTTTATATGTATATATTAGTATAGTAATTCAATATATATATATTGTATGTTGGTATAGTAATTCAAACAACAAAGAAATAAACTTATAAATATCACTTTCAAAATCTATTGACGTTAGTTTACATTAGAGACATTAACAAAAACCCGCAATTTCTCAATGAAGCATCCCGCACAAGCATCGCTGTCGAAATTAGAGCATGACATCGATTTCATTCGACGACGTTTATTTTACAAGCAAGTGTTTATGTTTGTAATCACTAATTACGAGTAGGTATCCCGATCTAGAGGTATTGCGATTTCTCGCCTGGCTCAATCCGTTTTTAACACGCTTTTATTAACTTGACCTGTATGTATGTATGTAACGGAATCTTTTAACTTCATTTTCACTTACTTCTAGGAGTCTGATTAACTTGAAAATTTGCACAGGGGTCAAGGGCCGATGACAATACAATAATCTCATAACTTTATATTAAAGTCCTAACTAGGATCATCAGGATAAAAAAATATATACGAGGGGCGGCTGATAAGTTCGTAGCCTATGGTATTTAATGAAACAAATTTAATATAAAGTTTTATATTAACACTTCTAAGCGTCTGATTAACTTGAAAATTTGCACAGGTGTTAAGGGCCCATGACAATGCATTAATATTATGATAATAAAAATCCAATTAAAAAAATTAAAATAAATAATGTAGTTTAAAAAACTAAAAAACACGCTTTTGTGAAAATACGAACTAAAAAGTAAAAAAATAAGAAGAAAAAGTATTTTACTGTAAAAGACAGCGTGGGTTGCATGGTGTCAATAGTATCTTAAAAACCACCCACGCTTTTTTTACAGTAAAATACATTTTCTTCTTATTTTTTTACTTTTTAGTTCGTATTTTCACAAAAGCGTGTTTTTTAGTTTTTTAAACTACATTATTTATTTACATACAAGTTTTTTAACACACTTTTATTAACTTGACCTGTATGTATGTATGTATGTAATGGAATCTTTGAACTTCATTTTCACCTACTTCTAGGAGTCTGATTAACTTGAAAATTTGCACAGGGGTCAAGGGTCGATGACAATACAATAATCTCATAACTTTATATTAAAGTCCTAACTAGGATCATATCAGGATAAAAAAAATATACGACGGGCGGCTGATAAATTCGAGGCCTAAGGTACTTAATGAAACAAATATAAAGTTTTATATTTTTAACACGTCTAAGCGTCTGATTAACTTGAAAATTTACACAGGGGTCAATGACAGGCCGATGACAGTGCAATAATATGAGAATAAAAATCCTTAAAAAAATAAAATAAAAATATGTAGTTTAAAAAACTAAAAAACACGCTTTTGTGAAAATACAAACTAAAAACTAAAAAAATAAGAAGAAAATGTATTTTACTGTACAAAAAAGCGTGGGGTGGTTTTTAAGATACTATTGACACCATGCACCCGTATGCAGGCTCAATTCGTTTTTTACATACAAGTTTATTTCTCTCTCAATGTACCAATCTCATTAAAATAATGATTTAAAAACAAAAAAAGTGTTTCAAAATAACAAAATGTGTTAAGGTGAAACAATATATTTAAACCAATTCAATTAGTTTCTACAGTAGTAATAGGCGTAGCAGTTAGTAGGCGCTTAAGGTTTCCATCTTCACCTTTCAGTTTCCTGAACATGGAACTCGTCACCACGAGAAATGACCAGAATAGTATTAAGACATGCAAGAACCGCGTGCTAAGCAAAATGGACTTGGTCCAGTGTGAGATGGGTGACCGCGAGTGGGAAATAAATCATGTCGTTTCCATGCTTCGGAGGGAACGTTATAACGGACGGCCCCGGTTGTTATCGATAGATAACAATCAGTGAACCTTGTCGGAAGCCTAAAGGACTGTTTGAATACATCCGACATCGGGTTAACCACTAACCCGCATTCAAGCCGCGTGGTATAGTAAGCTCCAGGCCTCCCCAGTAATGGGAAGAGACTCGTTCTCAGCAGTGGGAAGGTCTCAATGAATTAAGAAATTAAATACTTAACATTTAAAATATTAGTATCCACCATTTATTTTATAACATCATCGTATACTACCTATTACAAGATTCTACTCTAACATATTAATTTAGTCAGGTTGCATTAATTTCGCATTAAATCGATTTTATTCGTGCTTCCTAGTGGGGTCACCCTCACCAGAGTTCAAGGCTTTCACCCTTGATCCGTTGATCAATCCCCTTTAGTGTCGTATGCAACTTTAGCTATCACGCTGATATTGCTAACTTTAAGCTAATTAATAGCATTTTACAACACAATAGGTAATATTGTTATTCATGAATGCATTTATAAAATTGGCGTAACAAAATTGATTTACTTAAATTGCTTAAAGCTTAACATTAACTGAAGACGATATAATATTTTTGTATATAAGTATATATAAATTTGTAAAAGTACTTATTTAAAAAGGAAGTACATATTTACATTGTTAAAATATATGCTAATGCCTAAAATTAATATTTCGGGAGTTCATAGAAGTTGCATGATTTGGCCGAAGAAAAAGCTACCAACGCTGCACACAAGTTCGCCAGAAAAAATATAGTTCTTTACAGCCGACATTACAATGGATCTCCTACCATTAACGTCCATAGACGCAACGCTGCAGTTAGTTTTAACCCTTTTCTATGTCCAACTTCTGGGTATAGATCGCCGAGAGGTATTCTAGTCACTATGGAGGTTAAGACAACCGTCTGTTGGCCGCAACCCTTTTTGTGTCCCACTGCTGGGCACGGGTCTCTCCCCATTACGCTGCTCCAATGCGGGTTGGTGGAGATGCGGGTTAGTGGCCAACCCGCTGTCGGATGTTTTCAAACCGCCCATAAGGCCTCCGACAAGGTTTAACGACTGTTATCTATCGACAACAACCGGGACCGAGGGCTTAACGTGCCCTCCGAAGCACGGAAACGCGCATGAATTTTTTTGCCACTAGCGGTCACCCATCTCACACCCGACCGCGCCCGTTTGGCTTAGTTGCATAGATCCTTTGCGTTCTACGCTAACCGCCGGGCCATGCGCGCTTCAACCGTCTGTTATTAACCACTAAATACGAACGAAGTAGACTTCACACTCGCTTGCTACTTTAATTGTGAAAAAATAATTAAAAATAATAGCGCCAACTGACATAAAATAATGAACATACGTAGCTTTTTATGATTAAAAATATTGCAGTACGCTTTACATACCATTATATTCCTTTAGCAGCTGAGCTTATTATCCTAGAATTGCATTTCTCCTTGCGGTTATCTGAAATGTCATCGCATACTAAGACGGAGGAAGCAGCTAGTTCCTGCGTAATAATGCCTACTATTTCATAATGCGTTGGAAATCTTAATAACTGTTACATTCACGTAATAACGACATAGATTATGGTTATATCGTACACGTATTCTTTTTAATCTGTTAACCACAGAGATCTTTTAATGGTAATTTATAACGCTTTTTTAACCAGAAATTACGTGACGATACCTTTCTGTAAAATTGTTGTTACACAATACATCAGGCAAAATTTAGTCATCTTAGCTTATTACTTTTTTTTACTTGATTAGTTAGATTTTTTTTGTTGTCGCTCTTAAATCTCAAAAAAAGCTTGAACTTGCCTAAAGAAAAGTGTATTCACTTCAGATAAAATTCTTGAACAATGCTCTTAAACGTAGCATAAAACTAAACTGTAGGTATGTAAGAAATGGCATAACAAAATTAAAACCTAACTTTCCCATGAAATTGTCGTTGTTAATAACATGTATATAAAGTGATTATCACTGTAATAAATAGGATAGTTATAATTCCTATATATACATAGTCAGAAAACTAAATTCATCTGTATGTTCTGTACGTGTAGCACCTACCTTTACCTTTTTGCTTATTTAAATAAATTTATAAGAAGAATCAAGCTCGGGATCATGTTCAAACAATGAAAAACATAGGTAATGTTATTACATATATCATATATTTCATCTAAGTTCAGCCAATTATACTTCGAAACAGCTACGTGACCAAAATTTAAGTTAGCTTGTTAACAACCTAAAACAGGTCTTATTGCGGCTAACATTAATTCGCCTTGTTGCTCTAACGCATTGTCTAGTTTTAGTATTACAAATCTCAACGACAACTATTACCTAATTCAACTATAATTTGTCGTACTTCTAATAGTTTAAGTATCATCTTATAAAATACCATAAAACGGGATAATAATTCATCAAAAGTCTAAAATGAACAACTGACTTCAAAGCTTGTGTTAAGCAGATATAGAAAGATAGCAGAGTCTTAGTTACTCTATATTAGAAAATATCTAAAAATATACAATTGAGATAGGCTAGGCGAGATACCGATGCACCCATGTCTAAAGATTGTAAAGATACCGGCCAGACCTTTTTTGGTATCGGGGGGGGGGAGATACCGGGTTGAGTGGGATTTGACCGCACTAAAACCTCCTCGGTGGCTGCCTCTGCGCTTGGGGAGGACTCCGGGATCTCCCGCGGAATGCACAGTTCTCTTCCACGCGCGAAGTCCCAGAACGGGCCCATCTTCGGGAGAGCAGATGTGCTCTCCTGCACCTTCCGATGCTTACGGCGCCATGCGGCCACGCACACACCGCCACCCTTCCCGGGGCTGCAGGCTGGACGAATCGAGCTCCCACTCTCACCGCCCACAACCCCGGAAGCCCCCTTTTAGTCACCTCTTATGATCAGGCAGGGGATACCGTACTAGAAGCAAACATCAGCATCTTGAGCAGTAGCGGTAATGCCTGCAACCTCAGGCAAGACTCAGTCTTATTGCCATGGACTGCAGAAATATTTGACGCTACTATTCAACATTAATTTAAAACAAATGCTCTGCCTCGATGTTCCCCTCGCTTTACAGCTGAGCTTCTCTGGCTTGTCACTAAAACCAGGTGAAGCTGTAAGTCACTAAAGCTAACAGCAAAAATTGAAATAAAAGAGCACTAAATGAATAAATGTTAACCGCACGATAAATATAAATAAACGATTTCACGCTTGTTTGCTAATAGAACCATTATCATAAATTATAATTATTATATTTGTAAACTAAATCAAATCGTGCAGAAGTAACATAGCAGCGTCTTGAAACTGTGGCACTATTTTCATTATTTACAGCCGACCTGAACTTTCTCCTGACCTGTGGCACAGTTTCGTAAGGCGCGCTTGTTATTTTCCAAAGAAAAATGCAGATTTTGTTAACGTAGATAGTAGGTCGGAGGTTGTAGAGGTTAGACAAATACATAATCTGCGCCGATTTATAATAATACGCAACAAGTTAATAGTGTGAGCGTTACAAATACATTATGTCGCGTAACACGCTTATAGTTCTTTTATGTAAAAGCTGTTCTGCAACAATACTAACGCGATCTAATAACATATTATTAGGTATATTTTTTGACAATGCACAAATTAAAATTTTATTCCGTTGACAACTATATAGATAATTTTAATGAATCAACACTGTTACCTATATTTCCATGTATAATATAATTTCACTTAAATATTTTTACGATGAAAAAACATTTGCTCAGTTATAAGTAGTCAAGTTAGCAGTGAGTGAACTGAGTGAGCAGTGTTTTAGTTAAATGATTCTAACTCTTGGGACCCCAATTGGGGTCAAAACAAATCCCAGCACGCACCTCTCTGACTATTGGTATTAATTGTTGTAATTGATTTATCTTGTAGTTGTAGTTTTAATGTGGGGATAAACATTGTAATAATTTATTACGATGTATTCCTTCACCGTGCAATTTTGTATATCTCTCAGGTATGACATTAAAACAAGATTTTTTCAATCTTGATTTGAGACAAAACCCCCGGCACAGAGAGGAACATCAAAAGGATTGAAAAAATATATTATAGCTTTTTTTCAATAATGATATCGCAAACTCTGTACATACTGCCAGCGTCAAGTATAATTTTTGCATCACCTTTTTCTTTGCTTTGAAACTGGACGAAGTCGTAATAGAAAAAATCAGTAAGTTGGTTCGAGGTTCGATTTTCCGCCCGCTTTTTTCTCCTAGCCCAAATAAGCCTTAGCGCACCCAAATCGGATGACGGTCAGCTGATGGCCGTACAACAATGACAAAAATCAAGTGTATATTATTACCCAGGATGTTAATAAACTATTTCATTTCATTTCATATTTCATTCAAGTAAAGCGATGGCTGCTTTACCAGAACAGTACAAAAACAGAGTTATGCTGAAAAGCTGAAAAAAATTTTTTTGCACTGTTATTTTATTTCACAACACTCGTGTACTGTAATGAACTTATATCGAACAAAATGGCACAAAATTTATCCGATATAACTTAAAAATACACCAAGAAAATGAAAATAATACAAGAGCACATTACGCCTTTTCCGGCGTCCCGCCAAAACTGTAGTTTAATTATGTATGAAGTAACAGACCACAGCAGAACCGCAGTTCAATAATCATTTCCAACATACGGTAGGTATACCTAATGATTTCTTCGCAAATTACCCTTACGTCTGTGAGTAGAAAACGCGTGACGACGAAAGCATGTGCTCTAACGTAACAAAAATAAGTTTATCAATCTTATTACAAAACCTTTCTGAAGAAACTTAGTCTTGTTTCATCGTTGTAATTTATACGAGTATACCTACCTGTATTTTCGTTTTAACAACAACAAAGTTATGGTTACTGGTTGAGGTTACTGATAATGACCATTATCTTTGGTTACAGGCTATACTTATTCACACCAAGCTGAAACTTACAGATTTACATTACTTCAAACAATACTATCCGACAGCGGGTTGAATATAATATCTCCAACAACACGCGTTGGAGCAGCGTGCTGCGTGGGAATGTAAGATCCAGGTCTCACCATAGAGTACATTTATATATACGGGGGCCTTACCAGTTGCGTACGAGACCCGTACTCCGTGTGCAAAAAGTATAGGCTGTAACCTTATTACATAACCGACGAAAAAACCGTGGAGGTTCTCATTTTTTTTAAATATATATTACGCATTATCTTTTAAAGAGTAGTCCGATTTGAAGTTTGAAATTGGTCCCATATTAATTTGAAAAAAAAAATGTACGGGTAAGAAATATACGCCATTTTACTAAGGGCCCGACAACAAAATATTTTTTTAATACAGTTGCTCAAAAAGTGACGTATTGCAGGAACGTTTAGCGTGCGGGAAGTAGGCTATTACACACTCGTGCTTTTTCTTTACCTTTTCCGCACTCGTGCGTTCTCTTTCCCAACTCTTAAAATAATGTCTATTAAAAAGAGAAAAAAACCAACCACGAAGTTTTAGAAGTTTTTATGATTCATGCAAATATTTCTAAAAAGAAGCTACTAATTTGTTTCAATATCAGATATTATGTTGTTATGTTAGATATGTTGTTGTTATGTTGTTATATGTTATGTTGTATTATGTTTCAATAATGATTTGATTCAATGAGTTAGGTTAGGTTGCATTTCATTTCATCTCATTAACATTTTCATTTCATATCAATAAAAAAATTCTACTGAAGACTTGGCTGTATGGGCATAGTTCCCTTTGCCTACCCAGAATGGATGAAGAAAACAAAAAATTCTGCATATAGGCTTATGATATAGGTATTCTTTTACGGTTGGCGCCATTTTTCAAAAATGTTCATTGCGAGTTTTTATTATTTTATTAAATTTCTTCATTTTTTAGCAACTGTATCAAAAATAGTCGTTTAGTACACGTGCGGAACCGTCATTGGAAGGAGTTCCGACTGTCAACCCTCACCTTCGGCTGCGCCTCGGCTCGGGTAGACATTAGTCGGAGCTCCTTGAAATGACAGTCTTTCCGCACTTGTAATGAAATATACTATTAAGTCACTAGCAAGAAAAAGTATCTTATGCCAAGAATTACATTAGTTTATAAAATTTTGCTTTTCAGTTTATTCCGCGGTTAATTTTTTTGTAAAAAAGTTATTTTATACCAACAGGTGTGGTGATAATAAAGAAAACAAATTATTGACAACAACTATAAATATTTTTTATTATTATTATCTAGTGCGATAAACATGGTTGTATGTGATTTAATGAATTTATTATGCTATAAATAGTAAGGCTATGAGTGTGTAATACTGTGTAACATTATTTATTTATACGTTTTACACTAAAAGCCCCTTAGTAGGGTAGATATACATACCTAGATACCTGTACCCTTTGTTGTGGATACCATGGACACACACAAAGACAGAAAAACCAACACCAACCTTTCTAAGTGTTTCGTATAAAGACCAATTACTTTACGGTGGCTAAATTCTGTTCATTATTATGTAAAATTAATGAAATCGAATTTTGATTGCTTATAAACCATGAAATTGCAGAAGAAATAATTTATCCATTAATATAAATTGCTATATGATAATTTGAGCATGTTAATAAGATACTTAACATGGATATAAACGTAAAAATATATGTAAATATATTTGGCAGTAGCCGCAAAACAGATATTTTATAAGGCAAATATTTCATAAGGTTCAATGGACGTATTTCTGTGAGCTTAGATTTTTTTAGCAACTCAAGATAAAGTTACATAATGAACTTACATACATATTTAGGAAAACTTTGCATTTTTGTTTATTATTTGTCTACTTAAAAATATGATGGTACATAAAAGTCAGAAAGTAGCTAATAGCGCTGTCTACAGATTTTTTATTCACTCTTGTTTTAAAAAGTCCGAAATCATACGGAACAAAACACCTTCAAAAAGTATCATCTTTACACCCCAAATTCCCCAGCAAAGTCTTAATTGATCCCATGTCTGCAAAATAAATTATACAAAAATATTGGTCATAGTTTACAAAATTGGGTTTTTGTTTTCTCAGGGAAACAGGTAATTTAAAAAAATCTGACTAAAATTATAGGTCATGCAATTATAGTCCCTGTAGCTTCGGGATTAAGAATAGAGCTACGGTTTCCCCTGCCTGATCGTAAGAGGCGACTAAAAGGGGGCTTCCGGGGATGCGGACGGTGAGAGTGGGAGCTTGACCCGTCCAGCCAGCAGCCCCGGGAGGGACGGCGGTGTATGCGTGGCCGCATGCCGCCGTGAACACCTGAAGGTGCAGGAGAGCACATCTGCTCTCCCGAAGATGGGCCCGTTATGGGGCGCCGCGCGTGGAGGACACCGGTGCGTTCCTATGGAGATCCCGGAGTCCTCACAAACGCAGGGGCAGGCCACCGAGGGGGTTTTAGTGCGGTCAAATCCCACACAACCCGGTATCCTCTCCCAAGGTGTCGGGTACCTTTTGAAGGTTTCCCCCCCGATAGCAAAAAAAAAAGGTCATGCAATTATGTCCAAAAAATCATAACAATTACCCTTTCTGAGAAAAAGCGATTACAAAATTTACTTTCATTCTATATGGCCATTTCGTTGCTTCAGAAACAACATATTTTCATAACACAGAAGGAACAATCGTCTTAGTGACGGTAGCGAAACAGCTAAACTAAACAATTTGCATAGAGCTGGTGAAGTTAGGGCTGGTAGACATAAGGCGAGTAGATTTAGGAGTTAGGCTTTACATGAGATCTGATATCTTTTACACAGAAAAAGCCATATACACTCGTCTTGGCATCATTTATCGTGAAAATTTTTTTTCAAATACAACTAGTTACTTTTATTTGCACAAAATATGGGTGTTTACAAAAGATGTTTTGTATTCATTTGGTTCGCAATATTTACCTTCATGAGATATGCAAATATTACAATAATTAATTATAATAGTAATAATTAATTAAAAATTACTTATTACAAACTACTGTTATTCGCTATCAAACCTGAACTATCAAACGATTGATTTGCGACGGGACAAGTCAAAACACTTTAAATTTTACTCATTTATGAAATATAAAAACCCATAATCAAAATAATACTTGTTACGTAAGGCAACTAGCGTAACTACTAGTATACCCACATTCATTGCTTCAAAGCTACCAAGCTTCAGATTAATACGGAAATAAATAAATAACTTAATAATTATAACCTTTCCTCCTATCTGTAGGATCGAGAAACATTACTTATTCGAGCAGGAAGAAGCAACTTCGAGCTTAATACAAGATTCTATTACATTTAAAGTTGCATATTTACGTCACATTACACATAGATAGATTATTTATGTTGTAAACCATTCCAATGTTATTCACAGACATCTCTTTTACGCCTACTAACCGTTAGGCTTCATTTGCAAGGGTAATGAGTACGAAGATGTTAATTAAGCTATGCATGTCCATTAATATTAAATCGAAGGCGAAAACAATGTCAAATGTATAAGCATTGCGATATTGTAACTCGAAAAAGCTCTTTGACATGCTTAAAATTGGACAGTACATAATATAATAAATAACACTACACACGTAGCCACACACTAAGATTCCCTGTGTTGTGAGGACAACATCCAGACCGAGAACAGAAATTGAAATTCATCATTCCAATTTTTGTCACCCTGGATTAGTAGCTAAACTCATTAAACATTAAAAATTCCCTTTTTATCATTTACGTTTAAATTTACGTTCTTCACTTAAAACATTGCTACTATAGCATACTCGTAGTTAACTAACTATGCACTAACTACACTGAAGTAATATGGGTAATTTCATTGTTACAGATGAAACAGATCTCAGTGCAGAGTCATCGGAAATAATATCAGAAGCTGTTGCTCCACCTCCTGCTCATCATGAAAACAACAATGAACATGATTCTATTGCCGCAGCAGATCAAACTGACCATTCTGTAGAAGTCTTTGGAGACGCTCAAAACTTCTTCCCGTCGTTTGCCAACCTATTTGAACCACGACAGAATAACTTCAGATTAGGATTTGGTAACCAAGAAGGAGCCTATAGCCAAAGACCAAATTCTTATAGGTCACTGCTGAATTATCCTCTCTTTGGAGGATACAGAAATATTGATGGTTTTGGAAAGCAAAGTTCACCTGCTTCGGAACCTTTAGTTGATGCTAGCTCTAGTGTTCTTGGTTCAGGTAATTTTGGCATTATAAGAGGAGGCACATTCTTTGCTCAAAATGATGAAGATGATTATGGTGGCAGTTTCAATTCTTTCTATAATAATGGCCATGGAAGACCGTCGCAAGGAGTTGGCTACATTGCAAATCCGAGACCTAATTATAATCAAGATCAGTTTGCTAACTTCAGAGATTTCGCTGATATAAATACTCCATCTAATTCTGCGTATTCTCACTTCGTTGTAGTTTATGCTAATAAAAACGCCACCATGGATGAGATCAGTGAAGAGTCAAGAAAAGTAATATCCGAACCTAAGAACATAATTGAAACATTGGAACGACTTGATGAAATTAGTCCTCCTAAGATATCTAAAACGAAAGCCAAGCTAGAGGCAACGAAAAATAAGATGCCGAACAAAAAGGAACAATGGAAGAAAACCAATTCAAAATATTTCAGCCAAAAACACGATCCAGAAGAACCATTATTAGCGCTTAGTTAATTTTAGTGTAAATAAAAAAGACTTTCGACTTAGTTTAAGTGTATATAGTGATAGAAAATAGTAAGGGATTTTCGTTTCATCGATGATGGGACAAAAATTACATTGCCTGCAAAGAATGCGTGATTGGATCGTGCTAATTGTTAATTAATATTCGAAGTTAAAAGTAACGAATGACTGAGAATGTATAAATTGTGAAAAATAAATTAAGTTAACAATACGTGTGTTGATCATTACATATTTTCCCCATCGTAATCCCCAGCAGTAGCCAGTAGTATATAGACTTAGGTAAGTACTGCCCTTACTGTTATAAAACTTATAAACAAATCACACTTTGTGAAATATTTTGCGATGGCAATCATGCGATAGGCAAATCTTACATCGACATTCACGTGTGAGCACAAAACTAAATATTAAATTTGTTAAAGCGGGCGACATTTTATTTAGGGTGTATGTTTTATTTAGGTTTAATCGTAGGATACTGGTCTACGATTAAAAATGCAGATATTTTGGGTTCTAAATAAAACAATATTAGGGTAATTGTATGTACAATATTTAATGATTTCTATTCTAACATGTTAGGTAAAATGTCTTTTGAACTTTAAGCACTCTATGTCAGTTTTTGAAGCTGCTGTATGTACTTCTTCAACTAAAAGTTTATAGCAACCAGTGCACCGCTTTCTAAATATTTTCTAGTAAGAAACCGTTTTTAAATCTTTTCAATTTCTTCAGCTATCACGTTAAATGCTTCAAACTTAGACTAAGAATCAATAACTTCAAAGTTTAACATTGACATCGATTATGATTGATTCTGACAGATTCGTGTACACATCATACTAATAATTGATCATACGCGTCCGTGGGACATGACGGGGGCTTAAAGTACATAAAGAGATCATATTACGTGCCTGTGTGGCATACACAGGCGGGTCATTTTTTTTATTAAAGGGGGTTTAAGGGGTGATTACAATAAAAAAACAATGTCATGTCGTGTCATATTTATACCTACCTATCGCAACATAATATTCTATAGGTATTTGCATTTACACGTACGGTTTCGTACCTATAAAAACCGAGCTACACGGGAACGTTAAGCTTTAAGCTTTACAAATTACCTAAGTTTTATACTATATAATGTGTATGTCGCAGTCGTATCATATAATCCGCCGTATAACATTACAGCTAGCCGGTTCCGGCCGTTCTGTATTGTGGCGGGTCCACGATTAGCCGGATTGTTATTGCGATACGTTCTACATTAAGGCGGCTCACGTTTAGCCTCATTGTCATGAAGACTCGTAGCCACCCTGAAACACATTTTCACCATAATTATATTCGAAAAATACCCAAACCGAATCAGAGCACCCCACTATCCACGTGGTCTTGTCTGTACTAACCCTTGAGTGTATATAAAAAGCCGGAGGCGGGGAAGGAGACCACTCCCCGCCCGCCGTAGGAAAGTGCAGGCATCAAGAGAGTCGTAGCGGCTGAGGCAGGTCGCCGAAGGCGACCAAAAAGCCGAAGCTGCGAAGGCGAGCGCAGGTGCCGCGCTTTCTTACACTAGGGCGGAGGGAGTGGTCTTCCCGTAGCGCCGGAGATGTCACAGAGCCACTTGTTTTATTACATTATCCAAGCCTTGGAAGATATTATATAAAATTGCTAGTTAATGTGATTAATTCATTGTCAATTATCACTTTATCTAAATTGAGTAGATATTATAAATTATGCCTAGATAATATATAATATCCGGATTTATTACCTTGGCTTTAACATATATGCAATTGGGCGGCACGATATTACGCCGCTTTGACGAACGCGAAGAGCTCTCATACAATACAACGTTCACTAATTTAGCTGAATTGCAATCCGGCTGAACGAGAGTTAATATCCGGATTTATTACCTTGGCTTTAACATATATGCAATTGGGCGGCACGATATTACTCCGCTTTGACGAACGCGAAGAGCTCATATACAATACAACGTTCACTAATTTAGCTGAATTGCAATCCGGCTGAACGAGAGTGCGCCGCATTACAATACAGCCCTGTTTTAGGAATTAGCTAGCCGGAATGTAGGTAATACGGCGGATTATACGATCCGACTGCGACATGTATATGTGATAGTATCGCATATTGTCAAGCGTAAATTTATTATACTTACGTCATTATAATAAGTTTATGTTATTCACTTAAAAAGTATAACATGTGAATTAAATAAATATTTAATTTTATAAGTCTATGACTTGTGTATCTAAATTTATATGGCGAACAGTGACATCTACTATCAAGTAGATAAAAGTTGTTTTTGCTAAAGTAACGCCATCTTGTATGCGATAGCAAAACTTTATATGTCATAGACAAACTGAACTCCTGAATTAATGAATATGCAGTTTATTATAAAATTCGACTTCTTTCGCAGAAATTACAGATTTTTTAAGAAATTTTACAATTTTTTTTTATGTAATTAACGCTCAACTAAGAATTTAATAGAAAGCAAGAAGCGCTGTTTTAGTTATCTGTGGTCATTCCGGTGACTGTGACGTCTGTGACTGACTGTAGTCTAATCTGTCTGTAGTCTATGGCTTATAGACAAAAATCAAAGGTGGAGAAATTGTGTTAAAAAGTTAAAATAAACGAAGAAAAATTTTCCGCTTTACTTTTGTCAATACATCATGTACTGTAGTGTAAAAATGTGCAAATAATGTGTAATGGACTTATTTAGCCCAAGGTGTAAGAACTTTAAAAAATAATTCGTACATACAACGTACGTCATGTTCTCGGGGAAGGATGCCGCAAACCCCGCATATCCCACGCAGTGGGCTTTAAATCCTGTCGCATATCAAAATGTAGATACTAGTCAAGTCGATTGGGCAGCTTTAGCGCAACAATGGATTGCTATGAAAGAAGCTGCTGCGATAGTAGCGGCGCCACAGCCTGCAACTTCCAAGGCCGAGGCAGAAGAAGGCGAGGCTCCCATGGAAGTTGAGAACTCTGACGCGAATCCAGAACCTCCAATGCCGCCAGCTGGAGAATGGAATGCAGCTACCAACTCATGGGGAGCCCCATCATGGAATCAATGGGGTAATGGTAAACACATATTTTTTAATTTGTAGTACCTATAGTATTATAGTCTGTTCTGGTTGATTACCGCTTATCGGTATAAGTTTAATCAAGGCTATATGATTTTGAAATTTCATTAATTTTATTATATTCAGAAGCAAGCTATTAACAAAAATATACAATGCTGTATGTGTGTGCTTATAAAAGTACAATATTAAATAGATGGGGGTTTCTTTAGTAATCGGCAGCATTCGGAGGGGGGAGGGGGGAAAGGGGGAGGGAGGGGGGAGGTGTAGGAACCCCCCACCTCAAGGGGGGAGGCGAGGAAACACATAGTTTTTGAGATATTTAATTTTTTAGTTTTGAGGTCTGTGAAACTGCTCGGTACTTTTTGCCTTTATAATGTAATAAAACAAGTGGCTTTGAAACATCTCCGGCGCTGCGGGAAGACCACTCCCTCCGCCCCAGCGTAAGAAAGCGCGGCACCTGCGCTCGCCTTCGCAGCTTCGGCTTTTTGGTCGCCTTCGGCGACCAGCCTCAGCCGCTACGGCTCTCTTGATGCCTGCGCTTTCCTACAGCGGGCGGGGAGTGGTCTCCCTCCGCGCCTCCGGCTTTTTATATACACTCTAGGGGTAGTACAGACAAGACCACGTGGATAGTGGGGTGCTCTGATTCGGTTTGGGTATTTTTCGAATATAAATAATTATAGTGAAAATGTGCTTCAGGGACATTGCTTAGCTCAATGACACCTGCGGTCAAAAGTAGGATGGGTGGTCATAAACCAACATGTTGTGCAGTCATAAGAAGTATGGGTGTTAATAAAGCTAAGCAGTATCGAGTGCGATCAAAGGTAGGATGGGTGGCCATTATGAAACATCTAGTGCGGTCAAAAGTAGGATGGGTTACTTACGTTACGAGGCTTCATTACAATGAGGATAAACGTGAGCCGCCATATTATAGAACGTATCGCAATAACAACCCGGCTAATTGTGGACCCGCCACAATACAGAACGGCCCTGTTTTAGGAACCGGCTAGATGCATAATTTCTCTATGGCTAGATGTAATGTTATACGCCTGATTATACGATCCGACTTCGACAGAGACAACACTATATTTCGTCATATATTTTGGCATTCACCGTCTCTTTCTATCATGTTATTTCGAAATTAACCTCAAAATTTAAAATAAAGATTATTCAAAAACTACGCATCTCCTCGCAAAAAGCAAATCTAGGTTGTAATTCGGGCATCATTACCTATCGATTAAGACCAAAATCACTTTGATATTCGTGCTGCCGATTACTAAAGCCGATCCAATAGATGTAATGTGAATCTTTTATTAAAATTAAAAACTCAGAAAAAATTTAAGGTTGGGGATGGCCAGGACAGGGACCAGTGGACCCAAAAATTCCACCTGAACCATCAATATCCATGCCACCTATGATGGACAGCTATCCGATTCCAGATGCTTCTACAATGCCAGGGTAAGTAAAAACAATCACTTTTTTGTCATTGTTTTCTTGTGCATGTTGTAATAGTTAAATCAATGTGATGAATCAGCAACAATTGCTGTGGTTTTGTTGGCTTCATTGCAGTTTATTTGTTAGTGGACCTTCATAAGAGGTCAGTTGTGGGCTTCTTTCTTTACCAAATTGGGTTTGGGGGCTCTTGGCTTCAACTTTCGAGAGTCTAATATATTATGCTTGATATTCAGAGTATTATATGATCTAAAATCACAGGATAAGCCAATGTATGAGCCTTCAAAAGTGTCCTATAAATTTAGGGGCAACATTAGGATGAAAAACTATTAGTGTCTGGAGAAGTGTGGCATTATAGTTATTATGCTGTACTTTATTGTTCAATATAACAATTCCTTCTATATCCAGGTACACAACTGGCCCCATGCCAACACCAACATTCCAACATGGCTATTGGACAGCACCACAAGCAGATCCACCTGACAGCAGGGGTAGTAGTCGGAGTCGTGACAGCTCCCACCGTTCCAAAAGCAGGACAAGGGAATCTAAGTCCAATAGGTCTCGACCGCCCAGGTATTTCTTTACTGTTTTGTTACCAAGTGAAGTTTTAGAAACAGTAAGAAACAGGCTTAGGTTTGGATAAAGCACACTTATTGATGTTGTGCTTTTAAAAAACACAAATTTAAAATAAAGTTAGGTAAAACTACTTTGCAACAATCTACAATCAGAACGTATGATGGTGTATACCTTTTTCATGCAATAGCACCTCCCGTAAAAAGTATACACCAACATACGTACCACCACCAACACGTGTTTCGCCCCAAAACAGAGCATCATCAGGGTTATTTTGCGGGTAACCATCGTAGAGTTAAGGGCAATGGTTGCTTGTTGGGGCATTTGATATCTAAAACAAGATTCTTTTAATACTGTACCCTTATAAATTGATCTTTAATGTGAAGACCATTAAATTTTAATAGAGAAAAGGTTCCTGTTCTGCCCCCTGTTATTGAACCTGTAGTGATGCCTCCTGCTATGATGACAACTACCATTGATGCAGCCAAACGAAGACAGTTACCTGCTTGGATAAGAGAAGGTAGGCTTATAATGCATTTTCAACATTAAAGACATCAAACAAAATTCTGTCTATGTATGTGGCAATTATTGTAGTGATTTTAGTATAAATTGCAGACATTTTTTACAAAAATTTGAGAACCAAAATGGCTTTTTAACATTTATGATTATGACTATGATATTTTGTGTCACAATGTTCGTTCCCATACTCCTCCGAAATGGCTGGACCGATTCTCATGAAATTTTGTGAGCATATTGAGTAGGTCCGAGAATCGGCCAACATCTATTTTTCATCCCCCTAAGTAATAAGGGTGGCCCACCCCAAACATTTGAACGCGGTACAGAGTTCGCGGGGTCAGCTAGTAATTTATAAAACAATATATATCTAGTTATTTCTCTTTCTTTTACAAAATTTTCTTATAACATTCATACAATTTTATAATGATTTAAATAAAACAATCAATAAAACATAAAGCTAACTGTTTTAATTAACTATTAAAAATTCGAAATTTCATTAACATCCACATGTTATGCCAAATTTACATTCAAATAAAGAATCCTTACCTTATTTACTTTCTGCATAGGTTTAGAAAAAATGGAGCGTGAAAAACAAAAGGCTATAGAACGTGAACAAGAAATAAAAGCAAGGGAAGAAGCAGAAAAGGAGAAAAAGAAATTAGAGGAAGAAGAACTGGCTAGAATGAAAGCAGAGGCTAGTGGTATCCCAATGCTGCCAGCCAAGAGTAAATTTGTATGTTTCTTTGTATTTTATTGGCAATAATTTTTATCACACTATAAATTGAAAAATAAATAAGGCACATAAAATACTTTTAGGGTCATGACTACTTTTGCCCTCAAATTCATTGTATTTCTTTTTTCTATCTTGTTGTTTAAATTCCAACAGTAAACCATGTAACATTATTTTCCTAAATATTAACTAAGAAAAAATTTAATTTAAATGTTGTGGTAATATCTCTACTTTATACAATAAAGATTGTCTTTTCATGTATCAAATATCTATAGGAATCAGACTCGGAAGGCGAGGATGAAAATGCTGAAAAGAAAGAGAAGGAAGCACCAGTTCCTTCACCAGAGCAGGTGGAGGAACCCTTAGTCAAGGAAGAGCCGGAAGAACCCCCTGCCCCAGTCAAGAGAAGTAGAGAAGAGATCATGCAGGAAGTTGTGAGTGTATCTTTAAATGATAAAAAAATAATCCCCTTCACTCATTCATACTTTAGTGAAGCCTTTAGGAATTTATATTTTTTCCTAGTGGACAAAATCTAAAGGCAGAAAATGTCAAGAATGCCAAAAGCCAAGAGCCAAGCCCCTGAACATCTATCTATACAGGATCTCAAGCAAGCATGAATCTTGATTGAACTGCCTCATATAAGTCTGAAACACAAAAACATTGCTTCACTGCAAGACTGGGTGCATTGCTTTGGTGGTACTTTAATGGTTGAATCATTGAAATTCTACCACTTGTAAAGTTCAGACAAAATTTGCTCAAAAATTAATATGTGTTCACCTTATCTATAGGCGTGGATTTAAGGGCACTGTTCTGTCTAAATTACAGGTTTTATTATACTAGCAACATTTGTATGAAATTTATAGCGCGACCTAGTCTTTTTTGATACTTTATACAGTAATACAATGCGTAAGTCACATCCCATAACCTGTTTTAATACATTATACAAAAATACAATTTTACGTAAGGCACATCCCATAACCTTACTAAAATGTTGTCAAATATGGGTGGTAAGGTTGATATTGAGATATTATTAAAGTACTTACTTTTTAGATGAAGAACATATTTGTACATTCATTAATTTATTATTACAATCAACTGTACAAAAGTAAAATTATAAGAAACTTCAAACAGCTTTACTTTTGTTTATGTTGATTCAGTATAGAAAAGTATTCAATACATACTTTCAAATTACTAGATTTTGAACCCTTATTTCTTAACTTTCGCATCCGTATTCGAATCATGACTAAATCCTACTTAAACGTCATATCGCAAAACGTAAATTAATAAAATATTTCACATAAATCATCACCTTATTTATAAAACACAGGCATATTGTAGTAAGAGACACAAAAAACATTGGGGAAATCCATTTAACTTAAACCATAATAAAGTAATATAAAAAAATGCCTGTAATAGCAGAAAAGCTCTGTTACCCGTTTTGGGTCCATGATAGAGCTTCCTTCAATTTTTTCTTTTTCATAATCTTGTATACATTAAAGACAGATTCTTTACAATACCTTGTTACAAAATCACTTTGTTTTAGTATTCCTTATATAATTTCGCAAAATAAAATATCGTAAACAAAACATACTGTCTTGCTCTTGACATTCAATTTGATGTTTGTCACAGTCAGTCACAATGTCATGTAGTTGATTGCCATATGAAACCAAATAATTAAATCCCAAAATTTAAAGTGAACAGACTCTAATTTGATATCAGTCTTGCTTAATTTTTTGACCAAACAATGATTTTCTGTATTTTTTACTTGAAATTGTGTTGTTGTTGGTCATAACATTTTTTTTTCTTCATAAACTTTCTCATAACTGGCATCAAAATGTACTTATGACTATTTAACTTTAGTATTTTTTATAATTTTGTTGTAAAATTATTTTATAAATTTTGTTGTAAAACAGTTACCTCGTCTTTATCGACGTGGTAGGATGAAAACTAACATTTTTTGACATTCAATATAATTTCTAAATCAACCATAAATATGAACAGCATACACATTTAAATTTTCAGATGCTGGCTGTGCGGCGTTCCTTGACAGAGATCCTTCTAGAGGTAACGGACCACGAGATTCAAATGGTGAGCCAGGAAGAATTGGCCCGATATAATGTTCACCAAGGTACCATATCTCATATAGGTTTATACAAAAAGGCCCCGCAATCAATATCAAGATTTCGTTGTATACAACGACAAACAATTGTGCATTGACTATAATCGTTACTGTGATAATTTATTGATATTTAAACAATAAAACTGTGAACTGGAAGAAATGTGATGTGTACAAAATGTGTAATATTTTCATCGCTAATAAAGTTTTATTTCAGATGTTGCCTGTTGAGAAAAATACATAGTGTGTTTTATTAATTTTGGTTTTATTTATATGGTAAAAGCATCGCGCCTCAACGCTATGAAGGCTAGCAAGTCCAAGGCACTCTCTGCTATCACCAGCGGACTCGGTGAGTGCCCTTCTTAACGATGTCATCCACAGTCATCTAGCAAACTGATTCAATGCATTCTGTTGTAACAGTTTGATAGATATTTCGTTTCTTATGTACGTGGTGGTTTTCTTAACGTAAATTCATAATAACCCGCCCAAATTAAAACCGCCACGTACATGTGCATAAACATTCTATTTCAGCAGTGCATCAAAATAAATTTTTACTATTGTTCATATTGGCAATTCGCATGTTTAGAAAGCTGTTTGAATATGCTTTTATTTAGTGGATTACATAATTGGTAAGAAAAGATTTCATTATTGATGTTAGTCTTGAATGCCCTGCAAGTAAATGTGACCGTCAGATATTAAATTTTATGTTGTAATTGCATATTAAATTTTCCATGTTTGTTATCGTTTGGTAACGTGGGCATGAATTGTAAAGAAGTTAATGATTCACCACTTTTTGTTGCGCGCTTTCCATTCAAGTTGGTTGAGTTTTTTACATGCAATTTTCAGTTCCGTGGAAAGTTTGTAATCAGTAGGTTGTTGCGTAGAGGTCCTTGTCCACATATTGTTATCGGGAGGGTCTGTGTGTGCAGGGCTCGGTGCGTACGAGAGCAGCAGTGAAGACAGCGCCGCGGAGGATGACCAAGACGACCTCTCTGACCACCAACTACAGGTAATACTTATATATTTAAAAAAATGTTACATGGCATTCAGGCACTGGGCAAAAGGTAGCGACTCAGCTTTTGCTACCGCGAGGTGCTGACCTCGTGCAGCGCTGATTTTCAGTCGCCCCATCTCCCTGAGGTGTAGTGCGGGAGTTGAGGAAGTTTGTACCCCCGTCAACTAGATACATTTTTTGACAGTACACATGATTACATAATTCATTAGATTAACAGTAAATTACATTATTTATAAATGATGTCAAAGAAAAAAAATTAAAAACAAAATCCAATAATTCTAATAATAATAATTCCAATAACAATTTCAAATGTCAACAAATAAAAATTATTAGTATTAAATTAGATTCTACATGTCACTAATTATAACTTATTCCTGCGTTTGTGTGTGTGTGTGTGTGTGGTGTTTGATTTAAGATCAAAGAAGCTCCTTAAATTTAAAAATTTATGAGATGCAGCTGTCAAATTCTCTGCAGCAAGTTGTTTGTACATAAGCGCTGATTTATATATAGCTTTAAAGGCTTGGTGGGTCGTTTTTTCTCTTAATGGGGGAGGCAGGTCATTCCAAATTTTTGCTGCAGCGAATTTGAAACTGGTCCTAAATCTGGTTGTATTGTGTGCAGGTATTTGAAGAAGTGTTTGTGTGTTGAAACGTAGGCTTCGATGGGACAAATCCTTAACCCACAGTAGTTTTTCGAATAAGTACTCCGGTCTTTTGTTCCATATCACCCTGTGTGTAGTACAAGCATAGTGAAGATCTCTCCTCGCTTTCATATTCAGTGTACCCTATAACTTACTTAATACAAAATAGATATAATATAATACAAAATGGAACATTCTGATTAAACAAATATCAAGCTAATTAGAATAAAAATGATTCTACTCGATAGTCATGTTATGAAATTAATGAATTTCATAGTAAATAATAGGAGTAATAAATACTGCAGTAAGGTAAATTGCATTACATTACTTAATAAAATAAGTAATTTAGTTTATTATTTATTCAAAAACTTTATTGAACCCCAATTATTGTGGTACAATAGGCGAGCTTAATGCCCAATAGCATTATCTACCAGCTTACCTTACCTTACCTTAAAAAAGTGAACTATTATCAACAAAATAAACTATTTAGAGAGAACGATAAATTAAAATACTGAATGTAAATCAGGCGCGGTCGCAGTGGGAGGGTTACAGGGGACATGACCCCCTCCCTCCCAAATCCATCAGTCATGCGTAGATGTAAGGCGAAACAAGCCAATTTGGGACACCTCTTCTCCCAAATTGTTTGTCATCCCCTAAAATTTCTTGGCGACCAAAATTTGAAGGCAAAATTTATGTTTATGTAACCATACATAAACATAAAATAAAGGCAGCTTTGCGCTGGATATAATTCCTTGAGGAAGTGAGCCTTTACACCTTTTTTGAAAGAGAACTTAGAGTGTAATTTCCTGACATCAGCGGGCATTGTAATGTAACTATGACATATTTTTTTGTTTATATCAAATGTTAAATTATTCATTCTCTGCGAAATACTAGTATAAAATATTTTTAAGCTGTGATATTTATATTCAAATTAATAAATCATGATAAAACACTTGTAATATTAAAGAATAATAAGAATAATAGATCTTCATACAATTTGTGTGAAAAAAACATAAAAACTCAAGCCTGTGTAATGAATTGACTAAATTATTAGTGATTTCAATAACAAAAAATGAAAATAATATATAAAGTTAATTAACAAATATCCTGTTTTCCAATCTTTTTTGCTACCTTTTAAAGGCATCCATTTTGAGCTATTTGACACTATTTAAAATATGCATCGAACTGTAGTCATTATTTCATGGTCACGTATTTTACCTCGTTTATTATATACCTACGTATATTTACTTTGTACCAAAATATGCTTAATTTTTGCAATTTATGCGAAAGAAATTTGAAATATTATTAAATTTTTACGAACTACCAAAACTCTGAGATGGGTTACAACTCTGGTGTGGTGACGTCTCAAGCCAGGTTTCCGCCATTATATTTTATATAGGTTGCTTGTCAACTAAATCTGCATGTCACGTTACATTAATCATAATATGGCACATTAAAGAAGTAGCGTTTATGGCGCTAATATCAGTGTTTCTTTATAAATAGTTTAAAAGACAAATTAGTAATCAGTTAAGTAGCCTATTGTTTTGAAATATAGGTCACCTTAGGTCGGTTACTTCTTCTGGCACGAAAAATACACGCATACCAACGTATTGTAATATACAGCGTGTCTTGAAAATAGTATTAGCTTTGTAGACTCAAGATAAAGTGGTACTTACATTTAAAATATCAGTGTTGACCATATTTATTTTGTTAAAAATTATTAAATCACCTTTATGAAGTAAAAGTTAAACTGATAGATTTCTAGTTCCATTATATTTAGTCACATTATAAAAAAATACCAAAAAAAATTACCAAAAAATTAAAAAATATTTTTTTGGGTGGGCGGGTGGCTTAACTCTTAAGGGTACTTATAAAAATTAGTAATACACCTTTTCTCATACCTACTGAATACCTATTAAATTTCATCAAAATCGCTCAAGCCATTTCGGAGGAGTATAACTACTCTACAGTCATTTCAAGTCTTTCAGTCATTATAACTAATATGTCATTAATGTCCTTATAAATGATGTTGTTGTAAAAGGATTTCACACATTGTATAACAAGAAAATTCTAGGAATATGTATTATATTTGAGGGTTTTTATACGAATAAAATCAATAACTTTAAATCAAATCGCCTCAATGATTTATAATTCTCAAAAATTGAATCAGTTTACTATATCTGTTTTAGGTTTTTTTTCTGAAAATTTACTATGCACCTTTTTTTTCGACGTTTGGTGTCGGGGGGAAACCTTCAAAAGGTACCTGGCACCTTGGGAGAGGATACCGTCGTGCGTCACTACGCGCGTGTCTACGTGTACGTGCTGCACACGGAGGCGGTGTGCTCTGGTCTTTATGTGTGATTTGACCGCACTAAAACCCGCTCGGTAGCCTGCCTCTGCGGTTGGGGAGGACTCCGGAATCTCCAATGGAACGCACCGGTGTCCTCCACGCTCGGAGCCCAGAATGGGCCCATCTTCGGAGAGTAGACGTGCTCTTCTGTACCTTCCGATGTTTACGGCGGCATGCGGCCACGCCACCGCCGTCCTTCCCGGGGCTTCTGGCTGGACGGATCGAGCTCCCACTCTCCCTGTCCGCAACCCCGGAAGTCCCCTTTTAGTCGCCTCTTACGATCAGGCAGGGGATACCGTAGCTCTATTATCCCTAACCTAACGAGACGTCGCGACGGGGTTAAAACAGAACTCATCCTTTATTTCTGTTTAAAAATGAAACATTAAAATCATTGACAGTTACGTTTCGTCATCATGGATGATTTTTTTCTCTGTTTCTGTCACTCTCGTAGTCCACGTGCGACAGAGGCAAAGAGCTTTTTCATGTTGCGTATTCAATTTTATGTCAAAGTAAAGTTACGTATACTATTCTTGTGTTATGTCTGAACGGACTTCGAATGCGTGGGTAGGCGCCAGCTTAACTTAATCCACCTATACTAATATGAACATCCCAATCGGTTCCAGGAGGTGATCCGGCGCAAGCGAGCGGAGTTCGAGCGCACGGCGCGCGAGATCGAGGCGGAGGTGCGCCGCGCGGAGGAGCGCGCCGAGCTGCCCGCGAACACGCAACACGCGCCGCACGCTTCACACCCGCCCACGCCGGCCACCCCGCACACCCCGCACACCCCGCACACCCTGCACGCCGCCAGCAAGGAAGAACGTCAGTATTTAATGTATTTTTATTATTATTATGCTAATACCTTTTATCGAGCAATTCTTGTATAGGGTAAGACACCAACCAAGAAGTCGGCCTTTTAGTGAGAATAAAAATTTAAATAACTGTATTTTCGATGAAATCAATCAAACACCGCAAATAAAAATACTTGTTATTTTTAGCAAAGTTAGGTAGTTATCAAATTTTCCAAACATATTAAACATAAAAATATCTAAAACTTTAAAAAAAATAAACAATAATGGCACTGCTGCTGCTGTTTATCGAAAAGCTCGACAAATTTATTGACGACCCGTGTGGCGCAATAGTTAACCGCCGGACTGCCGATCGGTGGGTTCGATTCCCGGCGAGACAGAAATTTGAATGATGACTTAAAATTTAAATTTTCAACTATTTCAGGAATCATTTTTGGAGTAACTTAATATTATAGTTTCTTGTATTTTTTATTTCCAGGCTCGTCTGCTACACCGCCGCCGCTGCCTAACGAGGATAGTGAGACACCCGAAAAGAAACCCGATAAAGGATCCTCGAAAGATAGTAAAAGTAATCATAAATCTGTTGATATTGTTGATGGGCCGCGGAAGTTGAACTTGAACCATGATAACAAAAAGGAATCAATGAAATCGACCAGATACGAACGCACACCAAGTCCTCCGAAAACCCCTGAGCGAATACAACAAAAACAGAGTTCGAATAGTAGCTCCAGTGATTCAGAAGAAGACTCGTCTTCTTCTAGTTCCAATAAATCATCATCAGACAGCGATTCCAAACAAAAAGTGACTAACAGCAGACCTAAAAAACGGAAGCGTAAAAGCTCCTCTTCTAGTTCTTCGCCTAAAAAATCAAAGAAACAAAAACAGACAAAAGAGAAATACAAACAAGAGGAGAAAAACTCCTATTCGAAGTCCAAGCGACACGACGACTACGGAAAGTCTGAAAAGTCAAAGTCGAGAAAAAAAGATGACTACTACTACGATAAGCGCAAATCGTCACGAAGCCGGGACTACGAACGGTCGCACAGAGACAAGTACAGGGAGGGATCGGAGGACGAGAGGTATAAAAAGCGTTCGAAGCGCTCGCGGTCCATCAGCTACGAATCGCGGTCGGAGCGGCGGAGATCGCCCAGAGACAGATCCGAGGAGAGATATTACCGACGGGACAGGGACAGGAGGTCGTACGACAGGGACAGCTCGAGAAGGGACAGGGACAGGTCCCACGAGCGGCGAGACTACGACAGGAACGATAAGTATGTCCGCGTTAGGGAGCGCAGCGGCAGCCGCGCGCGCCATCGCCGGTGAACGCCAGGTTACGAGCCCGACAGGTTGTATTTTTAGTTCATATCCATAACAGTGACCCCAAATTGTTCCCTTTTAGCAGATTATAACTCTTAAATATACAAAACACTATAATCGTTATGGTTTATTGGTTGTGCGTAACATATTTGTCCTGACATCACTACCTAAGGAGAAATGTCGTTTTGAAGTGAGATACATACAGTCATTACGGGTAACTTTGAATTGACGTTTAACTTTGAACAAAGTTGGAAAAAAGATTTAACAATTTATTACATCGAAACTTTTTGATATTTCAATACAATAACTGTGTTAAATGGATTGCCAAAATCTTTTTGTATCAAATGAAAATTAAATAAATAAACTATCAATGCCATAATTCTGAAAATTTCCGCCTTTTCCGTGGTTAAGTTGCTGGAAGTTTTTGAGCGCTGATTTATAATCGTAAACTAGTCCATTTTGATTCATATGGCAAAACCAAGCTATTTGTTAATTTTTTACGTCAGTGTAGATGTTATTTTTATAGATAAGGTTTTTAAATTTAATAATACCTTCTTTTTGTTTTACCTAAACCTTAAAATATTAAGGTTTTAACATTCTAAAAAAATTATTCAAAGTTACCCAAAATTCATGATTGATGAAAATTCGAGTTTTAGGGGAAATTATGGGTAGTTCTGTTGTTTCTTCCGCAAATTTATTTTGTTAGACAGAAAAACCAACTCAAAAGGACACTATTCATTCAATAAAATAAAGGTGTCATAAATAGAAATCAGTTTTAATAATAAAAATAACGTAAAAAATGTTCAAAGTTACCCGAACTGTACGTACTGAAATTATTATTTGACTTCTTAACTTTCCCAATGATCTATTTTAAAATAAGTACACACAAAAGATGAGAGAAATGTATGGCAAGATAAAAAAATTCTTTGATTAGTCTGAATATATAGTAGCTGTAATGTTGACAAAACATTACTAACATCTAATGTGTGTCTAAATGAGTGGATTATAAGTTTAATATATTTTTTTTCAGGTTGGATCCTCCCTGGTACTCGCTATTGGTGTAAATATTTTAGTATATATGTATCATAATTTAAAAGTTCTACAATAAAGTTTAATAGACATCCTTTGCTTGTTTCATTCTACAACTAGTAGTCCACTAAGAGCACCCACAGACTTACATTTTTTAAAGTTAGCAGATTATTCAATAACAAAAAATTATTATGTTGGTTACCGCCAGTTACCGGTGGCAGATAAAGACGAAGACGAAAACAATAGATAATTTATAGGTGCACCCTTTCCATTTCCATCGTACATTCTGTAAGTACATTTTTAATACAGTTGCTCAAAAAGTGGCGTATTGCAGGGACGTATAGCGTTCGGGAAGTGGGCTATTACACACTCGTGCGTTTTCTTTACCTTTTCCGAACTCGTGCGTTCTCTTTCCCAACTGTCAAATTAATGTCTATTAAAAAAAAACAACCACGAAGTTTTAGAAGTTTTTATGATTCATGCAAATATTTCTAAAAAGAAGCTACTAATTTGTTTCAATTTCAATATCAGATTTAATGATTTGATTCAATGAGTTAGGTTAGGTTTTATTTCATTTCATCTCATTAACATTTTCATTTCATATCAATAAAAAAATTCTACTGAAGACTTGGCTGTATGGGCATAGTTCCCTTTTGCCTACCCAGAATGGGCGAAGAAAACAAAAAAAAATCTCTGCATATAGGTTTGGTTTCTCTATCTACGATATAGGTATTCTTTTACGGCTTGGAGTTTTGGCGGGAAGTCTGAAGGGACAAGTTGTGCTCTTGTTTTATTTTAATTTTCTTTGTGTATTTTTGAGTTATATCGGATAAAGTTATTGGCGTTTTTTTCGATATAGGTTAATAACAGACTGTGAAATAGAATAACAGTGCGAAAACATGTTTTTTCGGCTTGCCTCCAAAACTCCTTCGGACATGTTCTCGTAAAGTAGCCATCGCTTTGCTTGAACATCTGACTGACTAGACTGACTGATACCTGACGACTTACTGTTTTATATAGAATAATAGATGCAGAAATTATACTTGACACTGGCAATATGCACAGAGCGCGATGCCATTATTTAATATTATTGAAACGAAAATATTGAATGGCTGCAAGGATTTTATCCAATGCCGTAAAATGAATTAAAAAAAAAATATTTTACAGCTGGCGCCATTTTTCAAAAATGTTCTTTGCGAGTTTTTATTATTTTATAAATTGCTTCATTTTTTCGCAACTGTATTAAAAAAAGTTGTTCAGTACACGTGCGGAACCGTCATTGGAAGGAGTTCCAACTGTCAACCCCAGCGCTGCCAATTGGCGGGTAATTACCCGCATTGCGGGTAATTTGACGATAAATTGAGAAGGCGGGTAATTTGGCGGGTATTTGTTGTCTTGAGGGTAAAAGCGGGTATTTTGTATTGTAGTTTCTATTTATAAAAAATGTTGGCTGTTTGGAAGTTTGGAATGCCAGTATTGTTAGAATATGAAACAATTTATATTGTCTGTAGTGAGGCATTCACCTCCTAAATGCATACGCTATTGGCGCAGGCATTGAATGTATTGAAGGTAGGTATTGGTCATTTTTCTCCATTACACACCGTACCATAAGAATAAATATATCACCGTACTGCTGTAATCCGTTGTGCTGATTAGTAGAAAGTCTTTCTAACAAACGACTGTTTTATTGTTTAAGCTAATCGCCTTGGCTAGTGAATGTTGACATGCTATAAACAAAACTGTGGTAGGGAAATAAGTTAGCTTAGGCAAAATTATTTAATTAACACGCTTATATTAGCTTGACTTGTATGTATATATGTACGTATATAACGGAATCTTTTAACTTCATTTTTACCTACTTCTAAGCGTCTGATTAACTTGAAAATTTTCACAGGGGTCAAGGACCGATGACAATGCAATAATATGAAAAAAAAATCCAACTAAAAAATAAATAGTGTAGTTAAAAAAACTAAAAAACATGCTTTTGTGAAAATATGAACTAAAATTTAAAAAATAAGAAAATGTATTTTACTGTAAAAAAAAGCGTGGGGTGCACGGTGTCAATAGTATCTTAAAAAGCACCCCACGCTTTTTTTTTACAGTAAAATACATTAACTAAAAAACACGCTTCTGTGGAAATACGAACTAAAAATTTAAAAATAAGGAGAAAATGTATTTTACTGTAAAAAAAGCGTGCGGTGCTTTTTGAGATACTATTGACACCATGCACCCCACGCTTTTTTTACAGTAAAATACATTTTCTCCTTATTTTTAAATTTTTAGTTCGTATTTTCACAGAAGCGTGTTTTTTAGTTTTATAAAATAAATTATTTTTTCATTAAGTTAAAAAATTAGGTATACATGTTGATTACAAAAAATTGGTTTTATTTTAGGCCCTGAAAATACCCTCTTTGCGGGTATTTCGTGTTTGTAGGCGGGTAAAAGCGGGTATTTTTGTGACTCGTTGCGGGTAATCTGATGATTCATGTCTGGCAGCCCTGGTCAACCCTCACCTTCGGCTGCGCCTCGGCTCGGGTAGACATTTGTCGGAACTCCTTGCAATGACAGCCTTTCCGCACTTGTAATGAAATATACTATTTTCTACCGAATTAGTATTTCTTGTTTCGATGAACTGGTGCATTTGAGCGGTCTAGTAATCATTAAACAGTACACAACTTTTGGACTCGCCATCATTCAACTGTGGTTGAAGGAGAACAGAAGGAGACATAATTTTTTTAGGGTTTTAAGATTATTAAAAAACATCTCATTATCTGTTTATTTTTTATTATTATTTTAAGTACTTTTATAAATTTATAATCAGCCTTAAGTTGATTATAAATTTATAAACTTAACTTAACTTAGAGAAAACAAGAAGTATACAAATCAATGAGTTCCGAAACTGAATTTCCTCCCACATTTTTATGGAGTATTGCTTCCATCTTAAAGCATCAAGGTATGACACCCGTCAGAGGAGTGGCCTTTAAGGGCGAACCCCTCGTCCCAACGTGCATGCACAATGTGCTTTCTAGTTATACAACTATTGTGTCTGTGTGTGTGTGTTGACGGTGCATAGAAAATGACGTTGTTAATTGAAATTGATGTGTGACAAAATTAAAATGTGTGCGTTCTTTCAGCGAACCAGATTTAGCACAAAAATTATGTATCGAAGCGAGGCGCTATGCCGTCTCTCCTGAAGGGTGAGTCAGTAACTTTGATGCTCTAAGGCTTCCATAGACTTAGCATCCTAAGTATATGATTGCTTCAAGTTTTTTTTTTGTATACCTAGTGCAATAAGTGACGGCGACGCGCGGCGCGGGAAAATCACACGTGCGCGTGCGATCCTCCCTCCGCATGGAACAGGGAGGGACCCTCCCTGTTCCATGCGAATCATGCGACTGACATGACATGAATGATCCGCGGCCGTGTAATACGAATACGTATCATTGCTAAAAGCAGTCGGTCGGTCGGTCGATAATTATAATTAGACATAATCGGAAGGAAGGGAATCTCAGTTCTTATACGATCGGTGTCCAATTTGTTAGTTGAATAAGATGTGCGAGTTATCTGGAGCATGTACTGGTGTACTGGTCTATTGGTATACAGTGCAATTTACTCAGATAAAAAATAAATTTAGTTAGTTGGCCAACCTAAAATTATTGTAAGTCTACGGGAGCTCTAAACTTTTTGTTAATTAAAATTGATTGAAACAAGTGTTGATGTTTGAAATATAACTTTTAATAAATTAAATAAAAATATTATTCCCAGTCAATTAAATACCAACTTTATACATTTTATTTGTATTATTCAAACCATAGAAAGCAGCTTCAAATAAATATTTTTGTAGAAACCAGAACGTGTTCTGTGTGCTAAGTGCGAGTTTCAAATAACCAATCGAATTACTTTACCATCGCGTTAATCGAATAAACGTCAAACGTGTCGACAATCGAAAGCATGCGAGTGTACGAAGTAGAGGTGAGACGTATTTACTGGAATAGGTTTTTGGAATAGGTTTTGGCCTGGACGCGTAAGTACGCGTTCCCACCCGCGCGTCTTTTAGCGTATCGAGTCTTTAGGAGTACGACGACTCTGCCTACGCGCGTTCGGAAGTAATCGGGAAGACGTCGCCGCACTTCGGGTAATGCGAGTCGTCGAGTCGCGACGGATTCCGGTAATTAGGGTAAAAGGGATGGATTCCGGATTAGGGCGAGTTATTGTTTGCGTAAATAACACTTAGATAAAACGCAATAAGGCTCTGTATTCTTTGACAAAATTATTTGTTTTGATTTGATGTTACTTTTTGGTTTACTTCGAATTAGCAATTTTAAAAACAAATTGTTTTTTAGATTGAAGTTTTTACAGAAACTGCTGGCAGTCCTAAGCCTGCATAAAGTATGAAGGGAAGTTTTTGATCGTTATTTATATTAGAATAAAAAAAGAAAGTGTAAAAATCTATATACTTATATACCGAAGTCGTTTTATCCAATTTGTTAAGTATTCTCGTGTATACATTTTCTTGTTACGTTAGGTACATAAATGTATATTCTCATAAATTAAAATTAACTGTCATTAAGCCTATATTCAAAAAACAAGACAAAGAGGATATAACTTGCTATCGACCTATAGCACTCATACCAATCTTTTCTAAAGTATTTGAGAAAGTACTTTATAACAATCTGTACACTTATTTTGAAAAGTTTTCAATTTTAGCGGAAGAGCAAGTAGGTTTTCGTAGGAATAAGTCCATTAATTTAGCTGTGTATAATTTTTTACAAAAGGTAATGATGAGTCTAGATAATAAAAAACAATTTACAGCGCTTTATATGGATATGACTAGGGCGTTTGACTTTGTAGACCACGCATTATTAATAAATAAATTAGAGAAAAATGGCGTAAGAGATAATGCTTTAAATTGGATAATGTCTTATTTAAGTAATAGAAAACAGGTAACAGAAATAACAAAAGTTAATGAAAAAACTAAAATAGAGGAGAAACACGTATCTCATCCCAAAGAAGTTAAATACGGAGTACCTCAAGGAAGTATTCTTGGTCCGTTGCTATTTTTAATTTATATAAATGACTTCCCGAAAGTTATTGAACATCCCATGGTTCTTTTTGCCGATGATAGCACGGTAATATTTAGAAATGATAATCCTGATACCTATGAGGCTGATATTAATAATTCCATTGAATCATTAGTAGACTGGCTAAATAAAAACAATCTTAAAATTAACCTTGATAAGACAAATATAATGACTTTTAAAAATCGAGTATCTTACGGAAAATCAATAAATATAAACTATAGAGGAAAAACCATAAGTGAAACTGAAACAACAAAATTCTTAGGTTTATACATAGATCACAAATTAACATGGAGAACACATATTGAGCACGTATGTAAAAAGCTCAGTAAATTTTCATTCGCTCTCTATAAATTATCAAAAGTGGTAAATATATCGGCGGTATTAAGCGCCTATCATGCGTATGTTGGCGCAACCTTAAGATACGGACTCATATTTTGGGGTAATGCAACGGAAATACAAACAGTTTTCAAAGCGCAAAAGAAATGCATACGGTCAATCTGTCAACTACGGCAGATAGATACATGTAAACCTCACTTTCAAAATCTTAATATAATGACACTCCCTTCGCTATATATCTATGAAATATCTGTAATGGTCAAATGCGACATCTCTACCTTAAACTCTAAAAGACACAACAATACGTTGTGCTCAATACCTTCCAAAACTAAACAATATCATAATAGTGTATTTTGCATGGGACCAAAAATATACAATCATCTACCAGACTCCCTAAAAACTAAAACTATTAATGAATTTAAAAAAGAACTTAAAATGTATTTACTTAAAAAAGCGTAATATTCGGTCACTGAGTTTCTAAACGATAAATAATAATATATAATAAAATATTAACTAAAATAAATAATAAACTAAAATAAATAACATAAATAAGATATTTCGCGGGATAAAAACCTGGGAGGTTTTTTTTCCGCCAGCTTTTTTTCCTCTCAGCGTACAAAAACCCATCATGGTGGGTGCCCAAAGCTGATGACGGTCAACCACGTATGGTTCAAATAAAATAAAATAAATTTGTATAAAAAGCACAAATTGGGTTAAATCGAATTTAAGTAGCTAAAGTGATAATAATGTAAAATTATTTAAGTATACTGTGTATTTTAGTGTTTACTGTACATAATTAGTTTATAATTTAACTTGTAATTATATAACTTTTACAATAAAATTTGTACACCCTAAAGGGTAAATATGGCGATCTAAATATTTTTGTAAAACCTTTTTTGCTACCCATATTTGTGCAAATAAAATATTTTCATTTCATTTCATTTCATTTTCATTTCATTCATTTCATTTCATTTCATTTCCATTTATCCATATTTAAATTTGTAGACCATCCATATGAAGTACGAAGGGAAGTGGAAATGTTAATGTTTAGTCGTATTGTATCGTAAGAAATAGAATTAAAATGTCAATATTTAGGTATGTACCTACCAATGTAGGTATGTACCTTTTTAGACCAAACTTGCTTTGGAACACTCGCTACATCCGACATTAGCGTGTCGTACAATTTCGATACTCTTCAAACTACAAAAATTAGTACGTATTCGCAAGACCCGCATTTACGGGAATCACTTGTGTACGTGTGTTGAATCCCGTACTCGTAAATACTCGTGGACCTAGTTTTTGGATCTAGTATTTTTGTGGACGCGTACTCGCAAGACTCAGTACGCGTTTTGCCTAGTACGTCTCACCTCTAGTACGAAGTGTCAAAAATGTAAACTCGCGCTCGCTATAACACTTACCTAATCAACCAATCACGAGCGCTGACCTCGTCACTATCGAGTGTCGTTTGATACTCGATCATCTCGATGCCCGAAACCGAAGACGTAAAAAACTTGCACTCGCAAAAAATGTTTCATATTACTACAGCTAGATGGCGCTGCTTCGATTCCATCCATACAAATCGCGTAACGTAAACGCAAACGCGATCGAGTAGGTGATAAAAACTCGCACTTAGCACACTGTACAGGAAAATTTAACTAAAGCGAATCATGCGACTGACATGACATGAATGATCCGCGGCCGTGTAATACGAATACGTATCATTGCTAAAAGCAGTCGGTCGATAATTATAATTAGACATAATCGGAAGGGAATCTCAGTTCTTATACGATTGGTGTCCAATTTGTTAGTTGAATAAGATGTGCGAGTTATCTGGAGCATGTACTGGTGTACTGGTCTATTGGTATACAGTGCAATTTACTCAGATAAAAAATAAATTTAGTTAGTTGGCCAACCTAAAATTATTGTAAGTCTACGGGAGCTCTAAACTTTTTGTTAATTAAAATTGATTGAAACAAGTGTTGATGTTTGAAATATAACTTTTAATAAATTAAATAAAAATATTATTCCCAGTCAATTAAATACCAACTTTATACATTTTATTTGTATTATTCAAACCATAGAAAGCAGCTTCAAATAAATATTTTTGTAGAAACCAGAACGTGTTCTGTACAGGAAAATTTAACTAAAGCTAATTGAAGCGTATATTATTGACTGTATCATTAATATTCTTTTATATAAATGGACTACGTACAAGAACCATTACATAAGAATTCAATAAATAAACATTATTAAAATTTATTGCATAACCATCACTGGATTGATTGTTTTAGGTACTTTAGCTTTAGGCCATTGGCAGTTAGATATTTACTACATGATAGGAAATTAGTTTTATTCGAGCCATAGATCTCAGCAAAAGGACACCTTACATATTTTGTTGGCAAATAAAAATAATGTAGGTAATCTCCTACCTAATTGGAATAAGCTACAGTTATTCTTATGCTACAGGTATTATTATATTAACATATAGGAAGAAACATTTGTTTAAATAAATAAATATTTTTTCATCCACTCTTTTACTATCACTTTTCAAATAGACCACTAAAAACACATTTGTATTGTGTTATGTGCATATGACAACAATCTCATACAAAAATAAATCATTTACATTTAAGTTTGGAATAAAAAAGTTTTTTCCTACATATTGTAGGTGGTAGAACTATTATCGTTCTCCTGTGGAGTACCACCGCTGCACCCACTTCTGACGTGAACCAATTCTATTTCGTTTCGGTGGAAAGGTGTAGTTGCCGGCCATACCTACATGAGACGACCACCAGCCTCCGGAGTAGCAGCGCAACTGCATATGACCTCAAGACAAGACTTACCTATGCTTGCTTGAGGTTGAATGTAGATGTCCATGGGCTGCAGTGACCACTTAACACCATGTGGCCTGCATGCTTGTCTGCTACTCCATTCAAATAAAAAAAAATACATACAATGACCCTTGTATTTTCTCAGGATGCAGGTAAAAAAATGGCATCTGTGCAAAAAGAGAATTAGAATGGAATTAGGGGTGTTGTAGAGTAAGTTACTCTGAGATTTCAGTAATAGAATCTGTCTGTATCACCAGTGTCAAAGATATTTAAATAAAATCACTAAATCATCAATATTCAGTCAACTTACACTGATATGACTGACTATTAATTTTAAAACTTGTAATCTGTGGCTATGTTAACAGAATTTATCTGATGGAATTATGGAGGCAACCTGTAAAGCCATAACTTAACACTATTACTTCATTCCACAACACTGGCTTTAGTATTATTCTCTTTTTGCTCAGATTGTATGTATCAGTAAATAATAAAATCTACACTTGCATGCAACTGAAACGACTCAAGCCATTTAAGTTTGATTTTTCGGAAAATGCCTTAGGGTGTCATTTTTTAAAGAAAAGATTAGTCTCAAACAAAAAAGAAACAAGAGAATCGCATAAGCCATTTTCTGAAAAATCAACCTTTTAACCTATACCTTTATATATACCCTTTAACCTATACCAATATATGGTTTGCAGTATGAGTTGATGCAGTTGTACGCGAGTATATAAGTACAAGGAATCATAAAGCTACATAAGTTAGACAAAATCTCACAGAGCAAACAGAAATCTGTATATGTAGTTGTGACATTACTAGAGCAATTGAAACCATCATGTAAATATATATAATATTAGTAAAACATAACTAAGATAATCTTGCCAGAACCTACACAGTAAAACTGCCAATGAGTTTATATCTAAGATATTTTGCTATATGATCCATGTCACTTCTTAAGCTAACTTTAGACTGTGACATAACTTATAAATATTAATTTACAGACATACAGTTCTAATGCTTATTGATTGGGTTTTTTATGAGCACTGCAATATTAATTAATCCTCCCTGACATGTCTGTCAATGGTGAACTTGCATAATTCAGATTGGTACTAATCCAAGATAATGACCATAATGTTTTCCTTAAACTTAATTTGAGTTTTTTTAATTGAAGTTAAAGTAATGACAAAACAAGCTACACATATCCTTTTAAACATCCTATTGTTGAGCTTGGGTCTCCAAGTAATGGATATAAAAACATTCCAGTAAGTAGGAGATCCAGGGTGGATATGTACACCACTAATTTTACTACAGAAAAGTTCTGAGCAGCTAAAGGTCTACAACTTAAACATATTGGATTACAAATAAGGAAATTTAACAGTGTACAGTACAGTTATCTAAATTAAGCCATCATAGACACTCAAAAAAGAAATCTCAAATATTTCTTATATTTACACCTAATAGTACTATATAGTACAAGACTATGTTCCAAACCTTTGTTCACATTTATTATATCTGTATAAAGCACCAATGTAGTTGTCTACAGTTACCATATGATTAGGTGAAAGTTGTAATATTTCAGAGAGTCTAATTTGCCACGGCAGAAGGCCATGAGTACAGCAAAGTAATCCAGTATATAAAACTAATTCTGGTTCAGGAATGGAAGGGTATATACTAAACAAGGCATTATTTAACTCTTGAGCTGTGAATTCTTTAGAATTTCTTCTGCACAAAGAGTTGTCTTTAGCTACATTTCTAATAAATTGTGCTATCTTTGGCCGACCATCACTATATTCTACAATATTAACAATGATTGTGTTTGCTTGAATGCCATTCGTGTAACCATTAAGGTCTGGCTTCTCTGACCATTTTATACAGCCTGGAATGCCTTTTTTCTTTTTCTCAACAGCAATGAAGATTTTCTTTTCTTTTGTTTTCAAATCACCTGGAAAATAAAAGAACATTATCATGTTAGTGTTTTGAAATTTATAACAACAGTCTTGCATTAACATTTCATCAGCCACAACAGCCACAACATATCAAATACTGTCCATATCTTAACAATAAAAATATTGTAGTATAAAAAACTCAATAATTGTACCTGAGATATCGTAGAAAGTCAGATAAGGAATTCCAGCTACAAGACTCCAAATTACTATAGAAGCCAAGTCATCTGCAGAGTGGTGATTGGTATCCGCCAACATTACTAAATGTTTGAGACCCTTTTGCAACTTTGGTATATGCTCCAACACTTTCAATGCCTCTTGCTTGGTCTGTTGCCCTTTGTGTAAGTTTAATATTTTATTTTTAATTGCATAAAACTGGTGATAAGCATTTCGAACAGCAACAAGTTTGTTCACAATCCAATGTATCAAGAAAAACAGAAACTCCCTAAGCAGTCTCGACAGCATGTTAAACTTTATTTTATGAAACAATTGGGAAATTTATTTAACCATTGTATACCAGTCAGGAAAGTTAAGTAAAAGGTTTATCACACGGGTTTTTTCAATAAAAATGTGATCATTTCGGTATTCATCAAGAATACCGCTTTTTGTAGATATAACCAATCACGAGCGTATGGGTGTCAAATCAATTGTAGTACCAACATTACAACAAAATGAGAGCTGCGTTCAACTATAAAACGATCTACAATATTTATTATAAAAAGTACATAGATGCCATAAACGTCTATATAAAATAGATGAAACACTGAAATAATATTTAAAACAAAATTTTCTCGGACTTGCAACAACATCATGAGATTAATGAGTATTATTGACTATCGACGAATCAAAGGTACTGACTGACCATTTGATTGATGCTCAAAGTCAAAGACTTCGTTATTGAGGAATGTTATTGATTCTTATGGTACGTACCGTAGTATTATTTATTCTTATGGTACGTACTAAACTTTAACGTTCACGTTTTAAAAAAAAATGGTTTTAAGCCTGTACAGACTAACTAAGAAAATATGTTTTGTCTTCATTTGCGCAACATATCCATGTTTTGGCACATGTGCACTCGGCTAATGCCGAAAATCGGGTAGTTCCAATAATTACAAATTACTACTAAACGAGGTAATAATTGATATTTGTGACTCTGGCAATATTTACCAAGTAGCCAACTTGTCCCGCGAACGAACAATATCTAATCTAAAGGCATATTCGGCAATATTCGGCATAGCGTGCTACATAGGGTAAACCGTATAATGATTGGCACCTTAAGCGTATTTTTATCTTTGGCTTCATAAATCCAATTGCATTAGCATTGGGGATAAATTTATTTTGCACAACTGGGTTTTCCGTTAATAACAGATTACAGAAATTATACTACAGTTAAGATTTAACTTTATTTATTATTATAAAATTATAAAATAAAATAAAGTTACCCAAATGTATAGTCATTGGCATTACGGTACAATTATTGACACTATATATTTGTATAATCATTGGCATTCTCAATGGCACTGTAACGATTGGCCCGATACCTACCTTTTCTACTATAATTATTTAATAATACCAAGATAGGTTTTAATAGGATTTATTAAGAAATGTAATTACATAGATAGCTACCTACTATTTTAAAATCCTAACTTCATAACTAGTATTATAAATGCGAAAGTGAGTATGTATGTTTTTTACCTCTTCGTTTCAGTAGTTGATGCGCAACTACTGAACCGATCATCATGAAACTTTGTATACACATAGCTTGACATACAAAAAAGGACATAGAATAAGAAAATGGTAAGGTTCCAAAAGGACATTGACGCGAGCGAAGCCGCGAACGAAACCTAGTAAGAATATAAAAATGTTATGAGAATATAAAAAGGTAAAGATAATAATGTAGAATTAGGTAATTATAATTTTTAATAAGGTAAGGTAAGTAATTATAATAAAACCTCTAGTAAGGTTATATTGAAAATACAAATTAGAGTTGATAAAAATTCTTCAAGAAGACTGATGACTAACAGGCTTTTTTTAATTTTCACTACTTTTTTGTCTAACAACGGTTTTAAACTTTTAACTTTTTTGTTGCTCTAAGGACATTGAACTTAACAGCTGCTGTTATCTTTGGCATTCCATCTCGTACAGCTTGGACAGCATCTTTTAAATTTGTTTCGCTGTATCCTTTTAAATATTTTTTCCTTGCTGTTACTTTTGGCATCATTATTCAGAATTGAGTTGTCTGAAATATGTACATACACATATCAGTAGACGATTAAATTGGTACACATAACGAAGCAAATTATTTTTTAGAACCCAGCTCTTAACGTGTGGGTTGTAAGGTCCAACGAGAACAACAACACTAAGTCGTTACCTCCGCTGGAAATCGAACTCGCGTCCTTTGGAGTATGAGCCTACCGCTCTAACCAATACACCACGGAGGTAGTTTCTAGAACACAGTGATTGGCACGTTAAAAAAGTACAAAGATTGGCACTGACACAGTGATTGGCACTTTAAAAAGTATAAAGATTGGCACTGCCAATATTAAAATTCTGTTGAAATTCTAATTTAATCTTTCAGCATTAAAGTCTAATCTTATTATACATACTTTCTGCTACAATAAAACAGCTATTGATTTTTTTATTCAAAAGTATAGTGATTGGCAGAGAGTGCCAATGACTGCACCGTAATATAAGTATAAATGCAATGATTGGCATACCAAAAACTGTGTGTAAAGAAATATTTACAAACGAAAAAGTTTTAAAATCGGCTTCCTAATACGTAAAATTATAACATAAAACAAAAACATTATTCAAATAGTTACTGGAATCTTATTTTATTCACCTCTAAGGCACTCGTCACCAAACTTTTTTACAATGAATTTGCCGCGCTCTTGCTGTGTTGATTTCTTTTAACGAAAAGAAAAAACGATGTCATTTTGACGTAAAGGTAAGTATTGCCATATAAAAATGCAGAAGTTCTACTTTAAATTGTATTGTTTCCATAACAAAAAACATTTTTCTTTGGTAAATATCCCAAATAAAAGCCAAGGATGCCAATCATTGAGGGGGTGCCAACAATGGTATAGGTTACCCTATTATATACAGTCATTTTGGGTAACTTTGAATTGACGTTTAACTTTGAACAAAGTCGGAAAAAAGATTTAACAATTTCTTACATCGAAACTTTTTGATGTTTCAACATGACCATAGAAAGAATAAATAATTTTATTCATATGGTTCTGACGGAGGTGAGGAAAGACCCGCTCCCCCAGAGTTGCCAGTATGGGGGATTTTTTAAGCTATGGGGGCATTTTAGGGGGGGGGGGACATATTTTTAGGGAGAAAGTTGGAGGAAAAAAACTGCGTTTGGAGAGATTTGGAGTATTTTATCATAAAAACCACATGTGAAAAATGACAGTAAAAATATCATTTCATAACGATCGCTTAGTGAGCGATTTCTGTGACACATTTTTCGCGCGGTTTTTAAATTTTTCGGAACTAGGCGAACTTTGGTAATGCTTGCTTATGCTAGAAATTAAATAAAGTCCTATTTTAAATGTCACTCGGAATTACCTGACTGCTTTCGGAATAGCACTGTTTCGAAAAAATATTACAGGTTTTGAAACTCCTTTTATTTCCAAATTGTAAGGGAAATTGAAAAAAAACTTTAATGTAAGCTGTAGACTGTATCTTCATTTACTCGTAGATTGCGTAACCCAAATTATATAATTGAATAAACTCCAAGCTTTCTGACTATTGAGTGAAAATATAAGTACACGCCAACTCATCTAATTTCCTTTCGTAAACAGAATACACTATATAATAATATGTATGTCTTAACACTGTAAGATTTTTTATAATTAAATTAAATAAGGGTATATATTATTACGAGTATTATAGTGTGTACACAGTGCATACAGTCTGTTAAAAATGGAAACAAAAAATTACATGTTTTTTTGTCATGACGTATAAAGTTTAAAAAGCCAATACCTATCTTCTTTGTGAACAGACTAATTATTCAAAAGGCATCACAAAAATGTTGTTTAAATGTTATTAAGATTTAAATTTACCCACAGCCAAAAGGTGTAACTGTTTATTTGAGTCGAGAAATTAAAGAAAAAAATTATACATACCACACGATGTTCTTTTCTTAAACATCTTTTTTGAAATATGTATTATGAAATTTCTAACTATTATCTAACAAATTTAATATCGTTGTCCGATTCTTTCCAGCTTAAAAAAATGAATGCGGGAATTAATTTTAAGTTATCGCTTAAATAAAAAACGTCCTTCCTTTCACAACCGATTAAAATGAATCTAAGAGTACATGATAGTAAGTATACGTAACCTACCAGTACGTTGGTGATTTGGTTACCAACTTCAGAGGTTTTCTGAGGAAAAATAACTCTCCAAACTAGGTATATAGATTATGGTAGCACTTCATTTCATTTGACTATTTATGTTTACGTATTTATTTAATTTGTTTTATTAGACAAGTAAATAAACAAATATCTAAAAAAAAATCTGTAGTTAAAAAGTACAATGAAAGTTTATAGAGATTTAATATTAAAAAAATGATATAAACACAAACATGTCAAAGTAGTTTTCAAATGAGTACATTCATAATAGGTACCTACATAGATACCTACCTAATCTTACTATTATTTAGAGGATTCTAAGTGAAAGAAAGTTTCCCAATTTATGTTTATTTATCTCAGTACTTTTTGATCTTAGTTATTTAAAGTTATTTATAACCGAATTTTTATTCAAATGTTTAGTGATTCGTGATTGGTGGTTATACTTAAAAGAAAACTCTCTGTTTGTCTTTTCTGGCTGCAACCCTTTTCGGGGAGGCCTGGAGCTTACTCAAGGTAATTATTTTAACCAACCCACTGTTGGTTTGAAACCACCAATATGGTCTCCGGGAAGTTTAACGTATGCTATCGATAACATCCGAGACTGACGGCAACATTTTTGCAATAATTGAAAAACTTTTAATAATTATTAATAGCTATTATTATTATTATTTATTTATAACAATAATTACAAATTCTACTCACAAAGAAAATAGGTAAGTATGGCTTATGAATACATGATAATTATTATCAGTCACCAATCTCACACCCGATTTTTTATTATATTAGATTTTTTTAAAACTAGTTTGCTAAAAATTACAACTACATATTTATTTATTACTATGCGATGCAGCGATAGCCGAATGGTAAGAAATCGTGGTCTCCACGTTTGATACCGGGTTCAAATCCTCGGTGCGCACCTCTGACAAAGAAATTTGTAATGTTCGTATTTATCGCTACTCCACGGTGTTACAGAATATCGTAATATTTAATTGATTGCGATGTTCTCCATCGCCGTGCATGCCTGAGAGAAATTCATAATTTCTCGAAAATATGACGTCAACCAATCCGCAACTGGCCAGCGTGGTGGAATATGGCCTAAATCCCACTCACTTGTGAGGAGAGACCTGTGCCCAGCAGTGGGACATAAAAAAAGGGTGAAAAAAAGAGTCACCAGTTAAATGACGAATGTCGGGACTGTCGCTATAGGCCCGATTAAACGTATAGGTACCTAGTCCGGCAATAAGTTTAGGTATATGTTACAAATGAAATAAAAATAACTTTTTTATGAAGTAGGTAGGTAATGTAATATTATTCAAAATTTATACATACATACGAGGGCTGTTTGATAATACTTTTTAAAAATTCAAAAATATATATTTTTTAAAACAATTTACATTTATTTCTCAACATAAGTAGTCTCCTTTGAGGGCCATTGCAAACACTTGTACCAGCGAGTTTCCAATTTAATTATCCCCTCCAAAAACATACGTTTTATCGAGGTCTTCAAAATACCCGTTTACACCAGCGATGCAGTCCTCATTTGTCGAAAATGGCGAATACGGAGCATGCGGAACCAGCTCGAAGCCCAACTCGTGGAATTTGGCCATTGCAATAGCCTGACGTTTGCACTGGGGCAAATTTTGGTCGTTTCTCCAACAATTTGGCATTAAAAAGGTCCATTAACTTTGCGTTATAACGGCCAGTGATCGTCTTTCCCTTTTCCAAACTGTAATCAATAATAATTATGCCTTCGCCATCCCAGAAGACTGTCGCCATCACGTTCCCAGCCGACAAAACAGTCTTGGCCTTCTTTGGGGCACGTTCACCAGTGGCCATCCATTGTTTTGATTGCTGTTTTGATTCAGGTGTATAATGATGGACCCAAAGTTTCGTCCACAGTGACAAATCGACTCAAAAAAATCCAAGGATTACGCTTCAAATAATAAATTATCCAAACATAGTTTTGAAATTCGCTTTCGTTCATGTTTTTGTTGGATTTTCAACAAACGTGGCTCCCATCGTTCAGACAGCTTTATCATATCCAAATCTTCATGCAGGATTTTATGTACTCGCTCAGTGGAGATGCCTGTGTTCTCAGCTATTTCTACGCACGGTCGTCGAGTACAATATTATGGACTTCTTCAACAACATCCTCAGTAGTGACTTCGATTGGGCGACCAGAGCGTGGAGCATCAGATGTGCTTGACCGACCACGTTTAAAATCATTTACTTATACAGTCTGCATCGTTGGTGCGTTTGATAAGACACGCCCCAACAAACCATCACTGTCGAAGGATGGTGACCACGTTGTACCTTTCCGACCACTTGAGCAGTTGCTTTAGAACTGTGAGCGTACATTTTATCATATTGCTTATCGTAGTGTTCTTCAATCGAGAAAAATTTATGGCCAGACTATATAGTTACTTAACTAATGAAAACAACCCACTGAGTGGACAACACATAATTTACAAGACACTTAAAAGAAGTTCATTTTTATGTATGTCCGAAATAAAATTATTATTATTATTATTTATTAGATGACTTTATGAAAATTTTTATTGCAACAATCATGCCTTAAAAGTACAAAAATGTACTCTATGTAGATTACCTTGAAGTATGCATAACTTCCTATCTGTAAAAAGCATTACATTTTAAGTGCTTGCTGACGTGCTCGATATTTTATTATGTGTCAGCCGCAATTATGCATTCATTGCGTAACAAACAAAATCTGGTTATGTACCTACTACCTTAGTGTACTACTCTGTAAAAAAAGTACCGGGAAAAGAGTAATATTAATAACACACAAAATGTTTGTTATTCATCCAAATTTATTTTATCACCTTCAATTTATGCTCCTTTATACTTGAGACGATATACTTACACCAACAAATAATCCAAGCATCAAAACATTTTTTAACGCTGTTTCCGGATTTGAGTTCAGTTCTCGCCGCGAATTCTCCTTTGTGTTTTCTATCGATAGAAAATGGGTGCCACGAAGTGGTAATTTGAGTTTAGGAAAAAGAAAGAAGTCGGCTGGAGCCATATCTGGTGAATACTCGATAGTATTTGTTGAATGTTCGATCAAAAATTCGCTCACAATGATGGCCTTGTGCGAAGGCGCATTATCGTGGTGCAAAATCCAAGAATTTCTTTCAACAAATCTGGCCTTTTTCGTCGAATTTGCTCTCTTAAATGCAGCATAACGCTCAAATAATATTCTTTATTTAATTTTAACGTTTGACCTTCCGGCAAGAATTCCGAGTGCACAACATCGCGATAGTCAAAGAAAACAGTCAACATGACTTTGTTTGACTTTTGATCGACTTTGGCGAGGTTTTTTCGGTTTCGGTCATAGACTTATATTTACCAGTCTGTGGTTTCGGCATAAGAATAAATAGTAATTATTATTTATTCTTATGGTTTCGGTTCAGTGTGAAGTTGGAAGGCGCCACTCCGAAGCTTGTTGACTAGTTTGCATGTCAAACTCGTAAACTCACGTCTCGTCACTAGTAACAATGCGTTTAATGAAGCTTGGATGGGAATTGACTCGTTCTAGCATGTCCTCAGCGACGCTCATGCGATTGAGTTTTTGGAGAAAATTTAGGTCTTTTGGGACTAGCCGAGCGGTAACATGTTTCATACCGAAATGATTAGTTAAAAGGGTATGAATAAATCGACTCGTGAGATACAGAAAGATCGGCGGCTATCCATCACAAAGTTGAATGTGAATTTTAATTGTCAGTCACTATTTCCTTCACTTTTGCGATGTGAACTTCAGTTGCAGATGTTGATGGCCTACCAGAGCGAGGCAATTCTTCTATCACATCTCGACCGTTTTTGAAAGCTTTGTACCACACATAAGCACGTGTTTTTGATAAAGACGATTCACAGTAAGCCTTCTGTAACATTTTCAGTGACTCAGAACACGAAATTCGTAGTACCATCAGTATTTCCGTTAAGCCCAAAGTCACTCAGTGAGGTATGGGGAGGGTTGATCTGACATTTCTTTATGTGAAAGAATTAGAAATGATGAAATCCGTAGAAGGTTACCGACATAGCTTTCAAAACCCGCAAGCTACAATGATGTGCCAATGGGTAAGTCAATATATTTAGTATGGAGGAACGACAAACGATCTTTTACCAACCTACTTATATGGCAAGGAAAGTTAGTTTACCATTAATAACGTGGAAATAATAAAATGTCGCTAATTTTTTCTTCAATTATTTAATTATATTATATTCAATTATTTTAATTATATTTTTACAATAAGATAATTTAATATCCCTCAATTGATCTGCATTACTATTTACACACACACACACACACACAAACAAACACACACACACACACACATTTGCGCGCAAGTCTACTTCGCATGTATTATTAGTCCTTTTTTTCATTTTAATTTTATTTTTGTATGTTTACTAAGAATCATTATATCTTTTTTTTTTCTTTCCTGTGTTATATATTATCGTAGAAAGGCAGTGGCAGGGGAACCTATCACAAAACTCCCGCACTACATCATAGGGAGAAGGGACGTCTGAAAAACAGCGCTGCCCAGGGTTCTTTCTTGAGGCAGCACAAGCTGAGCCGCTCCCTTTTGCCAAAAAAAATATCTGTGTGTTAAATTGTATTGTGTTTGGTATGTTTATTATTTAATATTTACGTTATGTTTTTCTTGGCAATAAATTCATTTTTTTTATTATTATTATTATAATATTATCACAAACCTTAGAGCATCAAGATATGACAGTTATGACAACCATCAGAGAGGAGCGGCCTTTACGGGCGAACCCCTCGTCCCAACGTCCATGAGCAATGTGCCTTCTAGTCTTCTACTTATTTATACAACTAGTGTGTCTGTGTCTGTCTGTGTCAGTGTTGACGGTGCATAGAAAATGACGTTGTTAATTGAAATTGATATATTTAGAAATGTATGCGTCTGTAGCGATGAAAGAATATTTAATTTTGTGAATGTGTGACAAAATTAAAATGTGTGCGTTCTTCCCCCCGCTTTCATCCCCCGTAAAGGCCACACCTTTCTGACGGGTGTCATACCTGTCATACCATGGTCATACCTTGATCCTCTAAGGGCCATAACTAAGGGCTGTAAGCCTCTAAGCCTTGATTTAATCTTGATTGAATCTGTAACTATAAAAAAATGTCATTCTATTGTAAGTTTTTGAATTGTAATATTGTATCAATAATAATTGTATGTAATGCTGTTGGTGTGTCTATAAATAAATAAATAATTAAAAAATACTAAAAACTATTACAATTCAAAGTAACATCAGCCAATTGTACATAATAATAAATTAAATAGATTGATATTGTAGTGCAAATATCCGAACGAAATCATGTATCCGTTTCCGTTCCGCCATTATTGTTTCTTTCGTTTGTCAGACGTACTTGATAGGTTAGTATTACGATAAATTTTTGAAATTTTTAGTTTTTGTGTGGTTTTTTATTTTTAAAAGTGGTTAATTTTATTGCGTACAAACAAGACACGTGTTTTAAGTTTAAAGATTTTCACTAAATTTCGATATAAATAAAAGAAGATACGTCGTAGCTGTCGACCACGCCGTCATATGTGATTCTTTTTATTTCAGACATCAAAATGCAATTGCACATAAGGGGACAGTCGACGCACCTTCTCGATGTTGCGGGAGAAGAGTCCATTGGCCAAATCAAGGTAATGAATACATATTAAAACTTTAAATACGGTATAAAAAAACTAATAATACTAACTTTTCTACCCTTTTGGTTCCGTTAGGTTATATATATTGTGTTCTTAGAAATAGTTATCTTAAGTGCAGTCTACTTCAGAGCAGAATCATATCTGATGAACAAATTAATCTTCAATCAATGTAGCTCATAAGGAGTATGCTAACTATATTTGAATTAAACATTTATTACGAAGCATAACTTGTTTGCTAAATTGATAAATAACCTAGGACTTAGGACATTTAGGATATGAATAATACATAGTTGTTTGTTTGGATTATCTTTAGTTTTCACGAGTAAAAATATATTAAAAATAAATTTTATGAATAAAAGTTAATACTTAAATTAGATTGGGTTTCGTTTCTTTATAATATAATTTTTAAATACTTCCAAAAAAAAATGCAATTTCTAAAATATTAATGAAGTAAGATTTGTTATGTAGACAGTTTAATAAAACAAAAAAAGATTAATATTAGTGACAGTAACCGCTTAATCTTATTGTAATCATTTGTATAGCAGACAATTAATTTTATTTTATTCATCCATTTACTGGATTACGAGAAATAGCCAATAGAAATAGAAATAGTAAACTAAACAAAAAAAAAACAAAATATATTTTTATTGAGCGTAATCATTCGTAATCATTCGCTATAACATATTTCTTATATTCCAGGTGTATAGAAATAATAATTTCCCTTTCATTCATTTCCTGTAACCTATCTTTGTCCCTTTGTTCTTTATTGAGTGACTAAATTGTTTCTAAATTTGAATTCAATACTCTTAATGACATAAAAAGGATAGCAGTAATATAAGTTGACTAATAACTGTATCTGGAGATTGAGTGATCAGCCCTACATTATTTTTCCCCTTAAATATGATCAAAAATTTTAATTAATATTTCAGGAACGTATCCGTTCTCTGGCAGGTGTTGGAGAAGAAGATCTAACTTTGTCTTTGAATGGAGCACCTCTTGAGGATGATTGCCTTGTCTCCGAGCTTTCCTCTCCCGAACTGGACTTGACAATCCCACTTCTTGGTGGTAAAGTTCATGGTTCTTTGGCTCGTGCTGGTGAGTTGAGTTTACACCTTTTTATTTTAATACAGAATAAACATATTTTACTGCTGAAGCATGAATAGTAAGAGGGATGGTTCAAATTATAAAATACTTATATTTTCCATATTTTGTAGTAGATCTTAGTAGATCTTCTAGAAGAGGAAAATGTGAAAAGTACCAGTAATGTACTCATTTCTGCCACATTGCATTTTAGTAGAAAGACATAGTTGCCAGCCAGACTTACTTGAGAGTAGTCAGCTTCCAAGTAGCACTACACTTCTGCACTTCAAAGTTGTGTGTAGATGTTTACAAATTAAAATTGAATAAACATATAAATTTGTCATTTTTCAGGCATAGATATATAAATGACACATTTTTTTTAAATTAAATTATCATTTATTTGCTCTTACAATAAAGTCTTATTATCTAAAGCTACACTGCTTTAGATAATACAATAGTAATACAAAGTTTCTTCCTTAGACCCTTCTTTATATGAGTCTTGATCTTAATGGACTGGATTCTAATTCTTATCTCGTCTTTGAGAAACATGTTTATTTAAGTGGAAGTCTTTGTAGTGCATGAGAGCATTACAGCTCTATGGCAAAAAATACTGAAAGTTGCCACATGCAACACATTTGCAATTTGTGTATTATCTGTAAAGAACACATGTATATATATATATATATATATATATACATGTGTTTTTTACATACGTATATACGTGCGAACATATATTATATGTTCGCACGCATATTAAGCACAATGGCACAGGCCATCATTACTTGATACCTTTTATTTTAGTTATGTCAGCATACCATTGATCCATAATATTATTACCATAATTTTCTTGTTTCATGACAGGTAAGGTTAAGGGTCAGACTCCAAAGGTAGAGAAACAACAAAAAAAGAAGAAGAAGACTGGCCGTGCTAAGCGCAGAATCCAGTACAACAGGCGGTAAGTGACAATCTTTCTGGAGTATAATTGTACCTATAAGTAAAATAAACTACACAGCTGTGAGCTCATGAGTGTTACTGATAAGCATTAAGTAAAGTGGCCTCTACATACAGCTTTTTTTAAGATTCCTTCTTGAAGGTTTATATTTATCTTATACTAGCAGCTGCCGCGACCTTGTCTGCATAGCGTGATGTTATATAGCCTTCATCAATAAATGAACTATTCAACACAAAAATAATTTTTCAATTCGAACCAGTAGTTCTTGAGATTAGCTCGTTCAAAGTCTTCAGCTTTATATATTAGTATAGATAGGGTTTTATTTGGACGTGATATTGGCCATAAACTATATAATAATAACTTGTATCTCCAATCTTATGTTCCTCTTTTGGGTACCATACTGTGTACTTGTTGAAGCAGGGAAATGCCAATTTTGTAGACATCTATTGGATTCACTCTTTTAAGTAATTGCCACAAATGGAGCTATAGCCAGCAAGATAGCCATGAAGTGTGAGTTGTCCGGAGCAGTTGCAAAAATATACTGGCTGTGGCCAAAACTGTCACATAGGACCCCCAAGTTTCAACCAGATAATGTGCCACTCCCTTGGTATTTAATTGTCATTCTCTCAATCAGATTAATTTATCTTTGGTGAATATTGTAATATAAGGTTGCTATAGGCCTAGTATCTACTCAAATTCAAAATTCTGAACCCTTCTCTCGTCTAGTATTCTCGCGTCGCTTTTTTGAAATTTTTATTGAATAATGATATAATCCAAAAACATCGCAGGGAAATTTGTGAAAATATACATTAGTACTTACTTTTTATTTTTGTTTCAGATTTGTCAACGTGGTGCAGACGTTCGGCCGTCGCCGAGGCCCCAACTCCAACTCTTAGTCTAATCATTTGTAAATAACATGCAAATATAACATCTGATTTGCACCAATTTAGTCTTTTATTTACGACATCGCATTCGATCACATTCGATAACCATTGTATCGCAAATCTATATCAGTTGACGTTTGGCTGCAACCCTTTTTGCGTCCCACTGGTGGGCACGGGTCTCTCCCCATTATTGGGGAGGCCTGGAGCTTACTCCACCACGCTGCTCTAATGCGGGTTGGTGGAGATGCGGGTTAGTGGCCAATCTGCTGTCGGATGTTCTCAAACCACCTATAAGGCCTCCGACAAGGTTTAACGACTGTTATCTATCGATAACAACCGGGACCGACGTGCCCTCCGAAGCACGGAAACGCGCATGAAATTTTTTGCCACTAGCGGACACCCAGACGCTAGGTAGCGTGCGGGGGTCACTGGATTGAAAAAAAGGAACGAGTCTATTCGGATCCAGCGTCCAGCGCTGTTCTGGATTGTACGTTACTAGACGTTGTACTATTGGAACATGTTTACATTGATCCAGAGCTATCCAGCGCTGGAATCCAGTGACGCTGGAATCAGCTATTGGATCAATGTAAAACGACCTCAATGTAATAAGTTCCTCTTAAAAACTATTAAAATGACATTTTTGAGTAACTTAAGATTCATAATTCTTAGCAAAATATGCTAGGTTGCTTATGCTTACCCACGTCAAACTTTCAACACCACAGAACATTAAGAGAGGACATTATTACTCTTTTAATATGTTCTGTGTTCAACACCTAGGAATACATGTGAATTGTGAAAGAAATGAGAAAAATAGTCAACAAAGGTACTTTATTATATTTGATACATATTTGTTGTGATGAGGAATACCTCTGACAATTTTATTATATTATTATATACTATATATTATTATTATTATATAGGTACCTACTTAAAAAGTTACAGGAAAAGGTCTAAATCATAATTACAAAAATACAAGATAATTACGTCATTCAAAATGGCACTGTGGCATTTACTCTCACACACAAAGTTAATGCAAAAAAAAACATAGTCACTGATTGACGATCCACTTAATAAAGTACATAGATGCACATCTAGTAAAAAGAAGGAGCAGTAAAAAAATCCTGTACAAATAAGTAAATCTACATGAAATGCCAATCGTAGAAGGATAAAGTTAAAACCCAGTAAAATGATATTGCTTGCTATATATTTTGTTGTAACATTAGATAAGTAACAGACCATTAGATGAATTGAAACTTAATGATATATAATTTCTATTAGCATAAAGTTTTCTTAGAGCCAATGACTATGATTTCTCAATAACAAACGTAACACTAAATAGACCACAGCCACAGTCATAGAACTTAGTTTTACATTTAAACTACAATATAAAATAAAGTAAAATAGGTATTTGGAACTTTTCTTAGTGACAATTAGGCACAATGTTTTTAAGTACCTAATTAACTTGCCACAAAACTTGTGATTTTTCTAACACCTACGCCTATTAGGTGATAATATATCTATAGCAATAAGTACCAATTTAAATAAGGCACGAAATATCAATGATAAAATTTTATATCAAAAGTTATAAGAATTAATTTGTAAAATACAATTATATTAAAATAGGTACGCGTATCATTTACTAATCATAATACATAGGTATTCGTTCACTTGGTAGGTATCTACCCTTATATTTTTGACGTAGTTAAAACGTTTACCTTTAAAAAAAGTAAATCTATCAGAGTCTATCTGTAGCACCACATCGCTCTATGAAGAAAAAACTAACAAAAGGAGATTATGTACACAATCTACATAATACCTATTCCTATATTTAAGCCTGTAAAGGAGTTTTAATTTTATATATCCACATACTCAATTAGAGAGAGATTCGAACGTTATTTAAAATACCTAAGAATCTCGTTAACATTCTAAATTTTATTGATGTACTTACCTGTTTGGTGTTAATTAGGTAGTAATGAGGACTAAATTTATTTACACGTTTTCGATAGGAGTTACTTTTATATCAGATCTTGGTAGCAAGTCTATTTCTGTTTAATCTGTTTTATATTCAAGCGAATTAAACAATATTTTATTTCGAGTCTTTGTACTTTGTCCACTTAAACTATTTTTAAATGCAATACTCGGGTTTATTCAAGTGAGCTATTATAAAAAAAATAACATAGTTAGTCACGTTCTAAATTAATGTTATTTACTTCGGGGAATGTACCTATTTACAAAAGATTTAGACAGACATTAGTGCTACTTACTAAGTTTTCATAGAATTTCTTTGTTATTCCATACATAAGTACAAGTTACAAGCATTGTTTACATAAAATCTACCTACTGATATAATGTTTGCAACGTTTTAACCCTTGTCAATAGTTTTCTATTCTGTATATATTTAAAATAAAAAAAACATTAATGTAAGTAAGTAAATACACTTTTTAATTTAAATTCCCGTAAATGGCAGTTCATAATAAGTCAATTGATTTTTATAAGTCTATCGATATGTAAATACCTTTGATATACCTGACAGAGTCGTCCTAACTATTTTGTACACATATAATAATATCATGACACTTCAGATCAAATAAAATGATCTTTTATCAATTTAAGTAAGTATAGCAACTGTTCATAACTTACTTATGAAACTTTAATTACAGTTATAAATAGCTTTATAAAATAAAAATTATGAGTACTTAGTAAGTAAGTAATCTTAATATGTGAAAAGTTCGCATCTGAAAGCACGCCTGCAATGCCCACTGCACATTTAGTGCGCGTACCTACCTTACAAAACTGGCTCTAATAGATTTCTGGCCATATTCGTACTTCTGGGCCGCCTACGTTCGCGGTTTGCACACTATTGTAAAGCGGGCATTACGATTCTAGTCGTCATTTCGTTTCAAATGCCATATAACTGACACTTAAAAACTAATATGACCCTCAAACGCTCACAGTTTCGGCTACATACCTATACGTACATTTTTTCACCAATTCTACATAAATAATTGCCTACTAGGGTTGCTAATATCTACCTTTAACGCCTATCACTAGATAGGAACATATAATTAGCATACGCAAGTAGCTACAACTCCGCACGTGGATTAAACCAATTAATTTGTGCAACCCTTTAGGCACTGCACTTGGCAAGTCTTGGTTTCTATTTTCTTTTTACAGTCTTCCAGTCGTTCAAGCTTTTTGAGGGGCTGATAACTTATTCCGCGACTTTTCCCACCGGCTGACGTAGTTCACCGGGTAGCACATAACCGCAGAGAACAGAAGGAAGCCACCGCCCACGTAGAAAGACAAGTCGTAGTTGTGCGTCAAGTCGACCAGAGCACCTGAAATATTGAATTTACGAATTTTCAATAAATTAAAACGACATAAATACCCTAACAGAGATTTCTTAAAGTGAAAATTAAGTCTACTTTTACGTAAGTAATTAAGTATAGATTTTTAGTGCAACAAAAATGTCGTTTTTGTTTAAAAAATATGTCATGCAGTTTTTTTAATCATGTTTTAGAGACATCATTAAAATTATTTTCTGACGTTTCGGAGGATTCACATTACAGACTGGGGAGGCATTGTTGCACATGCGGTTGCACTTGACTTGAACGTCTGAAGTGTTCTTGTTTTTTCATTTCACAGACCAATTAGAAATGCTGTTTTCATTTTCAATTTACAAATGTATGTATGTATGTATATCAATAGTGCCAGGTGCATACGGTATAACTGGCATCTGACACTCAGCGCATACAGTATCTAGATTTTCATAATCTAGATACTGTATGCGCGAATATCAATGAAAACTGAACTAGGTCAATAAACTTACAATACTTTAGAAAAATAAACGACCCGTGTGGCGCAATGGTTACCGTGCCGGATTGGAGGGTCCCGGGTTCGATTCTCGGTGAAGCAGAAATTTGAATGATAAGTTTAAAATTTCTGTTCTCGGTCTGGGTTGTATTGTAAATAGGTGTTACTGTCTTTGTCTGTGTCCATGGTACCTACGACACAGGGTTTATCTACCCTACTGTAGGGCTATGAGTATGAAACGTTATTATTTAATAAACCAAGGTAAATATTAAAATACCAGATCAATAAAAAGTTTTTTTTTGTGTCAGTGCAACAACATAAAATGTTAATATTATTTTATTAAGTACCTTAATAGTAAGATAAAAATGCACATACCGGCGATGGGAGCGCTCAGTAGGGCTCCGAAGCCCTGGAAGAGCAGGAACAGGCCGAAGCTGTTGGTGAGCTGCTCCAGACCGATGTACTCCACCACCAGGATCGATCGCAGCGATGCGAAGCAAGCTGCAAATTGTTATCGTTTTTATATAGACTAGTGGGTAGCCCACGAAATATTCGCGTTTATTCAATAAAAACGATTAAAAGGTATGTACCCCAACTTTGGCATTGGCATAATGGTCAAAAGACGGAGACGCCACTGTAAAAAAAAGTAATGACAGACGCCTCTCGTAATACTTCTTTTCATACTTGTTTTTTTCCGGTTGCCTCCAAAACTCCCTTAGACACGTTCTGGTAAAGTAGCCATCGCTTTACTTGAACATCTGACTGACTAGACTGACTGATTACTGACGTCTTACGGATTTTACCGAATTCTACTCTAAGAAAGAAGCTCTTTGTATTATGACTTCGTCCAGTTTCCACGAAACTGGCAAAGTGATGCAAAAATTATACTTGACGCTGGCAATATTCACAGAGTTTGCGATTCTATATAATTGAAAGGAAAAAAAAAAACAAATATTTGACAGGTCGGAACCATTAAATGGAAAAATAAAATTATTTTTTATTCGTTAATTGATTTACTATTAAAATGTTTATTTTTCTGCACATCTACGACTGGAGTACTTTAAGAGGAAATTTTGCGTTAACTATGGGGCGGGCATAAGCTATAGGTCCGAGCGCCAAGCAAGAGATTCGAATTTAGCAGTTGGATTTTAAAAGGGTTGTTGATATTAATATTGATAATCTATAGTCTATAACAGAAGAAAATTTCACCCTTATGTTTTAAAGGACACATATTTTCGATATTTAACAATATCTATTTTCTCGATAAGAAAATGTTTCGCTCTAGGTACCTACTATTGCGAAAGTCGATCGTTCTTTCGAATCATCACTATCAAATAAAAATTTGATGTTGTAAGGCTTACAATTTAATAATGTACGCTTATGCTCTCTCTATTGGATGTCAATTGGATTGAGATAGCTAATACTGTACTTATTACTGTTACTATATATTGCATTATTTCTACAAAATGATAGAAAATAATAGTGTTTGTGCTTACCAACAGAAAGTCCGAATACAGCAGTGTAGCCGAATTGGAATGCTTTGTGATAATTTAATCCGCTGAAGATGGTCGCTATCCCGCCAGCCGAAAGAGCGATATTATTGAGCCAAAGCGGAGACACCTTCGGCATGGACGATACGAGGCCGCACCCAATACGTCCAATAATATTTGATATTCCAATCGCAGATACTAAAAAGACTCCAGTACTTTCATCTAAGCCGTTGGCGGTCGCTCGTTTACTTATGTACGTGTAGGGTACAAAGAAGCCAAGCATAGTAAAGAATCCGCTCAACGCGAGGATATTAAAAGTCGGCGACCGGAAGAGGCTCACGTCCAACATGGTAGCCAAAACACGTTTGACGGCTTCGGGGCAAAGGCGGCATTTTCCAGAGGTCTCCTCCTGAGCGTCTTCCTGTGTAGGAACATGTGTAACGGCCATGTGGTATCCGAGGGATGTTCTGGACGTGTACTGAGGCAGCCTGGCCAAGCTGCCACCGAAGAAGATGTCATCACGGTAGAACGGTCTCGCCACCAGGTCGGCATGGGAGCGACGCGGCCTCGCTTCTCTTGGGACGACTTTAATAGGCGATGCGATCAGAGGTTCTACGTTATCGATGTTGCTGTTAGAGTCCTCCTGTTCGTCTTTCTCCGCGACCGGCACCGCGATGAATAGAGGCTTGTTTCCGTGATGATTCTTTAATGTTCCGGCGGTAGCGGACGACCGTCGGCTGAGGTGTGAATTGCTTCCCTTGAAAACTTCCTCGGCGGTGGGGTATCGCGTATTGTTCGGCACTCCCATCCACGTGTGCGGGCTGACTTTGTTCGTGAATCGCATTTCTGGCGGCATCGAAATCCCGGAGTCCAGTTTACTGTGTAACTTCAACATGGAGTTCAATTTCTCGACGGCTTCTTCGTGTCGCCGGGAAGCATCTTCCTCGTTCTGATCGGCCAGAGTCACCCTGACTGGTTTGATGGGTCTGAACATGCAACCGAAGATCACGCATAATAGCACCATCCCTGAAAAGAACCAATGTGTTATTAGTGTTATTACTTTAAAGTGTAAATAACTACAAATTCAAATAATTGGACGGTTAAAATCAAGTTGTAACTACTCGTTTCATTAAATTGAATTTACATACAAATTTTTACGTCATTCACAGGATTAGTGTGATTATGGCGTGTACATTTTAACCAGTTAAAAGCAGTTATCAAGCAGATAAAAACTTCCGCTGAGCGATGTTTTTTCGAGCGATGCGAGTTTAACGACTCTATGTAGAGTACTTTTTCGAGAACTGTTATCATTTAAATAAAATTTTAAAAACTATAAAAACATAAAGGAAAATCGTTAGAGAAATAAAGTAACGTGACACTATTATAGTTTTGGTGGGAACTTTAGGTTTGTCCTATTTTTATTCAATTCACCTTTTTTCGTTATTATTACTGTATAATTCGTGTTTCGGCAAAGCAGCCATCGCTTTACTCGGAAGACATACTGACAAGCTAATTACCTATTGTTTGATTTATAAACTTTGCCTTCATACATAACTACTCCACTACCAAGCTCTGTTTCAGTGACACGTGCAGCCGGAAATAGTATTTCGGAATATTTTTCTGTTCTTCACAATATTAGAATTAGAACTGGTACCCTTGGAATTATAGTGACCAAATTAAAAAAAAAACATCAATTTTTGGGAAACGTTAAATAAAGTTTTAGACGATTATGATTTTTGTAATTAGGTAATTGAGGATATTAGATTGAAATATCCTTGAAAATAATTTAAAATTGACATTGTTTTAGATTTTCACAAAATATTAATGATGGCTGTGAATGATAAATAGTGAAAAATGGATTCCCAAAAAATATTCGATTAAAGATTATTATATGCGCTTGCTGCATCGACGAAAATTGTTTTTTCTAATAGAGGAGCACAAAGTGTTAATAATTTATATTATTTTCATAAATAAATAAATTATTATTGGAGGAAAATAAAAATTGTTTTGAGTGTGTAGTAAAACTACACAACTATGGTCCGGATTTGTCACATTTCAAATTTGTTCTCTGCCCTCTAATTAATGGAATTACTTATGTTACATCTGTTAATTTTATTAGATGAAGTAAGATGTGATAATTCAACAAATGTATATTGAATATAAAAAAATGAATATTAAAATAACTTTTTTTTCAATAAAAAATTGGACCATAGTTGCCCGTCATGTTGACAACTTTAGACCACTAAACTATTTGTAGTAAAAATGTGTGTTGTGAAGTTCTGGATCACAGTTGGAAGCTTAAATTAAACATCTGTTGTTAAATACGAATCCAAATATTTTATTTTGACAACTTTGTAATACAAAACTCAGTATTAATCGTTAAAATTTAAGATTAAGTAATAATCACATTAATATTTTTTTAAACAAAATAAGGAACATATGAATAAATTTTACATAAAATATTGAGATCAATTTAACAATGAATAATTCTTTGAAGAAGGTAAGAGGTAGGGATATTTATTTCTTTGTTTGTTCCCATTTATACTCCAATTCCGTCACTCGAAACAATGCGCGCTTCATGCCAAGTTTTGATGGGGGTTTGATTGCTGACATAATGTTATCCATGGGATAGAATATACAGTCCGGTTCCTCAGGCCACTTCGAAGACAATCCACAGCGTGTTATGCAACTGACAAACGCTCCATCATCATCGACGGTCTTGACTTGCCCGGGCCACTGTTCACCTTCATATTCCACTGTAACGTATTCGTCTGGCTTGGGAATAAACTGCAGTTTATTCCCAAGCCTATGCATAGCACTCGGAATATCTGCTGCGAGTGCTACAGAATGATCTGGGACGAATTCGTCCGAGATTCATGGTCGAGTCTGAAGCATACTGAATTTCACCTTCGTCATCGGTTTCGCTTGAATAATCTTGGACATTTTTAATAGGTTTCCGTTTAGGATTTTTTTCTGTAGCAACTTGCTTATTACTGTTAGAATGCCCAGGTTATTTCGATGTGCTGAAAAAATACCCTGAGGACCCGATTGTTCGAATGGCTTTTAATTTCAAAATGATCTAGCATAGGAAGTGGAATATTATATTTTTCAGCAGCTTCGCGTTGAGTTAGTATCTTTTATTACTTTATGTAGGTAATATCTGTAAGACAAAGTTCCATTTGTCGTTCACTATCACACTTAAAAGCCCTCCTTCCAACTTTTCTTCTCATCCACTCATCTTGTAACATTTTCTATAACAAAATAAGTTGGTTTTTAATTATGGTCCAAAAAACCGTTAGGACCATAGTTGAGATCCAAGGGGAGAATTACGAAAAAATATTCACAATTTTTTATAAAGGTGCTTTTATACAATAAACTATAAGTAAATTAAATGTTAGAACCATTACATACCATACGAAACCAACTTTGAATAGTTACCTTCACTTTATCCAATATTTTTAAATAAAAGTTTACCAAAGTCACTGAACACGTACAAACAGGTTTTTATCGGAGACAGTTTTCTAACTTGAATTAGAGGTGACATCTATTGTTCATCCATGAAACTAGATATAATAGACATTAATAAACGAAAATAGTACCAAATAACTAACTAGATGACGCTGCAAGCCCATACAGCTTCAATTTAGTGTGACAATTACGTTGGACTATAGTTGGGGCCCTGCACTATAGTTGTGTAAGTTTACGGTAGTTTTATTTTAGTTACTTTACTCTTAGATCTGTGTCTAATCAATACAGATACACTATTATTAGAACTATCTTAGAACTATCGATAAGCTTTAATGTACCTATATCGACAACTAAGTTCGAATTCGAAATGGTCACGCGCAACACTATTTGGCAAGCACACATGCGCTTCACACGCATACTGAGGTATTCTGTTTTTGGTCTCGCCTAGTTACGCTTCTGCCAATCTTCTATACGTAGTATATATAAAAAATCTACGAAATAAACATACCGGCATAGACAAGTACTGTGCCCCTCCATCCGTAGGTGTTAATGAGTTTTTCGGTGAGAGGCGCGAACACGAAGGTTCCAACCCCGGAGCCACACAGGGCCAGGCCGGTGGCCAGGGCGCGCCACCTCTCGAAGTAGAAGCCGACGGTCAACACGGCTGACGTGTATACCATGCAGAAGCCGATTCCTGGAAATTAAATAATTATATAGAAGCGCGCATGGCCCGGCGGCTAGCGTAGAACGCAAGCGATCTACGCTGCAAAGTCAAACGTATGCTGTCCGGTGTGAGGTGGGTGACCTTCTAGTGTCAAAAATTTCATGCGCGTTTCGTTATGCGCGCATGCGCCGTTTGAAAACAACCAATTTGACTGTTTGACAAAACCAACCTGTGCCCAGCAGTGGTGAAAAGGGTTGCAGGTAAACAAATATAAATATAACACACTTATAGCCCCATACTAGGAATACCTGTGCCGTGTGCACCGTGGACACACACAAAGACATGAACACAAACAGACCAAGAACAGAAATGCAAACTCATCATTCCAATTTATGTCTCTCCGGGAATCGAACCCGGTCACATCGGCTGTCGGGCATAACCATTAACCATTGCGTCACTCGGGTCGTCGTACGACTAATTTAAACACGAAAATTCAGATGGTATTGGTAGGAACTCAAATTTAATTTTTTGTTCTTAACACGCCTTAGACAGGATTACTGCAGCACAAATCCTTTACAAGAAAACCGGAAAATATCATGCAGTCTTCAAAAGAAACTTTTACTTATAAGTCCTCCAATAATGCGTTTAAGCGTTTCGAATACTTTTACGAGTTCGAGCCATGGCAGCTCCTTTACCTTATTGTATAAAATATAAAATAAGCAGCAAAAAACGAGTGGTTAAGACACCTTTAACTAAGAAATTGGCTATGTCCGTATTTATCACTGCTCTATGACGAAGGAAGACACTGTACAGTTTTCCATCACGGTACATCCCTGATAGTTATACAAAACATTCTCAATTTCTCAAAGTTATGTCAACAACTCACACTTAGCCATGGTGGTGAACTTTGGCCTCAGAGGAAGAGAAAACCTGTGCCCAACATTAGGACGTTAAAAAAGCATAAAAAAATAAAATACTACGAACCTCCCATGATCCCATAAATTAAATAAAGGTATTCGACGCTGTTGGCGAAGTAAGACAGGGCGAAAGACGCGCTTGCTATGAGGCTGCCTATGATGGTCACCACTCGGAATCCATACCTGTAGATTGGTATAAATTCTAATATTTTGGTGTAAATAAAACAGGAAATTTTATGATTATTTTGTATATAAATGATAAAATAATTATCTGAAACTATAATAAAATGTAATAATTGATTCTTACTTGTTCGCCAGGGCGGAAACAAAAGGTCCAGCTAAGAGATAGAAGCCTGACTGCAGCGAGGACACAGGCGCCGCTTGACCATCGCCAATCTGTTGAACAATATAATATTTTGTCAAATATATACACAGGAATATGAATTTTAAGTACATTAACTTATAGATTAGTTTGTCTTGAATGGGAACATTATAAAAGATTCATAAAGTGGCACATTACAAAATATGTCATTATACTTATAAACTCGCTTGTACTTGTATGAATTCAGTTCTACCGTCAAATCTACCACCTAAAAATACCTTAAGTTATTATGTAATAAGTACATCATAATCTTTCCAATAGTCCATAAACTCTGGTCGATTTATTTTACGTTTTCTGTTTATTTCGGTTCCTGTAAAAGTATGTACCTATTCTGGACATTCTAAATTTTCAGACATTTCTTAAAATCATTGTACTTCTATTCTAATAATCTACTACATTAACTGAGTTAGTTCAGCTTTAATAAGTTTTAATGGTTATTTTATTTAAACGTTGCAATTAATTTAGATGAAAGTGCCTACCCGGTGACCATGCAATAATTATGAAGAAGTAATAATTTTAATTTGATTCAATTTCAATTGCAATACTGTATATTTCCACAGTCGGAACACTTCCTATTTTAATGTAATGTAATAATAATTATAACCGCCCGGATATAAAACGGATTAGATAAACATCAATATAAAAAGTCGTTAGCGTGGAAGTGAATAGTGACACTTCTCAGAAACATTTCCGTTTTGAGACCTCTCAGGTGACCCAGTGGCCTTGATAAATGACAGTAATACCAACTATGTCCGTTCTCCGTATGTGCATACACATACTTTAAATTAAAAAAATACGCGAGGGAGACAACATTCGATACTTTCATTCTGTTACAATTTAAAACCTAACCTTGCTATTACTCCAAGATTAGATATTTTGGCCAACTCATCTAACTTAGAAAAGAAAAGAAATATATTTTATTTGCACAAATATGAGTAACAAAAAAGGTTTTACAAAAACATTTAGATCGCCATAAATAACCATAATATTTATTTACCCTTTAGGGTGTACAAACTTATGAGCTTTACAAGTTTATTTCGTTAGCGAGCTAAGTACACAATACAATCTTTTTTTATATTTACTGAGACAGCATTTATATTGGTATTGCTATGATAAAATTAAATGTATCCTTATTTCAGCGTACGTTAGAAGTTTACAAAAATAAAATTCGGCTTCAATAATGCCAAACTGTTTTGTCATTAAAGTTTGTTTAAACTTCCACTGACGAATCTATAACTGCCGAAAATAAATTCTAAGTACTGTATTCAGTGGAAAGACGATGAGACGACCATTATCAGCGTCCGACACTTCGGTAATACTACTGTATTGATATGTACTGCAACAGGTGCTGCATAAGACTCATGCCTTCTATCGGCTACAACGATCACTTGATGTCAAGTGAACTCCATGCTCGTCTGCTACTTCATTTATATAAAAGATAAGAATAGTTGTTTCATTTCAAATTGACCCAACAAGCCACGGTGAACGAAGCCTCAACACGCGGCGCCTGCCACCCAGTGCCACCGATGTTAACGGAAGCGTGCGACGTTAACGCCTGGCTGACTCTGAATTGGATATATGTTTGTGTCTGCAGCTAAAATATTACGCGAATGCAGGCTGTGTTTAAAAAAACTATAACACACATTGAAGTTGCGATGGCCCGAATTTTTTTTTCTTAAAACTAGCACTAGCTAACTTGAGGTTGCCTCTCAAGTAGGCCTGAACTGAATTCTGCCTGATATCCTACGCAGTTAGGCTACTCGTGACCGTCACTCTCCTAAGAAATCTGCGGCAAACGTACGTTTCTACGAAATAAAACTATTCTTACTAAATAACTGCTTCGCGATAGAAAATAGTCTCTAGTTAAACTATGGAAGTGTCACCACCTAAAATTCTAACTTTATGATAGACCACGGCAGCTTAAGGTAGTTTATTACATAATCTCTTGCTAATTTACAGATTAGCGCAGAATTCTGAGGATTTGCTTATTATGTGCATCGTATTAAAAAAGTAGGTAGAGTTAAACAAGGTGATGCCGGTCAGGAGATAAGGCGTTATACCTAGGTTTTTTATAGGTTTATTTTTATTTTTTGTTTATAACATTGCAGCATTGTTTTCGTGTGCTTGATCTGAAAACGTTCCAAGCAGGTAAAAAGGTTTTTACCCACTTGGAACGTGTGGAAAAACACAAGGGAAGTAAATATTACTATTAACAGACAAATTCAATAATTACAACACTGCAAGCGTAGAAAATAATATAACATACCTACCTACTTACATGGAGATGAAATTTTTAGGATCATGAGAAATTGGAAAAGTATTGTAAGTACTTTTGCTAAGATTATATTCCATTTTTTTTGTTTTTGGATATAGGTACGACGTCTGTCCGAATTTCTATAATCTTATCAATAAGTAGCCACTATCCAATCTACGATATGTACCCAAAAGACAAAGGATTATGTTTGATGGTTTAGTAGGACACGTTATGGGACACGTATGTATGTATGTAAGGTATTTCGACATTCGATTCTGACTCTCTATACCTACTCTATGTATAGACTCGTATAAGCTAGTATAAAGGCATGTACTGTAAACAAAGACTGGTTGGTAATAGTTGCAATGTCTAGACGCACTTAACTTAAAAATTACAGAAAGCATACAAGAGATTAACCGCTGTGTTTAAATTTGAATCGTATTAGTCCAGAAAAGGAGAGGGTTTTGCATGTCTGCATGTCTGTTGATATGCATTTTTACCTTCAAGTAGCGCTCTGTACTTAGTCTGCTTCATAGGAACTAGTGATGTGACACATTTAAAAATATTTGCGAATATCTTTTTTAATTCAACCCACATTCGATTTTCTGTCAAGTTAGTGCAAATGAGAATATTATTTTTTTAGAATCAAAAACCATCTTACGTGAACGGCTATATAGATTTAAAAAAAAGTGACTGTTTATTTACGTTCTACAGATTGACTACTTAGTTGGACTGCAATTGTCACATTATTAAACCAGTTTTAATGATATAGGTCGCGTCATGTAAAAAGAACGCTGAGGGTCAAGCTGCGCAATAGGCGATATATCAATAACCTACCGATAACCAATGTACGAAATCACGAGCGAAAGGTTAGTTCTAAAATAAAACCATATGCCTAGACTTTCGAGTGCGAGCGTACCCATGCGAAACATCCCTCCACTTTCTTCCAGCGTTCTTTTTACATGACGCGCTTCTTTAATATAAGAACACTCTTCGTTAGTGAATAAGGTAAAGACATAGTATAGGAACACGAATACAAACATCAAGAAGTATGAAGGTGAGCCAACCTGTACTATGTATTCTGTGGTTGAACAGGAAAATAGCAAATGTGAGCACAAGACCAATGTACCGACGCGAATTCACATTCGAATACAAAATATGAGTTACATCCCTAGTAGGAACACTGTTTACTTTGGCCATGATGCATACGGTGTCCTCTCATTAGGTCACTCGCCGACTATTGGCATAACGGGATTTAAACTACCTAGTTAAGTTATGCGTATGTAGTAGGTGAAGTATGGAACGCCAACAAGGCCCTTAGTGAACTATTAGCATTCTAAGTTAATCTGACTGAGGTTACACTATCTGTTAAAAGTCGTTTAAAAAATTCCATGTGCATGATGAACGATTTAAATGACCCACGAATTCCTAACTCTAACTTGCTAAAAATAAATATTTAACTTATTTAAATTAGTTCGTGTAAATTTAGACATGGAAAAGTACCGTTCCACACGGCACTGAATCTATCCAGTTCAAATAAGTATGTTTCTGCACCTACACTTTTTTCTGTTTGATTTCCAATGCAGTTTTGCTGTTATAAAGTGAGTAGGTAAGTGAGTAGGGAGGATAGGAAAAAAAACATCCCCTTATAATACTTAGTTATCCGGTACAAAAAATAGGTGTTTTAGACTGAAAGTTCAATTATTCTGCAGTTACTCAGACATTGCCTTACTAAACTGCAGTTGACAACTTTGTTTACAGCCTTTAGCAACACGTGTTTCAGTGCTTCAAATATAGGTGTGTGTGGTTAAAAATAAACCAAGATATTCAGCGAAGGTCTTCAAACATTGTTTATCGGTCCGAGCGATTGCATTCGTGACCCCGCATTCTCTATATGAACAAAACAGCCAATGCAACCCGTATGTTACCATTTGGAGCGGTCTGGTGGTAGGTACTCTTTACTTTTGAAATATTATAGGCATTCGACTGTTCAAAGCGCAATGAAATGTATAACAGGATTTTCAAAGTAAAACTTTTAACCAAGTTGAGTTTTGTCAAAATCTTGAAACAACGTCGTAGTTTTATTTTATACTAGCTGTGCCCGCGACGTCGTCCGCGTAGATAAAGACTTGTACAAAAGGCTTGATTAGACTTGGATTATTTGTTCCTCCTCCTCCTTAGTCGTTCACTCTTGTCAGAGTGGTGGTTGCTGATGAGGTTGCAATTTCGTCCGTGACCGCTTGCCCTCCACTGTCCCTTGGATTATTGTTACCTTTTATGAAATTACTTATGATACAAAAGTTCATATTATTATGTTGAGTAGATACATTCTTCCTGAGTCCTTACAATTCTTACTGTACTCCTCTTATAATATCGACTTTTCAGTCGTTATCATCAGTTTCTCTTTACAAATTAAACGTATTATAATAGTCTGTTTTTAAAGTGTTTAGATAGTACTGCTGTGCCCGCGGAAAGGATCATTATAATTAAATAATTTGTGCTGCAAATAATGCATAGATTCATTATCATTATGTAACTTAAATATATTGCAGAAAGATGGTGAAATGTCTACGCTATGTCAGGCGTGGTTAGTAGTTGGGAGTCAAATTCTTGGTTGCTTACACGTTGGTTGCAATTGTCGTTAACATACTGTCGTTCATACTTAATGGAGGTATTTTGAGCGATTTAAAACTTGCAACTTAGGCCACTAACAATGACGACGTCATCAACCTGAATTGGAGCAGCGTGAGAGGATCAGGCCCCACGCGATTAAGAGTCAATTGGTCCTATTCACGTCCTATTAACAACCCTTCACACAGCATCAGAAATAAATATATCGATTACTAATATTATTCTGGGCGTGACCACCATGCCGTGCTGCTGCCGTGACGCTTTAGCATATTAGTGTAACACCAGTGCCAGTACTGCGTATGTATGTAATAGCTCTTATTAAATTAACCACTGAAAACGTCTGCTCATTTCAGTAACATTTTTTATTAGACCCTCGGCAATTGCTTATTCGTTTATTCGAAATCACTTTTTTTATAAAAAAAACCGAACAAAGAGGCAGAATGGCCGCGTGGTTAAGCGATCACTGTCGCCTATGGAAACGGGTAACCCCAGCGGAGCCACCCGAGCACTGCCGGCTTTCAAGAAGAGCTTTCTTGAAGAACCCTATGTCGAAGTCCACTGGAAATGCCTCAGCTGGAAGGTTGTCCCATAACTTACACATCCGTTCAAACATCAAAAGGAGCGTGCAAAGCGGCCTGTGGAACTTTAACCTTCGACTGGTGGTGTAATCATGATATGGTGACGTAGCTATCATTTTGAAAAGATCACTCAGCATAGTAAAGTCGGTAGAACACTTTGATTTTTTTTACGTTTCACACTGATAGCGCCAGAGTAGGGTAAATAGTGTAATGGGTACCATGAGACACACAGAGACAGAAATACAAACACTTAAACCGAGAACAGAAAATTAAACTCATCATTAAAATTTCTGCGTCGCCGGGAATCAAACTCGAGACCCTTCGATTGGCAGTCCGGTATGGTAACCATTGCGCCACGCGAGTCCAGGCGGGGTCGCAGCCTTCAATTTGGGGGGGGGGGGGTCGCCAAGAAATTTTGGTGGGGGGTCACTAAGAAATTTGGAGGAAGAGGTGTCTCAAATTGGCTTGATTCGCCTTCCATCTACGCATGAGTGAGGGATTTTGGGGAGGGTCATGTCCCCTGTGACCCCCCCTGGGACCGCGCCTGCGCGAGTCGATAATTATTATTGTCTATTATATAAGGTCGATACCAATAATATGTGGATGTAACCACTGCGCCGCGCCTCCATAATGCTCTACCACAATGAGTACAATATCAGCGCCAGTTCCAAAGCTCTTTAAGTTGTTAATTTTTTATTAGATACTTTATTATGTAAATATACTCGTAATTAATTATTTGAAATAATGTCCACCTATCCACTTTGTAATAGCGTTATTGGGTAAAATAATGATTATGTAACACCACCTGTAAATCTACCTGTAAAAAGCAATTAAATATGAATAAATGAATAACAACGACATCTATCGTATAGCGTGTAAACTAAATTGTCGATATACCGAATTTGCAACAGATCACTAAATAGTTCTGAATGTGAAAATAGATGTCGGCAGTAGCCTCGTTTTGTTAAGGTTTTGTACATTTTGTATTGAGGATTTCTTTGAAATGTGGTGATATGTATGGTTTTTTTAAATATTTAGAGATGAAATCTAGCATAGGTGATTGAAAACTTGCTATCAGAATATTAAGAGATGTTAGTAGTTATCGAAACTTGTGGTGTGACCGCTCGCATTAACTTTATTATAGCGTACAGGCCTTCATCCATTTCATCATTCTTGAAATTGACGTAACTTTTTTGTTTGTGAACCGATTTAAATAAAACAAACCCTAAATGTTAACCCAAAAAAATAGCAATACTTCAGTGAAAACCGCATCCTTCTACGTTAAGCCGTTCCTGAGATTAGCGCGCACAAACGAACAGATAAACAGACAAACAGATAAACAGACAAACAGATAATAATTCTAGATATCATTGTTTTGGGTTCTATTACGCTAATAAATAGCCCTAGTGACAGTTTTTTTCAAATATCTTCAATGTACAGAAACGGACTTGTTACAGATTTATTATATGTATAGACTAGTGGATCCCGCAGACGTTGTCCTGCCTTAAAAGTTTTGTAAGAGGATTAGTTTCTTTATCATCTCAAAGAGTTATTATATTACTGTCAAATTAAAAATTAAAAATGAACAGTGACAGATGAACTGTTATTCAGACTATGTCAAACTTTGAAACGATGGCGCGAAGAACCAATGTTTGACAATTATTATTGTTACTAACTGTTTATAAAATAAAATAAGTTACTTAGTAAAGTTAGTAGTTTAGTAAAATAGTTAATAGTAATTAATTTCACAATGCTCCCAAATTTTCTTACCGTTTAAACCTTCCCTGGACTTCTACTAATATTTCAATACCAAAATAAGCCATATCGGTTCAGACGTTCTTGAGTTTTAGAGAGACTAACGAACAGCAATTCATTTATATATATATAAAGATTCGAAGAACATTATATTCATTTATTATTTAAAAATAACAATTTATAATAATTATAATATAAAAAACATGAATAACCCAAAGACAATACTATACTTTATTAATCTATGAAATGAAATAAGAAACGTAAAAATTTTCTTTTCATTTAATATTGAATGGCTAAAAGGATTTTTAGCATTTTTAGAGCAGCGATGGCCGAGTGGTAAAAGCCGCGGTCTTCTACGCGATCGATCCCGGGTTCAAATCCTCGTCGCGCACCTCTGACACAGAAATTTGTAATGTGCGCATTTATCGCTGCTCCACGGTGATGGAAAATATGGTAATATTTAATTAATTACCATGTTCTCCATCGCCGTGCATGCCTGAGAGAAATTCATAATTTCTCGAAAGCATGACGTCCACCAATCCGCACTTGGCCAGCGTGGTGGACTATGGCCTAAAATCCCTTTCACTTGTGAGAGGAGACCTGTACCCAGCAGTAGGACATAAAAAAGGTTGAAAAAAAAAAAAGGATTTTTATACAATGCCTTAAAATGAATTAAAAAAATAAGTACGTAACATAAAAGTCAGACGTGACAATTTTGATAGCTGAGTGAAAATATAAATAAACACCGAAATTAAATAATTTTGTAAAGAAATAATGAAGGAAAAGTAAAGTATAAGAATAAAACAACAGAACATAAGTTATAAAATATGATAATATTGATAATGGACGTGAATGAAGTAAGTAATAACATGTAGTGTATTTATAACAGTACACGGCGCATTTCATTCATTCCATTTGCTTCCCGTGGGAATGAGATATTTTCACGCGGCAAAAAGTAGCCTATGTTCTTTCTCAACGTCCTTTCTATGTTTATGCCAAATTCCATCAAAATCGGTTCAGTGGTTTAAGCGTGAAAGAGTAGCAGACAGACAGACAGACTTTCGAATTTATAATATTAGTATGGATTTTTGGTGTATTTTTGAGTTACATACGCAGACATACCTATTATATAGAATAAAGTTGATAGCGTATTGTTTCATATAGCTTAATGATGATGACAGTGCCCGAGTATTGTGGAATAAAATAACAGTGGAAAAAATGACTATTCTGTTAAAGTAGCCATCACTTTACTCGGACGTTACAGACTGACTTGATTGACGACGATGACTCTGACGATTTTGACTAATATTATATCACCATGCAAAATTTGGGTTCAAATGTTTAACTAGACATCAGGTCAACAGATTTTGCGATGTCATTACTGCAAAGAAATTAGGTTTTTTTAACAAACTTTAGAGACGTGCATCGATTCAAGTACTCGTAAGTATAATGACAAAGAATATTTTAGGCCCACGCAGACGCCGTCGAATATTGATGAGAATGTTTGCCAATTAGGTCATCGTGGTTTCTTTGAATGTGTTTTAATTTAAGTAGACTCAGTTATGATTATGACGGGGTAATTAAACTTAAGTAAATATCTTTAAACTTGCTAGAGTGCCTACTCAGTTAAGTACTTACATTACAGCTAAATTTCATAAGGAAATTTATTGCCTCAATCCAACCTAATAGAGTGTATGGATTTACCGTAAGATGCATGGTTAATAAAAAGCAATTAATTTTATCTAACCTAGTCTAGTTTAGGAATGAAACCTTATCGTCAATCTACAAACAAATATTTCCCACAGCTTTTTTTAACTCTAGCTGGAAGTTTCTAGATCACGTAGACCGATTTAAAAATAAGCTTGAAACAACTCTGATTGTGAAATGAAATGATAGTAAAAATGTAGTGGACTTGTTAGAAAAATGTTTGCTTGCATTTTGGCATAATCCCAATAGTTGCGTAGGTATTGTGGCTAACTAAAGGTGTTTATTTTTAGGACGACATGTTTTATCTGTCATCCAAGAGGTCATTGCAGTTGGGACACAGATAAATAAATGCATTGCTCTGCATTTAATTACATAATTATGTTCACATACAATAATACACGCACACAGAAAGTAAAATTTATTTCAAGTGTAATTTAAATTTAATTTACTGCTAAAACACAAACATATGTAAATATGAATAAATAGAAAAATAGAGATACCTATATAATTCACTTCAAATTCAATCTAGGATTAATAAATACTATTATTTAATACCTATTATTAATAATGTAACAAAAATTACTGTAACGAAGTTATGAAACTTGACGTAAAAATAGAGGACACGTATTATACTTTCATATATAGGTAAACTAGTGGATCCCGCAGACGTGGTCCTGCCTTAAAAGTTTTGTAAGAGGATTAGTTTCTTTATCATCTCAAGGGGTTTTTATGTTACTGTCAAATAAAAAATTAAAAACGAACAGTGACAGATGAACTGTTATTCAGACTATGTCAAACTTTTGGACGATGGCGCGAAGAACCAATGGACTTCTACTAATATTTGATTTGACGACCCGTGTGGCCCAATGGTTACCATGCCGGACTGCTAATTGAAGGGTCCCGGGTTCGATTCCCGGCGAAACAGCAATTTGAATGATGAGTTTAAATTTCTGTTCTCGGTCTGGGTGTTTGTGTATCTGTCTTTGTATGTGTCCATGGTACCGACGACACAGAGTATATACATCCTACTGTGGGGCTATGAGTGTGAAACGTTTAAACGTTTATTTCAAGACCAAAATTAGCCATATCGGTTCAGACGTTCTTGAGTTTTAGCGAGACTAACGAACAGCAATTCAAGGTATAATATATATAAAGATTCGAAGAACATTATATTCATTTATTATTTAAAAATAATAATTTATAATAATTATACTATAAAAAACATGACTAAGCCAAAGACAATACTGGGTGAATTTCCCGGGAACAAAAATTACGTGGCATCAATGAAATCGGTACTATAAAACATAGTTATAATGTTATAAGTTTTTTTTCCGGTTAGGTGAAGTAGTAACCTATGTGGAGCACTAAATATTTAATTAAATAGGATTAATAGTTGCTCAAAAAAAATAATTAAGCCTCAAAATCTTTCATTGCCATGTTTGTCCACACATCACCTTGATGTGTATTATATGTCATTCATAAAAATGTATTGGTTATTTATATTAAAACCTAGTCTTATTTTATACGTGAATAGTTAAAGTATTGTTACGGAATAAATTTATTCATATATTTAAATAATACAACGAATGGCTAATCAAAATGCATTTGTCCTAGAACTACCTTTCATCGCCATGTCCTAAACACATTTAAGAATATTGTTTTATCTAAGGACTTGCGTCCCTCACACATATGTGCTAAACGTTGCTTATTAGTGCCGCTTGGTGCTCGACGTGGAAGGAGGTCTATACGTGCCTGCGTTTTCGAGCCATAAATATAATTATTCGATTTTTATATCACTGGACATTTTTTCTTTCATCGCCGTGGATAGGTCTAACTTCTATTTGAATAAGTTTGTCCTCTTGATTAAGCTTTTGATAGAATGGCGTTTATCTTATGTTTATTTGTGACGTGTTAATTACTGTGAATTATTATAAGATTTTTGGATACTTGATGTTTTTGCCTCGATTTTCATAGCCGTGCTCTCATTGCCGTGGTTTCCGTGGCCAAAATTTGCTATGGCAATGAAAAAAAGACACGGCGATGAAACAAAATTTCATTGCCATGCCTTTTAAAACAATTAAGTTTCATTGCCATGACCAGTTGTTTCATTTCCGTGACTTATGTTTTCATCGCCACGGCGTGATTAAGAAAAAAAACAGTCAGTACTGTACAGTCAACTACAAAAAAAAATTTCCACGTTAACTTTACAAAATGATTATACATTTGGTACTCTATCACACCGCACGAAACACAAACACCCACCCACATACATACGCACACAGACTCACACATACACATACACATACACATACACACACACACACACACAATCACACGCACTCACTCACATATACTACAGTCTAAATTCTATTTACCAAGTTTACACCCTTTTATATGGTTTATGTTTCTTGCTATAGGACATATTTAAGAACGAACCATAGACAAAGGGTAGCTGTAAGCTTGTTGAAGCCATTACTGTAACTCTGTATTACAAGATTTAATAGGGAAAAGATTAAAAAAACATAATTTTGATAATAAGGCTGTTATAAGGTAGGCCCAACAAAGCGTAGGGCCTACCTAATCACAACAGGCCTAGATTTTTATGAATGATACCTTTTGTTTATACGCAAATATTAAAATAACATTATGTTAAGTACATATATATTGGTAGCAATAGCTATTGCATACTTTAGAAAAGTATCTTAATATTCATTTTGTTAATTTCTATTCTGTAATTTTTTATGTGAAAAAATTTAAATAAATGATTGTGTTGCTTTGATTCTATTAACTTTTACATCGATTACATAATTTTACATCGATGCGAGAATGTTATTGAGTAGAGGGTAAAAAGAGTGTATGTGTGTGTTGTGTATGCCTTTTCCTTTTTAGAGATAGGACTGTATCTATTTCAGGTAAGTAATTCTTTTCATTACCGTGGATTGATTCTATCATTCCCGTGGCACAGTTCATTCATTGCCGTGGACGCATGTTTCATTGCCGTGCACGCATCTTTCATCGCCGTGGCACGAAATTTTTAATCTTGTATATCTCAATAGTTTTTTAAGCTGCCTGCTAGATATTAAGTAAGAATACATATATTATCAAAAACTTGAGTAAAAACTATTTTTGCTTGTTCTAAAATTGAAGGATAAAAAATCCACGGAAATGAAGATTTTTTTGAACCTGTTGAAATTCACCCTACTATAACTTTATTAATCTATATGAAATGAAATAAGAAACATAAAAATTTTCTTTTCATTTAATACTGAATGGCTAAAAGGATTTTTATACAATGCCTTAAAATGAATAAAAAAAATAAGTAACAAAAAAGTCAGACGTGACAATTTTGATAGCTGCGTGAAAATATAAATAAACAAACACCGAAATTAAATAATTTTGTAAAGAAATACTATAGGAAAAGTAAAGTATAAGAATAAAATAATAGAATATAAGTTATAAAATATGATAATGGACGTCAATGAAGTAAGTAATAACATGTAGTGTATTTATAACAGTACACGGCGCATTTCATTCATTCCATTTATTCCCGTGGGAATGAGATATTTTGACGCGGCAAAAAGTAGCCTATGTTCTTTCTCAACGTCCTTTCTATGTTTATGCCAAATTTCATCAAAATCGGTTCAGTGGTTTAAGCGTGAAAGAGTAGCAGACAGACAGACTTTCGAATTTATAATATTAAGTATGGATTAGTATGGATAAAATGGTGTGTAACTTAGTTTGTAATCAATGTTATTTTTAGAAAATTTATAAAATATGAAGAAATCACTCAGGTAAATCTATGATTGTTCATTAAAGAGTTCGTAATCAGACTGCCACTTGATCGATTTTTGGATGGCTGTGCCCATAAAACTATTTGAGGGCTGGATCTGCGCCTGGCTACACGCGCTTCAAAAAACAAACAAAAGAGGCGCGAACGCGCCGGAAAATACTCTTGTGTGAAACCGCACTAATAGTCGTAAGTCAGTAGTCAGACAGAACCCGGGGGGATGCGGGTTATTTGGAACTCTGTGGACAGAACCTACCTACAGACATGTCTAAATAGTATAGAAAAGTACTCCTACTAACTTATTGTAACGAGGCAGGCAAGTGTTATACAATTCTCAATAATTATGTTTCTTACCGATTCTAGATTCTTGCCGCTTCACCCATAATTTTAATTACAGTATAATCGTTAGCTATTAAGTCCATTCGTTTCGATTCGGATCGAAAATGCAATAAAGCCGTCTCGAGGTCGATACCGTACATTGAACTCACATAGTCTGTGCACCATGAATTTCGACTCAAACTGTGCCTACCACTTTTACTTACATCCCCTACCATTGAGATGCCGCTCAAAAAAATATCATCACTTTTTGACTGTCGCCCGTCACAGGTCATGCACATAACAATTTAACCTAAATTAGGGACAATGCTTTATAATTAATTGATAAAATTTTCATTATCTAATACCTTTAAACGAGCAATTCTTGTATATATCTAAATATATTTTTTGAATCTCGGAAACGGCTCCAAAAATATTGATGAAATTTAGTACCCTTTTTTCGGGGGTGATAAATCGATCCACAAAATTTTTATTGTTAGAAATTTTTAACTGTATAAAAATATTTTCAGTGATAATAAATTTAAATATAAACTGAAAAATACGACTCTTCCTGACATCTATTGGAGAGTATTAATAATATTGTGGAGTAAACATTGTCAAACGGGGGAGCCCACGAGGCTCATTGTGGATTTCCTCAAGCGTCATCAGGCCCTTGTGCTTTTTATAGGTTGGGTGGTAGGAAGATTAAAAGATTATATTTTATGACGTTTTGCGTTTAACCGGTGGAGAGAGCGCCTATAGGTTTTCAAAAGTTTTATACGAAAGGCACAGGTAAAATAGTAGAATAAATTAAATACATGCTAAGTCATATTTCAGAAATTTAAATGCATGGTAAGTCATATTTCAGTAATCTGATGATTTTAGTATGAATGTATACATAACAGCGAAATAAAAAAACGGGATTTTGACAAAACCGGAAGAGTTCGAATTTTTATTATTTCAAATTTATGGTTCAACGGTAACTGATACCCCGATACTAATCTGACCATTTTGACATCCAGTAAAATAAAAAAAATACTGTACCTATATAGAAGGTCTTTTTTAATCGTGGCAGTACTCAACAGGATGCAAGTTGTACCCCATATCTTAATCTGACGCACTCGAGTAAATCTGAAAATCCCCTCTTGGGCTCCCCTACTAGCATCCGCCAATCCGACGTTCAAAGAAATGACAATGTCGATTTCAAAGAGCTCTATGAAAATTTTGTTCATTGAAATAAAGCTTCCTTGGCCGAATGGTTGCGCGAGCTGACTGCGGAACCAGAGACCCGAATTCAAATCTCGATCAAAACCATATTGTGTCCATTTTTATTTTTATGAAAATGACCATTTTTTATTAGGAGCTATTTCAGATGGCGTTGTTAAGTAACACTAAGCAAATGAGTGTTTCGTTTGAAACTAAACCAAAAAAATTACTTGTTTTTATCCGAGCAACGCTCGGTCGTCCAGGTACTATACATACAATACAAGATAGAGACAGCTCTATGTTGGTTCCAGCCAGCACGACGTAATTCCTTTTACTAAAAGTGTTTATTAATAATAAGTAATAAATATTAATTATGTATTATATTTGCTTACTTTTTTACATAATTTTACTAATCCGATGGAAAAACCAACGTTCAATTGTTGAATTTAATGTAAAATTGGACAAACATCTACCGATAGTCGCTATATAAACTTTGGTTTTATATTAACCTTTAAAAAATTATATTTAACCATAGTATTTCTTAATTTGCATCGTTAATTTCACTTCGCAGACAATGCACGAATATAATAATTCAATGTATATATCACATTAGTACGGATCGGAATATTCCACTGAGTTGACCAAATGTATTCGAAAACTGGTTTAAAACTAAAGTATCCACGTTGACATTGCAAGGACGTTTAAATATTATAAAATATCCTTTTTTATGTCTATTATGGTGTGAAATTATTAAGCTAGCATTTGCATTTTTATGTAGGTATCTAAAGTGTCTGGTCAACGGTTGATATCATTAAATAATTAGAGAAATAATGAATTTGATTGGAAAATTAGCGCATCGGGTTGGTTTAAATTTTTGGTACTATGAAATTTGTAAACCCCATATACTGATAACTACTGGAGCATGAAAAGAAAGAAGGGTTTCACTTATTATTTGATGAGTCATTTTAGGTGTAACTGGACTCTAATGGTACGGGTGGGTACCTTTCATTATTCATTATCATTACATCATTATCATTACGATACATTTCGATTCTCGAGCTGGATCTAGGTAGTTCGCCACCTTGCAGTCTACAGTACAGGGTGACGAATTACATATGAGTTTTGAGGAAAAAATGAACGTTTTTCGCTCAATTTAGCTCAGTATAGTAAATAATAACAAACAGTAATTACTAACACGATTTTATAAAAAATATTTTTGCTTATCGGAAGAATTTCGGTCATGCTTTGGGAATTCAGTATGAATCTTCAGCGTAAGAGGGAATATTTTTAACACTATCTGAGCCTCACCAACGTATACTCGTATGTTCTAATCAGTAAACACTATAGACGTTGTATCGTTTTTATTAATATGTATTGATAATCGTCACAGCGGGACAGACTCAATTGAGGGTGAGTGGAATTTCGTAGACAGCGTCCAAGTGGTGTTAAATAGATAAGAACTCATATATTTAATTGAATACCTTCGCAGGCTTCTCGGCGTCATCACACGACAAATTAGACGTACATATGTATACGTTGATAAAGAGTAAAAACTGTAGATTATATTATACGAGTATCGCGTGAAATTTCAGCTATAGTCACGTAAGATTTTGGACAGTAAATTAACATTCAATATCGTGTAACCACAAAATTTTAATATCCTTGTTTAAGTTAGGACACATTTATAAAAATACTAGCTGTGCCCCGCGGTTTCACCCGCGTTAGAGAGGATCATTAGCATAAAGTGAAGTCCCTTCTGAAGTACCGTGGACCGGCTTTTTTGTAGGACTATATAAGATAAACATTAACATCATACATTACATAGGTGTACCTCTAGCGGTTTTGGCGGCGTATGCCAGAATAGCTCGCAGATGGTAGATTTTTTCCTACTTACTTGACACTTATCGTCATATTTTGGACAATTCACACAATATCTTTATAAATTGTAGCCTATATGTTATTCTGATGTATAAGCTATATTGTGGTAAAGTTTCATTCAAATCCATTCAGTAGTTTTTACGTGAAAGAGTAACAAACATCCATACATCCATACATCCATACTTACAAACTTTCGCCTTTATAATAGTAGTAGGATTTTTTGCAATCAATTTAGAGATCTCTATACCTACCTATATCTATTCAAAAATCACAGGACTAAATAAATCCATATGTCCTGAGAAGTGATAAGAAAGCTCAGTTATAAAGGGAATTTTCCCAGAATTCTTGAGGAAATAGCTCTGTAATGTGCGCGCTCTCCTGTTTTCTCTATCTCTATGGTTTATGAATTTTATGATAGTAGAATAACCAATGTTTTTGGAATAAAAAACAAATAAACGGCTTAAATGACCATATTTTCCTTTTTTGAAAAACATTTCAAAACTTTCAAAAGATGTTGGAAAATTCGTTTTAATCACTGTTTTCAAAGAGAAGAGTAGTAAAGTTGAATCTCAATCTACCTACATACCTACCTACAGTATGTTTTGAATTGGCTTTTGTAAAGATGTTGTAAAGAAAGCTACGGTAACCATTTTTAATAGGTATCTATCCCTTCGGTGCATATAGGTAGTTGCCAGTCCTAGTTTATAAAGGACAATTTTACTTCTAAAAATGTCACAAAAAGTCTGAAATTTTACTTATGTGTAGGCAGTGTAGCCTAACATTATATGTAGCTATCATACTCATGGGCCTGGAAGATCCACCATAAAGCTTATGGACGACATGGTGTACTATAATAATATTATGGTCTGAGACTCTTTTGATTACGAGATAATTTTCTTTAACCAATGCAATTATTACAAAGTAAAGATTCAATGCAAAAAGCTTGTTTGAGTAATAGGTACTAGACGTAACTATCCTGCGTACTAGCCTATAGGTGACCTAATAAATTCTGAAATATAAATTATAGGAGTGATAAAATATTCAGAAAAAAAGAATAATTGTAGTAATAAGAGTATGATCTCACGCGTTTGAGACCGCCGGCGCCGAGGCCTTGGCCTTAACATTATGGAAATCGGTGATGGCCAACCACGGCATTGTTCCGAACGACTTGCTACAATGCAATGGCAAAAGCAATCAACTACGAGTACGTCAATAGCTTTCGTCTTATTTACGAACAGACAATTATCATATTTTTAAAACAATTTGATTAGTGTCTTTTCTTTCTAAAAAAGGCCTCGTCGTCATGTAAAAACAATGCGTTTGCATTGCATTTAAATATCTGACCTGAAGCACAAAAGGCGCTCTTTGTATTGTATCTAAAGTAAGTTTAAGTTTATTTTTTATAAAGAACGTTGCCTTTTGTAAGTCCAACATTTTTTTTTAATAATAAACCATCCGCCTATAGGTATAAGCAAATTGTTTATTTTATTGTGATATGTAGAAGGTACTACGCAGAGATGATCATTGAAGTCTGACGTATAAGACTGTACTTTAATCAAGTTTCCAGACGTAAACTAAACACACATATTTTTTAAGCGAATTTTTATGAACTGCGCAAATATAACGGCAATTTTAAGTTGGTCTGCTATCTTCCATCGCGCTTTTTGAACATAAGAACATAATATATGTATTATTATAGTCAATGCCATGAGTGGGAAGTTGAAAATATAGCGCAAACTATTAACTATCGCGAAGTCTCATGACTACAGAGCCCTTAGTGTAAGTTTGTAAACCCACAAACGTTACTACTGCGTCCGAGTTAAAATTGGGCAGATAGTCTGAAAGGAATAAGGTCGATATTAAATTCTTAACGCAAACGCGTTAGTAACGTTTCCGCGAGTGCAGACTTACACTAAGGCCTCAGTTCAAATTAAAATGGTACAACGTTATCGTTTAGTATGGAGGCACGGTTGTGACGCATGCCCCCACGCACGACGCGGTGAGGGTGTGGTCTGTGTTCAAGTCTAAATATAGATGCGCGTGACTTCTCTGAATTATCGAAATTCTTAAACTTCGAGTTTTGATTACTGTGAAAAATCAAACAGGTGGACAAGTGGGCAGTTGTTCGACCTTGTGTTTCGACTCTACTTTAGGAGCGTCTATTCATAAAACGACATCTTGGAATTGTATTGTTTAGCGTTTTATTTATTACCTACTAAACAAAACAGCGACACTTTTTCTTTTTCTGAACAGGCTATTAGAGAGTACGTACGCACTAGAATATTCAAGTGTAAAGTATAGAGTTTATGCCAAAGTTTTTTTTATTTGAATGGAGTAGCACACGAGCATGCAGGCCACGTGGTGTTAAGTGGCCGCTGCAGCCCATGGACATCTGCACACAACCTCAAGCAAGTATAGGTAAGTCTTGTCTGAGGTCGTATGCAGTTGCGCTGCTACTCCGGAGGCTGGTGGTCGCCTCATGTAAGTGTGGACGGCAACTGCACTTTTCCACCGAAACACAATAGAATTGGTTCACGGCAGAAGTGGGTGCAGCGGTGGTACTTCCCCGGGCGAACCATAATAGTTCTACCACCTACAAGACTGGTTATAACCCGATTGAATTTGCATATACCATCTAGCATCATTGAATTTGAAGGTAAACTTGGAGGAAGAATGATTCCACTTCGCGTAAAATGAGTTTAAAGTAATTACATAATCATATTATGCGACCACGTGGCGCCTATCCGGCCGAGTTACGACACCGTTTGGCTTTACACGAAACACGCGGTCTTCCGTAGGAAAACGACTCTACAAATAAAACTCTTTACTGCCTTTTTTAAAATCATGTTTTTAACATGTTTATGTACCTATATAATATGAGTGTCTCAAGGACTATGACTATATTATTATGTAGAGTATTCTTATGTATGTATGTATGTATGTATTTCTATTCAAATTCGATTAAAGTTAGAGTTCGGATTTGGAATTTGGGATTTGGGATTCACTTCTTCTAAATAACATTTGAAAATTTGAAGCGAGCATAGCCCGGCGCGGCGGTTAGCATAGAACGCAAACGATCTATGCAACTCAGTCAAACGGGCGCGGTCGGATGTGAGATGGGTGACCGCTATTGGAAAAAATTTCGTGCTTCGGAGGGCACGAAAAGCCGTCGGTCCCAGTTGTTGTCGATAGATAACAGTCGTTAAACCTTGTCGGATGGAGGCCTTATGGGCGGTTTGAAAACAACCGACAGCGGGTTGGCCACTAACCCGCATTTCCACCAACCCGAATTGGAGCAACGTGGTGGAGTAAGCTCCAGCAGTGGGACGCAAAAAGGGTTCCAGCCAATAAAATTTATTCCATGGTCCTGTTCCAAATGGAAGAGCGCGCGAATTCAAAGCGTAGACAAACAATGGATTGCAGCAATAATATTATAATAGCTATAACCCAGCCCTTATGTTGCGCACACGTACTTAAGGTAATTATAGCCCGATTAATATCGAAAGGGGGTGCGTACTAGCTGCTCACACAAATGCATTTCACGTTGACATCACGCTTAATGCTCCTGTACTGTCACGCTTTACTGACAACACACATTCGCACGTGTGAATGTGTTGCACGTGCTTGTTTTCGGTAATCGGCCTATGACCACATGTCCATTCTTATACATTGAAATGTTTATTCAACAACAAAATTACAATAAACGTAAATAGCGTAACTTAAAGATTAAGTACTTACAGCAAAGTCTTGTTTAATAGCAGCGAGTATCAATCCGCTGCAGAAGATGATGCCATCCACAATAAAGTTGCACATGAAGGAAGCCGCAACTACTACCCAACCCCAACCGCCATCTGGTGGTACTGCCTGTAGTAAAACAAGACGATTATTATCCATACATAATATTCATACAAAAGCTAGAACAAAGGTGTATGTAGGTATTACAGATTTAAGGTATAAGACAAACATTTTCTTTCTTGTAAAAAATGACAGTAACGACATGTATTTTTAGTTAGTGTTCGCAGAGCCGTTACTAGGGTCTTGAAAATCTTCTCAGGGGGAACCCTGGGAAGATTTAAAATTCTGAACATTCCCAATGCCACATCGCTGTGAGGTTTCTATTAAAAGGTTTTCACTGCTTTTCCCGAGACCTATTAACTAAAATCTCTTACAGGGAATGTAAAGAAGGGCAGTAGGGGACGTAAACATACCACATTTCAATTTGTCATGAGTCATTTTGAGTGGTCGATACTTAAAGATCACAGAGACCAGGCATTAAGTAATATTGTGGTATTTTTACTCTTGTTTATTCAAACTTATGTAAACAGAAGAGATCTTTGTGCTAAGCTTTCGTTGCCATACTGCTGTGTCCATTGTGACAATATCTATCTACAAAGATATAGCTTCGACCATTTCGATTTATAAATGGCTTCGACAATTTCAACTATATGATGTGATCCCATTTTTTGCGAGTAGCGAGCTGTAAGCTCAGAGCAGAGCTTTTGTTAATTAAATTTATTTTAGAAGAAAAAGATACATTACGCAGTCTTCGAACTTTACGTCTCCCGCGCTAAAGGAACTTGTCGATAGTATTACGAAATTAGGCATCCAGAACACTATATAACACAAACATGTAACTTTATTATGCTATAAGAGCGATCATGATGGTTATCTATGACACCATAATGTGACACTATATACCTGTTATGCCTGAGCTGCCACAGACTACTCTTAATTATAGATTATCATCTGTAATAATTTTATTTTGCGAAGATCTTTGCACGTTATTTTTAAAATACCATATTGAAGAACATCTTGTGAACAATTCAACGAAAGGTCTTTTATACTTGAGTAATTCTTATCCTCCTGACGCCCACGGTACTATTTGAAGGACCTTCCTCCACTTGAGGTTATGACCCAGCAATAATGTCAGTTTCAGCTTTTAATAACCCACGGTCCTTTTAAAAAGACCACGATAAAAATGACGTCTGGTAGTTTGATATTGGCGCTTTAAGGCTAGATAAAGTTTCTGAACGAAAATTAGATACTTTTAGGTTGTCTATGGACAGGCAATAGTGCCAACAGCAAAAAAAATATCTGTCTTTTTTGACGTAAGCGAAATCACGATGGCAGCTGCGCGTCGACGAGGTAAGTAAATCAAAGATTTTCTGAGTCATCTTTGGATTTCATTCTATTGTTTTTATTGCAAATTGTTGTATAAATGTTAAACTCGACAAATGTGTAAAAATTTTTATTTGGGATAAGAATTTTTTCCCATAATCTATGCAGAATTTTTGAAGGCCTTTAAAAAGGCCTTTTGGTAACTATATACTATAATGATTTTAAAAGGCCTCGAAGTAGTAGTATAGTTATATACTTATTTTTAATCGAAGTGCAGACTTTTTAACAATTTTTAATACGTAAACGTAACCCTAATGCTAGGTATGGTCTTGCAATTAATTCATGATATTTTTTACATTATAGTGATTAGAGATCAAGAGATAGAGGAAATTTTGACCGAGGTACTCAACGAATCTGACCTAGAAGCCGCAGATCCATTTGCTAAAGAAGACGATGACGAATTAGACGAAGACTACCTACAAGATCCCGATGATCAGCAATCGTCCAGTTCTGAAGAGTCATCATCTGAAGGTGAAGAACAGAGCGTGTCAAATATCCCTCCTCAACAAACTCGTGAACGTGAAAGATCGCGAGGTAGATCCAGAACTCGCAGTCGCAGGGCACCTCGTAGGCCACTTGAATCACTCAGCCGGGGAAGATCAATTCTAAATCAACCACGTCACATATCACTCGAAGATCTGACAGCCGCATTCAGTTCAACATCTGAAGAAGAAAACGAATGGGTTGAATGTGCATTTGAACCAGAAATTGTGCCTTTATTCGAACCGGCTTACTTACCTGTAGACCGAAGATCATTCGGAACACTTGACTATTTTCGTCAGTACGTAGACGATAATATGATACAAAATATAGTTTATAAATCGAACCAAAGTTACTTGGCTCGAAATGGCAAGTGTCTAAATTTGACTTTTGCGGAATGCAATACTTACTTTGCGATGTCAATGATTATGAGCGCGATCAGTTATCCATGTATGAGAATGTATTGGTCAAAAAAATTTAGAGTGCCCATCATCGCAGACAGCATGCCTAGAAACCGTTTCCTGATAATAAGAAACTCATTGAAGCTAGTTTTAGATGAAGAGGTGAGCGACGATGATAAGAAAAAGGATAAGCTATGGAAGGTACGACCGTTGATCAATGCAGTTTTGAAAGGTTGCCGGTTGCAACAAAAACCTAAAAACTTATCTATTGACGAAATGATAATTCCGTTTCAAGGTACATGTGGTCTTAAACAGTACTGCCCAGGAAAGCCTAACCCAGTTGGGCTAAAAGCCTTTGTGTTAGCTACTCCCAATGGATTAGTATGTAATTTTGATATATACCAAGGCGACACTACATACCCTGATTACAATAACACAAATTTTAGCTTAGCAGAAAAGGCAGTGTTGCACCTGGTAGAAGACTTGGTGCCTGGTCACGTTATATTTTGTGATAGATATTTTACGAGTGAAAAACTAATTTTGGGACTACAAGACAAAGGATTAATGTGTGCCGGTACTCTTATGAAAAATCGTATTCCTAAAACTGCGCGACAGGTATTGACAGATGATAAAGTGATGAAAAAAAAGACCAGAGGAAGTTGGCAAGTGGTGGTCAACAAAGCCAAAAAGCTTGCTATCACTAAATGGGTTGATAGCAAACCTATTACTTTTATGTCAAATTTACACGCCGACCAAATGATTGATGGCTGTGAAAGATGGTCCAAAAAAACGAAGAGGTATGTTTCTGTACCGAGACCACAAGTTGTTAAACAATATAACGCGAATATGGGAGGCGTGGATCTAGCAGATCGGATGCTGGCAGTTTGTCCTAATCGTTATAGGACAAAGAAATGGACGCAACGATTTATATCTCATATGGTGGATCTGGCTGTGTGCAATGCCTGGATTCTGTTCAAACAAGATCAATTAGAAAATGGTACGAAGCTACATAAGATTCAGCAGCTTCGATCATTTAAATTGGAGATTGCTGAAGCCATTCTTGAAGCGAATGCCGATACAGAATCCGAAAACTCATCGCACGACGATTCGGATAGAGAAAACGTTCCTACTTTCAGAAACAGGAAAGTCCCTGTTCCGCTTCCCTCTGAAGGAAACCGAACACGCGGTGCAATGCATTTGCCTGAAGTCAGTGAAACACAAAACAAATGCCGCCAAATTGGTTGTCGAAAAAAAACCAAAATGCTGTGTATTAAATGCAACATTTATTTGTGCCTGACACGAGGAAGAAACTGTTTCCGCGACTTTCATAATCCGCGTTAAAATTAAGTCTAAAGATTTTTAATAATTTTAGTTAACTAAAAGATTAAAATATTTTTTGATAACATATATAAGTAATTCATTACTTTTCATTTTTTGAAAATTTATTTTGTAGAGAAGATTTATTTTTTGTTAATCTTTATTTTTCTGTTTTTATTCAGACGCTATGGTGAAATACAAACCAGTGATTATTTTTGCTATTGTTTAAGACGTAGTCCGGTCTTAGATTTATCCACTATTATTTTCGAGGCTCAGAAACTAGATTGAAAATATAAAATTACTTTAAATAATGATTAAAATTTGAGAATTTTATAAATATTTCTTGGAAGTTTGTATTTTTTATGAAGAGTTTTGTTGAAGTCGAAGAATTACATTTTATTTTTGTGAACCCAGGCTGGGCTGTTTTTGTTATTTTTAATTTAAACCAAATGGATGTGTGATCTCAAACGTGTTAATTATTGAAGAATAAAAGAATATAATCAATTTGTGTGAGTTTACTTTTTCATGGCTTCTTTGAAATAAGTAAGTGCGTTTCCACGCCAAAGCGCTTATTCGATTTTTATGAAATTTCGCAAAGTCATAGATATAACCTTGATAATAGATATAAGCTACATTTTAGCGTGGGAAATATTTAATTTCTACGGGGAACTTAAACAAAGCGCGGATGAAACCACGGGGCAGACCCCTAGCACTAAATAAAGATATAATTTCATTACTTTTTTCTTATTTTTGTAAATTAACTGTTACAATGAAGCAAAAATAATGATTCTGCATGGATTATATATTGTTTGAAGTAAAACGTTTTTTTTAGTTATACCACTTCTTTGAAATATTGCGAACCAGAGTCCTAAAAAAAGGTCATGATATTTTTCGTTATTTTCTGTTTCATTCGGTGCTCATAATGGTCCTAGACGCACAGAAAAAAGAAAACTTTAATGCAATTATCATACACAATTTTTTTTAATCTTGGATATTCTGGGTCGTAACCATTGAGTCCTATAGATAGGACTTAGGGCTGCTATTTGCTGCAAGCTTCTATAAGTCTGGGTGTCAGGAGGATATAGCAGATCAACAGACACGTCGACTTTATGCCTAATTTCATTAGGCTGCGTCAAGTAGAATTTAACTCTACATTTAACTATGTACTATGTGCTGCCACTTTAAGAGATGGCATGGAACTGGGAGTCTTGTTCTTAGAGCATCACATACGTATGGAGGACATAGGTATGGTACTACAAAGAGACAAAGTAGATTCACCGGTGTTACTTCCATTGACGAACCTGCAAGTTCTACTACCTTTAAATTTGTTTTTTTTTGTTCGTTTTATATTGATTTTTCATTACTTCCAAATGAATTAAAGAGAGTTTAGAGTTTCTAAAACTTAATTCATTTATTTTGCACTTATGTTAACCAAATGTTCTCTATATACTAATCTGCTAATATCCTGTAAGAAAGTAGGCTAATTGACCTTGTATTATGAAGGTTACAAATTATGATATCACAGATATCTGATATACCTCCCTTCCGAATGCTTCTAACATGTTACTAGGTGTTACCCCATCGACAATTAAAGTAATTGCTGTCTTTTGTTACCCTTGGTAACGGTAGTTCCCTACAATGTCGATTTGATATTAATTAGTAATATAAACACTTAAGAAGTGAAAAAAAGAAACTTATGACAAATCTTTAATTTGGTTTAACTGTAAAGGTACATGTGTCAAGAACAACTAATGTGATGTAGAAGAACAGGGAAATACATTTCGATCCTTAGAAAGTGATGTTCAAAAGTACAAAATGACATAAGTTCCTAAAATCAGAAAGGTCCAACAAAAAACATCTGTAATAAGCATCGCTGTTCTTTGGGCGATCTGCCTTCTCTTTTGCCACAATCTGCTGAAAGCCATGGTTCTTCAGCTTTATAATAGTAGAACAAGAACTGTCATCACTATTTCCACTGATGCTATAGTTATTGTTGCTAACAAGCAAGCGTTTATTACTTTCTCTGCTATACTTTGTAATACTTTGTGTCTTGTTTCTTTCTTTTCTTTTGCTAGCTTTTTATACATTTTATTAGACTATATGATCGTTATAGAACAGACAGAAGATCTTCAGCTAAAACTTGTTTGTGTGCTGCGTTGTTGTACTTGGACTAATTCTTCTTTTTCTTCTGATTTCGACTCATCGTCAATATCATCATAGCAAGATCCAGTTGGTCTTGAAGTTTCACACGTGCACGTTCCTGCACATAGTGATTTTGTGACGACTCCACTTGTCGGCCAGTGAAACTCCCACTCCACGTTTTCGAAGGTACATATGACAGAATAAATGTGGTATCCAACAATCAAAACAGTTATCGTTTTAACGCAGTTTGAGGAAAAGGTCATATCCAAATTTAAGATTTGAAGAAGGCATTTCGTCTGGTCTTGTTTATTGTAATTAATTATTTTTGTAGTTTAAAAGACCAGTTGATGTTACACATTTTGAACGACAATGCGTCCTGTCAGATCAGTCAGTTGCGTCAATCTTTTCTATTTTGGTGCAAAAAGGTTGTAATATATATTTTTTAATACAGTTGCTCAAAAAGTGGCGTATTGCAGGGACGTATAGCGTTCGGGAAGTGGGCTATTACACACTCGTACGTTTTCTTCAAAGAGTATGTAAAACCTGACGGTAGTTTTCTTTACCTTTGCCGAACTCGTGCGTTCTCTTTCCCAACTGTCAAAATAATGTCTATTAAAAAAAACAACCACGAAGTTTTAGAAGTTTTTATGATTCATGCAAATATTTCTAAAAAGAAGCTACTAATTTGTTTCAATATCAGATTTAATGATTAGATTCAATGAGTTAGGTTAGGTTTTATTTCATTTCATCTCATTAACATTTTCATTTTATATCAATAAAAAAAATCTACTGAAGACTTGGCTGTATGGGCATAGTTCCCTTTTGCCTACCCAGAATGGGTGAAGAAAACAAAAAAAATCTCTGCATATAGGTATTCTTTTACGGCTTGGAGTTTTGGCGGGAAGTCTGAAGGGACAAGTTGTGCTGTTGTTTTATTTTCATTTTCTTGGTGTATTTTTGAGTTATAACGGATAAAGTTGATGGCGTTTTTTTTCGATATAGGTTAAAAACAGTGCACGAGTGTTGTGAAATAGAATAACAGTGCGAAAAAATGTTTTTTCGGCTTGCTTACAAAACTCCTTCGGACATGTTCTCGTAAAGTAGCCATCGCTTTACTTGAACATCTGACTGACTAGACTGACTGATACCTGACGACTTACTGTTTTATATAGAATAATAGATGCAGAAATTATACTTGACACTGGCAATATGCACAGAGCGCGATGCCATTATTTAATATTGAAACGAAAATATTGAATGGCTGCAAGGATTTTATTCAATGCCGTAAAATGAATTAAAAAAAAACTTTTACTGCTGGCGCCATTTTTCAAAAATGTTCTTTGCGAGTTTTTATTATTTTATAAAATGCTTCATTTTTTCGCAACTGTATTAAAAAAAGTTGTTCAGTACACGTGCGGAACCGTCATTGGAAGGAGTTCCGACTGTCAACCCTCACCTTCGGCTGCGCCTCGGCTCGGGTAGACATTTGTCGGAACTCCTTGCAATGACAGCCTTTCCGCACTTGTAATGAAATATACTATTACGTACAGCAGTTCATATAAAACCTTGTCAGATGGATAATGGATGTAAACCACGCCTTCGCTAATTCATTTTGGAGAAGCATCGTGGAATGAGCTCCAGGCATTCCTTATTACAGAGACATTGACCAAAAATGGGATACAAAAAGGGTTACTACCATATGAATCAATACGTACCAAAGCTGCTTCGGGCTCGGAGTCATCGGTGGGGGAGTCACTCCGGCCCAATCCACTCTCATCGGACGACGGCGTCTCGAAAGGACGCTCGTCGGTAGCCACGCGTTGGACCATAGTGCGATCTGCCAACAAAGCATAAAAATATTAAGCTTTAATTTATTTGATTAACTAGGCTGGCAAGATAAAAATTAAAGATTATAAACTGTAGGTAACACATTTCTTAAATATGGGCTCCAGTCCAAAAATTTTAACATATAAAAACGAGCATGGATCAGGCAGGGTGAAACGAGGCCATCATCAGCCTTCGGAGTGTGATGGTGTGTAGATGTCCATTGTCCATGGGCTGCAGCGACCACTTAACACCACGTGGCCTGCAAGCTCGGCTGCTTCTGCGTTCAAATAAAATAAAAATATGTAGGTAATAAGTATAACTGTACAATTGTGTACACGCATGCACGTAGCTATTTGACTTTAATGCGTAGTAAAACTTTTCAGCTGGACAAACAAAACAAAAGGTCACAAAGGCCCCAATGTATTCGTTAATGCTTGACGCAAGATTAATTTGTTTTTTCTACAATTAATTACTGTTTGAAAGGTTCGTAAAACTGCTTTAAACTCGATCACTGCAATGCCTTGTTTAAGATATCCTTCAAAGCTCAGAATGTAAGTAAGTGGGTGAAAAAAACAGGTGTAGGTAGTCACAGATTGCAACAAAAGAATGTACTCCGAAAAATTCGTCGTCTGCCCTCACGTTTAGCGGTCCCCCAACGCGACGACGCTTGGAAAATAAAAATACTTGAACTCACATAATATTTGTAACGATGATAATTATACATAATATGTTTAAAATATTATTTTTTAGTTTTTAAAGTTAATTTTTTTGGTCGGGGGATTTTTAATTTCTTTATGTTAATTTTTATTTCAAGCTTTTTAAACGGAACTGATCTACTGTACATAAGTTAGGTAAAAGGAACCACAATTGAAAAGGCTGTAGTATATTTGGGCAAAAAAACTTTTGCAAAAGGCCAAGCCTACGTGGCTTTAAAGACAAAGACAAAGACATTTATTTGCACAAATATGGGTGTTTACAAAGTTGTTTATATATATTTAGTTCGCCATATTTACCTTCATGAGGTATGCAAATATACAATGATAAAAATATAAAAGGAAAAAACTAAACTATAATACAATTACGAAATATACATTTACATCCATTTTACTGTTATTTTTATTTGTCCCATATTGCGCCTTTTATAAATAAAATAAAAATATTTATTTATTTATATTTCGGATCGGTTCCGATCGTCAGCTTTGGGTACCCATATCACAGGGTGTTTGTACACTGAGAGGAAAAAAAGCCGGCGGAAAAAAAACCTCCCAGGTTTTTATGGAATTCCTTTATGCCGTTTTATCGTTTATGAAATCAGTGACTGAGTAATACGCCTTTTTCAGTAAATACGTTTTAAGTCCTTTTTTAAATTCTATTTAAGCCGCATAAAATGTTTAGATGGGGTCGCTACATGCGATCTCGACCAAAGGAAGCTGTTTAACAATCCTCAAGACAAACTGGCTCTGGGAGAATTGCACAGATTGAGAAACAATAAAGATTAAACTTTGGTCATTCTAGATTTTCAGAAAAATATAAATCGGTTTATCCGTTTCATTCCGGCATTCCGGGGTTTCCTCCGCCACATCTCATTTCCATCCAGCATCAGGTCCTCGTCAATTAGAAACATAAAGAGAACTAGTCAAGACAAATTCAACGAGCCCAAACTCGATGGGTTTACTAAAAGGTAGACCAGGGTTACGTTACGTCTCCTACTTCGAGCCGTAACAGCAGACCAGCTCAGTGGTTCTAGAAGACATTAGTGTTTCAAATATTTTTTGTACACTTAGACACGAAAACTTTTATTTCACTTTAAATTTTTTTTAAAGTCCATTATCCTTTAAAGCGATACGTTAACGTTTTTAAAGTATGCGTTATATTATTTTTATCTATTCACAACGTTTAATTTGAATACTATACTACGAGTATTAAAATATAAATAAAGTCCTTTAATTTGAATTTAAAGTATGCAAGTATTCTGTATTCGTTTCAAAAGTACCGTTTTTGGAACTAATACAGAAAAATAAGTTGTGATTATAAAAACGGAAATTAGGCGTTACTTTAGAATTCCTGTTCTGTAAGGAAATATAATCTACATCTGTAACATTCCATCCATCCATCAGCCTTTTATTGTCCACTGCTGGACATAGGCCTCCCCTAACGTTCGCCACTCCTCCCGGTCCTGGGCCTTCTGAATACAGCGACTACCCGCTGTCTTCTTCAGGTCGAGTCTGACCACCTGGTTGGAGGGCGGCCTGTACTCCTTTTGCCGAGACGTGGTCGCCATTCAAGGACCTTTCTTCCCCATCGGTTGTCGGTCCTCCTAACTATCTATCCTAACTATTTTAACATCAGCTGTAATATTATGGAAACAGAATTAAATTAAATTAATTAAGCACAGACGGGTACCTACGTAATTGTAAGGAGGTGTATGTATAATTGCTATTATTTATTCATTCAGAAGCGCGCATAGCCGGCGGCTAGCGTAGAACGCAAGCGATCTATGCAGCTGAGCCAAACGGGCGCGGTCGGGTGTGAGATGGGTGACCGCTAGTGGCAAACAATTTCATGCGCACGTTAAGCCGTCGGTCCCGGTTGTTGTCGATAGATAACAGTCGTCAAACCTTGTCGGAGGCCTTATGGGCGGTTTGAAAACATCCGACAGCGGGTTGGCCACTAACCCGCATTGGAGCAGCGTGGTGGAGTAAGCTCCAGGCCTCCCCTATACGGGGGAGAGACCCGTGCCCAGCAGTGGGACGCAAAAAGGGTTGCAGCCATGCATTCTTAAATAACATAAGAGATAAAGCTAGATTCATGTGTAGTAGCCAAGTAACAATTTATCATCGTATAAAGGTTTAGTAAACGTTATCTGAATACCATACATCGGAATAGTTAAGTCATACTAACGTTATAATAACGTTTACTAAACGCGAAAATGGCCCCAGTTATACGACCTCAATGGTCGTATAATGGTCATACAGAAGTCTAGAGCCAACTTCGTTAACGTCATACAAAAGTCGTACAAATGTTATGGGATAACCATAACTTTCGTCGCTTTGTTGTATTGTGGTCGTACAGGTGTTACTGAATGACTAAAACGTTTTATTTGAGTCAAGAGACAATACCTGTAAGACTTATTCGTATTATGTTTGTGGTTTCGTTTCAAGATTTTAGTGTAAAATAAATAATTACAAGGAAATAAATGCTAGCTGAGTTTATGTCATTTTCATATCTTACTTACTTTATCTGTCTCTCATGCTATTTAGTTCGACTGGGAACTGAAGTTTTATGATAATATACCTATGTGAATACTATTAAGATTTTCATGCCCCCTCGTAATTTTGAGTTAAAATCAATAGATTTTTATTAATAAAAATAGGCTTTTTTCTAAAAATGTCCGACATGTTGCTTTTGTCGCAAACTTACCTCTGTACGACCCGATGGTGATGATAATGGTCGCCATGACAGCTAGCTATTAGGGTTCCTCAAGAAACATAAAAAACCCTTTTCATATTGTGAATATTCACCAAAATTCTCGTTAATTTAACTCTCGTTAACGTCTCCACGATTTTTTTGATTCCATTTCCGTAACAAAATTTCATCAAAAGTTCGTAAATATGGCCGCCTAGTCATTATAAAGTCAAAACCTGATTTAAATGCGATTGCAAGTTTGATTAAAGTCAGGACATGACATTAAACGGATATCATGTTATTTAAAGGTTATATTTGAGTCTTCAATAAACAACCAAGTCATTTAAGAGTCTTTAATTGACCGCTGTAAAACAAGATAGTGATTGTTATATAAACGTCTCTGTGAAAACGTCTATACAATATGCACGTTATATAAATGTCATATAAAGGTTTTCCAAAGACATAATTTAGTCAGTTCAAAACATTTATCGGACTATAACGTTAGTATGACTATTGCGTTGTCGTACAAACGTTTTAGCTAAAAAGTAATATAACGTCATATAATTTAGTCATCCAAACGTTGCTAAGACCAGTTTACTATGACCTATTCGACGCACGACTAATTAGTTACATTAAAAACGTCTATAGGACCTGGTAGTTATATCATTACCATTGTAAGACTGCTATCCAATTACTTTAGGTCGTACAAGTCAAGACTTATACGACGTATTTGTTTCTTGGATAGTTTGTAATAACTCTAGTAGGTAATAAAAATTACGTATATCCATAATATATTTTCCAAACAATATTAAGCAATATTTTTTATAGATCATGACCTACATGATCTTTAACAAAAACACAACAACACAATAAAACAATAACATTGCGACGGGATGTTATAGTATATTTGTATACTGTTCATCTGAACATGCATAACAGTAAGTAATAGTTAACCAAAATTGAAACAATTGGTGCTGTCTTACTCTTGGCACGAGCGTAAACTATTTTTTATTTAATAATTTTATTATTCAGTTGAATGCATTATTTATATTCGAATACAAAATATCTGGATATACCTAATTAAAGATCGCAAACAAACATAAACATAAAGTCACATTATTTAGATCGTTGACCATGTGACCCTTGGGGCATATTTACGTACATATGTGCGTTTGAAATCACGCCGTTTATTACACGCTGGTCGCTGTGATAACCGCTTAAGTATACAGTAGTCAGTCTACAAGAGTTACATAATAAATTAAGTTTTTAACAAAAAAATAGAACCGACTTCAAACGGTAAAAAATAAAATTGTTCAGTACCTACTTCTTCTTGCTTATGGTAATGACTCTTAAAACTATTTTTGGAGTCGGGCCCTTACTAAAATGTCGTACCATTCGTTCTAAATGGGCACCGACAGTACAGACAGTGGGACAGTACCTACTTCTTCTTGATTGTGGTAATGACTGTTAAAACTATATTGGAGTCAGTGCTCATTCAGAACGAAAGGTACACTAAATTTACTAAGACAGGACATTTCACTAAGGGCCCGACTTCAAAAATAGTTTTAAGAGTCATTACCATAAGCAAGAAGAAGTAGGTACTGAACAATTTTATTTTTTACCGTTTGAAGTCGGTTCTATTTTTTTGTTAAAAACTTAATTTATTTCAATCTTTTTAGTAATAATTCTGCACATATGTATAAGCATAATTGGATTTTTTTTCAGTTAATTTCTAAACGTTTAAGAGATATCTTTTATAATCATGTTTATCTGATAGCCATCTTATACCCTGAAAGAATACTACTATAACTCCACCTGAACGTATAAATTAATGAAAGAATTTGCTCTCAGCTCCTAACCGTTGAGGAGTTGTACCTTCAATCATCAGCTTAGCAACATGAGGTGATAATTACCGGACACAAATATTTGTAAAAATTATGACTAAAAGAATGTGTGTGCCTATTAAGTTTTAGTGTTTCCCTCGATTTCCCTAGTATCACATCATCAGATTTAGCCATGGTGACAGTTGGACCACCTCAGAAATGTAAGATTTCCAACAAAAAACCATTTATTGAAAGAATTTGCTCTCAGCTCCTAACCGTTGAGGAGTTGTACCTTCAATCATCAGCTTAGCAACATGAGGTGATAATTACCGGACACAAATATTTGTAAAAAATATGACTAAAAGAATTTGTGTGCCTATTAAGTTTCAGTGTTTCCCTCGATTTCCCTAGTATCACATCATCAGATTTTGCCATGGTGACAGTTGGACCACCTCAGAAATGTAAGATTTCCAACAAAAAACCATTTATTGAAAGAATTTGCTCTCTACTCCTAACCGTCATAGTACCTTCCATCATCAGCTCAGCAACATGCTATGATGATAATTATACAAAAATGCCTGTTTTGCTTTAGTAAAAATATGAAAATTATTTGTTGTGCTATAAAATTTGAATGTTCCCTTCGATTTCTCTGGGATCCCCTCATCAGACTTTGACTTGGTGACAGTTGGAACACCTCAGGAATGTAAGATTTGGAATAAAAAACTATTTATTGAAAGAATTTGCTTTCATCTCCTCACTGTTGCAGTACCTTCCATCATCAGCTCAGCAACATGAGATGATGATTACTATGCACAAATATGTCTTATGCTTCAGAAAGTATAAGAAAATCATTGTGTGTGCCTATAAAATTTGAGAGTTCCCCTCGATTTCCCTGGGATCCCATCATCAGATCCTGATTTGGTGACAATGGGACCACCTCGGGAGTGTAAGCATACGAACAAAAAAAGAATTTTGAAAATCGGTCCACAAACGGCGGAGTAATCGGTGAACATATATAAAAAAAAAAAAAAATACATACAGCCGAATACAGTACCTCCTCCTTTTAGAAGTCGGTAATAAAATAATATGTGTTAAAAGTTAAAACTATACAACGCGTTCGCACCAATATCGCAAAGCGCGTTTTTTAGGACATGCTACAGTTATAATTAGCATAAGAATCTTACTATCAGACTTGTTGTACTACCCGTAATTTGGTATCTTAGAGCATCAAAGGTATAATATTGACTCACTGATTAAATGCTCTAAGTTTGGTCATGTTTGGTTCTAATTCTCTATGCCAATTTAATGGTGTGTAATTCTTAAGTAAATAAATAAGATTGTATTGTTATTTATCAGAAATATGTAGAAGAATGAGGCCAATACATAAAAATGAATTGTTTAGAATCTATGCCTTGCAGAGCGTTCGAGAAAATACTTACTTGTCAAGGTTAGTTTAAATTAAATTGAACAGAGTAGATACTTAACTATTACAACCTTGTTATCTTTGTTAGCAATTTACTAACGAAGTGTCACTTTAATACATTGGTTCTCTAAAGTAGTTTTCTAGTTTATTTATGGTTAAGAAAGTAATTAGTCATTTAGATGTTAAACTTTATACATAAACCACTATTTGACCTGATTGTATTAAGATAAATTTTTTAGCTTCTCATTTCAGGACGGGATTACTCCCAAAAGCTCTTATCGTATTTCCGCTGTGGCTCTTTGGTTCCCATGTGCTGCTAAAACTTTAAGACAATTATTATGGCCAACCCCAAAATGACAAATTAAAAAAGTATTAATAGTCTTATACCGGTTCACATGACAAGAAACAAAAAAATATCAAATCTAAAACTTTAACTTTTAGAACAAGAGAGCGCAGGACAAGCCAGACGGGCGAACATCCAGAGTGGATTTTTAAAGCCTTAATGGAGTCCATTTAATGGACTTGCGGCCGCCCGCCACTCCGTCCGCGTGGACTTATTTATTGCCCCTATTTAAAGTTATAGTACGGGCTTTTGGAATAAGCTCTAAATCTCGTAAGAAAGATCAATATAAAATCACGACAGATTTATAAATAATAATATTAATTTTGGCATCTGTATTCGCGAATATCTAATACCTTTAAACTAACAATTCTTGTATGTACCTATATAGTATATAATTTAAATCTCGGAAACGGCTCCAATGATTTTCATGAAATTTAGTACTCAGGCCAAGGGGTTTCGGGGGTGATATCCGGCTAGGTTTCATTTTTAGAAATTGTCGTTTTATACGTATTTTCAGCGATAATCAACGTCAATATGAACTGAAAAATATGACTCTTCCTGACATTTATTGAGAATAGAATAGATCTATAGATATAGGAGAGAATTACTCGTATTATTATTGTGGCGTAGAACGCTGCAAACGTCATCAGCCGTTCATACAAATGACAATGTCGATTTGAAAGATACGAGTAACTATAAGAATTACGTTGATCGAATTAAAGATTGCTTCTTGGCCGAATGGTAACGTAGGCTAACAGCGGAGGTAGAGACCCGGGTTCCAACCTCAATATTATTTCATTTTTTTAAATATTTTTTGACAATATTAAGTGGTGTTTTGTATGAAGAAATTAAATTAAAAATAAATTGTTTTTATCCTAGCAACGCTGTTCGTCCAGGTGCTTATATTAATCGTTACATCACTTTGTATATTACCTATGTGCATAATTATTTGTATAGTATAAAATGACGTACGTATTTTGATGAACCACGTTAGTTTTATCATAAACACATAAATTATAATTATTGTATAATAATATTACCGTGATAATAGCGTCGATTTTATTATAAATAAGTACCTACCCATGATGCATAACTTCACAGTTATCGTTAAGATTGTTATTCCAAAGATGTTTATTACTTTATCGACCTATTTTGCAATTCAAAGAGATTATTTTAATGAAAATGTAATGTACGTAGGTACCATGATAATATGCCAATGTTTAACACGAGATATAAGGGCAGTATAAAGTATTTAATTGTAAAGAGCAGCGATGGCCCAAACGGAGATACCGAGCTCAAACCACCGGCACCGGTGCGCACCACTGACAAATAAATTAGTTAAGTGAGTATTTATCTTCTTTACGGTGAGGAAAATATTGTAATGATTTAATTAATTACGATCCACCAATCCGGCCAATTTGGTCAGCGGGGTATGGCCTAAATCCTTAATAAATATATACAGTTGTGGTCATATAATTAAAAACGATTTGAAGTTCTAGAAGTTTTTATTTAAATCATGTCATACACAGAGATGTGTACCATCTGAGAAGCAACTAGTTATGTTATAAAATAGCCACATTAATAGAGCAACATGGCTTAGGAATCTATACAAATAAATAAAATTGGAGTGTCTGTAATATTGAAATAACCGCTTTTTACTACATGCAAATGAATGTATATACGGTACATATAAAAAATATCATTTTTACAATTTTTCTCTGTCTGTTTGGCTAATCTCTGAAACGGCTGGACCGATTTTGTCACAACTTTCACTGGCAGAGGCTACTTTTTCTTTAAAAAATTTCTAAAGAAGTATAGAGTATATTATATAACTAAAAAGTATATATCTAAAGAATAGTAAAGAATAAAACCGCTAATAATTTTTTCTCAAATTTCCTTTATTTTACCAAAGTAACACATCCAAATAGTACTGAAGCTGGACAATTAAGAACGATTTATTAAACTACTCGGGAATATGCATGATGACACTATTAAAGAATCAGAGAATAAACGGTTTTACAGAAAAATATATGCTAAAAATGTTCTAAAATATGATCCCGTTTTAATATAAAAATTAAGATTAATAAGATTTTCAATAAAATAAAAGTATTAAATACAGCAATCGGCCATGTTATCTGAAACGCCAATCAAAAGGAATGACGTCACGTCTCAGTTAATGTCATCGTGTTGCTTGAAGTTTGACGAGCAAGCCGACGCCATGACACCTACGAGCGTTTTCGCGCTTAATTCAAATTACATAGCAGAAAATACATTAATTTACGTTAAAAGTTGAGTTTATTGCTGAAATAAACTTTTTTTCGAAACTAGGAGACGTGTACCACCTACAATAAGGAAAGGTATTTAAAAATCTGTCATCATGCCCATTGTTTTGAATGACACATTTAATAAATCTCAATAATTAGTAGCGCGGAAAATTTTAAAAGCAATTTAATACATTTTTAACCAAAATTAATAGTTAATAGCATCTCAGCAGTAAATAGGAATAGGTACTGTTTAGAAGTAGTGCAAAACATTTTGTCTATTTATTTTCAGCTAATAATTTGTATCAATGAATAAAGTGGTATTATGGAAAAGTTTTACGATATCAAGAGAAACAAAAAAATTGAATGCAATTAGTTTCACGTCTTTAAAAAATCTTCCCTTTATATCAGCGATCTTAATTATATGACCACCACTATATACACCCAACCAGACTTTGATTATAATTTCAATTTTAATTTTTCTTTTCTTCTATATTATATAATAATACAATATGCAACTTTATAAAGTAAAGTTTACAGTACAAGGGAGTTATACTCATGACGCGTCAATCATATGTATTTGATTTGACTTTTGTGTAATAAGCCCCATTTTAGCTGAAGATTAGAAAAAATAATAGAAAAGATAACGTTAACTCAATTGAAATTTAAGAAAAATATTGACCACCACCGACCATTACGTTTTTTCTAATCTACCTACCCTAACATTATTATTGTGAATAGTTGCAACTCTTTTTGGTTCCCACTGCTGACATCTTTCCCGTGATTGGGAAGGTTTCGGAGTGTTTTGACCTTACTCCACTGCGCTGCTACAAGTAAATATGTTTTAAAACCGCCCATAAAGCTCTCGACAAGTTTAAGAACTGCTATCGACAACAGCCGGGACCAACGGCTTAATGTGCCCTCCAAAGCACGGAAATACGCATGAAATGGGCATGATGACACTATTAAAGGATCAGAGAATAAATGGTTTTACAGAAAAATATAATGCTAAAAAGTTCTAAAATATGATCCCGTTTTAATATAAACTTAACTAATAAGATTTTCAATAAAATAAACGTATTAAATACAGCAATCCGCCATGTTATCTGAAACGCCAATCAAAAGGAATGACGTCACGTCTCAGTAAAAGTCATCGTGTTGCTTGAAGTTTGACGAGCAAGCCGACGCCATGATACCTACGAGCGTTTTCGCGCTTAATTAACTAAGAAAATACATTAATTTACGTTTAAACTTAAACGAAATAAACTTTTTTTCGAAACTAGGAGACGTGTACCTACAATAAGGAAAGGTATTTAAAAATCTGTCATCATGCCTATTTCTCACACCCGACCGCGCCCGTTTTGCTTGGCTACGTAGATCGCTTACGTCCTACGCATATACCTATAACATAAATAATATTTATACTGAAAATCTTAAACTACCAAATGTTTGAATCAAGACTACAGAAAAATACTTATAGAGTATTGATGTAGCGTTCAATCAGAAACTTTCATCATTGTATGTTTTGATAACAGCCTGATAACAGTTTTGGGTTGGAACGTTATGAACGTAAAGCACAGTAAAAACTACAGTCGTAAATATTTTACGCAAACTAGGAATGTTTTTGGCTGCTAGGCTTAATTTTTCGTTTTTTTTTATCAGGTGCATCTCGTGGTTACCCGAAACGGTTTGAATTGAGTAGCAGACGAGCATGCAGGCCACGTGGTGTTAAGTGATCGCTGCAGCCCATGGACATCTGCACACAACCTAAAGCATGCATAGGTTAGTCTTATCTGAGGTCGTATGCAGTTGCGCTGCTACTCCGGAGGCTGGTGGTCGCCTCATGTAAGTGTGGCCGGCAACTGCGCCTTTCCACCGAAACACAATAGAAATGCTCGCGGCAGAAGGGGGTGCAGCGGTGGTACTTCCCCGGACGAACGACGATAGTCCTACAAAAACTCGCGGGAATGAGATGTTTTACCGAGGTAGAAATTGTCTATGTCTCTCTCCAACCTCCTAACGATTTCCACGCACAAAAACCATTCCAAAAGACACTCTAACGTGACTTGAAAGAAGGACCTTAATCCTTACTCCCACATGGCCATCATAACCACACTCTTCTTAAAAAAATTAAAACTTAAAGCACTGTACTTTACATTTAAACGATTGCTATGCGGAATTGTGTATCTGAAATTATCTCATTATGTAATTTATTAACATTCTGGTTGTTTAAATGTGCAAAATGATAGTAGGCAGGTTTACAAAGAGATTACTTAATCTAACCTACACGGCGTTTTAGGAAATGGTAAGAGTACACATACATATTATTATCTGATGCGCAAGCGCAAACTCAAAATTCAGGAAGTAAAGCATACCTATACGTTTTACAATCATACAGTTAAGATTAAATAAATCCTACTTATTTTACAGAACCGCAAGTTATTTAGAAAGATAACAGAACACATTATGAAAATTAAATAAAAAAAAATTAAAAACTTATAACAGCCATTGCTTTTACTGCACTTTGAGTCCTCCCCATAACCAAAAGTCATTAACCGGATCAAGTCACAGGCAGATAAATTATAGCCATCGTAAGTAAATAAGCAATTTATTACGTTGACAACTTGATGAAATAATATCATGTTTATGTTTGTGTGGGGTTGTTTACAATGAGCGTAATTGACGGTCCAATGTAAAACAAGCGATTAGCGATTATGACCAGAACAGTAGCGATACGAGTAGCGATTTATACTTATTTAAATAAAAACTTAAAACTAATTTAAACTAATTAAAGTAAAACAATGTTGCAACATACGCCGTGTATCCGCGTGAATGTTGCAAATGTCAAACACATGAACATACTATTTACCTATTTACTCTACACTGAGTTGTTTTCAATTGTAAAAAAATCTGTTATTTTTTATAATAATATATATATAGATATATACAATATTTAGTTTCGATATTATTAAGTACTATTTTTCATATTTAATTCATTCGCAAAAGTTTAGGTTGTCGTCGCCTATAATTATCCTGGCACTCAAATGAACACCGCATATTTTCTAGATTTTTGGATGTCTATGATACTCGTAAACGTAAATCGAAAGTAAGTAAGCGTAATCGTAAGCAAAAGGTCTAAAACCGCTATACGTACAGCGATGAAATTTGGAAAGGAGGTAGTTCATAGTAAGTAGTTGGATTAAGGAGATCGAAAGGCTCTCGCAAGTTAGTATGAGTCAGTTTTTGTGCTACAATCTTGTTTAATAGAGACGCTGTCAGAAAGTAGTAGACATACGCTGAGGATTTCGCTATTTTGCCCCAGAGTTGAATTATTAAGCAAGATTCATGATCCTTTCTAACGCGAAAAACTTCTTATAAGGTATGCCATCTTTGCGACCTCTACAAGAGGTTGAAGATGTGATAGTAGACGTTGCGGTTTGTTGCCCTTGGTCCAACCGCATGATCTAACTAGAACCAATGACGAGTAGTACCATGGGCCTTTTTCGTCCATGGTCTTATCTTATCGCTTCAGCCAGCGTAGGTCGTTGGACCGTGTGCAACAAAGGACGTTGCGGACTTTGGAGTCTACGAACGAGAGCATTATACGACAGGTAAGTATTTTCTGTGACCTATAAGATTGTTTCTTAAGGCAATTGTTCCTTATACATATCTGGATAAGTATTTATTGAGCTCGCTAATTTATTTTGAAATGGCTACGGTTTTAAATATGTATTTATTGGGCTCGCTAATTTATTTTGAAATGGCTACGGTTTTGAATATATATTTAGTTACTAAGGTAGTTTATCACTTCATTATTAACTAGCCTTCCGCCAGCGGCTTCGCCCGCGCGGACCCGTTTAATGGGGACCCGTAGGATAAAAAATTGCCTATGTACTATTCCAGGCTTCATTGCTATTATATAATCATAGGCGTTTAGCTAGTTGCTTCAACCGCGTTGACCCTATTACCCGTTTTCACGTAGGAATGAAGCATTTTCCCACAGTATGTAAGCGGTCAGGAAGCAGCCTATGTAACTAAGGGTGAATGTAGCTTTCTATTGGTGAAAGAATTTTTGAAATCGGAACAGTAGTTTTTGAGTTTATTCATTACAATCATATAAACATACAAATATTTCCTCTTTATAATATTAGTATAGATAGTATAGATTAAAATTTTGGTATTTTCCTGCTGTTTTAATAAAAAAATAATTAAGTAATAAACTCAAAGTAATTCCACGCGATTCTTGCCACTAGAACCACTGGCTATAATGGCGCCGGCTTATGAGATAGCATTTGAACTCGAGAGCAAGCTTTATCAATTCTGTTATTGCAGTCTACGACCACCTTACTGACTTTATCGACGTTCATTTTGAATGGCGTAAGATATAACTTATTGCGAATGACTTGATTCAAAAGTTAACACTATAAGTAGTGCCTAGACCAATATAAGAAGAGCACTTTGAAATAGATTTATGTATTGTATAGTATAATGTCGAAAAACCTAAATATAAAGAATAGTGCTTTACTAATTAAGCACGTACTCGTAACTACTCACTAATGAAGTTGTGTAAAAACAGCAATAAATCTTACCCTTCCACTTTTCCACCAACACACTAAGTAACACAATAAGCGACTATTGCTATACATTTAAAGTTTCACACTGTGTTAATATATACTTAGAGTATGTTTATATCGTATAATGTTATGTAAATTTTCAAGTTCTATGTCATTGAAAACACTACGGTCCAGTTCAAGTTTGTAGACCAAGAGCTTAATGCTTATTTTCGAAATGTCGAGATTATTATTCATTTCAAGGATTTAAAAGACTAACTTATGATGAAGCGTGCATGGCTCGGCGGTTAGTGTAGAACGCAAGCGATCTATGCAGCTAAGCCAAACGGGCGCGGTCGGGTGTGGGTGACCGCTTGTGGCAAAAAAATTCATGCGCGTTTCCATGCTTCGGAGGGCACGTTAAGCAGTCTGTCCCGGTTGTTGTCGATAGATAACAGTCGATAAACCTTGTCGGAGGCCCTATTTGCGGTTTGAAAACATCCGACAGGTTGGCCACTAACCCGCATCTCCACCAACCCGCATTGCAGCAGCGTTGTGGCCTCCCCAATAGAGAGACCCGTTCCCAGCAGTGGGACGCAAAAAGGGTTGCAGCCAATTTATTATGATGACATGAATTTACTAAATGGATAATATTGCGATCTATCTATTCGCTTTTGTCCAAAAATGAGGTCCAGAAATTGGGTACCTTTTGAAGGTTTCACCCCGATACCAGAAAAAGGTACTTAAGTTTGGGTGCATTGAAGTTATCACATATCTACAATTTTAAGTAAATAAACTGTATAATTTATTTAATGAAAAAATGATAGAGGCTCTTTTCGTACATCTTCGTTAGCCTTTTCAAAGCTATTTGGCGAAGGAAATATTTTTTTAAATATAAATTGATAAATTAGTTATATTGTTGACATTTTAGTAAGTAACACTATTTACATTATGTAATTAATTTTCTATCCCTCTGATTCCTGCTCTATCAATGCTATGTAGGTAGGTATGTTAAAGAAAACATTAAAATAAACATCTACAATGAGCATATTAAATACAAATGCATTAACAATTTTATTTTATAGGCTAAAACAAATAAATTGTAGAAGGAATCTGTTGTATCATTCTAAAACTAGTTTTATAAAATTATGTAGAAATGGTTTAAAAAGTCACTAATTTCAACACCACGAAAATGTTATTGATATCCAATATTAATTATTATGCACGGATAAAAATAAGGGCAACCATTGATGGTGCAACAGTTAATAATTAGATTAATTAGAATTTTATAACAATTTATTTTACATTAAAATAATCGTATTAAAAAGTGTTTTAAGGTAAAATCACAGAATGTGTTACTAAATATGAAAATGTCACTATTTTCTTGGCATTTAGTTTCTATTATACTCGTATAGTCCCATATTTAAAGGCTTCACGCTTCATGGCTTAGACTTATGGCTTTACCGAACGGCAAGGATTTCGTTATTTTATTTTATTTCGTTAGTTATCGATAGTATGGTATATGAATAACATTGTTGATGAATGTTGAACCTTTTTTACGATAATCTTTTGTGTTTCTGTATAATATTTCAGTTACTTACTATCACGTCAATATGAAGGGGTTCAATAAACACATATAAAAATTTACTAAGATTCCAAAATATCATGGCCATATAAGTATATTTATTTATTTATTTACTTCATACTGTGGTAATGTGGCTATGGTAGGAAAGATAGAATTAAATATGTTTTACGAACGTAATTGGCATGACGTCAAGAGATGTATCAATGAAATCAACGAATATCTTACTTTTGTACAATTAAAAAAACCATGTAGGTATAATGTCCTAATAAATTCATTTCTAAAAGTATTGGAGAACCAGGGGTTGAAAATATCAATCCTGAAATTTAATAACTTTAATCAGCTAGAAATATATTGATATTTCTAACGAAGCACTTACCTAACAAAGCTTATAAAAATCGCATATATTGTATATTACATTATAAGATAACTATTAAATATTATGAACTCTTTAATAAAGTGAGGTACTTACCTATATATAAATCAAATCGTTTTGCGAAGAATGTCGTCCAAGCGACTTTCCATGAGCTCTACAACTCGACACCAGCTTACGATGCTCTCTCATAAATAAGTTAAATCTCTACAAAATTACAACATTTTGTTTCTTGTTTACAGTTTACGTATGTAAAGAAAAGCATCGGCCTCCATAATGGCAATACGTCGCATTCCAAATGACTGTACAATTTTTTTCATAAACCGGGAAGTTATTTTATGCTCTTTATCATTTTTGTACATTTTGCCTCGTAGAATGAAAATATATCCTATAATAATATACTATAGTTGTAGGTAATAATTCATTAATTTATTTTCCCCACGTTTGCCAACGAAGGTTTAAAGTCAGAATAGAAAGGAATTACATGTGATCTGTCAATATTTGCGCATACGTTCTGTAGCAGAAAGCAACTTAAGTGCTCAAGAAATTTTCCACTGTCGCCCGTCTCATGACATTTATACAGCCGCTTCAAAGCTGTTCAATCGCAGGTAAGCTACCTAATAAATGCGTGATCTCCGCCCAAGCTATAAAATTGTAAAACAGAGGCATTTTCCTACATATCTTTTATGTAAACAGTCTTTAAAGGGAGTGTGTACTTACGTTTGAAAAAATAAATGACCACATAATAGTATGCAGGAATAAAGTGTAAACACAGAATGCATAATAGTACAGGTGTGAGGGAGAATTTACTAGGTACTTTACTACATAACCACTGAAATACAAATGACGATATTTCGTTTATAGCCTACTATAAAGCAAACATAGCGCAAGTAACCCCAAACAATTTATAAATAAATAAATATGTTTGGACAATTCACACAACACCATCTGATTCCAAACTAAGCAGAGCTTGTACTATGGTAATCAGAAAGCTGATAAACATACTTATATATTTCTAAATACATACTTAGATAGATAAATTAACACCCAGACACAGAACAAATAATCATGTTCATCACATCAAACAAATATAGGTCCTGGGTGGGAATCGAACCCACGACCTCACGTTTCGCAGTCGGCTCATCACCCACTACGCCACGGAGGCTGTCGAAATTAAAAATAATAATTAGATAACTGTAACGTAGGTTCTCTAATTAAATTAAGCGTTTAGAAAATATAAATGAACTGTTTTATTTCGCATTGACAATGTCTTGTGTCATAGACATCATAGTACATAGGCTATATAGAGATGACATCCAAGTACTCTATAATTTATACTTTACATCTCCCTTTCTATGTAAACAAACAACACTTACACATTTCTAACATAAATTAAAAACTTTTATGGATTTGAATGGTACCATGGATTACAATTAACTGAAAAGATACTATTTCTAAACAATATTAATTTTAAGTGGTTGTTACTTACAATAAGAACATACCAAGTCTCATTTAATACTGATCTAATATAAACATTACTTAAGTACTGTGAGTTACATTAATTTACAATAGGTATAATGATTTAGTCACAGCAAGATCATTTATTTCTACTTATTTCAGTAACTAGTGTTTAAACAATAAAAGTATTTATTATTCTTACACAGGAAATCAAAACATATTGCTATTGTGGTTATACTCATAATGGTATGATATCAAGCACACACATGATAAATTGCACATTACAACTTGTATAGTCAGTATCAATATAATCATAATTAATTTAAACCACAAAATTGTTTAGAGATTAAGTCTGTTTACTGGTTTGATTATTCTACCAAATCTTGAACTCTTTTGTGCCTCCACTGGTTGAGTTGGGTTTGTCTGCTGAACACTATTTGAAGTGCTTGGTGAAGAATGTGTCGATGTTGGGAATGATCTAGTAACCTGTGGTGACTGAGGTAGTGCTGAAGCTGGTTCATCTACATACTTAGTTTCAGGTACTACCTCTCTGTTGTTGGTTATGTCTGATTGGGTCTTGTGAAGATGGCTGAAGTTTCTCCGTAGGGTTTGACCTCTATCTGTTTGTATTATTACTGATCTAGGCAGACCTTCAGGCTTTTCAACCACCCTTGCCCCTTCCCAATGTCGATGAGAAACTTTATGTCTTACTTTATCGTTTATTTCAAAGCTTTTTGGTTTTGTTGTATGTCTGTTACTATATTTAGCTTGCTTTTCTCTTAATCGTTGTAATTCAGATGTAACTCCTTGTATAATCTTAGGTTTTAAATTTTTCTCACTTGTTGGTATTGGACATCTGGTATTTCGGCTAAACAGCCTTTGGTTAGGGGAACCTAACAGATTGTTTCTGGGTGTGTTCCTCCAGTTCAATAGGGCTAGTTGAATATCAGATTGATCGATGCTACATTTTCTCAGCATATTCTTTGCAGTTTGAACTGCCCTTTCAGCGAGACCATTACCCTGATGGTGATGAGGACTGGATGTGATGTGATTAAATTTCCATTCTTTTTGAAATATCTTAAATTCCCTGGACATGTATTGTGTTCCATTATCGGTTTGTAACTCTTCTGGTATGCCATGTACAGAAAACCATAGTTTAAGTTGTTTTATTACTTCATATGATGACTGACTTTTCAGCTCTTGAAAATCCAAGTATCCAGAGTAACTGTCACATATTACAAGGTAAGTTTTTCCTTTTAATTCAAATAGGTCTGATGCCACTATTTGCCAGGGTAGTGTAGGAATTTTTCTAACAACAACAGTGTCTTTTGTGTTGTCTCTTTGTGTATGTTCACATATAGAGCAACCCTTTATCAGTTTTGTGATATCATCATATTGGCCTTTCCAGTAAAGGAACTGGCGGGCTCTTCTTAAGCAACTTTGTATTCCAAGGTGACCTTGATGAATACTCTTAAGCATTTTCGGGATCTGTGATTTTGGTACCACGATTTTATCACCCTTGTAGATAATACCTTTGTAATAGCTTAATTCTTCCTTGAAATTAAAGTAGTGCTGTAATTCTGTAGGCAAGTCTTTGACTTTTTCTGGAAATCCTTGTAATATAATATTAAGTAGCAGTTGTAGATGTGGGTCTTCCTTTGTTGCATTGATTAGTTCTTCTTTAGCATTAATTGACATGGGTAGAATAATGGCGATTTTCAGAGTTTCTTCCTGTTCATTTTTCAAGTTTGATGCATCACAATCTCGACTAAGAAAGTCTGCTAAGGGTATTTCAGACCCCTTTTTAAATATGACCTTTGGTGAATAAGGTGAAAGATTGAACATTATGCGTTGTAACCTCACTGGAGCAGATTGTATATTCCTTTTAAAAATTGTTTCTAGTGGCTTATGGTCTGATTCGACGGTCAGTTCCTTACCATAAACATATTCATGGAACTTCTTGCATCCAAATAGTATAGCAAGTGCTTCTTTTTCTATCTGGGGATAATTTTGTTCTGATTTGGATAATGCTCTTGCTCCATATGCTATTGGTTGTCCTTCTTGTAGAAGTGCTGCTCCAAGATTTTTAGAACTTGCATCTACGGTTAAGGTTACAGGTTTATTTACATCATAGAGTCTAAGCACCGGAGGACTCTGAAGTACTTGTTTTATTTTATTGAGCGCTTCTTCATGATGATATTCCCAGATAAAACTTGTTGTTTTTTGTAATAACTCTCTTAATGGATTTGTTAAATCTGACATGTTAGGAATGAATTTATTTAGGTATGTGATCATTCCAAGTAGTCTCTGAAGTTCTGTTTTATTTGTTGGTGTTTTCATTGCTTGTATGGCTTTTACTTTTTCTGGGTCTGCTTCTAGGACATTTGCTGAAATAATGTGTCCCAGAAATTTAATTTTTTGTGTTTCTAGGATGCACTTGTCTTTATTAAGTTTGAAACCTGATTTTTTCAGCAGTTCAATTACTTCACTTACGGTTTTGTGTAGTTCTTCTCTGGTTTTTGCATGAATAAAAATATCATCAATTGATACTCTTACATTCTTAAATTTACTTAGCAAATTTGTCAAAATTTCCTGAAAAATTTCTGGTGCTGACGATACTCCAAACGGCAGTCTCTTGAAGGAATATCTTCCCCATGGTGTAGCAAATGTTAGTATTTTTTGTGTCCTTTCTGATAACCTGATTTGCCAGAATCCCTTTGTACAATCTAATAATGCAAAGAATTTAGAGCCTTTAATATCTGCTGAAATCTCTTCAATACTGGAAAGAGGAAAATGGCGTCTTAGAATGTTTTTATTTACATCTGAGGGATCTATACAAATTCTTATTTTACCTTTTTGTCTGACAACTACCATGGGACTCACAGCAGGAGTAGGCTCAGTTTCTGGTTTTATCACATCTAATTTTACCATCCTGTCTAGTTCTTGTTTGACTTCATCTCTAATGGCATGTGGAATTCTTCGCGAAGGTTTAATTTCAAGTTTTGGATTCTCAATCAGGTCAATGTCATATTCAAAATCTTTATAACAGCCTAAACCTTCAAATATATCTTCTTTGCATTGTGTTTCCTTTAATGATTTGACTCGTGCAATAAGGCCTAATTGTTCACAAGTATCAAGTCCTAGGATTGGTGTCACATTTTCTTGAACCACTTTAAATACAATATTTGTTACTTCATTTTTTAGTTCGCACTGTAGCTCCGTTTCACCAAGAACGGCCATTTTGTCATCAGTGTAACTTATTAAATTTTTAGTTCTACTTGCCTTCAGACTTGCTTTAGTTTTTTTCATCAGGTATCTCGGTAACACATTGCATTCAGCTCCTGTATCTAGTTTCACTTTAAATTTTACATCGCCAACTTTTATTTCTTCGGTCCAATTTTTCTTTCCGGTGGTGCTGATAGCGGATATATATACATCATCTTCTGAGTTTGAACTTTCCTCTAAAACATTCACTCTGTTTTTTTCTTTAGAATAATATGTCTTCTTGGTTCTGCACATCTTTGCAAAATGGCCATTTTTATTGCACTTGGCACATGGTTTGTTGAAGGCTGGGCATTCTCTACTTTTAAGGTTTGTTCCACACCTTTTACAATTATAGCTCTTAATTTGCTCTTTTCTGATACTAACATTTTTCACTAACGATATAATATCTGTTTTATTTTTACCTTCAAACGCATCCAGCTGTTTAGTGGCTTGTTCACTAGTTTTGCAGATAGTTATTGCTTTTGTCAAATTAAGATTATCTTCTGTTAATAATTTTTCTCTAACTTGATTGGATTTTATTCCAAAAACTATCTTGTCCTTGAGCATTTCGTCTAGTAAGTTCTCAAACTCGCATTTACTCGCTTGTGTTTTAATTCTGGTTAAAAATTCGTTGAATTGTTCGTCTTCATGTTGTTCAATTTTGAAGAAAATATATCTTTCAAAAGATATGTTTGTTTTCGGCGCGAAGTACTCTTTGAACTTGCTTTTTATAATTTTTAAGTCATTTTGGTCTTTGTCACTCAGATTAAAACTATTAAAGATTTCGATCGCGTCTGAGCCTATCACAGCCATAAATGTTGCTGCTTGAACTTCGGCTGGTTTTTTATCTAATTGTATGGCAGTAGCATACTACTCGAATTGCTGTAGCCAGTTTTTCCAACATGTCGATTTGTCTGAGTCGATTTGTAGGTTAGCTGGCGGCTTTATTCCGGACACTGCGTCGTTCGTAGCCATTTTATGCAACAACTTTTTCACTTTTTCTTTTTTCTAAACTTTAAACCAATTCTGACACCATGTAACGTAGGTTCTCTAATTAAATTAAGCGTTTAGAAAATATAAATGAACTGTTTTATTTCGCATTGACAATGTCTTGTGTCATAGACATCATAGTACATAGGCTATATAGAGATGACATCCAAGTACTCTATAATTTATACTTTACAATAACTGTGCTAAATTACTTTCAATAATATATGTTTATGTATCGAAACATGCTTTATAAGCGCCAAGGCCGACAAAAGTGAGGTTATTAATGGATTTGGAAATTCCATTCAACAGCTCAACAAAGTTTCGTTCACAAGTTAGAATTCTCGGAAGTAGCGACCCTTGGCCACAGCCGGTATTGTGCTGTGACTGCCCAGCAGGGGATAAAAAACGTTTATCTCCAAGATAATAGGTACTGTGTTCACAATTTGGCGCCAACACGCCGACATGTTTTTATTTTCGTGTGAACAGCCCACGGTCTGTCGCACCTAAGAAAAGATTAGGAAATTGTTTTGCACTAAAACAAATGGTACTGAATGTACAAAAGCGGACAGGTGGTCTCTAAGTCTCTATGGACCAGGATATCAGGATTAGATTAGAGTAGTGAAAACATACTTAAAGAATGTAAGAAGTTTGTGAATGAAAGTGTGCATGAAATTTAAAACAAAAAAATTGTTTGTGTATTACGCTCGGTTTCAGTAATATTGAGCAAAACTTGTTCATTTAAACTGGCAATATCTGTGCAATGCTCTTGCTAAGGATAAAAACTAAATATATACATGTAGGATATTAGAGCGTTTTACTTAAAAATAAAGCTAAGACTGGTGATTACATACTATCAAATCTATACTAATATATAAAGCTGAAGAGTTTGTTTGTAATTACTAATTTCAGGAACTACTGGTTCGACTTCGAATTAAACAAATATTTTTGTGTTGGATAGTCCATTTATCGGGGAAGGCTTTAGGCTAGGTATATTACATTACGCTGCAACCAACAAGCGAAGCCTCAGTGAAAAATGTTGCTAAAACGGGGAAAATCGGGATAAAGAGTTTTTTTTATTGAACGATCTAATTGAAAAAATATTTTTGTATTGGAGGGTCCATTTATTGAGGTAGGCTTTAGGCTAGGTATATAACATTACGCTGCAACCAATAGGAGCGAAACTTCAGTGAAAAATGTTGCTAAAACGGGGAAAATCTATACTAATATATATAGATGAAGAGTTTTTTTGTTTGAACGCGCTAATCTCAGGAACTACTGGTTCGAATTGAAAAAATCTTTTTGTTTTGGATGGTCCATTTATCGAGGAAGGCTTTAAGCTATATAACATCATCCTATGAATAATACTAAAGTCCACGCGGACGAAGTCGCGGGCGGCCGCTAGTTATATATACTCGTATGAGCCTTTAGCGCCAGTGAGGCGGAGATAACTTCAGGTTACCTTATGCGGTCTACACTCGAGTAAATTATAACGCGAGATATCGATTAAGTAGAAAACTAGCCACGTACACAACTCATAAATACTAGAGATCTAAAAATAGGCGTGTGAAGATTACAGACATATGTACCTATGCAAGGTATATGTACAAGTACAAACACTACAAACTTAATAGCTCGTAAAATAAAGCTGACGAATAATGTAACTAAATGCTTACATTTATCTATATGTGTACATATAAAATTCTTGTGTCACAGTGTTAGTTGTCAGTTGTCATACTTGTTATCACAGAACATATGCTTGTTATACCTACTCTTCCGAAACGGCTTGACCGTTTCTTATGTTTGTGACACGGACGAGCTCATACCCTTAGGTCAATATTTGGAAACATTCGGGCTCCCAAAGGAGGAGCGAACGAAGTCGCGGGCGGTCAGCTAGTACTTAATATATATGTATTAAACTAATATTTTAAGATTTAAGTTGTATGCAAAGTTAGGTACTAGAATATTTTAACACCTTCTTATAAACTCAATGCCAACCTTAATGCGACGTAATGACAATTATAAAATTTGTTACGCAGAAAAAATAATATTATACCGGATTTGGTAAGTTTTAAAGTAAATATAGCATCGGGGTGCTACTTTGGAAAATCTGATAATGCGATTAATTCTTTCAATATTTACGGAATATTGCAAAGGCGCTCTTTGTATTGTGATATGGCTCTCTATACTTAGTTTTTTCGTAGATAGTTTTGACTTACAAACAAAGAACCGAATGCCTACTATACTAACATACACTGTTATCTGTTATGTCTACGTTGGATGCTGATCGAGCTCCCAAAGATGCAATCAGACAGTTCGGTTTTGTTTGTTTGTTTGATTATTTGTTTACTATTTTCAAGCGTGTAAGGAAAGCGTGCTTGATATTTTAGTCGGGATTACGATACTGCTACGCTGTTTAACTGTGTAAAACTGTTGATTTCGTTACAAATAGTATAAAGTAAGATGAAGTAAGTACCTAACAAGAAGGTCTACCTACCTACTTATTTAAAATCATTTTTAAATTTTAATGTACTCTTGACATTTGACAGCCTTATACTCCTGGCATACTAACCCATAACATCAAAAAAATCTCTGCAAAATACTTTAAAATTCTGAAAAATAAAGAGAGAACTAAAAATTATTGAACAATTTTATTTAAATTTATGTTCAAAATTTGAATAAAGATTTATTTTTGTCAGTCGAGTCGTATTGTATGTTAAAGAGTAAGGAAAGTTGGTAAGTGTAGGTAAAAGTACTCAGCTGTAAATTATAGATTTTTTTTATGAATATCGTAAGTTTATTTTATTCTCTTAAAACTTGCTTTCTCCACTGATATTTGTTATAGAATATAGATAATTTTTATTTAATTACAGCATATTTTACGCATATTTATACAGCAACACATTTAATGTAATAGCTAGTTTAATTTTAATTTAGCATGTGACTTTATAATCTTTCCTCTGTTGTCTACATCGCGAACGGAGCGGAACAGAGGATTGAATAATACGAGGTCTGTGGTTCTACCCAACCAAAAGACGTATTTTAGTACAATCAGTAGCATTCAAAAGTTAAATAATTTACACCTATCATGGAAACTATGATGATTTAACCTGAAAGAATCCAGTTATCTTTTTGGGCCAAATTTATCGTAGCTGATATATATATTGATGTTCACTAACTTAACTTAACGATGATATAGAATTTATTACTTAATATAACTAAACTTCTAGTACAATAAGGTATTGGTACTGTATAAAATATAACGCAATACGAAAAATATTTATACGTATTACGTAGATTCTATGTAGAGCTACACGATTTTTTTGTTGAGTGATTTGAAATGTGTATAAGTTTCCTGTTTATATTCGTATTCGTCCATAAACCTAGTTATTATCATTTAAGGAAAAATAAATATAAAATAATTATGTTCACCAGAGGTTCAAATGTAATCATTGTTAAAACGAATATTTTCGGCTGCCTAACTCACCGATCATTAACCTTATCAGTGTGCGTGCATTGTTCCTTTAACTAATGTAATAATATTTTTTTAATGATAATGGAATAAAACAACAACAATGAGTAAATATAAATTAAAAATTTAGTTTGGAAGAAAATTCTAGCATCGCTATTTATTTAAGATCAACTACATGCAAAATTGTCCACCCCACACATGATATACCTACGACTATCCAAAAATGTAATACAATGTTTGGTGAGAGGGTTTGTATGATAGAGGTAGATACGTATATACATATTATTTTATAATAAACTAGCTTTCCGCCAGCGGCTTCGACCGCGTGGACCCGTTTTATAGGGTCCCGTAGGATAAAAACCATCCTATGTCCTTACCAAAGGTCCACTTTATCTGTGTTCCAAATTTCATTAAAATTTGTTGAGTAGTTTAAGTGGGAAAGCGTAGCAAACAGACAGTGTTACTTTCGAATTTATAATATTAGTAAGGATATAGTAAGGATTATATATTTTTGAGATAGAGTATGGAGTACTAACAGTAACAAACAATAAAATTATTAAACTTGTTTTATTTATAACTCCAGTAGTTACCACTTATAATAACTTATAAATATAAGGGAGATACTGTGACAAAGCTAGACAGATTACTGAATCTATCTATCTAGCTTTGTCACAGTATCGCCATGTTAGCATTGGGCACATCCCGCACATCACGGCGGCACATGTCAGAAGACACGCCAATGATAACTCATAAAAATTATCCAATACCTTTAAACGAGCAATTCTTGTATAAATCTAAATATATTTTTTGAATCTCGGAAACGGCTCCAAAGATTTTGATGAAATTTAGTACCCTGGTTTCGGGGATGATAAATCGATCCAGAAATTTTTTATTGATAGAAATTGTCGTTTTATTTAATGTCTATGCCGTTATATATAAAATTACTCTTTCTGACATCTATTGGAGAATATTGATATTCTCCAATAGAGATATAATAATATTGTGGCGTAGAAAACCGTCAAATGTCGACCGTCAATCCGCCCTTCAAATAAACGACAATGTCGATAAATGAAAGACCTCTATAAAAATTTCGTCAATGGAATCAAAGCTTTCTTGGGCGAATGGTTGCGAAAGCTGAATACGGAGCTTAGAGACCCGGGTTTAAACCTCAAGTAGGCAAGTTGCGTTTTTTATTTTTTGTGACAATTTTTTTTAATTGGGAGCTAGGTATTTCAAGAAGCTTTGTTAAGTAACACTATAGTTTTGCTTAAAAATAAACCAAGAAAATAAAAGCCAATGAAAGTTTTGCTTAAAAATAAACCAAGAAAATAAATTGTTTTTATCCGAGCAACGGCGGGCGTCCAGGTACTATGTACTTACACAACGTTGACTAGCACGTGACATAAATATGTTACGCGAATTCGAACTTATGATAAAAATAAGTACTAATTAGGAAATATTAAAAACAGTAACAAATTAACATGAAGACGATGCGAAACGGTTACTATGCCGGACTGCTAATCGGAAGTCCTGGGTTCGATCCTGGCGAAGCAGATATTGAAACGACGAGTTTCAGTTTCTGGTTTCGGTCTGGGTACTTGTATTTATGTCTAAGTGTGTGTCCATGACACAGGGTATACCTATCCTACTGTGGGCTATGAGTGAGAAACGTTATACATAACATAAAGTAAGATGTAGTGGGAAAACTCAGCACAAATATTTGCATACCTCATGAAGGTAAATATGGCGAACCAAATGTATAAAAACACCTTTTTCATATCACATGCATTGAAACAGCGAGTTTTGATCTCTGTTTTGCCAGTCGAAATCAAAGAGCATATTATAATCACTCCGTTTTAATAAGACAATTTCAAACCAATGCGAATGTGTCAGTCAGAATTTCTACCCGGCACCTTTATTTATTTATTATTTACTTCTTTATTTCAAGTCTGTCAGAATCGCATTGACAACTGTAGTCAAATCGTTGTCAAAAGATATTACTTCGCTATTTTTCTGAAATAGTCTAGCTACAGAAATCAAAACTCGTTGTTTCATTACATGTGATATGAAAAATACAGTGTGTGGCACGGGATGAAACACGATTTCAGGGCGATGACAGCCCTCGCTTCGCTCGGGCAGTCACCTCTCGCCCTCGTCAGAAATCGTCTTGTTTAACCCCTTGCCACACAATATACTATTGTAAACACCCATATTTGTACAAATAATTTTTTTTGTCTTTGTCAAGTTATAGTAATTAAGGACCGGACATTCCTCAACTAATCGGTTTTGTTTGACAAGTTTTTGCGCGTGATCTTTTCCGGGCAATAAATAAAAAAAGTGTTACTGAAAGGTCGCAAACACACAATACGAGCTTTGCAACATATTTAGTGTCGACGTTCACTGGAAACTAGTTTTTTTGTCTCAAGGCTTAATGCACTCCCGGCAGACAGATGGTCCTAAAATAATCAACCCACGTCTGAACCAAATCGCTATTGAAATGTATCTGTTGTAAATGCTCACTGCTGTACAAACACGCTATGAAAATGCTTTTTTACCACTGGAATTGGCTTTTACGTAAATTGGTAGGTACTTTGGAATGCACGTGGTATAATTAAGAAATTCTATGTGCACGTATGAACATGGAAAGAGTGATTGGAAATAAAGCAAACCAATATAGGTACTAAACGAGACTTTACTTTCTCTGCATTTATTGAATTACATAGGTCTTTGACACTGAAACACTTAATAAACCTGTAAACACGACAAACGATCTGCCCATCTATTTATTTAATTATTGTGCTCAAAAATATTGAAATCATATGAGGATAAATAAATTAAGATAAGTTTTAAATATCTGTATACAATGTTCGTTACACAATATGGTTTTGTACACTTGTGGCCAAGCTGTGTCAGACGAGGATAAGGTCATACTAATCAATTCGTATTCGGAATCACGCCGAATAACTGAGTCACGTGCTTTTCACCTTCTGATAATGTTATCAAGTCTTAAACTAAATTAACGTGGGATTATCCCCATTTATAACGGGTCATCTATTAAATTTAAAAAAAAACATATTGCCACTTTTTTAGCGTAGAACCCATTGCTAAAGTAAACAGGTAAAAATATCATATTAATGTAATAATTTTTAGCCTTATTGTAACATAGACTCTACTTCGAGTCCGACTCCATGTCCGTCCGACTCTACAGATTATTTCAAACAAATTCGGAAAGCTTGTGATAAGCCTAAATGGATTTAAATAGTATATTGAATTTATATGAATAACATACCAACATTACGATTACTTCTTCTAAAAGACATGTTTTTAAACGCGTAAAGTTTTTGTTAGAAGACAATTAGCCTAATTACCTGTTAGCACATTTGATGTACATTAGGAATTTTGTCCTAAGTATTTAAAACGATTTTAGTTGCAAAATCGTACTTGTCTATTTGTTCGAGAAATGGACTTTAAATTCTTCAAAGTTGTTGTCTTGTCACCCTCCTAATGAAATGATGGTAGGCAGCGGTTCTCAAAACCTAAAGTGTGGGAAACATAATCAATTTTATTTTTACAAATAAAATACACTTTTTTTTCAGAATGTTTTAATTAACTTTTTTACTCAACTAAAACTTGCACTTTCGCAGTTAAATATATTTTAGGACCCTCTGTAATAAATATTTGTAACCAATAGAAATATTTTTCTTAAATTTAATGACTGAATTAATTTAATTTAGGTTACATGTCTGATATAACCGCTCATTTGAGCTTATCGCACATCCTGTAATCCAAAGAGTTTACTTGTAATATGATTTGTTTCTGAAACTTGAGAAATAGAATATAGGTGTGAACGTGAGATGGACCAAAATAGTCTCGTCGGAGCATCCCGTGCCTTCTCAAGTTTAAAAATAAAGCTGTGGCTAGCTTACTTCAAATGTCACTCACCCGAAATGCACGTAGCTTATAGAAAAGCACTGCTCTGTGGTAAATCCGCAACTGGACCTTCACCAAATTAAATTCCGATTGCCCCGTGATGCCGGCTTATTAGCATACACGCGAACGCGTCGGTATCACTCCCGCGCTTTTTGATAACTTATAAAAACTTGCTAAAGTATTGAACATTCATAAATGTAAATATTAACACTCGTATCTAGAATGTACTGATAGTATAAAACTTATTTTAATTTATTTATATCGTAATTTATTTTTAAATTTGGTGGCGCGTGCCTTCGCCGACGGTTGCGAGAGTACTGAATAGTGCCGGCGACCGACGGCCATGTTTAATGCACGCTATGGTTAAACCCGATAAAAATATTTTGTTACGACTACTGTTTACCTTCAGAACTAGACAGCTTCAATAATATAATAATTGATGTATCACAGGACAATTTTCTAAAATTTACTGACGTAGCGACTATGGTAGCGATATAATTACATAGTGCGTTCCTCACGGGCGCCGGCGCTTCACTCTTGTTCTTTACACTTGTTTTGATTAGGTACCTATGTACTAAGATCAGACCAACAAGTAGGTGTATAGAAGAATGTGTAGGCATAATACAGGGCACCTATTACATAAGTTTAACTATGTACAATATGATTAATGTGTATAGCAATAGCTAGCCCGATTAATTTTGTTTTCTGTTTTAACCACTTTCAGCATGAAAAAGGTGTAGTAATCGTAATAGTTAATTTAAGTTAAACATAAAATTAATTAAACTGAACCAAAACATATACCAATAAATGCTACGGATTTTTTTATCTTAGGTATTAGATAAAAAAATAGATAGTTGGTCACTCTAGTCATGTGACGGTGTAGAGACTTTTTAGCTTTACATTACTGGAGCGTAATGCCGTGACCTCATGCATAAGAAATTTGAGTCAACTGACAAGCTATCTTCAGATTTCACTTGTTCGATATAACTATCTATACATATAATAAAACTGTAAGCAGGGTCAATTCTGTACATTGCATATAAATTTAAAAAAATACTTCTAGGGGTCTTTTTATAAGTAACAGAAGCTAAAAATATAAGTTTTGAAATTATTGTCTGTCTGTCTGTCTGTCTGTCTGTCTGTCTGTCTGTCTGTCTGTTGTTAGCTTTTCACGCAAAAACTACTGGACGGATTTTGATGAAACTTTTTTTGTTTTATATATATTGGTCCTCGCTAACATTTAGGCTATAGATAATTTTAAAAATCACCCTTTAAGGGTGTGAAATGAGCGATGAAAGTTTGTATGGAAAACTTGGATTTTTTCAATAGATTTTCTTGAAATTTGGTATAAATATTTTCTAACCAAAATAAAAGAATACATGTTTCAGCATTTCCCAAAATTCACCCTTTAAATGTCAATTTTCTTTGAAACTCTTTGAAAATTGAGTGTCGAAACTTGATGTACAGAATATTTTTGTGCAGAGTAATATACTTATAATTTTGTATTTGTAATCTTTACTAACATAGTAAGAATTCTATTTAAGCTTTTTTCAAAACTACCCCCCAATAGCAAATAATTGGATTCGAAAGTTGGTATCTCAAGCGTACAATAATTAACCTTAACTTAATATTTCATTCTCAAATTCTTTTCCCTTCTTTGAATGATGTGTTTACTGATATATTGTTGAATGAATTTCCGTAACATTAGTATGTATTTCATATCAATCGGGTGATAAACAAAAAAGTTATGTTCATTTACACAATACGCGACATAAACTTAAAAGGCACTTTGGGGAATTTGTATGAAAGTTTCGGTAACAGCCCATTCAAAACCATAAATAAAAGTTTAAATTTAAGTAAAATTATTTTGAACTCTCACTAATATTGTCGACTTTATTAAATATACTTAGATCAGCTTACTGTATTTTCTTTCGTTGGCCGAGTATGGCTACCTAATAAGCGCATCGCGAGCCTTACCGCCGCCGAACCTTACATCACAGGCTCCATTGAGTTAGTTGCTCAGCTTATTAGTCTTCTTTTGGGGTGGAAGATTATTAACAGGCTGCAGCTGAAACGATTATTATCGCTACATTATATCAAGCTGCAACCTTTTTAGCATTCCACTGCTGAGCATAGAGCTCTCCCAATATTGAGGAGGCCTCAAGCTCCGATGAACCGAAATCCAAATCTTACAATCTCAATGAATCCAGCATTAAGGTTATAAGATACGGAATCTAAACCTTCATACAGAATGTACAAAGCCTTAACAAAACAAGACTACTGCAGACATCTAGGTGACGAATAGTTAAACTTTTAGTGAACCAACTGTTAATCTCAATATCTACCTATTTGGTAATTTGACATTCGATTTATCAACCACAAAGTTTACATGTCATACGGTAGATGGCGTTATTGAGCAATATTCATTTCTTCTCCAAAGTGAATCGATGGAGATAATTTCAAATAAAAGCCTTAAGTCTAATAAAAGTAAGTACATAGTGTAAAAAAAATAAAAAATAACATTTCACACGTATAGCCTCACATTAGGGTAGATATACCCTGTGTCGCGGGTGCCATGAACACACATAGAGACAGAAACACAACCACCCAGACCGAGAACAGTTTAAACTCATCATTGAAATTTCTGCTTCGCCCGGATTCTAACCCGGGACAGTTCGATTAGCAGTCCGGCATGGTAAACATTGCGCCACGCGGGTTGTCCCATCGTTGGGTAGGTATACGTATGATGCTGAACATTGTTAATTGGACCAATGACAACTTAACTCATTTTTTGCGTCTCTTTATTGCGTACGGGCTGAGGGCTCATCCACACACGTTGATTGATGGAGATATTAAGGATTCTTTAAAGATTCTTTATAAAAATATTCTTTATTTCCAAATACAGACTGTGTAGAGACCCTGCCTTCTGCTTTAGTTTTCACAATGTTATATGAGTTATGACTTATGACCAAATTGCTGTCCGCAAGTTTTAAACCTATAGTTTATTAATTGACCTTACAATATTTATTTATATATATTATTTATATATATATACAATATTTATAATTATTTTTTCGAATGTTTAATCCTAAGCACGTGTATGTTTAGAAATTTTATCTCCCAACTACAAGTAGTTGTATAGTGCACCTCTTTTCTGCAGTAGTTTAAAGCTATGTATATAGAATGAGTCTATACATTCTTTGCAGTATAAATTCACCCAATTTACTAAAGATACTATTTTTAACATAGATGAAGCCTCGGGCACAGCAGTATCTCTTAACTTTAATAAACGAGGTACATATTTGTAAAGAGAATCTGATTGCGCGAGACAAGCGAAACGTGAGAAAAGTGATTTCACTATATGTAAGAATAATCTACCTACTACTTATTCAATGCAAATAAATAATCTTTAATTTTTAATCAATCCATTTTATAAAAGTCTTTATACACGCGGACGACGTCGCGGGCACAGCTAGTGTGAAATAAATCTTAATTCAAGGACATATCTTTCAGCTAGTACTAAAGTAAGCCGTGATGCTGCCGGCGAGTAAATTGCGTGCAAAATATCATTTTCAAGGTAGCTTTAATTTTTTTTAACGATTTAATTATTTGTAACGATTCAGACTAAAAGATTGAGAGACGCTTTTTCTCGGCTAATGTAGATGGATTTTGCGCTGATAAAAGTTACAACCGTTATTCACAAAAATAATATCGACTATCATATTATTTAATTCAATATGCTTACTTATTGTTTTTACTTAATAGATTTCGTCCACTAGGATCCCCTAACCCGATCCCCAGGGGGATCCCCGTGAACTCATCTGTTCATCAGAATCCCCTTTAAATAAAAGTACATAACTACATAGTTAGTCAAAATAATTAAACAAAATAAAAAGTTACGTACTCATACTTAAATAATATCAGTAGGCTAATAAAAATGCAATAAGTAGTCTCTTTTGTTATAGTTTTGTTGCTTTTGGTCTTTTATTGCTTTAATTCATAAATTAATTTACAACTTTTGTTGTAATTTTTAATACATTTAAATTTTATTTTACATATAATCACACTATGCTACATTAGTTACATAAACACGCATACATTAGTAGGTGCTTAAAACCGACACAGATTATATTATTGAAATAAGGCAGTAATTTAGAAAATAATAACTAAAGAGGTAACATAAACTTCTCTACTTAGTGTGACTAAATTCCACACGTAATAGGTAAAATTTAAGTCAACGAGCTGACGATTTTATTTCGAGCAATTTGCAATAATTATTTAATCGTTAGTTTAACTACATAACATTAAAAGTGTGTACATGCCTTTGTCCAGACACAATGTAGAGTTTGTCACGAAATTAGAATATAATTTAGTTTACATAATAGCTGAAGGATAAATAGGTTATAACATAATAGGTAAATGCTCTCATAAATTTAAAGAAAGAAGACTTGGATAGACATAAACTTAAAGAAAGATTGCTTCTACATACATAATAGCATTGACCTACCCAACTTTTTTTTGTTTATTTAATTAAGTATATTATGAAATAATTTTATCTTATTTTACTTTGAAAATATGTATACTCTAAAAAATAAATATGGCTTAACTGCAGCACGGGTGTCTCTCCAATATTGAGGAGGCCTGGAGCTTACTCTCCCACGCTGCTCCAATGCGGGTTGGTATAGATGCGGGCTTCGACAAGGTTTAACAACGGTTATTTATCGACAAAAACCGGAACCGACGTGGCTTAACGAGAACCTACGAGGCTCATTGTGGATTTCATCAAGCGTCATCAGGACCTGATTCTCTACTTATATAGAAGGTATTTTTTAATCGTGATAGTACTCAACAGGATGCAAGGTGTACCCAATATCTGAATCTGACGCGCTCTAGTAAATCTGAAAATCCCCTCTTGGGTTCCCCTACTACCATCCGTCAATCCGACGTTCAAAGAAATGACAAAGTCGGTTTGAAAGAGCTCTATGAAAATTTCGCTCACTATTGTAAAGCTTCCTTGGCCGAATAGTTGCGTGAGCTGACTGCGGAACTAGAGACCTGGGTTCAAACCTCAATCAAAACCATGTTGTCTCTATTTTTTATTTTTATGAAAATAACTATTTTTTATTAGGAGCTATTTTAGACGGCGTTGTTAAGTAACACTAAGCAAATGAGTGTATCATTTGAAACTATACCACTAAAATAAATTGTTTTTATCCGAGCAACGCTCGGTCGTCCAGGTACTTTTAATTAATTTATTAATTTATTTATTTATTTATGTGAAACACCTTAAAACTAAGAGTCACAAAGGGTTAAACCTAACGCCTATTGGCATTGTCTCCCGGTCGACCCTGGGTGATGTTGAGAATGTGATGTAGGCTTTCATAATAAACAAGCTACAGGAACAAATGATTAAGAAGAAAGAAAAAAGTTATAGTAGTGTAATGATACATACTAATAATATAATACACATACATATATATATATACTCACATAAATAAATACATGCACACATACATACATAAATATAATTAATCTAAAGCGAGCATTCTTATTTCTTGTGCAAAAATCTTTACCTTTTATTGGGGCCCCAATATGTTTTAATTATATTTTAATGTGCGTCATGCTACGAGACGCCACTGACTCAAAAATATTTCTTTGGCGTATATCAGTAATGACGCGATGACGCTAAGAACGTTCCTAATCTTTACATACTCTACAACTCTACGTAAAGAAGAACCTCTTTATTCTGTGACATTTGTCTCAGAGGTAATCCTTTTGTAAATTTGAACCAATTTCGCAAGTTGAATGCCAGTAAGCACCTAAAGTATTTGCTTTACCGAAGCTGAGTCAATATTGTTATCTTTTGTTTTTAATTCCTAAACATGTGACTTAAAATAAAATGGCATAATGTAACAGCGTAGAATGTTCTTGCTTTTCTCGAAACGTACATAGGTATGAATGCGGTGCGCGGCCAATACATTGTATACGATATGTATAAAATAAGCCACCAAATTTTAGCAGGTAGGCACCTAGGTACCATTGTTTTTCATTTCATGTGACAATGTCGACGAATTCAGAATTACCATTCATATCATTCATATCACCATTTGTGTGATAAGTATGTTTTAATTTAACCAACTTAATCGTTGTGATTTAAGTACACATAGTATATTTTGTTATTGTGTGACCATAAACTACAAATCGTTGTTACCTTGACTAGATTATTAAATGGAAACTATGTAGTAGCAAAACCATAGATTAAGATTTTATTTTTATTTTGTAAAATACAATCAGACCTTAGTGATTTACGTACATTATACGTGCTTGTAGCGCAATAAAAATTTACTTTTAACAATACATATTTATAATATTCTAATCATGTGTGGAGTATTTAAAATAAATTGTTGAATATTCAATTCTGTGGTGTCGTGTCGATGAATACAAAATCCTGCTTCGCTGTAAGTATTTAACTGAACCGAACTCGCATGTCCCGCGTTGAAATATTTGTTATTCTATGGTTATTCGGTTCAGTATGCTAAGGGCAGAGAATTCTCTCAATTTCAAGTAATGTAGTAAACCGTTTACTAAAATCTAAGTTGGTTCTTAAGTACGTCATTAGTTCAAGACATTTAACAGATTGAGGAAAAATATATTAGATAGGTATTACGTTATTCCTAGAATGACATATACTAGTTTCAAGGTATCTCAAACAATTTGTTATATAGGGAAACTGAACTTTTAATTAAATATATTAAAACTTCTGATTTTCTGGGATTTTTATAAAAGCATATTATTATACCTATCTTGAGGGCTGCGACAAAAAAATATTGACCTCTAAATCACCGATCTTATCAATCTTCTAATAACTTAGTATGACTGTAAGCTTTTGTAATCGACGCCACAGTTGCGTCATAAAGAATAGTCAGTATTTTGTAGTAAAGATTGTTCTATCTAATCTTTTTCTTACTTATTTCGTTTTTGATAAACTCTTATCAAACATTCCTTGCGTAAAATGCCTTAGATTATGTTGGATATCCATTAAGAACAGACGCTAATATAAAGCACACACCTACAACCGAATGACGCGACAAATGACGAATGATGTCTAGATTACATTGGTGTTGAGTTGAACATTACACTATGTAGTGGCATGTACATACGTACATTATATTATTATTATGTAGGTATTCAAGCTACCAAGGCACTTAGCAGGCTACCATACAGTTTTTAAAGTAAGAACCTAACTAAGAAGTGTCCAAGCCATCTGGTTCATGTTGAAGTGTCAGTCCTTTTAATGTCGGATGCAGAGCTGCATTCCTACTCATAAAGCCTAATACATGCGTCATGCAAATTCCGCCTATGTAGCCTAGGTAAGATAGCACGACAAAAATAGGGAGCATACTTTGCCAGTCGAACAATACGACCAACACTAAGTGCGACTAGTAATAAGCTCCTATTTTCACTCTTTTTATCCGGCACTTAATTGGCATTTCCTGTTTAATTTCCGTAATATGTACCCAGTGTCCTAGAGCCGTATGCATAAGATACTCCTGAGACTAAATCAAAAACTGGCTGTGACCTGCTGAGAAACTAATTGACAAAGAGTTTATCTCAGATTTAGGATGACTCACATTCTTTTATTGAAATAAAAAAGGACCTATATCTCTGGTCGAATGATACTAGTTCTACAACCTGCCTAAGGATAGCGGTTAGTTTAGTAAAGTAGGTACCCTTATTGGCCATGGGAATAATAACTGAAGTAAGTATCATTTGATGTTTTCGTTAATTGATATATTTCTGTAACCTGTACCTACCCAACGTCCTCATCACGTATGCGGGAAGGTTACTACTCGTGACTAGTCAATATCAGTATTCTATGGGCATTAACTTTACAGCTCCAATCTGATTCGCGAACTATGCGGTGTGAACGACGTGCCTGCTGCTCTAAACTTATATTAAGGCTTCGTGGCGCCCTTTTAACGTAAACATTAGCATAGCTAAATACCTAATGGGTATGATTTCATGCCCTGCCGCACCCGCAGATGCCGCAGATGATGAAGCAGTGGACGCGGCAGCTAAGCGATACAGCCATATGTTAACCCACGGAGCGGCGAGCTCATTAGGTTTATAAAAAATCCATAGGTTGTGTATGTTTATATATATTAAATGTGTGTAAGCCTGACCTGTATCAGAGACACTTCGAAGGAACACCCCGATCACCTGGAGCACTTCGCAGGTCTTCACGCTACGTGGTCAGACTTGCAGCGCTTCTAATCGGCTTCTTGATGGCAGTTCACGTATACATGCACACACTGGCGCACGTATGCACAGCACACGCTTTTTTAAAATATATTTATTGTCATCTGCCCTCTTAGGGGTAGACTTTAAATATAATCTTTGTTAGCACTTGCATCTAAGTTATAAGAGGAAACCTCAGGCAATTTTTTTTGTTTCTAGCTTCAGGCTTTAAGTCTCTTTTATTATGAATCAATTTTAAGTCTTCAAGTAATCAATCAGGATAGTTTATCTATTATACTAGTGTAAGTATGGATATGGAAGCGTGCATTATTCAGCAGCTGGCGTAGAACGCAAGCGATCTACGCAGCTAAGCTAAACACGCGCGGTCGGGTATTAGATGGGTGACCGCTAGTTGCAAATTCTACACGCGTTTTCGTGCTTCAGTGGGCACGTTAAGCCGTCGGTCCCATCGTCGGGTGTTATAGATATTTAGCAGCCGTTAATTTGCAGCTACATATCGACTACAGACAGAGACAAGAAGGTTAACTTCTTTTACGCTGTAAAATATTTACGAATTAGATATTTCAAGGTTTTATGCAATGGTTAGGTGGCTGAGCCGAATCAATTTATAAATGATGATGACAATTATTATCTAGAAGCTGAGAAAAAGTCTTGTAGGTGCCAACCTTATGTTTTTAATGGACCCTATCTAGTATATCCTTAAGTTAGGTCCACAATCAGCCACTTTAAACTTGATTAGTTCCATCCATTGGTTCCAACCACCTGACAAATTTACAAGGATTAAGTACACGTTAACCGTTAACAAAGGTTGAAACGTCTGACATACGGAAACACATAGTAAATATAAATACGATATAGTAAATTACATGTACAAATTGTCATGTTTAAATTCTTATATGTATGACGCTATAAATAATCCTGTTATTGACTGCAGGAAGTGATGAGAATGTGAAAAGGAAACCGGCAGTGTAGGTTCAATTTAGAGTACTACATTTCTATACAATCGGCGTGCTAGACTAGTTTTTACCGACTTCCAAAAAGAGGAGGTACTGTATTCGGCTGTATGTATTTTTTTATATATGTTCACCGATTACTCCGCCGTTTGTGGACCGATTTTCAAAATTCTTTTTTTGTTCGTATGCTTATACTCCCGAGGTGATCCCATTGTCACCAAATCAGGATCTGATGATGGGATCCCAGGGAAATCAAGGGAACTCTCAAATTTTATAGGCACACACATTAATTTTCTTATACTTTCTGAAGCATACGAGATATTTGTGCATAGTAATCATCATCTCATGTTGCTGAGCTGATGATGGAAGGTACTGCAACAGTGAGGAGTTGAAAGCAAATTCTTTCAATAAATAGTTATTTTTCCAAATCTTACATTCCTGAGGTGGTCCAACTGTCACCAAGTCAAAGTCTGATGAGGGGATCCCAGAAAAATGGAAGGGAAAATTCAAACTTTATAGTACAACAAATGATTTTCATATTTTTACTAAAGCAAAACACTCATTTTTGTATAATTATCATCATATCATGTTGCTGAGCTGATGATGGAAGGTACTACGAAGGTTAAGAGTTGAGATCAAATTTTTTAATTTTCAATAAATGGTTTTTTGTTCGATATCTTACATTCCTGAGGTGGTCCAACTGTCACCATGGCAAAATCTGATGATGTGATACTAGGGAAATCGAGGGAAACACTGAAACTTAATAGACACACACATACTTTTAGTCATATTTTTTAATATAATATAAATATTAATGTCCGGTAATTATCACCTCATGTTGCTAAGCTGATGATTGTAGGTACAACTCCTCAACGGTTAGGAGCTGAGAGCAAATTTTTTAATTAATTTATACGTTCAAGTGGACTGATACTAGTATTATTTCAGGCTATAAGATGGCTATTAGATAAACATGATTATAAAAGGTATCTCTTTAACGTTTAGAAGTTACCTAAGTGAAAAAAATTCCAATTATGTTTATGTTTATACATTGTGCAGAATTATTAAAATTACTAAAAAGAATTATTAAAATTACTAAAAAGAGAAATAAATTAAGATTTAACAAAAAAATAGAACCGACTTGAAACGGTAAAAAATAAAATTGTTCAGTACCTACTTCTTCTTGCTTATGGTAATGACTCTTAAAACTATTTTTGGAGTCGGGCCCTTAGTAAAATCAAAAATGTCCTGTCTTAGTAAATATAGTGTACCTTTCGTTCTGAATGGGCACCGACTCCAATATAGTTTTAACAGTCATTACCATAAGTAAGAAGAAGTAGGTAATGTTCCACTGTCTGTACTGTCGGTGCCCATTTAGAACGAATAGTAAGTACGAAATTTTAGTAAGTTTTAGTTTTTTTTTATTTGAATAAAGAGGATCGGGCTGTATCAGCCCAGGGTACATCCCTTTTAGGTCACATATCGCTTGTAAAATTACGAACAAAAAATTATTAAATAAATCACTGGGTACCTAGATAGATACTCGTATAAATATAATGAAAACTTAATATTGTAATAAGATAAACTTCTTTCAATTTATAAATTAACTAAATGTGAAGAAAAAAGTATTTACAGTATTTGCATTAACGACGTATCAGTATTTTAATCTACGCGTAGATACACAATTAGTACTCAATATTAATATATTAATATACTATGTATATAATATATTCATTAATGAAAAACAAGCTCAATGAAAACGTTGTCTTAAGTTTTGGTGGCAAGAATTCTTACAAGAGGTGATTGACTGTGTAATAAATTTATACTTATCGACCGAACGTCTAGCCAATCAATTGAAGCATTCAACGTCATTTCGGTTACAACAATAGTTATACAATACATAATTACGTGCACTGATGTATGATAAATATCAAACATGTGTTTTTAGTTTTCCAGGTTTTAGGTTTCTAAAGCCTTCATGTGCACGGATGCATGAACATTACGATTTCACGAATCACGATCGGAAACCTGACATTGTTTTTGCGGAAATAACTTTAGACGCTTGAACATTCATCAAGCATAAACCTATCGTAATTTATGTCAGTCCACAGTACTTACATATTCATAATATCGAGATAATATAATGTAGGTATAGAGTAGGAACTAATTCATTTGTAAGGGATTCAATGACAACTTGATAATCCACATAATTACTTATTATGTAAATTGGAATAATTCTTAGCTTTTAAATAAATTGTCATATCTAATACCTTTAAACGAGCAATTTTTTGAATCTCGGAAACGGCTCCAAATATTTTGATGAAATTTAGTACCCTGGTTTCGGGGGTGATAAATCGATCCAGCAAATTTTTATTGTTAGAAATTTTTAATTGTATAAAAATATTTTCAGTGATAATGAATTTAAATATAAACTGAAAAATACGACTCTTCCTGACATCTATTGGAGAGTATTAATAATATTGTGGCCTTCAAATTTGCAGCAGAGTACAATAACTTAATCAGATTTCCAATATGTTTTCATTAAATAATATAATCCTGGTAACTTGCTGAAACCTATATTACAAAATAAGAAATTATAAAGAGGTTATTAAGGAAAACATTGTCTATTAAGTACTTTTGTTAGCAAATACATTATATACTTAATATATTTCTTAAAAAGTGTTTATTATAAGAACTTTCATTCTTAAGAGTAAGTAAATATGCGAGGAAACTGCGAAATTATAAAAAATATTTGTATGTATACTAAAATAAATTTCCCTGTTTTTGCAGTTCTAATAACAGTTTCATTTAAGCTCGTGTGTCTAACGACCCATCGTACGGCGCTGAGGTTTTGGGTTTGATAATAATGAATAATAATAATGAATTTAGAGGTATCTATCTGATGAGGGTGTTTTGTCCTGGTCTTTTGTGTCCTGATGGCAACCACGAACGACAAATGCAAATGCGCACAACTGTGGGACTATGAGCTTAAAACGTTATTAGGTATTTATTTTTTAACAGTAAAAGAATAATTTCCCAAAAATACTTTATCTCTCTTGTACGTTATGTTAAAGGGAAAAGCAGAAAATAAAGCCGACGACGCAACGGAACATGCAAAAGCCTGTTTTTAGGAACGACGAAAACGACAATATATCATTTCAAACATCCAATCCGAAGATCATAAAGCGAAAAATTACTTTTAAACAGGCAGAGCCCGTCATGGATACATGATTTATTTTATGATTCCGCCTTCCGAGTATTTGCGGTTTTCGGTATCGGCTGAGAACCGCATAACTTGATAAAGATTAAAATCTAGATGGGCCAAAATAATTTAAATAAATAATTTTTGATCTTGAAAAAGCTTAAGAAAATAGTTATGAGAATTGACCTTGCTACGAAAGCTTTCCTGCATGCATTCATGCATCAGAGCACATGTAGAGCCAAGCTTCTAAATTTACACGCCCTAACTCTACAAGCCCCACCTTCACACACTTTTCTAATTACATGTATCTGATAGTAGCAAAATGACCAAGCAACAAATTTTGACTAAGTGTACAGTAATAAAATAAATAACGGTGTAGACTTTGTGACATTAGGGCACGTAGAGAAAAGCATGAGATCTGATAACTTTTTGGCAACATTTTACATCAAACTAGGCGAAAATAAAGCGATAGGTTCCTAAATGTTACTCAATCTCTGAATTAATTATTTTTATATGCAACCCTGCTCAGTGCTCACTATATCTCCTAAACTGTTGCACTAACCAGGTTGTGTACAAGTGATCGCACTACCTACTCGTACGTACATATGTACGTGATGAGATGAAAACGCGGATATCTTTTTTATAGACGGTATGTACCAATTGTTCTTAGGTATATTTTTATTTTTGGTGTGCAATTAATCAAAATAAATGTACTTTAGTGGGTGCTGTGTGTTTTTTTGCTATATCTTCTGTATGATATGAGTACAAACTATTTTATGTTATATCGTAATTCTTTGTCATTATTATTATCATTCACAACATTGCACAAAGACTTGTAAGAATTCACATATGAAAACATCGCGAAAGGTGATACTCTCTCTCTCTTCTAAATACTTCTAAATTTATCTCTAGGTACCTGGCTGCTTGTATGCAGTCATGCCATGTTCACTCTGTTTGCGACACTGTAACCTCAATAATAAATAATGTGTTCTATTTTATTACTATAACAAATCGTTTTACCGTGTGATATTAATAATAATACCTACATAACATTATGTTGTTGCACTTAATTGCATTTTTTCTTCCCAGGTTTTGCTTCCGTTTCCGTTAGGCGTTAGCAACGTAACAATGAGCTAAAGTAGAGCTCTAATAAGTTGAATATTTCTTGAGAAAAAAAAATACATTTAAGTTTTGCAATTATACCAATTAGTTGTGACAGTTACGACTTAATCATGTATAGCCTTATTTATAAAGGCAATTCAAAATTTAAGCAATATTTAAATTAATGATTTAAAAAATTGCCATACAGTAATTTAACCAGTGTCTTAAATAGATGTCAAATCAAACTTCCTTCCTTATAAACACTTAGGAATGCTTAGTAACCTATTTAATAAGTTATTATATAACATTGATATTGTTTAATTGACCCATCAGCTGCATTATCATTTTAAAGGGTAAGATCTGTAAACTTCAATCTCAAAATATAGATTTCGGGAATCTAAAATAAATAAGAAAAGTACTTGCGTAGTACTTGATACATCAAGCGTACATCATTGAATATGACTTGACAATGCTTGAATATTAGTACACTACTGTACACTTATTGATATAATTTTATCAATTAAATATGACCTTAATAGGCGGATGGCCGCCGCCTTGGCCCTCTTACCCATTCCGACGTAAAATCTTCCGACTCTTAAGAGGCCGTATACGAAATTTTGCCGATTTCGCTGATTTCCCTGATTTTACACATGAGATTTTGCAGTTAAAATACAACATATCCATAAGTTTTATTGCACAATATGACTGGTCATTTCAATAATAAGCTATTACATTAGCCACATTTTTATTTTTATTACTTTGTTGTGCTTATTAGACCTGAAGACGATGACAGTTTTGTGAATTTTTGCTGTAATGGGTACAGAATGTTACATATTTCTAGATCATTATGAAACCTCAGCGGATTGAAAAAAATGCTGTGTATTGCTGTAAGAATCGCCTATAAAATGTGTGTGTCACATTTTACCACTCTCATACAAAAAACTAGTAAAAAAATATTGAAATTAGTCAATTTTAAGAGAAAATGGGCCAGACATTGCATTTAATTTCGGCCAATTGGAACAGTCATTCATAAAATTTAATAGACATAAATAAACTTCAGTTCATAAACAATCCGTTTTCTGAAAAACATAATCAACTTGTGAATAAAAATTTGGCATTAATAATCTTTTAAAGTAACCTAAAACTCGCATTATAATACTCGACGCAAGCTACGAGTCAGGCAGACCGCGCCAAGCGCTTACAGAGAGTGGACATGTCGCTCTGCGCCACGCGGCGCCCTGGACGTCGCACAAGTTCGTAGCAATGTTAGTTCGATGCTCCCACTACAGAGCGGCGTGACTACAGCGCGCAGCGTGTGCTTGACACTTTGAATAGCTAATAATTTTAAATATTATGTTGTGATGATTTACCATCTTCTTAATACAACAAGTGATAGGGTAGTAAAAATTCCATTGTTAATTGTTGTGTATCTTATGTAGAAAAGTATGTTTACAAGCATTTATAGCTTGCCGTGTTAGTAAGGTTGTTAGTGTTAGGGCCTCTTTCACCACCTTCAAGTAAAGTGACAAGTACGCTAATTGTCGGTTAAAGTCACCCGTAACTTCAATTTCCATTTCACAATGTTCGAGTAGCACTAATCATAATGATAAACTGACCCGTACTCATAGCTTTAACTTGCCAATTAACTTTACTTGGGACATAACTAATCAACACTTTACTTGAAGATGGTAAGCTTGCCGTGTTAGTAAGGTTGTTAGTGTTAGGGCCTCTTTCACCACCTAAAGTGACAAGTACGCTATTGTCGGTTAAAGTCACCCGTAACTTCAATTTCCATTTCACAATGTTCGAGTAGCACTAATCATAATGATAAACTGACCCGTACTCATAGCTTTAACTTGCCAATTAACTTTACTTGGGACATAACTAATCAACACTTTACTTGAAGATGGTAAGCTTGCCGTGTTAGTAAGGTTGTTAGTGTTAGGGCCTCTTTCACCACCTTCAAGTAAAGTGACAAGTACGCTAATTGTCGGTTAAAGTCACCCGTAACTTCAATTTCCATTTCACAATGTTCGAGTAGCACTAATCATAATGATAAACTGACCCGTACTCATAGCTTTAACTTGCCAATTAACTTTACTTGGGTCATAACTAATCAACACTTTACTTGAAGATGGTAAACGAGGCCCTTAGTTAAATATTGCAAGCTAAATTTGAACCACTTTCGAGAGTCTGATTGAGCTGAAGTTTGAAATACACTTTTATTTTAAATGACAATTTAATTATTAGTAACATTTTCGTTAATTCAATATGGCCGCTGCAGCAAAATGGTGGATCACATATTTTTTGCACAATAAGCCACACAATATGGGTATCAAATAAAAGGGATTAATTTGTAGAATAAAGTACATTATAAAAAACTAATCCAAGATGGCCGCTATCCCAAAATGGCGGATAACATTTGTTTGTGCAACCCTATGATAAGGGTATTAAATAGGAGGGCCTAAGTTGTATAATACAAAACAGCAGAAAACTATTCTGTTTATGTAACTCAGTATCATATAATTTATCCTAATTAAACTTAAAAACTACTGTTCCGATTTCTTGACTCCAAAAATAATAATAATTGTACTGACATTATATTATTATCGTAAACACAGATCGTACCTACATATTGATGAGTAGAAAATGTAAGTCTACTATTCTAAATCTAATTGTATAAGAATAAGCAATTATTTTTTCTTTTTAGTGCAATTTCATTTGTTTTGGAATAGTTTTCTTTTGTAGTCGGTTTTTTTTTTGTTAAAATTTTTGTTTATTTTTTGCATTTTAGTAAAATTGATGTATACTAACTTATTTGTTTGAATGTGGGTAAGCATACTAGACGTGCTGCTCATTTAAGACAGCGCCGTTTAAATGGAACAGTTAACAGTTCTACCTCAGATTTCAACCTTACTGTAAGCTGTTAAGGAGTTTCATTGATCATCAAATTCAATTACGACAATTACTAGTCTATAAAAGATTCGATCGAGTATCATTAATTTACTCCTACGAATTGAAGAGTCCCGTTATTTTGTCATGGATCCCTTAGTCGGAACCTAACCAAACTCTTATTAAACTACCCTTGAAGAAAAAAAATCCAATAAAAAAAGCATCATCATAATCGGTTGGCGTGATATTGAGTTATTAGTCCATTTGTAGAGCAGCTACTTAATGCAAATATGGTTTTCGCATGGATACCATTGTCAGAACTTAAAATGGGACCACACGGGAAGTATCAGCTTTGAAATAAAAAAAGAATCATCAAAATCTGTTCATCCAGTCGAAAGTTCTGAGGTAACAAACATAAAAAATATACAGACGAATTGATAACCTCCTCCTTTTTGATTGAAGTCAGTTAAAATAAAAAAAAGTTTCACAGACACACAGGCAAGTTCTTCAAAAACTACCAATTCCGTATTTTTCCTTTTATAATTATAATGACTATTAAAATGGTTTTTCTCAAAACAAAGCAATACCATTTTGTGTATGTTATACTGAAAGTATTTATGTATTTTATGTATTAAGTAGATATGATTTTTTTGCAATATAGATATTTAATGAACTATTCTTTATTTATATTTTCTTCTTCTACCTTCACAATACCATTCTGTTTAATGCACCTTCCACAGCTCGGTTGGCAGTTGGCTGGCAGATAATACCATTAGGCATTTAGTCCGCCCTTTGTGCTTATTTTATAGTGTAATAAAGAATAATTAAATTAAATTAAATGTACAGATTTTGATTATCTACAGATTTATTACAGGTATAGATCATTACTTGTACTACACTAATAAATGCTTAGTTGTGTACTATCAGACTTTTTATTCTAATTGACAAAAAACAACTGAGGAAAAGACACCGAAGAAAGTACAAAGTATCAAAACCGTTTAATCGTCGTACCAGCCTTCGACGATTCCGGACTCACACAAACCCGCGACCAAATGCTCCCGCTTACGCCGTGTGCCTTTCAAATACCTAATCTGGCCCGTTTCGATTTCGTATACGGCCTCTTAACAAGATCGATTTCCTCTAATTTTCATTTCATAAGAAATTACGTGATTCTGCCCATTGTCAATCATTTTAATTGACACCTCTTTTTTTCTCTTGAATATAAAGTTAAGTAGGTACTAATTAATAACATTAAAATATCTATTCTATAATGTACTAAAATTTTGGAGAAAACATATTTTCGCATTGTTTTTGTTTTACAACACTCGTGCACTTTAAATAAACTATAACGAACAAAATGCCCTCATCTTCATCAGATATTATTTAAAAATATACAAAGATAATAAAATGAAAGAAAAAGAGCACATGTGCCTTTTTCAACTTCCCGGCATAACCTACTTACATATTATTATTTTTTTCTTTCAATAATAACATCGCATATACATATATATAATGTTTGCATCACTTTTTTGACAGTTTCGTTGAAACTGGACGAAGTAGTAATAGAAAGAAACAGTAAGTCGCCAGTAATTAGTCAGTCAAGTCAGTCAGATTCAAGTAAAGCGATGGCTATAACGCTTAGAGCATAAAAGTTCCTGACTCACCCTTCAGTAGAGACGGCATAGCGCCTCGCTTCGATAATAATTTTTGTTCCAAATCTGATGCGGGGGAAGAACGCACACATTTTAATTTTGTCACACATTCTCAAATATTCTTTTATCGCTAAAAACGCATACATTTCTAAATATGACAATTTCAATTAACAACGTCATTTTCTATGCACCGTCAATACTGACACCGACACACACAGACACACTAGTTGTATAACTTGAAGCACGAGAAGGCACATTGTGCATGGACGTTGGGACGAGGAGTTAACCCGTGACGGGTGTCATACCTGTCATACCTTGATGCTCTAAGCTACAAACGTGGCCGATGATTTGTTCCGAAGTTTTGGAAGCAAGCTGAAAAAGCATGCTTTCGCGCTGTTATTTTATTTCATAAGTTCATAACACTCGTGCACTAGTACCTAATTATTCTATTTCGGACAAAATGCCATCAACCTTATCCGCAAAATCTGCATATTGCCAGGTACTACATATTGGCAGTTACAGGTAAAATGAAAATTATTGCCATAGGAGCGCATACTTTTCAGAACAATAATATAATCTCTTTATGGTTTCATGGCAAGGACTATTGTTAAAATAACACATTTTGAAGTGAAAACTTCTTTAACGGCGTTGAGCACTTTTTGTGGGATGGGTAAAAACTATGAAACTCGCGCGAGGTCACGTGTGCTGATCGCAAAATTTCGTAAGATAGTAGAGGAGACGAGGAAGATCGACCTTCACCGATCTGATAATTCGATGAGACATATTGTTTACCAAATATAATTTATAAACATATATGCCTATGATAACTTGACTATCGAAAAGTGTTCATAGCTATTTTTAATTTAATTAATTTTAATCAATTTTCTTTCATATCACCTTCACTCTTGTAACAACCGAACGAGTGAATATCTTCACCGGCTCTTAGACCAAGATGGAGGGGTGACAGCTGATGACGGCTCATCTGACGGCTGTCTATACATTTTTTTCTTCAATTATGGCATCGCAAACTCTGAATATTGCCAGCGTCAAGTATAATTTTATCTTAAAATTCGTTTATATCAAGTATTTAAAATATGGACATTGAACAAAGTGCATCTATTAATGAAAAAAGTGACGAAGAAATAGTAAAAGAAAATGAGAGAGTACTTTGTAAAAATACTAGATAGAAATTAATAGGTACTGATAATTCAAGCAATTCGTGCGGAATTATTCCCTAACGATTCCAAGACATCAAAAATGCACAACGTTAATGTTTTCACTTCTGCCGGCACTCCCGGAGTGCAACCCATTTTTTTTTAAATTTATATTTATATTGTTATCTTATTTACACCCTGACATTATGAAACGTTTTAATTGGTGTGTGTTGAAGATTGAAACAAAATATCTCTTTGAAAGTCTCTTCTTCAGTCGCAGGTCTGCTGGAAGAGATTTCTTAAGAAATAAGCAGTACCTTTGTACATATGCAGTTTTTGCATCACGTTTTTGCCAGTTACAGGTAAAGTCGTCAGTAATCAGTCAGTCAGACATTCAAGTAAAGCGATTCCTTCTTTACCTAACGTGACCAATGCAATTTTGTAGGCAAGCTGGAAAAACATATTTAAGCACTGTTTTTTTTATTTCACAACACCCGTGCACTGTAATTAACCTATAACAAACAAAATGCAATCAAATTTATCCGATCTATCTCAAAAATACAGCAAGAATATAAAAATAAAACAAGAGTACAATATGTCTTTTTCGACATCCTACCAATACTCCAACTATTAAAATGATATGATAATATGAAAGTTTATAGTGTTGTACCTACTTGGATGAACCTTAGCGTATAGTGAAGTATCGATAACATATTAATAAAAATATATTGGTTCCATAAACAATGTTCACAAAACAAGACTAATCATGTTATTGCTTTTTATTTTATAATTTATTCATGAAAATTATTGCCATAGGGGCGCATACTTTTCAGAACAATAATATAATCTCTTTATGGTTTCATGGCAAGGACTATTGTTAAAATAACACATTTTTTAATTTATATTTATATTGTTATCTTATTTACACCTTGACATTATGTAACGTTTTAATTGGTGTGTGTTGAAGATTGAAGCAAAATATCTCTTTGAAAGTCTCTTCTTCAGTCGCAGGTCTGCTGGAAGAGATTTCTTAAGAAATAAGCAGTACCTTTGTACATACTTTTCATATTAATTTCTTCTGTATTTATTCTGTGTGTAGATGAATAATAAAATAAATAAATAAATAACATTCATAAATCTATATTTAAATTGTGTGGTCAAAATTTTTATGTTGATCTAATCTCGAATTTAATTTTCATTGAATCTGAATAGGGAAAAAGTAAATCCTACCAAGTAATTACTAAATTTTATTATTATTTGTTAAGGAAAATGATATGGTGTAAGTTTGAATAAAGTTACATCATTCATTATGCCTTAAGTATGTTAGGCGAAAATTTGTTTTTCAACTCATTGCCGCTTTTAGCTTTAAATGTATTAGTGAAAATAAGCCAAAAGATTCAATGGAATGGCTGTTTTATAGATGTAGTCGTAAGCATTAACTTCGCGTTGCTCTGGGTGCACATACGCACGTTACGCTGGCGTCATGTTGCGTCCTATTATACGTGTTTATTTTTAGCAGACTTGTAGACGTTACATGTAACGTTGGAATGCTTCTGTCCATTGATATCGATGCATAACTATAACGTGTATCCGAAACAAAACTAAGTCACGGTTACATGGAGGAAAGTTTTTAAGAGTCCATTTAGAAATGCTGTCATTTCTTTTAAAAGTCTTATAAAAAAGGAAAATATACTGTTAAGTGGTTAATATTATAGAAAATAATTATACACATTAAAAACTCTAGCAATAAAAAAGTTAGTCTCATTTATTTACTAAAATATTAATTTTATTTCAAGTTACTTTATGAAACATTTCATTTTAGAGTGTTAAATTAAAGTTTATTTGTAATAACAATTTTTATATACCTAACATTTTACAAGTAATGATTTTTACTACTAACTTGTAAAATGTTAAACTTACTTAGGTAACATTAAATATACGCTACGAAAAATTTACATACTTAGTTACTTATTCTGGTGTTCATTGCGGTTAAAAACCTTTCTGCTCCAGCTTTAGGTTATTTATAGCACGCAAAATTTTTGTTTTACACGACAGCACATAAATACATTTTAATAATAGCCGTCGCAGAGGTATTTTGTATCGTGGATAATTAAATCAGTCGTAATAGTCAAGATTTTGGCTACATAATTTAAATTATGGTTAAAAACTCACTTTATTCTATTTATTTTCTGGTAATTTTCATGACCTGACTGAAGAGCTAAGAGCGCCGGGGGTTTTACGTTACGGCACGTTCCGCCATTGTTCCGCATCGGACAAGGCCGGCTGATGTAATTTTAGCGCCGATTGCACCAGACGTGGTCAATGACCTTGTCTGCCTTGCAATGTATCGATAACAGAAAGTTAGGATGCACATCACTAGTTAAATGTTTTTTTTATATGTTTACTGGTAACTCGTAGATTTTGTCACATAATATTATATCGCCAGATTTGAACGAAATAGACCAAAATTCGATTCAAATGATTTTATTAAACATACTTACTTGACAATTTTCTTATTACCTATATCTGAGCTTGACAAGGGCAATATGCACAGATCGGGCCATGCCATCATTGAGAGTTTTTTTTTTGTAGAATGATTTGAGTTTTTTTTTTTATAAATAAACCGATCAAAAAGGCAGACGGATGGTGTTAACGTGTTAAGCGATCACCTATGGACACGGGCAACCCCAGGGGAGCCACCCGAGTATTGCCGGCTTTGGAAGAGACCTTTTTTTACAGATGTCTTGAAGAATCCCATGTTACAGTCCACTGGGAAAGCTTCAGCTGGAGCTGCTTGCAAAGCGGACTGTGGTGCCGTTGGAAGTTTAAACTTCGTTTGGTGATATTATCATTGAATGGTAATCTAGCCATCAATTTGAAAAGTTTCTCATAGCACTCACCATAGTAAAGTCGGTAGAACACGCAGAGCGAGCCTATGTCTCTTCACAAGCTAAACGGTTCTAGCTGTCAGTCAATCCTGGGTCGTGGTTGGTTGGGTGGACGATTCAGGCTGCGCGCTTTTCAACGGAGTCAAATGGGTGTAGTTAGTATTATAGTGTTCCTGCCCACAGATGGGAGCAGTACTCCATGTGGGGTCTGACCTGGGCCTTAGGAGGAGTACTGACTCTCCCTTTTGAGGACACCAATCTTTTTGGATGCAAATTTGGCTTTGTACTCCAAATGACTCCGGTACTGCACTTTACTCCTAATGTCAACAAGATACCGACACTTTCACTAAGCTGACGGTGAGCGCGGTACCTGGAACTTGGGCGCTATAACAAATGGGGATTTTTGCGGTAAACGCGAAAACTGTATCTTTGTGAGGTTAAACTCGACAAGGTTAAGTCGACAACATTCCGAGACCCACTCCAGAGAGTTCTTGACTTCGGACACAAGTTTGACTCTGCTGGGCTGGAATGGGCCTGTAATTGGACGGGTCACTGCGGTCACTCTTTTTCGGGATCGGGTGTACTAGCTACCTTCCACGAAGACGGTATTTTACTAGCGGTGTAGGAAAGTGAGAATAAGCCCGTCAATCCGGGATCCAACTCGGGCTAACTGGTCAACTTTTCCGCGAACAGAGTTTTGGCGGGAATTCTGAAGGGATATATTGAGCTTTTGTTTTATTTTCATTTTCTTGGTGTATTTTTGTGTTATTTCGGATAAAGTTGATGGCATTTTGTTCGATATACGTTAATGACAGTGCAAGAGTGTTGTGAAAAAATAACAGTGCGAAATCATGTTTTTCCAGCTTGCCTGCTGAATTCCATCTTACACGTTCTGGTAGAGTAGCCATCGCTTTACTTGAATGATTACTTGACTGATTGGCTGCAACCCTTTTTGCGTCCCGTCCTTGACTGATTACTGACGAATTAATGATTTTTTATCAGGTACTACTTCGTCCACTTCAACAAAAATGGCAAAAAAGTGATGCAAAAATTAAACTTAACGCTGGAAATATGTACAGGCACAGAGTTTGAGATGCTATTATCAAAAGAAAAACAAGACTAATTATGTTCAAAAGAAAAACAGAAAAATCAGAATGATATTTTTAATTAGATACATATGTGTAATGAAAACTTAACAGGACTCAGTTCAGTGTATCTGTCTGTAGTAAATAATGTGAGTACTACAGCTACGCATGAACCAATTACTGAAAGTCTTGAACTGCTGACGTAACTTTGAGAACTGTTACAGCAGACGTTTGAATCGCAATTCATGAGGGTCAAATGAATCTACAATCTGTCTACAGTGAATGGTTAACAGTCACCGCAAAGTAGACAACTCCCATAGAGTTATAAACGTTATTTATAGCATAACAAATAAAAGGTTAACATAATTTGCCTTATAAGTACAAATTATGATGTTGTATAAAAATAAAATAGCTCAATACAATAAAATTTGGTTGCAACCCTTTTTGCGTCCCACTACTGGTCACGGGTCTCTGCCCGTTATTGGAGAGGCCGGAGCTTACTCCACCACGCTGCTCCAATACGGGATGGTGGAGATGCGAGTTAGATGCCAACCCGCTGTCGGATATTTTCAAACCGTCCATAAGGCCTCCGACAAGGTTTAAAGACTGTTATCTATCGACAACAACCGGGACCGACGGCTTAACGTGCCCTCTGAAGCACGGAAACACGCATGACACCTTTCTCACACCCGACCGCCTGTTTTTGGCTTAGTTGCATTGATCGTTTGCGTTCTACGCTAACCGCCGGGCCATGCGCGCTTCAATAAAATTTATATAATTAAAATATGAATTTAAGTACATAATATAATATATATCTTCTATATATATATATAAGAGATTTCCACCCATATATTGACTCATCACGATATCTCTGGAACTATAAGACCTACCGACTTCAAATTTGGTAGGAATATTCCTTTCGCCGAGTAGAGGTCAGCTAAGAACGGATTTTACGAAATTCCACCCGGAAGGGGGGGTTGCGGGGGTGTTAAGTAATGTTTGTATATATGACATCGCAAAACTCAGAAACTATTCGACCGATTATTATGAAAATTGGTATGTACATGTATTTTTTCACGGAGAAGGTTTATATGCTATCCATTATTATTATTATTTAATATTTAAACGCGATACGGAGTTCGCGCTAGTAATGTATATGAATGTTAAAAATGTTCAAATGGAACCCTGTATCAATCAAAATATCTCTTTTTGTGGTAGTGGGATAAAACGACGTTAAATTTATTAACTACACGGCTCAAGAAGTCCAGTTGGTTTGCATTTACATACATGTTGAAAAAGTAGTCTGGTGGTCTCTCATTTCTTGCTAGAGATATTTTATGTACTAAAATAAGGAAAGTACAGAAATACTTTAAATACATGTCCCAAAGCCAAATCTCTAAAACCAAAACAAACGATTTTAAAGTGTCTGTCTATCTGTTTGTGCGTAAGGCGCAGTGTTCGTTGGTACCTATATCGATAGAAGTGTGTGTGTGAAAAAATAGGCTCAGTTTATGAAACTTACAAAAATATGTTATTGCGATCTCACGTTACTATATAAATGCTTAATTAACAGACATTATGTAAGTAAACTCCTTTAATCAATCACCGATCTAAACTGTTTATAAAATAGCTTTCAATAAAATCTTTGATTGCAATAGGTGTAAGTGTAATGGCTGTCCCTTCCACGTTGGGACAAACCGCTACAATTTTTATAAAAGGTGTTCCTTAATATTTATTAAGACGAGGTCTAAGAGTTTCATATCCTATGGAAACGTCTTGATGATTTCGCTGGCCGATAAGTCAACGAAGTGATATGCGGGACGGCCGTGTACCGCTGATAACATCATATCACGCAACAAGAATGACGGTACATATAGCTTATTCTTAGAGCGTTAAAGCTGATTATTTGAATTGTGATTGATTTAGCATATGTGACCTCATAAATGCTGTTGGTCATTCAAACGATGTCGCCTGTCACGTCAATTCATGTTGTTAAGACGCTAAAAGATGCTGATATCTTTCATGTAATCTAGTTCAGAGGTGACACTGTAAATGGTAACGTTACAATTTTACAATCGCTTGTAAAATCTGAAATCCTAAGAGTTAAATCTTTCTTTCTATAAAGGGTATGTTCAACGAGCATTGATGGCCGAGCGGTAGGTAATACCAACGGTCTCCGACTCGGAGATAACGTCGAGTTCAAACACAGAGTACTTTTTATTATATACGGGAAAGTTTAAACCTCCGGCGCGCACCTCTTGTTAAGTGCGCACTTATAGCTGCTCCACGTTGAGGGAAAATATTGTGATTTAATTACTTAATGATGTTTTCCATCACCGTGCAGGCCTCAGAGAATCTGATAATTTCTCGAAGGCATGATGTCCACCATGGCCGCACTTGGCCAGCGTGGTGGACTATGGCCTAAATCCCTCTCACTTCCGAGACCTGTGCCCAGCAGCGAGAGGAGACCTGTGCCCTGCAGTGGGAAATAAAAAGGATGGAAAAAAGTTCTAATCGCAAAGGAATACGCCGAAGTAACTCGAGAGCGGCCAGATTCAACTCGGTGAAAGAGCAGCAGGCGTCGGGACGGACGTAGGTAACGTCCTTCGGGCTTAGTCCGTGTGGCAAGGGATTCAGAATAGGGCTTTGGTATTCCCTGCGCCGAATAAAAGAGGGTTGCTGTCGGCTATAATGGGAGTTGGAAAGGCTAGCAGCCCCTAGAAATTGTATATTGTAATTGTATATTATATTGTATATACTAGCCTTCCGCCTTTTTAAACTATCCTATGTCCTTTCCCAAGGTTCCCTCAATCTGTGTTAAAAATTTCATTAAAATTGGTTCAGTAGTTTAAGTTGGAAAGCGTAGCAGACAGACAGAGTTACTTTCGAATTTGTTTTAGTAGGGAAGTAGTGATTATACTTACTTACTCTTTGGTCGCAAGTGTAGGTGTACATTACTCTAGCAAGAAAGTGTCACCTAAAATGATAAGAGTGGGACGTATGTATAATTAGTGCCCAATCTGCTGTAAATATGCGCCAAATAAAAAAATGTACATGTTGTAAGTTTAATTTAGTTTCTTAGTTTTGAAACGGAAAAAACTCGGTTGTTGCTCCAGCAGAAAAATTCTAAACGAATTGTCGGAGAGCTATAAATTGTACATTCTTAATCCCGAAGCTACAGGGACTACATGTTTTATGCCTACTAAATTCATATATTATTATAGTACATCATTAGACGCGTATTTTTCAGCAGCATTAAACGTTTTGCGTTATATTAAGTATCATAAATAATTTTTGAACCTTGCAGGAGATAATGTGCAAATGTCGTGGGTACTATGAACACATACAAAGACAGAGACACAAACACCCAGAGTGAGAACAGTTTAAAATCATCATTCCTGTTTCGCCGGGAATCGAACCCAGGACCCCTTGATTGGCAGTCCGGCTTGGTAAACATTGCACCACGCGGGTCGTCTATACACACTATAGCCTATACTATTTACAGTTATTGTAAGTAAAAGTTTGCTAACCTTGTAACCCAATAAAATAATGTACCTAGATATCATTACTTAAGGAATTTACCCTGAGCTGAAATTATATCTAATCATCGTTCCTCTACTATTACTCTACAACATCGTCTACTGGAATTTCCACAATCACAATACGGGCGCCAGACGGTATTCAAAATATTCAGACGGAGCGTTAATTGGCTGGGTAAAAAACCTGCACGTAGGTACAGTAAAAGTACTTACCTATAACATCTAAATTACTGACATAAAAATACGTACACATCAAGTGACGACACACAATTTGCTGGATTTTAGCCATTTTCTGAGCGGCTATAACATATCATCCCTTCTTTCAAATATCATTGGTTGGCAGTAACACCACGGGCAGTGAACCCAATGTTTTCCCTTACCGTGTCTGTCAAAACAAAAGGCCACGTTGACCAATACAATTAAAGTTTGTCACAAGCCCGCATTGGGGCAGCTTGGTGGAATAGTATTCAGCCCCCAACACAGTAGACCGGTACTCAATTGTAATATTATTATATACTAGCCTTCCGCCAGCGGCTTCGCCCGCGTGGACCCGTTTTATAGGTTCCCGTGGGATAAAAACAATCCTACATCCTTTCAAGATCCACTCTACCTGTTTTTCAAATTTCATTAAAATTGGTTTAGTAGTTTAATCGGGAAAGCGTACATAAAATACTTATACAGAGTTACTTTCGAATTTATAGTATTAATATGGATATGGATTACCCGGACTATATTACACATAATTGTACTTAAACATACATTCACTAGAACATTTTCCACTCTTTCTAGAAGAAAGTTTTTTTAAAATTGCATATACTTATATTATACTGTTGTAAGTATAACCTGCTCCACTCAATAGACAGTCACCTCTGAGAATCAACGAGGCGTGGCGCAGAAAAGGACAAAACCTATAATAAAAATAAAACAACTGTCAGTCATCATTATCATTTAATGAATTGGTTATTTACAAAACGTCGGTGGACAATATCAACAATAATAGCTTCAACTTGTACATTGCTAAGCTTTGCGCTGTACTCCGTGACAAGCATTATAACCAAATATCCAGCAAAGTCAAACTGACACGCAATTTTTAACGTAGAAAAGTATTAATGTATGAAGATAAGTATAAATATACTTCGCTTTTTCTTTGTAGATAGTCTTGACAAGCAATACATTGCACATTGTCTTATCATTTTATTGTTACTACTTATATATATCATGGTGTTTTATTGGCAATATTTCAAAACAAAAGAGATTTTTTTTATAAATAACTTTTATTTAAAGTTAAATTAATACTTCAATAAAATAGTGTCAATATTGTTACTACAACTACGTTTTTCCTAAGAAATAACGAAGTATACCTACTGTAAATATACTACATTCAAAAGATTAACTTTTGTTAATTAAATGAAAATGACGTGTATAAACAACTTTTGTTGCTTTGAAAATAAGAATACTTTGAGCCAATACTGAATAGAATAAGAATTAAGGATGTTTATAAGAACATTAAAATTATTTTACTAAAGTAAATGAGTGTGGTTAATTTTTTTCATATAGAGTATATTAGCATTGAAACATACATATATCCAGTATTTTCAAAACTTCTTCAAACCATTCACGGCATATACATATGTAAGACAAAATACTTCACAGTTTCATAATAATTTTCATATTATCATAATAATACATTGTATCTCTCGGTCTTCATAATAAAACAGGTTATTCGTCAATAATTCTCTCTATCTTACGATATACTTCTTCCTTAAACATAATAACACTTTTGGTTTTTACATAAAGCTATAACAACAGTAAACTTTACTCAATAACTTTCTGAATATCTTTAATACATTTTATACACAATCAATTTACATCAGATTGTACTAAATATTACAAAGAAATTAATTACATACTTGCATAACACGTACAATATAGGCATAATATAATAAAAAATCTATAAAGTACACATTGTTTAAAAAAGAAATATAGTTTAAAACACTTTTCTCATCTTTATCACATTATACCGTTTTCTATGTCTAAAGCCTAACTTTTACTTTTCGCTTATTAATTAATTATACTACATCCGCTTAAAAGCTAAATTATGCAATTTAAGGACACAAAAATATCTATGACAAAAATATATCATACTCTGCATATATAAGTATATACACCTACAAGATTGGCAAGTATAAAGAGCCATATTAAGGGATATCCTATAACCAGATATCCCACTTTTCATCAAAGATGCACTGAAAAATTGACGGCGTTGCGTTTCTTCACATTTTCCGTAATATCACTAAATTAGTGTCAAATATATATATACATGGAAAGTCATCCTATAGGCAACAATATGGTAATGGTGCGTTTATTTATTTATTAATCAAAACATCTATCTACCTTAATCTTTGTTGGACGTCAGAAACATAGATGCCTGTAGAATGACATATTGTTCATAGCAATGGCACACAGTATCCTAAAAACACTTAATAATAGTGAAAAGTCATGACACTCATGGCGCTCGTAGTTTATAGATGAGTCGTTTTTTAAATTCATAGCATGGGATGATCTTTAGGAAAATCTTAAGCGCCGTATTCAAATGAATGTACTCGCGTAATAATAATTATAATATTTATCACACAGATGTTGGTCTGTCATGTTCAGATTTTTGTAAGAAATAATTGAAAAAAAAACTTACATTTGCGCTCCTAAGCATAAATAGGTATTTTAATAATTCCATTACATTTGCATCTACTACTGTAGGCTCTCCACCAACCCGCATTGGAGCAGCATGGTGGAGTAAGCTCCAGGCCTTCCCAATAACGGGGACAAACCCATGCCCAGCAGTGGGACGCAAAAAGGGTTACACAGTTAGGTACAGGTTGTAATAAATAGCAACCTAATACAGAGTATCAATATTAGAAAAGAGTTAAGCAAATAAAATCTTGAAAGGCAAAAGAAATAAAGGCACAAAAAAAGATATTATGATGACATAATAAAGTAGTAAGTTTTAGTAGTAGTATCTAACTATTAATACTATTATGTACTTACTTCTCGTAACGTATGTATATATATTTCAGATGCACATAACTAACCAAAAACACAATATAATAATGTTCACATGTTTTAAAAGAAATGGTATATATATCTACAGCATAAGTTTCAAATATCTAATTTTATATTAAATATTCACATTATTATCGCAATCGTTGCTATCAAATCGAAAGATAAGTCACAGAATAGCTCATTTATACATTCAAACCAGAGAAGTGATAAGGGCATAGTAAAAGTTAAATGTTTTACGATATTATGGATTGCATAACAGTGTTTATTTACATTAGTTGTGCATTAGTGTACCATAAGCAATTTTAACAGGCCGATTTTTTAAATTGTTCATTACACTTATTGTCAATTTACAAAATTTTAAACACGTCTGCTCAGCTGAAGTAATTTTATTAACAAAAAATAATAAGTATTTTAACTATGACCTAAATGTATTACTTTATTGCTACCAATGAGTAAATTGTCACTTAAAACCAATATTATCGACACCTAATCTTCCAGACTTTCTTAATACTCTGTGTCGCCGTGTTACGTTTGTACAGCGATAACGAATCAGTCTAATCTTAAACGACGTCATTCATAGCCATTAGGTTTGTTATGTATGGCATCCAAACTTCATCTGAGCCCTTAGTGTAAGTTTGTAAACGCGCAAACCAGGGCCGGATTTAGGGGAGGGCAATCGGGGCTACAGCCCCGGGGTCTCCACAAACTAGGGGCCCCCACAATAGAGACTTCGGAAAAAAGAACAAATTCAGACCATTACACACTAGTAAACAACTTATCCTTTCAGATTTTTTCGCGCTTTACAGTATTTTGTACAAACATGATTACATTAAATATTACTTAACAGAAATCATCGATCTATATTTGTTCACTTCAATCAGGCAATCAGTAAAATATCACTGATTGAAAAAAAATGACGATAATATTTGGAAAATAGTTTGGGGCCAAGGGGGCCTCCACACCTTTGTTGCCCCGAGGCCTTCAGACCTCTAAATCCGGCCCTGGCGCAAACGTTACTACTGCGTCCGAGTTAGAATTGGACAGATAGATCTTAACCTGAAAGGAATAAGGTCGATAGTTAAATTCTTATCGCAAACGCGATAGTAACGTATTCGCGTGTGCAGACTTACACTAAGGCCTCTAGAGAGAGCACCGCAGCATTTCATGGCACATCAGAAGAAAGAGCTTTTTCTGATCTAACATCTTAATACACACATACATATGTATTTACAAAGTACCACATGTAAGTATAAGCAGTCAATTCCATGATTCTTTTAAGTATACTTATCAATTGTTCCATTTAATAACTATAATATAAAGAATGTAGTTTTTAACATTCTTCCCTTTATCAATACTCATAAAGTTTAAGTTAAGTGAGTAGACCTAGAATATAATTATAGTGCCTCAATTTTTTAATTTTTGTTAATTAAATTGAAAAATTCTAGCATTTACTACTCAGTAAGTACTATTATTTAAGTTTTATATTACAAAATCTGGTTATCGTACGCGTTTTTGGAGAATTATTTCATATTTTCGTACTCGTAAATGCGATTTGTAGCATCCATATGAATAATAATTGTTTTAAGTATCTGTAACTATCACAACTGATTGAATAGTTTTGCTATCTTTAAATAACTAAGTACAACAATCGCAGAACCTAACATTTGTCATTATTAAGCCATTCTTAAATATCCCTTTTCTAGACTTTATACAATTTGCCAAATTTTTACATCAGTATAATAGTAGCTGCTGCATATATGTAAGTATACATTTGTGTTAGTAGCAACAAAAGCATTTTGGTTTGTATTACAATATTTTTAACGCACAAACAAATTACGACCAGGAAAACCAGCTATCTCTAATGTTAAAATTAATTTTAATAACTAAGAAATATCCTTATGTTCACACAATTAACTAACTATAGTATGAAAACTACTATACAGTAGTTTAAATTGATGTAATTAATATATGTGCTCTGGTTCCACTTTGGATATATGTTTTTATAATCATTACCTTTATTAACATTTTATGTAACATTAAGAAACGATTCAGAATCACGGTCAGTAAAAATGAGATCGCAAAGTGTTTAGTGATACCGACAGGGATCTGTGAAACATTTCTCAATGGGAAAAAAATTTTTTTAGTTTTATATTATATTTTATTTTACACTCCAAATCAAAATTAATTTGCATCTCTGTAAAATGACCAGAGACAGCCTTCAGGCAAACATTGTTTTTTTTTCTTCAATTATGGCATCGCAAACTCTGCATATTGCCAGCGTCAAGTATAAATTTTGCATCACGTTTTTGGCAGTTTCGGTGAAACTGGACGAGTAATAATAGGTAAAGTCGGTAAGTCGTTAGTAATAAGTCAGTCAAGTCAGTCAGACATTCAAGTAAAGCGATGGCTTCTTTACAAGAACGTGACCAATGGAATTTTGGAGGCAAGCCGAAAAACATATTTTCGCACTGTTATGTTAATTCACAACACTTGTGCACTTTAATTAACCTATATCGAACAAAATGCCATCAAATTTATCCGGTATAACTCAAAAATACACCAAGAAAGTAAAAATAAAACAAGAGCACAATATGTCTTTTTCGACTTCCCGCCAAAACTCCCAAACATTGTTGCTTGTAACTCAGAATTACATACATTTTCGCTGTTATATTTTAGAAGTGTCTGTCTGAGATGGCAATGATGTCATAATTTATGCACGATATGAATATTTATTTTCTTTTAATTTCTTTTTAAACGATTTTTCATACATATTCTTTATTGAATATTAATCAGACTGAAGCAACAATTTGCAAAGTCTAAAAATATTTTTGAATTTTATATGATTTACAAGAATATTGTTTATTTTTTACTAGTGATTAGGCCTGGCTTCGCTCAGGTGATTTGACTTTAAATGATTATTCCAATTTATCCCACTGGAACGTTTTCCGAAATAAAAGTAGCCAGACTATAATCTATCTCTGTGCCAAATTTCATGGCGATCTCTTCAGCCGTTCTTGCGTGATTGAATTACAAAAAAACCATCCAAACATACAAACTTTCGCATTTATAATATTAAGAGTGAGTACCGAGTGTTTCCGAAGGCCGGGAAGGCTGCTCGTTAACAGCGCGTGTTGGCTGAGGTCGCTGGTGTAATGGCTCGCGGCACGTTGCGGGCACGCTCGGGCACGCTGCGGGCACGCTCGCGCACGCTCGGGCACGTCGCGCGCACGCTCACAGCACGCTCTCGCGCTGCTCCAGCTCGGCGGGCGAGGGCGGGTCGGAGGGCGAGGCGGCGGTGCGCGTGATGGCGGGCGCGCGCGAGGCCAGCGCCGCGCCCATGGTGATGGGCGTGTCGTCCGGGTCCTCCTCCTCGCCCTCCTCCAGGTCCTCGTCGATCGGCGTCAGCACGTCCAGCGGCTGCACCACCTGCTCCTGTTTCCTGTAACACACATGTTTTATGAGAGCAGCGATGGCCGAGCGGTGAGGACGGCGGACTTCGGCCCGGATTTACCGGATTAAATCCCTGGTATGCACCTCTGACAAAAAGAAATCTGTAATGTGCGCGTTTTATCCCTGCTCCACGGTTATGAAAAACATTGTGATATTTACTTGTTAACGATATTTTCCATAGCCGTGCATGCCTGAGAGAAAATCATAATTTCTCGTAGGTATGATGTCCACCAATCCACACTTGACCAGCGTGCTACTATTGCTTAAATCCCTCTCACTTGTGCCCAGCATATGATGGGACATAAAAAAGTTGAAAAAAAAGAGTTATGTCGCATCCTGAACCTCTTTTTTATTTGAATGGAGTAGCAGATGAGCATGCATTGTCGCTGCAGCTCATGTACATCTACACATAAACTCAAACAAGCACAGGCAAGTTTTATCAGAGGTAGTATGCAGTTTCGCTGCTACTCCGGAGGCTTATAGCCGTCACATGCAAGTCTGACCGAAAACTGCACCTTTCCACTGAAACACAATGAAATTGATTCACGGCAGAAGTGAGCGCAGCGGTACTTCACCGGGCTAACCCTAAAAGTTCTACCATCTCTGACTGTATAAACAATAAAAAAACGAAGCAATTTATAGCCAAGGTTGGGCCATATAATCCCTGCGGGCGATTATTGCTCGCGTGCGCTTCTGTCGTAGTGGTAGTGCGTATTCATCACTTGCTAAGAACAGTTGAAAACATTGAATTTAAATTAGAACTTGTTTAACGCAGTGTTAATGAGGTTAATCCGTCCAAGGGTGTTATGTACATTGGTATCTGTATGCGTTACCTAAAACGTTGTATGTATATCAATGATATATATTTTAGTGCCTTTAGATACCAGCAGATTATTACTATAGGCCTACTGGTAAATTTTTACAAAAGACCAAACTATGTTCTAAAGAAGATTGCACCTGAGAGATCATACTGAGACAGACGTCACACTTTTGTTTTACTTGCATTTTCTTGTTTTTTTTTAATAATGTCTGATGAAGCTAAGGACATTTTGTTCAATATAGATTAATTACTGGACCCAAGTATTGTAGAGTAGGATAAGTACAGAAACACGTTCTTTCGGAATTGTTTCTTCAACTCCATCGACATGTTTTGGTAACGTAGCCAACGCTATATAAAGATACTAGATGTTCTCCGCAGTTTAACCCGCTTTATAGCGTGGTGTTTTATAGGCCCATATATAAAACCTTCCTCGACTACGATTTCGACTATTATTGTTCGCCATTACGACGAAACAGTATAATTGGGTTCAAAAGTTTTTACTTTGACACTGGCAACTTCGAAATCGATAGTGGTAAAAAAACTAAAACATACCTGCGGAACATGGGCGCGGCGAAGGAGGTGAGCGTGGAGGCGAGGAAGAAGGCGGCGGCCATGTAGAAGGAGGCGTCGTAGTTCTTGGTGGCGTCGTACACCGCGCCCGCCAGCGGCGACCCCACGATGGCGGCCGCGCCGCGGAACAGGATCAGCAGCCCGAACGCGTTCGTCAGCTTGTCCAGCCCCAGCAGGTCCACCAGGATGATGGATGTTAGCGAGATGTAGCCCGCTGCCAATCGAATTCGTACGTCACTTTGTGGCCAAAAGTGGCGATGGCAAGTTTTGAGAGCAGTCACGTGTACGTGCACAGAGAAAACAAGTAGGTGCGCGCGTTCGGAACTCCGTGTGTACGTGCATTAGATCGTACATGCTTTAGGAACGTTGAAATGATAAAAACATAGTTTATTCTCCTGCGAATCTAGAACGTTGAGTCTGCCTGAGAGTTATTTTGCTACTTAGCAGTATGTGAAATTTGCAAAAAAGAAAGGTTTTAGGCAACTTGATTTTTTTAAATATAACATATTATTATTTAAAAACTTTTAGGATTAATATCATTAAAAAAAAAATGCCAGACCATATGGAGGTTATGGTTATAAAGTATAGACTCTTCCAAAGTTTTGAGGGATCTTCGGTTTATCCGAAATTTTTGCTATCTGAATATCTGAACCGGCCCCCGTCCATTTCGGGAGTTTATGTAAAATTCATAGAATTAAAACGGCAGTTCAATATTTGAGTTATGGTAGGTAAAAAAATATAAAAAAGGCTTGTTTGAAAACTAGTTTAGCAATAAAAACTGAGCAGTAAACTAAATAAAAATGAATCATAAAATAAGTCAAACGGGCAGTTCAATAAATACTGAGCAGTGGAATAGTTGAACTGGGCGGTTAGGCGCGTACAGTTAACAAATCGTAATTGGTTAGTAATAAATTTTACTTTAAGCAGTTCTATAAAAGATGGGGCTGGCTCCGTGCTAACTACCCCCCTGTATCATCCCCACCCCGCGAAAACCCATGGTTATGGAGATATCCAGATTAGAATAGCGTATACATATTAACTGATTCATTAAACAAAGAGTTAAAATACAGTTGTCGCAACGGAACTTTGACTCTCTGATGTTACATGCAAAAAGCTGCGCAGAACCAAAATTGTTCTAAACCGTTTAAAATATTTCTTCACACAACAGTACAAGCGTCGTTACTTGCAGCTAACTTCAGAGCGACAAAGATACACTGTACATTAAAGTAAAATAAATGATACTCACATATAGCAATACCAAACGCAATTGCAACCGCTACGTAGGCTTCGTACGTGTAGCAGAAGGGCATCACACCAACTGATACCTAAAAATACAATTGGAAAACGTAAAAATTAGTTGTTTAAAATATGCTTATTTATCTGAATGTGTCAATTTTATGAGAGAATTGAGATGGTTGAAAAGTTGAACTATTACAGGCAATCAAGACATGTTTCAGTAATTTTTCTGTACCCGTCTTAGAGCATCAAGGTATGACAGGTATGACACCCGTTAGAGGAGTGGCCTTAACGGGTGAACCCCTCATCCCAACGTCCACGCACAATGTGCCTTCTAGTTATACAACTAGTGTGTCTGTGTGTGTCGGTGCATATAAAATGACGATGTTAATTGAAATTGACATATTTAGAAATGTCTGTAGCGATGAAATCGTCTGTAGCGATGAAATAATATTTGTGAATGTGTAACAAAATTAAAATTTTGCGTTCTTACCCCGCACCAGATTTGGCACAAAAATTATGTATCGAAGCGAGGCGCTATGCCGTCTCTACTGAAGGGTGAGTCAGTAACTTTGATACTCTAAGGTACCCGTAAACCGCCGTGTCCGAATGTGCGAACATCGACTGATTTCAGTCTGCTTACGGAACATACGAATACGAGATTTGTTTATTACCAAACCTCTTAATAATTATTATTATTATTGGTATAACTTATAAATAAATTATTATAGCATATCCTTACCGTGGCTAAGGCAAGGCACACATTATTGAGCAATAAGGAGTCCATCCAGGGAAAGTCGGCCACCCACCCGCAGATAATACGGCCGAAGGTGTTCGTTATGCCGATTATAGATAACAAAAATGACGCATTTCCAGATGCATTTTCCTGTAATCAAACATAAAACGATTTTTAAAAATCTCTCCATCATCATAAGAATAATATAAGAAAATGTAATCCATACGAATCCCATTACATAGTAAAGATTACGGTTTACGGTTTAAAAATTGGACTTCCAAACCAGACGGTGGCTCGATATCAAATTTGGACCCAGAACGAATACAAAAATTAAGAATTTTGTTTGACGTTTTTTTTAAATGTGTAGCAAAAGGGAAATCTCCCGCTTCTGGCTGATCGGTCGTGCTTGGGAAGTAGCAGTGCTCCGACTGTCTCGTCTCGGAGCTTACATAATATGGTAGGATATTCAAAAACTTCGAAAGCGTGATTACGAAGACTCGTGGCGCCATCTCTTGACGAATTGCGAAAGGTCACCAGTGTTTAAAAACGCCAATAAGCCAGCATCGATATAGGAGACAACTACTCACGCCAAGGTTGAGGCGAGCGGCGTCCACGATGTACACGAAGGGCACGTAGAGGCCGGCCATGCCGAACACGTTGGACACGCCGATGAGCATGAAGGCGGGGTCCCGCAGCAGGCTCACGTCCAGCATCGACGACAACGCCGACTTGAACGACTGCGGCAGCGACAGGCACGGACACAGGTCGTATTCTGTAAACAATCACATTACAGTCATTTAACGACCCGGATAATTGCGCCATCCAGCGTGCATAGGCATGCGCAACGGTTTTTTAAATATATTGTGTTGTCAGTGATGACTTATTGCGTTGAGACGTGGTCTTTTGCAGTTAGCCTTTTACACTGGCTCAAGGTCGTTCAGCGAGCGATGGAGAGGGCTTGGTATTTCTCTACGCAACAGAATACGTAACGATTAAATCCGTAGACCAACTAGTGTTACTGACAAAGTTCTCAAAATTTACAAGCTAAAGTGGCAATAGGCAGGTCATACAGTAAGGAGGACCGACGACCGATGGGGAAGAAAGGTCCTCGAATGGCAACCACTGGATTCAGAGGGCCAGGACCTGACGGAGAAGTCCCTGTAGCTTCGGGATTAAGAATAGAGCTACGGTATCCCCTGCCTGATCGTAAGAGGCGACTAAAAGGGGGCTTACGGGGATGCGGACGGTGAGAGTGGGAGCTTGACCCGTCCAGCCAGCAGCCCCGGGAGGGACGGCGGTGTATGCGTGGCCGCATGCCGCCGTAAACACCTGAAGGTGCAGGAGAGCACATCTGCTCTCCCGAAGATGGGCCCGTTATGGGGCGCCGCGCGTGGAGGACACCGGTGCGTTCCTATGGAGATCCCGGAGTCCTCACAAACGCAGAGGCAGGCCACCGAGGGGGTTTTAGTGCGGTCAAACCTTTTGAAGGTTTCCCCCCGATACCAAAAAAAAAAAAAGGACCTGACGGAGAGGCGAATGTTAGGCCTACATCCAACAGTGGAAATCTAAAGGCTAATGGGTGGATCGATGGAAGTAAAACTCTCTTACGCTCTTGTCTCTCCAGATCGCCAGTCTGTCTGCTCTGCGGCAAGCTGAGCACGGAGTTCCGGTAGCCCTGCAGCGACTTCTGGCTCTGGTACTGCGGCAGGTTGAGCACGGAGCCCGAGTAGAAGATGTCCTTGCGCGACATGGGCCGCACCATGCGCGGACCCTCGCGCCCCGCTGACACTGACAGCTTCGAGTTGTACATCATTGACTCTGTGTCTCCCTGTGCGTGGAAATTTATATCGTGTAAGAGCGGTTTCAGACTAGCGTAATTACGGCGCGTAAATTTGTTTTTTGAAGTGCGTGGACGCGCAAAACGTCGAAATTTTACATTTTCATGTGCAAAAATAGCGTATGTGTACGCGCGTGTTCCGAAACGACCGTATAAGCGCCGAAAAATACGCTAGTTTAAAACCGCACCAACTAATTAAAAAAGTTTAATGGTAAATAAATTATAATTAATTTTAGTAACATTTAGTAAATATGGTTGAAGTAGACCTTTTTGTTTTGCTACTTTGAAAACTGTAACACCTTTGCTATAGTGTTGTAGTACACTAAACAATAAGTCTAACCGTGACCATTCAGTTACAGAAACAAATAGTTCTTTTAAAATTTGCAACGCTCTGGTTGGATATGGTACGGTTATTAAAACCAAATTATGCTTTTGAAATTTTAATATTGAAGAAATTCATAACCAAATATGACAGCTTGACAAACATTTTTTTAAATTACCTACGAATGAAAATTTAAACATAATATCTGTTAATCAATATAATTACAAATAACTTACATCTCCAGCATTTCTATATTGACTACTCATGGAAGTTTTGGACGTGGCTTTAATGGCAGCCAAGGACGGTTTAAATCTGAAAAATACAAAGAAATCTAATTAATTTAGAAACTTTATATAAATATATATTATATTTTTATATTATATAAACTGACCCAGTTTTGATATGATTTGTCACGTTTAATTCATTGATTATCTATTTTACTTCGTAGGTACCTTACTGGCTGAAACCTAGTACATTTGGAACCCTAATACATTTCTATTTTATTTTAACGCACATACTAATATAGTTAATGCGCATGTTTTAGTACTATGAACTGGCGTTACTGGCCAGCTTTATTGTTACTCTGAATATCGACTATCGACTTCCTGCAGTAAGGGATTGAATATTGACTCACGCGGCAGCCGCGCACTTATGGGTACTGTACCACCGCGCGAGGCATCATCGAATTTGTTTCGGTTTTTGATAGCGCGGCAAAGGAAGTTGAAATCTTTCAACGAGAGTTACTAACATTACGAGAGTCACGAGCTTAGCTACAACAAAAATGAGTGCTACAAATACGCGCTGAGTACGTATGGCGATTGCGGTGCGAACTGCTCGTACTAACCGCCGCGTCCGTGTGAGTAAAACTTTTTTTTCTCAATTATGGCATCGGAAACTCTGTGCATACTGCCAGCGTCAAGTATAATTTTTGCATCAATTTATTGCCAGTTTCAATGAAACTGGACGAAGTAATAACAAAGTCAGTAAGTATGTCGTCAGTAATCAGTCAGTCTAGTCAGTCCAACATTCAAGTAAAGCGATGACTACTTTACTAGAACGTGTCCGATGGAATTTTGGCTGAAAAAACATATTTTAGCACTGTTATACTATTTCACAAACACTCGTGCACTATAATTAACCTATATCAAACAAAATGCCATCAACTTTATCCGATATAACTCAAAAATACACAAAGAAAATGAAAATAAAACAAGAGCACAATATGTCTTTTTCGACTTCCCGCCAAAACTCCCGAGTAAAACTTTAAGACCTTGAATCAAAATATCCGACCTGTCACCGGTGCTCTGCTTGCGCTGGCGGTCGAAGAAGGGCACGGAGCCGTTCTTGGGCAGCGCGCCACCGCCGGAGCTGAAGGCGGGCGACGACACATTGCGCGCGATCGCCGACGCCGGCGCCGGGCCCGAGTGCAGGTGGGCGCCCGTCGTGCCGTTCTCGCCCTGGAACACCAGTCGAATAATACTAATTTAGAATATAAAATGTATATATATATATATATATATTAATTTATTAATAGTTTAAAACCTCCACCAACCCGCATTGGAGCAGCGTGGTGGAGTAAACTCCAGGCTCCGTGGGGGGAGACCCGTGCCCAACAGTGGGACGCAAAAAGGGTTGCAGCCAATAATTTAAATAACACGCTTTTATTTGCTGCACTAAAAATATAAAACCATAGAACGTATTTGTCTCTAAAGTCAATAAACAGAATATGTTAAGCCAAATCTAACGAGCCCAAACTCGACGTGTTTACTAGTCGGCAGTCCAAGGTTCCATCAGCCACCTTACAGTGCCATCATCAGACCAGCTCGATGGTACCATATTGTATTGGCATCTGATCTACGTATAATTGCAGAAATTTCATGATGATACAAGAATTAAGATTGTCTGTAATTTAGATCTTTAGATTGTATTACATATTTAGTTAAAAACCTATAAAATGGGTGTTAAAATTAAATAATTCTTAACACCTATATCCGGACAATACCGGGAATGGGAATCGAACCTAAGACCCTAGAATAAATTGATTGAACTATATTTTGTAGCTGTTTCGGGGCTACGGGCGACTAGTGTGGGAGCGCGTATCGTCCAACTAGCGGACCCGAAATAAACAGCGGTAGGTATGTACGTGGCTGCGTTCTGTCCTCTGCGCCTCAAATGAAATTGTAGATGGACCATCTTGCTCTCCCATGATGGACCCGTTTTAGAGCGCCACACCACTGCACACCACAAGCACTGACGGCCTTCAAAGTGATTTTAGTGACGATTCAAATCAACAAAATATTAATAATCCAATCCATTATAATTAAAAAATCAATAAAACATCCGTTTATGCCGCTACCCTAGTTTAACAGTAAATTACCTTTTTCAGTTCACCATTATCATCGGCGACTTTAGCCTCAGTAATAGTAGGAAGCGTGGGGACCGGGGGTACACCGGTCATGTTGGGGATAGTAGGAACTCTGGCGAGTGCTTCCAAGTTTAACGAAGAATGCACTCCGGGATCTATATTTAATGGCGCCTGGAACAAACAAACGAACAGTAAGTATCAGGTCTTAATAATGTTTTGTAATTGTAGTAGTTTCAAAGTTCTTCATCAATGTCAAAAAAATACTTTACAAAACAAAGTCGACCAGGCTTTGCTTCGAAATATAATGCGATTATTACATAATTATTCATAGAAGTTTGTATACTACTATTACAATGTTAACAGCGTTTGGCATTTTGTGGTTATTCATAATAATTCTCGCAATCATAATAATATATTTTATACATGATTTTGTTAACAAATAAAACTTGAACTACATAATTGCTTGACTTAAAATGTATAGGGTTTTTGTTATTCTCAACAGTAAATAAATTTATAAGATGTTGCAGTGCAACTAAGTTATTAAACTGCTTAATTTGCTCGATAATTTGTTAGTTATCGTGTCTATGCGTTCCATAGACAGTTCGACAAGCGTTATTTACAAAATAATATAAAAAATGTAACATTGAACACAAAAACAAAAGTGAAAGATGTTACTGCAGACAATAGTTAAGTACAAATGAAGCACTGTTTAGTATAAACCACAATAGACTTTTATTTGTCGTCGAAAGGTGGCGCGCAGTCACATATTCATATTACGACGGCCGGCCATTCACGCTTAACGTACGTGTGTTTTACTACATAAAGTACAATTCACAGACAATTTAAACACTCGCATGTGTAAATATGTTGACATCGACATTTCTCTATGTATTTGTTTCCTGCACCATCTCGGGTCGTAATCACTCAATGCAATGAGACACTGATTCCAGATATGTCTAAAATTAGGCTCAAACGAACCAAAGCCAAAGCTCGGCATTAAAGCGTCTACCGAAGGTAAGTCTGAAAGTCGGAATAATCAGTTTATAAAACTAAGATCTTCTCCATATCGGCATAATAAAACAATCACTGTGAAATGGTTTTGAAACACCAGGGTTTTCGAAGACTCCTGCTAGATTATGGATATTTTGAACCACTCGGAGACGAATTATTAGGAGCTTAAATTAAAACCTATTTAGTTTGTTTTTTTAAGTCTTATTAATCGAAGAATAGGTGACAAGTAACACAAAAAGAGCCCCATGATAAACCCCCATTTGTGATAAAAAAATCTCTCCAATTATTCACAAAAAAAATACTTAACACTTTCTGTCATAATAATATCCGATATATTTCCTGCAGACGAAAAAATCTTAGCAACAAAACCGGACGGTTAAGATTCCATAAACACTTAATTATCGACGCTATCAAGAAACATAAAAGATTATTAGGGTAGATATCATGAGCGTAAGATGATCATTATACGACAAACCATGAAGACTTAATGAAGAAAAATATCACAACATACGCCTGATGTATATTCCCAGGTTGTTAGTGTACAAGATACGCTGAATACCTATAAACTGTCCTGAGGCGACTTCTCCAGACATTTGCATTACAAATTATTCACAATTTCTCTCCATAATTTTATATCTAATTAATGAATACACACAATAGAGGCTCAATACGATGTTAAGACAACCAAATAGTAAAATTGTATTATACTATATAATGTTACAAGCGAGTTAATTTAAAGCTTAAAATAGCAGCAGCATCCTAGCGTATATTCAATAACCCACTTTAAATAGGAAAAGCTGTTTCCAGTATAAAATACATTATCAAATATTAGTCAAAGCAGAATAGCCCCAAATCGCTTTTATATGACGAGCTATCAATCAAAAGCAATGACATTTGTTGGTCGGCACGGCAGTATATAGTTGCCGCGAAAATCATTGTAAGCTACTATGATCCTTACTTTTTTAAATATATGTATACCCGTATAACTTCAATATAGTCAATAATACACCATCCCTTTATACCACTAACCCGTTTGTTCGCTAAAGCCAAGTGTTAGACGCCCTCTACCCCGATGCAACGAGTTAGCAACCATCAAAAACTGTCATATAAAAACCCATCAATGTTCAAAGCTAGGATAATTCTAATAAAATAAAGCTCTAATCCAATATAAAACGAAGCTCTATCCCAAAGCTAACCCTTAAGCTGTAACTAATAATAAAATGAATAAAAATCAACGAAAAAGGTGGCAAGTTATCAAAGTGGAGGCAAATACAATCGACCACCTTCAATCGTTTCTCCATAGTACCGTCTGGTAGTTGCACGACGAAGTACGAGCCGCCGATGGAGCCCCGTTCCATCTGCAGTCGCTTCTCTTCCGCCATTCGCTGCAATAGGGGCTTCTCGCCCGATGACTGTAACAAGTAAGATGAAGCGTTAAACATAAATCAAACATTAAAATTCCACGAAAATCATTACCCAAAATTCTCGGTCGATTCGTACAAGTCGAGCTAGATTCACAGTATGAAGGACCAGTTTCCTAAAAATCGAAATATTGCCTGAAAAATTAAAAATATAAACGTACTATAAATTAAATTGTAAAGTAAAAAGCATAAAAACATTATAGGCGTTCCAAAAAACATAGTAAATATGTCCTCAAAATCGTGTCAGCGCCATCAGTGTTAAAAGCGATGCGCAAAATCTTTTTTCTTCCTCCTACTTAACCAGCTTGAAATTTTTCTTCTATTTATTTATCGAAAATAAATTTTATAATATATTGGCCTGCCATATTAGGCTTTGTTAATATTGTAATCATTATAACAAGACGACCGCGCGTAGACCCTTTTTATACAGGAAAAAGCAAAATATTTTCTCATTAAAGTAAGAGTATTATGTTACGCTAACAAAACCTCATTTTTTCTAATTGTTTATTGTCACTCCTATAAAACTGTTTTTCATTGTCTCATTAAATAACCAACGTACGGTCCTCAAATAAAACAATTGACAGTCGTCAAATTGACCAAGTGTTAAATAGGTCATCGTCCAATGGCAAATTCCATTTGCAGCCTTCCTACGAATAGAGAGCAATTTATTCTAATTTGACAAAAAGGTGAACGGCCAAAATAGTATTTGTTTTCCTCAGGATTTCATTACACTTGCCGATAATTCGAAGGACACTCGTCGAGACGATTAAACTAAGGTTGAGGAAACGGATACAGGAAATGGCATCTTTGTTAGAAGAATGAAACCTAAGTAGAGTGAAAAATGTACAGCGAGTCCACCCCAAAAAATTTCGGACCGAAAACCCTGGCTGGTAAATGTCATAAAATTGTCATAGGTTCGGTTCATTTTGAAAAATTTAATAAAATTGATTTTGTTGCAGCAATTACACTGATAGGCAAAAAAAGACATAGTATTCGTTTCACCGGTCCAGTCCAGTCTTAAGGCATAAACGTCAACCGTCAGCTTGTATCAGCCTTTTCACAACTTACGCTTCACTAAGCATTATGGGCAAGGCTCAAATAACATGTGAAGCAAAAATAAATAAATTATGTTTTATTTGTCCAATAAATGTTTTGAAAAAATTTGAATAGAATTTTTTTTCGTAATAATGAAAAGTTATTTTTCTTTTTCTAGATATTTTTGTCAAATCTGTAAAAAAATTGCTCAGTATTTTAATGTGAAAAAAGCACGAAAAGAATATGAATTTGTAGGTTAACTTCATTTTTTTTTATTGGCATGCTTTTTCGACACATTTAGAATACTCTGCTGGGCACAGGTCACGGAGATTTTGGATTTGGTTTTGATCATAGTCCACCACGTTAGTTTAGTTCCGATTTACATGTTGCCTTTTAGTAATTTCGTGATTCTGTCAGGCATGCATGGAGGTAGAAAACATCATAGGATAAATAAATAGCTCAACACAATTTTTTTGTCATAGGGGCACGTCGCGTTAGAGAACGGTTTCTTAACCACTAGTCTATCACTGCTGCATTGTTATACTTTACCAAGTTGTATTCTAAATTATAAACAAAATTCAGGTACTTAAATAAGTATAAATGTTAAATGCTCGACCCTCGCCGCAGTGTACCGTAAATAAAATGCCATCAAACAGATCAACTAAAATATTATGTATTCGTGTTCCTATGCAACCTTATTTGCAGGGATATGAAAGAATTCCCACCCATTCTTCATGATAAACGACGAGATCATGATTAAGGGTTAACATATAATTTCCTGCGAATCAACACCTACATTATTCTACTTGTAACCTTATACATAGAATTGCTATTATTTATTTATTTGTATTATTCATTATTATACGAGTACAATGAGCTAGAACAAAGAGCGGTTACATCTTATCGCGTATTTTACTGTACGGCGGTAATAAGCGCATCTAACTCAGCGCGCATGCATACATAGAACCAACTGACACTCTTATGTACCAAAGTGCTTAATTTTAGTTTTAATCTCACACGCTTTAGATAACAACATCATTATTAATTTAATTTACAGCAAATCTCTCCTATCTATCAATCTCTATTTTATTTTATCTTGGTAATATTTGCATACCTCATGAAGGTAAATATGGCTTACTAAATAAGTATTGCTTTTTGTATAGGCTTTTGTAAACACCCATATATTTGCAAATAAAAATCTTCGTCTTTGTCTTTGTCTACTTTATCACTGTAATGTCACTGAAATGAAAACAAATATTATTGCTTATTATGTAAGTAATGGACTATTTAATTATGTATCTATAGAGACGGCAAACAATCTCAACTTTATTTAGTTTTCCTTCTTTGATTGACTACATATTATTGTACCTATTTCGGATCGTGTAGGTATTTATTACTATGATGTTTAATAATGCACTCGATGCAAGGAAATGAGCACAACAACACATGTTAATTATAATACATATATAAACCAAGTTTGCCTTTATTTTCGTAATCTGGTTTACCTAATTTAAGCCAACTTAATGACCATAAAATAATACGTAAAAATAAAAACTCACCTACATTCAATCAAATTGATAAGCAAATCCGAAACCACTAGTTCATACTATTTTGTAACTCGTGATTCAAAACATTTCTTTATAGATATAAACACATAGTAATCAAGGAAAGTGTTTCTGAAAGTTCACGTGATGATATTAAAATAAATTATTTTAAATTAGGTAACTATAACTTTGAAGTGCATGTTTTCTCACCTTAGGATAAACCAAAGGCCTCATGAGGGCTCCGAACACGGCACAGTTCAGAATCAGGCCAGCCAACAGAAGGTTTGCATTTTGCCATGATCCGAATTGTTCTAGTAAAATGGCTGCCAGGGGTGCGAATGCGAATGTGCCCACGCCAGAGCCGCAGACGGCAATACCCGTGGCTAGTGACCGACGGGTCTCGAAGTAATATCCTACGGCCACGACGGAGGGCAAGTAGATCATACCAAAGCCAATACCTGAAACAAAAATAAATGGATAGTTTTATTTAAGCGTGCTGATTAACATATAACCTAAAAAATAAATCATTGGACCATATAAGTTGAAATTTACCGTGACTCAAACTGAATCTGAGGTATGTAAGTGTAAAGTTTAGTAAATAAATGAAATTGAATAAGGAGGTCACTTTTGGAGCACGAATAAAAAATGAAATTAAAACCTATCCAGTATCCATACCCATATGCATATGAAAATAAAGTTGTAAATATAGTTGTACAGATATGGAATCATTATTTTAATATATGACCTATTCTTATTAATGACCTTTTTCGTATTAAGTACCTTTGGTACTTTAGATAAGGAATTTAGGAATAGATTAAAGTTATAGTAACTATTCGTAACATTCATAACTATGATTAATTTTATCTGCTAGCTGTTCAACATAATTAAGAAACATCTGCTACTAATTTCTGTGTTGAAAATAAGTGATTATGCTTTAAACAAATAAAATCATTAATACCGTTAAAATGCAATTGATTAAATTAAAAGCTATTTCTTTCTGGGTGTTAAGGAATTTGGGTAACAATTGTGTCTCATGGCCAAAAACATTCGTTATCACAAGTTGTTGTGGGCCCATGTGTTGTTTGACCCGTGACAAGTAAATAATATAGATGGAAGTGGACCTACTCGTTACAATTTGGTCTCTTGTTGGTAAAGTGACGACCTTAATAAAATATAATGGCTATCATTACTGAATGATTCGTAAAAAATATGATCCTTAACCATTATAGCGCTGTGTATTCCTAACGGTTGTAACTATACCTAAATATAATAATTTTCAAAGATATTAAATTATGAAAATTGTCATAAATTGAGTACCGTATATTCTCTTCAATATTTAATTCAATAGCAAAATAATAATATTTCCAAAAAACTACATCTTGCTATAAAAAACCTAACCTAACTACTCGTCTAATTTTTGGATACTTATTGACAATAACACTTATTCATTATGAACATTATAAAATGTTTAAATGCGTGAATCACGGAATTATTGTATCGCTAATATTGACACAAAGTGTTTAAATTTTTCTGTAGTCTTCACGCTACAGTAGCGTGGATTGTTAAGGCCTGGCGTCCCCGATCAATTGCTTGGGCGTTTCCTGTTAGAGCAATTATTCTAATTAACTATTTGCACTTGTCCAAATGTTCAAACGAGTATGTGGAACATGATAACGCGTGAGTCAGTATTTGCGGCCCACAAATCGGCATCGGGACAAAACAAAGGACTGCACACTGTTGCGAACGGAGGTCATCAGCACTTATTTCACTGTGCGTCATTTTCCTGGAAGTGCAGAGCGTACATGCGAACTACACATTTTCGTTTTTCAATGAATAGGTACCACGGAAATTGCAAATCACGCCTGATTAACATCACAATAATTGCATGGATCTACAGAAATCCACGTGGATTACCCGTCATAACAGGTGTCTCCACACATTTATGTATATCTATCCTAGTTCCTATCTGGGTCTCTCAATCAAATGACAATATTAATATATCATTTACTATTACCATATATACATATTTATTCAAACATTTTCAGAAGTAAACAGGTATTACAATAAAACAAGTCCAGATTTACAAAAGATTACAGATACGAAAAAAAATTTATCTCATCATAACGTATTCAATTTAAATAAAGCTAATATTGCCCTATTTTCTTTGCATATACATATAATTTATAAGTGGAGCGTTGATTAAACCGGAATAAAAATAACTTTCTAGTTTGCGTTAACAGCAGCAACGATTAACAGTATCCAAATTAAGTAATTTGTGTTTTTGCGTCCATTTTTGTTTTAACATATTATTATGTACCATACCAGATTACCATAAGAAACATATATTACATGGGAAGCTTAAACGACAAATTTTAAAGGTTTACAGATGAAATAAAGTGTAATAATAACATCTGTACCTAACCGTTTGGGTTGGGTTTGGTTAAATATTAATGAATTATAACCAAAAACTCGTATTATGTGACATAAGCTTTAATACACAAAAAACTATAAGAATAATCATAGAGTGAAAGTGTTTGTTTCCTGAATGCGCTAATCACCGGATCTAGGTAACAGACGGTTAGTGATCCAGTAAGGTACTCGTATATGTCCCGGTTAGTTCTTACCTTATAGCATCAAAGTTACTGACTCACCCTTCAATAGAGACGCCTCGCTTCTATACATAATTTTTGTGCCAAATCTGGTGCGGGGGAAGAACGCACACATTTTAATTTTGTCACACATGCACAAAATATTCTTTCATCGCTACAGACGCATACATTTCTAAATATGTCAATTTCAATTAACAACGTCATTTTCTATGCACCGTCAACACTGACACCGACACACACAGACACACTAGTTGTACTAGAAGGCACATTGTGCATGGAAGTTGGGACGAGGGGTTCGCCCGTAAAAGCGACAGGCGACACCTCTGTCGGGTGTCACACCTGTCCTAACTTGATGCTCTAAGGTTCTTACCCACTTCATAAAATCCTTACACATAGAACACAAAAAAAGGTTAGCCCTTTCTAAGAAAAAGAAAAATTTAGCTAACAAATCTGAAGGTACAAAAGATTTAGAAGGTGCAAATATAATATTTCAAAAAAATATAAAAAAGCTAAGGGAAGATCCTGAACTTGTTGAATTATATACGAGTAAATAATGTCGTGTACCATGTAAGAAAACGACGTTCAAGAGCATGCAAGTTGAAACGTTTGTTTCCCCACGAATTACGTTGGTAAACAAAATGTTGGCAGCGAGCCTCGGAGCCGGAACAGAACTTTCTGGATTAGCATTGTGTACGTTTAAGCCAAGGCAACAGCAATGCCCAAATGCCACTTTTAAGAAAGATAAAATCAGGATATCTTAGGATGTTAATGCACGTTTCTTTAGAACAGTACACAGAAGAAAACGCTTAAAATTCAGGTCTTAAAAAGAAATAAAACTAGGTAACAGCTTTCTGAACTAATGAAGAGAAAAGCAATACTCTAAATATATCTCTAATAGGCACCTTATGAGTGGTATATTCAAGCGACCCATCGCTAAAGGAAACATCTTGACATTGAGAACTGATGATATCACAAAAGACTATACAGTACCTATAGCAAAAGCGAAAATTGACGCTAATGAGAATGAGACGTTACGTTAGGGAATTATATGAAGAAGAAAAATTTAGTTCGTTCAGAAAACTAAATGTCAATGTTCCTACATAAGCTCATCGGTTATAGTTTCATTTAGGTAGAGACAAATTCATAGTGAAAAGATAAACAAAATCAAGGATAAATTAATGTTTATAGCCAATATTATTTTAAATTAATAATTCACAATATGTCAACATTCTAGTCTAAATTACACATTTAAATAACGAACGATCGAGTTTAAACCAATATCCGATAAACATTGATAAAAATCCGTTAATAAGACACTCACGGTTTAAGTATGCAACTAGACATGAGAATACACATGGTCCAAAATAAACATAGAATTGTGACGTCAAAGATATTCTATTTTATAACCATTTGAACACCCGATTAAAGAATAAAATCAACAATAAGGCAAATTTTTTTTGAAAGAGCTCTACATATAAAAATTTCGTCAATTGCTTTAAATATTCCTTGACTAAATGGTTACGTTACGTAGGTTGACTGAACTAGAGACCCGGGTTTAAACCTTCATCAAGCATATTGGGTTTTTTTTTTATTTTTTTTATTGGTAACAATCTCCAATGGCGTTGTTAAGTAACACTAAGCCAATGAGTGTTTTGTTTATAATTAAACCAAGAAAACCAATTGTATTTATCCGAGCAACGCTTGGTCGTCCGATTACTGTCTTATGTGTCTGATTGCGGAATTTTCTAAGAGATACAAGTGTTAATCTTCAAAGGAAGAACAGGTAAAGTAAAGAGGATCGCTAAGAGCGGTTTGATTGTATTGTATGCCGTAGGAATTAGGTCATACAGTATAGGTGCTGAAGTTACCTATCTAACCTACCTACTCGTAAAATATCTTCGGCGTACAATAATGTAACATGGCATAAGTTCCGATATATATTTTTGACTACTAATACACTACAAAAATATCGACCCAAAGTGAGTTGCTTTGAGTTTACCTACAGCATTTTTTATCCGCTTCAATAATGCGGATTCTTTATTGATAACTAGATGTAGATATTATGTAAACACAATTTTGGTCAGATACTCATGAAATTATTTCACAAGTCATGTACACAAAGAACTTCGGATGTCTTTCGATTATTTAGCCATTGAATTAAGTCTTTGCCCTTTGTATATCACTCGACATAATATGTAATATGTCCCTAAACGCATTGTATTTAGTTGGGTTCATTCACTCGAAGAGTATTGCGTGTTATTTTGCTGAAAAGGAAATAGGTAATAGGTATAGCAACAATTAAAACTAGATATCTAACATACTACAGTGTCATGTTTATGTTTCAATCCATTACTTTTGCGTTACGAATACAGACAATTATTGAACGTACATACCTACCTATGTTTGTTTACGTTTGGCCATTTATAGTAAGGAAACAAAGGAAAGTAATTGGTTACAAACAAAGTAGGTAACACATAGCAGATAACCGATGTGTTACATTGACACCATGGACGACTGGCGCCATTTCGTCTGCCATAACTGGCTTCATTCCAAATCTACGGACGACCTTGAAATGAGGGACAGATAGAAATTCTATGAGACCATACACATTAAGATCTGAATAAATTACGTAATCAAGGTGGTCTGACGAAAGCTCCACATTCGCCTTGTGGGTACCGTTAATTTGGCCGAATACAACAATATGTAGATACTATAATATACAAGTGTTTTAATATCTGAAAATTATAGTACAAGTCTATCATAGACATTGGTATTTTTTCTCTTCGCTCATATAGCTTTTATTTATGTTTATATGTGTTAAAATTCTATCTTTATATTTTTGTGTTAAATTTTTTTTATTATTATTATTGGTCTGCTTCTTTATTAGCATGCTATGTTCTCCTTTAAGTGGTTATACATTAATTGCTTGAATATGTTATGTCATAAAAACTTATAGTATATCTTATAATGTAATAACCGTTGGTGAACTTAAATAAATAAAATAAAATAAAAAATAGACTGCATCTATGATACTGCATTGCAGAATTAGAACAGAGACAATGGCTGCTCATTTACTGCTGTATGTGTCGCTTTACTACTAGTACACTTGTATTTATAGAGAATAATGCGCTGTCATCAACACTTATGTACATGCATGCGTATTAAAATGTGTTGATAAATATATAAAACGTGCATGGACTATGACTATGGAGCAAACCAAGCTTATTGAATTTACAATATAATGATGAATTCATCCTTCACGGTCACATAAATAGCTTCAGTTGGATACTATTGTTTTTGGCAGTAGCATCTATTAATAACATTTTGACGCTTAAAATATACAGCACTGGCCAAAAATAAAATACCAGTAAGAAGGAACTATACAACCATTGAAATTGTATCCTCAAAAAAATCCTCTGAAATGTTTGAAATAGCAAAAGAAAGGCACATTGTGACTTCGCTACAATAAAAAATTTACCGTACATGGGTGCATTGAGATAAGATGTATCATCTCATCGCTCATCGTAACATCTCAAATCTTTATTTACAAATCTAGCGGTCGCCCGCGACTTCGTCCGCGTGTACTTTGGTATTAGTCATAGCATAATGTTATATAGCCTATAACCTTCCTCAATAAATGGACTATAATTTTTCAATTCGAACCCGTAGTTCCTGAGATTAGCGCTTTCAAACAAATTCTTCAGCTTTATATATTAGTACTATAGATAAATGTGCACCTACATACTTTAAGAATTATTGAACTTCTTCAGGATAAAACATGGGGTATGATAAAAACATATAAGCACATGGATAACTTAATCTGATCAAATAATTAAAACTCTTTGGCTGTAGCACATTATCTGTTTGTGCCTAACGAATAATTACATAATGATACAAAAGGTAGAGCCGCATTCATACAATTTCCATGTGAAAGGCGCATTACGCTCGGGAAAACCTAGTGCCTAGACAAACGCTTGCATGTCAACATTTTCAATTATTAAGTGCTCGGGGTGAACTACCGGAAATTCCCAGCATTGCCTTTCTACCCTTTGTCGAACGACGAAGAGCTTATAATCATTGTACGGAGTGTTTGAACAGTTTTTCTTATATCGCCGCTTGTTGGCAAATGTCCAATTTCACACACGGTTGGTTGCCGCCATCGTTTTACTGCATTGAGTGAACAAAGGACAGGTTGAATGCTTTAATATTTGAAGCTTTTGCCTTTATGACACATACATGTATTTCTGAAATTTGCTTAAGAAATATTATGTCGCAATATTTTATCGTAAAGTTTTATGGAGCATTTTTTCACAAAGAATAAAAACTTCTTTTGTCTCTTTTTGCCTTAGAGCATCACAGGTATTGACTGGGTGAGTCAGTACGTTGATGCTCTAAGCTTTTTGCCGTCGTTTTAATAAAAGTCAACACATTCATTACTTATTTAAGAACAATTTGTACATAAAGAACGATGACAGTACCAAAGTTTGTTAATAAATTGCTAGTAACTTAGATTTCATCTCTTATCGAAGTTGGTTTCCTAAGTTTCCTAACTCTATGATAGTAAAGAATCTTATTTCAAGACTTAAATGTCTTGTTTTTATAATGAAGTTTTATATGATTAACAGTAAAACGAAAGCAAAATTCAAACCAAACGAAAATTCATTTTCATTGAATTCGTGGGTGCGTCGACTGAAAGAAATTACTACAGCTGTAAAGCTGTACTGTCGAATAAAGCAATTAAAAGAGCATTATTTATGGACATTAACTGGGCTGTAACCCCCTCTGTTCAACAATGAGGACATTGTCTTCTTAACTGGATCGCTTTCAATGATATAACAACTTTGAATGATGACTTTGAATTTATTAGCCAATTTTAATATTATTGTAATCTATAATGTAAATGTAAATTTAAAACCTTTTACTAAAGAAATTTGGGGTGTTTATCTATTTTATCTAATTTATGTAGGAAAAGTGAACTTACCAATGTACTTATATATATTTTTGTCTAGTTAAGTTTAAAAAATATAACTAATTGTAATTGTAAGTAATGTAAATTTTGTAAGAAAAATATTGCTGCGCCCTTACAGGGTCTCATGCTGTGACTGACTCAATGAAATGTGCCTAACAACCATGTAATGTAAATGAAGCATGATGCAATAAAGAATGATTATGATTATGATTACTTATGTATTTATTTTAACTCTTTTAATTTATTGCATTGTATTTATAGTTCATTTTGGTGTTCATGTTTTACTGTTCTTGTTTCTCTCATTTTTTACCGCCTTCAAATCTCTCTGTACTCACTTAGGTAAGCTGGTAGATATTGCCATTGGGCAATAAGCTCGCCTATTGTAACAATTTATTTTGGGTCCATTAAAGTTTTTAAATAAAAACTAAGGTTAAGAAGTTACAACAGGCATCAATGCATTAAACGTCTACGCCTGATCTGACAACGCTCAACTTCCGCAAAAACGAAGTGATCTAAAAAGTGTTCCTTTTTCCTATTTAAGGCATGGAACCCTTACAAGTAGAATAAACAGAATTTACTATTCAATAAAAGAATATGAAAGTTAGATCGGAAGGATGTTCCGAGCGCTCCTAGCTCCTTAGACGCCGAGCCACATCGGTGCCAATGTGCCAAGGCCAGTGGCAGGCAACGTGCATTTATATAACGCTCACGTTCGTTCCGGCGGCCCTTCGGCAGCTCGATTGAAATCCTTCGCAGTTATTAAACGGACCTTATTGCGACATTTATAAAATTCGAAGATATTTTTTATTATTTATTTTATCTCTTATAGCAATCATAAGGCTTGCCAATTTATTATTAAACGATCAAAAGCATTGACAAAATTCTTTGTACAGCAATATTTAACTACGTCATTTTCGATCACATTGTTTATTGGAACAAAACCAAAATAAAAACGTATATAACTTTCTATAACTACCTATATTGGTTCGGTAGTTTCTTAGCTCAATTGGCATGTGAAAATGAGGGCGTGTTACTAATTATATAATTAAACAAATGGGCGTTACCATAACAAATAACACACCAAATGGCAGTAGTAAATACCTAAGGTGTATAGTGAGTTAGTGACTAAACAAAATGTGTGACGTGTGTATCTGGAAACAAGCCAGTTGCCCGATCGATTCTAAGAATGGGTTATTAGGTCCTTAGAAACATTTCAAGTTCAAGGACTGTACTTACTCTTTGTGATTTTACATTTATCATCTAATACCTACACTTCCATTACCGAAATTACAGAAGTACGTACGTACGTACATGTAAATACGCATTTTAACATTGTTTGGCCACGCCTCGGGAAGAAACGAGGGATCCATTGAGCGATCGGTTGTGTAGGGTCAGTCCATCGCATCGGTACACCTAGGGTAGGCAAACGTATTAAAAAACGCAGTGGGTGGCCCTCTCAGTGATTGTACCAGGATGACGATCAACTTAGCATTTGCGTGTATGATATTTTCTCTCAACTTTAAAAACTTAAACTTTTTGTTTAAATAGTTACAAAGCTATTCATGTATAGCAAACCCTACATATCTTATGAAGTCAACACATTTCAACAGTTGGAAGCGAGCATCTGGGCAGTGGGCACTGTGGTACACGAGCACGACTTTCCTTCATAGAATTATCAGATGAGAATATTTTCGTATATGATACTTACGACCCAATTTTTCAGTAATGGGATTTGTACTTACAAAGCAGGAACTTACCTCCAATCAGCCCGTACGTAATCATCATCACGGTGACACTCTTGCTGAACGTGGACAGCACGAAGGCGATCGAAGCAACTAGAGAGCCAGCGACGCAGACTGCTCGGCAGCCATACTTGTTGCACAGCGCCGATACCACGGGACCTGTAGTACAAAAAAGATTTAAGTATACCTCAGAATATACTCAGCAAAATTTGGTTTACTTTTCAATAATAGAAGCTGACGTCCAATTGTACGGCAAATAACACCAGCGTTCCAATGGACACACACAATGACAGAAACACAAACACCCAGACCGAGAACATAAATTTAAACTCAACATTCAAATTTGTGTTTCGCCGGGAATCGAGACCCTTCCGCAGTCCCTTGGCAGTCCGGCATGGTAACTATTGAGCCACGCAGGTCGTCAATTAAACGATATACTGTAACAGCGCTCGTCCGGTATCAGTAGAATCTAAAATTATGAAAATATATTTTGAAATCATTCTAAGATTCTTAAATTACTTATTTGAAAACTATTCTCTAACTATTTCTAAATCAGATAACCTAATCACCCGAATAAGAATGTAAGTAAAATTTTATTTAAGTTGTTTATGTTGTTTTTATCTTTTAAGTGTATTCGGTAAACAGTTATTACACTTTACAACATAGAACTTATGCCATTTATATTATTGCAAATGTCAACCTACTAAATATCAATTTTAGACATTGCTTAACCAGACTTTATAGCAATAAGTAGGTATTGCGCATCATAAACACACATATTTGGAAGTTCCACATTTGATTCTGTAGAGTAAATTGTATTTGAATTGTACTCCCATAATTTTTGCTATTTAAGGTACATACTGCTATACAACATTTATGTTTGTGAGCCAAGTAGAAGGCTTTATACACGCAACATCTATATAAATATATAAATATACAAATAAGTAAAATAGGAGTGTCTCTTTGTAACATTAAAATAATCATTACTACATCCATGTGAATTTTTATACGGTACATACACAAAAATAACATATTTTTTTACAATTTTTGTCTGTCTGTCTATCTGTTTGTCTGTCGGTCTGTCTGTCTGTTTGTTCCGGCTATTCTCTGAAACGGCTGGACCAATTTTGAGGGGACTTTCACTGGCAGGTACCTGATGTAATGAGGAGTAACTTAAGGTACTTTTATTTTAGTAAAATAGTAAAATTCTACAACTAAATTCCACGCAGTCGTAGTCGCGGGCGGCCGCTAGTATAATATACCGCAAATATAAGATTTTAATACTCTGATAGAGTGTAGTAATTACTATGGTACAATCTATTCACTGCTGCGGCTGCCTTGTACTAAAGGCCTAAATACAAGCCGGTCTCTTACTAGGTACCTCTCAATGTATCATTTAAATACTCGTTATTCGGTTCAAGGAATCAATTATTTACACACGCTTAACACTCATCTTTTTACCATTTTCAATGCAAATTTTCCTCATACACACCTTACAGCGTGATTGCAACAAGAGCTGCATACTTTGTTTACGTCGTAGGGTGTCATATAAAGATTTAAATTTCGATGAGACGTTTGCTTATAAAATTGTAGTTATAATATATAAACATAAATTACATACGATCACATGCTTCCAATCATAAAACGTGTGTTTTTAAGTTTTTTTATTGCAGCATTACGCAAGGACTTATTATAGTGGAACTGAGACAATTATTGTAATAAATATTTGTGGCAAATGACTTCATAATTCTCACGTATAGGATCTATATGAAATGCTTGAAATGGATCTTTATACATAATGGATATTATATCTCTATTGTGTTGTGATTATTTTCTTTTTATTAGACTGTAAGTACACGCCAACGATATCAGTTTTTACAATTTACCGCTGTGATAAAGTGAGGGATTATCTGATAAGCTGTCGGCTGTTTAATCCTATTATATTAAAGTCAAACGACATATTGACTCCTATACGGTTTGTTGAGTGAGAGAAAGAGAACTAACCTTTATTTGGGTTAGAACTTAGAATGCGCCGATAACAATGGTGCATGACTGCATTGATAGTAGCGTGCAATAAATTATCAGTTCTAAATCTATATTTGACGTTGAAGACAGGAACTTGGGCTATTTGACCGCAATTCATCAATGATAACGTTGGGTGTTAGCATTTATCTGAATGAACGAAATGTATGTGATTGTTTTTGTTCTGGCGTCTTGTGATTGATTGCGAATCGATATTGTGATATTCGGTGAACTGTAGCTATCGCTTAAAAAGAAAAGAGAAGAAATTAATAATCATTTATTGTTGACTAATTTGATGATGACATGTTTAAAATTATTATTAGAGTTTTAAACATTTTACCATAGGTACAGTATCAATATTATCTAAAATAATAATGTATTATTCGTTAAAATTAACTAAAAAAATATTTTAAGTTTCGTTAAGAATGTTAACGTCAAAGATGCAATGAAATTCTGAGAGATAAAATTTGCAAAGCTACTGAGATAGCAAAAAAGGCAATTCTATATACGTATTTGAATTACGATTTATTTCAAGTTTCATTACTTAAACTCATGATCTCATTTTTTTACCATCCATAATTTACTATAAAAGAGCTATAATCAACAAGTACCGTAAATCATTATTAGAATTTTAGGTTGCAATGAAATTCTGAGAGATAAAATTTGCAAAGCTACTGAGATAGCAAAAAAGGCAATTCTATATACGTATTTGAATTACGATTTATTTCAAGTTTCATTACTTAAACTCATGATCTCATTTTTTTACCATCATAATTTACTATAAAAGAGCTATAATCAACAAGTACCGTAAATAATTATTAGAATTTTAGGTTGCAATTAAATTCTGAGAGATAAAATTTGCAAGAATATCAAAGCTACTGAGATAGCTAAAAAACTGTTTATCGAGTGTACTACAAAGCGATACATGAACCACTTCTTGATAAGATACCTCAATGTAATCGTTAGTAGTAGATACTTCACCTACCTACTTTCACAATCAGGTCAATAACAAGTTATAAACGCAGATAAAAATCTGTTATTCTAACTTATGGATAAAGGATACAAAATTTACACTATCTGTACGCAATGTTCTTACAATCAATATGGAAAACTGAGAATAACAGCGATTGGCAATTTTGAACAGCAACACTTGGCTACAACACTTTTTGCGTCCCACTGCTGAGCACAGGTCTCTCCCCATTTTTGGGGAGGCCTTGAGCTTACTCCACCACGCTGCTCCAATGCGGGTTGGTGGCCAACCCACTGTCGGATGTTTTCAAACCGCCCATAAGGCCCCCGACAAGGTTTGACGACTGTTATCTTTCGACAACAACCGGGACCGACGGCTTAACGTGCCCTCTGAAGCATGGAAACACGCATGAATTTTTTTGTTACTAGCGGTCACCCATATCACACCCGACCGTGCCCGTTTGGCTTAGTTGCATAGATCGTTTGCGCTCTACGCTAACCGCCGGGACATGCTCGTTTCCACCGCCGGACAGCAACACTTATCGAAATTTATTCCTTAACTTATCTAACATCAATAAATTACAAACTACATATTATATGATTAAATACACTGGCGAAATAATAATATTATAAATGTATAGTATCAGTTATCACAACATTCTTCTAAATACAAAGCGATAGAATCTGCTAATTGCAGGATCATTTGGCTGCAACCCTTTTTGCGACCCACTGCTGGGCACGGGTCTCTCCCCAATATTGGGGAGGCCTGGAGCTTACTCCACCACGATGCTCCAATGCGGGTTGGTAGAGATGCGGGTTAGTGGCCAACCCGCTGTCGGATGTTTTCAAACCGCCTATAAGGCCTCCGACAAGGTTTAACGACTGTTATCTATCGACAACAACCGGGACCGACGGCTTAACGTGCCCTCCGAAGCACGGAAACGCGCATGAAATTTTTGCCACTAGCGGTCACCCATCTCACACCTGACCACGCCCGTTTGGCTTAGCTGCATAGATCGCTTGCGTTCTACGCTCGCCGCCGAGCCATGCGCGCTTCGCAGGATCATTTACACCAGATAATATGTTAATGAAATATTACCATTATAACAATTTGACGACCCGTATGGCGTAGTGGTCACCGCTAGGGGAGGCGTGATGTTAGTTCTTGGTTCGATTTCTAGCGGGGACGTTATATAAATGATGAATTTTGAGATTTATTGCTTTTTTTCCGTATATGAGAATTACTGAAATTGACGTAAAAGCGGTGGGGGAAATCATTGTAATATTTCATTTCGATTCCTCCACGCGCGACGACCCAGAATGGGCCCATCTTCGGGAGAGCAGTTGCGCTCTCCTGCACCCTCAAGCGCTCACAGCGGCATACGGCCACGCCCGCACCACCGTCCTTCTCGGGGCTGCTGGTTAGACGGGTCGAGCTCCCACTCACCGTCCGCAACCGGTGTTCATTATTTGATAAGGTTTCAAAAGCAGGATATTTCAGAATACCGATGATAGGACGTTGCGTGAATAATGCATTCGGCCAGTACCGGGAATGTGGTCCGAATTAAGCAGGAAATTGCCAATGTCGGTGGCAATTAATGGGACTGAAAGGTGATGCCATGGCATGTCATTTGACATCCTTTTAATTTGCCTCGTTTGAATGCCATTGTGTGACGGCTAATCTTATTCTATTCTATTCTACAGCTATATCTTATATTCTATTTTCTTAGTGTATTTTTGCATAGATATTTACAATGTTGTGCCGTTATATACCGCGAGTTCTCTATTTTGCAATTTATTAAACTCGATGCACTGTTATGAATTATGATACTTATGGAATATTTTTGCATTTAAAATCATGTAAGTACTCCGGTCTCAGATCTTTATTTATTCATCTGAGACTCCGGTAAGCGGTAAAATACTAAAAATAAATTACGGATTTAATCTGATTGTCGTAGTCTTTGATATCCTTCAAGCGGGCGCGCGGTCTTTTGTAACGGGAGCGGGCGCGCGTAACCGAAAAGACCTATGGGATGAATAAGAGAAATAAAGCACTAATTATTTAATATTTATTTATTTATTTTACTCAGATATATTATCATGGTCTTTAAAGTCTAATTTGTCTAAAAAAAGTAATTAAAATTATGAATAAGAAACAGTTATTAAATTAACAAACATAACACAAAGCCGTTTTACATATCTCAGACTAGTTTATACACCTAGTCTCATAATTAAAATTACGAAATAAGAATAAAAATAAATTAACTTTGGTTTAGTTTTCATCAGAATCAGTTTCTTCGTCCATAAAACATTGATTGCTAATAAATGTTGTATGACTTCTGCAAATATTTTTCATACATAACTTACATTGCGTTTTTGATTGCCTCCTTTTTTTGGCTAGACATATCTTACAGGTTCCTCTGCATGTGCCAGAACTAACTGCTTCTGTATCAGCAGCACTATCCTCCATATTCAAATGCTCCCTTATGTTACTTTTTAGTTTTCTTGGAAGACCTAACATAGTTGATCTTCTTTGGACTTTTGGACGAACCTACTCTTTTGTCAATTCAGTGCCTAATGCCCGTAAATACATTCGCCTTTTCCGTAGAGTCACATTTTATTTGCCCTCAATATCACCATACTATTTATTCCTGCAATATCCAGAAGACGAAAGAAAAGTGTCAATGACCATCTATTATTCTTCCTTGAAACCTAATACATTTTTGCTTTTTTATCGACTTCATCCACTCCCCCCCCCCTTTGTTTTATTGTAAAAAGTAATGATGCTGAGTTTGCAGTTTTCATTTTTCTGCAGCACAATGAGTTCCTATGTTGTCGGATCTTTCAGAGCCTGGATAGATAGAGCCTTTTTCGTCTTCTCTTAGTAATTCCTCGAGTATTGCTCTTTGTGGTAACCGTCCACAACTCATTTTATATTTAAAAAAAAACGGCAAATTGTTTGTAAAGTAGGTTTATGATCGAGATGTTTACGTGATAACGTCCGCACGAGAAAATCTCCATTCGTTTGTATGCCGCTAGAGTGAGAGAGACGGAAGATCGGTCCACTCACTCGAACGCTATGCCAGCCTCCGCTCGTGAGGATTCCGCGTGACAAGTTTCACGGAATGACTGGCAGCGCTCGAGATGAGACGGGAGATCGGTCCGTCTCTCTCTCGTTATACCTGCGATCGCGCTCGTGAGGTTTTGGTGTGACACAAGTTTCTGAACATGTCACCCGACTAAAACGATTTTAAAGACGTTATCACGTCAAAAATCCAATCTTAATTCGATAATATTGAATAACGGCCGAATAACTACTACGAGTGTGAACGAGGGTATGTCGCGTTGAGCGTCGCGCGTAACCTTTTCGACGACAGGCGCGTGTAGTATTTTCGACGACTGCACCGGGGCTAAAACAATAGCGATCTGTAGAGTGGGGGCAGCGTCCCGAGCGACGGTTTATTTTTTATTTTACTCCCAATGACATAGCGACAGGCTACTAGAAATGGGAAATAAATGTGATGGGTAATAATAATAATATGAACGAAAATGTACTAAGCGCGGTCGATTCGACTACGCGCGCCCGCTTGAAGGATATAAAATATATGAAAGATTACTTTATCAATACGAACTATGTAATTATTACGTGGTATGTAAAAATCAGCCTCCGGATCGATAGAAAAGTTTTAAAACATCAATAAATTTTTGCGCAATTTTTAGAAATAAATAGGTAGTATAAACTTTTTTTCTTAAAAGAGCAAAGCACAAATTAACGCGCAGATAATGTATATTTAAGAATATTACAAACGGCGCAAACATTAAAAATTAAGTATGGTTATGGGTACTTAATAACTCGTAAATGTAAAAAAATCTAACTGAATCTGTTCCATTAACGCCCATATTTCAGTTACCAAGAGAACCCACGCAGAAGATAAAATTCCATCCACATGCTTTATATGAGATATTTACCAAAGGTCAGAAAGTGCATACATTGATATAATAAAGTAAAAAGTATGAATTGAATACGCTTTAGCAGCTCCAAAAATGGAACAGCCCTTGAAATACAGACACATTAAAATTAGAATGATTACCATGCCGGACTGCCAATCGAAGGGTCCCGGGTTCGATTCCCGGCGAAACAGAAATTTGAATGATGAGTTTAAATTTCTGTTCTCGGTCTGGGTGTTTGTGTTTCTGTCTTTGTGTGTGTCCATGGTACCCACCACACAGGGTATATCTATCCTACTGTGGGGCTATGAGTGTTTATTTATTTATTATGTTTATTAATTCCCTCATAAATGTGTCGGTGCCCTCAGTATTTTAACGTGGCTCTACCTACGTCAAATTCCAAACCCAAAGAGTAGTCTATTTGGTCATATGCATACGGAGGACATAATAAAATAACATTACATCACACTTAAAATGTGTATGTGACTTGGGCGTTTCGTTACTTCAGAAACTATGGAGATATTTGCATAACACGAAAGTAACGAACACTTTCGTGACGGCAGCGAAACAGCGTGTAGCTACGCTTGACAGAGATGTAAAGATGGTGAATTTAGGGCTGGTAGACTTATGGCGTGCAGATTCAGGAGCTCGGCCCTACATGAGATCTGATGTCTTTTCTAGAGCAATATTTTACATGAAAATGTTTTTGGTGTTGTTTTTGGTTGGTATAATATAAGTACTACAGTACAGATGCACATGAAATCTTTGATTTCAAAAAGTTGTGTAACTTACCGGCCGCAAGATAAACACCGGAGAGCAGACTGCCGACCCATGCAACCGTCCCTTTGCCTTCACCGAAGAACGTGACCAGTTCGGGAAGGAAAATGCCGAAAGTGTAGGCGATGCCGTCGACCACCAGGTTGCACATAAAAGAGGCGAACACCACCACCCAGCCGTAACCGCCATCAGGGGGCGGTGGCAGCGCCCCGTAGTCGTAGGCGTCGTCGTCGTCCGCGTCCGCTGCGCCCTCTGCCGTCAGTCGCGCGGCCTCCTCGCATGATGTTTCGCTTTCAGTCTGCAGGACAATAGAGAAATCCATACTTAATAATATAAATGCGAAAGTAAGTATAATTAATTAAAAAAAAACTGTCTGTGATTCTCTTTCTCTCTCTATTCCTCTCGCGTGTGTGTCTGTGAGTCTGTTGTATTTTCAAGCCTAAACTACCGAACCAATTTTAATGCAATTTGGTACACAGAGAGTAGATCCTGAAAAAGGACATAAGTAGCATTATTCCTTGATAAAAACTTATCCCGTAAAATGTACTGTTCCCATGGGATAGATTAGTATAGTAACATAATCTTAAATCGCGAAGCCGAGCCGGATCACTAGATAAGCAAAGCCGTGATTTGACCAGACACCGGTCAAAGCAAGGATCCCCTAGTAAGCGGTAATCCCTATGACTAAGAAATTTATATATATATACATATAACAGTTATGCGCTACTCCAGGGTAAAGGGAAACGAAGTATTATTTCTTTACGATGCCGCGATGTTTTTTTTTAATTTACACAGAAATTTTCAAAGGCATGTAATGGTCAGTGTGGTGGACTATGGCATTGTGCTTCAACCCTTAACTCAGAGTAGAGACCTGTGCTAAACATTCGTACAATAATAATTTAAAAAAAATGAAATGAAATGAAATGAAATGAAATGAAAATGAAATGAAATGAAATGAAATGAAATGAAATGAAAATATTTTATTTGCACAAATATGGGTAGCAAAAAAGGTTTTACAAAAATATTTAGATCGCCATATTTACCCTTTAGGGTGTACAAATTTTATTGTAATAGTTATATAATTACAAGTTTAAAAAATTAGCAAGAAAACACAGGCAAAATTACTCTGACGCCTCAAGTGCCTTTCAAAAATGATCAATTACCTACCTACTACCTACCTACCTATAAATATTTTTTCTAGAGATATTGAAAGATTTTATTTTATTATACTCTGATAAAGACTTCGTTTATTGGTAAAGTCACGAGTATAACAAGAAAGTTATTTTTGCCCTTGAATGTACAGAGGAAGATACCGAAAATAAATTTCACCTAACGAGCCCACCGAACTGATTTGCCGGAGACGATCCATCAGCAGGAATAAACAATGAACATTTTGATATTTAACCTTGAAACGTTGACGACATTAAGCGATAAACGTAATGTATATATTGTCAAGTTCAAAATACTCGTATTTTAGGTACTTTTAGAAGAATACAATAAGTGTAGGAAGGTCTCTAACAACACCCTTCAAGATGATGAATTTCGAGAAAGATCTAAGAGTACCAAAAGTTTTCGAGAGGCAGCGACGAAAAATAATTATTGTACTTATCCTACCTATGTATAATTGCATATACTATTATACTAGGTGCACATAAGGATCTATCAATAATTTACAGAATGGAACTCTCAAGAGTTTCGCGTAGACCGTAGCTGCGTAGCAACACAATATTATTTCTTTAATTTTAACCCAAGGAACAGAATATAAATGGTAAGAAAGTATTATTAGGGGTAGGCAGGTACTAAATACAAATATAATTATGTTATTTTGCAAACTGAACTCTAAAAAAATTTAAACGATATTTAGGATCGTCCATAAACTATTTTCCACAAAATTGATAACCTTTTGACACATTTTCTTCCCTTTTTTAATGGTTTTAAATATAATTATTTGCTAATGTAGAACATGCATAATAAAATGTGGATGTGTTACACGCGTCAGCTTTCAGTAAGTGACCTATACCTACTTAAACAATGTTTACAACGAAGCAAATAAAATGTACGTACAGTCAACGTTTATTAGATACTCGTAAAATTAGGAACTACGTCAAACAGTTGTTGCCGTCATTAACAACAAGACATTTGACTGAATTTATTGTCGCTTATCGTAAAGTTGAAACGTTCCTAATAAAATTTCTACCATAATACCGTTTAAGAGCACCCATTACCCAATATGGATATTTTGATTGTTAATAATATTTCCTACAAGTACTACTCAATACATAATAAACCATAAACGTATGATAGTACCAATATTCTATTCATAATAAATAGATCCACCGTAATTGTCAAGGACTTGCCTTGGATTAAAGCAAGGTTATAACACGTGGAGAGTAATTATTAATAGACTATTGTTGACACTGTAATAAAATATACTCAAATATATTGTTGACACTGTAATAAAATATACTCAAATGATTACCATAGCACAAGCTCTGCTTAGTTTGGAATCAGATGGTGTTGTGTGAATTGTCCAAAGATATTTATTTATTTATTTATTTATTTATTTATTTATTTAATAATCTGTAGTTTAAAATTAAACTCCTGAGGGAGAATAAAGTTAAAATTCTAGAAGCGAGAAAGAGAGATTCTACATACTTTTCTATAGCAAACTGATTTACTAACTTCAGTGAAAGAGTCCGTTTTTATGTGAGGAAGTTCAAACGCACGAGTGGACACACAAGATACTGACTTAAATATGTAGGTAGTTGTTTTGTATGTTTCTAGGAATTTCCTTTAATTCACGGCCCTATACCGCAAATACAAACACGTTATTTACGTCGTAACATCGATTTCAATGCTTAATAGATCTGTTACTGCATTTTATGCTACCGAATAAATTACATAAAATATATACCTAGGTATGTAGTCCGGTTTAAAATGAAAATGAAAATAATTTATTTGCATAAATATGGGTATTACAAAAGTTGTTTTATGTACATTTATTAGTTCGCCATATTTATCTCAGCGAGGTATGCAAATTTGGAGGACAGAATTAAAACGTTAATTTAATGTTAACAGTATAACTAAAATTACTTATAGGTAACTAAATTTATTATAATTGAAGACAACGTTGATTTTATTTTAAACCATGATTATGCTTTAATTATAAAAGGTATTTATGTTTTGATTAAATACTTTAAAAAAAAGTATTATCGTACAAAGACATTATTATAAATTGTAACTACCTTTAAATTCTGTCTGCTGCCCAGAATAATTTAGTTGCGCCCAGCGTAAATAACTGTTCCAATAATAATTTCAGCGATGTTATTAAAGCGTCGTCTAATTGTACTCGTAATAATGAATAATAAAACAAACACATTCGGTTAATCCAAAGACGGTCCAAGCATCGTTCACTGACCTGTAAAGTAAACTGGCCAATGTTTTAGGCACCTATCCATTATTAGCATTGCTAGGTCGTCTGGCTTAGTCCCTGTAGCTCGGGATTAAGAATAGAGCTACGTTATCCCCTGCCTGATCGTAAGAGGCGACTAAAAGGGGGCTTCCGGGGTTGTGGACGGTGTGAGTGGGAGCTCGATCCGTCCAACCAGCAGCCCCGGGAAGGGCGGCGATGTGTGCGTGGCCGCATGTCGCCGTAAGCATCGGAAGGTGCAGGAGAGCAAATCTGCTCTCCCGAAAATGGGCCCGTTCTGGGGCGTCGCGCGTGGAGGACACCGGTGCGTTCCGCCGGAGATCCCGGAGTACCCCCCAAGCGCAGTGGCAGCCACCGAGGTGGTTTTAGTGCGGTCAAATCCCACATAACCCGGTACCCTCTCCCAAGGTATCTTTTGAAGGCTTCCCCCCCCGATAACAAAAAAAAAGGTCGTCTGGTTTACGTCAATCGACTCTAATTCTCATTACTCATGATTAATGATTAACTTATTAAATTGTAATAATTTCTATTTCGATGGGTAACAACTAAAAACTCGGATGCAAGAAAAATTTTTTAGGTAATAAGTTAAAAACACAGTTCTGCAGTCATATAACAGATTTTTATTAAAAAATAAATAGTCTATCAATCTTATGGAATAAGCGTTACTTCGTTTCTTCGTTTGATAAAATTGATTAACTACTAAATGCAACATCCATACTTTGTACATGTTAACTTACTTCTGACTATACTGACTACGGGTACTTTGCTACGCCGTAGTCAGGTAGTTATTATTTATTTTAAAGTATTTAAATATTAAGGTTTGTACTCCCTGTAATACCCAAAATAAAGAAGATCTACATCATAACTACGTGTACGCACTAAATTAGGCGCATGGATATTTATAGCTACGAAGTAGTTTCTATGTCAAATTAATTTAAATTAACGTAATCCAAACAATACATTAGTTGCGCATCCGCTGGACTTAGCTGTGAGTACTGTGACTCACAACAATAGGAAAATTTGTGTTAGGAAGTGTTTACAAAACATTTAGTACGACTTATTAATGTTTGAAATGTTTCACAAATACCTATCTTCAAATTATATGGACAAAATGAAATTTTCTGTTAACTTAGAGAATTTCTATAATAAAAACCAAATGGAGCCTCACGTTATATGTTTACAATACTTTATATTGTATCTACGCCGCAAAACCTTTTTATATACTATGAATAATATGACATCATTTGTTTTGTTCAAAAATTTCCAATACCCAAAGCCTTGGTGTATTCTCTGAGATCACGAAACAGATTTGTTTTCGATATGCTTATATCTATCGACACCTAGTGAACGAGATGATAAAAAGAAATTCTCTACAGCGAAAATTCAGACTAACAATAAGCAATGCAAGGAGCCCGTATGAAATTCATCACCACATGTTATTTAATAAAAATTTTTTATTCATCAAACAATTGGACAAAAGAGTCTGGCTGATCGAGTGCTAGTAAATATTTAAAGACGGTACACGAAAAATGAAAAAAATAAAGGAAAAAAGGTATAAAAATCTGAAATAGGCTAGACATAATCATCTTCCAAGTTACAAACAAAGATTTTAGATCAACGGCTTTGCAGTATAACTTCTGCAAGGTGTTCCAGAAGTGCATTCCAGAGGTGTGTCACTTTCCTTGTGAAAGAACTAAATTGACTTGAACCGAGTTGAAATAGTATGAAGTTTTGTGCCTTAGATTTCAATCAGGCTGTCAACACCTACTACTTACGATTATATTTACAAAGAGAATTAGGCGGGGTTTAGTCGGAGATTTTATGAACTAAAGAAAAATCCATATACTTAAATCAAAAGACAAAGCTATGAGAAAGTTCAAGTAGCGCCACCAGCTTATGCCTGTTCTCTCTGAATTCTATTAGTGTGTTTTTGACGTGATAACGTCTTTAAAATCGTTTTAGTCGGGTGACATGTTCAGAAACTTGTGTCACACCAAAACCTCACGAGCGCGATCGCAGGTATAACGAGAGAGAGACGGACCGATCTCCCGTCTCATCTCGAGCGCTGCCAGTCATTCCGTGAAACTTGTCACGCGGAATCCTCATGAGCGGAGGCTGGCATAGCGTTCGAGTGAGTGGACCGATCTTCCGTCTCTCTCACTCTAGCGGCATACAAACGAATGGAGATTTTCTCGTGCGGACGCTATCACGTAAACATCTCGATCGTAAACCTACTTTACAAACAATTTGCCGTTTTTTTCAGACAATATCTTTATAGAGCCGCTTCTTGTGACTGGGTTTCCAAACGCATGGCAACAAAAAGTCTGTGTAATAATGGTTATAAGTAATAGTAATCAAAGAAACGAAATTGATAAGAATTAGAAGACTGACAAGAGATTTAAATAAATATAGAGCTTAAGTTTATCAATGCAGGGATCAGCTTTATCAGTCAGGTATTCGATTACTGATATGAACAAAACTTAAACAATATGGTCAAGAAGTAAAAGAGTCTGTCTTAAAATAAATACATTTGTATAAACGTCACTTCATTAAGCACCACTACATGAATAGGAACTTTTACGAATGGGGGAAAAAGCCGTTCTGAACAAAAAAGAACGTATGCTGTTGGAAGCCGCATAGCTAAGCTAATTTAAACTAGATATCCACATAATATTATCTCAGTAACGGCTACTATCATTTTAAGAATACTGTTTGCGGTAGAGACTGTACACTGTAACCTTGTCAATGTTTACTGTACACACCGGTACGGCACGGCATACTGATTTATTTTGCTAACATTCCTGTTACATGCACTGTTAACATTCTCAACAAATCTTCCTGGTAGATTACTGTTATCTGAAGGTTTATCTATATAGTTTTCCGATAATTTTAATTCAAATTTATGAAGATCTTAATACGGAAGTGGTAGCCATATTTGATGTAGATGACAAATGCATTAAAAGGGATATGATCTAAGGGATGAGAAATAAATTAAAATTAAAATGAAACTTTTTAATTCTTTATCGACAACAACCGGGACCGACGGCTTAACGTGTCCTTCGAAGCACGGAAACGCGCATGAAATTTTTACCACTAGCGGTCATCCATCTCACACCCGACCTTGCCCGTTTGGCTTAGTTGCATAGAACGTTTGCGTTCTACGCTAACCGCCGGGCTATGTGCGCTTCAACTTCCAACCAAATGGTTTAGGTTGAAAGTATTAGTTAATTGTACATTCTGTTTTTTCATAAGAATCTCTCTCTCTCTCTCTCTTCAGCCCACTGTTGGACATAGGCCTCTCCCAAGGCGCGCAACTGAGCCCGGTTTTCGGCTCTAAACATCCAATTGCTCCCCGCCCGCCACCCGGCGCACTTCCTTGATTCTTAAACCGGAAAATAAATGAAGTGGAAAGTAAAATAAATTTATTTTATATTATTATATCGATCAATAAGGTCTCTTAGAGCATTAGAATTTCTTACAACTTGGAATGCTACAACAAAAATGAGGTAATCATTATAGACTTATGTTTATAATTGATTAGTATTTATTTAATTGGTACTATTAAGTACAGTTATCAGAACAACCACGACCGCTCTGACAAGAGCGAACGACTAAGAAGAAGAATTAAGTACATTTATTATTTTTTACGTGTGCAACGGTCGAGAATAAATCATGTCTTTGCTATATTAAACAAAGAGATTAGCTAGCTAGCTAAACTAGAATTAGAAAAAAAAATGAAGTGAATTTTTGACCCACTTCTTATTCACAATTTCTTATTTTTCATCAAACTTTTAACACCTTTCAATCCCCTCAGGGGCAAGAATTTCAAAATTCCAAATAAGAAGAATCTACTGCCAAATTTTACACGCTTCAACAGTTTTATAACGTTATTAGATTTATTCCGACTTAAAGATATAGTCAGTCAGTAACTAAATATAAAAAGGTAAACGTGCTTTTTCTATTGTGAATTTATTTTATCTACTAACCAAGAAGCAAACGCGAGAAAAAAGCAAACAGTCTAATAAGCACGTTTTATCTTGCTAAGTAAATATTAAAAAATCAAACATTTATAGCAATGCAAATGGACAGAAGATATAGGTATATTTTATAATACAATACAAAAGAAACCTACTGGTAGATGTAATGTTTAAAAACAAAATATAATTTATTCAAGAATACATAAATTTAATAGAGTCAGAATACTGAAAACTGTTACTACTCTCAAACAAGTGCATTTTCTTGTTGCGACGCGCAAAATTGAGACTATACGAGCTTTCAGTAACTGACTGCCATATAAAAAGCTTCATTATATTTGATTTCGACGCCACATTTTTACAATGTTACTCATTCATTGAATGATTTTACCAAATACCTAAAAATTAATGATTATGAAAACTTTCAACGGTGTATGGAAAAAACCATTAAAACCTATTTCAGACATTTCAGTCCTCGTGATCAGTACACAAGGAGCAAAGTGGTCACATCGAGTCCTACGACACTCGCGCACGTGTCTAGTTCGCAATTAATTTACAAGTACCGCGCGCATGTTTCTAGTTCTATGATTTGCTTTGAATATGTGTACCTAGGACCTTTTTAATACACAATAGCGATCCGTATGGCGCGATGGCGCAGCCAGACTTATAAAGAGTATCGACTCAGTGAAGGACGAATCTAAATAATGAATTTACGGTTACTATTTAAGGCTTTTATTTCTCTAAAGACATAACATCCCTTATTGAGGAAAATAGAAATACATAAGTTATAATATCACCGCTTAGGGTTATAAACTTTTCATTTAAATCTTAGTCTGGATATTTTTGTACGTCTATGGAGACTATGACCCAAAGAATCCTAGTCTTAGTAATCCAAGGACTCTAAGCATATTTACAGAAACAAAAATGAAAAAGAAAAAACGAATGAAAGTATTTTCGTGTTAGAGGAAAATTCTATAAAGAGAAAAATAATTATACCTAATTTATGTCCTAGAAACCTATGTAATTACTACTACACCTTAAGGACTAATTAGTTCAGATGATAACAGCAAATTTATAGCGATTTACGTGTATATTCGACAGAATAGTATCTATCAGGAACATGTCATTACTATGTGAATGAACACTTAAGAAACTTACCATTATTTTCCGAAAGCAATTTTCCCGCACAACACTATAAAACACAACTACACGACACGACAATATAATGCCGGGTGATGTGAAATATAATTGATAATATCACACACTAATCAATATTCTGATAACTTCCAAGCCTAAATTACAGCGCTATCTTTAAAGACGTAAACGTCAAACGTAATACAGCACCTTACATTGCACGAAATATAATATAACACCAAATAAATGTGTCTGTTTGACGCTAAACTAAAACTGGAACTAATAATCGTGTAGTCAATGAAAGTAAAGATTGTAATGTAGTTGAAAGATAATTACTAATAACCGCCAAGTAAATAATATTAACAGCTTAGTAACGCTGCAGTTGACGTGGGACATTACAGTACATTATTATTATTGTTTTTCTTATAAGCAGGAACGTGAACAGTTTTCCTAGGTATTCTATAATCTTGTCGTTATTACATCTTTATAATTGTATTATTATTTTAAATAATAAAACTTTTCATGACTTTCAAAAAATTAAAATGTAAAATTACTTATTAAAAACATCACACATAATCAAAATGATCACAATTAGTTAGGAAAATCTGTAACATTCAATGATCTCTACGTCTCAAATCATCACAGCAACACTATAGTTCAAAAATAAATTGCTATTTTTGCATCAGTGATAAAGATAGGTACAGGTAGCCAAATTATAAATTAAATCAGTGCGACAAATCCTTGAATAATGGATTAATCTAATCTACTAAATATTTATGTAGAAATGTAAAAATTTGATGCGGATAAACTGTATCAACCTAGTTTCTGCAAAATTCCCCTGCATCACTATGCACTCCTGCATACTTCATTTTGGCGTCTTGCCCAATGTTGCACAATTGATCTTACATCTCTATCACAGACAAATTATATATTGAGTACTGCATTTGAATTAATAAAACTTATATACACACCTTAGCATGCTTTACATTTCAACTTAGACCTTTTTTTCTTGTTATCGGGGGGGAAACCTTCAAAAGGTACCCGGTACCTTAGGAGAGGGTACCGGGTTATGTGGGATTTGACCGCACTAAAACCCCCTCGGTGGCTGCCACTGCGCTTGGGGACGACTCCGGGATCTCCGGCGGAACGCACCGGTGTCCTCCACGCGCGATGCCCCAGAACGGGCCCATCTTCGGGAGAGCAGATGTGTTCTCCTGCACCTTCCGATGCTTACGGCGACATGCAGCCACGCACACATCGCCGCCCTTCCCGGGGCTGCTGGTTAGACGGATCGAGCTCCCACTCATACAGTCCACAACCCCGGAAGCCCCCTTTTAGTCGCCTCTTACGATCAGGCAGGGGATACCGTAGCTCTATTCTTAATCCCGAAGCTGCAGGGACTTTCAACTTAGACCTAGTGTCCAATCTTGCCATCGACTCTATACTTTAGCATACGCCTAAAAGACGCACACGATACGACGAAGAAATGACAAAAAGTATACCTACTATGTATTTGAGAAAAAGGAAATAAGTTAGTGAGCCAATCGCATCCCTTGAAAACTGGACTGGCTGGACCGACTTGGGTAAGATTTTATTCGTACTACTACGAGAACAATACTTCTTTCACAGATATCACTTTTTAAGTTAAGGCATATCACGCGAATGAACCATACAAAATAGGTACATTAGATAAGTTATTTTCAAAGGTCCACCAAACCGCATTAGGCCAGCGCGGTGGACTATGGCCTAAATCCCTCTCACTTGTGAGAGGAGACTTTTGCTCAGCAGTGGGACATAAAAAAGGGTTGAAAAAATTTTCAAGGTTAGGTAAACCTTGTGAATTTCTTATGTAACGACTTTTAATTTTTAAACAGCTACCGAGTTCAAAGGCTACACCGGCTATACATACGACCTAGTTCTATTTAATAACAAAGAAGAGATTGTAGAGCAGACATTTCATTTCTCTACCATAACCTAGCCTGTTTTGACATGATGGAATTGCTCAGACTTTAAAAAAGGTTGTGAAGCAACGTTATATAAAAACAATATCCCTACGTATATAATACTATAAATTCGAAAGTAACTCTGTCTGTCAGTCTGTCTGCTACGCTTTCCCGCTAAAACTACTGAACTAATTTTAAATGAAATTTAGAACACAGATAGAGTGGACCTTGGGAAAGGACATAGGATGGTTTTTATCCTACGGGAACCTATAAAACGGCACCACGCGGGCGAAGCCGCTGGCAGAAGGCTAGTTATTTCATAAAACGAATTCTACACAAATACACATAAACATTTCATTTTTGTTTGGCTAATGAAATGAAGCACACAAAATAATTAACTTACTAATTTACCGTAATTTATTAATGAAATAATAACTCTACTTAAAGCAAACAAAATAATTACTTCGCTCCATAAACGGACTCTTGATAATGATGTGCTTGACACGCTTGTAACAGCTAATTTCGCAAATAACAGCTGAAAGCACCACTCAGTGATGTTTCATCATCTGGCATTTTCTGGAGTGTAGTTATCACAATTGTCATCAATTTATACTTCCCTCGAGTGACTAAGAGCAATAAATAAAAATTAATAAATGACATAGACGGTGGAGCGGTGAAACCCGCGGTTTCCGACACGGAGATACCGTTCAAACCTTAATTACGATGATTTCCATCACCGACCAATCCGCAATTGGCCAGCGTGGTGTACTATGGGCTAAATCAAATACAAAATTACATACATTAAATCATACAGGGAGATTCAAAGTCAAAATTAAACGTATACCTACATTGTAGCTAGAGATTAAGATCTAGAAATGTGATAAGTTCATATCAAATTGCATTACAACAGACAGAGCAAAATTATATATTGTATAGCAATACCGTTTGTATGTTTGAGTACATTTTATTTATTGGTTAGCTATTTAATAAATTATATATTAAATGAGCATAGACCGAAAAGCAGACACATACATACGAGTATTAACACCAAATATCGACTCATATCATATCGCACTCCTAGATCAAAACTGTAACAACTCAAAGAGGGTCATTATTCAGGAAACGAAAAAAACTTATAACTGCGTTTTTTGTTCGAAAAGTAATACAATTTAATTGAATCCTATATATTAATTAGCTTGTGAAATCGTACTTTCAAAACGTAGGGGCTATAGTACTATGATTTTTATTAAAAATCGCTGTTTTTGAATTGTTACACTTTAGGGTGATGATTATGTAAAAAAAAGAAACACCATTTTGACTTGAATCAGTTTTATTGAATCATTTTGAGTTGTACTTATTTACTACAAGAAAAATAAAAACAATTATTCAAACAAAAGAGTTCTAAAAGAGTGGAAATATTTCTCAAACATGCAAACTATTAATAAACTCCACTTATAAATTAATTAGGAGCTACCACTAATTAATAAAGAAACATCCAAAATTAAAAGTTTACAATAATTGAGATATTAGCCTCTCATAATTAAAAACATCTAATCCTAACATTAATTATAAATCTTCCAATGTAATAAAACTTATTATAAATCACAAAAATCAGTTTAAAAAACAAATCAGGCTAAAATCTAATCGCCTCGTTATATTAAAAAATGACACATCTTACAAATGCAAATAATAGAATTAAAAAGTAATACAAATAGATATAACATTATAGATCTTATTGCCAGCTACTTCAAAATAAAATGCTCTATTAAGATTTCTAAACTCCTGTGTACAAGAATATCTATACTTTGGTTTGATTTCTTGAGTATGTCTGATTAGGTACTCCCTCTGTCTCTGTAGATCTGCTAGGCCCCAATAACCATCAAAGATGTTTTGTCTTGTTTCTTCATTGATTTTCAAACTACAACGTTGTCTACAACTTTCACGCCGGGCGAACTTTCCTTTCATTAAAAACTTTCTTGCTTTTTGATAGAGATTGGTATGACTTACAAGAATTCCTCAGAGCTTTAGAAATATTTGCTTTCCAGGTCGATTCTCTTCTTAACTTCTTCTTTCCTCTTTTTACCTCTTCATTTGACTGATCATTGCTCAATTGATTGACAACGTGACACTGTGGTTGTACAGTAGGATTATTAACATCCCTGAACTAAGTATCAACATCATTTTGAGTCTGAAGCTGTCCAACAGTATCAATTACAGTCATAGATTCAATTGGAAAAACGTTTTGGCTTCTAGACTGAGCTAGAGTGTCAGTGGTTTCAGTGTGGTTTCAGTTTCAGAATCACTACTGCTACTAGAACTGTCGCTACAATTAGAAAAGTTTGATGACGAAGTCTCACTTGAAGATGAAGTGAAGAAGATGATGGGATTATTTTAAGGGGAAGATTCTTCTTCTTTTTACGGACATAAGTTGGATCTGTATCGGAGTCTTCAATAAAACTTTCTTCACTTGGAGATATAGCTAAATCGTTTTCAATTTGTCTACTATGGGCTTGATTAGTCATTATAATAGTGTTTAATGGAATATTTTCTTTGTTTATTTGTGCTTCTGTATCTATATTTGTAGTTAAATCTTCATCATTAGCTGATAACAGGTTTTCTTTATATTTTTCATTGACAATATTGACGAAAACTCTACCTCTCTTCATGTTTATCTGAAATAGAGAAAAGTAAATTATTGTAAATTATAACGATCCTACAATAGTGAGTTAACTCAAAAAAATCTTTTAATACAACGGAATTAACAGTTTTATCAAAAAAACTTCAATAGAAATCGATAATATTTATGATTACGTTCACGATTTTAATTCGATGCATGAAGAATATTTCATTTTATATAGAAAAAATATCAATTTAAATTAGTTTCAACAATACTAAGACAACTAGAAATTTACATGTTGATCCATCAAAACTGAGTCAAATCTAAATAGTAATTAAATATTTACGTACCTTTTCAAACAAAACTGGAACAAGTTAAAATATCCTTAAGAAATATTTCACACCGATTCACCAATACCGTAACAATTCTAATTAACTTACTCTAATTGACTTATTCAATTCAACAAAACTGTAACAATTCGAAATGTCCGCGTTTTCGATCTTCTTAATACGTGCTCTCGTGGTGACTAGTGAAGGTCAACTAACAATAAACTTGTTTAGGTGGGGGGGACACGGGCATTATGATTCAACAATAGTAAGTCAACGCTATCTAGTATTTTTTTTTTGAAGCAATATTGTTTCGTTTATGTCGGGATAGTTGCGTGTGATCACCGGGCATTCGAATACAAGAATAACTCTAAATAAACGAATTTTGAGTTGTTACAGTTTTGATCTAGGAGTGCGATATTATCTAGCCATATGTATATGATAATATTATTCAAAAAATCTCAATCCGCAAGAACGTTACAGTATCAACATTATCCTACTTGATTATAAAAAGATACTGTAGTAACCTGGCCAGTTAAGATGATGTTCAGCTCACCTAATTCACCTATTTCACAGCTTACCTAATGGTAAGTTGTGTTTACAAAAATAATCTATATTAATAGAACAGGTAAAAAAGGAGAAGGTTTTTAATTTGACTGTATTTTTTTGTTTACGCCAATGAATAATCTAATCATCAAAACATTTCTAAACGTTGTTTCCAGAATTGAGTTCATTTCTCGCCGCGATTTCTCCTTTATGGTAATTTGAGTTAAGGACAAAGAAAGAAGTCGGCTGGAGCCGGTGATTATGGTTACTCCATGGTATTTGTTGAGTTTTTGGTCAAAAATTTGTTCACAATGATGGCCTTGTGCGAAGGCGCATTATCGTGGTGCAAAATGCAAGAATTTTCTTGCCACAAATCTGGCCTTTTTCGTCAAATTACTCTCTTAAATGCCGCATAACGCTCAAACAATATTCTTTATTTACCGTTTGACCTTCCGGCAAGAATTCCGAGTGCATAACACCGTGATAGTCAAAGAAAACAATCAACGTGACTGGAGCTTACTCAACCACGCTGCTCCAATGCGGATTGGCGGCGATGCGGGTTAGTGGCCAATCTGCTGTCGGATGTTTTCAAACCGTCCGGGCGCCCATAAGGCCTCCGACTAGGTTTAAAGATTGTTATCTATCGATAACAACAACCGGGACCGACGGCTTAACGTGCCCTCCGAAGCACGGAAACTTTTTCTAATAATACTAAGTCAATATTTACCTATGTATTTATTAATCAATAATGCGATGATTAAACTAACCTAACCTTGTCTTATGGACTTGGTTTACCGTACTTGTTTCTTGTCGACATCTGAACCCTTAACCTTCGACCATGGATCAACCTATGATAGATTAATACTAATGAGTACTAATAAAGTTTTATAGTTTAAAAGTGAACATTGTGTGAAGGCACGTTTAGAGGACTTTTTTTACTATCGGGGAATCCTTCAAAAGGTTCAATAAACCTGCCGGGTGGCAGGAAGAGACAGCGGGTTATGTGGGATTTGTACCGCAATAAAACTTCCCTCGGTGGCCTGTCTTAGCCCTTGGGGAGGACTTCGGGATCTCCAGTGGAACGGTGTGCTCCATGCGCGGTGCCCCAAACGGGGTTCATCATGGGAGAGCGATATAGCTCTCCTACACTCTCAAATGCTTACGATACGACGGCGTGCAGCCACGCACACACAGCTGAACTTACCGGGGCCGCTATTTGGACGTTTCGACATCCCACTCACGCCACCCGCAACCCCAGAAGTACCCTCTTACCTCTTAGTCGCCAGTTACGATCAGGCAGGGAGATATCGTAGCTTATTTAATGTTCTTAATCCTGAAGCGCGCATGGCTCGGCGGCTAACGTAGAACGCAAGGGGTATATGCAGCTAAGCCAAACGGGCGCGGTCGGGTGTGAGATAGGTGACTGATAGTGGCAAAAAATTTCATGCGCCTTTCCGTGCTTCGGAGGGCACGTTAAGCCGTGGGTCCGATTGTTGTCGATAGATAACAGTCGTTAAAGCTTGTCGAAGGTTTTAGAACGAATGAGCTGCGTTGATAAAGGGCTCCTAATAATAGTTTTTGTCACAAAAGAAGGAAATTGAAAAAAGGGACAAAAATAATCGGAGTGGAGACTAGAACCAGGGTCTTTACATTTCGGGACCGCCCAATTTCCCACCTAAGCTATTACATCCTTGCAGATATTTGCGAAATTTACCTTCGTATACTAGTATGATATTGCAGCAGTTTTTCATTGTCTGAAAACACCGATAAAATGACGTTTTCTAAAAATGAAACCTAGCTAGATCGGTTTATCTCCCCCAAAACACTATGCATGCTAAATTTCATGAAAATCGTTGAAGCCGTTTCTGAAACTCAGATGATATACATATATACTTATAGGTATATACAATAATTACTCATTTAAAGGTAAAGATAGATATATAATAAATGTGATGTGATAGAGATATTTCTGAAATTCTATGGCGTTGGAAACTATGATTATCATAATATCATATCATAATTAAATAAACCAAATTTTGGTGAAAAATAGAAATCGGTCGGGCATCGAGATATATGTACTGACGTAGTAGCAGTACCTCAATGCGGTCGGGCTTTTTCCCCGATTTTTATATTATTTGTAGCTGTGCCCTGCTGTTTTACACGCGTTAGAAAAGATCATTAGCATGAAGTGAATAATCTCCACATTATTATAGGTTTAAGCAGCAGGCAATAAATGGTTACAAACGCCTAATTTTTGAAGTGAAAACTTCTTTAGCGGCGGGCGTTGTGCACTTTTTTTAAGATGGGTGAAAAATGTTAAACTCGCGTCAGGACACGTGGCCCGATCGAAAATTCGTAAGACGGAGGGGTGACAGCACTGACAGCTGATGACGGCTCGACTGTCTATACTTGTAAAATTCGTTTATATCATATCATTGAACAAAGTGCATCTATTAATAAAAAAAGTGACGAAGAAATAGTAAAAGAAAATGAGTGAGTACTTTATAAAAATACTAGATAAAATACTAGTTGAAAAATAATACTGATAATTAAAGCAATTCGTGCGAAATGATTCCCTAACCATTCCAAAATATCATGACTAGCTGACCCCGCGAACTCCGTATCGCGTTTAAATATTAAATAATAATAATAATGGATAGCATATAAACCTTCTCCGTGAAAAAATACATGTACATACCAATTTTCATAATAATCGGTCGAACAGTTTCTGAGTTTTGCGATGTCATATATACAAACATTACTTAACACCCCCGCAACCCCCCCTTCCGGGTGGAATTTCGTAAAATCCGTTCTTAGCTGACCTCTACTCGGCGAAAGGAATATTCCTACCAAATTTGAAGTCGGTAGGTCTTATAGTTCCAGAGATATCGTGATGAGTCAATATATGGGTGGAAATACCCCCCCTTCCGGGTGGAATTTCGTAAAATCCGTTCTTAGCTGACCTCTACTCGGCGAAAGGAATATTCCTACCAAATTTGAAGTCGGTAGGTCTTATAGTTCCAGAGATATCGTGATGAGTCAATATATGGGTGGAAATACCCCCCCTTCCGGGTGGAATTTCGTAAAATCCGTTCTTAGCTGACCTCTACTCGGCGAAAGGAATATTCCTACCAAATTTGAAGTCGGTAGGTCTTATAGTTCCAGAGATATCGTGATGAGTCAATATATGGGTGGAAATCTCTTATATATATTAAGAAGATTATTTATATCCGACTAACCTCACGAGACATTTTTCCCGGAACTAGGCCGACTAGTTTCGGACCTAAACGAGGTCCTTCTTCATGAGCCGTCGCGTAGTGTTTAATTTCTCTATGGCCGTCGCGGTCGGTCGCTCGGAGGACGCGAAGTCATCGGCGGGTCCTCCGAGCGACCGACCGCGACGGCTCATGAAGAAGGACCTCGTTTAGGTCCGAAACTAGTCGGCCTAGTTCCGGGAAAAATGTCTCGTGAGGTTAGTCGGATATAAATAATCATGTTAAGTTACACTCACGATTCGATATATATTAAAAATTCCAAAATATCAAAAAAGCACAACGTTAATTTTAAAGTTTTCACTTCTGCCGGCATTCCTGGAGTGCAACCCATTTTTTTTTCAACCCTTTTTATGTCCCACTGCTGGGCACAGGTCTCCTCTCACAAGTGAGAGGGATTTAGGCCATAGTCTACCACGCTGGCCAAGTGTGGATTGGTGGACTTGTTAACGCCTAATAATAACTCATAGCCATGATTCATTGACAAACTACTAAATGACGGTGTCAACATAATGTACAGAAAATATAATGTAAGTAAAACTTTATAACATTTAAAGTATATTGTACCTATTGTAATCAAGTAAAAATATGCGGAAACAGTAGTTTTTATGTTGTGGTTAGCACTTCATCTAACGCATTACGAAGATCGAATCTTCCTATTAGTACAAAGTAAGAAAAAAATTAACTGTCTTGTGCAAGTACATAGCTCTCTGCTAGTTTTATTTTATTATTGACTAGTTGTGCCCGCGACGTCGTCCGCGTAGATAAAGACTTGTACAAAAGGCTTGATTAGGCTTGGATTATTTGTTCCTCCTCCTCCTTAGTCGATCACTCTTGACAGAGTGGTCGTGGCTGATGAGGTTGCAATTTCGTTCGTGACCGCTTGCCCTCCACTGTCCCTTGGATTATTGTTACCTTTTATGAAATTACATATGATACAAAAGTTCATATTATTATGTTGAGTAGATACATTCTTCCTGAGTCCTTACAATTCTTACAGTACTCCTCTTATAATATCGACTTTTCAGTCGTTATCATCAGTTTCTCTTTACAAATTAAACGTATTATAATAGCCTGTTTTTAAAGTGTTTAGATAGGACTGCTGTGCCCGCGGAAAGAATCATTATAATTAAATAACTTGTACTGCAAATAATGCATAGATTCATTATCTATTATATATTGCAGAAAGGTGGTGAAATGTCTACGCTATGTCAGACGTGGTTAGTAGTTGGGAGTCAAATTCTTGGTTGCTTACACGTTGGTTGCAATTGTCGTTAACATACTGTCGTTCATACTTAATGGAGGTCTTTTGAGCGATTTAAAACTTGCGACAGCAGTTAGGCCACTAACAATGAAGACGTCATCAACCTGAATTGGAGCATCGTGAGAGGATCAGGCCCTACGCGATTAAGAGTCAATTGGTCCTATTAACAACCCTTCACACAGCATCAGAAATAAATATATCGATTACTAATATTATTCTGGGCGTGACCACCATGCCGTGCTGCTGCCGTGACGCTTTAGTATATTAGTGTAACACCAGTGCCAGTACTGCGTATGTATGTAATAGCTCTTATTAAATTAACCACTGAAAACGTCTGCTCATTTCAATAAAAAAAATATTAGATCCTCGGCAATTGCTTATTCTTTTATTCGAAATCACTTTTTTTATAAATAAACCGAACAAAGAGGCAGAAAGGCCGCGTGGTTAAGCGATCACTGTCGCCTATGGAAACGGGCAACCCCAGCGGAGCCACCCGAGCACTGCCGGCTTTCAAGAAGAGCTTTCTTTACAGCTTTCTTGAAGAACCCTATGTCAAAGTCCATTGGAAATGCCTCAGCTGGAAGGTAGTCCCATAACTTACACATCCGTTCAAACATCAAAAGGAGCGTGCAAAGCGGCCTGTGGAACTTTAACCTTCGACTGGTGGTGTAATCATGATATGGTGACGTAGCAATCATTTTGAAAAGATCGCTCAGCATAGTAAAGTCGGTAGAACACTTTGATTTTTTTACGTTTCACACTGATATCCCCAGAGTAGGGTAAATATACACTGTGTAATGGGTACCATGAGACACACAGAGACAGAAATACAAACACTTAAACCGAGAACAGAAAATTAAACTCATCATTCAAATTTCTGCTTCGCCGTGAATCAAACTCGAGACCCTTCGATTGGCAGTCCGGCATGGTAACCATTGCGCCACGCGAGTCCAGGCGCGGTCACAGCCTTCAATTTTGGGCAATGGTCGCCAAGCAATTTTGGTGGGTGGTCACTAAGAAATTTGGGGGAGGAGGTGTCTCAAATTGGCTTGTTGCGCCTTCCATGTAGATGCCCAACTCACGCGTAGGCGTGAGTGAGGGATTTTGGGGGGGGTCATGTCCCCTGTGACCCCCCCATAATATGTGGATGTAACCACCGCGCCGCGCCTCCATAATGGTCTACCACAATGAGTACTATATCAGCGCCAGTTCCAAAGCTCTCTAAGTTGTTAATTTTTTTTATTAGATATTTTATTAAGTAAATATACTCGTAATTAATTATTTGAAATAATTTCCACCAATGCACTTTGTAATAGCGTTATTGGGTAAAATAATGATTATGTAGTTCACCACCTGTAAATCTACCTGTAAAAAGCAATTAAATGTGAATAAATGAATAACAACGACATCTATCGTATAGCGTTTAAACTAAATTGTCGATATAGCGAATTTGCAACAGATCACTAAATAGTTCTGAATATGAACATAGATGTCGGCAGTAGCCTCGTTTTGTTAAAGTTTTGTACATTTTGTATTGAGGATTTCTTTGAATATGTGGTGATATGTATGGTTTTTTTTAAATATTTAGAGATGAAATCTAGCATAAGTGATTTAAAACTTGCTATCAGAATATTAAGAGATGTTAGTAATTATCGAAACTTGTGGTGTGACCACTCGCATTAACTTTATTCTCTTACAAAAGTTACACACTTAAATTTATTCTTCCGTTGCTTTAATAAAGATTCCTTTGTAAGAATTTCTTTAATAGTTACAATATGCATATTAACACGCATTGGAGCAGCGTGGTTAAGTAATCTCTAGGCCTCCCCAATAATGGGAAGCCCAGGAGATGCAGCTATTTAGCTTGTATCGGTAATGGTCGCTTCAGTCATAGCCTGTTCACGATTCTCAGCTCCAAGAAGAAGCTGAGCAATCAACATCTTCTATAGGGCTCAGGAGTCTACTGTAAGACTCGGTGGCAGGGCTCGCGGTGCGCTTTATACCTGTAGGGGCTGTAGGCTAGCCGTTCTCGGCCAACGAAGCATTACCCTGATTACACAGATCTCTATTTAATATGGTCGACGATATTGATAAAAGTTCATCTTACGTTTGACCTCCCTATATCTTCGGAACCACAAATTATTTTATAATTTTGATATCATTGTAAAGTATTTATTATGGTTTTCTAAACAGCTTTTAACAAAACTTTCATCTAAATCTACCAAAACGCGTTTCAATTTTATGCCGCGTATTGTTTAAATACGCGAAAAAAATTTACACTTAAAGGGTGAATTTTGGAAAATGCTGAAATACGTAATTCTTTATTTTATTATGCATTTAAATGCATTAGCACCGGAGTGCTGATTCATTGCGCAGAGTCAGCGTGCAGGCGTTCATCCATTTCATCCTTGAAATTGACGTAACTTTTTTGTTTGTGAACCGATTTAAATAAAACAAACCCTAAATGTTAATCCAAAAAAATACCAATACATCAGTGAAAACCGCATCCTTCTACGTTAAGCCGTTCCTGAGATTAGCGCGCACAAACGAACAGATAAACAGACAAACAGACAAACAGACAAACAGACAATAATTCTAAAAATCATTGTTTTGGGTTCTATTACGCTAATAAATAGCCCTAGTGACAGTTTTTTTCAAATATCTTCAATGTACAGAAACCGACTTGTTACAGATTTATTATATGTATAGATTTAAATGCATTAGCACCGGAGTGCGGATTCATTGCGCAGAGTCAGCGTGCAGGCGTTCATCCATTTCATCCTTGAAATTGACGTAACTTTTTTGTTTGTGAACCGATTTAAATAAAACAAACCCTAAATGTTAATCCAAAAAAATACCAATACATCAGTGAAAACCGCATCCTTCTACGTTAAGCCGTTCCTGAGATTAGCGCGCACAAACGAACAGATAAACAGACAAACAGACAAACAGACAATAATTCTAAAAATCATTGTTTTGGGTTCTATTACGCTAATAAATAGCCCTAGTGACAGTTTTTTTCAAATATCTTCAATGTACAGAAACCGACTTGTTACAGATTTATTATATGTATAGATAGATATCTTCAATGTACTAATTCTAGATATATTTACTCATAGTAAATAAAAAATTCAAACATTTGATTTAGATGACCTATTTGTGAGTCTCCTAATCATAAGTCTTTCTTTCCAATAAATTTTAACAAACCTACGAGCAATAACAGATGCCAGACATTTCTGTAAGTAAGAATCAGATTGATAGTCATTGACAAGCGAGCAACTTTCAGCATTTGAGTATGGAACATGACAAAATAGCTAGACAAATGACAGCCTCCGTGGTGTAGTGGGTAATGAGCCGACTGCGAAGCGTGAGGTCATGGGTTCGATTCCCACCCAGGACAAATATTTGTGTGATGAACATGACTATGTCTGTGTCTGGGTGTTAATTTATCTATTTATTATTATGTATTTAAATAAATTTTAACAAATTTTTTTTTATTTAAATGATCATATATGCCATTAAGTGGTCTCTGCAGCCTAAGGACATGTACACACAACCTTCGACAAACCTCAATCTTGACTGAGGTCGTATGCAGGCACCGCTACTCCAGAGGTTGATGGTCGCCATTGTAAGTCTGGCTGGCAACTACACCTTTCCGCCGAAACACAATAGAATTGAAATGATTTCACTATAGCATATTGTCCTTCACATAACAACTTGATCCATATAATTGAAATTGACATTGACAATTGTTATCATGGTCATTTTAAGTACTTTGGTGCTCACACAATAATTATTACACACATGATATGAGAAACATTTGTATACCATGTATAATAAATCCTAAAGTGGAATTTTTAATTCCCTGCAACATTTTCAGTTTCTTTATTTTATCACTCACTGATGATAAAAGAATATGTATGGGTAATGAACACAAACAGTTTTTTTGATGCTAGTGTACATTACACTGCATGTGCATGAAGGACTTTCATTAGTACAGAGTAAAGTACTTAAGCTAAAAAATCAATTAGCAGCACCTTCCTTTTATTGCATAGTCAATGAGAATGTTGCATTTTTACTCAGAGAGATCAGATTAGATCAGAACACAAAAATCAAATTTGAATATCTTAAAAAATATGCAAGATACTGAGGCAAGATATGAACATTTCAAACTAAACATTAGATGATAGAGAGCTCTCTCTCTTTTTCTCAATACTGTGACATTTCATCTGTTTCAATTGTCTATCATCATTACCATTAATTTTGTGACATATAAATATTTTGGAATTTATTGTGTTGATAAAATAAGTTATATATTATTATAATTAGTATTAAGGACTCTGGTCATGCCAAGAGAGTTTTTGAAATATAAAAAAAACATTATTACCTACTTGTACATCTAGGACCCAGGCTCTAACATTGTCTAGGATGGCCAGGATCTAACATTGTGCTTTACTTCCAAAGTAAAGTGTATACAAATTATATTTTGAAGAAATGTATGTTAAAAGGATACCAAAACAGCTGGCAGAACATATCAGACTCACACACCAAGGTTCCAAGCCATTATCTACTATAAAAGCCCCTTAAATATTTATTTCATTCTGTTTTTAGTATTGGTTGTTATAGAGGCAACAAAAATACATTTACTGTAAAAATTTCAGCTGGCTAGCTAGCTATAACAGTTCATGAGATACAGCCTTGCTGGTGACAGACAATGGAGTAAGTAATAGGGGTCTGATATTAGTATCATATGGATACTGAAAATCCAATCCATCCAGGGAGATAATATCAGTAAAGAATTAAAATTTAACCATCATAGTTATTATCTACTTTTCGAATTATCAAAGTTGCAAAGCATAAGCTTATAATCACTGAAGCTAAAAAAATGACTATGAAGACAAATTTAACCTACATGACTGATTTAGTGTAACTTATAAAACTCTTCATAAATATGTAGTTGAGCAATTTTTTGATATTGCGGCTGTTATGGGTAAAGGACTTGTCAAATTGAAAAGCACCATAAGTACTTATTGAAATTTATTTAGTTTCTATTATACATATTACTTCAAATTAGTATTCTGAGCATAAATAATAAATAAATAAATAATGTTTCACACTCATAGCCCCACAGTAAGGTAGATATATACCCTGTGTCGTAGGTGCCATGGACACATACAATGACAGAAACACAAACACCCAGACCGAGAAAAGAAACTTAAATTCCTCATTCAAATTTCTGCTTCGCCGGGAATCGAACCTGGTACCCTCCATTTGGCAGTCCGGCATGGTAACCATTACGCCATGCGGGTCGTCATAACACTAATTTCTACCAGACTGCTAAGAATGTTATGTTTTTGTTACTATCTTAGTATACAGTAGTATTCATTTAATATTTCTTATCTTAAAAACTGTTAGACAAATTTTCATAATTAGGGTGTCTAGACTTGTTTTGACATTGCTTTAGTTTCATAGGTACAGTCAATAAAGAATAAACATTTCTGCAACATAGCATTAAATGAAAAGTATTTTTTAAACATAAGCAAAAATTAAACAGTATAGTTGACTCCAAAAAGGTATGTCTTAAAGTTAACTGAAACCTAAAAAAATTGAAATAAATAAATCTATACTAATAGTCCCATACTTAATATTATAAATGCTAAAGTAATTCTGTCTCAGTGTGTGCCTGACATTTTCAATCCTAAACTACTCAAGGAAATTAAATGAAATTTGGTACACAGATAGAGTAGACATTGGGAAAGGATATAGGATAGTTTTTATTGCAAAAAGGGGTTGAAATAACTGATTGAAATTAATATGAAATGTTGTCATGTTGTGTTTTATCTTCAAAAACTTGAAACTTTCTATTTAGGCACTGGAAAGGAAGTAAATAAATACTTAGTAGTGGGTCGCCTGCAAAACATTTGTGTTTATTCAACAGATTATTAACCACTTTGACGGTAGTGGGTTGTCTGCAAAAGATTTGTGTTTATTCAACAGATTTTTAACCTCTTTGACATTTGCAAAATGGTGAAATGACCGAGATGCTTTTCGAAAAAAATGTAGTGACAGACACCTCTTGTATACTTTTATTATCATATTTTTGATTGAGGAACAAACTAATAACAATATTTGACAGGTCGGAACCATTATATGGGAATTTTTATTTTTTATTTTTTATTAATTAAATTGATTTAAGTACTATTAAATTCTTTATTTTTCTGCACATCTAGGGCTAGAGCTCTTCAAAATGAGACCATTACTGATTTTTTATGTGCAGTGATCGTCCCATAATCACTGATACCCAAAGGGTGAATATCACTAGGCAAATTTTTCATTGTAAAAAAGGATATAGTGGAAATGGTTGGTGGTTTTGATAAATAGAAATACACATAAGAAGAATAGAAAATAAATCATTCTAATAAAAATTATTTCACATAACAGTTAACAGTGTGTTATTACTGAGTGATGTTTGATATGTACTTTTTAGTGTTTTAAAAAATGAAACTTTGGTACTGTCACATTGATAAAAATATAAACAAAGGCTATGAACTATAAACAAAGGTTATTATTATTTTAATATTGCAAGAAATGAAATTATTCACAGGTTGTAAGGAACTTTTTACTACAAGATTTTAATAGCAGAATACGTTCAATGTTAGGTAACCTCAAATTTTGAAACCAATAGGTACATAAGTTTTAAATAGAGACATGGCTAATACAAAAATAAATCTGTATAAAAATATATACTCACTCTTGAATAGGTTCTTAGGCGATTAATACGAGGATTTGAAGGAATATTGCTGAGTGAAACCTTAGACATTTTCACTAACCCCCAGCTGCTGATAGCTCCGACAATACAACTACCTAAATGTATCAATTAAACACTGGAAAATTTTATATCACTCAAGTTCAAATCAAAACATTTGAAAATCTAACACTGTCGACACTAATGGTTAATTTTACGTGCTAAATATATCAATTAAACGCCCCCATATTGAAAGTCAGTATTTTAAATTGAAATTATCTATACTACGCAACACAAAATTACTTTAATTATTTCAGTCCAACATAATCAAAATAAAACACAAATAAATTCAGTTCATTTTCCGCGATTAAGAATGACAGATGAGCTCGCTCGTCGTTGCATGCATACGACTGCTGCTGCGATACGTTACGTTCCGTTTTACTTTACTTTTACGGTTTCTCACAGAGAAGTTACAGACAGCTCTTCTAACCGCTGTTCTCGCGCGCTTCACACCGACAACTGTAAACGAAACTGCGAGTAAATCACGCGCCAAGTGCGTAAAATTAAAATACCAAGCAACCAAACAGAACGCGAACAGTTTCCACCAAAGAGGTTTCGACCTTCCACATCATCTTCGATATTTTAAATTTTATCTTATTTTGGATGTCAATTTGTGATAAGTTCGAATTTGAATTTATATTTTACTCTACTTATACTTATATAATTATTTACTTCGCGGTTCAAAATTTCTTGTAAGTATGAAATTTGTATCAGCTATGCTAGGTGTCCTCCGTCTCCATTACACTGCATGTGGGATACAGTGGGATGTCAAAAATTATGTTTATCTTATCGTTTGTCCATGTCACTCCCATTCCGGTCGTTGTTGGTGGCGCTACTCTCGAGCTGATGACATCTTGGGACAAGAGCGATCCGAACGGGTAAGTTCAATTTCGGGGAAGGGATAGCTCGTAGAATCCAAGCCGGTTAGGCAACGTTCAGAAAATTAAAATGCAGGAACAAAGTCTCTTCTCGCGCAGTATACCTAAATACCGGATACTCGGATCAAATAAAAAAGTAGCCTGAAGTTGAAAATCTTCGAACAGTGTGTGTTGCCTTGACTCAGACGTGGTATTTACTGTTAGCCTTTTCCACAGGCTCAATATATCTCAACATGCAATAGGGCAGCTTCGATGGGTGTTTCTCTACGCGACAGAATCAGAAACGATAAAATTAGAAGACGAACTTCAGCGACAGACATATTTTGATTATATATAGCTATCAAAATTTGTAAGCTGAAATGACATTGCAAGGAGAACCAAAAGACTCAGCAAAAGGAGCACAGGCCGTCCTCCAACATGGACTGACAACCATGAAACCGCTGGGCGACGGCAAAGAGGATATAACCACTACGGCGACGGAGTTGCGAATGTTAGTGGAGTTCTGGGAATGTGACGTTTTTTATTTAATTTTTGTGTGGGTACATATTTAAAACTGTTTGAAACTGAACTAAAAAGGAATAGAGATGTCGTAGGTATTTAAAAAAATAACGCGCAAGATCAGAGAAAAGTGCAATGCTATCTGTTACGATTTACATGGTACGTGTATGCCTTCATCGTGGCCAATCAGAATCAAATTGACTCTATGAACAGAGCACAAGGAGAACACTCGGGATCTTGAGATCTTCTGAGATGAAAAACGTTTCTTCAAAAGCTTCTAGCGCAGGTGTTCCTTCAGGCGCAACCCAGAGATGTTTATTAATTCCATAGTAATTAGGTACACTTTCTTTGCTCTGTTTTCATAGTAAGAGCGATGCGGTATTTTGTGTAATTAAGAATCCTATAAAACCTTTTACTTCAAATTAAAAGCCCATCTAAAATTAAACCGGATCTAAGACAAAATCTTAACACTATACAGTCAGATATAATTTGCTATTTATAGGCTAAGCAAATCGAGTTGAGGAATTTAAACTCTGTACTTGACAGATGGTGAAACCCAAATTCGAAAAAAGAATATTTTTTAATTCATAGACGTCGTATCTTGTTACACAACGTACCAGAGACCGTTCTGTCGGGTTGACGTGGATGCGGGGTTCCTCGTCCTCGTCATCAGGCGCACACTCGGTGCCGGTGGTTTGTCCCATGGTTGCTATACGCTCTTGTAGTTGACGTAAGCGCGGCGGAGGGCCGCGGTGAGCAGCCGCAAGCCGCCCGCGCGTCCGTCGCGCAACACTGACGCGCCGCGTGTGCCTCCTAGCATCCCCTATATTAGGGGTGAACCTTCCCTATCGATAAACGTTTTTAGAGTGGAAACTTCTTTAGTAGGTATGAGCTTGAGGAGGATTGTGTTCCACATGTGACGCAGCCCGCAAGTGCCCTTTCAAGCAGCAGCAGCTGGAGGAAAACATAAACAATAAGTACTAACACAACAACAACAACAACAACAACAACAATAATATGGAGGGAAACATAAATAACCTAAATAAAATCTAATCTACTTGATAAAGTAGATTATATTGATGAAGAGATATATGGTACCTTAGTATTAATGAGTGTACCTTAAACAGATTTTTACTTTTACTAAAATATTGACAAAACAACTTTCTTGACTGCAACCCATTTCTGCGTTCCACTGCTGGGCACGGGTCTCTCCTAATTATTGGGGAGGTTTGGAAAGCTCCAAGCCATGGAGAAAGCACTCCACCACGCTGCTCCAATGCGTTTTGGTGGAGCCAACCCGCTGGCGAATGTTTCCAAACCGCCCATAAGGCCTCCGACGAGATTTAACGATTCTTATCTCTCTACAACAACCGGTACCGATGGCTTAACGTGCCCTCCGAAGCACGGAAACGCGCATGAATCTCACACCCGACCGCGCCCGTTTGGCTTAGCTGCATAGATCGCTTGCATTCTGCAATAGCCGCCAAGCCATGCGCGCATCAAAGCCTTTCTTAAAACAGGCATTTTCAAAATAAGGATCATAGCAAATAATTTAAAAAGTGACACGAAAAGTATTCTTGGTTACAATCGATTAATGCATGTATGTAGGACGTTTAAATAGAGCACAATCTAATTGAATTGCCAAAGAGTCAATACATAAGAATCATACCAAACAACAAACAAGTTATTCCATCCAGGCTTTCTAGGCATGATATTTTCACAAAGGAAAATTTAGTCGAATGTTCCACTATTTTGTATATTAAAATAAATACGATAAATTTTATAATGATAGGTCCTCTAAGATACTAATAAGATATCCTGTTGCATTGCATTTAGGTGCTGCGGACACACAGAAAGACAAAAACATAAACACTTAGACCAGGAAAAGTCATCTATATACATTATGTTGCGAACCCAGGACCTCTCGCACCCGGCACATCGGGGTAAAATAATTGGTTTTTTATTTTATGGATTACTATTTCTTTGTTTCATAGGTACCTGGCAGGCGCGGTCCCGGTAGGGGGGGGGGGGACACAGGGAACATGACCTCCCCCAAAATCCATCAGTCATGCGTAGTGAAACAAGCTAATTTGAGACACCTCTTCCCCCAAATTTCTTTGTGACACCCCCCAAAATTCTTGGCGACCCCCCAAATTTAAGGCTGCGACCGCGCCTGGTACCTGGTTCTAATTAAGTAGTCTAATTTCAAGCAAGTAGTACATATATGAAATTAAATTAATCTTAAGAGGTGACAGATCGTGCATAGTTGAACCAGCAAAGTACCATACCAATACGGTGCAGTTATTTCAGCTGTAAAGCAGATCTATATTTCGGTAATACGGTGCGGTTGCCAGCTAGACTGAGGCGAATCTACCATCTACAGGCAATTAGACATTCTTTATATTCTATAGACAGGGCCGGATTTAGGGGAGGGCAACCGGGGCTACAGCCCGGGGTCTCCACAAGAGAACTCCGAAACTAGTAAACAACTTTTCCTTGCATATTTTTTTCACATTTTACATAACTTTGTATGATTACATTAAATATTAAAAGAAATCATCGATCTATATTTGTTCACTCCAATTAGACAATCAGTAAAATATCATCACTGACTGAAAAAAATTACCATTTTATTTCGAAAATAATTTGGTGCCAAGGGCCCTCCACTCCTTTGTTGCCCCGAGGCCTCCAGACCCCTAAATCTGGCCCTGTCTATATACCTTAATTTAAAACCTTTATTTAAAACCATAATTATAACCTTAATTTAAAACCTTTTTTCAATGTCCATGGGCTGCAGCGAGCCCTTAACACCACAACCAAGTATGCATGCTATTCTGCTACTTCCTTACTATATAAAAAAAGCTCTGATTTGTGTTGAAAAAACATTTCGGATATAAAACATCGATAACTGATAGCCATGCCTAATTCTTCAGCGGTCGATACAACAGGCGCAGGTCAGAACGCTCAGCTGGGACCTCTGACAGTTCGGAATACAACAAATTAATAAAATTCGGTGTATGTAATTTGGATTACTATAAACAACAATTTACTATAAACAACAATTAATGACTCAAAAATAATTTAAAACTGGATTCCTCTGAAAAAAATAAATTGTAGAGATTTCAAAGTACCAGAGGTAGACCAATATCTCAGATGCTGTAATTTTTTATACTGATTTTCTAATAATTATATGGATTCTTTCTCTCTCTTTCTCTTAAGCCTGTATCAGTCCACTGCGCACATAAAATAGGACTTTCGCAAGGCGCGCCACAGAGAACAGTTATTATTTGAGTTGGTGGGGAAGGGTACAACCCTAAGGCTACTGCGACCACTAGATGATCTATTGTAGCCTGGCCCCGTGAACAGTTGGCGCACTACAAAAATATTCTGTCACCCGACGAAGACCATCACGCCACCAATATAATTGTCTAAGTTCTTTATGAGATACATAGTTGATGACGACCTATTGATAGTCGATTAGATCTTATGCAGTAAGATTGTAGAATGCACTATGTTCCTATAAGCTATTTAATTTAAAGCGATTTAATGAAATGAGATGGAACGTATAAATGAATAGGTAGGTAACTATGTACATATATGCTCTACACGTGTTTGCAATTTGTAAAGACTGGCTTATCTAATGCATCGTATGCATACTAAATTCACTTACGTTGATAAAGTTTTGTCACATATAGTATTACCTACATAATAAAGTATTTCCAACACACGTTTGTAGTATTGTATACCTACCTATCTTCTGAGAATTATAAGTCTTGTAGTCACATGTTTTATCCATAAAGCAGATCTAGTAAATTCTTTGTATTTTTTTGACATAATTAAATTACCCACAGGTAATTTACCGCAATAATAAAAAAAGTTAAACAATAGTATGTACCGCGGATAGACAACAGTTTACCTGATAAGTACTGTATAGAATTGTACGTGTATAAATTTAATAAACCAAACATATACCTGGTCTATAAGGTTGGTACTATCGGCTATTACGTATTCTGTGCTATCGGTAAGATTGATAGAATGTAAAAAAATCTTAATATATAAATCATCTTTTTTAAAACAAGCTTTTATTACTTGCTATTCAACTACTTACTATTCAAGACGAATCAAACGAGCCCAAACTCGATGGGGTTATGTCGTTTATTTACACAGTTCCTTTACGTCCATTTCCAAATTCGTCATCAGACCCTGGTTGCCATCTAGCACCAAAGTACTCGTCAAGCCAAATCAATCAAACCCAAACTCGATTGTCGTTCCGTTACTGAGTTACTATGGCCACCTTCCAGCTCCATCATCAGACCCTAGTTACCATCTAGCATTAAAGTACTCGTCAGACAAATCAAACGAGCCCACACTCGATGGGGTTGTGTCGTTTAACTACCGAGCTCCTATGGCCACCTTCCGGTTCCACCATCCGATCATCTCCATGTCATAATAATTTCCTCCGATATAAATACATGCACAGAGAAGGGGGGGTGCGGGTTATTTGGAACTCTGTGAATACATGCATGCAAAATTTCAGCTCAATCGGTAATCTGGATGTGAATCAAATTTAACTTGTAACATTTCATTACTAGGTTTGAAGTTACAAAGTAAATCATTCGAATATCTCGCAAAGACCCCGACCGGCTTCGCTACTGCATCAAAATCATTATATTTCTGTCCATTTTAATGAATAATAATAAATTTAATGATATAAAGAGCATTTTTTTTTCGAATTAACTACTTTCATAAATAACGTATTCCTACATAATATGTAGTTTCAATTTTGGGGGGGTGGGTCACCAAGAAATTTTGGTGGGATCACAAAGAGGTTTGGGGGGAAGAGGTGTCCCAAATTGGCTTGTTTCGCCTTCTATCTACGCATGACTGATTTTGGGGGATCATGAAGTCATTGAGGGTCATGTCCCTGTGACTCCCCCTTGGACCGCGCCTGCCAGGATTACCTATCATATTCATAAAAACACCTTAGCAAATGCGTTATTTTAGAACAAGTTTTGTTACCATAAAAGGTTATAGTGGGTCAATCTTAAAAGATAGACGTGCACTATATTGGCTTTTTCATAACTTTTTTGTGACCATAACCATTAACATAGTAAGCTGTAAAAATATAAGGTCAAATACTGACTAAGTTTTCCCCGTTTTTGCAAGATTTCTCATACAATAATATGCTCCATAGTAGTGGCAAAAGAATTTTTGAAATCGGGCCAGTAGTTTTTTTTTACACGCTTTTATTAACTTGAATTGTACCTATGTATGTATGTATGTTACGGAATCTTTTAACTTCATTTTCACTTACTTCTAGGAGTCTGATTAACTTGAAAATTTGCACAGGGGTCAAGGGCCGATGACAATACAATAATATCATATTAAAGTCCTAACTGGGATCATCAGGATAAAAAAAAATATACGAGGGGCGGCTGATAGTTCGTGGCCTAAGGTTCATAATGAAACAAATATAACGTTTTATATTTTTAACACGTCTAAGCGTCTGATTAACTTGAAAATTTGCAGGGGTCAAGAGCCGATGACAATGCAATAATATGAGAATAAAAATCCAACTAAAAAATAAATAATGTAGTAAAAAAGCGTGGGGTGGTTTTTAAGATAATATTGACACCATGCACCCCACGCTTTTTTTTTACAGTAAAATACATTTTCTTCTTATTTTTTACTTTTTAGTGCGTATTTTCACAAAAGCGTGTTTTTTAGTTTTTTAAACTACCTACATTATTTATTCTTAATCAATACATACGGACAAAGACGCTACCGCACCCATTCCTGCACTCTCTGAATCCACTCTCCTCTTTTGCCGTGGAGCACTTGCATTGCAAATTACGCGCGAAATAAGAAATGCAGCTGCAGCTTGTGTCCAAGCTGCAGCTTGTGCACTGGCGCCTGGCGCACACCTCAATAGTTGAATCCCTGACCAATAATGGGAAGAGTCGCTGCCGTGGGAAGCAAAAACACTTCTGCGCCAAACACTTACGAATTGACTGGCGGAAAACTATTTCTTTACTTCAACAATGTGAGATTATTTCAAAAATTCTGATAAATAAAATGGTAACAATTTTTGGCCGATCTACTCCTACTGACTACTTTATATGTGTCATTTTCAATGATTACTGATTACCTCCACCTCCAAAAAACATTGTCTCTTCTGCCCCACTTCCTCTCACTGATACAGACTGGGTGAGACCCGGCCCGTCCAAAAGAGCAAAAGTCTAACCAGTTCTTGTGCTTAGGATTTTAGGTATTGTGATATTTTTCTATGTTTATCATTTTTTTATAAATTCTTCTCTCATGGCTATACTCTAGGACCATTAGTTTAGCCAGCAAATGTCTTGACAAACAACCCTACCGACAATTTGCCACGTTTTGGAAAAAATTGCCCATCTTTGACTAGCTGTACCTTCGCAACTAATAGACCTAGAGAGCTCATGTGGGCTTAAATTGTAGTAAATTTAGTTAGCTTGATAAAATAATATCACAAGTATATCTGAAAAACGCTTCCTTAAGGTACTTTTTTCAAAAAAACTGAAACAAGAGCCAAAATTTCGCAGCTTTTCGAGCATCATGGTGGCAGCACAAGGTTTTCAGGGTTGCAATTTTTGGTATAGACTACTCTTAGGGGACCTAACAACATATAAAAGAATCGTAGATACATGCGCGTTTGCGATGTTTGATGTCGATAATGACTGGCCTATGAGGGCACGAACAACAAATTACGTTTTAGACAGACAGTTTACTTATAGAGGAAAATAGAATTATTAAAATATTATTAAAGATCTGTATCATCATATATTAATTTAATACATAGTTCTTTATAATCCTTAATAGTAATTATATCCGTAAATTGAAAAATCATAAAAACTGGTGCAGCCGTTCTTGAGTTATAAAGGGTAGGTATTACTAACATACATTTAAATCTATGATTTAACGCAACTTTATTTGATATTTTAAATATAATGTTATTCAATATGAAGATTTAAAAAAGTCATAATAACTGGTACAACTGTTCTTGACTTATATGTATTATAAATGGTTTGCACCACCATTGTAACAAAAGTGTTTTATAGGTATTACAATAAATAGGCTAAAATTATGAACTCAGTAATGACATCTAGTGCTGAGTAGAAGTAAGCTGTTTATTTACGGTTTTGGCACCACAGATTTGAACAAAAGCATATATGTATATGTAAATATTTTATCTGACTTTCATTAATATCAGTGTGATTACAAAAATGTGTTAAAAGAAGTGTTTTAAAAAAAAACTTTGTATCTTTATTTTGTTGTCTACACTCATTTAAGATTCTTCTCATAAGATGGCGTTAGCGATGGCAGGGCAATACCCCTGTTCAAATCAAAGACTAATAGGTTTGTTTAGTCATTGGTTCAGACATTTTTACGTTCCACCGCTGTGCACGGGTATAGCCTAATGACTAAAGAAACCCCTTACGGAGGGTTTCTTTAGTCATTGATATAGCCACATAATGTATGTTGACTAAGGTGTAGAGTTTGTGAAGTTAGTAGGCCTTGTAGGGTTAAAAGTGACTCTACATTACATCTTGACAACTTTTTGATTTGTTTTTGTAAGTTGCTTGTATATCAATTTTCAGATCAGATCTCTAGCGTCAAAATTGCAGGTCTCATACAAACTTCCATGCGGTTGAGAAATAAATGTTAAAATTTTATAATTTTTTGTTGTTTGTGTGTTAACACTAGTTTACATCTCAAAGTTCAGCTTTCTAAGACATTAGGAAATACCCTAAGAATTTTGATGATCATCAGTGAGTCAGTAACGATATCAGTGTTTTTTAAATATCAATAAAATCTAAAGTAGGTATGTGTGTATAGGAGCTATGCAATTAAAACTTTATTGACAACATATCTCGATAATTTTGTTATAATCCACCATAATCCACCTCTAAGTTATAAGGGTTCAAAAAGATTTGTTGCCGTGGTACAACTGCGTGGTCCAAATGGTAGTATAAGTCCAGTGGTCCAACTAAAACGATTACCACGGGTAAACAAACCTTTAAAAAACGACGAAGCGTTTCGAGAAAATATAGGTAGTGCCCTTGCCCTTTGCTTGGCTCGTCTTGGCGGGGGCACTACCGTACCTCAGATTAAACAAAAACTTACAATCGCCTTCAAAAAAAATTTTTTTTTGTTCACATGATACTATTTCTTGCTAATGGTAATTATGTAATGACTATATTGTAATGACTCTATATAAAACAGTTTTGAAGTCGTGCGCTTAGTAAAATGGCCTACTTTCGTTCATTTTGTGCGAAATAGGAGTCAGTGACTCCAGAACAGTTTTAAGAGTCATTTCATTAGTCATCATTAGTGTCACATGGCCTTAGCAAGACTCATGGTATTTTTTTTTTCATTGCGGTAGTGAATGTTAGTTTTTGTTTAAAATTATTTTATTTTGTTGTGCGTGTTTATTTAATAACACTATATCAGTAAGTATAACCTCTAACCTAACCGTTGAGGAGTTGCTTTGTTGTTGTTCACCCGATTAATATCTAAATTACGTAGACAGGATATGAAAAACAATGAAACCAATAAATATTCTCTTTTTTATATATGAACCGTACAAAAAGGCAGTCGGGCCGTTTGGTGTTATGCGATCACGGTCGCCTATGGACATGGGTAACTACAGCGGAGTCACCTGAGCATTGCCGGCTTTGCAGAAGAGCTTTTTTACAGCTTTTTTGAAGAACCCCATGTCATAGTCCACTGGAAATGCTTCAGCAGGAGTGTGTCCCATAATTTACACGTCCATCCAGTGCGAGCCTATATACATGACATATGTACGTCTCTTCACAAGCTAAGCGGTTCTAGCCTGTCCGGCAATCGTGTGTCGTTGATAATTCGGACTGCGCGTTTTTCAACGGATTCAAATAGGCGTAGCTGGTATTTTGGTGCTCCTGCCCAGAGATGGGAGCAGTACTCCATATGGGGTCTGATCTGGGCCTTATACAGCGTCAGAAGTTGCCACGCAGTGAAGTACTGCCTCGCCTTGTTGAGGACACCAAGCTTTTTGGATGCCAATTTGGCTTTGTTATACAAATGACTCCGATACTCCACTTTACTCGTAATGTCAACTCCCAAGACACCGACACTTTCCGACATCGAACAAAAAATAATCATCTAAATCGGATTAGTACTCTCGTCGTAATCGCTGTATTTACTTATTTATACTTTATTGTTACAATGAAAAAAAGTTGTTCAAAGGGCGGACTTACTACCTGGAGGCATTCTCTACCAGTCAACCCTGGCTGATGATGAGAATTTTTAGTAGGTGCCAACAATATACCGATTTAAGTAACAAAAATTCACCGCGAACGAACTATATCAAAGCGTGCTGTACGCTGTACATACATAGGTACATAGAAAAAAACACACCAACAGAATTGAACACCTCCTCCTTTCGGAGTCGGTAACTTTCCTAACTCCTTTTTTTAAATAGAGCTTATTTGGTCAAATCAACAAGGGCGCTTGCCTAATTCACTTAGTAAATTACTAAATTGATTGATTGAAATTTTACGAGCCTAAGGGCCTCTTTCACCGCCTTCAAGTAAAGTGACAAGTACCTACGCTAACTATCGGTTTAAGTCACCAGTAACTTCAGTTTCAATTTCACGATGTTCGAGTAGCACTAATCATATCTTAAACTTACCCGTACTCATAGCTTTTACTTGCCAATAAACTTTACTTGGGACGCAATTAAAAACACTTTACTTGGAGATGGTGAACGAGGCCCTAAGGCTAACGTTCCTATATTATTTAACGGAATAACAGTGAATACGGACGTTATTTCACTTGTGTCTAAAAATACAAAGCAAATGAGGCCAAAAAATAAATTAAGAAATGAAAGAATTATCATAGGTACTTTTTAATATTGTAAGACCACTGTTAATAGTAGAGAATAGTTAGAGTTAGAGAGTAAGAATAAATCGCGATGGTGATGTGTTAGTTGTGTTACCAACTAATAAAAAAATCTTAAATGTTAAATGTTGAGTAAAGTAAGCATAGCGTTTTCGTATACAACTATTTACAGCCTTCTGATTTATACAAACTTTGTTACAAGTCTGCAATCAAAAACTCGGAAAGTAATACTTAAAGATTATGCAACAATAATTACCATTAGTAATAATGACAACACAGTATATTGTAACAATCATTGCTTCAATTAACGCAAGCATTGTAAATAAGAATATTTTAGATGCGTTTGCGCATTTATATTGTTTTTGGCCATATGAAGGCACATGTTCGTTATTAAAAAATATTTATTGGTGTTTAAGTTAATTGTGCCCTGTAATAACTATGTGCTTTGTTTGTGAAAAAATTTTGTACACTAGAAATAAAATTAGAGGTACTCGTTACTCAACTAGTCATGAATGCACGCTAAGACCTTAATGGACCTAAAGAAGTTTGGCAGTTACCAATATTTGCATACGACATGATTTTAGTTACTACTTAAGTTTTAAGTGTTGCTACCACTAGTTTAATAGTTTTAACTCAAATACATCGTGCTACAGTACATTCTTAGTGAGAAATAGGATATAAGTACAAATATAACTTAAAAAGGCTTGTAACATGCTCATAAAGTATATTGATTAATACTTAACGTTCTATAGGTATATATGATATACATTAACAGGCTTCACACAATCATTCTAATAATATATCAAACTACTCTTAATTTAATTGGATTTCTTATTGGAACCAATTGTAAACACAATTCCATTACAGTAATGGTTACCATAAAGTACTTATGTTATCTATAATTTATAGAAAGTTTTAGTAGTAGGGAATACTTGTAAACTGTGAAGTGCTGTGTACAGATGAGCTTCAAGTATATTAAAATTTATAAGGAACATGTCACTCACAATAAATAATAAATATATAAACGCCAGTAAAAAACATGTAACCAACTCAAAACCATACGAATTGATAGAATCCATTACTCCAATTCTGAAAATAGAAAATTGTTTCGGAATAATTCGGTTTCAAGTACACAAGAATGGTCAACTGACAAAAATATCCAGGAAAAGGAAGTTTCTCGGCTTGTGTTTGATTCTGGTTTTCGTTGTTCCTTACGTTGTGGTCTTATCTAGGGAAGTACTAGAACCAAGTATCACGAAGACAGGAAAATTGGTTGAAGTGGTATACCAAATACCGTTAATGGTGATAGTTTTGCAATATGTATTATTTGGCATCATGTCATTTAAGGACAGTCAAGTCAGTACAAACATCATTATAATCTCAACCTTGGCTAAAATTGATGAAAAATTGAAAATAAATAAGTCCACTTTGACCAGAAAACGGGCTATCTTTTACTTGATTGTGTGCACTGTTTGTCCTTTTATTTTATGTGTGATCAACGCGTATTTGATAAATGAACTTGATTTAACTATGATTGCAGCATTTTCTATTTACTACGAACGCGCTCTTGAAACTTTTGTTTTTTGCTTACTTATTGGAATGCTCAATGTTAGGCTACAAGTGATTAACAATTACTTATCTATATTTGTTAATAAAAAACACGACTGTAAAAGATGGTCCGTAAACATTAAAAAGAAGGCGCGTCTAGAAGACAACCTAGATTTCAATTTTATAGGTTCAGTATCATCTCACAACTTTAAAATTCGTGAATTAGCACACGCCTACCAAATGATAGGAAAAACATGTAAAGCTGTTAATTATATCTTTAATTTACAAATATTAATGACACTTGTATCTACTTTCACTGTCATTGTTGTTACAATCTGGACCTCTATATATTATTTTAATACCGAGGAAGACACATGGCAAACGTTGATGCAAATTATAGCTTGGTGTGCCGTGGAAATATTTATGATTGCATTTCTTTGTTGTTTCTGTCAATATTTACTAGCAAAGCGTAATATTACTATGATATTTGTTAATGAGATTATAATGAACTACGATCTTCCTAGCACTATGAGAATCCAAGCTAAAACCTTTATGGAACTTATTCATGTTTGGTCTTTACGTATTTCTGTTTACGATATGTTAACTGTAGATATAAAACTTATGCTTAAGTTTATAAGTGTTGCTACCACTTATTTAATTGTTATTATACAAATAACACACTTCATTTAACATTTTTCCATCGATTATATAAACGATGTCTTTTTATTGGGTACATCCAGTTAAAATAATAAAAATAATTGTTGAAAAAGTAACACAAGTATCACAACTAAGCCAGCTAAAAGGATTGTTTTATGTCGCCAAATTTTTTAGCAAAAAACGATGCAGCATGTCAATAGTAGTTTAAGTTTCTAATATCACTAATGGATAATACATATTTATACCTACCTATAATAAATAAGTAATTAACCGAGCTGTTGGAAAAAGTGCAAAAAGCCTTGTGATGATTGATGATTCTATTTAATATTTATCTAGTCCTTAAGTGATGGTTTATTACACTGTCCGTGGGATTTTAGTCGATGCACAAACGTCTACGTGGACATGAGAAATAGCATTACAGTCAAAAGCGGACAAAGAAATGAAAATGGCTGGGTACCCCAGGAATAAGAGCAAAATTATGCCATTAGACAAATCAAAAACGGACAAAGAAACTTTTGAATTTATTAAAGCAATAAGTCCGATTTTAAATATAGAACGTATTTTTGGAATTTATCGATTTAGAACAAAAAATAACGGCAAATTGGTACCTATTAATGTGAAAAATAAAATGTTTGCACTGTTTTTGATGTTAACGCACGTTGTTCCTTACTGTGTACTATTTTATTTTGATCTCTTGGAGCCGTCTTCGCTTATGCAGAAAATTGTAAACCAGATTTATGAAATACCGTTTGTACTTATGATATTAGAATATATTATTTCAGGATCTATGTGGTGCATATACAATAAGGCAAACATCAAGCTATTTTCAGCTTTTACTAAAATAGACACAATTTTGGGGATAGATGTAAATGTTCTTTATGCAATTACAAAGAAGCGATCCTCTGTTTATCTTGTACTGTGCACTGCAGGTCCTGTCATAATTTATGCTGTTGATGTATTAACTCGAAAAGAAATTGATTATTCAACCTTAGTTGTTTTGCCGATCTACTATGTACGTGTCGTAGAAATATTTACTGTTTGTTTATTAATTAGGTTTCTTGTTCTAAGAGTTATATTTATCAACAAAAAATTAAGAGAACATTTAAAACATAAAACCAGTAAAGATTTTTTTGGATCACGTAAAGAAAAGCGTATCGGGATTTTCGAACATTTAGGTAATTTGGATGATATATTTTATAAAAAGCTGAAGATACACGAGCTCGCCAGATCTTATATTGTTATTGGAGAAACTTGTGTAAAAATCAATGAGGTATTTAATTTTAAAATCTTTATGACCCTTATTTCCACCTTTTTCATTATTGTTGTATATATCTGGACCACACTTTATTACTTTAGAAATAGTTTAAACGTTGAAATATTTATACGAATGAGTTTTGCATGTAGTGTTGAATTATTTGCAATTGGAAGTCTATGTTGTTTTTCTGAAAGTTTATTGGTACATCAAAAGCACACTAAAATAATCGTGAATGAGATAATCATGACGTACGATCTACCAGCAGACATAAGACACGAAGCTAAGATGTTTATGCACCTTTTGAACGTATGGCCACTGCAAATATATATTTATGATATGGTCCAAGTAGACATTAAACTTATGCTAAAATTTGTAAGTGTCGCCACTACATACTTAATAGTAATCATACAAGTATCGCGTTTAGTTTGAAACAAAATTTGTGTAAACTTATAATTTGTTAAGCTTCTAAATCTTTTCTTTTTTTTCAGTCAAGAAAAAAAATACTTTCAATTAGTTTACAATAAAATTAATATTGCTCATATAAATAATAAAAAAAAACAATGGGTTGCACTCCGCGAGTGCCGGCAGAAGTGAAAACATTAACGTTGTGCATTTTAGATGTCTTGGAATCGTTGGGGAATAATTCCGCACGAATTGCTTGAATTATCAGTACCTATTAATTTCTATCTAGTATTTTTACAAAGTACTCTCTCATTTTCTTTCACTATTTCTTCGTCACTTTTTTCATTAATAGATGCACTTTGTTCAATGTCCATATTTTAAATACTTGATATAAACGAATTTTAAGATAAAATTATACTTGACGCTGGCAATATGCAGAGTTTGCGATGCCATAATTGAAGAAAAAAAAGTATAGACAGCCGTCAGATGAGCCGTCATCAGCTGTCACCTCTGACGAGTAAACCTATGTCACCCCTCCGTCTTGGTCTAAGAGCCGGTGAAGATATTCACTCGTTCGGTTGTTACAAGAGTGAAGGTGATATGAAAGAAAATTGATTAAAATTAATTAAATTAAAAATAGCTATGAACACTTTTCGATAGTCAAGTTATCATAGGCATATATGTTTATAAATTATATTTGGTAAGCAATATGTCTCATCGAATTATCAGATCGGTGAAGGTCGATCTTCCTCGTCTCCTCTACTATCTTACGAAATTTTGCGATCAGCACACGTGACCTCGCGCGAGTTTCATAGTTTTTACCCATCCCACAAAAAGTGCTCAACGCCGCTAAAGAAGTTTTCACTTTAATAATGTTTCACACTCATAGCCCTACAGTAGGGTAGATATACCCTGTGATTTGGGAACAAGAACAGAAATATAAACTCATCATTCAAATTTCTGCCTCACGGGAAATCGAACCCGGGACTCTCCAGTCGGCAGTCCGGCATGATAACCATTGCGTCACATGGGTCGTCTAAATTTACATACAACATAATTACTTCTTGATGTTTCACGCAGAATATCACCAAATCATTGTATACTAAATTTATAAGCAAAAATTTATGAATTGTGTGCTTTCACATGAGAGTTAATACTGTAGTGTAGTAGGTACAATATTAATTATAAGTACTTATTATATTTAATTTTAGAATCGTGTCATAAAAACTTTAAAATAAATGTTGTCTGAAGTTCATGTCTTCGTCGTTTATTTTAAAATTTATTGTTCTGTTAGAGTCTATTTTCAAAGTACATAACAGAAAAAGTTAAAAAAATCTATTACTCAAATGCGGCGAATGCCTCCTCCTTATGCTTGACCTGTATATATGTACGTTCATGTGTTGTAGTAAATGTTCAAAATAATGAAATTTATTCTAAGTACCTAGGTACTATGTAGTTGTCGATATACACTACGACATAAGAAATAAACTTAAAAAACTAAAACAATCGGTACAAAATTTGTTACTGGTATTTTAGAGAACGAACTTTTTATCTTACACTAACAAATGTGACGAAAATTTGTAGCAAAAAGAACATAGTTACTTAATACACATAGTTACTTAAGTCAATATTACACCTTTTTGATAATACCGTTGATTGGAACGGTGTTAATTAACTTTTTTATGTTGACTAAGACGGATTCAATTCCAAAATTAACGATTGGGTCACCGAATTCTTCAGCAACTACACGCCAATTCCTGTTCATGAATTCCAGAACCATATTACCTGAAAAAAATATTATTCACATGTTATTAAACGCCATATTTGTCGTACAGTTAACCTCTTCATATTCGCGTCATATTTTTAAATTAGGTACTATCTTTTTTGGCATTAAAACATATTATTAATTTATTACATTATAAAGATTTAAGATATATTTTTGAATACACAGGACTCTAAGTACCTTCTCATGCTTTCTTAGTATTGTTGTTTAATCATAATGAATTTTTACTTACTAATTTCGGGACTTCCTTTGAAAAGGTTTGTTATTTTGTAAATAACTTGTCCTTCGTAACTATGCTTAATATAATATTCTTTAATTTCAAAATATTCCTTACTGCTTTCCATTCTGGTACCTAACTTCAACGTGCAGTCAATCTTTATGTTTTCTGAAATGGAAATATTATAGTTAATAGAAGTATCTTTTGCAGTTTTTCTTTTTCAGTTTGATGAATAAGCAATGCTTTTTCTTATTGTCCACTATTTCTATATACATAAGCACCAAATTTAAGGAAATTAACAAAAGTTTTGCATTCAATATTATTCAATAATTTTTAATTTAGCACTTACTGCAAATAATCGTGGCATTGCCCTCTCCGTTTATAGGAAACATAAACAATTTTCCATATGATCTATATTTTCCTTTTATGGTGATGTTACAATATATAATGACACGGTATTTGTCCCCATCGTAGCTATGGATAGAAAAAAAATATTCTTATTTTTTTTTGAATAAATTTCCGTTAGATAAGTACCTAATTAATACCATGCGTAAAAAATATAGGTAGGTAAGCATATTATAAACATATTATAAGTAAGCAAATTTATTGTAAGAAAATATATAATATAAGTATAAATTAATAATGGCCAAAATATTCACAGTAATTATAGAGGATTTCATAATAATTTTACGTTTTTGTTACGGGTACAAGTAACATTAAAATTTAAAGCATACCTTGCGGAATCAACAACACATTTTCTCAGTCCCTTGCTTTGCCCTTCTTTAAACTCTATAGAGAGGCCTCCAGGCATTTCTAGATTTATTTTGTCAACTTGGAAGGGATCCAGTGTAGAAATGCCCAATGAAGGTATACCACGCACGAATTCAGGCAGTACATTTTGAATATTATCTTTTAAACATTGAGGTGTGGTATCCCAGCAAGAAGTTCTAAATCCATCTGTAAGTAATTTGAAATTTAACTTAACAGAAACGTTCCATCCATCCATCCATCTGAATGTTTACCAATTCAATGTAATTTGAAAATGTAGCACAATGCTAATTCAAAGCGCTTATGAATTTAGTACAATTATATACTTATAACAAATTTTTTAACCAATTATAAATATATCATGTTACTTTTAAAATAAACTTCAGTAAGTAGGTACATACCAAATATATAGTTTTCCTCCGCAATAATACTTGAAATAAATACTACCACCACAGGTATAATCTTACTTGTGCAGCTGTCCATTACAACTAACTATCTATATTTTTAATTAAATTTATTTTGTTAGTGCTTTCACACGAGTTGCACAATACAAACTTTTTTAAGTAGTAATGTAGTTATTGGTATCTTCACATATTTATAGTTAAAGCTAATGAGCACTGGGCAAAAAAATTCGAGTCACATCAAATTGCACATTGTATTTATTAATTGTCAACAAACTTTTCGGTAATAGTAACGAAGTGATTAATAAATTAGCTTAACATTAAGTCATTAATTTATACAAGCTTTAATTATTATTATGCTTTGGTTTAATGTTTTGTTGCATAACCATTTCTTAAAAGCGTCTTCTGCCTTCGGAGCCTGGGTATCGAATATCTATGTCGTCATCGTAATCTTCACCGGAGTTTGATTGATCTCCAAAATTAGGACTTTCCGTGCTAATATAGGGGTTGGAGCACGGCCAAAGGTGTTTAAAACTTACATCTGTAAGAATAATAAAACATAAAAATATTTAGAAGCTAGCTACATAGATTTAGTTTTTTTTACATTCTATATCTATAGTTTAGTAGGAAGCTACACGTCTTTTCTTTTCTTTATAAATAAACCGTACAAAAATGCAGATGGGCCGCGTAGTGTTAAGCGATCAAATCCGCCTATTAGTATGGACACAGGCGACCCCAGCGAGCATTGCCGGCTTTAGAGGAAAGCTTTTTATTACAGCTTTCTTGAAGAATCCCATGTCATAGTCCACTGGAAATGCTTCAGCTGATAACTTGCGGTAAAAATGAACATGCAAAGCGGACTGTGGAGGACCGCCACGAGTCCAGATGGTGTCCTATCCTTGTTTGCCGTATAAAGAGAAGCAATATGAGAAATAAGGTAAAATAAAAATATACAAAATATAAATAAATATTATGCTATCTAGCATAAATGGTTACAAACACATAAGTTGTAGGCTTCAATTTACTCATCTAAATCTAAAGAAAAAAATCCTTGTCTCTCAATTGAACATTAAAGTAACAAATCCGATGAATTCATATCCGTTATCAAAAGTAATAAATCAGAGGTTGTCTGTACTTTTGTGTTTTGCTGTCTAATTTAAAGTATTCCCCAGCACGACGCTACTCGAAATGTATGATCTGATCACGAACTAAGACCACAAAATATTCGATACTAAGTATTCGATAAGACCCTACTTTTTACATTCAAGAAAAAATAATACAATTTACCTACATAAAGTTACCTTAACTTTAACGGCAATTACAGTTCGAGAAAGAGCCACACGCGAAAGGATTTTCCAATTGTGGTTTGGAATACTAAAAGCTACTAATGGTATACAATTAGTTACGATTTTATCATATGAGTACACTCACCGATTCCACACGCTTTGGCGCACTCCAGTCCACCGATGTTTTTGTAAGTTACATCATTAGTACCGCAGACGGGATCATATTGTGTCGTCACGGGACACCTGCTAATGCAATTTTGAATGTCAAAATCCTGTAACGTGTTAGAAGTTGATGCCGGTGTGGGTTCAGTTGTGCTTATTGTAAGCGGGCAACGATAATGACGCCATACTTGAACATCTGAAATACATAGATAGATATACGGCAAAGCTACCACGTACGTACCAAATCTTAAGAGTTTGTGAAGTTAGGGCTTATAGGGTTAAGTTAAGGTTAAGTTAGTTCTACATAAGATGGTTCCGAATCGGGAACATTTTAAATGGGCATGTTTTTGGTGAGATTGGTGGTTTGTCGGAAAATCAATAGTAGAAAAGAAAATGTAACATTAGCTTTGTAATCGCAATACGATGTGCAGCATTTGTTCTATCTAATACTTTTAAACGAGCAATTCTTGTATGTATCTAAATATATTTTTGGAATCTCGGAAACGGCTCCAAAGATTTTGATGAAATTTAGTACACTGGTTGCGGGGATGATAAATCGATCCACAAATTTTTATTGATAAAATTTGGCGTTTTTTTAAATGTTTATGCAGTTAAATATAAAATTACTCTTACCGACATCTATTGGAAAATAATAATAATATTGTGGCGTAGAAAGCCATCAAAATGGTCAACATTTGACAATCCACCCTTCAAACAAATGACAATGTCGATAATTATGAAAGACCTCTATAAAAATTTCGTCAAGGGAATTAAAGCTTTCTTGGTCGAATGGTTACGAAAGCCGACTACGTAGCTAGAGACCCGGGTTCAAATCTCAAGTAGGCAAGTTGCGTTTTTTTTTTGTGACAATTTTTTTTTAATTGGGAGCTAGGTATTTCAAAAGAATTTGTCTAAGTCAATGAATGCTTTGCTTAAAAATAAACCAAGTAAAAAAAATGTTTTTATCCGAGCAACGCTCGGGCGTCCAGGTACTGTACATAATATTATTATAGGTAATAATGTAAATAACAAAAGGTAATATAGTAATGTAACGTAATATAGTAACATATCGACCGCGCTAAGCAATTCATTCATAACGTAATATGTATTTTGTGGAAATCAAACTGGTTCTATTTCAAATTATAAAATATCATGCAGTAAGTACCACTATAGTAAGTTTTGGAAAACTTCCGGTCAGTTAAAATCGACAAAAAATCGGTAATAAGCTTGGATACAATGGACAAAAAATCGTCATGGTAGTTACAAAGTTTAGAAAAAAAGGGTGCATTAAACCGTGTACTTACCAACACCACAGTACTTTTCGCATCGTAGTTTGCCGATGTTATTGTAAGTTACGAGGTTTGTGCCGCAAACAGGGTTGTACTCGGGCGTCGATGGACAAGAGCTGATGCACCACTCTAATTCGGGATTCCGGGTGGTGGTGACGACCGGGGCGCTGGTAGTGGTGGTAGTGGTGGTGGTTATGTCCGGAATCACAGGCTCGCAAGGTGATGAATGGTGAAGGCTCACCGCTAAAAATAATCATATTTAATATTATAATTGTGAAATAGTGAAACAAAAAAATTGAAGCTAGGAAATAATTCATATGGAAATATGGAATAAACGCGGGCGGAATGATTATGTTATAAAACAATTGATCTAATATAGTCTGTCTCTAATAATAAATTTTCATCAATTATTAATTAATTACCTATAACTATTTTGATTTTGATACTAGTTTTACGTATGTATTACGCAATTCTCATAATTAAACTTAAACTATCGCATCGATTAATGACTGGGAAAGCACAAAAACTAATTTATCATTTAATCATACTTTATTTGAAAAGTTTAGGATGATATGTTCATTAATTCAGCTAGGTATGTCATATAAGATAAGTATTATGATGAAATATAAAAGTGAACCCAAAATACCTTAGTAGACATTAAAAAGACTTTTAACACGCAACAAAACAACTTTAAAGGTCGAAGAAAAATCCATTGCTACATTGAAATGAATAAATTCCGATTAATCTATTTCCAATGAATAAAACTTTAATTTTTTAATAGTCATATAATGTTATGTCAGTGAGGTATTAATATTGATTGTGTAATACGTTTAAAGAAATCTGAAACCTACTGTCATTGTATTTAAAGACAAGCATGTAAAAGATTACTCATAATAATTTAATCTTTACCAGTAAGTATGAATACCAAGAAAATAATAAAATTTATTAATTACTATCACTAATTCATTACACTGTTAATTTTATAGTAATATCGTGACTATTATATTCGTAACATTTGCATATTGATGGATACCACAAGTTCCCTCCGACGATGTCATCTCCATGTTACGTTTATTACTTTAATAGTACAAAGTAGTAATTAAACATTTTATGTTTCGGTATTATTGTACCTATTATACCCCTTATACCTAAGCGCTGTATAACTCCGGAATATAGAAGAAGAAGAAGTGTTATAGAATTGCTATAGAAGTGCTATGAAGTGTTGAAAAATTTGAGTATGTTCAAAAATATATCTTTGTTGAATGGCATTTTAAACTTATATAACGTTTTTACGTAATAAAACTGTACTTTTAAAACATACACAAAAACATAAAATATTTATACCGCGTTGCAAAACCAATAGAGCAGTTCATATCTGTAGGTTGGTTACCATTTGAGGTAGTTTAGTTAGCATACACGAATATTTTCATTTATATCTGTAACAGGTACTTGAAAGTTACTTACTTCAAGTACCTGTTAAGTAAAGCCACATCGGAAAAGCCGTATTCGAGTGTTGCGAGACTAATGAATAGCAATTCACTTTTATTATTAATTCTTGTTTGTTTTAAGTTCATTCATGCATGCATACGAGTATGCATATATTCAGGAGAAAGAACTTAATCTCATAAAAATTGGAAAATATAACGGACACTAAGGCTAAGAATAAAGGAATAATTTAGGTACAAAAACATTAAAATGTAATGGTTTAAGAGCAAACATTTTAAATTATTTCAAGAAATATAAAATGAATCTATAATTTCATTAAAAAAAAATCTTAATTTTATCCATTTTACAATGTGTACGAAGAAAGTACCCTTTTTTGTATTTGAGATAATTATATATAGAACTTTTTTTTACTAATGGTGAAAAAAAAATTCCTGCCACATCAGTATGTTTCTTATTACACGTGTCTCGCTTGCACTACGTACTATATAGTCCGTACAACATAGCTCCAGGATTTTGGCAGATTTCGTCATTTTGGATGACGTGATTTGGCAGATTTCGTCTTGTCGGTAAAATATGATTAAATACAAAATTGGCAATAGCTTACAAATGGTTATTTATGATAACAAACTAAAAACATTTTTAAAAATTGACAGGACTTAATAATAATAAATATTAGAAATATACCTATACATTATATATGACCTGCGTATTGCGTATTATTTTGTAACAAATCTTCGACACACAAGAAATACATTTTTTATAAATATTTAAATTAAGGTCAAGGTGGGGAAGCCCGTACGCGGGGCAAGGCCATCTACGGGATTTTTATGTACCTTTTTGCACCACTAGACAATCCACAGGTTAATCGGTAAAGCAGTAGCTGACAGCAGTTCTTACAATCTATAATAGATGTCGCTACGGAACATACGTGCTGAGAAACACGACCGCCTTTTTTAGTGTCGCCTTGAACTTCGAACTGGAGTGTCGCGTGCGCAAGAAATAATAAAAATTGTATGTGAAATCATCACATTTTTGGATGTACTGAGTGAGTATACCTTGATTATATCCTTCTCAATCTATTTCTTTTATTGAAGTAGAGAATAAGCACTTAGTTTCCGAATTGTAGACCTATGAAAAAATCTAACCTCAAAATTACTGAGTGGGGAAGTCCGTATACCGTCGCCGATCATATGCCGGACTTGCCCCAATGCAGAGGTTCCAAACTAGGGGCTGCTTACTGATTTAAAGTATTGATTAGTGCTAGGACAAGATTTTAATAAAATATAATTATTATTTTAACTGTTAATTTTATTATTATCTTAATAACTATAAATAAGTAAATATTGGGCAAATACCTTAAACATGAGTTAAAAATATTAAACTATAAACGTAGCTATAAAAAGTCAATATTTTTTTTCAGTTTGTATCATCATCCATTCACGATGGTTAGAAATTATAAAAGAAAAACCGACAAGGCGTCCTACTCAAGGGAAAAATTACAAGAGGCAGTACGGGCTGTTCAGACAGGACAACTAAGCGGGTATAAAGCTGCACAAATGTACAATATCCCTAGAATGACGATCATGGATCACGTGAACAGAAAAAGAACAAAATCTAATACTCTTGGAAGGAACACGGCTCTGCCACTTAAAGTTGAAGAGAATCTAGCCTCATTGTTACACCTGATGGAAAGACATGGATTTGGGCTGACTAAACATGAAATCCTAGAAATGATTTCCGATTATGTGTCCATAAATGGGCTATCTACACCTTTTAAGGATGGAATGCCTGGTAAAGATTGGTTTGTGGGTTTCAAGAACAGACACAATCTTTCAGTAAAGAAGCCACAAGGTGTAGAATTTGCTCGCAAAAAAGCCATAGATCCGTTTATAGTCTATCCATACTTCGACTTACTTGAAAAAACCATTGATGACCTTGGGATAAGGGATACCCCATCCGCAATCTGGAATATGGACGAAACCAGTTTCTCTAAGGACCCTGAGAAAACAAAAATAGTGGGACTCAAAGGGCATGCCGCGACGAGACTTATCGCTTCGCCAGGCAAGGACAATACTACTGTATTGCTAGGAGCAAATGCCCTTGGAGAGAAAATGCCGCCTCTAATAATTTTTAAAGGGATAAACGTATGGGATCAGTGGACCTCTACCGATGACTACCCAAATACAGCTTATGCTGCGACGAAAAATGGGTGGATGGAAACCCAGGTATTTGAAAATTTTTTCAAAAAAAGATTTCTGAAGACTGTTGGGAACCAGCGACCCATTTTATTAATCTACGATGGGCATGCAACGCATGTTGGATTAAATTTAATCGCTGAAGCCCGAAAAGCGAACATAACAATTTTAAAACTTCCACCACATTCGAGTCATATCTTGCAGCCGCTGGATATAGCCGTTATGAAATCGTTTAAGGATAAATGGGACCCCTTGCTTGTTAAATGGCAACGGCTTAACGTAGGAACCCCACTACCAAAGAACGAGTTTGCTAGGCTGATAGGCCAGGTTTGGGCAGATATAGAACCGAAAGTTTTGCGTAATGGTTTCCGACGAGCTGGAATATACCCAATAAACCGCGAAGCTGTGCCTGAAAATTGTTTTGATGCTCTCAAACTCAAGCGATGGAGAGAGTCTTGTGCCATAAAAAAACCTTTAAAAGAAACTCCTGACGCTGAAGAGATAATTAATCCGTCACAAAATAACGAAACTGCCAGTCAACCTTCAAGCTTGCTTTCATTAGCATTCAAAGCAGTATTAATAGCAGACAACCCTATTTCCCTAACTCCCAAAGCGCCGTCTGTATCAGACAACTCTCAAAGCCCACAGCCTTCCAAAGTACTATTAATTTCAGAAGATCGTATATCACATCAATCAAAGCATTCCAAATTTCAAATTTCAGAAAACCGTATTTTGCCTACCACAGATAATTCTTCTACTTTGAATTTCTCGTCACCAGTAATAAATACCCTTCCGAGCACATCCAAGCAATCCCAAATTCAAATTTTAGAAAACCGTTCTGTAACCTTTGAAGAACTTCTACTTATGAAAGTTCAAGGTGGTCAACGTAATACACAAACACGTAAAAAAATAACACAAGGCGCCGAAGTGATAACGCACGATGATGTGTTGCGCCGTAAAATTCAAGAAAATTTAAAGAATATTAAAAAAGAAAATAAAACTAAAAACACAAAACAAAAGATAGACAAAAAGTGTAAGAAGAATAAAAACATACAAAATACTAAGACAAAACCACGGAAAAAAAAATTCAAAAAAAGAAAAATCCAGTATCTTCTAGTGACAGTGAAACATCCGTGTCAATAACTTATGACGACAATAGTGAGTATGAAAACTTACAAGATTTTCAGAGAGACGTAGACGATTTGTTCTCCTCAGCTGACGAATATGAAAAAGAAAACACTCTTTTTACCTGTAACAGACAAACGCCATCTCCATTTTCATCACTGAAATCTTCAGACGCTCAAGCTGGTCCTTCTGGTAAACGAAAAACACAAAAACGGAAAATACAATCGCAAGATGATGTGCTCAGTTGTAAAATTGAAGAAAACTTAAAAAATATTAATAAAAGAAAGGACCCTATTAACTTAGACAAAGTAACAAGTGCAACAACAACAAAAGAGTGCAAAAAATATACATTCATTGAAAAAACAAAGACAAACCCACAAAAACTAAAATGTTATAGTCATGAAATGGAGAATGAAGTATCCACAAATTATGACGTCAATCGTGAATATGACAACATAGAAGATTTTCAGGAAGACGTCAACACTTTGAACACCTCACATGACAACCTGGAAAAAGAAAGCATCCAGGATACATTTGACAGACAAACGCCATCTCCTTTTTCGCCACGGAAGTTTCCAAACGTAAATGACTGGTTGGTTGTGAAATTTGCTGCTAAAAAAACCATTAAGCACTACATCGGTGTCGTTACACATATCGATTCTAGTCAAAATCCTGTTGTGAAATATCTTCGTAAATCTAAAAAACGCGGCAATGGGACTGTCTTCAAATTCCCTTATGTTGAAGATGTCTCTGTTCTTCAGCATTTGGAAGATATTGTTTGTTTCCTTCCCCAACCGATTAGAGAACGTCGAGGTTTGATATTTTTTAATATCTTTTTTGAGGGCTATAACGTACAGTGATAAGTTACGAAATGCATATTCTTTTGTATACTAATTTTGAATAGTATTGAATAATATAGAAGCTCGTTGGACAAAGGCTAAAACTTCTTAAACTTTCTGTTTTGCGTTATTTGATTTTGTTTTTTTACCTTTGAAATTATTGTTTATTTCGATAAGTATAAGATTTATTAAAGTTTTACGTTCATACTATAGTAATAGTTTCTACGTCACCAAAGTAAGTTGTGAAAATACAGTATTAAAATTCTTATGTAAAATGTGTGGTTTTAATCATTCATTTATATTCTAAAGGTAAAAATTGTATTTTTAAGAGTCCATAATATGACAGTTTAGCTATAATTATTGATCTGATGCTCAATATTGGTGAGGATAGGAAGGCCGAAATTTTGTAATCTGAAACATCGGTTTTTGATGAAAAATGCTTTAAGCTGAAAACACAATTGAATAAAAGTTTCTCGATAGTTTATTTTTTGAAAAAGCGTCGACTAATTTACATATTCAGTTTTTTCTCCCAAGTAAGCAGACGTTTTCAATTTTTTTTTTACTTTCATAGGATGGTAAAATCAGTATTTTTAATTAAACGAAACCAGTTTTTTGATAGATGTCCTAGTTTATTTTTGAATTATAAAAACATCAGTTTGCCAAAATTTAAGCGTGAGCGCGTCGTAACTGCCAGACACGCGTGTTAGCAGCTATGTCCCGTTTTACCTGCTCGTAGTGTCTATATTTGGTTGCGTTGAAATCAATGTGCTAATTTCACATACTATCGCCGCTGAAGTTATCGTTCAGTACATTATTAAACCATAGTTTAGAACCCCTGAACTCTGGGATATGCCGGCCTTTCCCCCTTTTAGGTTTCGATGACTTTTCATTTAAATCTAAACCTTATTTAATGGAGTGTAAAGCATCAAATTGATTGTCAGCTTTTTGTACACCTACAATGTTATAAACGATGCTCCTGTACGAAGTCTTGATTAAAAAAAGTTTGCCAGACGAACATGCCCCACTTTGGTGGGAAAGTCCGTCTATTTACAGACTTTTAAAAAATTATTATTAATTTACCTAAACTGTCCAATTTTAAAGGTTTTTTTTCAGTTAGGTAATAGTCGATAAAATTTTACATTACCCAGTCATGCCGTTTGTTATAGAAAAGACATACCGAATGAAATATTCTAAAAGAAGTTTAACTTTTAAAAATGTATGCCGGACTTCCCCCCCTTGACTTATAAATTTATATTAATTTAAACAAAAAAGTTTCTTATATAAATGAATTTTTAATTGGTTAATTCTTATGTATCATAATTTATCTAAGTATAGATGCTTACCTAAATTTAAAACAATTAATCATATTTCCTCCAGCTGCACAACACGTATCTCCGAGTACCAAGGGTTACTTATATATATGTAGTTAAAAAAATGTTATTTTAAATACCTGGGGTTGTCATAATCTTCATCTGGGAAATGTACACGATTTTTATCCAACTGTCTATTGTCATGGTGATCTTGACTAAATATTCTTTCTAAATTTTTCCAACTGCCACCCGTCGTTCGTTGACTTAAGGTTAAAATTAAAACTGTAAAAAATATACTTCATTAGACTTAGAGGCCTAGCTTATTATATTTCACAGATTTAAGTATTCCTACTCTTCCTACTTACTTCTCTTTCTACTCCCTATAAATCAAAGAATTTATCTATCAAATACATTCTCTTACTACCATAATTTTAAAAAGATCTGTGCCCCTAAATACTTCTATCTATCAGTAGTAGCGTAAGAAACTAAAATTTAAGAAATACATCTTGGCTAGATGGTTGTACTTTAACACATAGGTAAAATAAAAGAATGACTACCTACGTCCAATGAGTTTCTAAGATTTTTTTTCTTTCAAAATTGGTTCCCACAATCAGTGTATCGCCAGTGTCGAGTTAAAATATTTGAATTTAAATATTGTCCGTTCCGTTGAAACTGGGTGACATAATAGTCAAAGTCAAATCATTCGTTCAATCTGATGTCCGAGTAAAGCTCTACAAATTTATCCAATGACATCATTGTATTACTTAACTACAATCCAGAAAGTGTCTGGAGGAAATTTGGGGGCAGCCCAAAAAGTCGTGTTTTTGCACTTTTTATTTCATAACACGCGTTCAATATACATAAATATAACCCATACCAAAATACTGTTATTTTGATATGGGTGGGACGTGACGGAACCTACATGTCCCTGTGGACAACATGTCACGTTTTCTAGTAAGTATCTAATTATTTCACCTATCTAAGTATATTATATACCTTCTAAGTATATGAGACAGAACCTACAAGTATAACAATTTTTTCTTTGTCAGATTGTGGGTACTCCGGTAACGAGTCCCGAGGCCCGCTGGCAGGCAGGAGGCAGTAGGAAGCATTCTATCATACCATACATATAACTGGCAAATTATAGATGGTGAGAAATACAAAATTATAATGTAAAGATGATACGTAGATCATACGCAAACACTTCAATACTTTTGCATCCATAAAAAGATAATAACAATTTAACGAGCCATAGTTAGGTATTTAAAATGATTTGTAACAATAGCCTGTTTACGACTATTATTATAAAAGATCGCGGTACTGTACACGTAAGAGCTACCAGTATGGTAAGGATCGTTTTACAATCTATGGGAATTCTATTATGCATGACATTTTAGCAAGTTCCTTCGCCTGAGAATTACACAAAACTTCTTAAACGTATGCCTTGTCTAATTCGGAGTAATGGTCTAGGTATGGGCGAAATCCTTCTCAAATTGTAAGAAAACAAATGTTCTAGCAGAGTGATATAATAAGGGTTAAAGGAAGATATTAACTTCAAAGCAATACTGTTTTTATTATCAATCCATCTATTTATTTTAGAGTTATTGTCAGGCCTATGAGAAATCATTTAGGGACAGGATCTTTGAATATTGGCTTTGTAAAAAGTAATATGAAATGATAGCGTGACTGCAACGTGCAGGTTACACTTACAACTTACGAGTAGAACGGAACTAGATTCGCGGTTCGCGGGTAACGCCTATGCGTCATTCTAGCGACCGTGTAGCGTCCATTTAAATTGTGCTCATCATGTTACACAATAAAATTAATACATCAGTGTTTATATGATCCTTTTATAGGTACGCTAATCAATTTTTAAATGAATAAATTTTTGAAATAAACTTTGACATAAATAAAAATCTCATAAAATATTTTAATCTCGTTATTCTAAATAAATAATTTATTTCACAGACTGTAGTGACTGTAGACAAAAGTGCTGACTTTCTTGACGTAAATTTTAACTTGATGCTTCTACTTGTTCCTTAGAATATTCGTGCAACACATTCATATTCCTTATTTGATTTGTAGGACTACTGTAAGCCAACATACCTATTAACAGGGGCGACTTTAGAAAATTGCCGCCAGGAGGCTTTGCAATTTTTCGGGTTCCCCCTCCCCTTCTAACCTACAAAATTAGATTTTCTAAAAAATCATTAACAAGCTCATATTGAAAGTCTTTTTACGCAGTCAGGTTGATCTTTAATTTTGTGATACAAAAAATTTTTCGGCAAAATTTGCAGCCCCTCAAACTTACCGCCCTGAGCTTCATCAGCCTACTCAGCCTTTTGGTAGACCCAGCACTACCTATTTAATACTTACTATTATAAGTAGTAAGTAGGTAACTATATCTAGTTACCTACTTATTATATCTCAACTTTAATTATGCCTTTATCTAAAATAGTGAAGTAAACATTTTGAAGTTCATTTTTAATGACTTCTTTTAGAAGTAATATGCATATGCATACTACATAGGTTGCATGGTTTGATCTACCAAGGAAATAACACCGCTCATTTTGGCGTGCATATCTTGACAAGATGATCTGGTTACTGGGTAGACAGAAATGAGGCGGTTTTTAAATATAACCAAATAATTGTATCCCATCAAAACATTTTTGTACATTTTTTTCCCAGACGAAACCATAATATAATAATAAAGACAATATTATAATATAGCTCATGTAGAGCCAAACTTATTTATTTATTTATTTACGACTATCTACAAGCCGGCTTCAGAAACTTACACCATAGTCAAAATTCATGGCTTGACTATTTTGCTGCTAATACGACACGCCCTAACTCTACAAGCCCTAACTTCAGAAACTCTAAAACTTGGTTAAAATTCATGGCTTGGCTTTGTTGCTGCTAGCTCTACATGCCTTAACTGTACGAGGACTAACTTCAGAAAATCTAAATCTTAGTCTAAATTCATGGCTTGACCATTTTGTTACTAGCTCTACACGCTTTAACTATCTTAGTTAAAATTCATGGATTGGCCGTTTTGCTGTTAGCTCTACACGCCTTAACTATATAAGCACTAACTTCAGAAACTCTAAATCTTAGTCAAAATTCATGACTTGACCATTTTGCTGCTAAGGATCCGGAGTGATCTTTAAAACCGCTTTCCAAGATTTAGTAACATTTTCTAAATAGAACAATTTTAAGCTGTACAGCGTACACGTTAACGGCGGGTAATCCTAATCTAAAAAAAATTTAGAAGCATTATTTATTGTACAGATTCTAGTGACTACAGACTTTTGATGACTGATTGAACCGCTATCAAACTTTTTTTGCCGTCAGCTATAAAAAATAAAGGTCCACTCGTGAGAAGCCCGGACATGTTGCTAGTTTTTGATAAAATTATTTGATATAAAATGGTGTGTAATTCATTTTTTAATCTGTCATTATTTAAAGATGTACCTATAAAATATGAGAAAATCGACCAAGCAGGTAAATCTATGATTGTTCATTAAAAAGTTCGTACTCCGACTCGCACTTGACCGAGCTGTGCTCACAACACTATTTGATCACTGGGTCCGCGCCTGATACTGCAAGCCCATATACTTATTAGCTATTTACACTTATGATACATGTATCTCAACTTTTATTATGTATATGCCTTTACCTAAAATAAAGTTACAAGGATGCCAATAGGATTGACCATCTGAAAAGGCACCATGAAGATTCTGGCTCCAGGTTGTGCATTGACCAGACCGAGTTGCAGATAAGACCATGAGCTAGCGAGAGAGAGCTGCTTCTGTCTGATGAAAAACTCTTTGATTTATGTACTGAATATCGCTGTACCATCCTTTCATTACAATAAAATATATTTTTCGTCCAACGTAACTCATAAGTCATAACATATTATGCTTATTTTCATAATCATCCGGATGACACAAAGTTTATAAACAAAAAAATATTCATCACTTACCGGTTATAAGAATTCTTCGACCAATTGTATAATTCATCTTTTTTTCATGAATTATAATTACGTTAATAATAGTGAGAATTATAAAGCAGATAAATTTTCCTTAAGTTTTACTATTAAATAAGACACTTTAAATTGTTGTTGTATTCAAGTAACTTAACCGGTCGACCGTGGTTTATAAAGTGGCCAACGTAAATATACGTGTATAGGTTATAAAAACGTCTCAGAATCTGTCTCTTTCTATGAGGACCAAGTTTATGTGACTCATTTCTGCATCTTAGCCTCTATCCGCATATCCGAAATGAATCAATAAGTTAGATACTTCAAATTAACTTCTTACTAACATTTGATAAGTAGTTGAATCGAAGGTCACTACTACAACCGCGAACTATGTAGTAAATTTACAAGCAAGTGTAGTCAGGGCCGGATTTAGATGTCTGGAGGCCTCGGGGCAGCAAGGGTGTGGGTCCTCCACACTATTTTCCAAATAAAATGGATTTTTTTTTTCAGTCAGTGATATTTCACTGATTGCCTGATTGGAGTGAACAAATATAGATCGATGATTTCTGTTAATACTTAATGTAATCATGTTTGTACAAAGTACTGTAAAATGCGAAAAAAATATGTAAGGAAAAGTTGTTTACTAGCGTGTAATAGTCTGAATTTGTTTTTTTTTCCGAAGTCTTTATTGTGGGGGCCCCTCTTTAGTGGAGACCCCGGGGCTGTAGTAATCCGGCCCTGAGTGTAAACTCGGGATTTTGTAAAAGGAGAAGTATTCCGAGGCGAGCGACAGATGATCTTGCATCCATTTTCTAAAGTGTTAAAAAAAAGGATTATAACCTTTTTGTCCTTGACACTCTGACATGACGCGCCGGATCACAAGTTTGAATCACAATATACTTTTTTATTTATTTATTTATTTATTTGGTTTCCCAACGCTTGTGACATTATATGTACAAACTTAAAGTAGTTACATAGGACAGTATTAAGAACTAAATGCACAATGAATTATAGGTAAACACTGCATACAAATTGAACATGAACATAGGTACCTACCTACCATTATTAAATTGTTACATTTCAACAAACTTATAATTTAAAATATAAGAACAACGAAGTAAACTGAAATGAATCAGGGATCTTTTTAAACAAAAGTGTACGAAATTGGTGAAGTTTAAGGGAGAAATCATCTTTGGCTTCGTTAGCGAAACAAGTATTCAGTTTGTTACACAAACGAGATTATTTGTGATTTATTTCCAACCACAGTCCTGCGGAAGGGAAACAGAGAAATGGGTTGCCGAGGAATCCTACTGGGGGAACTGAATTTAAACAAATCTAGAAGCTGAGGGCAGTCAATGTGCTTTTTAGGTGTATGAAAGTACATAGTTGCATGGTGCATGCGAAATTTTCTTCATCAAAAAGGAGAGCACCCTTCCCGACGCGCTGTAAGGTAGTAATCCACCTAAATAAATAATTAAAATTAAATTAAATTAAAATATCATTTATTTGCTCTTACATTATGATCTTATTAACTAAAAGGTACATGATACAATAATGAATGAATAACGCTACTTTCTCTGCATCATGTATGGATCACGGGTACGATGGGCACATTCAAAAAGACATGAACGCAACCACTGAGACCGAGAACAGAAATTAAATCGCACCATTTCTACTTCTGCCTCACCACAAATATAACTCAGGGAACCTACTTACATTGATAATCCGGCATGGTAACTAAGCATAGAATGCTATTCTCTACTCCACCAATGCAGCGAAATTTCAATCTAACATTCTAATCTAAAGTTTTGGTCGCTCTCGTCAATACAGAAAGAGCTTACTTAATACTTATTTAATGTTAATGCTGATTGTTGAGTAATCAAAATGTTGTTTGGTTGATCAATGAAATAAAAATCCTCCCAAGGGGCCAAAGTGGTCATAGTGTTTAGTGTTTAACTGTGTCCATAGTTAATGAACGCTTTAGCGACTGACGCAGTGAAGCCTAACGGGCGCGGTCGGGTGTGAGATGGGTGACCGCTAGTACTGTGCTTCAATAACAACAACCGATATCGATAGGTAACAGTTGTTAAATTTTGTCGGAAGTTTGATAATATCAGATAGCGGTTCTTGGCCACTGAAGTAAGGCCAACGAGTAATTTCAGGCCTCCCCAATAATGGGGAAAAACCCATACCTAGCTGTGAAACATAAAGTGTTACTGCCATGTGCTGCTATTTTGGTTCCTCATGTTCCGTGAAAAACGACCTTAAAGGTTAATGACGGCCGAATGCAATGGCTATGCCTATAGAGATGCGCCTGTCAAAGGTATTACGCATAAAACTTGGTATGCAGATTACATTGGATCGCCATGTATCGAACTTATGTCAGGCGGCGGCTAAGTATTCCTCTTACAATTACTTATTGCTTAAAATTTTGATAATTCTGGGCCAATACCTTTTTTATTGTATCTGTTTTATGAGTCGGGGTTATTTAATTTCCAATCTAATTTATGATTCAAGATTTTTAAACTTATAACGCAAAAACTATACGTAGATTTGCAAAAACTAAGAAGCAATATTCAATACGTAAACATTTATTATCCACAAGTTGTGCTCCATGGTTTCACCCGCGTTGAAAAGGATCAAATCTCATGGAATTGAGATGTTTTATCGCGGTAAAAAGCAGTCTATGTCCCTACATATCTCCACACACAAAAATCATTCCAGAAGATTACTCTTTCGTGACAAAAAAAGTAGGACAAACATTTTTGTTTATAATATTACATAATATTGGATTACAATAAGTCTGCACGATATATAGTCTATAACTTGGTGTGGGGTTCTGAATCCTGAAATTTTAGGTGTTGCCATCAGTACCTCTACTTGACGAGGAGTTGGGTAAGTATCCTTTAGATTCTAGATAATATTGCAGTGTCAAGTCCAGATTACCAGATCCATCAGACCAGTGGAAGTTGCTTACTTATATCCTTTCATTAACTAAGAATAGAGCTTATGATCTTCAAATGGCTGAACAAAACCATGTCTAGAACACATTTGCAACACAACAAAATATAACCAAGTATCATATTTTATCCATACATATTATATTATTAGTGCCTGGACGACCGAGCATTGTAAAAACAATTTATTTTCTTGGTTTCAAACGAAACACTCATTTGATTAGTGTAACTTAACAACGCCATCTGAAATAGCTTCCAATAAAAAAAAAACACAAAAAATATATAAATATAATATTTTGATTGAGGTTTGAACCCGGGTCCCAAGTTCCGCAGTCAGCCCACGTAAACATTTGGCCAAAGAAGCTTTAATTCAATGAACGAAATTTTTATAGAGCTCTTTCAAATCGACATTAAGTAATTTGTTTGAACATCGGATAGGCCGATGGCGTTTGACGGTGTTCTACGCCACAATATTATTAATACTCTCCAATGCTCTAAGCACCAAGATATTGACAGGTATGACACCCGTCAATAGATGTCAGGAAGAATCGTACTTTTCAGTTCATATTTAAGTTGATCATCGCTGAATATTTATTTTTTTATAATTTAAAATTTCTAAAAATAAATCCTAGCTATATAGCTTGTACATACAAGAATTACTCGTTTAAAGGTATTAGATACGATAGATAGATGAGTAAGTATCTGTTATGTAAACATGGAAAAGTTGCTGCAGAAAAAAATAAAAAATCGTTTTTTTTTTTATATATAAGTAACCTGTGTGATGTAACTGGAATTATGTTGAGTTTCGGTGGAAATGTGTCGTTCTTGCCAGTCAGATGGACATTTGAGGCGCGCCGATGCACAATAAGCCACTAGAGCAGCAGTGCAACAACTTGACAATATGATCAGACTCGGTAGTGTGTACAGTTGTACATGTCCATGGTCTGCAGTGATCACTCAACATTACATCCATGCCCGTTTGCTACTCCACTTGAATTAAAAAATAATAATAACAAAAAACCCAGAGCGAACGGCCCAGTTATGTCAAATTGAATATTAATTTTACAAGGACTTCTTCAGTCCATCCATTGAATAACCTGAAATACTAGTCCGTGGCCTTTGCTTTATAAATACAGACCAGTTTGAACTTTCCGGCGATAGAAACCAGATATCACTTAATAATATAGGTACCTATTGTTTTTTTTACCATTAAAGTTTATCAATATAAAACGTAAAGAAAATTAATTACATTGTAAATATATAAAAAATAATTATATATAAATTAATTACTTATATAAAATAAAAAAATTAAATATAACATATTAAAAAGGAATATATTTTTCAAACCTTTTTTTTATGTCCCACTGCTGGGCTCAGGTCTCCTCACAAGTGAGAGGGATTTAGACGATACTCCACCACGCTGGCCAAGTGCGGATTGGTGGACCTCATGCTTTCGAGAAATTATGAATTTCTCTCAGGCATGCACGGCGATGGAGAAAATCGTAATCAATTAAATATCACGATATTTTTCATCACCGTGGAGCAGCGATAAATGCGCACATTACAAATTTCTTTGTCAGAGGTACGCGCCGAGGATTTGAACCCGGGATCGGTCGCGTCGGAGACCGCGGATTTTTACCACTCGGCCATCGCTGCTCCGTCATAAGGAAAAGAAGGAATATATAAATATAAGCAATATAAAACACTTCATCCAGATAACTTCCATGTGGAACCCAGAACACTGGCAACGTTACCTCGTTGAATGGCCAAGCTTATTCTGTGGCCGAGGAAAGTACCAGCTCTCTGGTCACCTGTCGACTAACCGTTTGGATAGTTGCTTGAAAAAAGAAATATGTAGCCTTTAACAAGAACTACATATTTCTGTATTTTGCGAATTTCAGCATCGGTCGCTATCACCTCAGCTGCCCTGGATGAGAGTTGTAAGTGGGAAGGTGCCAATGTATCGACGCATGTGGCATCCCATACTCTAGTGTTACGTTAATACCCTGGATGAATGGAAGCTGTCTACACCTTCCGTTCATCTAGGGTATTAACGTCAATCCGTCAAGCCTCTTGCCATCGTCACGCACAATTTCCTTCCGTTCTAGTTGAGCCGGTACGTTGACGGTGACAAGAGCCCGCCGGATAACGTAATTTAAAGCAGCATGGCGAGACAATTGACCGGCATTGCGTTTACATGAAAGGCCAAGGTGGCCCGAACGGTCGACCTGGACTCCACATGGGCAGCAATGAGATTGGGTTAAAACAGTACCAAGTCGCAGGCCCACGGCAATACAAAAAGAATATTGATCCAAAAGGGTACCCAAATTTGCTGAGGTGAGAGCTTGTAACCAGTAGCCTGATTCCGGAAGAGACACTGCAAAGAGACGAGCACAATCTGCAAGGTTTAGAGCTATTATTCAATATAAAAATGTGAATTTTCTTGCAAAGCGGCTCATCCCAAAGACGTTGGGAGTATAAAGGATCAGGGAGAGAGGTCTTGACATGCTGCCAACCACATCTCTGGGCTTCTGTCTTAAAAGAAATATCTGAATAACCAAATGCCTGGGTAATTTTTAGAAATAAAGATTTTGTGCTGTGAACAGAAGTTAAAGATAAAAAGAAAACCGGCCAAGTGCGAGTCGAACTCACGCACGAAGGGTTCCGTACCAATATCTATAAAAAATCACGTTTATTGTATCGGAGCCCCCTTAAATATTTATTTTATTCTATTTTTAGTATTTGTATAATAATAGCGGCAACATTTCTGTTGATTATCCATAGAAATCATTGCATTAAGATTGAATGTAAGGTAAATTGTGGTTTACGATTTATGACGTTTTAAAAAAAAACTACTTACTAGATCTCGTTCAAACCAATTTTCGGTGGAAGTTTGCATCGTAATGTACATCATATTTTTTTTTAGTTTTATCATTCTCTTATTTTAGAAGTTACGGGGCACATTTTACCACTTTGCAAGTGTCTCTCGCGCAAACTATTCAGTTTAGAAAAAAATATATTAGAAACCTCAATATCATTTTTGAAGACCTATCCATAGATACTCCACACGTATGGGTTTGTAGAAAAAAAATTTTTTGAGTTTCAGTTCTAAGTATGGGGAACCCTCAAAATTTATTGCTTTTTTCTATTTTTGTGTGAAAATCTTAATGTGGTTCACAGATTACATCTACATATCGAGTTTCAACAGTATAGTTCTTTTAGTTTCGTAAAAAAGTGGCTGTGACATACGGACGGACAGACAGACAGACATCACGAATCCATAAGGGTTTCGTTTTTTGCCATTTGGCTACGGAACCCTAAAAAGCCGGTAAAGAAATGGAAGATATTTTCCTGATGCCTATACCTCCAAAACGTATAGGCAAAGAAGCTTGCATCCATCCCGCACTTTTCATTTAAAGGACAATTTAGAATTTGGGATAAACATTCGACACTAAAATATCAGCATATATATTTTGCATCCCACTGCTGGGCACGGGTGTCTCCCCATTATTGGGAGGCCTGGAGCTTACTCCACCATGCTCCTCCAATGCGGATTGGTGGATATGCGGGTTAGTGGCCAACCCGCTGTCGCATGTTTTTTATAGTAAAACTAAAATATCAATTTAATTTAGATATTCCCAAAATTTCCAAATGAGACTACATCTTAAAAAGTACGTGAATTTAAGAACAGAGGACCAAATTGAATAATATGGTACACCATATGTGCATTAATTTTTAAAAGACGGTTACTGCTATCTTCAAACTTTAAAATTTGTTCGTCTAGAAAGGATGGTATGGATTCGTCTAAAACAGGCGAACCTAAAGGCGGGGGGTGTCTTTATTAACAATGTGAATACCTGGAGCTAAAGAATTAAAAATACTGTTTAATCCACGTAGCAAACGTAGCAAATGCTTTCTGGCTGTAAAAATATCAAAGTGAAAGTGTAATTTTTTTAACTCCTAAATATATTTAGCTATAAAATTTGATTATTTGTAAAATATATTGGGGTACATTTATTACGAACTATTACATAAAACTGACTAAAGTTTTTAGCAGAACGAGGCCTAACATGCAACTACCAATAAAGAAATTGGATCATATTTACAAAATAATAACAAGAGATAAGTTTATCAGTATATTCACATAAATTTTTATTTGGCACGGGAAATATCTTTGTTGTTCCTTTGTTTTAATTTGCCAGGTTTAAAAAAATTGTAAATTGACTGGCCGTCACATATTGTGTTTTTGGTTATGATAAAAGATTAAATAAATTAATTTTAGACAGTTCTATATTATAGAATAAGATACATTATATCTAATTTCCCTAAGGAACGCCCAAGTGCATTATTGTTTGAAAGATAACATGCTTGACTATAGAAAACGAATACGATTTATTTACACAATGTAATGTTGTATCACGACATCTCACTTCATTTAACTTATGTAGGCACTTAAACAACGGCTTTAAGCGGGTGCTGGAGTGGGTCCGGGACATCGCGTCGCTCTCGTTTGGGTTACACCTGGAAAAAAAAAATTTAGCTTACATATTACTGGCAATACTACGACTACTCTATTTCTTCATCAAAGTTTTTTTAAACTAGCTGACCCCGCGAACTCCTTGGCTGCAATCGTTTTTGCGTCCCACTGCTGGGCACGGGTGTCTCCCCATTATTGGGAGGCCTGGAGCTTACTCCACCATGCTCCTCCAATGCGGATTGGTGGCTGTCGGAAGTTTTCTAACTGCTCATAAGGCCTCCGACTAAGTTTGACGACTGTTATTTATCTATAACAACCGGGACCGACGGCTTAACGTGCCCTCCGAAGCACGGAAACGCACATGAATTTTGTGTTACTAGCGGTCACCCATCTCACACCCGACCGCGCTCGTTTGGCTTAGCTGCATTCGCTTGCATTCTGTGCTCGCTGTCGGGCCATGCGCGTCAACTTGGGTGGACCACCCTTATGACTTAGGGGTTAGATTACGATCGATTCTCATACCTACTCATATATGTATAAACATAAAAATTGGTCAAGCAGTTTCGGTGGAGTATGGCTGCTAACACTGAAATTTTTACATACATATACAGATAAGAGAGTAGCAGACGACCAACAGGCAACGAAGGTCAACAGGTTTTCATCTCAAGACACTCCTCTTTGTTAATAAGGCCACGTGACGAAAAGCGACAGACTAACAAATTGTTATTATGATGAAGGAACAAATCATTTATACCAGCTTATTAACATGTTATTTGTGAAGATTTTCCTTGTTATTATGTCCATGTCTGAAGATACCTACATATCCATTAGGTGGGTTCATAAATGTTTGCATTTATTATTGTACTAGCCTTCCGCCAGCGGCTTCGCCCGCGTGGACACGTTTCATAGGTTCCCGTAGTATAAAAACCATCCTATGTTCTTTCTCAAGGTCCACTTTATCTGTGTTCGAAATTTCATTAAAATTGGTTCAGTGGTTTAAGCGGGAAAACTTAAGTTAGAGTTACTTTCGAATTTATAATATTAGTAGGGATAGTAGGGATTGTTATTTTACATTATTGATAATTTTACATGTGACACGAAGCCACATATTACCTAAAATTACCCGAATATCCTCGACGATAGAAAAAAACATAGGTTGTACTCCGGTAGTGCCGGCAGAAGTGAAAACTTGAACATTAACGTTGTGAATTTTTGATATTTTGGAATGGTTAGGGAATAATTTCGCACGAATTGCTTTTATTATCAGTACTATTTTTCATCTAGTATTTTCCGTAGGTTTTCATCTAGTATTTTTATAAAGTACTCACTTATTTTCTTTCACTATTTCTTCGTCAGTTTTTTCATTAATAGAAGATATATGCACTTTGTTCAATGTCCATATTTTAAATACTTGATATGATATAAACGAATTTTACAAGTATAGACAGTCGAGTCGTCATCAGCTGGCACCCCTCCGTGTTACGAATTTTCGATCAGGCCACGTGTCCTGACGCGAGTTTAACATTTTTTACCCATCCCAAAAGAAGTGCACAAAGCCGCTAAAGAAGTTTTCACTTCAAAAAAAAAGGTTTTTTTATTTAATCATTATAATAAGTTACCACTGACTGTCTTATTAATAATAATCAAATCTATGTCAATATCATAACAGTGTCTTTTGCATGGGACCAAAAATATATAACGGTCTACCGGAATTCCTCAAAATTAAAACGGGCAACGAATTTAAAAAAGGACTTAAAACGTATTTACTGAAAAAGGCGTATTACTCAGTCACTGATTTCATAAACGATAAAACGGCATAAAGGAATTCCACAAAAACCTGGGAGGTTTTTTTTCCGCCGGCTTTTTTTCCTCTCAGTGTACAAACACCCTGTGATATGGGTACCCAAAGCTGACGATCGGAACCGATCCGAAATATAAATAAATAAATATTTTTATTTTTATTTATAAAAGGCGCAATATGGGACAAATAAAAATAATATTAAAATAGATGTAAATGTACATTTCGTAATTGTATTATAGTTTAGTTTTTTTCCTTTTATATTTTTATCATTGTATATTTGCATACCTCATGAAGGTAAATATGGCGAACTAAATATATATAAACAACTTTGTAAACACCCATATTTGTGCAAATAAATGTCTTTGTCTTTGTCTTTGTCTTTGTCTTTGTCTTTGTCTTTGTCTAAACATAAGTTTTTTTTACACGCCTACATAATAGTTTAACATTATTTTAGGGCGAAGGAATGAATAAGCCTTTTGCCTGCTTTGTGAACCAAAACGCTTCTGAACCTTGTTTATAAGAACTTAAGTAGAACCTCGATAACTCAAACCTCGGTAACTTAAAAACGTCTATAACTTCAAAAAATTATATGTTCCCTTCCCATCAGAGCCCAAAACCTCTATAACGTAAAATACGCAACCTCTATAACTTAAATAAGTAATCTCTGTCGTGTATTGGCCCTCAGTAACTTAAAGAAATGTTTCCACAACCTCTATAACATAAAGTTGTTTGTCAATGTGTCATTTTGAAGAGTGCAAAACAAAAGGTTTCGGTATTTATTGCTTGCACGTGTTCACTAGTTAAATTGTTAACGTAAATAATACATATGTAACCTATTGTTTGCTTCTTCGAAATTCTTTAAAGCTTTGCGGCGGTTAGCCTTAAGACAACGGCTTACTTGGATCATAAGTTTTTGATCATTGTCCTGGAAACATCGCTTTACCTACTGTGTGATAAAACTGGCATAAAATGAGTTCAAAAAGAAAACTAACAACACTCAGTAAAATATGAGCAAAGGTACATACCTACATCTATATCAACCTATCCCTAACATAGACCCTTGATAACTTAAAACCTCTATAACTTAAAATATTTTGTGTTTCCCTTGGACTTTAACTTATCGAGGTTCCACTGTAGTAACTATTTTGTGAATAATCAAACATAAGACCAAACTATGAGAAACGCCAAATACGTAGCTTCCCCAGTTACAAAACTTTTCTCTTTCTGAAAAGTCACACTAGTACTATACGTTAGTAATAGTATTCTGTGGTACTTTCCTATTCCTATATATGTACCTATTTAAATTTCTGCATTTTATTGAACCAATCCTTCTGACGCATTCGAGTAAAAATAGGAACAATGGTACATACCTACCTCTATATTAACCTATCCCTAACATAGACCCTTGATAACTTAAAACCTCTATAACTTAAAATATTTTGTGTTTCCCTTGGACTTTAACTTATCGAGGTTCTACTGTATTAACTAGCGAACCCGGCAGACGTTGTCCTGCCTTAAAATATCAGAAATAAATTAATATTGCGAGTATAAATCTATATATATATAAGAGATTTCCACCCATATATTGACTCATCACGATATCTCTGGAACTATAAGACCTACCGACTTCAAATTTGGTAGGAATATTCCTTTCGCCGAGTAGAGGTCAGCTAAGAACGGATTTTACGAAATTCCACCCGGAAGGGGGGGTATTTCCACCCATATATTGACTCATCACGATATCTCTGGAACTATAAGACCTACCGACTTCAAATTTGGTAGGAATATTCCTTTCGCCGAGTAGAGGTCAGCTAAGAACGGATTTTACGAAATTCCACCCGGAAGGGGGGGTATTTCCACCCATATATTGACTCATCACGATATCTCTGGAACTATAAGACCTACCGACTTCAAATTTGGTAGGAATATTCCTTTCGCCGAGTAGAGGTCAGCTAAGAACGGATTTTACGAAATTCCACCCGGAAGGGGGGGTATTTCCACCCATATATTGACTCATCACGATATCTCTGGATCTATAAGACCTACCGACTTTAAATTTGGTAGGAATATTCCTTTCGCCGAGTAGAGGTCAGCTAAGAACGGATTTTACGAAATTCCACCCGGAAGGGGGGGTATTTCCACCCATATATTGACTCATCACGATATCTCTGGAACTATAAGACCTACCGACTTCAAATTTGGTAGGAATATTCCTTTCGCCGAGTAGAGGTCAGCTAAGAACGGATTTTACGAAATTCCACCCGGAAGGGGGGGTATTTCCACCCATATATTGACTCATCACGATATCTCTGGAACTATAAGACCTACCGACTTTAAATTTGGTAGGAATATTCCTTTCGCCGAGTAGAGGTCAGCTAAGAACGGATTTTACGAAATTCCACCCGGAAGGGGGGGTTGCGGGGGTGTTAAGTAATGTTTGTATATATGACATCGCAAAACTCAGAAACTATTCGACCGATTATTATGAAAATTGGTATGTACATGTATTTTTTCACGGAGAAGGTTTATATGCTATCCATTATTATTATTATTTAATATTTAAACGCGATACGGAGTTCGCGGGGTCAGCTAGTTATCTATATATGTATATAAGAAATATAAGATATAAGCTATCCTATCTTTCAAGTTGAATCAGACTGCACACGGGTGCAAAGACTAAAATCGGTGGTTAGTCGGTGGTTTTGGAGTCCATAGCGGACAAACAACGTGACACGTAATTTATATATATTAAGATAGCGCAAGCCGATTTTTGTCTCGGTGATTACGGGACGATATCTGCACATAAAAAACCGATATGGTCACGGTCTATGGTCTTGAAGAGCTCTAGCTCTTATAATGGATATTTTTTTAAATAATCTGGATCAGACTTTGAGTCTGCTACGCGACTCTTGATCTTCTATAATATATATTATATAATCAAGTGAAAGGTGACTCACTCATCACAAAAACCACTAAACGATAACTTTAAAGATGTTTGGCATGAAGGTAGTAGTAGTGGTATATAGTAAGTAGACGTCTGCTAAGAACGACTTTCACGACAGGGCCTTATATATTAAAGTGTAAGCCGATTTTTGTCCCAGTGATTATGAGACAATAGCTGTCAAATCCGTCCCGAGTCCGTTGTGAAAACTTATAAGAACAACTAACACTAACCACGTCCTCAAAAATTCGACGAAGACGAAATAAAAAAATAAAGTTGTTGCATCTCCTCACAATAAATAACGAATATTATCCTTTAGGAGAGAAGCTAGCAGACTGGTTTCAAACAAAACGGGTTTAAAGTACACAATATACGAGCGGGCACCAATGACCGCTCATCGTCGATGGCTGTGCATATAAAAAACGAAGAAAATTATCTTGCTTACAAAATCAGTAGAAAGCAAACAAAAAATAATTCTTAACCATTTCTAAATACCATTGGGATAACGTTTTTCTTGACCTGTTGGACTAATCCAAGCGCGTTTCTACACTACGGAGGGTACGATAGTCATCGCGTCGGCCTCGGTTGCTATTGATAGATAACTTTTGTCAAACCTTGTCGAAACCCTTATGGGCTGTTGGGCTGACTGAAAACATCCTACCAGCGGGTTGGCTACTAAAACGCATCTTCAGCAACCCGCATTAGAGGAGCGTGGTGCGTGGAGAACAGGTGGGACCCGTGCCCAGCAGTGGGACACAAAAAAGAGTTGCAGCCAAACACGCATAGTTTTATCTGATACTTACTGACTCCACAGGCCTGAGCGCAAACTAGTCGACCTGGGTTATCGTACGTAACATTGTCGCTGCCGCACACTGGATTGTACTCTGGCGTCACGGGACACGTTCGGAGGCAGTCTTGGAGAACCACGCTTTGGGTAGTGGTGCCACTGAAATTTAGGGAATTCAATCTTAAGTTGCGACTACTTACATCAGCATAAAAATCTAAATAATATTAATAAAAATGCGCTAAATAAAAAGAAGATTTTTTATTTGATACCCATTACGGGTATGTTGTAAAAATATAGAAAAGAAAAGAAAAGAAAAATGATTTATTTGCGCAAATATGGGTATTACAGAAGTTGTATAACAACATACATTGCAAGTTAATAAAAAAAATTGTAATAGGAATGACTATCGCAAAATAAGTTTAGTCCAGTATGGTAACTAAAATAAAATACAGGCTACATTTATTAAATGCTGATCAACTATAAAACAACTATAAACCGGTAATACCTGCTAGGTGCTTGGGTCGTCTGTTGGCCTGGGTTGGGTACTGGGTCCGGGTTCGGCGCTGGGAATGGATTCGGCTGTTGTCCGGGATTCGGTCGCTGTCCGGGGTTTGGTCGCTGTCCGGGGTTCGGTCGCTGTCCGGGGTTCGGTCGCTGTCCGGGGTTCGGATTAGGTACCTGCCACGGGAAACCACCTGGATACATCTCTGGAAACGTCCAAGATCCCGTGTTAGGGAACCTGCCTTGGGTATTCACCCACCCTTCCTGAGAAGGGAAGCGCCCCTGCCACGGGTTCCCACCCCACTGACCTTGGTTAGGAAAACCGCCAGGTCTATTCCAACCGTATCTGTCGTCTAGCTCGCCTTCAGTGTCGTCATCTGACTGACGCTTTATCCTGAAGCCTAGCGCTTCATTGCATAAAACAGCTGAAAGAAAATAACCATATTACAAACATTATAAGATAATAAAAAAGAATAAGAAAGACAGCTGTTCTAATTTTTATGTTACTTGGCGTAAATTATCCACCACCATAACATGCAATGATACCTTGCTTGAACTGCCTTTGGCATCTCTACAGTTCCCAGCTCAAATACACATCAGTCGTGGATATGTTTTGTACCTCATTCCAATATAGAAAATGTATATAACGTTTCACATTCACACTCATAAGATACGCATAAATATACATACATACTACTTATAACTTAGATTCAGTTTAAAATATTAGTATAAAAATGTACTTTACTACGGTAAAAAGAAAAAGTGTACTAAATTAAATTGTGCTGACTTCAGGAAAATAATAAAAAACCTAAAAACACCTATATTTCTTTAAAAGTAGTACTGTCTGTATAAATACAACAGACGACGTAAGGTTGAAGTAAAATAATGGTGGACATACATACTTGTTCCATATTTATGACGCACATTATAAAAAAGAGGCATTACCCATTTTTCAACATTACTAACGATCTAAGAGATTGAGTAGGTAGCCTATAGTCAGTGAATCGTCATAATTATCGTAAGACGGTAATTATGACGTAAAACGTGTGTTTAACTACACTTAATTTTTAAACACATTGCTCATATATTTTTATATATTTAGGACGACTATTTTCGTACCCTTTTTTGTAACTAGGGAAAACATATCTACATAATTTAATACTTACAGTTGTTGTACTACCTACGTAGAGCAACGTAGTGAAAATATGTATGTTTAAAATTGAGTGACAAATATTGAAATACACTAAAATAGATATTTTTTTATTATATTTACAATTATAATTTCATCCCCTATTTTGTAACTAGGCAAAAATATCTATATAGAACACTATAGGTAGCAGAGCGACGTTGTGAAAATAATTTTAAATGTAGAGTAGGTAATTGATTAGAATTCTACTAGAATTATTTACCGTTTCTGCTGCGTAATGTAGCATAAAAGTAAAATTCATGATTAAATTCAACGTCATGTTTTAATTAATTAGGTAATAGTTTATGTTAAAAGACGATGAAGTTCACAACTATTTGGACCTTTTTTAGATACCTAATTTATTATGAAATTTAATCAACAAAGATTCTTAACCACTTCTGAATCAATAAAAACTCTAACAATAGGAAGTAAACAACAACACGTTTGAATTGGTTTAAAATCACAGACAGCAAAAAGGGAAGGGGATTTTAGGTTAATAATTATTTTACGTGTCGCGTCTGCCACCAGATAGTTTTATTTTTAAATTTTGAATCTGGAGTAAGTTACAGTAGAAGAATGAACAGTGCTAGGTCTACAACATGCTACCTCGCGCAACATGTTATCGGTACATAACATATCTATATAAATATAAATAAATCGGTTATCGGTATGTTGCTAAGCGCAAAACTGATCAGCGGCTGGACCAATCCGGCTGATGTTTGATTTCATGTTTTCGTTTAGACACAAGGAAGGTTTTTATGGAGAAAATAAATAAACGTACACACTCATAGCTCCACAGTAAGGTAATTAATACACTGTGTCGGGGGTAGGTACCATGGACACATACAGAGACAAGAACTCGCGGGGTACAGTTAGTGGGTAATAAAATAACAGATATTTAAATATCAGTTAGTAAATCATTGTTGTCACTGAACACATTAATTAGCATTACATCGAACGAAAATATTAAAAAGTAAACAGTAAAAAATACAAAAATTGCCAAATTAAGAATAAACAATAACCTGTCTTTACGAAATTTATATAAATAAAATATGTAATTAGCTATGTCAAAATATCTGTAGAAAAGTACTTTCTATATACGTACATTAAATTTTGTAAATAATTTAATGTATTTTTTCGTGATTCCATTATACCTAGAGTAACAAATATTTCCCCTTTAAATACATACTGAATGTCAAAGAGATAACTGTTCTTTATTGCAATTGTCGAATAAATATCTAAATAGACATTGTTTGATAAAATAAAATAAAAATGCCACACATTAGGTACTCACCGAATGCAAGAAAAAGGTAGAGCTTCAGCATTTTAATTTGTGTAACAATCCTAAAGTTTTAAATCTTATGAGTTAACGTGTATGTCGCGATCTGGCGTGATACTGTAGGCCACGGGGCAGGCGTTTTGTATATAAACACCACGCATATAGACCGCTCCCAATACGTCTGCTACGACGACGGTAGAGACGTGAATAATGTTGCTGAAGATGTCGATGTTTTTAGGAGTCGGAAAATATTGAGAGGCACCGTGGGCTCAGAGACTTTAGAAAATCGGGCATTGCGCACAAAAATAATGCCTTCTTTTCGCAAAAATTGAAGAAAGGTAAGGACAACAAGTCACATTGAATATCATAAAAATATTTGATATTCTGTTTAGTTCCAATTCCTCTGACGTGAACTTATGATTAATAATCAAGAGATCGAAATTCTATATAATATAGCTATGTATTTAAATATCGTATTATTGACTTAAATAATTACTAAACATAAAAAAGACTTTCTTTTAAGTAGGACTGAATTACATGCTTTGGCACAATTTCATCATAATTGGTTAAATACGAGTAGTTCGGAATTCATCTGGAACATAGAGCATGAAACGAGATTTTTATATAAGTAGAGAGATACTGTTACTCTTGTTACTAATTCAAACTAATTTAGACATGCAGTTTTTCACAAGACCGTATTGATCAGTAAAAAAATTGCTTAGTAACTGTGTATTTATTACCTTCATGAGAAAGTAATTTTCCTTTAATATAATTATGTAAGTATCTATACGTTTTTTTTTTTTCCGGATATATTTTTAAGTTTTCGTGTAAAAAATACAAGATAAAATTATCGTGTACTTAGTTTCATACAAAATAAGTTACTAAAAATTGCTTTAGTGATTGATTGCTACAATCATTTCCTAAAAAAGCACCCATCGCAATAAAACTTTTTTCACCTAAGTAAAGTACCTGGACGACCGAGTGTTGCTCTGATAGAAACAATTTATTTTCAAGGTGTAATTTCAAACGAAACCCTCATTTGCTTAGTATTACAATAAATAAAAATCACAAAAAAGTAAAAAATAAAGCAATATGGTTTTGATTGAGGTTTAAACCCGGGCCTCTAGTTCCGCAGTCAGCCCACGTAACCATTCGGCCAAGTAAGCTTTAATTCAATGAATTTTTTTTTTTAGTGCTCTTTCTAATCGATATTGTTATCTCTTTGAACTTCGGATTGACGTATGGCGTATGGCGTTTTACGTCACAATATTATTAATACTCGCCAATAGATGTCAGAAAGAGTCGTATTTTTCAGTTTATATTTAAGTTGATTATCGCTGAAAATATTTTTTATAGTACTTATCAAATTTCTAAAAATAAAATCTATCTGGATCGATTTATCACCTCCAAAACAAGGATACTAAATTTCATCACAATCTCTGGAGCCATTTCCGAGATTCAAATAATATATTTAGGTATGTACAAGAATTGCTCGTTTAAAGGTATTAGATTGTAATCAGAGGCCTTAGTGTAAGTCTGCACACGCGAAAACGTTACCAACGCGTTTGCGTTAAGAATTTAATTATCGACCATATTCCTTTCAGATTAAGATCTATCTGTCAAATTTTAACTCTGACGCAGTAGCGTTTAGATAGGTTACATAATAGTAGTAGGTATCAGGAAAAGACCAGAGAGAGAGAGAGAGTACTATTAAATAACGTGCTTTGTTAACTATGAAGCTTAGTAGTACTCGTATTCATATGGATTTACAAAAACAAGTTACGCTTGCTATGCTGTTAATGGTTTTTAAACGTATCGACACATGTAATCACTACTAATTCGCCTCACTATCCGTTGACAGATATTATTACTAATTACTAATATTAGCAGCATGTTGGTCATTGTAATTCCCAATGCCTGTTTTTCTCCCCGAGGCGAGGGTATAAACCTGGGAGAATAAATAAGAGGAAAAACTTTAATTAATATAAAGAGATATTTAAAACAAAACGTACATTATCACTTAAGTATATTATATTGTCAACATGTTTAAATACAATTTACTATTTTGCAAAACGAGTTGCTATATCCTTAATAAGAAATCGAATTAACGACATAATATATTTATCTATTCAAAAAGTTTCCGTTTATCTGTTTAATATCCAGTACGAGGAAAATATTTTGTTACAAAAAGCTAGAAAACAAGATTTTTTGAGTTTGCCGGAGTTGTCCTCAAAGCAAGTAAAGAATCGAAACTTATTTTATACAATATTTTAATTTAAATACTTAAAGTTGTGTTAAATGTCTACAAAGGAAGAGAGGAAGGAAGAATTTATATACAAAAAGATATTCAATATGAATTTCCGAAATCTTATTTCAATAAAGATGTTACAATAAAGATACAACGTGCAGCAACAACTTTGTCTAGAACCTATAAAAAATCAATCCATCGTTTTAAAGCACAGATATAAGGCAATAATATTGGATAACATTAAAAAAATATTCATTTCTCAGCAAACAGTCTTCTTGAACTACATTACACATAAATATACATTACTACAACTACATTACTATTCAACGACATTAGCATTCAAGTTAGTAAGAGACCTTATAGCATACCTACTTGTATGGAAATTTGACGACTCAATCAACGTATTGCGGTTTTTGTGAAAAAATATCTCGTACATAAAAATGGAGAAAAAAGCACTGTACGGTGTCCTTATTTACATTTCTCATAAGGGCTTCGTGTTACATAACATAATCTTGCGGCAGAATTGGAAATATGTACCTATAACGAAACATAATATCTGAAGCAATATTTTTTTTTACTTAAAACTTACTCTCAGTATTGTGTGAATAAGCAGTTTAAAACAGATATTTAAATCTCGGATTTAAAAATGCAAATGAATCACAATTTAATTTGGCGGTCATTGTCGTCTAAGGAAAACCCTGGTTAAATACCAGCTGAAGTATATAAACACACGAAAAGTTATTGACATAACAACTTTAAATCTGAGAAGCAAGTCATAAATTTAAATTATCATTATATTACGACCCGTGTGGCGCAATGGTTACCATACCGGACTGTCAATCGAGGAGTCCCGGGTTCGATTCCCAGCGAAACAGAAATTTGAATGATGAGTTTAAATTTCTGTTCTCGGTCTGGGTGTTTGGTGTTCCTGTTTTTGTGTGTGTCCATGGTACCCACGACACAGGGTATTATTTACCTTACTGTGGGGCTATGAGTGTGTTACGTTTAAATATGTAATCGTTTAATGACATACTATCTTAGGACCTTTTTAACTTTGCTCTTCATGAGAATAAATTAGTCGTGTATGGTTTTTATGTTTCTATTTGTATCCAAAATGATTTACCCATACAGTATAGCCATAATGGTATTTTTTCTTAATCTATGCTAAAAATAGGTCTCGTGTTCGTAAAATTAACCATTCGTAAAGAATAAAACGTTCTTATTTATTGGTAGTAAAACTCAACTTATAAATAAGTACCTTAAAAAACAAACTTGATCAAAAGCGCAGATCTATAATGTTACGATATTACAAAGCCAATTAGGTACCTACTGCATAAAACCTAAGAGCTTTTGTTTCATTTTCTTAATATTGCTTCAAAAAATCTTTCTATTTGTCAATATTCAATATATACGCTTTATACAGCCATAGCTGAATGTTTTTTCTTTTGTAAAACGTACTAACTTGTAATAATAAGAGTTTTTATTTCTACATATATATTATGTAGATATGGCGAAATAGTGTTTTGTATGTTGGTGCTTGTTGAAAGTTTACTTTAAATAAATTAATGATAGTCCATATTGTGCATCATTCCGTTCATCTCAGATGTTTACTAAATCCCCATGTATCATACGTTAAGAGTACTGAATATAATAGTACCTGTACGACCGAAAGTTGCTCGAATAAAAATAACATATTTTCTTGGTTTAATTTCAAACGAAACACTCAATTGCTTAGTGTTACTTAACAACGCCATCTGAAATAGCCCCGAATAAAAAAAACTCATAAATAAAAAAACTAACGTAATATCGTTTTGATTAAGGTTTGAACCCGGGTCTGTAGTTCCGCAGTCATCCCACGTTACCGTTCGGCCATGGAAGCTTTAATTAAATAAATAAAATGTTTAAATAGCTCTTTCAAATCGAAATTGTCATTTCTTTGAACGTCGGATTGACGGATGGCGTTTGACGGCGTTCTACGCCACAATATTATTAATACTCTCCAATAAATGTCAGGAAGAGTCATATTTTTCAGTTTATATTTAAGTTGATTTTCGCTGAAAATATTTTTTTTATAATTTAAAATTTCTAAAAATAACATCTAGCTAGATCAATATATCACCCCTGAAACCAGGGTACTAAATTTCATCAAAATCGTTGGAGCCGTTTCCGAGATTCAAAAAATATATTTAGGTATATATATACAAGAATGGGTCGTTTAATGGTAAGTATTAGATTTATAAATTAAAAGCAAAAAACCTTTTTTTAAAAAAAGGTTTTATTTAAATGCTCTAACTAAAAGAAGAAAATAAAATTTTCCTTTGAAATTTTAACTATCAACTTATAACCTCATTATACACAATTTATATGATCGTAAAAGCGTGTATAAGTATCGACAAGCTTTTATGATAAAATAAATATTGTGTATAATGAGGTTATAAGTTGATTCTTTTTTTAGAGCATTTAAATATAAACTTTTTTTTCAAGAAAAGGGTTCCTTTCTTATGTTTTAAATATTTTTTTTTAACTTTTTACTTATTTCTAATTATTCTCGGCAAGCCCTTTCATTTGATACCCATATTGTAGAAGTGCATAAAAATAACTATTGCGCCATCGCGCCATCTTGGATGTTCCGCCATATTCGATTTCGAATAACGTCACATTATTTTTGAGTTATTCTCAACAATCCCTTTCATTTGATACCCATATTGTAGAAATGCATTAAAAATAACTATTCCGCCATCTTTAATGGTCCGCCATATTGGATTTAGAATGACGTCAGTGACGTCACACAGCTTATCGTGTATTACACAAAATTTCAGCTCAATCGGTTGAAGATATCTGCTTCAAAATTGAGTAGCAAGATTCCATCCGAACAAACGTGCATACATTGCAAGTTAAATAAAAGCTTCTAATTTTAATTATATAAAGTTTCCTCTATGTGATGTTTTTACTCTCGTTAAAAAAATGTCTATATACATATAATAATAAGTATGTTTTATTCTGGACTTACCCTTTGCACATGCACGAATAGGTGCCTTATTGCCCCACAATTTAACTACGAGAAGTCAAGTTGTCAATAATGGTTGTTAGGTACTAGGACTGCCATCCGTCCGGAATCCCCCGGATTTGTCCTAGTTTGAAGGGCGTCCGGGGACCTTCCCGCAGGGGCTTATGAATAGTGTCCGTGTGTAACCCGGACACTTTTGTTGTCAGGGAAAATCTATTTTTTTTTAATTTGCGATAAACTGAAATAAATCTTAATTAAAAACTCATCCACAAATACCCGCATTCAAGAAAGCTCGGCTAAATAGTCGACGATCGAAATCAAGTATAGTTTCAAGGACCTGAATTGTTCCGACTTTTACCCAATTCTAGTTGGAAAAGAAAGATATTTGGCGAAAATTGGGAAGACTGAAAAATACCAAAATAATTATAAGTAAAAAAAATATCTCGTTAAAATTACTAACTATTACTAAGAAAAGTTTTAACAGTTACTTAAGTAATTTTAATTAATAATCAACAAATATTATTAGATGACTGAAAATATCATTGGCGTAGTTAATTTTAAAATTATGAAGTATTATAGTTAGTTAGTTATTAGTAGTATCGTATAATAATTTGATTGATACCAAAAACAGCGTTACTAGTTAAGTCTTGTCTGAGGTCGTATGCAGTTACGCTGCTACTCCGGAGGCTGGTGGTCGCCTCATGTAAGTGTGGCCGGCATCTGCACCTTTCCACCGAAACACAATAGAATTGGTTCACGGCAGAAGTGGGCGCAGCGGTGGTACTTCCCCGTGGTTCTACCACCTACAAACCTCAGAAAGTGTTTTTATTATTAAAAATGTCTACTATTTGTTGCGGTTACATACGTACTTCATTCGATTTTAATAACAAGTTGTATTGATGAATAAAAATTAAAAAATTATAACGATGTTTTTATTTTTGTTGTAAGAAATACCTACTTAATTTGTTAGAGGTGTCCGGGGTAAAAACCATATTTCGCCAAAATGTCCGGGATTTTTGCCGTGTTTATCCGGTGTCCGCAATTTAGGTGATGGCAGCCTTAGTTGTTACTCACTCGTATACATGTATTATGTATGCTGTCCTCGCTCAAAAGGGCAAGGCGACAAAAGACCAGCGTGAATCATTCATTTAAAAAAATTAAACGTCATTTTTAATGAGATCTAGAATAGGTACCTACTACGATATTATTTGAAACGGATATAAGTTTTTTTTCTTTACCTATAATACGATTACTAAATAAGAGTGAAATTCATTTAGACGATATACTATTTACAGTCTACATTTTTTAACAGATTTGACGAAATTTTTACGAGTTTTGTAGCCGGATCCCCATTGACTTTATGCTAAAAAACTAAACACCCATAAAAGGCTTAATAAAGCCTTAAAGTGTATTTCTATAACCAAATACTGCAGACTCCTGCCGGTAGCAAAATCTCAGTACAATTAGTCTAATTTCAATAGCCACTTATTATTGCCTGCTGTTGCTGCATTTTATCCCCATTTTCATGTTACCTTGTTAATATATAATTTGACAAAGCTACGAACGATACCGAAAACAGTTTTGAAATCATTTGACCAAATTAACCAACATACAAGTACCACTAAGAACAGTTTGGGAAAGAAAATAATGGCAAATTCGCATCTACGTAAATTCAGAAATCGTAAACGATCAGGCGCTTGTCGGACAACAAATGGTAAAATTTGTTAGCACAGCATTTCGTTCGCATTGTGTAGAATTTATCAGTGACTCGAGAGAATGCTCGGTTTCATTTGAAAGGCGCTTCTGTTATCGTCGGTTCGTCCTCGGGCCGTGGCAAAGGTTATCACCACCACCGCTGCCACATCCCCTCTTCCGTTCATCCTGGAACACGCCTCAGCCGCTTCTGCTGCAGTGAATCGATAAAGACATAACCGACAACATTAGCTTTGTATTAAATCGAAACAAATTATTCCAACACCATCGAATTTTGTGACAAAAGTTATATCGCGTGTGGATATCTGTTAAAAACTGAGAGAGACCCTGGACTAATTAATTAGGTGGAAATGTTAAGCGGCAGGATTTTGTTGTGCCTGGTAATCATTGCTGGTAAGTAAAAGTGCGTTTATTTTATTGCAAAGAGAAATTCTCTTTTCAAATTGGAAATATGTAATTAAATGGCAATACATATATGAAATAAAGAGGAAAGGTGTTAAAATGCTAAAATTTAAAATTATGAAGTTTGTAAATTTGCGTCGCCAAGTTGCCACCACTCAATACTCGTAGTAGTAATTATTTTCCATTACGAAGATTGATTCGTTTAAGTCATTAGTAGATATTAGATATGAGAATACCTATTGATTGTATTCGCTTTGGACATCAGCAGACATTTATTAAAATAATTAAATTATTAAATATTTAGGCGTAAACAGAAAATTTCCACAGCATAGTATATCAATGGTATGGTACGATATCAGACATTTATATGTACTACAGCATTCTAAGCATAAAAATATTGGTGTCACAATGCAACATCATTGCTACATCCAGTGTCAATTGTTTACTTTATATTAATAAGTAATTAGCACACCACTGCTGACAATATTTACACAATAAACAAATACTACTGGACACTAGTCCACGGTACCCACGACACAGGGTATATCTACCCTACTGTGGGGCTATGAGTGTGAGTGTGAAACTTCTACTAAGTAAGTACGCAGTAACTTTTAAATACAAATGTAAATTTAATAAATCCTAAGTTTACGATTTACATATTTCTATTGTCCAGGCTTTGTTCCAATCGCTTATTTGAAATCTAGAAGAAGCCGCTCATACTTATACATATACCTACCACAAGTACCTATAACTTTACCCATACAATACCGACTCGAGATACCGAGTTCAAACCTCGGTGTGCACCATTGACAAAGAAATTTGTTATTTGCATATTTATCGCTGCTCCACTGTGAACGAAAACAATGTGATATTTAATTATCCGTCATAGAGTATACCCGAGAGTTACTCATAATTTTCTCGATGCCATGATGTCCACCAATCCGCAATTGGCCGGTGTGGTAGCCTATATCCCTCTCACTTAAGAGACCTATGCCCAGCAGTGGGACATAAAAAGGTTGAAAAAAAAGATACAATAATGTTGTAAATACTTATCTGTTATTATAAGACATTAATACTGAGCTACAACTAAGCATTACCCAAGAACGAAGATATACGAAGATATTGTTGACGATGTTAAAAAAAAGTATAACGCTTCTAGGCTCTTGTCAAGAATTCTCAAACTTTGCAGCTATCCCCCAAAATTTTTTCAGCTTTTCATTACTTTTTTATCTATACGACCGTTTGACGACCCGCATGGCGTAATGGTTACCATGCCGGACTGCCAATCGAAGGGTCCCGGGTTCGATTCCCGGCGAAACAGAAATTTGAATGATGAGTTTAAATTTCTGTTCTCGGTCTGGGGGTGTTTGTGTTTCTGTCTCTGTGTGTGTCCATGGTACCCACGACACAGGGTATATCTACCCTACTGTGGGGCTATGAATGTGAAGCGTTATTTATACTATTACTATCAGACTATAAGATAGATCTCCACCAACCCGCATTGGAGCAGCGTGGTGAAGTAAGCTCCAGGCCTCCCTAATAATGGGGAGAGACCCGTGCCCAGCAGTGGGGCGTGAAAAGGGTTGCAGCCAACCAGCCATAAGATTCACAGGCTTTGTCAAAACTTTGCTCCGACAGAGTTTACCTGACGCTTGGTAATATTTACTAATTGTTGTTTTCGATTGGAATGTTAAAAGCCACCTGAGGACCTCTTTACGTCTAGTCGCATATTTCGGGTTTCTAGACTATTAAAATGGCAATGTCCACCAAGGACGCCTGCTCATGGACCCTCATTTACCGTAGCTTCATCATCGCAACAACTTGCATTTTACTATAACAAGTTAGCAACATACCGCTCCATTTCTGAATCTCCGATCTCTCAGCGATCATATTCATCAGCCATCAGTCAGAGAAACAATAAATTTATACTCTGGTTATGTTATTTTATCAATGGTGTATGGAGATGGCCACCATGACGGCTATTGTAATTCACCATATCTTGTCATAATTGACATTCCATGTTGTCAATGTAAGTTTTATTTAATCGTATCAATCGTGACGATTACTGACCCTGCGTTGTAGCATATCAAGGAAAACAAAGACAGTACGATCGAGTACAAGTGCTAGTCGGCATTAGACCGATTGGCGTCTTGATCCGGGGTTATCTTATCGCACGCCTACGCCGCCCGCTCTGCTAGAGTTAGACACTGGTAGACTTCACGACGGCTACTTGTTCAAAACTACTTGCAATGTATTATGTTTGTGCATTTAGGTACTATTTGTTCGCTGTCAGGCTGACACCATAGACACAATACAAGGAGCGCCTGCCTCTGTGCCTGGATCGTACAGGACGAACATATGCAAAGCGCCAAGATATTAGATAGCAATAGCTATTGTAAACTTTTTGTTTTCTGGTTCTGGTAGAAATAATTTTTATTTTCTGGGTCGTAGAGACAAATCAGTTCAAACAAGATAAGTAGGTAGGTATATGAAAAGTAAGAAAAGAAAAGTTACTTTCATAATTAAAATTATAAAAAAACAACCATTTTTATGACTACGAAAGCCACATTATATAAAATTGATAACGGAAAATATAAAATTCGTACTATAACAACAGGCTATACTCCTCTCACACTTTCTCCCGCGTGTCTCAGATGCAAAAGGGCCTTTTCTACCCGTCCTATGTGTACAAAATTTTATGCTAAACGCTTGAGTATCTAATACCTTTAAATGAGGAATTCTTGTATATATATACATATAATTTGAATCACGGAAACGGCCCAAAGGATTTTCATGAAATTTTGTGCCTAGGGTTTCGGAAGTTAAAGATTGATCCAGCAAGGTTTCATTTTTAGGGTTCCGTAGCCAAATGGCAAAAAACGGAACCCTTATGGATTCGTGATGTCTGTCTGTTTGTCTGTCCGTCCGTATGTCACAGCCACTTATTTCCGAAACTATAAGAACTATACTGTTAAAACTCGGTACGTAGATGTATTCTGTGAACCACATTAAGATTTTCGCACAAAAATAGAAAAAAGCAATAAATTTTGAGGGTTCCCCATACTTAGAACTGAAACTCAAAAATTTTTTTTTCATCAAACCCATACGTATGGGGTATCTAAGGTCTTCTAAAATGATATTGAGGTTTCTAATATATTTTTTTCTAAACTGAACAGTTTGTGCGAGAGGTACTTCCAAAGTGGTAAAATGTGTAACTTCTAAAATAAGAGAATGATAAAACTAAAAAAAATATATGATGTACATTATGATGCAGACTTCCACCGAAAATTGGTTTGAACGAGATCTAGTTAGTAGTTTTTTTAATACGTCATAAATCGTAAACCACTATTTACCTTTCATTCAATCTTAATGCAATGATTTCTATGGATAATCAAAGGCAATGGTGTATTTCTGTTGCCGATATTGTTATACAAATACTAAAAATAGAATAAAATAAATATTTAAGGGGGCTCTCATACAATAAACGTGTTTTTTTATAGATAATGGTACGGAACCCTTCGTGCGTGAGTCCGACTCGTACTTGGCCGGTTTTTAGAAATTGTCGTTTTATTCGTATTTTTAACGATAGTCAACTTAAATATAAACTGAAAAATATGTCTCTTACTGACATTTATTGGAGGATATTAATTATAAATATTGTGGCGTAGAACGCCGTCAAAATACCTAATATCGATGCCGTCAAACGTCAATCCGCCGTTCAAACCATAGTTCAAACAAACGTCAATGTCGATTTGAAAGAGCCCTATAAAAACTTCGTCGATGAAATTAAAACATAAGAATTATTTATTCTTATGATTAAAGCTTCTTTGGTCAAGTTACAAAGGCTGACTGCCGATCTAGAAACCCGGGAAAACCTTAATCAAGCATGTTTTTTTTTTCAATTTTGGCATCGCATACTCTGTGCATACTGCCAGCGTCAAGTATAATATTTGCATCAAATTTTTGCCAGTTTCGTTGAAAGTGTTGAAACCGTAAGTAAAATCAAAAATCAGTAAGTCGTCAGTATTCGGTCAGTCAAGTCAGTCAGACATTCAAGTAAAGCGATGGCTTCTTTACAAGAACGTGTCCAATGGAATTTTGGAGGCAAACCGAAAAAACATATTTTCGCACTGTTATTTTAATTAACAACACTCGTGCACTTTAATTAACCTATATCAAACAAAATGCCATGAACTTTATCCGATATAACTCAAAAATACACCAAGAAAGTAAAAATAAAACAAGAGCACAATATGTCTTTTTCGACTTCCCGCCAAAACCCCATCAAGCATGTTGCGTTTTTTGTGTGACAATATTTTTTTTTTTAATTGGGAGTGATTTCAGATGGCGTTGTTAAATAACACTAAGCCAATGAGAGGTTTGCTTAAAATTAAACCAAGAAAATCAATTGTTTTTATCCGAGCAACGCTCGGTCGTCCAGATACTTCAAAATAAAATTAGCAATATTAAAAAACCTGGTCATAGCCTCAATTACTCAAATATCCCATGTGTTTAAGTGACAATATTTTTATCAGTTATCTATGTACCAATCGTGGGAACGCTGGTATCTCCGCGAGTATGTAGCTCCCGTATATGATGGCGGGAGCTACATACTACATCATCATATTATGATGGCGAGGCGAGCAAGTCGCATATCTGATTGGCTCGTTTTCTGGAAATTAGAACATACAGACCGACACTATCGTTCCAAGGCAAAAATTCAAATTAGATTTGTAAATATCATAAGCTTCTTTAAGGATTTCAGGAAATACAAGAAAGCATTTAACTGTTGCAAAAATCAGAGAACAAATAAGAGTAAATACTTATTGCATATTATATAGTCAAACGTCGAAGCTCTGGCGCTTACCTATATATTATGTAGGTTTCATTAGGCATTTAATTCACATAAAAAATACATATATATAAAATACAACTTGATACAAAAAGCACCAAATATAATTAGTTGAATAGTATATATACTATACTACTCAACTAATTATACCTAGGGTGCGTTGGGGTAAGATCGTAAATGACTATAACAAAACGGCCTTTACGTAACAAAAGAATAATATAAAAATTACGACCAACGCTACACGTGACAATAATATTAAGATACTCAAATGGTACAACAGATAACTTGAAGTCAATGAAAACAATAACATGTGCACTCTCAACTCGGGTCTATCATTGTTTACAATGCAACTGACGCTGATATGGATGTTTTTGATGCGTAATATGGATGAGATCACAGGAAAAGTTTAGGAGAATAAATACTGATTAAATTAAAAGGGTCAGAAGTGTCGCAGTAATCTGAACTTCGTCATAACAATCATTATCATACAAGAAGGAATATTTTATGAACAATTCTGTATGTATGTATGCTTTTACAAATTACGCACAAAGACGCATAAATACCTACGTGTTCACAATTTAACAGGCCGTTTGCGAAATTTTGCCGATTTCGCTGTATTTGTAACAATCAGTCATATTGTGCAATAAAACTTATGGAAATGCTGTATTTTAACTGCAAAATCTCATGTGTAAAATCATGAAAATCAGCGAAATCTTCAATATTTCGTAAATGGCCTTTTAAGCTTAATTGAAATAAATAATGTAGTTTAAAGAACGAAAGCGTGGGGTGGTTTTTAAGCTACTATTGACACCATGCACCCCACGCCTCTTTTTACAGTAAAACACATTTTCTTTATTTTTTACTTTTTAGTTCGTATTTTCACAAAAAGCGTGTTTTTTAGTTTTTTTAAACTACATTATTTATTTTTAATTTTAGTTGAATTTTTATTCTTATATTATTACATAGTTAATCAGACGCTTAGACGTGTTAAAAATGTAAAACTTTATTTGTTTCAATAAGTACCTTAGGCCGCGAACTTATCAGCCGCCCCTCGTATATTTTTTTTATTCTAATGATCCTAGTTAGAATTTCAATATAAAGTTATGAGATTATTGTATTGTCATCGTCCCTTAACCACTGTGTAAATTTTAAAGTTAATCAGATTCCTAAAAGTAAGTGAAAATGAAGTTAAAAGATTCCGTTACATACATACGTACATACATACAGGTCAAGTTAATAAAAGCGTGTTAAAAAAGTCCATCTCAAAGGATCTGATCGACTTAACCCAAACATAACCTGTAACCCTCCTTTCTTTGTTTGACAGCTTTCTTCAAAGAGAGTTGAGTATTGTAATGCTATATAAACTTACTTATTTTATTTTTTGTTCAATTAAGGTTATAAAACATTACAATACTCAACTCGCTTAAAGAGTAATGGCAGGGACCATTAATTTTTTATTTTTTTCAATAATGGCATCGCAAACTCTGTGCATAAATTGACAGCGTCAAGTATAAACCAGAACGTGTCCGATGGAGTTTTAGAGGCAAGCCCAAAAAACATGTTTTCGCGCTGTTATTTTATTTCACAACACTCATATATCGAACAACGCCATCAACTTTATCCGATAACTCAAAAATACACAAAGAAAATGAAAATAAAAAATAATAGTTTAAAAAAACTAAAAAACATGCTTTTTATAGAAAACCGAACTAAAAAATAGAAAATAAATTTTAATGAATTTAAATTAAGAAAATAGTGTTAAAAATTTCAATGAATATAAGTTAATAATAGTGTGAATAAAAAAAAATTATTTTAAAAAAAGCGTGGGGTGCATGGTGTCAATAGTTATAAATATTTTATTGACAGATATGAGTAGAGTGATTATCATTTCGATAATATTTTAAAAAGCACCCCACGCTTTTTTTTAAATAAAATATTTTTTTTATTCACACTATTATTAACTTATATTCATTGAAATTTTTAACACTATTTTCTTAATTTAAATTCATTAAAATTTATTTTCTATTTTTTAGTTCGGTTTTCTATAAAAAGCGTGTTTTTTAGTTTTTTTAAACTATTATTTATTTGCTACTTTTTAGTTTGGATTATTTATTCTTTCCATGATGTTTCCACGAGCAATGGACTGGTTACTGAGAACCTTCTTCTTTCTTTCAAAAATATCTTTATCTATCATTAGGCTTGTTACATAACAAGGTTACATATTTTTTTAATTTTTACGTTTTCATACAATTTCACCTGTCTTACGACTTAACAAATTATTTATATATCTCATACACGTTTTCGGTTACTGAGCACCAATAGTCTACTCCCCTACATAAATATGAGCAACCCAAGCAGCAAAATAGTCGAATAGTAATTAGATTACTCAGCCTTTAATCGTATAAGAGCCGAGTAACCGTTCTTAAAACACCCATTTATCGTGTAATAGCGGTTATCTCGACTATTTGGCAATATTTGCTAATGTGTGCTTTAAGGACGTCGAATAAACGTTTACAGCACTATGTTTTAGCACTTTTACTCCACCTTTTAGCAGATGCTGAATTAAAGTGGCTAAAATACTCGTTATTAGATCGTTTGATCTATAACAGTCGTATAATAGCTGTAGCTCTATAAACGCAATCGAACAAAAATCATATTTTGCAAATTGAAAAATGGAATAATTTTATCAAATTAGTGTATTGTCATCGGTCCTCAATAAATCTACAAAGTTTGAACGAAATCTGGCCGTTTAAAGTGGGTCAAAATCGCGCCCAAAGAAGTCGGTTACAAACATACAAACATACAAACATACAGGTGAAGCTAATAAAAAGCGTGTAACAAGAGCACGACATGTTCCTTCGGTTTTCTCGCCAAAACTATAGAATAGTTAGTTGTACCTATATGTTAACATACCTTCAAGGTTCTTAAAGATCAGCATGTTCTGTCATAGTATTGTGAGGAACTACTTGTCCTACGTGAGCAACGGAAAGCGCCGGGGCCTCCACAAAAGAGGGGCCCCCACATTAGAGACTTCGAAAAAAAATGAAATTCAGACTATTACACACTAGTAAAAACTTTTCCTTTCATATTATTTTCGCGTTTTACGGTACTTTGTACAAACATGATTACGTTAAATATTAACAGAAATCATCGATCTATATTTGTTCATTCCAATCAGGCAATCAGTAAAATATCACTGACAGAAAAAAAAATGGAAAATAGTTTGGGGCTAAGAGACCTCCACCCCTTTGTTGCCCCGAGGCCTCCAGACCAATAAATCCGGCCCTGCATAACAATGTTAATGTTGGTTGCTTTTTCGCTTTCATAACTCACGACGACTCACGTACGACAAGATGTCACGGGCCAATGTTTACCCACCAAACAATATCCATTGTTTACGTTCGCCCTAAGCTGCGCCCGAGTGTGCCCAATGTTGTTCCAGGGGTTGGGTACTGCAATCTAGTTCAAAAACGTAATACATAATATGCATATTCCAGCATGTCACGAAGTCCAATCAGCCCGTCTGCCGTTCCTGCGGCCTTCCCGCATCGGCGATGAGGCGGCGGGCGAGCTGCGGGCGCCGGCCGAGCTGATGAGGCCGCGAGTGAGGGAGGGCGTCCCTCCGCCGCTGTGTGCCGGACGGTGCGCCGCGCCCCCCGCCGGACCCGTGTGCGCCTTCGACGCAGCCGGCACCGCCAGGACCTTTGCTACTTTGTGCGAGCTGGAAGCTGTCTCGTGTCGTGAAAGCACTTGTAAGTTGCTTTAATGCAATGATACCCCTATTCGCTATGAAGAAGTTCCTTTTGTGTTTTGGTGGAAAGTGCGCAGTTGCGTTTAATTGGATTAAAAACAAGACATTGATAGAGGTTGGATGTAAAGGTCCATGGACTGCAGAAGACACTGCCAAGCAGGGGCCATTCTCCGATCCCAGACTGCTTAATGGGCATATCGAAAACTGCGGTTGTTAAGTCTCTTCCAAGATTTGAGAACTTCCTTATTAATAAATTATCGCTTATGACGTAGCTTCTGCGTACAGCCTCGACTGTTCATCAGTACCAAACAAGTACTTGATTTATAAGTGATAAGGAGGTGCCACTTATTGCCGTGGAAATTTATTTATAAAGGACTGAACGTCATCAACATTTTATACTTTCTTGTTAGTAAAGTAAAAGCTATTCTCTATTGTTGAGGCAACAATAAGAACGTTTCCTATCTGGACTATTCCTAGATGGAAATAGCCAGTTCATTAAATAGCAATTACATCCAGAAATAGAATTACCGGCGGTTCCCGATAGCATAAACACAAATTATGTTTATTGGTTCGCTCAAAATAACCCGGTCGAGGCTGTGACTGTTTTATGATCTCTATTCTTAGCGACCAACACATTAATATAGGATACTTAAATGTAACGCATCTCTTGACTAATGTAGAGTCCTTTAATGAGCTATTACGATATGGTTCGTACAGTATTTAAATCGCGTGAACCAACTAGACGTATCACGACCACTTTTTTCCCGTGGTTCTACCGGTCGGGCTGCTCGGGCTATGATCAATGATCAAGTATGTAGTTGCACCCCGGGCCACGGGCATGTTCTTGTCTATGGTCAAATCAGATAAACCATTGTTCTTGTTTCGTGTTGTATTATTCCCTTAAAGCATCAAGGTATGACAGGTATGATACCCGTCAGAGGAGTGGCCTTTACGGGCGAACCCCTCGTCCCAACGTCCATGCACAATGTGCCTTCTAGTTATACAACTATTGTGTCAGTGTGTGTCGGTGACAGTGTTGACAGTGCATAGAAAATGACGTTGTTAATTGAAATTGACATATTTAGAAATGTATGCGTCTGTAGCGATGAAATAATATTTGTGAATGTGTGACAAAATTAAAATGTGTGCGTTCTTTCCCCGCACCACATTTGGCACAAAAGTTATGTATCGAAGCGAGGCGCTATACCGTCTCTCCTGAAGGGTGAGTCAGTAACTTTGATGCTCTAAGATTATTCCACTAGTTCTGGTCCATAGTCTAATAGTTACTAATATCTCTTCTCTATGGCAACACATGTTTTCTTCTGAAAAGTAGAAAGCACGGATACTTCTTAGGCTCCTCCTCCGATTATGAAGCCATAAGCATATAACGGTAGTCTCTCTTTTAACTACTGATATTAAAGTAAAGATTATCCTATTCTATGAAATCCTATCCTATCGAAGATATACTATAACGTAAGCCTTAGTAATACGTATTTTACTGGCCATTATTAAATTCATTAAATATTTTTTCGTAAATTAAATATATTTTCTCAAATACTTTCGAAATAAACGTAAATTAACGAAGTAAAGAACATTTTGTTACTTATAATATTAAAATACATTATATATAACAAGTCATTGTTAAATTTTCAATTCTCAATATCCGTTTAAAATGGTTGTTATTATAGACATGAACCTTTATACTTAATTCTATATAGGCCAATTTCGGATATGATCACTACTAAACTAAAAAGAAATGCACAGGCATGTTACTGCTTGCGTAACTCAAAAACTGAACAAAAGTGGAAAGAGACCGAAGTACGTTATGTAACGTTCTACGCCAAAAATCGGACCCTGCTTTAGTAAAAGTGGATGCAGAATATTAGGTCGTTTCATGTTTCATGACATACATAAAGTCAAAATCATGAATTTTTGGATTAGTTCCCTATAATTCTAAGGGTGCGAAATATTATGAACATCAAATGACGAAGACATAAATTTTGTTTCCAGATTATGCGATCACCAGCCTCGGCGAATGCTGACCTAGCTGAGGGGATCCGGGGATGACACCACATGTGTTTCACTCTGTTATTAGCTTAGATAAATATTACGTTATCTAGATATAGGTCATTTAGTTAATAACATTTAAAAAAAATGACAAATCATGATAAATTTTACCTCAGTTACAGTTAAACCATAAATCTATTGGAACATATATTTCAACTTAGGCCAGATTCTTCAAATATGAATTACTATTTTTCTTTGAATATCATGAAGCAATATTAAGTTATATAGATTCGAAAGTTTTTAATTTGTAAAGTATGTATAGTCCATTAAAACAGCTTTAAATTTAACAGCTTAAAATTAAAACACATGATTTTAAAACAGCTATTTTTTTTGTTATCGGGGGGGAAATCTTCAAAAGGTACCCGGCACCTTGGGAGAGGGTACCGGGCTATGTGAGATTTGACCGCACTAAAGTCCCCTCGGTGACTGCCACTGCGCTTGGGGAGGACTCCGGGATCTCCGGCGGAACGCACCGGTGTCCTCCACGCGCGATGCCCCAGAACCCGGGCTAGAACGGGCATATCTTCGGGAGAGCAGATGTGCTCTCCTGCACCTTCCGATGCTTACGGCGACATGCGGCCACGCACACATCGCCCCCCTTCCCAGGGCTGCTGGTTGGACGGATCGAGCTCCCACTCACACCGTCCACAACCCCGGAAGCCCCCTTTTAGTCGCCTCTTACGATCAGGCAGGGGATACCGTAGCTCTATTCTTAATCCCGAAGCTACAGGGACTAAAACAGCTATATCTACCAGTAAAGCTCAAAAGTTCAACAATGACAGCTTTAAATTTAATGCGTCATCATCATAATAAAATCTTAAAATGTTTTGTAAGAATTTGATACATATAGAATGGCTAAAGATATTTAATTTTAATGCTAGGTCGTTCATATAAATTATTTAGATAAAATTATGTGGGCATTACTACAGGTTATTAAAGGACAGAATAAAATATTTTATTAGGTTTCTTTTTATTTATTGTACTTACTAAGTGCGAAAACATCAGTATGTGTTTTAATATATCCAATCATAACTCGCTTGGTAAACATAAGTTAAAACACTTTTTGTAATAAAGAAATTTTATGATAACTTCTTTCTACGTTTGATTTTATATCCATACTAGCCATCGCCCGCGTGGACCCGTTTTATCGGTCCCCGAAGGATAAAAAATAGCCTATGTGCTATTCCAGGCTATATCCCTAACTTTCTTTCATCCAATTGAATTACGATGTTACACGATATTGCCATATTAAAATCATAGGCGTTTAGCCAGCGGCTTCGACCGCGTGGACGTTTTATAGGTTCCCGTAGGATAAAAACAATCTTATGTCCTTTTCCAAGGTCCACCCTATCCAAATTTCATCAAAATTGGTACAGTAGTTTGGGCGGGAAAGCGTTACAGACAGTGAGACAGAGTGATTTTCGAATTGATAATATTATTAGTATAGTCCATTAAAGAAAAGCATATGAATGAATACTAGTGGTCCATTGTGATAGTAAGTATGGACTATTATTATTATTGTCCGTCCGTCCATTATAAGTATGGACTTCATATTTCGGCGTGGTCGGGTGTGAGATGGGTGACCGCTAGTGGCAAAAAAAAATCATGCGCATCTCCCTGCTTCGGAGGGCACGTTAAGCCGTCGGTCCCGGTTGTTGTCGATAGATAGCAGTCGTTAAACCATGTCAGAGGCCTTATGGGCGGTTTGAAAACATCCGACAGCGGGTTGGCTACTAACCCGCATCTCCACCAATCCGTATTGGAGCAGCGTGGTGGAGTAAGCTCCAGGCCTCCCCAATAATGGGAAGAGACCAGCAGTGGGACGCAAAAAGGGTTGCAGCCATGAGTTAAAATTATTTTAATAATTAACCAGGTTGTGATTGAAATGCCATTTCTTATTTTATGTGACTATCAAAGTTCAGTTTATAAGTAAAAAGTCAAAGTTTAACTATCACAATGAGACTGATTAGAGTTTTGTATAATAAACCCTAATATAATAAATATAATATTGTAATAAATAAGAATTTGTTCCGATTTATAAAAATATTGTTTTATTTTGTCATAAAAGCATGAAATAAGTAAGCGGTCATGCTGCAAAAACTCTATCTTGGGCAAACAATGACGGAATTGTAGGTTTATGACAAAATGAGTTTATGACCTTATGTTATTTCTGATTATTTTGACCCTAAAAATTTTTTTTTTTTGGATTAATCAATACATAACGTATAAGTTCATAAATACAGTTACAGTTTTATAATAATTAAGTTAGCTAAAATCTTTTCATTGAGATTGTATCTCTCTCTAAATATTTAAATCGCTCTCCTGTAAAATTCGAGAAAATGCAGTTCCGTCGATGACCAAATGAGCGTTTTGGGAATGGTATAGTTTTTTATTTTTTTTTTCTGAACGAGTTGTCTTCATGCCAAATTGCATGACTGTAGATCTGCGGAAAAATAAAAGGCTTAGTAAATTACCTCCAACTATATATTTTTTTTAAATCAAGGGTTTGGAGTACGAGTAGCAACGTATTCAATATTAATTTCAACTTTTTACTTTTTGACTGAACGGATATCAAAAAACGCCCATTATTCCCTACTATGGTATTTATTTTTATTACACACTTTATATTAGTTTCACCTGTATGTTTGTTTGTTTGTATATATGTAACCGCACCTTTGAGTCCTATTTCGACCCACTTTAAACGGCCAGATTTTATTCAAACTTTGTAGATTTATCGAGTGCCGTTGACAATACACTAATGGGTGAATCAACTTTTAAGGCACTCCTTTTGTGTCCCTGTCATGTAAATAATAATGAAGTATGTGATTTAGTTTAAAATATGATTGTTTTAATGTAAACATAAACTTAGATTCTCTGCTTACATGGTAGTTTCATAGTTTTTTTATAGTTTATATCAAAATTTTTGATTTTCCTTGGTAACTCTGTGGAACATAGGCAATCTCCATACAAAAAACATGTGTCCCCAGGTCTAGGTGAAGAAACAATGTACGATGTTTCTTAAAAAAAATATATGAATACACTGTATTTTCACACGTTATTAAGGTTCAGAAAAAGCTAGTCTTCCGTTTTATGTAGAAATACATAAAAGTTTGATTTAAATTATGTATTTTACATGCTTCTCAACGGTTGTCCCAAATTTGTCTCAAATCATAGGCTATACTGCGTTACCAATAAAAGTTCTGACCAATATCAAGAGATGGCGTCAAACTTGGTGTCTTCAAAGGCGATTATTATCTAATATTTCGTTGGTATGGTCTAACAAGGCCTACTTCGGTTTACCCGCCCCTCAGTCCGCGGTAAGCTTTCAACTGGTGCGCGTGGGTTTATTGTCGCTCTACAGCGTTACGGTGGGAATCTTAGTAAGTTTTTAAAATATTTGAATTTTATTAGGTCAGTATGTTGCCTATGATGTCTAATTTCAAGGTCATGACAAAATATTTGGCCACTTTAATTTGTGGAATTATTTATGATTTTTTTTATTCAAATTTTCTTTAGAGTTACCGGTAACGCCAGAGAACATTAGACTAAATAACATTGCTAGTTGGTATTCATGGATAGTGTAGATTTTATGCTACGTCAAACTTAAGTTTCTAATCTATCAATATACATAAACCTTATAGTAACATAGTTAAATTTGTTTTAGGTTTGTGCAATATAATCCAAAATGCCACTTAGTGCAGCAAGAAACAGAAACGCTATAGAGCAAGACTAAAAAATAATAGAGAAATGTACGAAGAAGCAAAGAAAAAGCACCGAGCTCGATACCATAAAACTAAAAGATTAGCAAAAGATTTAACTCCAAAAGAATAATACAGGGTATCTCATAATGACCCAACTACTTCAATTGAAAAAAAATTACATTATACTTATTTTTATATGTATCTATTCGTATGAATTAAAAGATAAGAAACAAAATTTTACTTTTCAAATACGACATTGTTTGAACGATGGTCATTACATATACGGCACACCTCAAACCGTACATTTTCAAAAACTTTTTGAAGAAGTGTTCGAGGAATACTCTTGATCTTTTCTTCAATATTGTTCTTTAAATCTGTAAATTTTCACAGATTATTCTCGTAAACCACGCTCTTAAAATAACCCCACAAGAAAAAAATCTGGTGGGGTCAAGTCAGGGCTCCGAGGTGGCCATTCAATATCATCTCTTCGTGAAAACATCTTTTCTGGGAACAACTCGTGTAATGCAGCTAAAGAGTTGTTAGTGGTATGCGATGTGGCCCCATCCTATTGGAACCATGTCAGCCGGTTATAATGCTCACATTGTTGCAGTTGTGGCCCGAAATAATAATCATGTCCACATAGCGTGCAGAAGTTACAGTCACTGTATGTCCTCTATTATCTTCGTAAACGTAGGGCCCAATGATGCATTTCGCCGATATAGCGACCCACACGGTGACTTTTGGGCTATGCAACGGGCGTTTATGTAAGGTCTGTGGATTGTTTTCTCCCCAAAATCGACAATTTCTGCGATTTACGTATTCATTTATCCAAATGAAAATGTGCCTCATCGCTGAAGAACATGTTGTTGAAATTGTTAAAACTCTCTAACATTGCATTCACAAGATTCAATCTTATAACGTAATCATTTTCGTGTACAGCTTGCTCTATCTGAATTTTATAGGCCTTTAGGTGTAAATCAGATCGCATTATGGGGTGAATTGTCGCTCTTGATAATCCCAGTTGAGACTCACGCTTTCTGATGCTGAGTCGAGGCTATCGGCTTACAGAATCTGCTACTGACTGAATGTTTCCAGGCGTTCTTACTGTCCTTGGACAGCCGTGATAAATTTGCGTGATGAAACGCCAGTAGTATTGAATGTCTGGATCCAAGCTAAAATTGTTGCATTGCTTGGAGCTTCCGTAATGTTGCGCAGTCGATAATGTAACCGATACAACCTTAGAACTAAGAACGAAAACACTAAACGATTCCGTTTAGATGAGAAAGATATTTCTTATGTGGATTATGATGACATTATTCAGAAATTACCAGTACCAGAAGTTATCAAGAAAGGACCTCGTTCATACTACTATTTCCAAACATCAGTAGATGTGTTTGAAAGGAAATGATACACCACTTTACAAACTTCTTTTTAGGAAGATATTAACCATATGTACCTTATTATTTGTTACAATATTTACTTGAGTAATAAGTGATTGATCTCGTTAAAGTTAAAGTCTCCTCAAACTATTTAATAAGTCATAATACTGGTTGGTGAATTTCGCTGTTTGTTATAGTTGATTATTTGATCTCGTATAGCTGTAAGCTTTGTTTCTAAATTATTATTTTTTGCGATTGTGGAAAATTATGGTATGAATTACTAATTGACAACACCGTTCCTAATTATTGTTAGTTAAACTGGTCATATTCTCAGTTGCCTGTCTTGAAGGATTCCAAATTCTCAGGCGTTACTATTTTTCTCTGGCGTTACTCATTTGTCCCTTAATTTTTATTATGTCTTTTGAAGATAACTCTGATCATATTTAATTTGTTTTAAAAAAATGTTTAGTTAAAACTCTACAACAGTCGTGTGTGACATTTAGTATAAGAAATGTATGTCTGATTATTCTATGTGGAGATTTATTCTAAAGTTAAGCATTTAAAAACATACAAAGTAACGCAGTGGACCTAGAACTGTCTCCATTTCATAGGTAAGTTATAAAAAAAAACGTTATTAATAAGTTAGAAATACTGAATCAAAGTATGAATAAAAACCTCATGTTGATTTTTCTCATTTCTTTGTTTTACTTCATGTTTTGATGATTTATAGATAAGTAACGCAATGGATATTTATTAGGCACACTCATCATGTTTTTTACAAAAACTCGCTTAAACTAGCTTAGATGTCGTGCCACGTTGCAAAACCTAAAAATAGGATAAATAGTGCAAATGATAACATTATATTTTCATAACATTTCGTTATTTTATTTTTTATTTTTAGCGATTCAGAATGTTGTCAAAGGGGTGGCTTAAAAGTTGATTCACCCTAATATGTATTTCAATTAAAATAAATTTATAATAGTTAAAAAAAACTAAAAATAAATACTATAGTTTAAAAAACTTTAAAAAGACACTTTTATAAGAAACTCAACTTAAAAAAATAAATTTGAATTAAAAATAGTGTAAAAATGCATTTTATTGTAAAAAAAGGGGATGCTTTTTAAGATATTATCAAAATGATTATTATCCTTCTAATGATATCTGTCAGAAAAATATTTTTTAATACAGTTGCTCAAAAAGTGGCGTATTGCAGGGACGTATAGCGTGCGGGAAGTGGGCTATTACACACTCGTGATTTTTCTTTACCTTTTCCGAACTCGTGCGTTCTTTTTCCCAACTGTCAAAATAATGTCTATTAAAAAGAAATAAACCAACCAGGAAGTTTTAGAAGTTTTTACAGATATTTCAACTCAGTTGTGCGCGCGGCGCTATGTGTGCGTGGGCTAGTAATTATGCAGCTTTAATTTGTGTGACAGTGACGCGGCCGTGATCGTCCGAGCAACTTCACTGTACCTTTTGTCACGCACCCAAAGTCACTGTGTATATACAGGTTTACCCACACATAGCGCCGCGCGCACAACTGAGTTGAAGTATCTATATGATTCATGAAAATATTTCTAAAAAGAAGCTACTAATTTGTTTCAATATCAGATTTAATGATTTGATTCAATGAGTTAGGTTAGGTTTCATTTCATTTCATCTCATTGACATTTTCATTTCATATCAATATAAAAATTCTACTGAAGGCTTGGCTGTATGGGCATAGTTCCCTTTGCCTACACAGAATGGGTGAAGAAAACAAAAATAATCTGCATACTTATAGGTATTCTTTTACGGTTGGCGCCATTTTTCAAAAATGTTCTGTGCGAGTTTTTATTGTTTTATTAAATTGCTTCATTTTTTCGCAACTGTATTAAAAATTGTTGTTCAGTACACGTGCGGAACCGTCATTGGAAGGAGTTCCGACTGTCAACCCTCACCTTCGGCTGCGCCTCGGCTCGGGTAGACATTTGTCGGAACTCCTTGCAATGACAGCCTTTCCGCACTTGTAATGAAATATACTATTTTAATACAGTTGCTCAAAAAGTGACGTATTGCAGGGACGTATAGCGTGCGGGAAGTGGGCTATTACACACTCGTGCTTTTTCTTTCCCAACTGTCAAAATAATGTCTATTAAAAAGAAAAAACCAACCACGAAGTTTTAGAAGTTTTTATGATTCATGCAAATATTTTTAAAAAGAAGCTACTAATTTGTTTCAATATCAGATTTAATGATTTGATTCAATGAGTTAGGTTAGGTTTCATTTCATTTCACCTCATTAACATTTTCATTTCATATCAATAAAAAAATTCTACTGAAGACTTGGCTGTATGGGCATAGTTCCCTTTGCCTACCCAGAATGGGTTAACAAAACAAAAAAAATCTCTGCATATAGGTACTCTTTTACGGTTGGCGCCATTTTTCAAAAATGTTCTTTGCGAGTTTTTATTATTATTTTATTAAATTGCTTCATTTTTTCGCAACTGTATTAAAAATAGTTGTTCAGTACACGTGCGGAACCGTCATTGGAAGGAGTTCCGACTGTCAACCCTCACCTTCGGCTGCGCCTCGGCTCGGGTAGACATTTGTCGGAACTCCTTGCAATGACAGCCTTTCCGCACTTGTAATGAAATATACTATATAACTATTGACACCATGCACCCCACGCTTTTTTTACAATAAAATGCAGTTTTTTACACTATTTTTAATTCAAATTTATTTTCTATTTTTTAGTTGAATTTCTTATAAAACCATGTTTTTTTAAACTATTATTCCCTTTAAAATACAAAACTAAAAAAGATTTATTTTGAATTTTTAGAATTGGTGGCGAACTTGCAGTTGCAAAGATAAGCAGCACCGCCGCAACTACATATTTATCTGTGATATTTATGCCGTGTAGCAATTGTATTGTATTTATGTGGAAAGGTGCAGTTCCCCGCCAAACTTTTATATGAGGCGATCAATAACTTCCAGAGTACAAACGCTGCATACGACTTCAGACAAAAATAAAGCTAGTTGACGTCTAAGGTATGACCCCTCCTTCCAACGTGCATGCACAATGTGCCTTCTAGTTATATACAACTAGTGTGTGTTTGTGTGTGTGTGTCAGTGTCAGAGTTTTTGGTGCATAGAAAATGACGTTGTTAATTGAAATTGTCATATTTAGAAATGTATGCGTCTGTAGCGATGAAAGAATATTTGTCAATGTGTGACCCCTCCTCCCAACGTGCATGCACAATGTGCCTTCTAGTTATATACAACTAGTGTGTGTTTGTGTGTGTGTGTCAGTGTCAGAGTTTTTGGTGCATAGAAAATGACGTTTTTAATTGAAATTGTCATATTTAGAAACTGTAGCGATGAAAGAATATTTGTGAATGTGTGACAAAATTAAAATGTGTGCGTTCTTCCCCCCGCACCAGATTTGGCACAAAAATTATGTAACGAAGCGAGGCGAAATGCCCTCTCCACTGACGGGTGCGTCAATACCTGTGATGCTTTAAGCTTAACACCCTTCGGCCTGCATGCTCATCTGCGACCCAATTAAATAAAAAATAATAGATGTCTATAAATCTTCTTTACTCATAAAATATAGACTAACTCGAGGTTTATCGGCGCCAAGCAGTCTTGGAAGTCGATGCAATGTCGTTGATGTCGACGCGGGATGACCTCTTCCTACTTGTGTCTGCATCAACATGATCTAGATATTTAATTGATAAATGTTTATTTTATTGCTTAACTGTACGATGTTATTTTTATAAGACATTAATCAAGCACGATTATGACATATACTTACATACTAGTATCTACCACTTATTAAAGTAAGTAAGTACCCAGCTATATTATTTCAAAACAAACACAACGTTTTTGCTAGTTTCGTGTGTGTGTTTTATATCTTTCTTTAGCATATTTATGATACACATATATCATTATTATAAATAACCCTTAACTATTGTAGGTAAATTATTGTCTTGTACACTTTATCAGTATTATCCTTATAAGTCAAAGGAGTACAGTAGATGGTGTACATTATGTACTACGGGGAAAGAAATAAATAACTCTAAGTACTATAAAGTGTTTAATTACGGTGTTTGATTATTAAGTGTATAATTAACAAAGAAATTTTTAAAATAACTGTAAAGTGAGTAACATCTTCAAAACAAAAAGCAAAATTATGAATCTTAAAAAACGTTTACATCACAGCTTCTTTAAATATTAATGCAAAAAATTAAAAATAAAAAAACATTTTAAAGCATTAATGTTACAGGCATTATAAAATCTAAAATATATAGTAATTAAAAAAATAAACACTAAAATATGATTTCATGAAACTTTAGAAGTAACAATCAAATTAGGAGAGACGAATTCCGTCGGAGCCGGTGCACTCACCCTTACTGAGCTTCTGGAGCGCTAAAAGTAGAGAAGTATAAATATTAGTATTTTTATGTAAGTAGATATACTCAAAATGCGATACAATGCTTTTAGAATCAGAGATTAAATCTCATTTTGCTAAAAAAAAATCCTATCAACCTCAACGAAACGAACTTATATTTTTTATACAATTTTTTAGTTTTGATTAAATTCAATAATACGAACGACTCAGTCATACGTTATCTAGAAAAATAAACAACTATTTCCCTTAAACCTATTCTCCATATTAGGGTTCCGTAGCCACAAGGGTTGGGTGATAGCTAGACAGTTAAAATTTTCACAGATAATGTATTTCTGTTGCCGCTATGACAGCCAATAATAAAAACAGAATAAAAATAAATATTTAAGGGGGGTCCCATACAACAGGTTTTTTTTTACAAATTGTTTTTAAAGATAATGGTACGGAAACATTCGTGCGTGAGTTCGACTCGCAATTGGTCGGTTATATTTTTTTCTTTAAGTTGTTTTTTTGTCCCGATTTTAATTAGGTACCATGTGAATTTTGAGAATCTTTGATTTTGAGTCACATAGGTACGCTTAAAATACCGGCGCATGCTGCATACTTACCTTTATCTTTGTTTATTTACATAGGATACATAGGTACCTATTACCTATTTCTTTTTTACTATTTAAATGTCATTTAATTAATATTAATAGTAGGTATGCAAATTATTATTACGCTATTTAATTGTATTATTTAGGTTCCTGTGTACACTTACATAGGTGTTCATATAGTATAAGCGATGATACTATATTTTAATTTACACAGTTATAATTTGTAAAGTATCGTGAACAATTTTATTCTCCTCGCAGTAAAATCGAGGTTATAGAGTTAGGTAATCCGCCCAGTTCTCGTCAAGTCGTCTGACTCACCGTCCGGTTCCGAAGCGCAGGCAGTCGCAACAATAGTGGAATAAATAATGATTACATTACATCATGCTCTGGACGCTCTGGTGAACATGTTTACAAGCTACGTGATTCATGGCTTCATGGTGTCGCTTTGTCCAAATGTACACAATAATGTACACAATGTGTATAATTACAAAGAATAAGTAAATTGAAATGAAAGTGTAACTGTAAAAGGTGAATACAGGCATGCAGGCATTAGGTATTTTTTTTTTACTAATATTGAAAATAATTACTACGGGGTACGGGAATGGAATCATCATCAATAATCATCATCGTTAGAGAAGAACTACGAGTATGTCCAGCAGTGAACAACGCATACGGGTCCAAAAATTTATGTACGACATCAATTTTTGTACCTAAGGTACATATACGAGTAAGTCTCAAAGCTGTCAATTTACAAATAAAGGCTTTGGCTTTGGTAATTTGGTACTTTGCTTCCTGATACACCAAGACTGCATTCTGAACCCTAGGTACTAGTTTTTTTGCCAATTTTATTGATTGATCTGATTTGATTTAGAGATAAAATGCACTTAAGCATGAACATTGTCTACGCACGCTTCGTTTAACATTTTTTTAAATACACAACTTTTACAGCATGTTGTAATTTATTACCAAAACTAGAACTTTAGATATGCTGCAAATTCGTATATCGCCGGATGCATGTGTTAAATTAACATTTACTGTACCTAACGATAACAATGTTACACGAGATTTTTCCGTGAGAAAATCACTCAATTTTGACTTGAATAACAAGGAAGACCTTATTACTGAATTTAAAATATAATGGTTAACTATTTTTACGGGTTTTAAACTTCAACAATGCCTACCTTATCAGAGTTGTTAGTGGATTAGTTAGAATAGTAAAGGATTGATATTCCCGAGGAGGATTTTACATCATAAAATAGAAACAAAGGAAACTTGTTTATTGACTACGACGGTTACACCTACTCGCAAAGATCACATCGCATCGCAAAGAATCAAATAAACATTAAAAGTGTAATTAATTACGATGGTGGCCACATCTGATTTTATTTAGATTTTAGACACATTTGTTTGCGTTGGGCCTGAGTACTTTCCGTACTTTGTGAGAATTGTCCTTTGTCTTTTTTATTTTTTAGCCGACACGACAACAGGACAATTATCGAGGGGTTCTTTTTGAATAAAAATATACTTAGTTGAAACTGGCCAAAAATAAAAAAATAAATATTTGTTAAGTACTTACTGTCTTTATGCTCGCAATTGTAGTTATTCATCACGCACTCGCTGCCGAAGGATTTGGGCTTCTCGCCCTGCTTGCCGGCGCAGATGGGGTCGAATTTGACGGAGGTGCAGTCGTGCATGCAGGCCTTCTTGCGGGCCGCCTCGGCCTTCAGCTGCTTGAGGTCCGGCTTGTCGGGTCGGCAGGACACCGCCACCAACATCAAAGCTACAAAAAATATTAACGAAGGTTAGATTTTTACCCGCGACACGGTACGGAGACGGTATAAGCGTTTGGGGAAGAGGATGTTTGTGCAAACCAAAGTTCAAGTTGGGTATAAATTCCAAAACGAATACTCTAATTTTGTTGCGGTTTTCTTTGATTGATGATGTTATGGTGACAACTCACCAGTGGGCGCTACAGTATACATTTATTTCTGCAAAACCAAAATTACTAGTCCGATTTGGATGCGGTTTTTAAAAATGGGTTTTGTATTATGTATGCACATAAGCTCTGAAAAAGTTTGAAATAAAAAGCAAATTATTTTTTTAAACCCACTACAGAGCTAAGACACGGTTGTTATAGATAATTAATCATATATAAGTAGTGTTTTTCACAACAAATAATCACATGATAATGAATAAGACAAAAATGAAAACAATTAAACATTTACTTACAACACTAACTTGTAGGAACTTCAACAACAAACAATTGAGCAAACAAATTCAATGAGAGCGATGGCTCTGCATGGTTATTCAAGTAGAAAATTGAAACTTTACTAAACAATGTAACTTGTACTTAAAAATAAAAAATAACAATAACATACATTTGAGCAACCAATTCGATGGGAGCGTTGGCTTTGCATGTCTTTAGAAAGTTGGGATAAATTTGGCTCATAACTTGTTGTTTTAAGTTTCAAACACGACTCTTAATTTTCATTTGTTAGTTGGCTTCTTACTTTACTTTTAATTATATTCATGCAAGAAAACGCTTGCTCGCACGAATATGTCGATCCGAAGATCGTCAGCACTCCAAATGCCAACTTCTTCACCTCACTGTAGCAATCTGGAAGACTATTCCATGCGTCGAATATAAGTGCCTCAACTCGGGGCATTTCTTTTAAAGCTGTCCATTTTTGTTGCGTTACGTACATACATTTCTGGACCTCCAACTCTTCTAAATTATTTTTCAACTCTGTAAATTTTCTACTCCACAAATCTTTACTTTTTAAATCGATCAATTGCATTTCTACAGATGCAGTATCAACTCCAAATGGCTCAATGTGTATTTCGTTACTGTTTGTGTTGAGAGGATTTACTATAAATGCTAGAGTGGTTTTGTTGGTTTTGAATTGCTGAAATCTGCCAGCAAACTCATCTTTAATTTTTTGTATAACTGTGCTGAAGTAATTCTGAGAGATAGAAATAATGCCTAAACCTCGTTAATCGTTTCAGAACATTTTTTTTATAAAATAAATAATATTTGCGAATGGAACTAAAGAGCCGCAGCCTCACATCCAAAGAGCCGCATGTGGCTCGCGAGCCGCAGGTTGCCGACCCCTGTCCTAGCCTATGTTCTTTTAGTAGGATATGTATTCTAATGTACATTATAATCTACATTCACAGGTATATAACTACTATAACCTTTCAATGCTATCTTTGTTTCCTGATTAATGCTATTATCCTGTTAGCTGCATAACATGATCTACCAAACAATTTTCCTCTTTCTTGTAGGTATTTTAGTTTGTATCTTAATGAATTCTGTTATTATTATTCTAGAAATGTTCTAAATTTTTTGTTAGTATCACAAGAAACAGTTATTGTACACTGTACAGCAAATAAAAATCGGATAATATAGTATCTAAATCACATCTCCCTATCAAGATCTTCTAGACCTTATTGCCTCATTGTGTTCATAAGTGTGACCTTAGCAGGTCAGGTACCTACCATTGAGATCGTAAAATGTTCATCAGATAAACGCAGGAAGAGCAGCTTAACCGCTAGCTGCCGGTTTAGGTCGTTCTTTAAATAATATTAATGTCAGATTTATTAGATAATACTCCAGCATAAATACCAAACTACATTAGCACTATAGCTACCTATTATTATTGTTAGGTTTTCAAATACGATTTCGGTCATCTGCAATACCAGTAACTAACGTTATACCTATGTATTTACATAAGACGAGCAGGTAAGTTGTTTGCCAAAACTCAGACAGAAATACTTGAGAAAAAGCTGTTTAATGTATTAGGCAACTGATGAATGTTTTGTTCTGTCAAAGTAGTGATCATTTTGATCTTTACGGGTCGATAGAAGGTGCAATTTTAAACTTTTCTGTGTACTTAACTCAATTTCGGCATGAGTGTGGTTTGGTTCCGGTTTGCGTAAATAGCTCCATTTGAAAAATGTAATAAACGTACATACCTAATAGCTACACTAAAATAAGTCAAGCACGCAAGAACGGCTGAACAGGTCGGATGTAGATGTACATGCAGGATGTAATTTGGTACAAAGACTACACTGAGTGGGATACATAAGTATAACCATATAAAATCAAATCCCCTGATTGATTGCTGGCCGGATCAAACTTAACCATATTTTTGTTTCTTTCAACAATAGCATCGCATACTCTGTGCATACCGCCAGCATAAAATATAATTTTTGCATGGGTGCGACGGCTACTTTACCAGAACACCTCCGATGGAATTATGGAGCCAAGTTGAAAAAACTAATTTAGCGCTGTTATTTTATTTCACAACACTCGTGCACTGTAATTAACCTATATAGAACATGTCATAAATTTTATCCGATATATCTCAAAAATACACAAAGGAAATTAAAATAAAACAAACGCACATTATTTTCCGACTTCTCGCCAAAACTTTTCCATAAATAGTAATTTAAGTAGTAACGAACAAAAATGAAAAAAAAATCTTATTTTGTGATTGTAGGCATAAGAATAAATAATTATTTATTCTTATGTTGTGGGTAACTACGTAGGTACCGACTTACTTTAGTTGATAGAACAAAGAATTGAACTAACGATTTTATAAGTCTATGGTATCGATTGATGCAAAGCAGGTTGATATACAATCACATTCCATTTCAATAAAGCTTTAAAATAATAAATATAAGAAATTATATTTTATCGCAATTACATTTAAAAAAAACTTTCCACTTGTTTTAGGTTATCTTGTAATAGGCTCTTATCAACTTTATTATTGAAAGCCGTTTCGTATCCCACTTCTGATTTTAAGAATAAAAAAACCGAAGCGGAATATTGAAATCACTATTTAATTCACAAAACATTTAATACAGTATACGATTTAAGATTTCTAATTAACATTTCTTTATTAAATACAAAAATTGTTAGTAAGCGTTAAACAACGTTATACACAATTTCAGTACCCAAACGTGCAGAGTGACGGCCCTATAACTTTCACAGTAATAAAGCTCGCTCCTTAGAGGAGGCTCGCTTTTATAGGCGTTTTCCCCTACATTGGTACATTTTTATTCAACTACAATTTTATATAGGCATAAAAATAAGTCTTACCAAAAACAATCAGCGTTATCGACTTCATCTTCAAACCTGCGCGGCCGCTCTCTGTGTGTCAACTGGCCACGGGTGGGGAACTGGTGCTTTTATATTAACATCGAGTGGGAGGAACAAGTCGCACTAGTCTACCACAATTATGTATGTTCTAAATTGTTTTTGTACATTGCCTTTTATACAAAACCATTTTTAATCAGGCAAGAGAAATAGTGGAGATAGAACAAAAAATGCATATTAAAAACAATAGGTTGAAGCGTTAAAAGTCAATGAACGAAATAATGATACTGTATAAAAATAAACCAAGCAGATTAAAAGCCTTATATGTATACTTATTTTTTGTTATGCTTAGTACTTCTTGATATCTGCCTCCAACCGATCCCCGTATTTCCGAAAAGATCTTGCTGAATGGAATTTCCCACCGTTTCTAGTTTCCTAGGACTACCTATCTCCTAAAAACAACAAAGCGAAACTTTTGGTACCTACTTTTATTTCGTCACGACACTCACGTGTTTTATATATGCCTATACTGCTAGATTACATTTTAAGAAGAGACTACGCTAATGAAGCTAACTCTTCTATTTGATCACTGCCTCTGTTATTCACCATTGTTTTAATTTTATGTGCAAACTTACTCGAATCACTCGGATTGTTTGCAATATTGTCATTACGTCATCTTATTTTCCTATTTCAAACCTCATTTTAAAGAAAGAAAAGCCTTGGTTTGCATCTTTTAAATCAGGGGCAGGTAATTAATGCTCGTATGTTGTCAATTATTCTTGTACGGCGGTCCCTACAACAAACGAGTGAAATGCAGGCTATAATATGGTGTTCAGTGATGCAAATATTGATTTAGTAGTAGATTAGACTAAGTAAGTAGTCGGCGTTTTGAGTTTCTAAAAAGTTTTAAACATGTGCATTTCTTCGCAAGGTAACGTAGCAAGGTAAACGTCCATTATATCGTCAATTTTTTCAGTGTCCCAATACTCGTCATTCATAGAAAAAGTATAACATTTTGCCCTTTTTCTATGAAATGACGAGTACTAGTACACTGACGACATTATGGGCGTTTACCTTACCTTCTGAAAAAATGCCAATGTTAGAGGTCAATCGAATGAAGGGAGCTGGTTATATCCTCTTTGGGAGCATGGCCCGGCGGTTAGCGTAGAACGCAAACGATCTATGCAACTTAGCCAAACGGGCGCGGTCGGGTCTGAGATGGGTGACCACCAGTGGCAAAAAAAACTTCATGCGCGTTTCCGTGCTTCGGAGGGCACGTTAAGCCTTCGGTCCCGGTTGTTGTCGGTAGATAACAGTCGTGAAACCTTGTCGGAGGCCTTATGGGCGGTTTGAAAACATCCGACGGCGGGTTGGCCACTAACCCGCATCTCCACCAACCCGCATTGGAGCAGCGTGGTGGAGTAAGCTCCAGGCCTCCTCAATAATGGGGAGAGACTCCTGCCCAGCAGTGGGACGCAAAAAGGGTTGCAGCCTAGCCTAGAGGTCAATAAGTTTACCGACACATTCTTCCTGGAAAAATTGCAAATTCAAGATCTTGGAACTTCATTATCTATGAGCAATATGTAAGTGGAGGATACATATTATGTTGACTTAGTACAACTTAGATCCTGTTGGTAGGTCAACCGACATGACGTGCAGGTTCATACTGCAACGAGAAAAGCGACAATCCCAACGGGTGATTTTTTTTATTTTGCAGCACTAATCTACATACTTAATCCATAATTAGGCTATCTAAGTTTATACAGCATGCAAGTAAATAAAGCCAAAGAAATCACTGCAAATAAAATCATTAAGGGATTGACACTATTGACAGCGATTTGTAACTTTATGAGCTACGCTAGTATATATTTCAAGTGTATGGTATGAGTACAAACCATCTTTTTACGACGTACATACGGGCGCGGTCGCAGCTTTCAATTTGGGGGAGATCACCAAGAAATTTGGGTGGGGGGGTGTCACTAACTTAGAATAATTACAATTACATTATAGAAACCAAGTTCGCGCGCCCACATTGAAACATGTTGATTGGCACATGCCAGGCATTATGGGCACCAAACGCTGGGCCGCTCTGTAAGACTTAAGGTTAAATTTTATCACAACACTTTTTAAAAACAAAAGAAGTCTAATAAAATAACTTTTCACAGTGTTTTCAATATTTTGTAGTATTTTACATTTAATTTGGTAAAAATAAAAATATTTTGGTTTTATCAGATGTGACAGCTGTAGGAATCTAATAAGTGCCTCAATTTTGACAGCGCGCTTGTATGAAGACACTCATTCTATAGGTACGTATTTATTCTAAGGTCACTAAGAAATTTGAGGGAAAAGGTGTCCCAAATTGGCTTGTTTCGCCTTCCATCTACGCATGACTGATGTATTTTGGGGGGATCATGTCCCCTGTGACCCCCCCCCCCCGTGGGACCGCGCCTGCGTACATAGATCCTTCACTACATATCTACGTTGGCGCGCCCTTGGTCCTGGACCAGTTACGGCTAAAGCCACCGATGCCTAAATATTTTTTTTAGATTTTGGCTCAGATTAAAACAAAAATTGTTTTGTTTTACACATTACAGCTTCTGAGTTTACTGTGCTATTATGATATAATAACAATAATAATAATAACCCCGCAGGGCAGCTTGTGGCGAGGTGTTGGTGAGTGACGACACCACGGACCCGATTGCTTCCGGGGAAGTCCCCCTGTTCCTCGTCTCCGGCAGGCGGAGTGATAACCCACCTCTGTCTTGCCTTAATTGGCCGTCCAGAGTGGAGTCGTTACAGCTATATGCTCGGGGGTGGAAGTGTAACTAAGTAATTGGCGTAATAGCGAGGAAAACCGGGTTGGATTTATCCCCCCGCGATGGTGAAATCGGTGCCGCTCCTCTCGACACCCCTAGCTGCTCACGCCAATGTTGCTTTCCAGGCATTTACGCCATTTTTGGGGGCCCATTCAGTGAGTGGCGAGGCACCACCTCAGTGAGTGGCGAGGCACCACCTGCCTCACTTTAGATTATTTATTAGTCTGAACGGCAGGTGCCCCATAGTTCTCCATAGCCCATCTACCAGTCCCTCGTTCGTTCATCCCCATAGACCCAATATTAGTTTCCCCTTTTGTAGCAATAGTTCCTGTACACTTGGCGGGGACCATCTTCGGGTCATATAAACTTTTCGCCTCTACGGCTGAGGATGGTATCCGCCACGTGTAACCACATAACAACATTAAAGTGTCTCAAAGGGGCCTCTACGTGTTGGACCTGTGTCCCCACGCAAGCCTTCCAAACGACCTATAAGGAGAGATACATAATAATAATCATTTATTGCATCAAATATGGTTTACATGGTGTTATATTAGGTATTATTTGAGTTCAAGGTGTTCAAACATACTTGGTCTTACAGCATGCAATGTCAATAATTTATTAATAATTCAATTGTCTAAGAAATGTCAAAATATACCATTATTAGTTAAACATTATTAAATGACATTATCAAACATTATTCATTATACAATTATAGATAGCATACAATTATTTATGATTAATTTTAAATTATTGTCAAATTGACACATACATGAATTTACATGAACAATCTAGCAATGTCATTCAATGTCTTATACCGATATTACAGAAATTCTCCTAGGGTATAAAAACAATTTTCTAGCAACCATTCTGTGTTCAAATAGAAACCTTTTAAAAGATCTAAGGGGTAAACACAGAACCATAAGCCTTTAGCCAGGCAGGTAATTATTATTAAATATACTTCCATCTAGTGTCGAGTAGCAAACCTTCTATCTAGTACACTAGAGTTCCGTATAGTGACGTGTACACGACTATTATATGTATTATTTATTGATAGCGCTATAACGCAATTTAAAAATTAAAGGTTTGACCCAGAGAGAATACCTACCTTCTGTAATGGCACTTGCAACTTGCAACACGGCAATTTTATAAAGGCGCCAAAATCCTTATAAGCATGGAAAACATTTTTTTTCTAGTTCGAAGAACCAGCATACCAGCATCTCTTATACGCTGCTAACGATGATTGATATAAACAATAATGAGAAACCCAGAATTAGCATTGTTAATAAATGACGTAAATATTGCTTCTAAATTATTTTGTCAAGGCCCAACAGCCATACAGGTAATTTTTAGTGGAAACAGTGCCATCTAGTGTCGAGCAGCAAAACTTCTAAGTACAACTGTTGCGTTCTATTAAAATTCATTAATATTATTTAATAATAGATGGCGCTACAGTGCAATTTAAACTGACTGTGACTGCTTGTCTGATTTTTGAATTTTTGTTATATTATATTTGTGACTACTTTATATTATACTAGCTGTGCCCCGCGGTTTCACCCGCGTTAGAGAGGATCATTAGCATAAAGTGAAGTCCCTTCTGAAGTGCCATGGACCGGCTTTTTTGTAGGACTATTTAAGATAAACATTTCCATCATACATTACGAATGTGTAACTCTAGCGGTTTTGGCAGCGCACGCCAGAATAGCTCGCAGATGGTAGATTTTTTCCTACTTACTTGACACTTATCCTCATATTTTGGGTCTTTATAAATTGTAGCCTATGTGTTATTCTGATGTATAAGCTATATTATTGTAAAGTTTCATTTAAATACATTCAGTAGTTTTTACGTGAAAGAGTAACAAACATCCATACTTACAAACTTTTGCTTCTATAATATTAGTAGGATTTTCCAGATCATTTGAGAAATTTCTGGAACTTTCTCGAACATTCTCAGTTAATTAAAACAGTTTGCAATTATTTAAAAAATCATCAGATCATTCGAGAAGTTTCTGGAACTTTCTCGAATATTTTCAATTAATTAATTTTTTTTGCAATTATTTTAAAAATCCAGATCATTCGAAAAAAAGATTACAATTATTAAAAGATCCAGATCATTTGAGAAGCTTTCTCGTATATTCTCAATCAATTAAAATTATAAAAAAAATCCAAATCATTCAAGAAGTTTTTGGAACTTTCTCGAACATTCTCAATAAAATTAAAATTAAAATAGTTTGCTAGATCATCTCAGAAATTTTGACTTATTTTGAGATCCACTCAGAAGTCTCTATTGGTTAGAAAAGTACAGATATTATTTTTTTCAGATTTTTCCACACTATCATCTACGTACTAAGGGGTATTTACCACCCCAACGGGAAGTTGATTGGATTTAATGATAATAGAGAAAACCGTGTCTTTACGTACAAAGAAAACCCTTTACTTTTTATATATATATTAAGATTTGATGAATTAATACGGGTTCCTTATGTCGTACAGCCAATTCAAACCGAGTGGGTATGCGGTAATATGATCACACTAAAGCGAATTTCGCTGTCCTTCTGGGTAAAATACTGAGTTCTAGTTGCGGAGTAACGCTGGTTGTAACATATACGCCCGTTTTTATTCACTTTCCTACGGACATTTTTTTAACTAAAGGTCTTGGTAGCACAGTAGCAGTGAAATAGTCACATTCTCCTTACAGACATAGTCCATTTTTCGCCTAAATACGTGCATGAACAATGTCGCTGGTAGTGTAAGATGTTTCGTCGGGTCACGTCGCCACGGAAAGGGTGCTTTGCCTTGTCGATACCATATAATAATCATCTAATCCCCTAAATATCATCTATATTTTAAAGGGGATTAGATGTATGTAAATCAGAAATTCAACAGCCTATACCTGAAAAATGTGTTATCCCGCGTGTGTAATTATCAGTTTGACACAGTTCAAAAAATTCGAGAATCTGGAGCTGCTGGTTGCAGGAAGTCGCATATTTTAAGTTTTATTAAACGTGCCCGGATGTGACCAGGCTCAACGCTGTTGATAAATATTTATACCTACTTATTGTATTGAAATAATTTTTTTTTAATTTGCAAGTTCTAAATTAGTAGCAACTAGTTTTTCTCTATGTCTTTCTTTGCATAGCATAATTTCATAAAAATACACCAGTAAAAATTGATGCGTGGAAAAGGTAAGGGTTATAAATTGCAATTAAAACAACCTTTAATATAAACATCTTTTTTTTATTCCAACTTATAACCATACATAATATACACAGTACAAAAAAAACTTGCTTTCGCCTAATACAGCAATAAGGACAAAATAAAATTGTCTCATATTTGTTTAATTATTCCTTTCGTAACATACCAACCAAATTGAGAAATCTAATATAGGAGAAACTTATCTACACGCTGTGGTTTAATGTACAATGCTTCGAGCGATTACTTCAATACAATAACTTAAAAGTATAGACTTCTTAATATGTACTCGATGGAATTCGAATTAAAAATTTACACAATACATACATAACACTATAGCTACAATTAAGCTGTAAATAACCTGAAAAGTTTATTTGTATTTCGATTAAGGAACATAAAACATATCCACATCTCAACGATATCACCATATTCAGACTAATTTACATTGCACAATCACCGATCGCGCCCGTCGGACTGAATCACATTCGAGTACATTTACACACAGAACCGGCCGCGACCCTCCTCACGCTCAATGGCATCTTATACACGAAACGGCGCACAGCGCGCGTCACACTCGCTCCCAATCTTACGTTTAAATGCGGAACTTAGCGATTAACGTTACGTTCGTAGTTGAGATCAAATGCGAGAGGCGCCCCGGCCTCACTTCTCGGCGAGGGCGTCCTCGAGGCAGCAGAGCGAGTCCTTCACCGCGTGGTACACGATGTTCTTGATCTGCAGCTTGTCCTCCTTGTTGGCGTGCTGGCGCGACAGCCGCCGGAACTGCTGCGCGAGCTCGAAGCAGCGCGACACGTTCTCCGGCGACACGAAGTCCTCCGCCACCTTGATGCAGTCGAGCAGGTTGCGCACCTGGTGCGGCGCGCCCGCCGGCACGAACACGGCGTCGCCGGGGCACTGCAGGATGGCGTAGCCCTCCACGCCGTACTCGCGGTACAGGCGCTCGCGCAGCGCCGCGTCCAGGTACCAGGTCTGGTCGTGCACCGGGTCGTGCTGCGCGCGCGGCCGGGCGCCGCGCTCCACCTCCGCGCGCACCAGGAAGTCGCGGATCTTGTCGGCGTCCTTGGCGGCGTAGATGTGCCACAGCGCGGCGGGCGGCTTGAGGCGCGCGCGGCGCCGCGACAGCACGTCCACGCCGGCGTCCTCCGCCGCGCGCGCCGCCTCGCGCGCTCGCTCGGGCGCGTCGGCCGGCGCGCTCGCGTGCACCATCACGTTCACGGCGTCGCTCACGTCCAGGTGCAGGTTGGTGGTGCCGCCGGCGCCGCCGTACGCCGTGTACATCTTGGGCCCGAGGTCGGGCCGCACGAAGCACTCGGGCAGGCGCGCGGCTAGGTTCAGTTTGCCGTTGCGCGCGGTGTACTCGCCGAGCGGCAGCACGCGCATGAGGTCGTCGAAGCGCGTGGGCAGCAGCTCGGCGAAGTCCTCGCCGGGCGGCCAGTCCTTCAGCTTGAGCACCATGGGTGCGCCGCGCTCGTCGCGCAGCCGCTTGGCCGCGAGGTCGAAGCCGTCCCAGAACTTCTTCGCTGGCTGGTTGGGCACCACGAGGCCGGACGCGCAGTTGACGAGGTCGACTCGCGTCTCGCCGAAGTCGCGGGAGAAGCTCTCCGGTGACCACAGATTCTTGTCAAGGAGACTCGACACGTCAGAGACTAGAACGGGTTGTCCACGTTTCCACTGATCCTGTAACAAAGAATTACACTGTTATGAAAACTTATAATCTTTAGATTCGTTCAAACGTATACCAAAGGTGTAGCAAAGATTGTGTCTTACACCCCTTATTCAACGTGAACGTTATAGCCCTGTCCCTTAAAACTTCAATAACGACTAACCTGGAAAGGCTTATAGTTCCCAGGATGCATGGGATCCGTTAAGTGTAAGAGTTTGCCATCACAGAGCCATGAATGTGGGACATCTGGGTATAGAATCTTGGACTCCGTGAGGGTCATGATTCGAATGGGTAGATCATCCCTTCCACGTCCACTTCGGTCATATCGCTTCACAACATTCGACAGTGCAAAGGGCTTCTCTTCACCATCCTCATCTTTCTTCTCCTCCATTACGCTGGAGATGACGTCATCTAAGATATCGTTCTTATTCTTTTTCTGTTTCTTCTTCGGTTGAGCTTCGCCACCTTCCGGTGCAGGTCTTATTAGCAGTTCTCGAAGCGTTGAGAAGTTTCCGCCTTCTTCCGAATCAGATGAACTGGAGTCCGACTTCTCTTCCTTGGTTTCAGTGTTCATTGGTATATCGGAGAGCCAGCTGACTATTGAAGTGGCGCTGGTTTTGCCATTCTCAGATTTCACTGGCGATGAGCCGTTAGTAGAAGCTGACTCCTCTTTAATTTCTTCTTTTTTGATATTCTGTAGACAAAAGAAATATAATATTAGTTTTGTTTTTGTATAAGACAAATAATACTCAATTTGAAAAGAAGATAGTAGTGTAATTAGATTATAAAGTTGACATTGATCTTAATGATATAATTAATAATTTTGGCAACCATCAAATATTGTGTTTTATATGATAATCATAACGTTTTTCCATTTTGTGTCATTTGTGTGTGAATAAGGTTGTAAAGTATTAGTTAAGAATTATTTCTAGTATTGTGGAGAAAGCGTAGTGACAATAAATAACAGAAAACATGTTTTAGTGTTGCCTTCAAAACTCTATCACACACTTTTAAGTAGAAGTAGCCAACACTTTATTAGAATATCTAATTGATTTGATTACTGATTACTGTGATGTCACCCGGTTCAAAAAAATAAGACAATATTCTAGTTTAAATATTTTTTTTACTTTACTCCGGCAATATGCACAGGCCATGTGTTACCGTAATGCTATTTGACGTGTGGCGCAATGATAACTAACTCAACCGAGAATCCAGAGGGGTTCGATTTCCGGTAAAGCAAAAATTGAAATGATGAGTTTCAATCCAATCCTGGAGGAGGAACAGTTGCATGAAAAAGTATAACAATATAGGTACCGATCATCCATACGATTTGATTGTGGATTGTTGCAAAGAAGTACTAATCTAACTACATAATATATAAGTTACTAGTTCTGGCTGTTTGTGTTCATGTGTGTGTCCATGGTATGCATAATAATAATGAAAAGAATGCTAGGGAGTTTTGGTGACAAGGCGAAAAAGACAGAATATTGTGCTCTTGTTTTATGTATTTTCATTTTCTTAGTGTACTTCTGAGTTGTATCGTATAAAGTTGATGGTATTTTATTTGGTTTAGGTTAATGATACTGCACAAGTGTTATGAAATAAAATAACAGTGCGAAAACATGTTTTTTCAGCTTGCCTCCAAAATTCCAAATTGGTCACGTTCTGGTAAAGTAGCCATCGCTTTATCTGAGTGACTGTATTGACTGTTTACTAACGACTTATTGATTTTTTCTAACACTACTTTGTCCAGTTTCAACGAAACTGGCAAAGGGATGGTGCAAAAAATATACTTGACGCTGGCAATATGCACAGAGTTTGCGATGCCAGTATTGCAAGAAAAAAGGAGGGTTGTGTGGGATTACTAGCATAAAACTTTATTTAAATACTCAAGACACAATGACTTTAGCTTCATATACAATAAAAATTTGCCCACCGACGAGTTCGGTAAAACAATATTGTTTTTTATGCATATAAATATTTCCGTCCATCCATCCATCCATCAGCCTTTTAAAGTCCACTTCTGGACATAGGCCTACCCTAATGTTCGCCACTCCGTCCGGTCCTGCGTCCTCTGAATCCAGCGGTTTCTTGCTATCTTCTTCAGGTCGTCAGTCCATCTGGTTGGAGGGCGGCCTGTGCTCCTTTTGCCGAGACGTGGTCGCAACTCGAGGACCTTTTTCCCCACCCACCCCCTCCCCAATTTTAAATATAAATATTCAAAATTAAAATGAATGCGGTGGGTGTACCTTGGCGAGCGCGCGCTTGGCGCGAGCGCGAGTGGCGGGGTCGGCGGCGGGCGCGCGGCCGCAGGCGCAGGGCGGCAGCGCGAAGGCGGCGCGGGCGGCGTGCGCGCGGGCGCTGGCCGCGTCCAGCGCGCCGCCCGCCGCGATCTGCGTCAGCAGCAGCCGCCGCGCGGGGTGCGCGCCGCCCATCGTGCACGTCAACCATCTGCCGGCAACCACAACCACTTAGTATATGCTATCCTTGGACATTATGCACAGAAAAATTCTATCTAAATATCCTGCTTTCCGGATTTTATTAATTTATTTTAATACCTGATCCGATATTTTATAGTCTTAAAATTAAAACAAAAATCTCTTATTTCACCCAGTGGACACAGATCTCCTCTCAGAATTGAAGGATTTAAAGTAAAACCATAGTCCATTGAATCAATGCAAATGTAATGTAATCTTTTTCTTTTACATATTCATACTCATGCCACCGCAAAGAATAAAACGACAAATTGTGATCTAATTATAACCTCAATAGCATGAACTTATCCGCATACGATTAAAAAACCTATTTGTAACTAAACGCGCAAACAAAACTTATAAAAAGAGGCGTTTACCTCTAAAACTTACTCAATAAAAAGGTAAGCAAACCTCATAATTAAATGGCAAGTACACTAAATGGATATTAAATCTACTTTTTAACTTTTAACAGAACTAACTAAGAAGATCAAAGATGATCAATTGATCACTTATGTGCTTATAGTCTTAAAAAATATGTGCAAAATCAAAACGTCGCTCAACCATTCTACAAAAAATAAAAAATTAGGTACAAGAATGTTTTTTTTTTCCTGATTTTGAAGTTCTACTTTTGGCACGTTTGGATGAGAGTGAATTTCTGAGCTGCGCCATTTTCATACGCCAGAGAAGTATAACTAACTTGTAACGCGTACATAAGTCCACACACTCTTTTTTACTTTCCTAAAATAAGGTCCATATAGGTCCAAACAGATTAAGTTAGCACCTTAAAAGTAACCTTAACATTTTAATTGATAAAAATAAAATTGCTCATCTTTACCTAACTATCTTAAAACTTTATATACAAATTTAACTGTAAATGAGATCTAATTAAATAACAGAGTGCCTACGATAACAATGCAAATAAAATTAAAATGACCGCCTAATACGATTCAGTGGCAGAACTGAACTATTGCACAAAGCCACATTCACCATGTGAACCTCATTGTTCACTCAGCGAAGTAATTTTATGCTACATACTAATCATCATTCCATTCTATTGTCTATCCGTTAATCGCGCTATTTATTACGTAACAGATGTTATAGATATGTTAAAAGAATAATTAAAACTGAACTGCTTCACATTACAATGAGAATTTACTACATAATTAAGAGTGATATTTACTTATAGAACGTTTTTATCGTAACAATTATGTAGTCTTAAATATCAATTATAATTATTAAGGTAATGTTACTTTAATTTAACCTTCATTAGTTAAGGAAAAAACCTTAAATGACCTTTATAAAACCAGATTTTTTTGTTGCAATAATAATTTAGGAAGGCTAAAGCAGACCAGTAGGTAATAATATTTTGTTAATTTTACAGAAAGGTTTAAAATATTGAATTGGTAACACATATTGAGTTTGTCAATTGGTCAAGAAGAATCATAGAAGATTATCTGTTTCTATTTTTTCTATATAATGCAGATCTCAATTTTTTATTTACTACAGATCTAAGAAATTCAAGTTTTATCTTCAAGTCTTTTAGGTGCTATTAGAGGTCGATTGTCCTAACGAGAACTTTATGTCATGTCATGAGATAAAAATCAACTCACCCGAAAGAATCTCTTTCGCCATTTGTGGAAGCGCTCGGCGAGTTGGTGACTTCACTGGTAGCGTTGGCCGCTTCACCGGATGTTCGCGACTGAAACAAAATAGACCAACACTTAAAATTAAATAAACATCTAAGGGCGAAATTAATAAGAAATAAGTAGGAAGTTTAAATTATCCTAATGGACAATCTCATTGATGTGGGTAAAAAAGCTTATAGTCCTAATTTATATCAAAGAAAAATTTACTTTAATAAGAATATTATTTAAAGTCAGACTAAAACTAATTCTTTCAGTTCTTGTTTTTTTTAGATTTCTAATAATATTATGTTATCTAAATTGTTATCTTAACTATATTTTAGGTCTGAGCCTTCGGCTTGACCCTATGAGATTACACTTTCGTATTTTGTCAATGAATAGCACGTCATGCAGTTTGTTCCACAGTAAACACGCACTTTGCCGCGCGCTGTCCGCAGAACGCGGGCGGGGCGCGGATGGGAGGGGCGTAGTTCGCTCGGCCGGCGAGTGCGCTGCGCGCGATCTCCAGTACGCTGTATTTTGTCTTGTGATAAGCACGTTGTGTTTTAAGAACCTAACAGTGAAACTGTTCGAGAGATCTTCATTTATTTGTGTTTTGGATGATCTCGACGTTTAAGGTGAGTTACCTATATTCTTTAAGATGGTTACAAGTTCCTGTATATATATTTTTTCGTATAGATAATTTCTTTCAGTGTTATTTTTATTGCTTAGTATATTCCTAATTATGCTAACCTTTGGGCTCACCCATGGTAGTCCTGTTGGAGGTTTTGTCACTGGATGAGAGTGACTAATACTTGTTAAAGTATTCGTCGTTGTCTCGCGGCCCGACGGCCCGGACAATCGATCCCGTTGGTGGTCGGCTCACTGGAACGACCCGTCGGCTCACTGAAGCGACCCGTCGGCTCATTGCTTGCACCCGTCCGCTCATTTCTTGCACCCGTACGCTCAAAATCTCTGGCCGTCGCCTAGATTTATGCAGCAGTCCGACGGGATTGGAACCGTCGGACGATTTATTTTAGCCGGTCGGACAACCCTTGTCACGTTGGTGATTTAATTCTGTTGGTTGCAGGAGAAGAAATGGCTCTACCGCGGGCTTTTACAACTCTGGGTCAGCTTGCTGAGATCGAAGTTCCAGGGGATAGAGAAGTATTGGATCGTATTATTGAGGTCATTGACCAAGTTTATCCGGCTGCCTGGCGGGAATTTCGAGTAGTGAATTTTTCAAGAACGGATCTCTTCGGTCCTTCTAAAATAGACCCACAAATTTTCAATAAGTTGAGATTTGCCATTCCTACATTATCTATCGTGAAAGCTTTCGATCCTGAAGCAACTTCTGTATCAGAAAAAACTTTTAAAAGCTTAAAGGTGTCTCTATTAGACTGGCCGTTCACACGAGCTTTAATTATAAGTCCAAAGTCCATAGCATCAAAAATTCATGGTTCCTCCTCAAGTTTAGAATTATTCATGGCTGCAATTAGCATCATTAAAGAATCTTTTATATCAAGAGAGGAGGCTGAACGTTTGATATCTGGATCAGAAAAGAGAAAGAGACCCTTATCAAAATTATCTCAGCATGGAGAGATCAAAAAACGCAAGTCTAATTCGGCTCAAGAAATCAAAATTTTAAAAGAGCAGACTAAAGCACTTCAAGAAATGATGTCTCAGTTACTTAATAAGAGCATATATAACTCCCCAGACTGTGATAGAGATTTCGAAGAAGATGATTTACATCCGGATGAAGATGGTTTGTCATTTAATGAAGAATCAAAGGAAAATGATAGTCCGGGCTCTTCTGTCTTCCAAGCTCCCGATATGGACGTAGAACTACCAGGATGTTCAACTGATTTATTTTTTGATTTTTCTCCTCATGTGAAAGAAGCGGAACCTAAAATTATGCCTGCCCCGGCTGATTTGTTAGAGCAAGGCATAGATTGCCAAAGATTTGGCAAGGAGAGTTGGTCGAATCTTCGTTATTATGAAGTAAATAAAAAGCTACAAGCAAACCCAGCTTTTACATCACTGTCAATTAACCCACAACTTGCAGGGAAGACTCCAAACTGGGTCCCGTATGAACAAATTGTGAAATTTGACCTGACTTTGGGCGCCTTAACGCATGGCATACTATTACAAAGGAAACAGCTAAAAGAGGCGCTCACTAACTTAGCTAGTGAAATGAAATCAAAGGCTTGTAATGAAGCTATTGTGAAGCATATTACAGGTCCTGATACAGATTTCAGAAAATCCAGCGACGACATACTACAATATGTATGTGGGCGGCGTGCTGAGCTTATTGAATTTAGACGGGCTGTGTACAAACCACCTTCTAAAGTTATGCACGGCATTCTTCATAAAATTCCTCCTTCATCTACTCATCTCTTCGAAGAGAATGCTCTTTCCGAGACGTTAAAGCAGAATGGCGGTTTTTATAAGTTTTTTCCCGCTTCCAAGGGCTCAACCATTAATAATTTCAAACGTCAAGACGACAGAGAGCCTTCAAATTTTCAAACCAACAGGCATCAACAACAGCCCAAAAAGAAGAAAGCTCAACAAACTTCCTTGTCTTCATCAGGCAACAGAGTTTTCAGAAAGTCTTACGATTCAAAACAAAACAATAGAAAGACAGGAGGGGGAGAGGGGTACAAAAAACCCTCGCAGTCGCCTAAACCTCGACATCGATCAAAACCCTATTGACTATATACAGACGACTCAGCTAGCGGGGCGTCTAAAGTTTTTCGTCGAAAAATGGAAGAACTACGGAGCTCCAAATTATATTATAAATATTTTAAAAGGTTTGTCAATTCCGTTCACAACAAAACCTTCTCTGATGCCAGCGTCAAAGAAAAATTTAATCAGACTACAGACCAAAGAGTCCAAAGCAATGCAGCAAGAGATAACGAAAATGCTTCGAATAGGAGCTTTAGAAATTTGCAACCACAAATCAGTGTTCCTGTCGCGTCTCTTCCTAGTCCCGAAATCAGAAGGAGGTCAAAGACCGGTGTTGAACTTAAAGCCACTGAACCACTTCTTAAACCCGAAGCCCTTTCGTCTCGTAAATCACCAAAGGATTCCAAAATTTCTACAGCGCAACGACTTTTTAATAAAAATAGACTTATCAAGTGCATACCTACACGTTCCAATAAAACTGGCTCACCGAAGGTTCCTGGCTTTGTCGTACAACACCCGGTGCTACCAGATGACCGCACTACCATTCGGTCTAGCTGTCGCCCCAGTGATCTTTGCTCGTTTGACCAATTGGATAGCGGGCCTTTTACGATCGAAAGGAGTCAGAGTAATCGTATATTTAGACGATTTTTTGCTGGCTTGCCAAAATCGAGAAATCTTAAAGGATCAAGTTCAATTGACTATACATATTTTAACCGAGTTAGGCTGGGTCATAAACTGGGAGAAATCTGTCCTGAAACCAACGTACAAGCTAGAATTCCTGGGGATAATTTGGGACACCAAAAAGAATATCAAGTCTTTGAATACACGCAAAATTCAGAAGATAAAAAAGGCTCTTCGACAGGTACGAGATTCTCGTCATTGGACTTGGAGAAAAGCAAAATCATTACTAGGTCTCCTAGTTTTTGCCGCCTTCGTAGTGCCTTTAGGACTACTAAATTGTCGCCTAATGCAGAGAGCCGTAAACAAACTGAACAAGTTTCAGCCGGATCGAAATTATTGTGTTCCCGTAGCAGCTGTTCACGACTTGGATTGGTGGATTACGAATGTGAGCAAGAATTCCCCAATCTTTACAAAAAATCCAACCATGTTCCTGTCAACCGATGCATCCGATTGGGGATGGGGAGCAGATCTCAATGGCAAAATGATGTCAGTCCCATGGACTACAGCGCAAAGAACGTGGCACATAAATATCAAGGAACTCTATGCAGTATACGAGGCCATAAAAACACACATCAGGATGTTGGAAGGACATTCAATAGTGGTACAATCCGACAATCAAACTGTCATATCTCACATAAGAAGGCAGGGCGGCACAAAGTCAGCAAGCCTTTTAGGATTGTCAAAACTCCTACTGAACTTTTGTCATCGAGCACAAATATCCATACTCCCCCAATTCATACCGGGACGTTACAATTTAACGGCAGACAGCCTCTCTCGCAAGAAACAAATCGCAGAGTGGAACCTATCTCAATTTGTCACCAGAAAAATATTCGAGCGTTGGGGCACACCGGAAATAGACTTATTTGCGACCGAGTTATCAGCAGTAGTACCTCGATATGTGAGTCAAGACCCAAAGGACAAGAATGCGGTCTTTACGAACGCTTTCAGCCAAATATGGACATTCAGGCTGGCCTGGGTTTTTCCTCCACCAGCATTAATCCCGCAGGTACTTCAACACCTGAACAAGGCTGTAGGAACATACATAGTAATAGCGCCCAGGTGGGAGAAGTCATTTTGGAGAGTGGATTTACGTCAGAGAGCTATCGCTCCTCCTTACCAAATCCGCAACCTGCAACATCACCTAATAGACTTAACAACAGGGAGTCCTCCACTGGAGGTAAACAGATTAAAATTGGAGGCTTGGAGGATTCGTGGTGGAGCAATTTAGTTAAAGATTGGTCGTCAGAAAATATTGCTCTGTTGGAAAGCTCTTGGAGAAAATCGACACTACAATCTTATAAAGCAGCCTGGAATCGTTGGCTGCGTTGGTGTTCTTCGAACTCCGTTTGTCATTCTAAGCCAACGGCATCGCAATTGGCCCTCTTTCTTTGCCACCTACATAAAGATGTGAAATTAGCTGCCAGAACTATTAAGGTCCATAAGTCTGTAGTATGTACGTTTACTAATTCGTCGGAGGGGGTTAAACTAGGTTCACACCCTTTAGTTTCACAAATAATTAAGGGAATTGAGCTCTCTAAACCACCGGTAGTTAAGAAGAATGTTTGGGATGTCTCAGTAGTAATCAAATGGCTTTCAGACAATCCACCTCAAGAAAAAAGCCTGTTCCAACTATCGAGACATGTTGCTTTACTACTGCTTCTGAGCTCTGGGCGTCGAATACACGATCTGACTCTTTTACACACGAGTTCAGAAGATATGTTCAATACTGAAAATTCTCTTATTTTCTGGCCTAGATTCGGATCTAAGACGGACTCTTCGCGATACAGACAATCTGGTTGGGAATTGAAGTCTGGTCACATAAAAAACTTAGATATTCCCTTCTGGACGTCTAAATTACTCTCATTATCAGAAGACCGTCGAGCGGCGTGTACTAACTTGACCAACTTATTTATTACGACTAGAGGAGTGGTCAAAGCCGCATCGCGTAGTGTTATTGCTGGGTGGGTACGGACGGCTTTTGAGAGCATAGGTATTGATGCAACACCGGGAAGCATACGCTCGGCAGTGGCTTCCAAGAATTTTAATTATTTGCCACTAGATGAGGTATTAAGTAGAGGAAATTGGCGAAGTGGAGCCACTTTCTTTAAGCATTATTTTAAGGAGATTAGTCAGGGTGATTGTGATACTAGACATAACCTAAGTGTTTTAAATGATTCCTTTAAAGTATTATTATAAACTTTAAGACTGAAAAGATCTCTAAGGATCAAGGTGCAGAGTTATGTTGATCCTTCTGTTTAGATAAGAATATGTTTAAGTTGTTCTGTTGATTATTATTGCCGGTTGATTATTCTAATTTTATTACAGAAGAAGTTAATTGTTTTATTTTTACAATAAGTAAGCATAATAAAGAGGTTAATATTTCGTTTCCGAAATTTAGTCTTTTATTATTGTAACCATCATTATAGAATATATCTAGGTGATTCTAATTTGTTTTCACAGTACGCTTCTATGGCCGGCAGAAACCAAACAAGTCTCATAGGGTCAAGCCGAAGGCTCAGACCTAAAATAGAACCGTTTTTCCCCCGAAGGGAATAAAAACGGATATTTTGGGTCTAGCCAAGGCTTTAAGGAAATTGAGCTCTCTAAACCACCGGTAGTTAAGAAGAATGTTTGGGATGTCTCAGTAGTAATCAAATGGCTTTCAGACAATCCACCTCAAGAAAAAAGCCTGTTCCAACTATCGAGACATGTTGCTTTACTACTGCTTCTGAGCTCTGGGCGTCGAATACACGATCTGACTCTTTTACACACGAGTTCAGAAGATATGTTCAATACTGAAAATTCTCTTATTTTCTGGCCTAGATTCGGATCTAAGACGGACTCTTCGCGATACAGACAATCTGGTTGGGAATTGAAGTCTGGTCACATAAAAAACTTAGATATTCCCTTCTGGACGTCTAAATTACTCTCATTATCAGAAGACCGTCGAGCGGCGTGTACTAACTTGACCAACTTATTTATTACGACTAGAGGAGTGGTCAAAGCCGCATCGCGTAGTGTTATTGCTGGGTGGGTACGGACGGCTTTTGAGAGCATAGGTATTGATGCAACACCGGGAAGCATACGCTCGGCAGTGGCTTCCAAGAATTTTAATTATTTGCCACTAGATGAGGTATTAAGTAGAGGAAATTGGCGAAGTGGAGCCACTTTCTTTAAGCATTATTTTAAGGAGATTAGTCAGGGTGATTGTGATACTAGACATAACCTAAGTGTTTTAAATGATTCCTTTAAAGTATTATTATAAACTTTAAGACTGAAAAGATCTCTAAGGATCAAGGTGCAGAGTTATGTTGATCCTTCTGTTTAGATAAGAATATGTTTAAGTTGTTCTGTTGATTATTATTGCCGGTTGATTATTCTAATTTTATTACAGAAGAAGTTAATTGTTTTATTTTTACAATAAGTAAGCATAATAAAGAGGTTAATATTTCGTTTCCGAAATTTAGTCTTTTATTATTGTAACCATCATTATAGAATATATCTAGGTGATTCTAATTTGTTTTCACAGTACGCTTCTATGGCCGGCAGAAACCAAACAAGTCTCATAGGGTCAAGCCGAAGGCTCAGACCTAAAATAGAACCGTTTTTCCCCCGAAGGGAATAAAAACGGATATTTTGGGTCTAGCCAAGGCTTGACCCAGGTTTAAGGCCTAGCCGGACCTATACATTGAGACTGTACTGGAGATCGCGCGCAGCGCACTCGCCGGCCGAGCGAACTACGCCCCTCCCATCCGCGCCCCGCCCGCGTTCTGCGGACAGCGCGCGGCAAAGTGCGTGTTTACTGTGGAACAAACTGCATGACGTGCTATTCATTGACAAAATACGAAAGTGTAATCTCATAGGGTCAAGCCTTGGCTAGACCCAAAATATCCGTTTTTATTCCCTTCGGGGGAAAAACGGTTCTATTAAACTTATCTAACAATAACATTATATATAAAATTTTGTGTTGCTATACAGTCATACAGTCGTTAATCGTGGTCGGAGGCTTTATGGGAGTTTTGAAAACATCAGACAGCTGATTGGACACTAACCCGCATCTCCACCAACCCTCAAAGAAGCAGCAATGTGGAGTAAGTTTCTGGCCTTCCCAATATTATAGGAAAGACCCGTGCTCAACAGTGAAACATAAAAAGGGTCGCAGCTATTGTTGATTGTTACCTTATAGCAGTCGAGGCAGACGACGAAGCCACACTTGCCGCAGGTCCAGTGGAAGTTGAACAGCGTGGTCTCGCACACGTCGCAGATCTCACGCACGCCCTGAACGACGCGCTTCCACGCTATCGTCTTGTCTGTTGAATACATTTTTTGCATTATTTTCACTTGTTCGAAGACTAAAAATTTTAGGATTTCCAATGTGTTGGCTTCTTTTTGGCTTTGTCTTGACTGTCGAATACATTTTTTGCATTATTTTTACTTGTTTGAAGACTAAACATTTTTAAGGTAACACCATTTTCAATATATCAAGACATATTATTGGCTTTGTCTTGTATGTCGAATATTTTTTCGCATTATTTTCACTTGTTCGAAGACTAAAAATTTTAGGATTTCCAATGTGTTGGCTTCTTTTTGGCTTTGTCTTGACTGTCGAATACATTTTTTGCATTATTTTTACTTGTTTGAAGACTAAACATTTTTAAGGTAACACCATTTTCAATATATCAAGATATATTATTGGCTTTGTCTTGTATGTCGAATATTTTTTCGCATTATTTTCACTTACAGACAAAAATTTACATATAAATCAAAATAAAAACCATTTCCAACATAATCTTTGTCGTTTGTCGTTGTTTGAGAGATAGAGTTTCATGAACTATGACTATCAGCAGGTAGTTGTTACCTTCATTGAGATGGTGGGATTCCGCCTCCTTCTCCTGTTGTAGCAGTTCACAGAACTGGTCTCCAATCTCCCTCAATAGGAAGCAACTCATTTCTATGTCCAACTCGGCAGCGCCGGCAGACGATGACAGCCATAACTTCTTATCCTCCTGTTAACAATCACAAATATTTCATTAATTTAGGCTTAATGAATGAAAAAATGTAAGGCAAAATTAAATATCATTATTATATATGTAAAATTTATGTTTGCTTGTTACTAAGTTTAGGACTGGTCTATAAGTTTGTATTTGTCTGCTCGTCATTTTATATATAGAGATTTAAAATGAAATTTACCTCATCTGCATCCTTGTACGGGTCAGAGAACCCGGCTATAGCTAGTTGCCTATTCTTGGCGTATTTCAGTCTTCGAAAAGCGTAAAATCGGCAAAAAATGTTGGTCATGTCCTTGTCCCGCTGCGCGGGAGACCAGCGGCACTCGCGGCACTTGGCCAAGCGCGGCGCGACTTCGAAGCAGGGCCCGCTCTGCAGGAACGAGTCGGAGGTAATCTTGGAGCGCGCGGCCGACGGCGTGCGGCCCGGGGGCTCCTCGCGCCGCCGCCCGCCGCGCCCGCCGCCCCGCGACCGGCGGCCCCGCGAGCGCCCGCCGCCGCGCTTGCCCGACGTGCTGCCGCTCCCGCTGCCGCTGCCGCCCGAATCTGAGTCCTTGTCGTCGCTCTCCTTGTCGCTCTCACTCCCGCTCTCTGACGCCTTCTTCTTCTTGGGCTCGTCGCTCGCCTTTTTCGTCGCGCCCTTTTTCCGCTTCGCCTTCGGCGGCTTCCGCTTCGGAGGGGCATTCGATTCGCGATCCGAGCTCGAGCTGTCCTCCTCCGCGTCGTCGACTCGTCCGTTCACCTCCTTTGGTTTTCTGGGCTTCGAGGTCTTCCGGTTTCCTCGCTGGATCGACTTTGCCGCCACCGGGACTACGATGTTCGAACTTGAGTCGTCCGGCTCCGATACTCGACTGATAGCCATCGGGAGCGTTATGCAGGTGCCTCCGCCCCCGGAACAGTCCCCCTCTCCTATAGGGGCGGTTTCGTGCCTCTGCAGCCAAGCCTTTTTTCCGAGGTGTCGCACGGGCGCGGAGCCGTCGCGCGGACTAGGGGAAGCTATCTTGGCCGGCGTTTCACCGTCTGCGACCGGAGTGACTGGAGGAGTGGCCGGGGGCGCTGGTGGCGTCGTGGTGGGCGGAGGAGCAGTCATGGGAGGCGACGCCGCCAGTGGAGGGATCGGCGTCGCCGGTGCGGGACTCGCCGCGGGGGTAATTTGAGGTGCCGGAGACGCTCCTGCCGCTTTCTCCGGGGTTTCTACACTACCGTCTGCAGAGGGAACCCGGACGTCGCAGGGCGGTCCGGGCGCTTGGGGCGCGGGTTCGGAGCCCAGGGGCGTCCTTCCTACGCTCGCAGCTGCTGCGATTAAAGGTTCCGGCGCGGGACTCTCCAATCGTCTTCGTTTCGCGTCCGCTTCCGCCGACTCGAATGGACATCGCCGTCTCGGCGATAACCTTTCGGGATCGTCTCTAGCGACGCCGAGATCGAGGGGTTGCGTTTGGCACGGAGAAGTATTTGCGGAGTCACTGTGCGGTCGTAGAGGCGGACGGGGCTCCGGCGTCCGAGAGTGTGCAACCGGGGGTGGCCTCGTTCTCGGCGCAGGAGAATACGCAGACGGTGGTGGGTAAGGTACGGGAGGGGGTTCCGCTTTTGACAGTTGCATGGGGGGCTCCACCGCCACGGCATAGTGCGCCGGGCTAGGAGAGTTGCTCGGCTTGCCGTATATATGCGGCGGCGCCGGACTCGAAACTTTGGGTTTTGCAGGTGCCGCTTGGTAGTAGGCTGCGGGCGACCGCTGCGGCGGAGGTTGATATAAACGTCGATTCTTATCTTGAGCGGGAAGCGCCGCATGCGGTGAAGTCTGCAGCGCGGGATGGGGATGGGGAGGAGCGTGCGGCGACAGTCCGGTCCGGTACGGTCGCGACGGGAGGTAGTGTGGGGACGGTTCGCTCCTCGGTTTACTAGGGTACGGATGTTTTTGTTCCAGATGGATTTGTTTGGCGTCGTGTTTAACTATCACAGAATTCTTTTCGGGAACTAGGGGAGGAGGGGCAGGGAGATGCTGATCCTTAAGCTTATCGTAACGGTAGGGGGGATAGTTGTAGGTTGCAAAGTTAGGCTCTCCCTTGGGGAGACCTGGATGCGTCGGCGGCTTATCCGACTTGGAGAGGGGATGGCGGGGCGCGTGCTGGGAGTGCGGCGCGTGCGGTGCATGCGGCGGCCCGTAATCCCCCTGGGGTAGGCGCTCGGGCGGATGCGCCGGCGGGGAATAGTACGCGCGTTCGGGCGGTCGTAACCGCTCGTGTTCTGCTCCTGTCGACCCCCGGTTAGGCGCCAAGCTATTGAGCAGCGACCACGACATACTACGCTCCCGCTAAAACAAAAAGTGTCCAGTCAGCTTGGAAATAAGGATCAAAGAACCATTAATAATGAATTTTAGGGCATATAGATCATTTATCTTATTCTAAAATTGGGAAAAGTTACATACCTTTTGGTTAGCTAGCCTGAGAGATTCTTCAAAATGCCTTGACACTAATTTAGAGGCAGCATTTTCTTGTTCTCTCCTCTCCTTCTCCTCTCTTTCTTGCTTTTCCCTCTCCCGTTCCCTCTCCCTCTCTCTTTCCCTTTCTATCCGTTCTCTTTCTTTTTCCTTCTGTTGCTTTTCCAATAATTCCCGCTGCTCCTGGTCTCTCCTTTCCCTGCAACAATAAACAAGAACATTGAAATTTGATGACACTTACACATACATTAGACTTGATTAGACTGCTTCTAAATGGCTAAAATCCGAGAAAATTTCGTAAACATTTTTCAAATTCGCAACCTAGCTACTATAAAAGTATCTTTATCTAAATATTTACTCGCGGTGTCACAGGAAATTTTATACAGAGATAAGATAAATTTTGTTTGTGTCTGCAGTATCATAAATGAGTCGATAATATGAACACGCTTTTATTTTATTAAATACTCCTTCTGGTAGGTTCTTGCGTCTATAAATAAAGTTCGATGTTACAATATTTTCTACAAACCTGTTAAAACCGTGCTAAATACAAATCATTTTGTTTTAATGGCGTGTTAAATTCAATAAAGTTATCATTTACATAATCTTTTCAGTTCTAATTTTATCAGCAATAAAGTATTGTAAACGCATGACAAATCGTTGACATTTGCGATTAGTGATGCAGATAACCTTAAGCGAAGCGAATCGATCATTCGAATGAAGAATCGAATTTAAATTGCGTAATACAACCTTGTTTGGAAAAAAATATTTACTACCATGGACTTATTCACTAATAGGAAGTAATAGTCAATGATTCAATAGAAATGAATTTAAATAAAAAGAAATAAAATGGCTTATCTGAAATGAATTGACATTGCAATAGATTATCTTGACATAGAAAAACATTTAAAGAATATTGAATCTTGAAAAAATTTGATTGTAATACTTTTATTCTATAACACTGTTCATTTGGACCAATCGTGCAATGTCATTATTAAAAGATATAAATAAGATATTACTTAAAAAAAAAGACAATGCGCTATCAGAGGGCCCACTCTGTAAGCATCCGTCCGTAATAAGTTCTAACATTTTCGGAATCATTTTTAGCATACTCAGATCGCTTCTTTTTCATGAATTAATAAGATAAGCGTTGTCATTGATGACATTAAGCTATTGAATGAATAATATTGCTAGAATTTCTTCAATCTAATCCAAAAATAAGGCCCGTAAATTCACTTAGTTTCGGATACGGGCGTACAGAGTGGGCCCTCTGGTATTTCTTTTTCATAATTTCGTTTTCGTGTATTTTAAACTTCACAAATTTCTGCCCTCTTTTCGCCTAGAAGCATCTTAGTCTATTTAATATATATGTAAGATTACAAGATTTCCATAATTTCTTCCTATAGTCCGGCCAACGAGACGAGATAAAAAATGTAAACAAACGGACCGTTACCAAGTTACTATTGCGAGAGCGAGCAATAATTATCTCTGTCCTTATCACACGTATGCAGTAATGGCGTCAGTTAGTCAACGACAGCTTTTGTTGCCTGTTTCGTGGTACAGGAAAGCAGTCAGTACCACAGTTGTCAACATTTGGTCGCGTTTTGACGGGAAGTCGAAAAAGACATTATGTTGTGCTCTTGTTTTATTTTAATGTTATTGGTATAATTTTGAGTAATATCGGATAAATTTGATGGCATTTGGTTCGATATAGGTTAATTACAGTGCATGAGTATTGTGAAATAAAATAACAGTGCGAAAATATGTTTATACAGCTTGCCTCCAAAATTCCATTGGTCACGTTCTGGTAAAAAAGCCATCGCTTTACTGAATGTATGACTGACTTGACTGACTGATTACTGACGACTTACTGACTTTACCTATTATTACTCGTCCAGTTATAGCGAAACTGGCAAAAACGTGATGTAAATATTGTTACGCCCTATGGGTAATAAAATACCGTTTGCATTGTAGAAGTTGTTTATTGTCTCCTTATACAAAAATCCACTCAACAGAATCCAAATCACCAAGCACAATCACTATAGTCAAATATCTTCGCTGTAGTCGTCGAAATAATTATTCCTTGTTGCTTGGAGTGATCGCTTTGATTTCACTTCCGGAACTAAACTATGTCCTGTCGTGGCCCGGTGCGTGCCTTACATTCTTACGTACGGCTACCCACGGTTCTCTAGAATTTTCCCGAACTACCTAATACAATAGGCCCGTCCCGAACCTTCCTTTATGTTACTAACACAATTATAGTTATGTACAGTCATAAATAATAGCCGCGGCCCGCGATGTAGACAACCTATACATGTACGCATGTATTAATCCTTATCTAAATAAAAACTTTAATTAGCTTCGTCAATTCAGATTAAAATTGTACAAAATGTAATCAAATAAATACTTTAGAAGATGATATTTTGTTTTACCATAAATCATAACATCCCCCGGCGCGCATTCTCATCGCGCATCTATTTTTTGCCTTAAGTACTTAAATGGGTTTTTGTAAAATAAATTTTAATGTATATCACTTAATCGCTCGAGCGAAGCTGGGCCGGGTCGCTAGTATATGCTATGTATATAATTTATTCAAATAAAAATGTTTTGAACCCCTGAAACTTTGTTTACATTTTTTATCACGTCTCGTTGGCCGGACTATAGGATTATTATTACCTACCGCACATTTAATACGACTATCTTAGGTTTGTTTTTATCAACAATAAGCAGATGTGTTTAATACAAAAGGCTTTAATTAAAATTAATAAAGAGTTCCTCGACTTTTTTTCGAAGTTTTTCTAATTTTAAGAAGACGATATGTGCACGGGATCCATAATAAATTTAAAATGCATTTTGTATCATTGTAGGCTACGTTGATTTTACAATAACATGCGAATTAATACGTTTTGCTATATAAATTGATAAATATGAATTTTATGGATCACACGCATGATAATACGAGTATAATGTACGAAGCGAACAACCCTTGATAACTTAACTATCATTATAGCTAACATGTTATGTATGAATCATATAGATTTAATATGTTTTGCTTCATAAATCAATAAAATTATTTAAATTATTATATAAAGTGACAATCGAGCATGCCACATTGCATACATTGTTTATGCAAGTAAGGTATTTATTATCTTCCTCAAGAGCAGAACAAGCATTTCATGCCGCCAGACATAACTAGTCATCATAAACCCATCATTAATTCCACTTACATAAATTATATAGATCATTTCCCGAGATGACGTCATTGTACGAAAGAGGTACGTAGGCGCATGATCTGCATATTTTCAAGGTTGATAACGATATTATTGGCGCTGCAGTAGGTATATTTTTATCGCTAGACGACCCTGGCAACGTGCTAGAAAATACGCCAGGGAATACCTGCCGCATTAGCAAAAGGCTTTCACTATTATAGTGAAATCCATATCACATGTATACCTCATTTTAATTAAGTATACTTTGTATCAGGCGAATAAGCGGGCAGAAGTTGGGTAATGCACTAATTTGTACACAAAGTTGAAAAAATTGAGACCTGGCTGCCGGCATAAATATCTCATCTCGAGAGAACTCAAGATCGATAGTAATTCAGAATCGTTCCAAGTCGCGCGTATCTAGAAAGAACCGGAGATGTGCTGCAAATTGAACTCACACACCGAGGGTTCCGTATAAGGCTATATGTCTAAACATTTTATTAAATATGAATATTATTTGGATTTTTCCTTAAGCTTGTACTCTCGTATAAAACTATGTTAATTGTCAAATTAATTTCTCAGTTCTAGGTCAACGGAATACGGAATTAACGGTTCTATTGGATTTAGAATGACGCATGACGTCACATAGCTTATCGTGTATTGTCATCTAAAGTAAACGTGTATACAATATTTCAGCTCAATCGGTTGAAGATAATATCTCTATCTGCTTCAAAATTGAGTAGCTAGATTGCACTCGAACAAACATACATTGCAAGTTAAATAAAAGCTTTTAAAAAGGTTCGGTTTTCCATTTTGAGTAACGGAACCCTAAAAACGAGTGAATGTTTATTTATAGGCATAGGCAGTAACTTTCACAATCTCGTCATCTGATTAAAATAAATCTCCCTCATAAAGAAATAATCAAACATTTGCTAAGGCTCATTTTCCTAAACAATAACAATGGAAATTTTCCTTGAGAATCAGCAATAAATTTAAGATTACGCTTTTCAAAGGTTATACCGCCACAAAAGGTATTCAATGCGTAAATGAAAATCTTTTGATAATCGCGGACAAAGATTCACTGTACAATTCTTTGTTCGCGACGACCATTGTTAGCAAGGCGGCTTCTAAAAAAATTCATATATATATAAATGATTGAGTTCATTGTCAGTAACATCAAGGTCTAAACAGTTATCACTTAAATTCGTATATTCTTGTAGCAGACAGAATTTATAGTTTTGGTTCTTTAAAATGTGCCAGACTCGCATAAATACATATTACCTTATGTAGATGTAGAACTAATCTAACTAACTAAACTGAAATAGATTGTTACAAATTTAACACAATATACATTAATGAACAGAAATTATTAAAATGTCGATGAGATAACGATTGAGGCTTCAAAATGAGCGCAAAGACTAGAGAGAAAAGAAGAAAGAATATGGACTAGCTATGGACCTATGGGGGCAGGCTTTGGTCCTAACGTATGAGGGATTTAGCATGCTCTACTGTGTATCTGAAACGCATGGCTCGCAGATCATGACAAAAAATTTCTGGAGTTGGATTAAGGACATCTTGAAAAACTTGGGTCATTTACTTTCTGGTATTTGAACAACTACAGGTGATACTTCCTACCGAGGGATACATAAATGGTGAACTGCGCGTTGCTGCGTTAGAAGATGTACCTTAGGAATTATTTTTAACGGTTCGTAAGAAGGATCGTGACAGTTTCAAACTTATTAGGCTGACTATAACTCAATTAAACATCTGAATTTACTTCATATCAACGATTTACAGTACTGTCGTCAGGTGAAAATTGTAAATTAAAAACAACGTTTAAACTTTCAACAATCCATATGGTAACTTATATTTTGCTATATCTAAAGGCGATATGTAAGCGCTATTTTCAGTCCCCTGCCCTCCAGTATAAGGACTGTATTCGTTGTTTGCTGGACGGAATTAAAATGTAAACTGTCTTCATTAGTGTCTTATTATATGGGGAAGATAATCCTATTTTTCGCCGAAGTGTGAAACAGTCATAAATCATCAAACCTCGGCCGGTACAACTCATTAATGGTTCGAGACTTCTATTCAATGTCCTTAAAAAAATTCTTAAAAGAATTAAAACTAATTTAGTGGTTATACGTTGTCTACGCCAAATAGCCGTGAGGGTTATGTGGTGACTTTCGCTGCTTTTTTTAATACATCATGACTACTCGAGGATCATTTTACGCTTACTTCTTTTCAAGCTTTGTTTCGAATTTCGATCGATTTGTATCGTTCGATCTTAACGTAGTCAAAGTCACATAACAAATCTAAGCATTTGATAAATAGCACAGTTGACACAGTTTATTTATTTAAACAAGGTAGGGAACCTCTTGAAGACGACCCGAGGCCAGGCAGAACCCTAGAGGCGACCACGCCAGAACTTATCCAAAAAATTGAAAAAATTGTACTCGACGATGCTCGACTAAAAAAGAAAACTCGCAGAACTGGTTGGAGTATCCGATATAACCATTTTTAAAATCCTGAACGATCATCTTGGCTTAACTAAGGTCAGTGCAAGATGGGTGCCGAGAATGCTCCGCCGCAAAAACAACAGCGCGTAGTGTTCACGTGCAAATGCAATTTTTGGAGCTCTGTAATGAAGACAAGGATAGTGTATTAAGTCAAATTGACACTGCAGACGAAACTTGGGTTTATCATTATAAACCTGAGTCGAAACAAGACTCCATGCAGTGGCATAAAAAGGGCACAGCACCTCCCAAGAACTTTAAGGTGTCACAATCAGCTGGAAAACTTATGGCAACGATATTTTGGGACTCGGAAGGAATATTATTGATCGATTATAAATAAAAAGGTGTTTCTATAACTGGAGAATACTACGCCTCAATATAAGAGCGACTAAAAGAAGCCATTAAGAGGAAACGCTACCGCCGTATTTCCATATAAACGTATTCTCCTATTTTCTCCCTGGATAATACTTCTAGACTCTAGAATGATTTTTTGTGACAATATCTAAGTCTGCTAAAGCTAGCTTCAATCAACTAATTAGATCAGAAAATATGACTCTTCAAAAATCGTAGAAAATGCCTCTTTCATACAGCCCTAATCCAACAACTGCAAAACAAATTTGAAAGGTTTTTACGACCAAATAAAAACATAGGGGCTATTCTATTTCTTGATATTTGTAAAAAAAAAATTTAATAAACTCAATTTTGAAGGAGGGAAGAGGAGAATACGAAACCTCGATTTAGTAAGAAAGATTGTAGGTATAATCGGTCTGAGCTGCATCTGTCGCTATCACACGCGGCGGATAGCGCAGGGCGGAGCGCGATAGCAATAGTTATTCCAAAATACCTAATTTTCAAATTCGGCTGAACCCGCGTTTCCTCTTAAATATAACAGACGGGGAAAATTGACAAGGTGTGCTGCTATTGCACGACAACGCGCCCGTCCACAAGAGCCGCGTTGCGTTGGCTGCCTTGCATAAGGTGGGCTTAGATATTTTAAATCACCCACCCTACAGCCGAGACCTGGCCCAGAGTGATTATTACCTCGTTCCAAAAATGAAAAAAGAGCTGCGGGGTAAAAAAATTACGACCGATAATGAAGTCAAGGAGGCAGTTTCGGCGTATTTTGAAGATAAAGAAAAATCATTTTTTATGAGGGTAATAACAAATTACTTAATTGAAAGATCTGAAAAGTGTATCCGTCTTGCAAGTGAATATATTGAGAAGGAAAAATAATTGGTTTTTCTATTTCCCCCATTCCGCGAATATAAAAAAGCTCCCTCGTAAATAAATACTGCCTCCTTCAAATTGATTTGTCACGATTTCTTGTGAGCCACGTGACGTATTATATTATAGGTACTTCTAGGAAAATCCAAAACGGAAAATAAACGGTGTCTGAACAATAACTGTTCATTAATAGATGGTTTTGGTCCTCGTTGTCGAGAATTGTGGTATTGTTCGCTACAAAACAACATGATTTTTGACGTAAGCATTTCCTCGTTTAAAACTTACAAGCGTTACATGAATGACTAACACTGTTTTCTGGTGGCTAGGCAAATTCCGTCCAATTAATTTTACAAATAGGTTTTTCAGAATCAGCGTGCATTGACCGCAGAGTATTGAATTTTGCAAAAACCGCATATCTCGCAATACACTATGTAAGTGAAATTCTATTCCCTGTTTCAAGTTAGATTAGTTTAACAATTTCAGTTATATAGTGTGCATTATTTCTGTAAATATTTTGCTGCATATAAATGGGCGGCTATGGCAAATTAACAAGCACCCCTGAATCAGCTGGTTTTTCCCACAGCCACTTAGCCCATTTCCTTCTTTTTCTTAATGCAGAGAAGTACTGACAGACAGTTGCGGACAGGGCGGACGAAAGCATCTGTAATTTTTGATAATGAATGAATTTGATAATAATTTTTGATAATTCTTGTAAATACCTTTATATAATTTGAATCTCGTAAACGGCGGAGGTAGGATTGATCCAGCTAGGTTTTATTTTTAGAATTTGTCGTTTTATTCGAATTTTCAGCGATAATCAACTTAAATATAAACTGAGAAATACATAGATTTTTTTATGACTGACTGTATATAAAAAAAACTATGGATAAATATACTGACATCTATTGCAGAATATAATATTGTAGCGTCAAACGTCATCCGCTAATAACAATGTGATTTGAAAGAACTTAGAGGAAATATAGTTTCCTCGGTCGAATGGTTACTTAGGCTGACTGCTGAGCTAGAGACCTGGGTTCAAAACTTAATATCAATTCTGTGGAAAAGCGACAATACGTTTTACTTTCTATTCTATGTACAATATATTAAAGTGTCCAAAGTTTCACACACTATGAAAATGATGCAGATCTAGCTGTATAGACAAACGCAAACAATTTTTTGCATGTTATTGGTAAATTTTGATTCGACTAAAATCGCACACCAGCCATAAGTTTCCTGAAGAGGGTGTGTTGGTTAACATCATTAGGCCACCTACCACGTATGAAATGCGAATAATTTGTGATACAAAGTCAACCTTACAGTCAAATACCATAGTACATACACACTCATCCTAAATAAACCAGGCAGATCTTTTTGTCGTTATCTCATTCATGCAAAGGCAAGGATCATCACGGTAGGATAAATAGTGTAAAAATTAATGAACATTACTTATTTAAGATTTTCATTAATCCTAAAATGAACATTCTCAAAAGTTTCCTAAAACACATACTGCAGGATAAGATTAATGCCACGCCTGACTCAGGATATCTTAATACGAATACTTTTATGTGTGAGCCACTCCACAATACACAACTCTTTAATTGACACAAGTGATCTAAACAAATGGGTTCAATAAGGAAGGGCAAACGGTCGGGTATTTTAAGATATACACAATACACAAATAGATATCAATTGAAAATACTACATTGTGTGACAGTATAGTAGTAACAGCATAATAATATGTCTTGGAAAAATAATATTTTACTGAAAAGGTAACAGGTAAACGATAGTATTAAGTTATCATGAATATTACAATGTTACAGTACTTAGCAGCCTCACTTAAAAGCAATTTCTGTCATAAATATCAACCTTACTGAAAGATGTAGGATGTAAAAAGTACAGAAAGAACGAAAGAAAGAACCATTATCCAAAAAAACGATGTGGATTGTGGGCTCAATAAGTTATTTGAGTAACCCAAACCTCAAAAACTTATGGTATATGATATGCGGTGGACTCTGTCCAAAATCGTTCTTTCTTGAGAGGAGACTCATACTCACTAGTGGGACTTACAAAATGGTTGTTGAAAGTAACTTTTTTTTCAATCTCTTGGCTGGCTGCAACCCTTTTTGCGTCCCACTGCTGGGCACGGGTCTCTCCCCATTATTGGGGAGGCCTGGAGCTTACTCCACCACGCTGCTCCAATGCGGGTTGGTGGAGATTAGGGCTTGAGCTCCGGAATTCCGGAATTCGCATAATTCCGGAATTCCGGTAGAATCCAATATCGTTTCCAATTCCGGAATTGGAGAGACCAATATCGAAATTTCGATATTGAAAAAAAACAATTATCACTAAGGACATATCGATCTGCGATACGCAATCTGTGTGCTCATAACACAAAGCGCGTCAAAAACACTAAAGAGCGGAACCAAGGCACTAAAGTGTTCTCAAGGGATTTGAATATTGGGCAAAGCCAGTTGACAAGATTGAAGACGGAGTCTGGCACTATAGTTTCGTCTAAGCCGGAAGTTCAGAGAGGAATTGAGAGGTACAACGGACGGTTGTACAGCTCCTCAAAAGCTCCCGTTACCAATGTGGTGAACGATAAGAGAGCCAAATTGACCCGACACTATACCGAAGATATTCCGGACGTCAGCCTATAGGAAATTAGAAGGGCCCTTAATCAGGTTAAAAACAACAAAGCACCGGGCGATGACGGTATCACATCAGAGCTGCTGAAAGCTGGAGGGAAATCCCTCCTAGTGGCGCTCCAAAAACTGTTTAATATCGCCATCAGTAGTGGAACTGTCCCGGAGGCGTAGAGCAGAAGCGTAGTGGTGTTGTTCTATAAAAAGGGTGACAGAGCCCTTTTAAAGAACTATAGACCCATCGCGCTTATGAGCCACGTCTATAAGCTGTTTTCAAGGGTTCTTACTAATCCGCCGGATTCTGATTCCGCCGGATTTCGAAAAGGCTATAGTACCATGGACCAAATACACACGCTGTTACAGGTTATACAAAAGACCGAGGAGTATAATCTGCCGCTCTGTATTGCGTATGTGGACTATGAGAAAGCCTTCGATTCTATCGAGACCTGCGCAGTGCTAGAGTCTCTCCAGCGATGCCAGATTGACTATCGGTACATCGAGGTGTTGAAGTGTTTATAGGTATACAAAGCCGCAACCATGTCAGTCCCAGTCCACGACGGAAGCAGTGGACCTATTCCACTGTAGTGCGGAGTACGACAAGGGGATGTGGATGGGGACTGTTTACCGCTGCACTGGAAGACGTGTTCAAGCTGATGGAGTGGAACGGGCTAGTAGGTCTTAAGATGAACATGGACAAGACGAAGATCATGTCTAATGTCCATGTCACACCCATATGACCCATACCAGTCGTTATTGATGGCGCTACTCTCGAAGTTGTCGACGAGTACATCTACCTGGGACAAGCGATCCGTATGGGTAAGTCCAGCTTCGAGAGAGAGGTAACTCGTAGAATCCAACTCGGTTGGGCAGCGTTCGGGAAATTACAACGTGTCTTCTCGTCCAGAATACCTCAGTGCCTGAAGTCGAAAGTTTTCGAGCAGTGTGTGTTGCCAGTGATGACCTACGGCGCTGAGACGTGGTCCTTTACAGTTAGCCTTTTCCATAAGCTCAAGGTCGCTCAGCGAGCGATGGAGAGGGCTATGCTTGGTATTTCTCTACGCGACAGAATCCGTAACGATAAAATCCGTAGAAGAACGAAGGTTACCGACATAGCTCTCAAAATCTGCAAGCTGAAGTGGCAATGGGCAGGCGTATAGTAAGAAGGACCGACAACCGATGGGGAAGAAAGGTCCTCGAATGGCGACCACGTCTCGGCAAAAGGAGTACAGGCCGCCCTCCAACAAGTTGGACTGATGACCTGAAGAAGACGGGTAGTCGCTGGATTCAGAAGGCCCAGGACCGGGAGGAGTGGCGAACGTTAGGGGAGGCCTATGTCCAGCAATGGACTATAAAAGGCTGATGGATGGATGGATGGATGGAAGGATGGATGGAAGGACATATCGCGATAAAAAAATCTACCCTTAGTAAATTATCATAAACATTCAAAATTTTAGTATCAGAATATTATAAATCTCTTTTTACTATATCATCCTTTTGCCCATCTACTTCTAAACCTTAAAAAAATCGTGAAATATATTATCTATATTATCTCCAGAATCTAATCTCTCCTATTCAGTACTTAGGCTTTATAGTACCAATCATTATTTTCAAAATCTTGGTTTCTCTTTTTGGCAGTCTTAAGTTTGTGGGCTTGATCTAGACTTTTTTAAATTTAAATATCTTCTACCGCAGTACCGCGGCACACTTTGTCTGCATTTAGTGCTTACATACCATTTAATTTTTCAGTGTAACAGATTATTAAATTTTTATAGGTAGCATTTTTTCTAACATAATGTGAGAGCATAGTCAAAATAACTTAGAAATGAATTTTGTTGTAACACCAACAGTAGACATGCTGACATGCATGCCTTTTAGGTTTCAGACTGTTTTTGGAACTAATATTAGACACTCTTTTTTTAGAAATAACTAAAGCGACCAAGAAAAAAATCTATTGTTTTCTTCAAAAATGATCCAACGTTTCCAATCAAATAAAAAATAAAGGAGAAATTTTATAACAAAAAGGATAAAATGATACCTGAGAGTTTGAAGTCTCCATAACTAAAACAATAAGAAATGGTAGCAAATATGTATTTTTGTGTTTTTAAACAAGAACATTCTTATTATTTGAGTTTTTTCGAAAGTGTCATCCTTTGGTTACCTGTCGGGCATTGGTGCTTTTACCTTATGATATTTAGGCAATTTTTTACACTTATACTCTTCTTAGTGTCAATTTCAACTTTTATGTATCACTATTTTGGTACAAAAAGACACTTGAGTTCCGGAATTCCGGAATTCCGGAATTGAAATATTGAATATCGAAACCCAATTCCGGAATTGAAAAAGCGTCCGATATTCAAGCCCTAGTGGAGATGCGGGTTAGTGGAGATGCGGGTTAGTGGCCAACCCGCTGTCGGATGTTTTCAAACCGCAAATAAGGCCTCCGACTAGGTTTAACGACTGTTATCTATCGACAACAACCGGGACCGACGGCTTAACGTGCCCTCCGAAGCACGGAAACGCGCATGAATTTTTTTGCCACTAGTGGTCACCCATCTCACACACGACCGCGCCCGTTTGGCTCAGCTGCATAGATCGCTTGCATTCTACGCTAGCCGCCAGGCCATGCGCGCTTCGATCTCTTACTAAGTATTTATCCCAAATATTTTTCATTGAAAATTTGAATGTTATGCAAATTCTACTACTAAGTAAATTTGATACGTAAACAGTTACATAAAAAGTACTTAATACATATGATCATATGTAGTTCAGTCTTCAGCCGATATATCAATATCGATTTTCTCAATGTAGAAAGCACACCGCTTCGCTACTTTGTTTCACTATTGTCAAAATCAATCGCTGTCTTTAAGTGTCTATAAGCGTGATGCGTTATAAGTGTTACAATCATACTTTTTACAAAATTTCAATAATAATATTGAGTTTCACGAACTCACAGCCAGCACTTGCCTCCATAAATAACGTTGTACCTAAAGTTAATTGTCTAAACGGAATTGTAATAGATGAATTATTATGTTCTAATCTGATGCATTTATAGGGTAAATTAACAATATGCAATACTGTCTGATCGAATCAATAAAGCATAATAATGTATAGGTACCCACCCCGAAAGACAATCTCAGCGAAGAATTGCAAATCATTCAACCATTGGGCAACATTGGGGCTGCACCCGTCCGTACCGTAGTGTCCTTTTGTGACCGTGTTAAAATTTATTCCAAAGTTATGAAGAAAGTCTGTACCGCGGCCATGCCCTTATATATCATAAATCATATTGAATTCAATAAAAATAAAATAAAGACGACTTCAAACATTATTTATTATTGATGAAACTGTAACAGTTAAGCACCGCAACCTTGATTTCAAACTTATTGTGGTTATTGATACTCCGGTTTCCGACCTCCGGACACGACGAGAATTAGGTATTTGAATAAGGTATAATAATAATGTAAGGCAATGTAAGAACATTTAAATAGGACATTAGATGTTTAGAATAAATACTACAGATCTTTAGTGTATCTCTGTAAAGCCATAATAGATTTATTTGATCCACACTTAGCCCTAATGTTTAATAATAATATAAAATGTGATGAATTTCATGAGCTAATGGAACATAGTAAAGTAACCCTATTGTACAATTCAGAATACCTCAGAGTCTGAAGTCGAAAGTTTTCGAGCAGTGTGTGTTGCCAGTGATGACCTACGGCGCTGAGACATGGTCATTTACAGTTAGCCTTTTCCATAAGCTCAAGGCTCAACAGATGCAACCAGATGGTGAGAGCAGCAAAGAGACGTTATTTTCACGACAAAATTTCTTGTTCAACTTCGGCCGACATTTGGAAATTTCTTCACTCTTTAGGTTTAGGTAAATCTTCCAACGAGCAAACAGTGCCGTCTTTCTCGCTAAATAGTTTAAATAATCACTTCTCATTATCCTCGACGCTATGTCCCTCGGTAAAGTCTAAAACTATTTCTGAAATTAGTTCCATGGCCAAACCTTCCATTGATTCCTTTTCTTTCTCTCCAGTGACAGTAGACGATATACAAAAAACTATATCTTCCCTTAAATCAAACGCAGTTGAGTGTGACAATGTCAGTAGAAATATGATTATTCCTCTACTTGAGCATCTTGTATCTATTATTACTCATGTAATAAATTTCACAATGTTGTCTGGTACATTTCCCTCCATTTGGCGTAAAGCTTACAACATCCCTCTTCCGAAAATCTTGAACCCGACTCAACTTAATCACTACAGGCCTATCTCCATTCTGCCTTTTATGTCAAAAATTCTTGAAGCTACTGTTCAAAAACAACTCTCCTCTTTTCTTCTCAAGAATCAGCTTCTTTCAAAATTCCAGTCTGGATTTAGACCTGGCCATAGTACGACGACCGCGCTTTTGAAAGTTACGGAAGATATACGGGAAGGCATGGAGAGTAGACTGGTCACCATTTTAGTATTAATTGATTTTTCAAACGCTTTTAATATGGTAGATCACGATATTCTCCTGGCCACCCTGCAACATCTACAGTTCTCGTCTACTGCCTTAAACTGGACTTCCTCCTACCTTCGCGGTCGCCAACAGGCTGTCAGATTGAAACAAGAATTCTCCGATTGGAATGATCTCATGTCAGGTGTCCCACAGGGTGGGATTCTTTCCCCCCTGTTATTCTCAATTTTTATAAACTTTATAACTAGTTCCTTGGATTGCTCTTACCATCTGTATGCCGATGATCTGCAAATATATACGCAGGTTGATGTTAGTAACATTAGCTCGGGCATAACAGAAATTAATAAAAACTTACATAATATTCACTTGTGGTCATATAAGTTTGGCATCAATGTTAACCCGGCTAAATGTCAATACATTATAATAGGCAAGACACGGCAATTGAGTAAGCTCGACTTGGATTCGGTTCCATCTAGCACCTTTAATAATGATCTAATTGCATTCTCACCCTCTGTCAAAAATCTTGGCGTCCACTTAGACTCCACCCTTAGCTGGACTGTGCAGGTGAATGAAGTTAGTCGTTCAGTTTTTACAGTATTACGTTCTCTCAACCGTCTTAAAAACTTTTTACCGATTAAAACTAAAATCTACTTGATACAAACGCTGGTTCTTCCAATTATTGATTATGCTGATGTGTGTTATTCTGACTTGAGTGTCGACCTTCTTAATAAACTTGAACGTCTTGTTAACTACTGTATACGCTTCATTTTCTGTCTACGAAAATTTGATCATGTTTCTCTTCATCGTCGCCGTCTCAAATGGCTTCCCATTCGTTAACGTAGACAGCTACGCTTATTATCCTCTTTGTTTACGGTTCTTTTTGATCCACTTTCTCCGGAGTATTTGATATGTAAATTTCAGTATCTTCGCGATTCTCACGAGCGACAGCTTCATTCTTCTGATTCATTGGCATTGTCTTTTCCTGTCCACCATTCTGGATTCGTATCAAATTCCTTCACGGTTCAAGCGACTCGCCTTTGGAATTCTCTCCCGGAACACCTCAGGAAATTGTACTCAAAGCCATCATTCGAAAAGGGTGTTTTTTCTCATTACTTAGAGCTCTGCTCATAAAATTTGGATGATGATTGTAATAAAACTATGATCTCTGTCTGTCAATATTCATATCTCATAATATTATCGTAGGAATTTTTATCGTGCATATGTTTCTATTTATCCAAACTCTTCAATTTTTTTTTCTTTTCTCTTTTACAATAATAATTATTCTCTTTATTCTTGTTGCCGCTTTTATATTTTTCTGCACTTCCTGAAGGTTACCTGGTAGAAAATACCATTTTGGCATTAAGCTCGCCTTTTGTTCAAATTTGTGAAATTTGGCCAATAAAGAGTAAATAAATAAATAAAAAGGTCGCTCAGCGAGGGATGGAGAGAGCTATGCTTGGTATTTCTTTACGTGACAGAATCCGTAATGATGAAATCCGTAGAAGAACGAAGGTTACCGACATAGCTCTCAAAATCTGCAAGCTGAAGTGGCAATGGGCAGGCCATATTGTAAGGAGGACCGACAACCGATGGGGAAGAAAGGTCCTCGAATAGCGACCACGTATCCACGGAGTACAGGCCGCCCTCCAACCAGGTGGACTGATGACCTGAAGAAGACAGCGGGTAGTCGCTGGATTCAGAAGGCCTAGGACCAGGAGGAGTGGAGAACGTTAGGGGAGGCCTATGTCCAGCAGTGGACTATAAAAGGTTGATGGATGGATGGGATGGATGGAAGACAGCTTAGAACCGATTCGGATAATTGGCGATTCGGTTAATCGGCCTATGGATAACGGCGTTCTACTGTATTATCAGTTTTTACATAAGATTGTATTCTTCGCAGATAATATCATCTTTAATTTAAAATCGATAAACGAACATCCAATTATGACTACAATACCTTTGAAGAATAATCACACTTTTGACCCACGTCTATAAAATGTTTTCAACTATTCTTACTAATCATATTGCGCGCAGGCTGGGCTTTCAGCCTCTCAAACAAGTCGGATTCCAAAAAGTCTACAGTACCATGGACCACTTAGGTACATACGTTGCGACAGGTTATATGACCGAGGAGTATTATCTACCGCTATGTGTTGCGTATGTCGACTATGAGAGAGCATTTCTGTAGTAGATGCTGTCGAGACCTGGGCGGTGCTAGAGTATCTCTAGAGGTTCCAGATTCACTAGCGGTACATCGTGGAGCTAATGTGTTTATACAAATCCGCAAACATGACTGTCAGAGTGCACGACGGAAGCACTAAACAGATTTCATTGCAGCGCAGAGTATGACAAGGGGATGTTATTTCCCCAAAACTAGCAGACCCATATCGACCCATAGCAAATCTCAAAAATATACTGGGAATTATTTCCACCACCTTTTTTCTCTCAGCAATATTAAGTAAATATTTAGTACTTCTAATAAGAAATAAATATTTTTCATTCTTCCTTTTTTCATATTGAAAGCATTATCTTTATGAAGAAACATAAAGAGAAGCATAAATAAAAAAATACACATAGAACTCTAGAGAAATGGTGGCGTAAGATTTTTTTCATACTAGAAAAGAGAAAGTAAGTTGCTCTTATCTACAATAATAATATACAGGAATGTAATCATTATTTCAAAACACTTGTTCGGAATGGTAATTAACTTAGTCCCCATAAAAAGTAAAATGGGAAAAGAAGGCATCTAAAATCTAGGTCATAGATTCTAGAGTATCTAGAGGATCTATTATGTTTATTAATTACTAGCGATCCTAAAAAGGAACAAAAACAATATACAATATAATATGTATTCTATTCTTCCAAGCGGCAGACTAAATGTGCAGTAAAATAAATAGTTCAATTGGATTGTATGCACATAAAAATAGCAAAATAGTGTCAAGAATGGGTAGAAAACGTAGTATCAGATAAAAAATCTGGGATGGGCTCTACCTACATTGGGCTCAGGGCACAGGCTCAAGCATTCTTCTCGGCTTGATTTATATTTATCGGATTGTAGATTGGAGCTATACATCCCCTACCCTAGTCTAGCTTGCTTTAAATCACTACTATACAAGGTAAATTGTAATTCATAAGTATAGCCGAGCTTTCTTTTCTTTCCGATCACTATAATAATAATCTACATATCTTATATAAAAAGAACAAAAGAGTTAAAAATTATTTAAACTTGATAATTTTATAAATATATGCGGGCTACATAGTGATGCAAGAGAAAAATAATGAAGATGTAATATGCTACATGCTCTTAAGAATGTTCCATGAAAATGTAACACGCTTTTATTTATTAAATTAACAGGTTTAAATTATTATCTGGTTTAAGTTATTTTAATCTTTTTGGTTAATTTTTTAATAAAAGCTCGTTTTTAAAAAGATTTTTTTCTTTTTATTTTATTTTTAGATTTTTACTATTTTTGATGCTAATTTGACTACGGGGTTGTGTCGTTTAATTACAGAGTTCCTATGGCCATTTTCCAGCTCCATCATCTGACCCTGGTTACCATCTAGTATGTACTTTGTAACTGTACTGTACTTTTTTTAAATTGTTTTTTCTAATAAATAATAATCTAATTTCTAATAAGGTTTTTTTTAATCTAATGGAGCACAAAGTGTTAAACTGCGTTCTGGTTAATAATTTATATTAATTTCATAAATAAAAATAATTATTTTTGGAGGAAAATAAAAATGGTTTTGTGTGTGTAGTTTTATTTTATTTACTTTACTCTTAGATCTGTGTCTAATCAAGACAGATACAACTATCGATAAGCTTTAATGTACCTATATCGAAAACTAAAGTTCGAAATAGTCACGCGCGCAACACTATTAAATTTGTCAAGCACACATGGGCTTCACACGCATACAGGTATTCTGTTATTGGTCTCGCCTAGTACGCTTCTGCCAAACTTCTATACGTAGTATATACTTATAAAAAAAAAATACTACGTATAGATTTATAACTCTTTATAATTCAATTATAACTCAACCATTTATAACTCAAGAACGGCCGGACTAATTTTTATGTTTTTAGATTTGTCTTCAACGGGAATAGGAAACTATTTTAGGTTAGCTGCATTCAAACAAAGTCCTGGAACCCATTCTATGCTGTTTCTGACCTCCTTCGAACTGAACGTGTAAGATTTTAGAGGCAAAAGTGCGGCTCAACAATAAAAGTGCGCCGTGCGCACCCCACCAGCTCAAAATCGACTTGGAGGTTAAGTTTGGTGGTTTAAATAATACTTATTAGCTTCAGCAAGGTTTTGAGCATATCCCCTACACATACATACATATTTCATACAGTCTACTCCACACATCTAGTGCGAATACCGCACAAAGGATATGGATATGTTTCAGTCGGCATAAATTCTTTTTAACACGCTTATATTAGCTTGACCTGTATGTATGTATGTATGTAACGGAATCTTTTAACTTCATTTTCACCTACTTCTTAGCGTCTGATTAACTTGAAAATTTGCACAAGGGTCAAGGGCCAATGACAATGCAATAATATGAAAAAAAAATCGAACTATAAAATTAAAAATAAATAATACACCTAGTTTAAAAAACTAAAAAACACGCTTTTGTGAAAGTACTAATAGTCAATAGTATCTTAAAAGCCACCCCAGGTTTTTTACAGTAAAATACATTTTCTTCTTATTTTTTACTTTTTAGTTCGTATTTTCACAAAAGCGTGTTTTTTAGTTTTTTTATCTACATTATTTTTTTTATTTTTTTAGGAGGATTTTTATTCTCATATTATTGATATGAGATATAAGATACTATTGACACCATGCACCCCACGCTTTTTTACAGTAAAATACATTTTCTTCTTATTTTTTTAGTTTTTAGTTCGTATTTTCACAAAAGCGTGTTTAGTTTTTTAAACGACATTATTATTTAGATTTAGATAAGTGATATGATGGGCTTAGATATTGGCGTAGGTCCATAATAAGCAGGACACATGACCTGCTCAGAATCCATCTTCATATCAGGGGGAAAACCTTCTTAAGGTACCGTGCGGCGCACCCCGGAAGTGAACCGGGTAATGTGGGACTTTTACCGCACTAAAACCCTATCGGTGGACAGCCTCAGCGTTTGGGTTGGACTCAATGATCTCTGGTGGAACGTACCGGTGTGCTCCGCACGCGGTGCAACAAAATGGGCATGGGCCTTCCAGTGCTTAGGACGGCGTACGTCCCACCTGTCTTGCCCTATAAAGGCGATTAGCTTTTAAGAGACATCCGCTCTGGTAACATCTGGAAAAATGTATAGGTAACACATCAAAATAAATACATATGTGTATATAGTATATTAATCATATCATAACTGATGCTCGACCACCGGGTTCATTGCTCATGGCACGCAGCTTTCGCGAAACAGACCAGAACGTCAAAAAGTGAATCGTTTAGAAAACATCTGAGGAAGACACGATAAAAAATAATTATATCATTGGCAAGCACTCTAAACATATTAAAAGCAATATCTTTTCCTATTTGAAGTAAGAATAACACATGATCACAAAATTAACATGGATATTTAACGCAACGGAATGGCAATAAATTACTTATGATACAAATAGGTACGCCGGTTCAAAACCAATTAACTGCAATATTATGGAGTGTGGATTGTAAGTATAGTTGATAACAAAAAAAAATTCAAAACATAAATTATTTAACAGCAAAAACCTATCTACGAGGACTAATGACTGATCATGACAAACATCAAATTGAATGTCAAGACGTTACGTATACTTTACAATATTTTATTAGCAAAATCTCTATATATAAAAATGAACGTTAGTCTCGCTAAAACTCAAGAATTGCTGAACCGATGTGGCTAATTTTGTTCTTGAAAGAAGTAGAATTTCAGGGAAGGTTTAAACGGTAAGAAAATATGGAAAAAATGCGAAATTAATAGTAAAGCAAATTATCTTATGTTGATTTTCCTATATAAACTGTTAGCAACTGTCAAACATTGATTATTCGCGTCATCGTCCAGAACTTTTTTTTTTGAAGTGAAAACTTCTTTAGCGGCGTTGTGCACTTTTTTTTGGGATGGGTAAAAAATGATAAACTCGCGTCAGGACACGTGGCCTGATCGAAAATTCGTAAGACGGAGGGGTGATAAGGGTTTATATAAACTGCATAAATTCTGTATGTTAAATTAATATAATTATTTTATCTATTTATTGACTTAAGGATAAATTTTCTATTACTTGACATTTATATAATTATCAGACTGACAAAACACAGCTATCTCATTGAAACTATAAAAATATAATCTTAGTAAGAATACCTACCCTGCTCTCCTCTCTTCTTTCCAAATTGCTGTGCCCAACAGGGTCCATGTATCCTCAGGGAAACATAAAATGTACCATCTATTCCCAATAACATGGATTGCAATAAATAAATGAATAAATGAATAAAAAGTGACAGCTGATGACAGCTCGACTGTATATACTTGTAAAATTCGTTTATATCAAGTATTTAAAATATTGACATTGAACAAAGTTAATATTAATATTAATGAAAAAAGTGAGAAAAAAAATGAATGAGTACTTTATTAAAATACTAGATGAAAATCTACTGAAAATATTAGATGAAAAATAATACTAATATACAAGCAATTCGTGCGAAATTATTCCAAACTAACCATTCCAAAATATCATAAATTAAGTTTTTAACAAAAAAATAGAACCGACTTCAAACGGTAAAAAATAAAATTGTTCAGTACCTACTTCTTCTTGCTTATGGTAATGACTCTTAAAACTATTTCTGGAGTCGGGCCCTTAGTAAATGTCGTACCATTCGTTCTAAATTGGCACCGACAGTACAGACAGTGGGACAGTACCTACTTCTTCTTGCTTATGGTAATGACTGTTAAAACTATATTGGAGTCGGTGCCCATTCAGAACGAAAGGTACACTATATTTACTAAGACAGGACATTTCACTAAGGGCCCGACTTCAAAAATAGTTTTAAGAGTCATTACCATAAGCAAGAAGAAGTAGGTACTGAACAATTTTATTTTTTACCGTTTGAAGTCGGTTCTATTTTTTTGTTAAAAACTTAATTTATTTCACTCTTTTTAGTAATTTTAATAATTCTGTATGTATTAGCATAATTGGAAAAAAAATCACTTAACTTCTAAACTTTAAACAGATTTACCTTTTATAATCATGTTTATCTAATAGCCATCTAAAAGTCTGAAAGACATACTATCAGTCCACCTGAACGTTTAAATTAAAGAAAGAATTTGCTCTCAGCTCCTAAACGTTGAGGAGTTGTACCTTCAATCATCAGTTAAACAACAGCAGGTGATAATTACCAGACATAAATATTTGTATTATGTTAAAAATATGACTAAAAGCATGTGTGTGCCTATTAAGTTTCAGTGTTTCCCTCGATTTCCCTAATATCACATCATCAGATTTTGACATGGTGACAGTTGGACCACCTCAGGAATGTAAGATTTCGAACAAAAAACCATTTATTGAAAGAATTTTCTCTCAACTCCTAACCGTCGTAGTACCTTCCATCATCAGTTCAGCAACATGATATGACGATAATTATACACAAATGTTTGTTTTGCTTTGTAAAAATATGAAAATCATTTGTTGTGCTATAAAATTTGAATGTTCCCTTCGATTTCTCTGGGATCCCCTCATCAGACTTTGACTTGGTGACAGTTGGACCACCTCAGGAATGTAAGATTTCGAATAAAAAACTATTTATTGAAAGAATTTGCTCTCAACTCCTCACTGTCGCAGTACCTTCCATCATCAGCTCAGCAACATGAGATGATGATTTCTATGCGTAAATATCTCTTATGCTTCAGAAACTATAAGAAAATCAATGTATGTGCCTATAAAATTTGAGAGTTCCCCTCGATTTCCCTGGGATCCCATCATCAGATCCTGATTTGGTGACAATGGGACCACCTCGGGAGTATAACCATACGAACAAAAAAAGAATTTTGAAAATCGGTCCACAAACGGCGGAGTAATCGGTGAACATATATAAAAAAAAAAAAAATACATACAGCCGAATACAGTACCTCCTTCTTTTGGAAGTCGGTAAAAAATGCACAACGTTAATGTTCAAGTTTTCACTTCTGCCGGCACTACCGGAGTGAATTTTTTTTTCAATTATGGCATCGCAAACTCTGTGTATACTGTCAGCTTCAAGTATAATTTTTGCATCAATTTTTGCCAGTTTCAATGAAACTGGACGAAGTAATAACAAAGTCAGTAAGTCGTCAGTAATCGGTCAGTCTAGTCAGTCCAACATTCAAGTAAAGCGATGGCTACTTTACTAGAACGTGTCCGATGGAATTTTGGAGGCAAGCAGAAAAAACATATTTTAGCACTGTTATTCTATTTCACAAACACTCGTGCACTGTGATTAACCTATATCAAACAAAATGCCATCAACTTTATCCGATACAACTCAAAAATACACCAAGAAAATGAAAATAAAACAAGAGCACAATATGTCTTTTTCGACTTCCCGCCAAAACTCACGCCAAGAACTTTGACATAGTCTGAATAACAATTCATCTGTCACTATTTGTGCTATATTTTTTATTGACAATAACATAAACTCTTTGAGATGATAAAGAAACTAATCCTCTTTCAATACTTTTATGACAGGACAGTGTCTGCGGAGTCTACTAGTAATAAATAAAAATATCAAAGCAAGGTAACTTTGTAACAAGCTCTTGTAAAGAACGCATATTTAATGTGTACAAGAATTATGATAAACAAAAAATAGAAGGAAGCTCGATTATTGACACAAAACTGGTAAGTGAGCAAGTTCTCGCTACTACAGATTTTTTTTTTTTTTTTATTTACACTTTATTGCACTCATTAACGAAAAGTACAAAGGGCGGACGTAATGCCTAATGGCATTCTCTGCCAGTCAACCCATGGCGTTGTTGTGAAGCTGTGGTAGGTGCATAAAAAGAACTGTACATATTATTTTCTTACTTTATTATGGTTTACTGCAATTTTCATGGTTTTCTCCAATGTTTTTGGTATCTTTTATTACAATATGCATGTGTTTTTTCATAAAATGATGATTATGGGTAACATTTTTATTAATATACAATTAATACAATTTGCGATACGAGGTTTGAGCAGGTTTGGTATGTGCATTTTGTATGCACATTGTTTTTATTTTCAGATCATGAATCGTAATACAGTTACGAAATTAAGAAAGAAGGGTTCATAAATAATTGTTTGTGAGATTCACCCGAAAGAAGGAAGAAAGCAGTTAAAAAAATATTGCATGATTTTGACAAATGCGCAAATTAAAATTCCTCAATTTTATACAGTGAAAATAAAATTGTTGGCTCTTCGTTTTAGAAAACTACCTATATTGTGTTTGAACAGAAGATATAATTTTTTTGTGGTGTCGTTGAAACTGAGATTTCTATATTAAAAATAATATCAGTAACTGACTGACAGGGTATTGTGTTTCAGCCTTTTGTTTTTCACAATAATAATTTCAAAGTATTGAATACTTTTGTCCACTAAATTAACTAAAAATAAGCTGTTTCAAGTTTCTTATTATTTTAATTCCATACGGTCCAATAAATTGTAGTAATAAATAAATTAACGTACAAATATGTTTTTCGTTTGATAAATAAGTACCTACTTTAAAAATATCTCAATATCAACCTTACTACCTAATTTCCTCAACATTTTGGTAAGGTTATTAAATTTATAATTTTTGGCCTTATTGTAAGTAATTTAAGCCTAGGGAACAACAAGATAACCTCCGAGTGTATTTTTGTGTAAAGTATCAAAATCTCTCTCTCTCTCTCATTCTGTATTTTTGTGTAAAGTATCAAAATTCAAAACCGATAAGATCGCGCTATAAATTTTATACAAATGTTGCTAGAATTACAAAACCTATAATTTTGACAAAAAAGCGCCCTCAATCCACGCCTAAAGTTTAGGTGAACAGACTATGAAACTGATAGATCTTTTGAACTTGACAAATATGTATTTTTATAAGTATTATGACCTGATAATTATATAGTACGCGAAACCTTAAAACTTTATAAATTTAATGTTAACAACATTTACATTATTAATTATTACTACGACGGAAATAATGTTAAAATGTACAGGCAACGACAGACAGAGTAATATCTGAATTTCAGTTGTACTTATTAATCTTAGTACCTGGACGCCCGAGCGTTGCTTGGATACAAACAATTGATTTTCTTGGTTTTGTTTTTAAGCAAAACATTCATTGGCTTAGTGTTACTTAACAAAGGCTTTTGAAATACCTAGCTCCCAATTTAAAAAAAATTGTCACATAAAATAAAAAACGCAACTTGCCTACTTGAGGTTTGAACCCAGGTCTCTAGCTACGTAGTCAGCTTTCGTAACCATTCGACCAAGAAAGCTTTAATTCCATTGACAAAATTTTTATAGAGGTCTTTCATATCGACATTGTAATTTGTTTGAAGGGCGGATTGACGGTCGACATTTGACGGCTTTCTACGCCACAATATTATTAATATTCTCCAATAGATGTCAGTAAGAGTAATTTTATATTTAACGGCATAAACATTTAATAAAACGACAATTTCTATCAATAAAAATTTGCTGGAACGATTTATCATCCCCGAAACCAAAATAAATTTCATCAAAATCTTTGGAGCCGTTTCCGAGATTCAAAAAATATATAGATATATACAAGAATTGCTCGTTTAAAAGTATTAGATAGATTATTATTATTATTGTTTATTCATTTATATTTATTTATTATTAGATTATGATTATTATTATTTAATGTCACAGAATTAATTATAGGTATTACCTAAATAGAGTTACTAAATTATGTTAGATTATTTTAATAGAGTTGAATGATGATAGTTTCAATGTAATTAACTATATTACCCTTTAAATGTAAACAATTAAAAAGAAAAAAAATTAAAGCTATAAACTTTACTATAATAGCAGGCAAATTTGCAAAAAGAAAACCCAACCATAATGACATTAATGACGTATGGTTTTAAATCATTTACATATTAACATACGTATTTTATTCTTATGATATGGACAAAATTATAGAAATATAAGCGCATTTTCAGATAACTTTGCGACCTATACCTAAACTACTTTATACGGTAAAGAATGAGCAAAAGACTCGTTATAAGCACTCACATAATAAGGTCACGTCAGTAGTATTGCATGGAAACAACAATGCGAGAGAGAACAATTCCCACGAGTGCCATACGCGCGCGACTGTATTATGCGAACACAGAATAACCGACCTACTGCATTCTTTATGTAGATGATTCACATAAATCAGTGAACAATCACTTCCCCTTATAAATCACAATTTTAGAAATTGTGCGAAATTTATAAGCTACTATTGAGTATGTGAAAATAAAACATTTGTGTATCATTATATTTATGGTGAAAATTTATAAAAACATTTCTTTGATTAGGTAAGTTTTTTTATAAGTTTAGAAAGTTATCGCAAAGATTTGCTAATAAAATGCATTCAGTAATAAATCCATTCAACTCTATTTTCAGAGGAAACCACGCAATAACGTCAAATAATTCATCAGTAAAACGACGGCTACATTATCAGAATTTTAAAGGCTAGCGAAAAAACATGTTTACGCGCACATTTCAGAACACTCGAGCACTGTTATTAACTTACATATATCGGACAAAATGACATTAAACTTCCATACAAGATTATATGACGAAGAATTTAACCCCAGCTCGAGAAAAAGAGCGTGATGTGCGTGTAATAATCGAACAATACAATTGAAATTCCCAGTAGCTGGAAACTGAGACCGAAAAAAATGCGTCATAGTCGGAAGACGAGAATTTATAAACTGGCAGTGACTACTGATTTTGATCACACCAGCGAGGCATCTGGGTATCTTTATGATAAGAACATAGAAAACCCTGAACCGTCAGATAAAATGAGTCTTCGCTATCACTATTTTTTGTTAAATGGAGTAGCAGACGAGCATGCAGGCCACGTGGTGTTAAGTGGTCGCTGCAGCCCAAGGACATCTATCTACATTCAACCTCAAGCAAGCATAGGTAAGTCTTGTCTGAGGTCGTATGCAGTTGCGCTGCTACTCCGGAGGCTGGTGGTCGCCTCATGGAAATGTGGCCGGCAACTGCATCTTGCCACCGAAACACAATAGAATTGGTTCACGGCAGATGTGAGTGCAGCGGTGGTACTTCCCCGAGCGAACGATTATAGTTCTACCAATTTTTATATTATTGGTTTTAGTCTAAACTAAACGTTTTAGTAAAATAAACGTCTCATGTTATTTTACTTTTTAAGGAACATTCTTGAATTTTAGAGGTACTTCTTAGTTTCGAGATTTTTTTTCATGCTTAATGTTTAATTTTATATAATATTGATTGAGTTTTATCTATTACTTTAATAAGTTATTGAGCCAAAAACACTATCTTAGCCATAATATTTAAATAATACCCTTAATCTGTATATATAAAAATGAATCCCATTTTCCCTTGGTCACGACATCACGCGTGAACGGCTGGACCGATTTCGCTAATTCTTCTTTTGTTGTGTTTGTTACTGGCAGAAGAAGGTACATATGTAAGAAAACATTAAGGAAATATCACGAAAAATTAGAAAATTTAAAAATACTTAACCATTTTCCAATTAGAATGCAATATTCACATTTAAAACGTCCTTCAAAAATGTCACACCCATGAAATATTCAGAGAGGTAAGCAATGAAAACTTGCAACCATTTTCTAATATTTTGTTTTAATTACGTCACATCAGCAAAATTTCTTAGTGTTTGAAATGCATGATGAACTGTTGCACGGTATTAAAAAATTAAGCGTTTATCATCAGTTATGGAAAATATTTTGATTTTTTATATGAAAACTCTTGAACTTGCAAAATGTTAGTTACTATTTTTATCGACTTTCATACGTGATACACCGAGTTACAAGTATTGCATGACTGAATACTGTGAAACATATCATTAATTGACTGCTTGCTTCTTCTTATCTTTTATGGTTTTAAAAAAGTTTCTGAAGTGAATATTTCTTTTTAAATTGAGGTAAGTACCTTCTACGCCAAACGTTAAGAAATCCTGCTGACTGAAATAAAATATTTCTAAACTCCACCAATTTGACGGAATATAAAAAAATGCTTTTTGAAAATGTTTGTTCTTTTTCGTCGCTTACCTCTCGAAATAGCTCTCGGAATCAAACGTTCAAACGAGACCTGTCATTATTTTATTTTATTCCATGACAGTTTATTGGACAGTAACCTAAAAACTTCATAGATAAAATACTTAAAAATACTCTTCATACATTTGTTGTAGGTTTCTGTACAATGTAGGTAGTTTCTCCAAGAAACTAAGCTGGCTAGCTCGGGATTGCTCTCCGTAGGTGGAAGTTTTCAATATGAGCTACAATAACACTAGAAGCAGTAAGAACAGATCAGCTACTACCTAATCGTAAGAGGCGAATAAATGTGAACTTCTGGAGTTGTGGGCGGCGATTTGGAGCACCGCGCATGGAGGGCATCAGTATGTTCTACTGGAGATATCGAAGTCCTCTGAACACTCAGGCAGGCCACTGAGGAGGTTTTAGTGCGGTATAAATCCCACATAACCACCTCTCAATCTGACACGTACCTTGCGAAGATTCCGTCCCGAAAACATAAAAGTTACCTCGGCATTAATAATATGAAATATCCTCCACGTAATCATAAAAGGCGACTAAGTAGAGGCTTTCGAGGGTGTACACGGCTATAGTAGAGCTCGGACCAACAGCCACGGGTTAAACGACGGCGTGTTCGGCCGCACGACTCCTGGCAGAACTACCTACATTGCTCACCCAAGAGCCCATTTGTAACGCCGCGCCACAGAGTACATCGCCGCGCATGGAAGACATTGGCAGATTTCGCTGAAAATCCTATTCAGTGGGTTTTAGTGTGGTTGAAATGTTAAATAATTAACTCGCTGTGTCTCTCGGGCGTAGCCTCAGATACCAAAAGAAGGTAGATTTAAGTGAAAATAATTAATTGTTGAATAAAGTTATTAGGTAAATCAGGAGATGGCTCTTCAACACGATACTAGAGATACTCAAAATATTTTTGAGCCTTTAAAAAGTAAACTAACTCCTACGAGAGTGAAATAGGAGGCTGAAATTTACATGGAATTTTCTCATTTTTGGACCTACTATATATATATACACCTACTCTACTTATACTTCTAATAAGTAGAGTAGGTATATATATACGAGTATGTGATTGATTACAATTTAAAATGATTTGTGCAGGTGAAGTGGATAAACTTCCGCATAAAAGGGTAAAAAGGTGGGGGAAGGGTTAAGTAAAATGTATAGAAATTTATCATCTCATTTCTGAACTTCGCAGTATAAACGTTGGTACATAGGGCCTGACCTTCTTATTTCTTAAAAATATTATTGTGACAACCTATATATTTCGTCGGACTAATTTAAAAAGGGGGCTGTTTTTCTCACGGTCAGGTTTATGTGACTTGCTAGCGGGTTAGTGCACCAAATAACTTAGCACCAGCTCCAAAACGAAGTGTAGGTTACTGTAGTAACCTATTACCTATCTTTTATAGCAGTACTTGCAGACGCAGAACAGATACGTATGTCACAATTATAACGGGGTTAATTAAAACTGAGTCCTGATAACTAAAGTACACGCGGAAGAAGTCGCGGGCAAAACTCTATAATATCTCTAACTCTATAATGTATAAAACTGAATTCCTATTTCCCTTGGTCTCGGCCTCACGCGTGAATGGTTAGACCGATTTCGATAATTCTTTTTTGTTGTGTTTGTTATTATCAGGAGAAGGTTCTTATCAATGAAAAAAAAATAAGAAAATTGCGCGGAAAACTAGAAAATTAAAGAATACTTAACCACTTAATTTTTTTTACAAATTCGATTTCAATATCCATAGTTAAGACAGGAAAACGTCTGTCGGGTCAGCTAGTGGTAGATACTTATTATTATTATTTGAGTTGGTGGGGAAGGGTAGAACCCTAAGGCCACTGCGACCAGTAAATGATCTATTGTAGCCTGGCCCCGCGTTTATATCAGATTCCCAATTCCGACGGTTGTTAGGAACCGTATGATGCGCTTGAGATCTAGAAATTTGACATCTTCCGATGTGACTAGGCTGCCGCCCAGTATCCGACTTCTGCTATTTGTGAGTGCTACACAGTCGCAGAAGATGTGTAAATGTGTGAACATGGGCCTGTTTAGTTTGCAGTGACCAGTAAGAGTTCTTACAAGTAGACGTATTTCATTGCGTTCTAGATTGGTCACTTGCTTTGAGGATTTGCTTGAGTAGCCTGCCACTAGCGCCCTTGCATGCGTCATCACCAGGCATGACGCATGCACCCTTAGGCCCTTGCCCTGGTTCGTGAACCAGATTTGAAGCATGGTTTGGGAAGTGGTTTTTGCGATGACCAGCGTTGGCGCAGGACCAATGGTGGATATTTACTATGGGGGTTATTTTAACCCCAACTTGTACGGGTGAGGATTTTTTTTTACCTTGTATGCCGAAGGTTAACTTTATCCGATATAGTAGGTAACTCAAAATTACACCGCGAGAACATAAAATAAAATAAGAGTACGATATGTCCTTTTCAACTTCCCACCAAAAAATAAATCCCATCTTACTTATCTATTAAAAATGTCTTATGCAATAAAACATACATTTAGCATTTTACGCCAAGTTTGGCAATAATGCCTTTAGCAATTGAATATTTAATCCAATCGTCATACGACATACAGAACGTTTCTCATTTATTATACGTATCAGCCTTGCGCCAGCGCTTTTGCCAGTTTGCCCGCGAGGATCCGTTTTATGGGTCCCCGTAGGATAAACAATTAATTACCTATGTGTTATGGCTATATCGCTTACTTTCTTCCATCCATTTAAAATAAAACGTAAGAACGATATTGATATATTCAAATCACAGGCGTTTTCGACTGCGTGGACTAATTTTTTTTTTTTTTTTTTATTTATTTTATGTGAAAAACCTTAAACTAAGTTTCACAAAGGGTTAAACCTAATGCCTCTTGGCATTGTCTACCGGTCGACCCTGGGTGATGTTGAGAATGCGAGGTAGGCTTCTAAAAATAAACAAGCTAAAAGAACAAAGAAATAGGTAAAATGACAATATGTACCTATAGTGACAATGTACATAATGAAATATGTACTCTACACTAATAAATATAAATACTTACATACAAACATACATACATACATGAATACATACATACATGCATACATACATACATACATACATTCATACATACATACATACATTCATACATACATACATACATACATACATATATTGGAAGGATATAATGACTACATATTTAATATTAATAGGACTCTTGGTAGTAAAAAATACTAGACTGAGGTAGGGATGCTCAAAAAATGCTCTCGGACCAATTTCTTGAATGCCAGTTTGCTGGGTGCCTTTCTTATATTTTCGGTTTTATAGGTTCCTGTAGGATAAATACTATCCTATGTGTTTTCACAAGGTCCAAACTATCTGTGCTCCAAATTTCATTTAAATTAGTTCAGTAGTTAAAACGGGAAAGCGTAACAGACAGACCGGCAGACAAGAGTTACTTTTGAATTTATAATATTAAAAAGTATGTATTCCAACCCGCATTGAAGCAGCGTGGTAGAGTAAGCTCTAGGCCTCCCCAATAAGAGGGAGAGACCCGTGCCCAGCAGTGGGACGCAAAAAAAGGGTCGCAGCCTAATAATATCGTAAAAAGTATAATAAGCAGCGTTGCCCTGCACTAATATGTCGTTTTAAACAAATCCCAATGCGGATAACACTTTCGTGGCACCTATTCCCAAATACGCTGCATCATACATAGTCTAACTCTCCATAAGCCAAGTTTTGCAATATTGCAGCAAATTAATATTCAAGTCGATCATCAAACGGGAAACTACGCAACTCCTAACCGACCATGCGTCATCTATTACACATGTCGTTTGTAATAAATACATATTATTATGTAGTATTTAGCGACGTTGCCATGAACTACGATGTCATTTCCACTTAAAAAACTTCGACTTCTACTTGTATAGCCCTGAATGCGGTTGGCAAACAGTTTCGAAGTGGCTACATAACTTGTACGAGGTACGTGCATGATATTAGTTACTGAATTACGTAACTATGCGATACAATATACAATGTCGACTCACGTATGCCGGTTATGGGTATAGGTCAACGCTATATTTTTTTTATTTTTATAAATAAACCTAACAATAAGGCAGACGGGCCGCGTGATGTTAAGCGATCACCGTCGCCTATGGACACGGGCAACCCTAGGGGAGCCGCCCGAGCATTGAACGGTAAAAACGGTCGAACTGCCATAGTTACGGTTATTATTAAGTATCTTTTGATATCGTGTTGATTTATCCTTCATTTATTATTTTCACTTTCTTTTCTTTATTGCTTTTCGCTTTCCAAATCGAAATAAGTTCTATCCCACCAAAAACATAAGTTTAAAAAAGGAGAGCCAAGTTCAATACAATAATTATGCTTGACTGGGCTTCGCCGCAAAAATCCAAATATGTATTTATAGGAACCAAATAACATTATGAACAAGTATTAAACACTATTTCTTTGCTTTACTGGATACCTTTAACAATTGCTGTTAGGGTAAAAGCGGGATAGATGTCCCACTTTTTGAAATTGCCCCATAATAGAAAAAATATTAATTTCTCATTAATATTTTCTATTAGCCTTGATAGTTTGGTCTTTAATGATTCATTTTTACTTGTTTTCTTTCACCTAATAATGACAGATTTTGCAATATTGTACTTTTTGCTGAACCTTTTTTTTGGGATAGATGCCTACCTATATGGATAGATGCCTCACCTCGAAAAACCCAAGGAGGATAGACGCCCTATACACCGTATAGCCAAGAAAGCTAACTAAATTTTATGAGATCGTTCTACTCATGAAACTGAGCATTTTCCTCCGCTAATAGTATAATACCTCAAAAAATCGAGGCAACTATCCTTTTTGATATAGATAGACGCCCTTTTATTTTTCAAATAAAATAAAAACAAAAAAGTTACTATGACATCTAGATGGGTACTTAGAGGACTGAAGGCATCAAGATATTTAAAAATATGTCAGAATTTATGTCTATTTACAAAGTTATGCACCGAAAAATACTAACTGTTAAAACTTTGACGCATTTCTCGCGTTGGCTGCGAAAATGATCGTACGTAGAAGCAACAGACGTCATCTATATAGGTCAGTATGTGGAGAAATAAGGTGTGGGGTGCCTTCGGCTTCGATTTAAAATAATAATTCGTAATCACGAGTTATGGAAGTCCGATATATTGGAAATGAGGCATCTATCCCACTGCGGCATCTATCCCAGTTTTACCCTATTTAAAAAACTTAAAGTAGGTTAGATTTGACTTGCCCAGTTTTCAATACATCAGTCATTTTATAAAGTTATTCAACATAATATACATATATATATAAATATTGATAAAAACTGGCCAAGTCAAATCTACCTACTTTAAGGTCTCACATTTTTAAGTACAAGTAACAGCAATTGTTATAGGTATCCATTAAAGCAAAGAAATATGCTGGATTCCAAATTTCAACCTTCTAGGTCATCTGGAAGTAGGTAAGGTTTAGGCACTATATGTCAGACAGTCAGTGCTAAAATTTATGACTTTTTGACCTTCCTATCTTTATAACCGTTTGAGTTGGCTTCATGGGCTTCTAGATGTCCTTATGGACATAATTAAATACACGTAGTTTTATGTGTTTACGTTAAATAGTATTTGAGTAATGGAAGGGTCAAAAGTGGCACCAAGTGGTTCGTGTAATATTACGCTCAGCGCTGGCTAGCCAGTTCCTTTGCTTGGACTTGGGTTGACACGCTGCCGCGTGTCTACATTAGCTTTATAAGTCGTACGGTTACTAAATAACTGAAATTCTATTGTTATTTTAATTTCTGTTACCCGATCTCATTTTGATTATGAACCAGTACAGAACGTCACAACGTGCCTATTTTATATGAATTATGTCTACAAATAAATCCTACTTAATTCACCTAATTGAATTAGAACAGGCGATATACTGTGCCATTAAATTGTGTGATTTTTTTTTTGTTAATTTAACTACTTTATATGTTAAGTGATAACGATAACAGTACTGAGAAAGAAAATAAATAATTCTAAAAGATTTAAACAAGCTAGTAATAAAGTTGAACTGAATACCTATTATAATACCAACAGAACAGGAAACCGTAGTAGTGTTGGGTAATAAAATAATAGTAATAATCGTAAGAGTGTGTAGCGTTATTTCTTATATTTATTTTTAGGTATAACGTATTATTCAAGTTTGTTTCTATTAATAGGACACTTTTTATTGTTCAATCATATTTTCTATACGGTAGGTAAGTAGGAATCGAAACAAGAATCAATGACACAATCTGTGGGTAGATCCGTAAATTGTAAATATGTCATGTACTTTACTTTTGAATTTTAGTTAGAATTAAATCCATACAAATAGTATCTCAGCAGGCGATACGGACTCGCACCTGTCAGTCTTTATAATCATGACATGTGTCCACTGAGCGTGCAGGTGTTTTACGTACAATTGGCCTACAATCAGCTAATTACCACACCGGTCGTTGACCTTGAACTACGACTACTTTTCACATCTGACGTAATTAGCCTTCGAACACAACGTGTACAATGCAACTATTTATTACGTAAAAACTCATTTTTTGCAAGCGATTTAATATTAACACTCGACAAACTTTTGGAATGTGTACGAAACGAATACTAATAAAAATTTACGCTCAATTGAACCTTTGACTTATTCGATTTATCTTTGTTATTTTTATCCTGACATGATAATGTATAATAAAGATAAGATAGTGTTTTATCGCATAATATTATAATCCCCTTTCCTTTATAGACGCATATCTGATAAGATATTTTTTTGTACCTACATAAAACTAACCGGAAACGGAATTGACGACGTGCGTGGCGCAAGAAATTTGAATGAGCAGTTTAAATTTCTGTTCTCGGTCAGGGTGTTAGTGTTTCTGTCTATGTCTGTGTCCATGGTACCCACGACACAGGGTATATCTAGGGTAGATAGATGACATAGAGTACATAGGGTAGATATACTGTAGATATATGACAGTAGTAGATATATGACATAGGGTAGATAGACTGTAGATGGGGCTATGCGTGTGAATCGTTATTTATTTAATTTGTACTTTGTACTTTTCATACCGAGTTTCTACACCAGCTTATTCTTCTTTCGCAGTCACAACAAAAATCGAGTACAAATAACTTACCTAATAAGTCTTTCATGTCTCTCTCTATCGTAGGTCGCCGCGGCGAGGTAGTCATCGGCGATGGCATGGTGCAGCGGCGGGTGGATGGGGGGCTGATAGCGCTGCTTCCACAGCAGTTCGCTGCTGGCGTACAGCGAGGGCGGGGGCGGCAGGTGCAGCATAGGCGGAGGCGGGCCGCCACCGTAGCCGTGCGCCATTCCTCGCCAATCCTCCACCGAGCTCGCGGACCCGCCGGAGCGCACTCCGCTCACGCCCGAGTCGGACCTTTCGTCCGCATCGCGCGCGCACACTATCACACAGTCGTCCTCCTCGGAGGCCACGGCGCTGGCAACACCATCCGCGACAGCACTCACTTCACTCTTCACTTCACCACCACTTTTTGAGCACACCTCCACTTCCGGCTTCACTTCCTCCTCTTTCACACACTTGTCGTTTTCGTCACTGACCTCGACCACATCACCACTCGCACTCACACTCTCCGAAGCACCTGCAACAATAAGAGAGGACACGTTAGATCGATGTTTAAGAATATTTCTTCCATGAAATACTATAAAAGAAATACTTTATTTTCGTGAGAGTTGCAACAACAACTGCAAACAACCTCAGGCAAAATAATGTATATGCACATGAGGTTATATCCATGAAATGAAATAAAATAGTTTATTAACTTTTATTTTCGTGAGAGTTGCAACAACTGCAAACAACCTCAGGCAAAATAATGTATATGCACATGAGGTTATATCCATGAAATGAAATGAAATAGTTTATTAACATCCTGGGTAATAATATACACTTGATGTTTGTCATGTTGTTGTACGGCCATCGGCTGCCCGTCATCCGCTTTGGGTGCGCCAAGGCTCATATGGGCTAAGTGAAAAAAGCGGGTGGAAAAAACACCAGCCCTGTTTTAAATAAATTTTCAGGTACAATGGGTATTTATTATGCAGCATGACTGTGGGGCGATGGATTGCAGTAAACGCTTAATTAACACACTGAGATGAAGCTCTTTTATTTCTCTTTTTATAAAAAAAAGTGTCGCAGATTCAAAGCATTAAGATAATGAACACACACTTTAAAAATTCAGCAATAGACGTATCGGTTAACATCCCGGTTGTACGCTTTCAAATGAATGACGTCAACCCGCCCGTCTGTAGACACGTTTGGATTATGGCCAACATTAGCTCATTCACACTACGCCCACTTGGATGCAAAAATATGTATTCAGTAGGTATGCGGACAAAGTGCCCGGTACAATTAAACAAAGTAGGTAAAGAATTTATACGTTTATTTATTTACATTCAGACATTAATTCGACAAGGTTGGCAGAATCGGAGCAAATGTAAACCCGCTATTAGCAATCCAATTTTTAAGGAAGACCTTGAGGCGGCTAATAGTTAATAATAATTACAATTGCGTCAGACACTTTCACAGTCGCGCGAGTAGCCGCACCGACTAATAAATCATGCCCCGGCTCGGCAGCGTGACTAGAATAAGCAATCGGAGTCACGTTTCGTTGCGCCAAGTTTATTACAAGTGTCGCGGACCGGAACAGGAAGATGGCAGCAGGTAGATAAGTGTAGGTGGGCCATGCTGGCTGCTGGCCGCTGGCAGGCCGCACGTGAATGACGCCTGGGCCTGCGCCAAACGCCTGGCCAGCTCTTGGCGGCGCCCCAGAACGGGGACATTGTGACAAAAGTGCAAACACTAACACGCCACGCATTTCATCTTAATTCATTTCTATTAATAGGTATACCTTTTACTGTTTTGAACATTTGTTTGTAAAGGTCAGTAATGTCGACATTAACGACACTTATGGATTGATAAGCATAAAAATACATACCACAAAAACGTTCTAACACCAATTTAAAAATAAATCATTAAAGGAAAACGTTGTGAGTGGATTACTGCATAATTGAATAAACTATAAAAGAAGGTAGACAATACAAATTCGACACGAAACCTACACAAAAGAGCAAGCCTGTCGGGCGAATAACAATGGAATTTTAATGAGAGACTGTTAGCGCTAGCAACGATACCCATTTACATAATCGTATAAACAAAATTTATTCATAACTAAACACAAGATAGCGGTGATTGTATGCTTACAGTACAGCTGGATATTATGTATTATTTAAATACGTTATAAGAGATGAGATACTTGTAAAGATGTTGTAAAGGAGCAAAGAAAAAATAGATTTACGTAAACCAAGCAATCAGTAACATGTGTTTGTTATGAGTGTATATATTCCACTTATCACTGGTTTTGAAACAGTTGCGGTTTATTCGTCACTATAGAATAGCGTTTTTCTTGAAACTTGACCAAACGTTTTTCTTTGCACATGAATCATCCTTTTAAGCTCGTTAACAGTAATTTCGCATATTTAACGTGGTCTTATTTAAAACAATACCTAATTTAAGTAAGTAGTTACTTGCTGGTTACATAGTAATGTATTTTACGGAATATGAATAGATATTATTATCTATAACAAGAATTTTACAATGTTAAATTTAATTTTCTACAAAGGCAACAAAATAAAGGACTGGTTACATTATTTACAAGAAAATAAACGACTATTGAACGGATGTAAACAAAAGCTGTGAGACAATAGGACAACGCAAACGTTTACAATGGGCCAACAAATTGTAGAGGAAGCAAGGCGACGTATGGCGGTTGACAGCATCTGATTGACAAGACAAACGGCGGGGCGGGCCCGAGGAGAGCTTTCATTAGATGGAGGAAAGGCAAAAAGTTGACTGCTCGACGGGTTCCGACTACCCGAGAATCTGCGCCATTGAATTATGCATGAAGCGCGTAGGCGCAACTATTGCACTGCGTGTAACACTCGCTAAAACGACTATGTTAATTCCACGTCAGAACACGATACAGGCTTTAATTATAATAAATTCTCTAGTTCTTTATCAGAAATACCGCTCCAACGTGCAGTTAGTAATAACCGCAAATAAATGAATAAAGTGATCTGTTTTGAATTCTTTCGAATGCGTAAAACCGTTTTCCGTACCAATAATAAAGTGCAATTTAAAAGGATGTAGGTTTTCTCGGAATAGTGCCACCACAAATATGTAACGCAATGTAATGCGTCAAACATTAACTGCCTAGTAATTTTACGAGAAGACATCCGTTTGAACAAAGGCTCTGGCAATCAAGCATGATTGAATTACAAGCTTCATACCTACTTGATAAAAGCTCGTCAACAAAGCCGTTCCAATAGACTGTAACTAGTCTTTAAGTAAAATCATTTACTTCTATGAGTAATACGGTAAAGTGAAACCCATGCGATGCATGACTTCAACAATCAGACACAGAAAATTACGAGTTACTAGCTAATATAGGTATATATATAGGATGAATGGAAACCAAAGTACATAGTTAATATCGACGATACAAAAAAATTTGATGTCTCAAACCGTTGTCGTGATGAGGAAAATGTAAACGGAGCTTATCACAAACTCGAGTTGTCTTTAAAAAAGCAAATAAAGCCATGAAATCAGAGGGTCATTTCTTATTTTTGTGCCAAGAAATTTTAGTATGATGTTTGTTGATCTACCTACTTGTCGTGATGAGGAAAATGTAAACGGAGCTTATCACAAACTCGAGTTGTCTTTAGCAAAACAAATAAAGCCATGAAATGAGAGGGTCATTTCTTATTTTTGTGCCAAGAAATTTTAGTATGATGTTTGTTGATCTACCTACATAATCTAAGGCCGCACATAAGCGTGCCTACAAGATAGAAAGCTTAACTTAGTTCTAGTACCTTCATTTACAAAAGACTTCCAACAAGTCATTTCAGATAAAGTTCTCTATAATAATCAGGGTAATCAGTACTAAATAGCATAATGAGTTATTTGCTTTGAATAAGCAGTCAGTGATAAAGATTTTTTAAAGGTTCACTTATTCAGCCTGTATCGAGAATCGAGCTAAGCATTTAAAAATATAAAGTGTATTTTTGTGCAGTATACTTTTTTGCCATATAAGACAATTACCACAATATTGGTCCAGCGAATACATTACAAATACAATGTAAACAAGTTAATTATGGATAAATATGTAATAATTAAAAGCCATTAAGCCCCGGCTCACTAACTGGTGCATGTTGAGTGGCGACCATCTCGACAGTCGACACACCCAGTAGAGCGTGTCAGCTCGCCGAGCGTGTAATGAAACACTTCCATCGGACAATAACCGTTAGCGTTAGTTAATACGACATTTAGCACTGACAAAGCTTTCTCTGTACACCCGTAAAGCAATTATCTCTACATTACGTTACGTAACATTGCGGTTTTAGTTGTGTGGTAGCCATAATTGAATAAACTGGGTAAATGTCTTCTGCGAAACGCCGTAATGCGCTACTTTCTAAAGGGCTTACACTCTGCGGTGGTATTTATTTAGTGTTGATAGCTTTATGACTAGCCATTCACGAAGTTTTAAGAGAGTTATTAATTTTAGTAGGCACCTAATTTATAAACAAAATAAACATCAAACTTGATTACCCTCACTTCGGTTAGGCAAGTGTTTTCGGGAATGACACATTTTCATACAGCATAGAAATAGCATACAGCATAGAAAGAGAAGATAAAAGTCTTAACTGGCGCAAATATGTAAGTTTATTGGTAGTCAAAACGATCAAAATGTTCACGAGTCTAAAATTAAAACAGCATCTCGATGATCTCGATGCATCGAATGTCGTGACTGGTTGTAAATGCACTAACTTAAGGAACCTACCTATTTATTTTGTGCTTACAGGGAGCTTACAGGCATGACGAGTTCGGTTCAGTGTTTAGCTATCACGAATGCATGCAGCAAGTAGCGCAATGTAGGTGGTATCTACCTAGTCTACCTACCTACCTAGGAGTACGAGTATTAGTTGAAAGCAATCGCCCGTAATCTTCTCGCATCTCAAACCTCTCGCATTGCCAGATCCCACATGACAACATCGCTAAGATTTATCTTCATCAACCTTCTGGGTCGCTTTTAAAGATAGAGCATATTTAACCGAATTGTGTGAATGCCAAAGAGATGGACAAAGCCTTCCTTTGTGGTTTCTTTAACGCAATCTAGAATGTTGAAGTATTCAAAAGAATTAAAAAATGTTTTCCTTTTATAACATCAATTGGAATGTATTTACCTAGATGACAAACGACGGTAGATACATAGTATATAGACGAGCAACGAAACGTGTAATTTAATATTCTCAGCGTGAGACATTCCGAACATGATCACCATTTTCGAATGTAGGTAGGTAGGTAGGTACCTACTACACAAAATGGCGGCCAACGATTATGACGTGTAACGTGAACTGAATCCGGCAGTGCCTACATAAGCAGAACACAATGAAAGGTCAACCAGACATAAATTATTAGTATTGGAAGGTAATTAACCCTTTTATCAGTTAACCATCGCTATTTACTACTGTACGTACCGGACGTGGGCATATTGGGTTATGTCCTCTTTGGGTACCCTAAACTATGATTAGCTATACCTAATAGTTTTATTACTATCAAAGCCACGATGGTACCATGATGTAGGTATAATCGTAGTGTTTAATTTCTCTATGCCATGATGTTATGGTAAAGAGTGAAGTCATAGGACCACTGAAGAGATAGACCTACGAGAAGACTTAATAAGTTGTACATACCTACCTATAATCGTAAACTCGACAAGTGAATAGAAATCTAGCTATCGCCTCGTGGCCTTAATTTGCGTCAATGTAAGTTTATAATAACAACGTTATCTTTGAGAACAATATTGTATTTCACCCTATTATATTGATGATTTCAAGAGAGTTAATGATGGATAGGATACAAAATGCGACCACTTGAGACTCAATTATGTACCTATTTAGCGTGTAATCGTTACCAATAATGACTAATCACTTCAAATAATTGCAACAAACGACGATTCAATAGAGAAAACAATACCTAATAAACCATAAAGGAGTCGATAAGCGGCTTACGATAACGGTCGAATTTTTACTAAAAAAAATCCTCAATAAAGATAACACTTCGTAAAGGTTAGTCTCAGTGTATATCCAAGTACGTACCTACTTCTAAAGCAAGCAATCAAACTCTTGCGATCATGCATGCAACGTGGCAGACGCATTTTTTTAAAATGAGATTACGGACAAAAGTGACAAGACAGACGACGCGAATAAAATTGCCACGTAGGTATTTTCGAGGTGACTACGGGCTCTGACTTCGCTTCGTTCGTAGTCCATTGTCAATTTGCTCGATTACGAGCGCATAGTACAATTTGTAGACTTCGAATTTGTAGTATCATCTCATCACATAACACGTTTGATGAAGTTGAAAAGCAAAGTATTGATTAAAAAAGTATAAAAGGAAACTTTCATAATAAATGTCAACTAACTGATTCTAGATACCAATTACCTAGTATTCCAACTAAAGCCTAGGTGTTCTAAATACCAAGTAGATGTGCTACTTGAATTCCCCGATTACGATGATAAAACCATTCTATGTTTCCTGATAAAAGAGGCGCTATAAAATATTGTATCAGTAGTAGGTACTTACGGTGCAATGAATTTGTGGTAAATCTGTCCGTTGATTTCAAGAAATAAAATTTTCTTCGTCACTGAGTGCACTATATTTACACAACTGCTCGCTGTATCACCCAAAAGTACAAGTCACTATCACAATTTCCAAATTGCGGATGCTCGACGACCGTTAAAGATTCAAAAGTAATCCAGTTGCGCCCTTGAAAACGGTCAGGAAGTCGATCCGAAAAGGCCAGGCGTTCACCTGCACACACTCACACCACACCAGTCGGCTATGTTATCGTGTATAATTTTGTAAGATCCACGAGTATGTCAAGTGATTTGTTGCGATCGTGGTACAGTAGCAAAGACGTGTAACAACCACGATGGCGCACAAAGAACTGAAACGCGGGGAAGTGGCGGCCGGCGAGGGGGGCAGGGGGGACCTAGCCGCGCCAGTCTCGCGGCAGCGATGTTAGCAGGCAACGTAGCAACAAGTGAACGGCAGTGCGGGTGTGAGGAGAGCAGGAGACGAGGGATGGAAATGGGGTGGCTCCCCGCGCGCATACAATGTGCGCACCTGACGACGATGCATGAGGCACCCGTCCACCTATCCATCCTCTATCTAACCACTACTCCACTCACTACATGCATAACCGGACAGGAAGGGCAGATGTTGATAATCACGATGCACTCGACGCACTGGCACCACTGCATTCTACTGACATTCTATTGCCAAGTGCAAATTACATCAAAACGAAGAAGAAAAAACGAACGTGGTTGTAAATAAAGCTTTCTACAATTAATTGAATACCTACCTTTAAATCCTGTGCTACTGCGTGTAGCGTAGATATTTATTATTATAACAGTAGGTATCCTTGATGTGTATTAAGAATGAATCAACGCAAATACATACATATTGCTGCTAACGTGATTACAATTTGTGTGAAGGTTGCGCAATTATTGTAAATAAAACATGTGATATGCGCAATGTGTTAAAACCTGCGTACCTATCTAGGCATGTTTCGTTAAATCGCATTAAAAACTAAGTTATAGCAGATTAGAAGGTATTGGCGCGTTCGTGCCTTACATATTATGCATTATGCCGCAAATGCGAACTATTTATAGACTGTGTAATTTAGTAGAACATTAAACAAATATCGATCGTTGACCAACATACCGGAGCGTTTAACGACACGCCTACAATTTGGCAGCTCGCCAACTATTCCGCGACAATCCATTCGATCTCTGTACTTATGCTCTTATTTTTTAAATAGTTACCTAAACACTATTAAGGACTTTTACGTACCGACTAACAACAAATGTTCGATAAAAAGTAAATGACAATAAATAATATTATTGAATCACTGCATTACATTGTAAACGAATTAACTGTGTATTTAAAATATGTATATATATGTATATAATGTACATAGTAACATGAAATCATTTTGCCGTAGAGTGTGTTTACGTAATGGCTCTACCATTACAAATAGTACAGAGAAATAAATAATTAGTTATAAACAATGTATGTATTTTAACTCTGACACTAAAGCGACATCATAAGCTATTTTATAAAAAATAATATGTATGATAAATATGATAATCAAACAAAACGATTCAGCCTGTACATATTTAAACATTGTATCATGTATCCTTGAACACGCGAAACGAGTTCAGTACTCGTGATAATACGTAGGATAGACTATTATTGTATTATTTATATCGGTAATTTAGGAGTTCTTGGTAAAAGTGAAGAATAAGCTCGATCATCGTAACAGGTACTCGTCCAGGCTCGTGACGTGGGTGAAACAAGTAAAAACTAATTATTTTTTAACGAGGCGATCTTGTGCGAACGTGTTGTATCTATAATAGTAGGTAGTAGGTACCTACATTTTTATCGCATGCGGGTAAATGAATGTAGTACGTGGGCCAACTGACAGGTAAACTTGTTGTTCACTTTGCAAAAACAATCAAAGAGGTCGCGAATCTGTTTTGGCCTTGCGCTAATCGTGTTAGCGGTAACACTCGAATACTTAATGTTTAGTAGTTTACACATACAAAAGTAGTAAAAAAACCCGTTTAACTATATCGCCTCTGCCACCTCTTCCACTTTAATTAATAGGCACGCATGTGACTCATGGCTACTTAATGACTATTTAATGTGTTTTGTTCCAAATACATAGCAATAAATATACTCCTCGATCGAACGAACGATAAGCGAGCGCGATAAAATATAGACTAACACATTTTAATCATACTTTAAAAGAACTCATGTGACTTAAGCCGCAAAAAAAGATAACCGTAAATACCAGCCATAATCATACTGTACTAAAAATAGGAGTTATATTATCAAGCAATGTGTTTTGTACCCAGATACGTGAGATTACTCACACAACGCCACGTTAATTCGTAGATAGGGAAACGCAAACACGGCAGTCGATAACCTGGTTGCAGTAACTGATATGATAATACATCCGTTACCGCTTATCGCGTTCATACAAGTATTATCAGAACGATTCTAATAATTTCAGTTATTTTGCAACTCGATGGCCGAGTTACCACGAAAATTAATGTTTACTTTTACCGTTCTGTTTCGCATCGAGGACGGAATCGACCCAATCGTTATTTGCAAATAAACAAGTCAAACCTGAAGTTGAAAGCCTTATTTAAATCCAATTACGCAAATAAATTACCGATCAAAACTCTTCGACATTTAACCGACAGATTTAGATTACAAGAAATACCAGTTGTGTATTGGACGGCAAATAATGATTCAATTTACTGAAAAGTAGGTACCTTAAAATTCAATGTCATGTACGGTACTACTATTACGTTTTTTTCTCTCAAAATTAACGTGGTTTTACAGTCATCTGCAAAAGCAAGATAAAACTGTTAGCAGGAGTTACTAAATAATTCAATGGAAGTACCTAGTTTTTAAAAGACTTCCGGAATATAGGTACAAGGTGTGTGGGAGTTCTTACGAGGATAACAATGAAATTCTTTGTTCCACCAAAACATTAAAGCGCAGTAAAGATCAAGCTAAGAGTAAATTCATAATTCTATAAACAAATTTTATTTAACTTTATTCAAAGCTTGGGTGAAAAGGTAACAAAATATTTACTCATTGCGTGTAGTATTTCGTATTTACTCATTCTGTATTCGTAGTCGGAATTGTACCTTATTGATCTTTTCTTGGGAGTCGTATTTGTTGCGAAACAAAACCTGATTTACGAACATCTACTAGTATTTTGGTCGTTGGTTAAGCAGTTCTTATTTGTACCTATATCACTAAAACACACGTGTTGCAGCTGGCAAAAATGAACACTAAAACGAAATTTACAGATTATTAAAATTAAAATTAATTTCACAATTGTATCTATGTATCTACTTTATATCAGCTTTTCACAAACGCCTTCATGTTCGCGTAAGTACCTTTAAAAATATAATTTTACTTCATCATCGCTAATATCCACACATTACTAACTTAATCGCCTAACGGTCGCAACTTCATATCGAACTTTTGCCGAGAACAATGGGTTATTTAACGTTATCGATAGCTTACACAGCTGGTTAACACGACGCATGTACATGCGTAGATAACATAATAAATTCGAATAGTTACCTACACATCAATTTGTATGATGTAATATCAATCATGCCGTTATATTGCTAGTTTTATTAGTTTTCCTAGTAAGACCTGTGGTAAGACATAACTCATTAGGAACATGCATTTTGTTAAATTAACGCTTTTTGATAAAATGAAGTAGGTACATAGTAAGCGAAGATACGTGAAATGGTGGTATACTCAGTTACTGGCAGCCCACCTTCAGCTACATTAAACATAAAGTCTCAGGTTGCATTTATTCCTTAGCTTAAATTAACTCTATAAAAATGTAGTCTGATTAGTAGATTAGTTAGGCAAGATTAATTATTCTCAAGCCTTTTAGTACAAATGCGAAGAGGTGCTCTAGCCTTCAGAGTTTTCACGCCTCTGCCTAACTTGAGTTTTTAGTTTGTATTACCTATCGGTTAGCGAAATTTAATTGGATATCCGAAAAAATAAGCGAACAATATCGAAGGCGTGCGTAACTATTTCGTCATTTCGTTACCGATTGCGGGACCGGTCGACGATCGAATGTCAAAAACCGCACGACGCAATAAATTGTCTCATGGAGAGTAAATATTGGCGTTCGGCCGCATTCATGCATAATGATGAGGGTTCGAAGCGAGCGCGTGGATTCCAGGCGGTCACGACTCACCCGCTCCGCGCGCCTCCGGCAGCCATTTTGTGAAGCCTACTACGAAAGTACGAACACGAACATGATGTTATTATCTTTTATTTAAACAAACGCTTATTTTACACATCACACGCTTCGTTTCCGTTCCGCTCGATCGGTCAAATGTAACTATCATTACGGGCATGCAAAGCGAAACGTTCGCTTGAGCATGCGATGTGCAATTAATACAAAATGATCATTATTAGTTTCTTTTGTTACCGACCGAGTAAATAGAGCGTACGAGACGGTGTAACATTATAAATTGATGGCACAACACAATACAAAGCGCGAAACTCTCACGCGCGGCCATTGTCTCGTACGATAATCAAGTCTTTTCTCTCTCAGGAACAATCGACACATCACAGTAGCGGATTTACCAGCAGGCTGAGTAGGCTTGAGCCTAGGGCGGCAGATTTTCGGGGCGGCAAATTTGGGGACCCATTTTTTTTTTACCTCATAGAAATCAAAAAGACGGTTTTCCGATGTCTTAGAGATAGAAGTCTGCAACAAATTTTACTGATGACTTTCCTCACTCACTTGTCATTGCACATTCCGAGAGTAGCAAACTTCCATATCCTAGAGTAAAACAGCTAGTTCGCCGCCCCCCAACCAGTAATCGGCCGCTGCGCCCTCTGCCCACACTTTGTATGGGTGAAGAAGAAAAAAGCGAAAATGTAGAAAATGTATTTCCCTCTTCCCACTATCAACCCATATAAATATGCCGGCTAATTCGTCAACTCGGACGCTAGAAACTCGCCCGCGCGGCCGAGTTGGGAAAATAAAATATTAATTATTCTTTTATTATGCGACTCGGCCGCGCCACGCGGTCGAGTTGCCGAAGTAATTTTTTCGTATATTGTATTCGTCAACTCGGCCGTCAATGAAAATAAAAAGCATTATTGTACAGTCAAGTACAAAAGTGGTTCGATTTTAAATATATTTTTCTATAGGTAAAATAAAATAAGCTTAAAAATATAAAAACATGTATATATTTAAAAAATCAATATAGATGTATAAAAAAATAAGCTTAGTCTAATAGGATTCAACAATCGGTATGGACAATTATTAAAGTACATGTTTGACAGACACACTAATGTTTTTATTATCACATAAATCATTTAACTTACACACTAATATTTATACTATCATATAAATCACTTAAAAAATCACAGATCATTTTAAACATCACAGATTAATTAAAAACTTACTTTTTTGAAAAATCACTACAATCAACTGACTAGTATTATTTGTCATAATTATGCAATAGATAAATAACAAAATTATAAAACAAGTCGTTCGATACAGAGATCTATATTTATTTTCCCTTGTTTATATTCATTAATGGTAGTATATATATTTTCATCAATTTCTTGTGTTTCTTTAAGTTTTTTTTTTCTGGTTAAGTTAAGTTTTTCTGGCTAAAAAAATAATTGTTTGTTTTAAATATTTTATAACGTGAATGTACTTCTTGTATTCGGCCGAGATGACGAATAAACAAATTCACAAAAATGAATTGTATTGACTCGCCCGCATAGTAATCTAAGCCTACGGCCGAGATGTATAATAAAATAATAGGTATAATTAAATCTTCCCAACTCGGCCGCGCGGGCGAGTTTCTAGCGTCCGAGTTGACGAATTAGCCAATATGCCAGCCCTACTACTGGTTGGAAACTGCGAACTGGATGGTTTGTGTATAATTTTGTGAGTTTAATTCGATTATACCTAGTGAATAATTTTACCGATTTCAATCTTATGTATCGACTATTATGTGTTGAACATGCACTAGCTTTAAAAAATTCAATTAAAATTGTGAAAAAACCTTGAACGGTAATAGCAAAATAGTCTTAAGTCAAGTAAATATTTTTCCCCGTATGCGGTATTTTTTTAACGCTACACTGTTATCAATGACGTCAATGTTGCACGTTTACGTGGCGAAGCCCATTCTCCATAACTGTGTGGGTTACCCCGGTTATCCAGACAAATCGAGGCGAAAAACGAAAACGACATCGGAACAAAAGAAAATAAGGCACGAATCTACAAAACCACAAGTTTTATCCTTGCCCTTGCAAAAAATGAAAAAATATTGCGTCGTGATTCGAGCGAGACACTCTCTGTACTATGTAGTGTGGAGTCAGTAAATGCGAACCCAAATTTACAAAACATTACATAAACATCATTGTAATCAAATTCCCCATATTCAAATTTGGAGTAGGAGTGTTGCGATTTTTATCGGCACCTCGAAAATCAGCTGCAACTAAAGCAAACTGTGATGTCGCGAATTTTAATAGGCAAGACCTCGGATGGTAGCATCCTGCTATAATAGCATAACGAATAGATATTTCTGTGTGGGTGTACTATACTGTTGAGAAAATATATAGTACGCGAAAATACTGTATTTCTCAACAATAGATGAAAAAAATAGATCCCACAAGTTTTGAACGCATCTATCGTTCGACGTTACGAGGGTGTGTGTGTAACCTATAGCGTACCTTTTTTTTATTATAAATAAACCTAACAATAAGGCAGACGGGCCGCGTGGTGTTAAGCGATCACCGTCGCCTATGGACACGGGCAACCCTAGGGGAGCCGCCCGAGCATTGCCGGCTTTGGAGGAGAGCTTTTTTTACATCTTTCTTGAAGAACCCCATGTTATAGTCCACTGGGAATGCCACAGCTGGAAGGTTGTCCCATAACCTACACGTCCGTGGTAAAAAGGAGCGTGCAAAGCGGACTGTGGAGGACCGCCACGAGTCCAGATGGTGCCGGTGGAACTTTAACCTTCGTCTGGTGATATAATCATGGAATGGTGATGTAGGCATCAATTTGAAGAGTTCCTCGGAACACTCACCATAGTAAAGTCGGTAGAACACGCAGAGCGAGCCTATGTCTTTTCGCAAGCTAAGCGGTTCTAACCTGTCAGTCAATCTTGGGTCGTTGACGATTCGGACTGTGCGCTTTTAACGGAGTCAAATGGGTGTAGCTGGTACTTCGGTGCTCCTGCCCAGAGATGGGAGCAGTACTCCATGTGGGGTCTGACCTGGGCCTTATACAGCATCAGAAGTTGCTCCGCAGTGAAGTACTGCCTCGCTCTGTTGAAGACACCAAGCTTTTTTGATGCCAATTTGGCTTTGTACTCCAAAGGACTCCGGTACTCCACTTTACTCATAATGTCAACTCCCAAGATACCGACTTTTTCACCGATGGTGAGCGTGGTGCCCTTGAACTGGGGCGCTATAACAAATGGGGTTTTTTTTAGCGGTAAACGCGCAAACTTGTGTCTTCGTGAGGTTAAACTCGACAAGGTTAAGTCGACCCCATTCCGAGACTCGCTCCAGAGAGTTCTCGACTTCAGACACAAGTTTGATTCTGCTTTCCTCCACTTGTGACCTAGAGGCATTGGCTCGACAGGTGTATAGTGCGTCCACCGTACTATCATCTGCATAGCAATGTATACTGCGTAATAGTTGCAGCATGTCATTGATATGCAGAATGAATAGTGTAGGGGACAGCACTGAGCCTTGGGGAACACCGGCGTTAATGGGCTTCATATCTGAGCAGCATCTGTCAACAACGACCTTAATCTGTCGCTCAGACAAAAAGCTAGCCACTCAGTTGCATAGCCTCAAGGGAAGACCGTAAGATGAAAGCTTCGCGAGAAGGGCCTTGTGCCAGACCCGGTCAAAGGCTTTTGCGATATCCAGGCTGACTGCCAAAGCCTCCCCGTTACCCTCGATGGCTTCAGCCCAGCGGTGTGTGAGTTACACCAAGAGGTCACCGGTCGACCGGCCCTGGCGAAAGCCATACTGACGATCACTGATCAACCGGTGTCTCTCGAGGTACCTAAGGAGCTGTGTGTTTATAACACGCTCCATCACCTTAGAGAGCAGGGAGGTTATCGCAATAGGCCTGTAATTGGACGGGTCACTGCGGTCACCCTTTTTCGGAATTGGGTGTCCTAAGACTACCTTCCACGAAGACGGTACTTTACTTGTGGTGTAGGAAAGCGAGAATAAGCGCGTTAAGCCGGGAGCCAACTCGGGAGCGCACGTCTTTAGTACGATCGCGGGGATATCATCCGGCCCGCTCGACTTCTTGACATCGAGGGCTTGCAGAGCTCGTCTGACGGCCTTTTTTGTGAAACGCACGTCCTTCATCGAGCTCTCACACTGCCTGATGGTCGGCGATGCGGCACCTCCGTCGTCCAGAGTCGAGTTTGAGGCAAACAGGGTACCCAGGAGATCGGCCTTCCCTTTTGCCGTGTGAGCCAGAGTATCGTCCGGTTTCCGTAAAGATGGTAGAGACGACCGACAGAAGTTACCTTCGACAGCCTTGGCCAGCGACCAAAAAGCTCGACTGTACCTGTCATAATTCGCTCGAAAAAATTGTTAAATCGGTGTGAGGTGGATGAAGTCTAGTGGCAAAACTTGCATGTGCTTTTCCGTGCTTCAGAGGGCACTTTCAGCAGTCTGTCCCGGTTTTTATCGATAGATACAACAAAACCTGGGTGGTTTTATAGGCGGTTTGAAAACATCCGATAGCGGGCTGGCCACTAACCTGCATTGAAGCAGCGTGGTGGAATATACCCCAGGTCTCCAATAATGGGACCCTTACCCAAGTACCCAGCAGTGTGACGCAACAACGGCAATCCAACGCAGATCTTCACAGTTTGCTTTGTTTATTTCCTCTAATGCGCCTTAGTAATGAAATACTACTAGAACTGCAAGCTCTTTTAACCTAGGAAAGGAACCTAATCCTAAATCCTAACGTAGAAGTAAGAGAGACAGTAAATATTGGTTTTGACATAAACATGTTACCTGTGCCACTGCCAGTGCTGGATTTACCAAAAGGCTGTGTCGGCGGAAAAGGGCCAAAATTTTAAAATTAAAAGACAACCTGACTGCGTAAAAATACTTTAAATACCTATGAACTTGTTAAAGGTTTGTAGGTGGTAGAACTATTATTGTTCGCCCGGGGAAGTACCACCGCTGCACCAACTTCTGCCGTAAACCAATTCTATTGTGATTCGGTGAAAAGGTGCAGTTGCCGGCCACACTTATATGAGGCGACCACTCAGACAAGACTTACTTACGCTTGCTTGAGGTTGTATGTAGATTTCCATGGGCTGCAGCGACCAATTAACATCACATGGCCTGCATGCTCGTCTGCTACTCCATTCAAATAAAAAAAAGTTTGCTAGTTTTTTCAGAGTATCGAATTTCAGAGGTAAGTCGAGGTAGGTAGGAGGTAAGAGGGGCGCAATAATTGAGCAGCCTACTGGCGGCAAATTTCTAAATCCGTCACTGACACATCATACACACATCTCATCCCATAACAATTAATGCATGCAATGCTGCTTTCGTGTCAGCAGTTCTAAAATATTTTCGAATGTTACAAATTACAATAATTGATTGCTGAATACGTTTCATTGCAAACTCTTTTATCAATAAGTAGGAGTACGTAATGCAACAATACGTGTCCGGATTTGATAACAAAACGTGCCTTTTATCTATTTTGTTGTAATATGTACTACGAAGTACCGACCATAATGGTAGGTAGGTACTTATAAATTGTTAAACGTATTTTTCGTTAAAGTATAGGTAAGTATAGGTAGGTACAAATATACTGCGAATCAAAGACGTCAAAGTAACCAAGAGGTTCTCAATGAAATACCTACCTCATACAAACAGAAATTAAAAAGCAGAGAGCATTCCTTTCAAGTCACATCACAGCAACAAAACAACGTTGTTTCCTCGGAGCGAGCGTTGATTTTATGCTGATACGCTGCGGTTGAAGCCCACGGCGCGGTGTGCTCATTACGGATGAAAGTCTTCCCGCCCAGAGCGGGGAACTGTAATAATATGAAATGAAATACCGCGCCCGTCCGTCTCCTCGCAACCGCAGGCCTCGGCAACACACGATCGTGCACTCACGATGCGTAACCGTAACCATGAACTAGGAATTATTGAGCCGAGCATTTCAACACCCGTCTACTATAGGTACCTCCACTTAGTTATTTACATTCCCGCTGTATTCAGTACCAACATACGAATATGAAAACAGTTTGAAATAGGAGACAAACGCACAGTTTATTTGTAATGCTTACACCGCGTGCGAAACAGCTGCGAGAATTGCAGCCGTACTTCCTGTCGTCGAACGATCCATTGTTGTTTGTGATACAGTAAGCACATTTTATGCCGATGTCGCGCTGGTAAGAAAAGCTTCAACGATGCGTTTCGCTTACACAATACAACTCACTTGTTGATTTTTTTATACACATTAACTATTAGATGTATGTACATATTCATTTGCTTATAAACCTGTCTGCAAAACTTGCTAAGCCTTTAATTAAAATATTAATGGATGCGAATGAGCTTATAAATTAAAAAGAGAGCTACCTGGATGTAACCAAACAAGCTATGAGAATAGTTCAAGAATTCTATAATAAATTAAGTTTATTTTCGCGTCTCATAAAAACAAATCTTATGAATTATGAAACAGCTATTAAACACAGGAAATTATCATAATAAATAAAACGGCAAGGAATATTCAGATAGTATGAATTATATCTCAGTAAAGGTCTCGAGTTTTTTTTTATTTCGCTTTATATAATGGTGTTCGGATCTGTTATCAAAACAGGTTGTAGTGTGTTCTTGGGAAGACATTGGCGTGAGATCGCAGTCGTGATCGGTCGCCACGACGCCGCGACTTCAACGCCCCACGAGCCTTAATTCGCTAATCAAACCAACAAGTACAATGACTCCATTGTTATCGAGAGGAATTCTCGAGCCTAATACTGTTTTCACTTCAGTACAATCAGCTTTTTTGTTCGATTCTTTCCACAGTTAATCAAACGAGGAAAGCTTTATACCTAAACGAAACAATAATAAACGTACCTAATCAAATCATTTGTTTTTTAAAGACATTATAATAAGAGATTGATGTATATAAATCTTTTAGTATTTACTAAATTTATTTAATGATAACGTTACTTTAGAATGAGAAGAAAAGTTTAAAAATAACGCACCTCTTATTCCAAAACTGGTACTACCCCCTACTATTCATTAATACAGTCGTTATTCGTGACTGAAAAATGTGTCAGGACAACGTGGACAGTCACCATAATAATATATCAATATCCAACAGAATGTAATGGCAGGGGCGACACACGGCCATACATCACCGAAGTGGCCCCGTTCTTCCCCAGCGATGGAAGGGAGAGTACGGGGGGCAGCCCACCCGGCACCCCGTATTAACGGCTGTTTTGAATAAGCCCTCCGCCATTAACGCTTAACTGCAGGTTTTATCAAGGGTTTTCCTTAGAAACTGCAGCCACTGTTCAGTAATTTGGACACACGCCAAGCAATGTTTCGACACGTTATGCTGCCCGCCGTTACCGGATATCTAGCGAAATGTAAAATAACCGATTTAAAATACGTATCGTACTACCGCAGTGCCGCGACTGCCAAGAATCTTAATTATGAAATGGTTGTATCACTTTTGATATTTGACTGAAGTAAAAACTAACCTACGTCACATGCAGTCGCAAAGTTATTTACAATCCTACTTCATGAAAGTAGTCTTTATCAATGCTAAATTTATCTAAAATATCCCCTGAAGGATGGATAAACCTTTAAATATCCACAAACGTTTGGAATACTCGTTTGATAAAAAAACCATTATAGACAACTTTTGTATTCTTAAATACCAACTCACACGGTATTTCAAATACGTAGTAAACTGTAAATTTCATACTGCGGAGCTCATAACATGAAGCTGTTACGAAGAGCATTTAATTTTGAATATAGTGCCGTTGAAATATTATTGAACTGCGAATGGCGTCAAAAGGAAAATGTCACAATTTTGGCGCAATGGGGTGAGTTGGGGAAAATGAAATGCCGCCCACAATCCGGTCGCAGCCTGTCTACGTCGTCACCCATGAATCGAGGTAAACCCCGGGGCGAAACTTGATTACTTATTCTTTTATTTATATAGACAAAATTATTTATTTATCAAAATGGCCCTTCATTTTGATAAATAAACGCGTAGTGTAGATATATACCGTGTGTCGTGAGTACAAAGTTTGCCGTATGCAGTGCTAATGTTCTCTACGTTTATACACCTGTTCTTGAATGTTAATATTTGCTAAGTTTGAGCATATGTTACTGATAGTGGAGTAACGCAGATAAACAAAACGAATAGATAAGGTCGTTGATAAAAAGTACGTAGATACTGTTAAAATGTCAAACGTTATCAAGTTTATTAAATAGTGGAGTCTTTGATCGCGTTCTTGGCTGTAAAATCTAATAACGGTTGAGCTTCCGCTCCCAGGCCGTCGTCATGGTAACGATAAGCCCGGCGTACCTCCCGAGTCAAGCATCCCTTATTATTAACTTTCGTATACATATTATTTATTCCCAAGTGGGAGACCTCTCCCTACGAGCAGCTGATTTCTTTCATAATTCTATGGTACGAATTCCTTCTTTGTCGTCGTTTTTTTGTGTTTAGACTTTGTTTAGGTAATGTTTGAAATTCCATTACTATCGAAGTAAGTACTTTCATTATTATTTTTGGATAACATTACCTCTGTTGAATCTAGTAAATTTTACTAAAATAATATATTTTTCGATAATACCTGTAATACCTTTTTTGAAGCTTAAGCTTACGTGTCGAAGCGAGTTACATTCATTATCCAGTAGATCAAGTATGACAAAATTATAACTATGCTAGAGTCATATTTCACTAATAAAGCGATTAAGAATGCGAACTACACAAGCATGTTGATTGAATGTGATACGGCCTACGGGCAATGACACAGTTGACTTGGCTTCTGTTTGGATTCTATTTCCGTAGATTTCATCATGTTTATAAGGCCGTAGCCGGTCTTTTACATGTGGTGTACTGAATGGCAGAAATGCCACGTCAACCGTCAACCCTTATGCTGCGGCGACTACACAAAAAATGCAACCCTTGTTGTCGCTTCCCCTTTATTTTTTATTCGTATATAAAAGTAAAAACATTGACGTATAAGGTTAGGTCTGAATGCAGAGAGAGAACTTAAAGTATTATACTTAAGTAAACGAGTGACCCAGCGTTTTCATTGTTACAGACACAGAACATGTCAGGCAAATAATATCCACCACAGACTGTAGAATTATTTAAAATGAAAAGACAATAGGACTGGAAGGTTTACACACATTTACAATATCACTTTTAGTTTTAATTATATTATTATCTGTGGTCCTTTTCTTGGTATTATAATTAGATGTTTTATTTTAAACTTTTCGTTAAATTAAAGATTTCTCGAATCGTAATGTTACGATAATGATTTGGAAAAACCTGATCATATCCTTCAGAATCTCATTAAACCGATAAAAAACAAAATCCATTTAGACAAGCGATCTTTCCTGTAGAAAGAAATAAAGTTTGAATTTCACTTTGACAAAAATGTTAATCACTTAATGTTTTAAAACTGTAAGAAATTGTGCAGACTGTAAATGAATAATAAGTAAAATAACAGATATTTTGTACTATGTACGTGATTGAATTCTTATAATAATTTTTCCTTGTTTGAGAACCTTGTGTTCATCAGTGGGACATTGAAAAGTTGATAATGATGATAATAATAATATGTAATTTGTATTTGAACCACTACGCGTACACAAGTGCAAACGGCTTCTCATTATTTACATAAATGACTATAACATATCTACTTACCTATAAGTACAAACATTTTGTGTATTTCGAAGAAATTTGCTGATTCCACTTTACATAGCGGAGACATGAATATATAAGCATTAATAAGTGGCTATTGTAATAATTTTGTCAAAGGACAGCTCTAAGATTGCATGAACGTATAACTGCGTAGGTACCGTTTAAAATATTAAGTATGTACGAATTCATAACTTACTAAATTATTTGTTAGGAAAAGGCGATAAGTATGTATGTAAGAACATAACTCTGAAAAATAAAAATAAAAATCTGATCGGCACAAGACAATAAACCATGACAACAAGCAAAAGCGAATGCAGATTCAATGTCTTGGAAGATTTTTGTGTATACGCAGTACATCAAACTTAATGCCACACATTTATTTGTTTGCTGCGGCCCACTGAAAGCGATTGTCAGAGATACGAACTTGACTAATGACTCATTAGTCATTAACCGTCTCGACTAACGATAGCGGCAAAGGACTGTTGAATTGAATTTTATTAATTACGAACCGGTTACGTCCAGTAAATTACACGAACCCAATTCGATCGCGATATGTATGTGCAATTTAAATGCCAGTTCGGTTAAAACGGCAAGGCCAACGCTATCATGCGAAAATCGACAAGTTTTATGTAGGCCAGAGCGACGGCAGTAAGGTAGCATTCCTTTACATTTACAGTAGCGCGATTTACGATCGTGATAGTTTCGTTTTCACGTCCCAATGGCTCCGTTGCTCGCGCATTTATTCGTCCATTTTCGATCTTTAATGGCCACTTCGTGACCAATCAAAGGAGATCTCTGATAGTTCAATAGGTCGCTTTTTTCGTGTCCGGTAATTGACGTCCATCGCGCCAGGGGGGGTCTGGGTATGTTTGTCGTGAAGTTTTTTATTCGCGTCGAGTCGCAGCGCGTGACGGCTATCGTCCGTAGTCTACTTACTCATAGACGTTTCGTTGCGCAACCATCGGGACGGAGCAGCTACCTTCGTATTCATCAGACGTTATTATGCCTTCACTTTCTCAACACGTTAGTATAATACGTTTATGTTTTCAACCTACATTATAACTAATCTACACTCCAGACACCGGCTTTTGTATCACTCGTTCGACATGCTTACTTAGTACCCTTTTTATAAATTATACCGGCTGTCACGAACGACTACATAAAAAATGTGTTACCTAAACTTTACTTTAAATTGGAGGCCAACTTCTTTTTAGATAGACAGACTGGTGCTTAATAAAATATATCGACGGGTGAGCTCGTATCCTTTTGTACATATTACAATAAAACAAATTTACTACCTATATAATACAATATGTAAAGTTATCGTCAATAATATGCTAGTTAACGAGGCTCACTTGGCCAATATAGCACATACAAATTAAAGTGCTCTTTTTGCTGCTACACAATTCGTTTATCAGAACCAGTTTTCCCTTCCTACTATGGATGTGCTCGGCAAAAACCATTAAAATACAGCACTTAATGTTAAATAAGTAGATAATTGTAGTAAAACTCCGAGGCACCTGATAAATATAAACGGCGGCGAAGGTTAATAACGTTAGGTAACTCCAGCCTTGACACAATGCAAATCGATGTGTCGAGCGAATTCAATTCAATTCAGATTTTGGTCACAGAAAAACTACGCGTTTCTTTAAAAAAATACTGGCGTAGTTTTTCATAACTTGGACAGTTTTACAAAGCTATAATGAATTATATTAAAACAAGAGAAAAATAGTCAAAATAACTAAAAAGTTAACTCTAACTAAAGTAGCTTTTTTGTAGAGACGAAATTCTTTAGCTTTTAAACCGTTTTAAAAATAATAAGGTACTAATCAATTAAACAATTTCTATACCGAAAACGAAGCGACGCGACTTGACACAATGCGAATTACAGTTGTATTTTTTTTATTAACGCGACAACGGATACTAACGGACATTAAATTTCACCAGGGTCACTCGCATTAGACAATGTGCTAAACTCCTGGTTATACACATCAAAATTTTGAAACACAAAGCTTACGTACTATATTTATTCCTCCTGCTAATTCGAAGACTACAGTTAACCGACGTAGAATATAGTGGCTATCTAAGAATCAAAAATAGCCGAGATCGTGAGAATGAGTTTGTTTTACTTCACAGCCATTAATTCAGCAATGTTTAGTAGGCGCTTGTTGGATGTTGTAACAGGTTTCAAAGCACCCAATACATATAATTATCGAGTTAGTTTACGATATCATCAGATTTCGCTCTGATCGCCATACTAGCTAGCTAGGGCTGTCTGTAACCGTAATAAATAGTGGTCTTCCTCGATTGCAACACTGGTCAGTAAATTATGATTATGAAACAAACCTGCCTATAAACAAACCTACGTAAAAGTATACTTAGTGTGACATTACTTTTAACAACAAGTTAAAATGTTGCATGAGATAAAGGAAAAAAAACCTACCGAGTGTTGATATTTGTGCTTTAAATGTACTTACATATAAGGGAAGGAAGCGTAGTGTACTTAAATTTATTAATTAACCATAGCAAGATTCAATGTCCTTCCTTCCACTATTTTTTTAATAAAATCTAATTACGAGTAGCTTGTGGTTCTTACAGAAAAATGTGTTTTGTATAAACAAAACACATCACATTTGTATAAACAAAACAGTTATCATATCTAGTATGATTTTTTAAAGGCCTGGTAATTGACAGCCCTTCCATCAAGGGACCGGTCCGCAATCGTTGATTTAATTAACGCACATCCGGCTAATCAAAACGAGACTGCACGACACGGTCGTTACCGTACCGTTCTAACTGAACTGGAAAACTGCACACTATCGCGGCATTGTAATATCAGATTTTGTCCACATTAAAATAGACGATTGAATTTTATATTTAAAACCGAAAACACTATCACTGAATTATAATTTAATTACCTGACATTTTTTCTACCTATGTAAGTTATTATTAAGCCAATATTTATATTTCTTTATTTTAATCAATAATATGTGAGTTTTGGTCGATTGCAGCACTAAATTAATGTGAAATTTTGGTAATCTTCTCTACTAGACGACCCGTGTGCGCAATGGTTACCATGCCGGACTGCTAATCGAAGGGTCCCGGGTTCGATTCCCGGCGAAACAGAAATTTGAATGATGAGTTTAAACTTCTGTTCTCGGTCTGGGTGTTTGTGTTTCTGTCTTTGTATGTGTCCATGGTACCCACGACACAGGGTATATACACCCTACTGTGGGGCTATGAGTGTGAAACGTTTATTTATTTATTTATTTATACAAAGTCATTTCTTTACGTCAGTGGACGCTCATCATAACTCATGCTTAATTAAACGCCGAGGTTCTTGACTCAGATCATTTAATACCTCCCGTCTCGTTGGAGGAGCACTTTGAGCTGTATAGACGTACACACTAAATACATAGCTATACTGGCCAGGTTACGAATACCGTTCAAATGTCAGCCCACGCCTGTAATTCGAGCGCTCTGTCATTCATATTGTTACGTCGGTATTGCTCGGTATCGATAGTTTCTTGGCGTGTATCACCACCACCCATCTCAACTCGACGCCTCACTTTATCAGAGGCCGTTGGCCCGCTTTACACGCGCGTGGGTCGCGCACTATATCTCACTATACTCGCACTGCATCTATACATGCAAGCGGTCGCTTAAAACGATCATTTCCTAAGACCTACATTGTTCCTCTTTGCGCGTATTAATTATTAGTTATTACAGAACGGCAGCGTACCGTCACGGAACCTATTTGTGAGCGCCCGCTAGCGTTCATTTGCCAAAAGCTATTAATTACGAACGAAGAATACAATATCTCGCCGGCTAATCCCCCGGAGACGGTTACGGTTACCGACAACGTTGATTAATGCCTGCGGGGTTCGTTTAACTCTTTTTACTTTATATGCTTCTCGTTCGTGTAAATGCGTACGCGAATAACCTTCTTTCGGGTCGCTCGAACGCAAATAGGCACGCATCTATACATATGAATATTATACCTAGTCGGTGACACGTATAATATGACACGGCACAGATGCGCTTCGCTCTAGATTAAGAAGCTGTCAGCTCGGACACGTTTTTTATGGAAAAATAATAAATAAATATCTTTGGACAATTCACACAACACCATCTGATTCCAAACTAAGCAGAGCTTGTACTATGGTAATCAGAAAGCTGATAAACATACATATATAATTCTAAATACATACTTAAATAGATAAATTAACACCCAGACACAGAACAAATAGTCATGTTCATCACACAAATATTTGTCCTGGGTGGGGATCGAACCCACGACCTCACGCTTCGCAGTCGGCTCATCACCCACTACGCCACGGAGGCTGTCAAAGTTGGCTGTCAAGCAACAAAGGAAAGTGACTTACGCTGTTTAGGCGCCGTTGAAGCAGCTGCCGAGCCGATTAACGTGTCGTTTTTACTAGCGCCGGGTAGCAACACAGTCTAAAGCACGCACAATTGAATAGCAGCATTGGTGGATATCTCGTGAAACGCGCATTGTCACCGTGGCAAAGTCTTGCACAGTCAGACTGGCGAACGATAGCGTGCGAAGAATGCAAATGGAAACAACTGTTGGTTTCCTCGAAGCCACCGCGCGTGACGACCCGAGAACCGGTTACACGAAAGTGCCCACGTAGCCCACTCGACATACTACCATAAGAAAAAGGTTACAACAACAAATGAGGTATCGAATACGAGGCAAATGCAAATGTTTACACAAATGTTCCAAAACAAATCTTTAGTCTTATGTATGGTTTATATTGCTTCCATTTCTGGTATGTTGCAATATCCTGAGGCATCGTATTGTTTAGACGCTGTACAAGTATACAATGGCCGTATAAAAGTTTTGATTATTCAAAAACAAATATATTAATGTAAGCAAAACTAAATATGAATCGTGTTGAATAAATATTGCGTCACTGAATTGTAGCATTTCCGATGGAATAAAAATGACAGTAGTCAGTATATTGGTACCTATTTACACTTATTTTTTAACAGACATATTGAATTTGCAAGCTAGCGTAGTAGATACTATACGTATAATGATACGTTGTATTGGAATAGTTTAAAATAGTAAAGTATTGGTGCGTATCACTACTACATAAGTATAGGCTAACACTTTTTGATACAATTCTAATGTCAGTAAGCTCACGTTAAGAAAAGCACAATCTGTCACGATGTCCACTGCAGATGGACTGCAATCTAACTATGCACGAAAACGTAATGTACTGGCACTGTGGTACTTACTCTAGTAATATAATGTACATAGTTCATTGGCTATTTTGCGGCTAACTTGCAGTTTACAGTCCAGCTGAAGACCGTTTGCGTGAACTCTTAAACAAATCTCTACTCGAATAACGAGATGCAGACCACTTCACTCCACATCCGCGTACATTTCGCCGGCATCCCAAACAAAAATATACAAAACGTTCCTAATGCCTACACACTATTTTTATCCCAGAATTAAATTTATTAGGCGTGAATTTTTACGTAAATACCCTTATAATAATCTGTAATTGTTTATCAATAAACGCACGCGAATGCCTACTAACGGCCTGTGATTGATTAAAAGCCTTCTTAGAAAAAAATGCCCACAGACTTGGTGTTTTCCTTGCAATAGAAAAATATGGCTATTACGAAGAAATAAATTCATCACGGAAAAAAATTATCATTATAACTCCAGTGCCATTATTCAATAATGAAAGTACCAACATATATAAATAATACTAGTTTATTCTTCAGCATTCAAATAGTGAAGGGGTGACGCACGAAGATAATTTACGATTGTATTTCTAGCAACGTTATCGATCAATATTTGCACAAAAACGAAATAACGTTGCTAAGAATGTGACAAGTTGATGGAATACCGAATATAAGCAATTGTGAATACATATAGTGTTGCGCAACTAATCATGAATGCTTGCCGTCTCTGTGCGATGTAATGATCGGTGACTACAAGGTTAATAGAATACTGTTGATGCATATTGAACATCGGATGTTCTGATACCAATAACTAATAAACTATTGAACATACGAGTATAAGATTGCCTTTCATTTTCAACTAAATGAGATTCATGACAGGTTTTAATGATGAGAAACTATAACCAGGTAACATATCAATATTAAGATAAACCTAATGTTATCCCATAAATTATGACAGTTAAATTAACCATATCCTGCAGGTGATATATTGACTTTCCTTAAGAGTAATTATATTACGAAATAAATAAAGAGTTCATTTAAACTACCGATAGGTACATCAGTACCTACGATAACGCAAGTTGTTATCATCAAACGTAATTTGTCGGGGCGGACGGCATTATCCTTTCGCAATAGAACCACATAAACTCAGCGATAGTCAACTCGGTCTTATTTGAGTTATAAATTAAACGAACATAAAAGACATGAAGGAGAATAAAATGAGATGCCGTATAGTGAAAAGTTTACGAGGGCCGCGCGAGCCGCCGTCTACGCACACCAGTTGGCGCGGGTTCAATTCCTGTTTGAAGTATTTTCGGAACCACGCTCGTCGCTCCCGGTGCCTGTTTACAAATACTAACGCGCACTCGATTCAATTCTACGGATTTTGTAAACATACTGCTAAGAGATTGGCTCTATCGCTATGAACTGGGCACAGATTTATGATCTTATGTACTGCATTAAATTGTGGTAAGTACCTGCTCTTGCTTAACAATACAACAATATATAGTGCCTAATTTTATTACCATATAAACTGGACGTTTTTTTAAGTACAACTATTATTGTTCGACTGGGAACCACCGCTGTATTGATTTCTGCCGTGAAGCAGTTTTAATTGAAATATGCGACTGCCGCCCGCATGCCGGCCAGATTTACATAAAACGCTGAGCAGCAAACCTGCATACGACCACAAACCACTAGTGTTGCCGTTTTAGCGACTTTGTCGCTAGATTTAGCGGATTTTGGATGTGTCTAGCGACTTTTTTTTTCGATCTAGCGACAAAAATAAAAATAGCTACTTCTAGCGATTTTTCGTTTGCAAAGCTGACTACCAACGTCCAGTAGGTAGTGGAATGAAATTAAAAGAAAAAAATAGCAAACTTAGCCATCGCAGTCCTGTCTTTGCCACATAAGCCACATTCCACACCAGCCACAGAATGTTCAGTCAAACATAAAGAACAAACTGAGGAATAGACTGGCTTCAACCACTTTAAACTTTATACTTATTGTTAGGAATCAGTTAAAGATTTTAAAACGAAATTGCCACAGCTATGTCTTGCCAGATGATGTCCTGGCCAAAATCACAAAAACTATTAAAAAAACCAAGTACATCATCCACATCTACTTCTGCAGTGGTACCATTACCATCAACTTCTTCAACGCCATGCGCCATTACAAGCAGTCAAAGTCGAAGATGACTCAATCAATGACGATATTAATTTTGATTGTATAAATCTATAGGGATTTATTTAAAAAATATTAGATTTAAAAAAAATGCTTTTATTTAGATCATATATTTAAAATTGAATATTTTGAAATATTTAGCGACTTCTAAGGAAATTTTCGAGTACATTTTTCTCAAAATGTAGCGACTTTTTCATCGAGGTCTGGAGACTTCCTTTTTTCCTAAACGGCAACACTGCAAACCACACTTAGATATGCTTGCTTTGTTAACAAAAATGTTTACGACCTATCAATAAGAAGATTTAAAAAGTTAAATTTGCCTGTCGGCTGTTCTCAGTGTCTACAATACGACAGGTATGTCTTAATAAAATAAAAAACAAGCCTAGTAGGTATTCCAATATGCTAAAACGAAACTGCACAGTTTGATTCAAATTCGACTTTGTCCATTTGCATTACAGTTATAATCCGGAGAAGCTAGCTCGAACTGAGCATAAATACCCTTTTTAAAAGTCAAGCGGGTATAAATAATTGATGAATCGCTTCACCGTCCGGTTCGCCGTAGCGGAAGAAGAAATCGAGCGAGACGGGAGCTCCAATAGACTAACCGGTTTTGAAACTACTCCGATACACAAGCAAGAAATAAATGAAACACCTCCACCAAACTGCCACAGACAGACAACTGAAAGGTATGTGGGCGCGTTAAATGAAGAACGGAATAAATTACAAGATATATTATAGAACGGAGGAGCAAAAACACGAAACTTTATCGTATCGTATACCTGCGCGGCCGACTGCGACCCTTTGTAGCGTTCGATCGGACCGCCCATAATGGCTCCTTGGAATTTCCCTCGCTTGTTAATAACATTCTCTCAAAGGGATATTCCGTTAAATGATTTCTCGGTATCAACAACGTTCCAATTATGGGGACGTTAAATAGGACGTAAAAAGAAACATAAAATGTCCGATAAGATACTAATAAATGATTTAAGCATACTTAAGTACTTAACACAAAATTAATCTGTTATGACATGACCGATGAACAAGAAATATCAATTGTCTTAAAATAATTTCTATATATCCATTATTTTCTGTGATACGAACAGTAACAGTTTAAAATTTTATTATCGGAACGTTTTGTAAATAAAAAGAAGATTATCTGAACTAGCAAAAAGTTAATGAAACCGGTTTACTTTTACAAATCCTTTTATTACTTTGGCAAATATGTACGTTTACAAAGAGACGCACGATTTAGTTCAGAGAATATAGGTACCTACCTACCATTTAAAGTTTAAAACCTTTTGTATCCACGCAAACCGAAAGTAACAGTCAAACCGAAATGAAGTGTAGACACCAGTGTCAGTAAAGATCAAGTTCGGTTGTTGAAATCGGCAAACTGTGATCAAGTTTGGAGGCGAAACAAAAAATTACGAACGTCGTAAATATTTCCACATTTTCGCTGCAGGCGATGGTTATTTTGTGTTTATTGCGTCGCGTCGTCTCAAATCGCTCGGCAAAACGATTTTAGAACGTTGAACTTGGTAGGTAATTTTGCCATTAAAATTTTGCTATTTAATGGCTTCCTAAACAAGATCCAAATATAACTATTAATAGCAAGTAATTTTTATCAACATGAATATATAATTTATCAACATGATAATCAACAACCGTGTAGGCACAGACAGTATCATTAGTTATATTACTTTTGCAATAATAATGTTCAATGAAACACATGAGTAGTACGGAATAGGGAATAAAAATAAAAATATAACTCTTTGGGTTCTTCTGATCCTTGCCTTCTTTAAATAATTATCTTTATTCTATTATCTATCAAATAACAGCTGTAGACACATTAACCTTGAAAGCTCGGAACCTGTCCTGCTCGAACGGCTAATCAACCCTCGCGCTGATCCACGGGGAGCAGCAACACGTGTTTGCTCACGCAAAGGCTTATTTATAGCTACAATACTTAAGAACAGTTGCGCAAGTTGTCTCAGTCGTTTATTAAGTTAAAATAAGAAAAGTCGTTCTATTTCCAGCGTAAAAATGACGAAACGTTCGGTAAATGAGGCGGGCGACGAAAGCGTAGATCTCAATTAACGAAACAGGTCAAAAACAAAGTCAGAGTGCCACCCGATTCTAAAAAGAGGTCAGTGACTGCTCGACGGGGTGGCGTTCCCCGGTGAAGGAGGGCCGTAATAACATATTTTAAAAAAGGAACCCCGAACATCTGCCACACATGTGCGCTTCGTTTTATACAGTGAAATAATGCAAGTGGTGCGCGCAACCGCACCGACGACGCGACCGGGCCTTTTTGTGCAGTAGCTTTTTGTTACCTTCACGCTTTGTGCTCGAGCTTTCAAATGTACAATGCGTTTTTTATCAAAGGAAATCAATACATTTGTGACGTTCGAAGCAGACGGGGCGGAGAGATTGATAGATGATTGTGTCTCGTAATGAACTTGGTTCTATCCATGATTCTATCATTGCCAATCATCGTGGAGTACATCTTAGATGAGATAAATCGCCTCGTTTCGCTCAATATTGAAACTTATTAATGTAACAACACTAAGAACGAAGTAACGTAATTGGCTGGCTCACAATTTTGTTAGTGTGCGAGTGTGGAGTGATGCAGTTCTTAGAAGATCCCGTACATTTGGAGCGATGCCAGGCACTTTCTTTACTCAGTTGAAGAAGGTCGAGTCGTGGTCGAAGACTAAATGTTATTATTTGAATCTGTCATCACAACCTATTTTAAAATTAATAACAACATTCGCATTTGTTGATGTCACTGAGAAGGTAATAAAAAAAAATCTGTTCCCTTCTCAGTGACATCTACATTCGAAATACTTACAACATGTTATAGAAGTGAAATTTCTCCTATACTTATTTAGATTTAAGCGTCCTATCGACAGGCATTGGGTTCTTATTTTGTCTATACGATCCAGAATCAACAGTATTCAAGGACGATAAAAAAAGTAAATTATTGTTCTATAAACATGTAAAAAACGAATTCATAGACCATAAACAGGATGTTGTTACAAATGTTTATCAACAAAACTTTAGATTAACATTAGGATTAACATCACAAAAGAGAACGTTGTTAACTCATAAAGAGACCTGATGCAGGATTATTACTCAACATCGTGGTACAACCTCGTTAACGCTATGGTGATTCTGCAGATGAATCGACGTCGAGTGGAGGGGGCAAGTCCCGTTAGGAGAAAGTAGACGCCCACACCGGCGCATGGGCTACGATCGTGATGCCGGACCGAACACGGCCATCTTGGAAATGTTCAATTCGATTTTATCGACGCGAGTCGCGACGTCTATTCTATACCTAATATGGACTCTATATACCCGGTACAATAGCTTATTGCTCTGACATCACGATTTTGAATGTCGCCGTTAAAGTTTATTGACCATATTCATTACTAGAAATTGAATCGAGTATGAAATCATAATTCTCGTGTAATATCATTTTTCACCAGAGTGGCTTTCTCTTTTGAAACGAAATCTTCAAATACACTGAGCCATGTATCCGCTTTATCACCATCTATTGTTTTGTATTTAACCAACAAGAGCGCAATTCATTCTATGGTGCCTTGTCTATAATCTATATTAGATCTCATTGGAGTTATGAAATTTTTTAAAGACATAAGTCATGCATTATAAATGATTTACCTATCATTGTGTTACTTTGGCCCTTTTCATAATACCTGCTCAAATAGACCAAATATTTTCTTGGTAGTGTTTTCTAGGTGTCATTTTTGTAGATATTTACTAGATTAGGTACTAGGTTGCATCTTATAAGGTAAACGTAAGAGGATTTTTATATTTGATCCAATGAAAAACCTATCAAATCTTCACAAGTCATTCTGAACGCATTATCGTGTTCATTTGTCTCGATGCCTCGACGCTGATACCCTCAACAGTATCAACATACAATCAGAATCAAAGAAAACAAACGCTTTAGCTATTACCATACTATGACTTTTACATTGAGGCGGAGAACGGCGCGCCAGGCGTCTCTTCTCGGCAATTATTGCGCAAGCGGTAAAATAAAATCACGCCGGTAAATAATGTTTCATAACTACATAGCAGTAGACAGTGATGGTCCGAGAACCCGCTCGACCGGTTGCCGGCGTGCAGGTGGCGTGTCTATCCACTATGGTCTTCAACCACGACCCTGAACGAGCCTAAACCATCGCAATGACAGGGCATTAGCAACTGTGTTTGAAGCTAGTTTCAAACAATGTATTTAATGTGACTAAGAAACAAAGAATAGTACTACTATATATATCTTTTTGTTGCATGGAGGTAGATTTAGTGACATGATTTAGCAAGCTACTCGTTCATACAGTAAAAGCAAGAAATGAAAAGATATTAAAAAATCTGTATTGGCTTAAAAAGCTATATTATATATAAATTGTTAGTATGATAAACTATCAAGGACGAGATAAATCATAATATTAAATGGGACCATACAAAAGAAATGAAAATGAAATGTAATGAAAATAATAATTTATTTGCACAAATATGGGTAAGTATTACAAAAGTTGTTTTATGTACATTTATTAGTTCGCCATATTTAGGTACTTCAGTGAGGTATGCAAATTTGAAGGACAAAATTAAAAGAGAGAATTAATTTTCTATCTCTGAAATAAATTGTTTCTACTGTACAGTCCATTAAAATTTATGTCCACGACGAATCATGTTTTCCTCTGGAGTCACACGTTAAATATTCAGTAGGAATCCCAACAAGGCATTATCATACAATCATTATTCCACCACATGTTTCTTCAATACGTTACTACTTAAAGTATCTTTATTGTTCTATTGTTTCAATCAATTGTTCATCTCACTCGCATAAAATTGAACTTGACTCGTGGACCGCTACCGGGTTGATTTCAAATGATATCTCTTGACTGATAAAATAAATTGAAATTCTTTTAAAATAAGATATTAAAAAACACAAAAATATATAAAAGATTTTTTTCTAGACACTTCTTTCACTACGAGGTTTCTCCTGTTAAGTCAGAAATAATGAAATGTTCTCCTCCTCATTATCTACTTAATCTCGTAATACTCTACTTTTGATTTGCTTTAAAATAATACAATGTATCGACTAATTTTATGTATGTATCATATATGGCAATGAATTTATGTATACAACTGTGTATACATAATTATGAACCACATTTATAGCAATTCTCGTCCTATTTGATTTTTCAACGTGTTTATTGATCATTAGAAAACTTTGCATATACAGTGTTGTTAGTTATACGTGTAGGTAAAGATTATTTGGGTAAATCAAATACAATTAAATATTTTAAAATATTTTGTAATACCTTCTATACTCAGTTGTTTTGTATGAACGTATACAAACGTGCAATATGATTATGCATTTATTTGAAACATAATCCCATTTATGCGTAAGTGTGGGCTGGCGAAGCGATCCTCTAGTAGAAAGTCATGCAAAATTGCCTGTTATCGAACCGGTTTCAGGGCCGGTGCACGCATGTGAAACTCGAGCATTAGCCGACGTAATACCGACTTATCGTCGTTTATTAAACATGCGATATACGATACACATACACAATTTACAAGTGTGCTATAGATTGTTAGAAAAAAAATTATCTCTTAAAAAACTATTACTACTATTTACTATTAACGACTAATCGTTACTGAGATTCATTTGATTGTTACTAGGTTTTTTATCATACAAAAATAACCAGTGTTGCCGTTTAATAACATAAATACCAGAAAAAGTAAATTCTTGCAAAAATGGCTTAGCATTCTTCGAACACACCCTAAAGCTGGCTGACGAAGGTTATTCTCGTAACGGCGATGGCGTAGGGAAACGTGTCGAGGGTAGCAATAAGAAGATTACATGAGATCATTTGCGAGGATAACCACTCGGTTGAGTGTTTGCGACGTGCCTTTATGTAAACATGAACGTAACGCAATAAGTAATTGATTTAGAAAATTTACATAACAATTATAATATTTTTAACGAAGAAATTAACGAACAGTGTCAAGCAAGAATCTCTGCTTGATGCTACGGAGGCTACTGATCGCTTCACGCTCGACAATTTCAATTTTGTACCGAAACACAAACGTTTCACTGCATCAGATATAGCTGCAGTATACTATAAAAGATTTTGAAATGATTTCACGGTATTTGACAATCAACAAAATGCAGATATCAATTTAATCTGAACTAAACACATTTCAGTGGTAATTATTACAGGTTTGACTGCTTAATGGCATACTCTAGATCCGGCTACAGGGCGATGAACCTTCGATATGCGGGTTCATTAATGCAATAAAGGCAACTGTCAGAGCAGCGTGTTGGCAGTGCTGAGCGCGGGAGCCTGCCAATTATAACGGTACAAACGTATTCACTAGCTCGTTCTCTTCATAATTATATAAAAACCCGACTAGGATATTCGCCTGTATAAAACAATTAGTTTTCTAAGATAAAACTTTCATATTGTAACCACAACGAAATTACTAATCTTTTATTGATAGTTTGAATAACCTAATGCGAAATAATAGCTTCGTCAGAACAAAGACCAACTTATTTATTTATAGATGAGTTCGCATTGACAAAAACAAGTTTTTTTTTGCTTAAATCCACAATAAAAGCTCTTGTCAAGGTGCTACGTCGACGGACAGGTAAGTTGGGCATAACAGTATTTCTTAAAAGGGAGAGGTGCTACAAATATATTTAACTATAGCAAACGACCCTTGTCCCAAAAAAACGGGAGCACAAAAGGGACAGGTAAAATTCTGAAATCTCACACACAACTATTATTATTACGAAGCCGTCCCACATAATCGTAACATTAAAGATTGTAAATGGAGATGAAGAAAACCGGTTCTGCTGCAAGTCGCGAGTTATGTCATGAAATGTGTTTTATATTGGTCGAGCGAATTAGACATGGCTTCGTACTTTCACCGGCAACTTTCTTGGTCGCGCTCAGATAATACACGGAATACTGGTCTGACTCGTTCGTCAAACCTCTGTCATGTTAAATTGGTATTGTTCACGATCGCTTTATGCACCGAGATTTCTGGGCGAGTAATAAACTCGGCATTCGTCAATGTCGATATAGAAAGTTCAAGCAATTCCAATTATTATTCTATGCATTTTATATTAACTTAATCATCAAAAATATCACCTTTATCAGACAAAAAATATTGCAAATCGAAATTAACTTGTAGTTTACACAATATCATGGGAATTCCAGACAATTATATCCTTATTTCAAATCCTTATTTCTTTCGTATGACCTTCATTGTTAGTACCCAAGTCAATAAAATACTGTTGTTTACAATTAGAGATCGTTTGTCGTAACGTAACTTCTACTCTATTGTTCCTAGCAAAACAAATTAACGAATGATTTTCTTATTACAAAAACGTCATATTTTGTAATAAGAAAATCATTAGTTGTTATCGTTAAGCAAGTAAGGGTGACAAGATAACAATAGAACGCACTGTTTTCAATGTTGATAAAGGCATCCTGTGTAAAAAAAACAAACGTGCTTCGAGCAATAAATACTTTTTTTAGATTAATCATATCCGTCCAACTCGCCCACACTCACGCATTAATAAGCAGGTGTTCATAAATACACATTCTATCGTAAAGTTGCGGCCGTAATTGCTCCAACGCACGATCCAGCCAGAGCTAACTTAAACAACATCAACAAAAAATCGAGAGACCGGTTATCCGCTGGCATAAAATGGTTTCGGGGCGTTTCGTGTCATGAATATTCATTTAATTATACGAACACATACATAAACATAGGCGGAGATCGTGATGACGCACACCGAGCCGAACGAAGACCGTTTTCGGCGTACTGATGTTTTCCTTTTTCTCTGACGTGGTATTTATAGCGCAGATCAATAACTAATAATACGAATACCTGGAATTTACAACGCCATCGCGATTCTCAGAAAATTTACGAGCAGTAGCGCTATAAAAAGAGTAGGTATAATAATTGCCCCCGAGAATACAGTATATTTCCATAGATTGTTCCTCTAAGTTATCATAATAATATTTTTACCAAAATGCTTACAAAATGTTACGTCACCACTTAACCACGTGTAAAGTTTTCATGAATTAATTGTGTGGTTATGTGATGCACAAACAAGTATCCATGCATTATGGAGCATATCAAAACAGACTTACGAATAAAGAATTATGTAGAATCTAAAGAAAACGACGACGTGACCCCGTTACTCGGATGCCGAATTGAAATTTAAATTGAGAAATGATAATAACAAATGTATTTGTCGTCCGAGGTGACCTCTGGTTTTTATAAACCCGATGTGAAGCATAAGTGGCCTATGCATACGCAGATGACGCTTGAACAAACAAAGATACCAATTTAAATGTCAAATTAGTGTTGGTGATCCCAATTTTTCAACACAAACAATCTAAAGACGCTTTCATATTGTAGGTAAGATAAGAATAAATATGTTTCTGGCTAAAAAGCTAATATACGATATTTCTTAGTGGTTGTTTTGTATAAATATCGAATTGATGCCGTCAATGCCGAGTTAAAACATTACCTTACAACAGCAAAGTAGGTGTCTAGTTATGCAGTTGTGAAATGGTATGCCGTTGATAAGACAACACAATAGCAGTGTCGCATCATAATATGCAATATAAGTTGCATAGTCTGTAAGTATTATACTGCATGGTAATCGCTAATCACTAAAATAGGTTTGAATTGTGAAAAAGGATACAGAATTACGATTTTTACGACGTGACGTTACGTGACGAATTATAACAATCGTCGTAAAAGTGATTGTTATATACAATAATTTTATGATATATTATTGCCTAAATATCTGCATGTGTGTGTACTTAACATATACTTGATGTAATTTATTCTCTTCTACGTAAGCGCACTCAACAATCATTAACCTTCCATTTTCGGTGTGCTCCTAACAAGAGAAAGTATTTTATCTTATCCCCAGAGGACGGATTCCCTTTACATTAAAAAAAATGAAATGGTTGCGTTTTGGTGAAGACAATCCTACAGTACCTACTAACGTAATTTGGTATTAAAATAGTTCAAACATATCACGCTACAAATGTATGCCCACTGAATTATTTATTCGTAAATGGCAAAATGGAATGTGATTTTCTTACCTTTCTTACTAATCTCGGTTGATTCGCGTTCTGGAGAGGAACCTGAAAAAGTAAAACAGATTATAAATTGTAATGTATAGGATACTTCACAAATTTTCATTGTTTAATGTTAAATTGTTAAGGGGCCGTATACGAAATTTTGCCGATTTTGCTTGTTTACCCGATTTAACACATGAGATTTTGCAGATAAATTACAGTACTTCTACAGGTATCGTTGCACAATATAACTTTTCATTTCATTAATAATCTAATACATTAGACAATTTTATAGCTTGCGTCAAGAATTATAATGCGAGATTTAGGTTACTTTAAAAGATGTTTAATACCGAATCATCATTATTAATAAGATTTTTTTTTCAGGAAACGGATTGATTATAATCTGAAGAGTATTTATGTCAAATAAATTTTACGAAAGATTATTCCATTTTGCCGAAATCAAATGTAATTTTTGGCGCATTTTCTCTCAAAATTTACTAAATTCAATGTTTTTTTACTAATATTTTTTGTATGAGAGTGGCGAAAAGTGACTCATACACTATATATGTGAATTTTACAGCAATACATGGCATTTTTTTCGATCTGTTTAGACTTTAAAATGATCCAGAAATATGTGATATTCTATACCTATTACAGTAATATTTACAAAACTATCACCGGCTTTAGGTCTATTAAGCAAAATAACTAAATAAAAAATAAAAAGTAGCCCATTTATTAGTTTATTATTGAAATGATCAGTCATATTGTGCAATAAAACTTATAGAAATACTGTATTTTAACTGCAAAACCTTCTGTATAAAATGAGCTAAATCAGCGAAATTGGCAAAATTTCGTATACGGCCTCTTAACCACGTTCGCGCTTTCTACGAATCTTTATGCCTAAAGGTTCTGATGAAATTAATATTTGCTAAAATTACTGTGATGTCAAAATCTTTTAAAACCTCAATGATTTAGTAACTCTCCTTGTAAGAATTTTTCAAATATTTATCATAGCTATATTATGGCTAAAGTAATTTACCTGATAATGAAATGACATTCTAGAAAATTTTTGAGTATCAATCAATCAATAAAAAAGTAGTCACTGAAATTTTTCGTCAAAGCAAAGGTTAAATATTTATTCACGGAATATTTCCGACGCTGACAAGAATGGCGGCCGCGGACCGGTTACGGTAACCTGTTTTAGCGAGGAAAAGGTATGTGAAATAAACAACCTTCTTTCATTATGTTATTCTCCGAACAACCGATACAACGCTCTAGAGATAAAAAAGAAAGCCATAACATTACAATACAATGTTCGACACAAAACACTAATGAATGACTGATCGGTTCTAATAAGAATTGTTCTACCTACATCACGTATGTATGTATAAGAAACTCACATGACATCATCACTAATCAAATTAGTTTGATAACATTCGAATCAGATTATTCCATTTAAAATTATCATGTTTATATTATCATCGTTAAGAACTGCGATATCTAATCGGCTTTTGTGCAGCTAAGTAACGATAAAACAAATGAATATTTAGTAAAATTAAAATTGTTGGCAAAGTCACAATACAAGGAGCGCCTGCCTTTCTAGACAATAGCGTAACTCAGCCCGATTTTTAAAATTTGAACAAATGACTGCGCGTAGTGCTAGGGTTGGTACCTACAAAATGATGGGTTGCTTATATAAAAAACATGTTCGTATCAGCACTGTTATTTTATTTCACGACACTCGGGCACTGCGATTTAGCGTATATCGAGCAAAATGCCATTAACTTGGTTGGATCATCAACTAAGTACCTACATAACCCAAAAATATATCAAGAAAATGATAATAAAACCTTGAAAAAATAAATAAATAAAAACAGGTCAATAACAAATAAATAATTCTGCGGCTGATCTATATATACCTTTAAAAAATCATAAATCATCCATTTTACTACTAAATAAACTTACACGACATAATAATATTCATAAAAAATCTCTCCTTCACAGGCAGCAATGCTCAGAAGGCTCCCCTGTAGTTGCCCGTAGGCGGCGGTGATCGCTTTATCACCTATTCATCAGTCTAATAATAATGGTCTGGTAATATGTAGTATAATAATAATTCATCAGTCTAATAATAATGGTAAAAAAAGACTATGGTAAAAAAACGGCACTTGAAAATTTAAGAAAAACTGAGGTGTGAAGGGACGCCCGGATGGAACAAAGTTGTATTTTTTTACTTTCTTGTTTTTTTAATTTCTGCGCTTAATAATGTTTTTTGCTTCTTTCTGCGTTAGTTTTAGGTTTGGGTGTCAACAAAGCTAAGCAATGTCGAGTGTGGTCAAAAGTAGGATGGGTGGCCAATAGTGGCCACTAAGCAACATCAAGTGCGGTCATAAGAAAGATGGGAGTCAACAAAGTAAAGCAATGTCGAGTGCGGTTGCTATAGTTGTAAGCCGCACTTCTTACAACTATAGCAAAAAGTGTCGTTACAAGTTTTCGTTTTAATTTTTTCCGTCTAGCCCCATTTTGCAACGCGCGATAAGGAACTTCGTTCCAAAAAATGAATTTATGACACTCGATTTTCAGTACAAAGCATGTGGCACTGCGTTTCTTAAAATTCCTTAGCGGCCGTGTAAATGACAGTTGTCTTTGTGCGTGTGTCAATTCGGCCGATAGTATGAAGTTACTCTACTGTATACTTATATCTATATTGTGGCAAAGTTTTATGGCATCAATCTGATAAGCAATTTTATTATGACAACGACGTTAAGGAAACAGAAAGTTTAGACAGTATTATTTTTGTTATTGCTTCATCCGAGAAAGTCGAGACATGTTCTATATAAAATAAATTTATCCTTATGTCATATTTATGTACAAGGCATTACTCAAGAACATTTACTTTTACAAAAAAAAATATGTATATATAGATATATATATTACAAAAAAATTATACATTTCTTATGTCATAATTTGACGTAAATTGCTGGCTAGAATCGTTTTAAAATCTCAGACCAGTCTTGGTCTAAATTTCCAATGCATGACGTGTACTTCCAGAGGGCATTAATGAAATTTAATGTTTTAAAATTTTCAATTCAGTATCACAACATAACAATTCATTAAAATAACGTATATAAAACCTCGTATACATAATTTTGAAAAATTATCGTAACAATAATTACGTATAGTACATAGGACAGGGTTATTCATAGGCGAGAGGACTCTAAAACTACATAAAATATAAAAAATGTTAGGTTATTAGTTAAGTAAGAAATGTTATTAATATAAATAAAAAAACAATATTTCCTTTAAAGATTTTCAATAAATCTATTACTTAGTCGTTAATTGATAGTACTTGAAACTACGTGAATATGAAAGTTGCTAGGTAGATATTATCTATAAAGCAGGTGGTCAGACAGAACGTTGGTATATCAGAACAGCTCGACCCGTATCGTCAACGGCCTGCAGCTGTCAGTTCACTAACCCATAAACTGCCATAGACTTAATAGCTTTGTGATTCCGCACCCCACCCTCTGTATTGCTCCCATAACAAAAACCTGTTCAGATTGTAGATAACCATTTGTTTTACCGAACATTTACTATTATCATAACACATATATTAAAGGAAATCATCATTTATAATGTCTTTTAAGTAATAATGGAAGAGTTTTCGTTTTTAAATTAAAATTAAGACATGACACGTCAAGCCTCGACCGTAAATTTGTGGTAAAAAGGTGGCGCGTAATTAACATCGCATATTAATAATTAAATGCATTTCATCTTTAAAAGCCATTGCAACTCCTCGTAAATTATGCGAGACATACCCATAATCATGTCAAACGTCCTCATTGCCTCACGGCGTGTTCCTGGATACAATTAACCTTATTTTCGTCTGAATGTACATAATTTATACATGTGTGTATGTACGTAACACGTATGTAAGTATACCATCCAAATTGGGTAGGGGGCTTGCGAGACATGCAATTAATTCATCGAAAAACCTGATAATACCCGATATCCATAATTGAAGTGTAGGCGCAAAGTGCGAACCAGTTGGGTATTTATCTCTCTTATGGACTCACGAGTCACGACTCCGCTGACATTTTATAGAAACCGGTTTGTAAGTTATGCAATAGAAAACATATCCGCTTAATGACATGCAGCGACTGCTGCCTACTTAGCATAATCACCTGTCAATTGTAGTGAAATATGTTAGATCGAAGTTCGTCTATAAAAAGAACTTAACGCTATAAGCGCCCACACTTTACATTAATATGCATTATGTTGTCCTGGTACAGTTATACTTATATGAAATTATTATTAGGTTATTTATCGGAATTTATTTATTTTTAAAATTAGGTCTTCATATTTTTGAATAAACACGGCTTTACTTAAAGTAACCGAATTTTAATGTATATTAGAAATAGAAATCAATTTAACATTACATAATGTACACATATACTTTTATATAAAGAATAAAAACTTAGTATTTTATGATAAAAACCCTATTAATAAACCCAATACTTTGTATATTGATGTGAATTGCTGTTTATGTTCTATATAAAATTATGAACGCTTGAACAAGACCACATTTCTTTCGAGATGCAATGTGAGATTTTATCTGGATTTAGCCATTACATAAATCCACTTGGGTCTACAATATATCAGAGACATATATCCATTAGTTTTCTCATTCTAGGGCAGGTGTTCTATAGTTGCAACGTATATCGATCGATATAAAAACTGTAATTCTTTATCTACGCAGCCTCTACCTATGCTGCCATTTGAAAGTGCATAATGTGTACAGGTTACGCGACTCGCATAGTAATCAAACAAATGCAACGTAATATCAAATGGGGGAAAAAACCGCGTACTGCAAGTTTTTATTGATTATAATACATTTGTAAGTGTAGTTGAAAGTTTGAAACTCTTTTGCAGAATACTATAGCGTTCTACCGTAAGTTTTTAAAGTTTTGTAATGTCTGTTACCGAAGTTTCAGTACCATAGTTGCATAAAAAATCACTGTGAAAAGTATACAACAAATCAAGTAATAATAATTTATCATGACTTTTATATTGAGTTAAAATAAGTGAAAATCATTATCAATAAAAAAAATTGCAAAACTACAAAAAAATATCAGTAAACCCAGTTTAAATTTCACTTCGCTCCTTGGTATTACAGCATTGCACGCTCAATCTCATTTCAAAACACTTAAAGTTTCCTGTTTCATAACCACCATTATACAGCAACATGCAACCAGGCGCACTAATAGCCGACAGCATGCTCGGACAAAAAAAAACATGCTATTTTCCCCTTAAGGTACCGCGAGCACCTTTCTTGATTGGTATGCGACCGGACCAGTCGGCGAAACTGGTTCGGACGTGAGAAATGCCCACTCGACTCCGGCCAGGAATGGCCGTTTCCCGACATACCCCACGGGTTATACGTTGGACCAATTCCGATCAATATACGAGTAAAATACCTACTGATCTTTTTTGCTATCAACGTCTGGTCTCTTAAGTGGAAAACATTATTATTTAGCTCCAATGATTTGAATCTGAAAATATCTGTGTGTGATTCGTTCATTTTATAGTTTGGAGACAAATATATGTAAGTTTTTACCGACTTCCAAAAGAAGGAGGTACTGTATTCGGCTGTATGTATTTTTTTTTTTTATATATGTTCACCGATTACTCCGCCGTTTGTGGACCGATTTTCAAAATTATTTTTTTGTTCGTATGCTTATACTCCCGAGGTGGTCCCATTGTCACCAAATCAGGATCTGATGATGGGATCCCAGGGAAATCGAGGGGAACTCTCAAATTTTATAGGCACACACATTGATTTTCTTATAGTTTCTGAAGCATAAGAGATATTTACGCATAGAAATCATCATCTCATGTTGCTGAGCTGATGATGGAAGGTACTGCGACAGTGAGGAGTTGAGAGCAAATTCTTTCAATAAATAGTTTTTTATTCGAAATCTTACATTCCCCAGGTGGTCCAACTGTCACCAAGTCAAAGTCTGATGAGGGGATCCCAGAGAAATCGAAGGGAACATTCAAATTTTAAAGCACAACAAATGATTTTCATATTTTTACAAAGCAAAACAGACATTTGTGTATAATTATCGTCATATCATGTTGCTGAACTGATGATGGAAGGTACTACGACGGTTAGGAGTTGGGAGCAAATTCTTTCAATAAATGGTTTTTTGTTCGAAATCTTACATTCTTGAGGTGGTCCAACTGTCACCATGTCAAAATCTGATGATGTGATATTAGGGAAATCGAGGGAAACACTGAAACGTAATAGGCACACACATTCTTTTAGTCATATTTTTAACAGAATACAAATATTTATGTCTGGTAATTATCACCTGCTGTTGCTTAACTGATGATTGAAGGTACAACTCCTCAACGGTTAGGAGCTGAGAGCAAATTCTTTCTTTAATTTATACGTTCAGATGGACTGATAGTAGTTTTCTTTCAGACTTTTAGATGGCTATTAGATGAACATGATTATAAAAGGTAAATCTGTTTAAAGTTTAGAAGTTAAGTGAAAAATTTTCCAATTATGCTAATACATACAGAATTATTAAAATTACTAAAAAGAGTGAAATAAATTAAGTTTTTAACAAAAAAATAGAACCGACTTCAAACGGTAAAAAATAAAATTGTTCAGTACCTACTTCTTCTTGCTTATGGTAATGACTCTTAAAACTATTTTTGAAGTCGGGCCCTTAGTGAAATGTCCTGTCTTAGTAAATATAGTGTACCTTTCGTTCTGAATGGGCACCGACTCCAATATAGTTTTAACAGTCATTACCATAAGCAAGAAGAAGTAGGTACTGTCCCACTGTCTGTACTGTCGGTGCCAATTTAGAACGAATGGTACGACATTTACTAAGGGCCCGACTCCAGAAATAGTTTTAAGAGTCATTACCATAAGCAAGAAGAAGTAGGTACTGAACAATTTTATTTTTTACCGTTTGAAGTCGGTTCTATTTTTTTGTTAAAAACTTAATTTATTTACAATTCGATTATCATTACTACTTAGTAATCTACTATAAACCGACTTATTGTTGATTAGTATATTTAAAAATACACTAGAGGGTAAAGATGTAATGTTTTAAATTGCCTGTGACTACCTAGTTATTTTTTTGTTTGGAGACAAATATATTATTGCGACAGTATTTTACAATTGGATTACTTATTATGATTTCTTTATTTTTTAAGTACTTACCATATTACTTTAGTGTAATATGGTAAGTACTTAAGTAGCTGTATATACGAGTATGTAAGTTTGTATACCACGCCATATTAAATTCTTTGAAAAGTACGTTTGTAACACAAGTTTAAAAAAGACAAACTTTGTATAATCTTCGTTTTAATAGAAGATAGTTAAAGAGGATAACAAAGTATAAAAGTATTTTACCTGTAAATAACAACCCTAGAAATATCGTTCATGTCAGATCATCCAGCATAGACAGCAGATATCTATCAATAGTTAGACACATCCGACACATGAAGTTATTATGACCGGATAGCTCAAGACAATGTTGCATCGTTAACTTTCCATTGCTTTATGGTCGTTCAATACGAGAACCCGTTTGGTGTAATCTTGTAGATAACTAACGGGTGTCGCTGACCGAGCTCCCTGGAAGCACCACACTCAATTTATGGGTACAATTAAGCACGAAACACGCTCTACCAAATTGCTTCGAACAACTCTTGTTGCGAGATCAAACGTAATCACAGCCCATTTTAGGCGTGTAGGTACTGTGTACCTATGTTGTACTAGGTAGTGCTGGAACTAATATCATAGTAAACGTATTTAGACATTGTTGAATAGAGTGAATACAAAATACTTACTCAAATAATAGTTCTGCTACTCGCAAACACGAGTATTTATTTTTAAATCAGGCGCCAACATTTTTTTGCTCTTATTTGACAGGTGTATTACGGAGCTGATCAGATCCCAAAAAAAATCCTGTGTAACTATAATGTGATCAGCCTGTTATACGAGTGTATACAGTAGATGTAAGAATATTACAAATACGTATATGAGTATTTAATAAAATATTGATATGAAGCCAATAAGAAGCTTTGCAGTGTTAAGCAAATTATGCAGTTATGGTGAACAAATTTTTTCTACTAACTACTACTAACATTTTTCTATGGTGCAGCATATTTCGTAATAATTTCACGGTTTACGGCGCTTCTCAAACTTACCCATTAACAGTCTCATCTCTCATCGCAATCTGTTTATCGTAAATTAAGCCGGTCGGTGATGTGTAGGTATTGAAAACGAGCCCGCACTTGGCAAACGGCCGTGTTGTAAAACAGACAAATAATAAGTCAGAAGCGGTCTGCTACGTTTACTAGTTTAAAAATAGCAATGTTTTCATAAACCGAATATGAGAGTATACGCAGAGCTAGTTACGGGAATGAGGTCAAATGAGTTGGCATGCGTTCTCCCTCCCGTCGTCTTGACCAGATTGTTGAGATATATAGTAGTGCAAATAGATAAAAACACTTCAAAGAATGAGCTGTTAGGAATAGAGGAAAATCGGTGATTGTATTGTCCTGTAGAAAATAACAAGTAGGCAGCCCATGTAAAGTTGGATAATTTTAATGTTATGTTATAAGCATCAACATAATTATTATTATCCGTAAAAAATAAAATTTGTAACCTAATAAAGCATTACGTACAGGCTTTTCTAAGACACAATACCTAACAAAGCATATAACACGCTCGAAAATGTTTCGCTTTTACCTCGTTGGCCTTTCAATGCACGAAGTTATCGTTTATAATAAGATAAAACGAGATAAGATACAGTCACTGATTTTATTGATCAACTTAAATGAATAACTCACTGCTGCTTCCACAAATCTGATCTTGATTTGGATTTTTTTCAATACCAACGTTAAAGCCTTCACGGTTTGGAAGTTCGTTTAAAGGAAAGAAATGGCTGTGTACTCGTAGCGCTGCACAAAGCAGATACAAAAAATGTCGACCAAGGCAATAATAAAATTGGTTGCGCGACGAAATTTGGTTACGTCGCAAAACAGATAAAGCAACAACTTACATCTGAAGTACTTTATAAGATTTTTATACAGTCTATTCATAAAGAGAATAGAGGTGAGCATGTTGGGAACTATTGAAAACCTTATAAAAATCTATACAAAATAATACTAATATATAAAGCTTGAAAAAAAAAATATTTGTGTTGAATAGTAAATTTATTGGGGAAGGCTATAGGTTGTATAACATCATGCTATGACTAATACCAGAGTCCACGCGGACGAAACGAAGTCGCGGGCGGCCGCTAGTAAAGAAATAAATGAAAAGTATACAATGATGTTAAACGTTCAATTGTTCTCAATGCCCAATGTAAAATTATGTACAGAACGATAACAGCTAGTTGGCTGGGTGATTGATTACAATAAATTATTAACACAGCCATATCATAATGTTCAAAGTTTGTCGCAAGCGCACTGAGTACGAAGTAATTGATTTTTCTGAATAAATTTTTTAAAATAGGCAAAGCAAGAGAAAATGTGTAATGATTGGATTAGAAGTTAGGAAGCGGTTGATGATGGTATCGGTGAAATTATAAATAACATCGTATATAAGCCGCGCAGATAAAGAAACAATCTGTAAATGGCGGGCGGTCTCATGCTATCTCGCTCACACACTCGCTCCGTCTATAGTCGCACGGCGTGGTACTGAGTACAAAAAAAAAACGACAGTCTGGATTAGCATTCACGCTGTCCCGACGCGCTTCGTTTTGATAAATTCTGTTTTGTTGCTACTGTTTATTTGTTGGTTTTGTTAAGTTTAAAGTAGTTTAAGTAAGAGAGATGTCGACATGGGCGTAGCACCAATGCCTGACGATGACCCATGCGAAGGGACAAGTGGTGGCGGTGAGGCCGGTCTTAGTGTTTAATTTTGAATTATCATCATCACTATCATCATTATCAGCCCTTATTTAAAATTATGTATTGATTAAATTTGGATAAGATGAAAAAAATATTTTTATTTGCCCTATTTAACCCGCCCGCCCGCATGTAAGCAAAGTCCCGAGATAAAGTGATCATTTTTTTTTTGTTTTTAATAAGCAATTTTTTTATTAATACTTATAACATAACGCGTTAAAAATCTATCAAAATTAAATAGCCGCTAGTCTAGTACACTTCCTAAAATATTAACAAAATAAATTAATTTTTACGACCTTTTTTGCTGACGCTTCTACAATTAGCCGCCGTCATTTACAAATTGTTTCTTTATCAGCGCGGGTTATACAACAAAATATTCACAAAGGTAGAGCCAAGCAGACAGAGTCGGGCTAATAAAAAGCTAGACCGAATTTAATCTGCTAAAAGTTTTAAAAGGAGGCGTTGAATAACAAAAAATAAACACAAAAAAAGATTAGCAGCGGTACGCGGTGATTCATGGAAATCATTTATTTTGTCTATTTTTAAACTGTTAAGTCCACAATTCGTGACTAATTTAGCCATCCAAGAGCTGAAATTCTTTGATGCATAAAAAATACAGTTCTTTTGATTGTTCAAACAGTACAAACAAATATAAAGGTTAAAGCGTATTATATAAAACATAACTTCGAAACCGCCATATAAACTTGAAAATTTAAAAAGCTATTGGTAATATTTAAATGCATTTAAAAGTCTACATTCTATACGTCATTGTGGTGAAAATGTGGTTTTGATGTAGTCATTGTTGATATTTGCGGTAAATAAACTGCAACGTGTAAACAGATCAAGGTAGGGAAAACAATTTCCAAGCATAATCTGCTGGTTGTTGATCCACTTGCGCCAACTGGGTATTAAAATTTCAAATTCGATTCAATGCCTCTCTGAGATGGCGTGCAAGATAAACAAGTAGGTCTGTATCTTGTCACTTGATATAATAATAGTATTATGACTTATGACCAATTATGACCTTAGTGAGTACGTATACATACGTACGTACGTACGTGTTTTTGAACAATTTGAACAAATGGAACACACACAAGAAGACAAAAATGCATAAGTCATGAACTTTCTTTGTAAGTAGTGGCTGGGGGCCAAGAACCGAGTTTTATAGAGTTACAGAAGCAATAAAGGTCATTGAAAAGGCACGCGAGCCGGGTTCCCATGGCCGTCGGAAACAATAACAAAATCGCGAGCCTCTAGCACATAAACCGGAGAACAATCGGCCGAGTGGAAACAAGAGAGCGATATAAATCAAGCTAAGCGTTGCGTTGCGTGCACCGACCGGCCATAGATCCTCGCGTTTCGTTTCTGCACGCCTTCCCGCCGCTTATAATTACGGAGTACTTTCGCCAACCAACGGCTCGACGCCATCTTGCTATTTATATTGCAAATGGCGGACGGCGTGCAGCACGTGTTTCTCTTTCTTTTGTTATTTTAAGAAACCAACCCGCTGCATACGAGATGCGATTACGAGGAATTTTACGGCCGCATGAGAGCGATTGGATCTACTAGCTAATGATCTAGTAAATTTTAATTCAAGATCGTGTCGATTTGGAACCCACGATTCGTGAACCTCGCAGGAAATTTACATTGAATGGGGAGCCGTTAAGTTGCGTTTGCGATGTGACCGCGCGCCGATGAAGGTCACCTTGACCAACCGACCGCAGTATCTATGTATTTTATCTTTATAAATAATCTTATTAAATAAAAGAGGCTTAATCTGCTTTAAATATCATATAAGTTCAATTTGCAATTACATATAATATATTATATTATAAGTGTTATTACTTTATTACTCCGTAAGTGTAAGTAACAATTATATATTGTGTAGATAACACGAACGAACAATGATTTCCACTCGAAAAGTTTTTTCCTTTATATTTTTCTAATAAATCATATTCCCTTCCTATTTGTTTATGCAGGTAATTTTAAGAAAATGTAAAAATTAAAATCACTCGTACCTACCGTACATGAAATGAACTTTAGACCTACATGCATCATTTCGGAAGTCTACTACAAAATATTGGATTTCATTATTTCGTAAAAGTCGTCAAGATTTAAAAAATGTTATATAGTAAAGAAATATATAGTAAAGAAAGTAAGAATTTACTGTATTAAATGCTTATCTTAACCCTCATTGGAGTAGCGTGGTGGAGGAAGCTCTAGGCCTCCACAATAATGTGGAGAGACCCGTGCCCAGCAGTGGGACGCAAAAAGGGTTGCAGCCAAATGCTTATCTGAATTGTAGCTTATAGATACGAAATAAAAAACATCTTATACCTAAATCTAACACAGGTCGTTATCATATTACCTGTAGGTAATTATGTGATAACAAGTATAGTAAAACTAATAAACACACGTGAAATAGATAAAGCAGGCTTATCTGTAGCAACTAGGTCAAATATTGCAATTATAGGAAAACTGTAATGTTAGGTATTCTGTATAAGCACCCTACTCGTAAGTAGACACATTATACATAAAATTTATCATAGAAGTACACCAATCATTATCCAAAAACACTCCTAACATATTATTACATTTACCAACTAAATTAGTTTTATGAGCTTCCTGTACATTGTTGATTAGCGATCTAAGCGATACTAAATTCGAAGACAATTTCTATGCAGCTGTTGCAAAGGCGATTGCTTAGTATTCAGGGAGTTTTGCAGGCCAATGGCGGCTGGCTATCGGCGCAGTCCACTATCTGTTGAATATGTATGAGCAAGCACTTGAACACTACACACGCACGTAAGTATTTAGCCGTGACACACATCCTTAGCAAAGATTTTATCAATTCTACTTGAAGTTGTCATATAGCTATGTATTCATCTGCTATACGATCGGGTATAACCGACCTAAAGTTTGTATGACACGAAAAAAAATCGAGATTAAGACATTAGGTACGCATTAACAACATGACTTTAAAATAATGTTGTACAATGGAAAGTTCAATAAAGATGTTCTTAGTTAATATGAGTAGAAATAAGATCAAACTTAAAATAATATACGTAATACTAATATGAGTTTAATTCATATTTATAACACTTTTCGATGTTGGAAATAATGACTCCGATAAAATAACTAAGGCAATAGCCTCATTATCTGAAGTAAGTAGAGACGAAATATGTGATGTAAATATTTGATTAACCGTGGAATGTGCCGCACAAAAAGCGCCGTATGTTTAGACACATGATGAAAAAAGTAAATTGTGAACCACAGCGATGTTCTTAGAATACAACGAGCATGACATCATGCCGTGCGAGTGAAAAACAATGTGAATAGCCCCGTATTAATGGCGCAGAGAACAATGCTTAGATAATAAAACGTAAATGAAATGCGGTACCGACAATATTACAAAGAGAATTCTTGAATACAAAACGAACACTCGTCTAAATCAATTTGCATATCAAATCACACACTTAATGAGTTGATAATGTTTATAGAAAACATGTTCATCCATCGATTGACTAAATAGATATGTACCACACGCATCTGTTGCGTTCATAGCTAGATTGTTAACACACGTCAGCTAATGGCTTAAAGCCGTCGCATCACGTGTGGTAAAAAAACACGAAAGTGGCGAACGTCTATCAGCATCAAACTTCAACGAAGCCTGATTACAAAAATTGGGAAGTGGAACACGTTATACAATTATATCGAAAACAGAATCCACAAAGCTACAATAATCAAAATATACATGTATAACGCAAAAACGTAAATTGCAAATAGCAATGCACAATAGAAAAGAAATAAGAATGGAGCATGCAGAATGGCGGTGCGCGAAACGACGTGGGAAAGCGAATGGCGGCATTGGCGGCCATCTTGGAGTGGGTTCGTTCGGAAAACATCACGTGTCCGAGTCCGTGCGTCCGCCTGGCAACAGCGTACAGCGCTAACCGGAGCGGAACAATTCATGCACGCCACGTGCTTTTTTGTTTGTGCAACATTCCTGTCTCTCAACGGGTATTGATTGGAGTCCAACATTTCGGTGACAGATAGGTTGCGAATATAAATATGTATATCAGTGTAACTTTTGAAAGTAACAATGTATGATTGGAACATATTTTTAACATGTTAATTACACGCTTATATCAATATAATATTATACATAGGTACTAACAGTGAATGAAGCAATAAAGTTTTATATTATTCGCACAATCGCAGAAACAGTAGATATCTGGTTATGAACCTATACAAATATACAGATAAAACTAACAAGACTAAATGTAGACACAGGATTAGTAATTTAAGAGCACGTAAAGAACTGAATATTTCCAACTCGGGTTCAGGCGCCCACGTAATGACGATACACGTAATGTCTGCAGAATAAGACTCTATATAAACTAGTCTGACTATCTGACCTCCTACACTCATGTTCTAGATTTCCAAGCATTTCAAATATACGTTTGCTTTGCTATGGTTACGGTTCTGAATCAGAATTTCACGAAACAAGGAAGTTCCATGTTTTACTTAAAAATGGAATGGAAATGAAAAATTAAATATAGAATGAAATTGATATAGATCAGAGATATAAATACTTATTAGGGTAAATGTTATAATACTTTTCAGACTAAATCTGAATTGGTTTTCGTTGGTATCAAATACGAGACATTATGATATTGTCGCGTGTGGGAATACAGTCACTACAACAAGTAACATTGATGTTTTTCGTGAGAAACGTTTCCTCGAGACCCATCACGCCATGCGTGACTCACTATTGTACTGTTTCATTATTATTACATTGATGCGGTGTTGGTTGTTCTACATAACGACTGTATTTTGTGTATTTCACTTATTCTCCAATGCTTTGTCATTGTCATTTCCCATACAACAATATATATTATATAACTTTTTTTTATAATATAATAATGCCGTTTAGGGATTTGTTTTTAAATTTTCAAATAGTATGCTTATCTTTTGTTTTTATGATTTTGTTTCGGAGCGAGAGTAATTAATCCGAATCGATCGCGGAATCCTTCTCGGGCCCGGGGCGCACGTTTCGGGTTTTCCCCTACCGTGTTTATCTAGCGAGGGCCATAAAAATGGTCCTGGTCCTTGGGCGGGGGACCGGGTGGTCCCCACCGTGGCCTTCTTCTTCAGTTCGATGAAGGTCTTATTTTTTGTTTTTCCAGGTGTTGTCCTGTGGACTCCGGTGCCCAAGATCCGGTGTGGAAGTTTCTTTCAATCTTTTTTTATGATATATATTTCTTAATACTATTTTTTATGAATAAATATATATGTATATATTTTTTTCTCCCCACACTTTCCTTTAGATCCGGAGGATTATTTCGGAGATGTACCTGTTATTGCATAAGAGCGTTTATTAGACCGACAGATTGTTTCAGTTTCCCTATGATACAATAATAAGCTGCGACTTTTATATGATAAGCATTAATATGTATGTAGCGTCCGCTTGCTAATAGGGTAGGGTGATTCCAACATTAATCTTGTGACAAGCCTTAAAAGGCGGTCCCCGTTATATAACTCGCTCAACCAACGTAAACAAGCTATGAGATCGTATACATTATTCAAAGGTTTTTTTTTTATCTCAACGTCTTTCTTTGGATTGTTTGGATCTGGTTAGCTCCTATGCAAATGTGGTTAACGACTCCCGATTGTAGAGGGCAACTGTCCAACAAGTTGTTACTAATTCAATTATTTAATTACATTTCATACCTACTTTTGACTTTTTCAACGCTGCTTCAAAAAGTAAAGAAGATTATTTTCTAAACGAATCAAAAAATGACTAACGTTAATTGCAAAGCAAGCCATGAAATGACGCTTAAAACTTCAGCTTTCATTGCATAATCCCCGAACATAGCAAAAAATGAATCACCTTTGTGAAGGCAGAGCTCTCGCTATGATCACGTAATTCGCAAAATTCGTCATAAAAAATGAAAAAAAAAAAGAAAAGTAAAAAAAAATAACGGAATACAAGTTTGGTAGGGTGAGTCAGATAGTAGGATGACAATTTGTTGGAAAGAGACGGAAAAGAACGCCATCTTGCTTGGATTGCGACTTTTTAGTCACGCGCGGTAAAACAGCGTTTCTATTTTTTGCGCGCTCTCGCCTGACCTGGTTGGTTTATCGTTATCAAACGGCTCTAATAATAAATGGATTTCGCTTGTCGTGAATTGTTCGTCGGCAAAACAAGCGCATCGTAATAACAGAGATAACCTTCCGACGCGGGTTGTTCAATTTTATTGCTTGCTTCAACAATCAAGCCTTATCTATCAATTATCATAAATGTTATTCAAGTTGCAATAATATATTTCAGATGATTTGCATATTTATGTTCAAAAATCTTCTATATCATCATTATAATCACTTCAGTCTTAACGTTCCATTGTTGGATTCCACGAAGATATATGGGACGCGTTGGGGACGATTGGGGCCAATGGGGCGCTTGTTACATTGCCATCACTAATATAACAAATTTACAATTAAGTATTATGGTTCATAGTTCATAGGTACGACCACCGTCAAGTGTTTACTACGACCATCGTCAAGTATTTAGTCATCCTGGCTCCACAAACCACTTAACTCCTTTAATGATAAAACTCATAGTCAATTACTGAGTCAATCTTTTTGAACTTATGACGGCTGACAACGAACACAATTGACGGATAGTCAATGCTATTAATAAAGATGTTTTAAGTTTTAAACTGACTATCACGACATTTCGTGACTGATATTTCCAAAGAATTATTTTTGTAAATACATTAATAAGTAAATTACTTGTGACGATTATCAGTATCACGTTTGAGAGTTATTTAGCGCTCAATAAGTATGACGGATGAAGTATCGGCAAGAAGCTGTAGAAAAACATCCGAGCTGTAAACCGCAATAATTATTAAGCGCACTATTAAATATTATGGAAAACAGCTGTATTATCTCGAATTGTGATCAGACGTTTAATTACCTATTGTGTAAAAAGCAAACGTTGAATGGATAAAGTAGAATAAATGATTGCTAAACAGGTATTCAAGGATACGGCGTACACTTTAATTATTTATAGTTCTATTGATTTTAATGAGGTGATTACTCGTTACAATCACGAGCTCGCTGTAGTATATAAATCATTACTTATCTGCTGTTGAAATTAAAATGTAACAAATACTGTCCATAGAAAAAAAAACCTTTTTTCTGTTTTCATGGTAAATCACGTTGATCTAAGTTTACTACTTCCAATAACTCCCGCCGTTTGGTAAACAAAACTTGGGGAACGAATAAGAAAACACTATAAATTAAGTCGGGAAATGTACTTAATACAAAGTTTATTCACAGCCAAATAGCAAATCAGCAGGGAACTTTGGCGGTGTTCACAACACCAAAAGAGGAGGTGAGGTAGGGCTTACCTCATTTCGGAATTTTTACCGAATTTACAATTAATAATTTTGATAACGCAGGCTGAAAACTAAATAAGTAGAATAAAATATACTGGCTCAACTGCTAAATATTACAGCGCGTTTTTTCGATCTCACATACAAACTACTTTATTACATTTGACAATAATAATCAATTATAGATATCGCCAATATAAAAAGGTACGTTATGTAATTACGTACTGTAACGTTCGTAAACTCTAGCAGTAAAAGCAGTTTAGCCTATACATCCACCCTGCTCTCACCCTTTCGACTATCCACTGCAGGGGGTGAAATTGACAAAGTTCCACCACTCCCGGGGTTATGTTCGATTATTTGTGAATCTTCATGGTTGTAAAACTTTCTTTGACATCCTCGGCTCAACAAAAAATCATTCGCTAAGTCAATTGAATTGCAACTTAAATTTGTTGTTTGATTTTATTTGAATTAATATTAAGTTTTAATTTCATAATACATTTTATTTTGTAATAATAAATAGCTCGATAAAGGCAGCCAAATAGTTTACTAGTTTACTAAATAGACGTTTGGTCAAGTTTAATGTGTGGCTATATATAGATATACAGGTTTAATGAACATAACCTACCATTTTAGCTGGATTTAAGGTGGTAGAAATGGTAATCTAGAAATAAAACGGTAGGATAAATGCATTTCTCAAAGAACACTTAAAAGTTTTGACTTCCTGAATTGTAAAAATCTACTTAAACTTCAAACCTAGTCTCCCAAATAAACACATAATATCAAAGCGAGGAAGATCACGAGCCGGGCGAGGAGTTGGGCAAAGTCGGCTACTTCCACAAAGTTGGCAAGTTCAGAACTTCTGTACGCTCTAACTTAGTTCCACCAAACTGTAATGCCTGCAAGCGCAAGCAGATAATCTACAAGTTTGTCGCTGTGAATAAACTTAAGTAATTCCAATTCATTAAATTGCTTTCTTGCTTAATAATAACTTAATTAGCTACATATTTTATTGCATTCAACTTACATGCTCTAGAATTATATATACATATAGCTTTGAGTAGAGAAAGCATATAATTGACACTAAATATAGGCTTTAAAGATAATAAATTTCGATAATGGACATTTAAAAATATAGGGATAGCCAAATATGAATTAAACATTTATTAGGTGGAACAATGGCACATTTTCAACAGAGCGTATAACAAAACTTATTTTGATTTGAAAGGGGGTAAATCAGTTTTGAAAAATCTAAAATTAGTATTCTATTTAAGCAAAGAAGTTATAAGAAGACTGGATTCCGAACTTTATCAATGAAAACCCTTAAGTGCCATGTTTTTAAATTCAACTCATAACAACAATGCCTCCTTATTTAATTTCCGATGATTACATAAACTTGGAACCGTTTTCGGATTGCTATATATAAGTTTCACGTCATACTTCACTTCACACTAATTATAATTATATCAAGAGATTCTTTCACTAGTCGTCTTTATAAGGATTGAGTGCCAATGGCTAGTGTGTGAACAAAAGGAATTCATGTAATCTGCAATAACGCAAATACACTCAGTTGCGTCAGCTTTATGGCATTTTTTACCGACTTCCAAAAGAAGGAGGTACTGTATTCGGCTGTATGTATTTTTTTTTTTATATATGTTCACCGATTACTCCGCCGTTTGTGGACCGATTTTCAAAATTCTTTTTTTGTTCGTATGGTTATACTCCCGAGGTGGTTCTATTGTCACCAAATCAGGATCTGATGATGGGATCCCAGGGAAATCGAGGGGAACTCTCAAATTTTATAGGCACATACATTGATTTTCTTATAGTTTCTGAAGCATAAGAGATATTTACGCATAGAAATCATCATCTCATGTTGCTGAGCTGATGATGGAAGGTACTGCGACAGTGAGGAGTTGAGAGCAAATTCTTTCAATAAATAGTTTTTTATTCGAAATCTTACATTCCTGAGGTGGTCCAACTGTCACCAAGTCAAAGTCTGATGAGGGGATCCCAGAGAAATCGAAGGGAACATTCAAATTTTATAGCACAACAAATGATTTTCATTATTTTTACAAAGCAAAACAAACATTTGTGTATAATTATCGTCATATCATGTTGCTGAACTGATGATGGAAGGTACTACGACGGTTAGGAGTTGAGAGCAAATTCTTTCAATAAATGGTTTTTTGTTCGAAATCTTACATTCCTGAGGTGGTCCAACTGTCACCATGTCAAAATCTGATGATGTAATATTAGGGAAATCGAGGGAAACACTGAAACTTAATAGGCACACACATGCTTTTAGTCATATTTTTAACATAATACAAATATTTATGTCTGGTAATTATCACCTGCTGTTGTTTAACTGATGATTGAAGGTACAACTCCTCAACGTTTAGGAGCTGAGAGCAAATTCTTTCTTTAATTTAAACGTTCAGGTGGACTGATAGTATGTCTTTCAGACTTTTAGATGGCTATTGGATAAACATGATTATAAAAGGTAAATCTGTTTAAAGTTTAGAAGTTAAGTGATTTTTTTTCCAATTATGCTAATACATACAGAATTATTAAAATTACTAAAAAGAGTGAAATAAATTAAGTTTTTAACAAAAAAATAGAACCGACTTCAAACGGTAAAAAATAAAATTGTTCAGTACCTACTTCTTCTTGCTTATGGTAATGACTCTTAAAACTATTTTTGAAGTCGGGCCCTTAGTGAAATGTCCTGTCTTAGTAAATATAGTGTACCTTTCGTTCTGAATGGGCACCGACTCCAATATAGTTTTAACAGTCATTACCATAAGCAAGAAGAAGTAGGTACTGTCCCACTGTCTGTACTGTCGGTGCCAATTTAGAACGAATGGTACGACATTTACTAAGGGCCCGACTCCAGAAATAGTTTTAAGAGTCATTACCATAAGCAAGAAGAAGTAGGTACTGAACAATTTTATTTTTTACCGTTTGAAGTCGGTTCTATTTTTTTGTTAAAAACTTAATTTATAAATATATTTTTTTGTCAATTGACTAAAAATAATTTATGACGTCACAAATCATTTTTAACCGACTTCAATCAAAAAAGGTGGAGGTTATCAGTTCGACTGTATGTTTTTCTCACACTAAATGAATGAGAACGTCACGTTCTGACTGCTTATTAAAAGTATCTCAATTGATTCAGTAGCCTAAGACCGGATTGTATTGAAAAAGTTTTTCTAAACAATAAAATAAAATTTATTTACATGCACCTTTACTAATATGTTGTTGTTGTTAAGTATGTTAACAAGTTAATATAAAACAGAGTACACCAAGATACACAAAACTTTCAAACAACCCGTTTTAATTAAGTCGGTTATTCGAAGCAGATGGGTGAGCAAGTTACTTGCCAAAACTAAACTGGCAAACAAACTATGTACATACTTATATAAATGAAAGAGAATACCAAACCTTGGGAATTTATCGTTATTAAGGGGCTTCGAATCTACGGTACTGTATTAAAGGAGAAATTATTCAGGAGTATTTCGTATGCAAGTGAATCATGCTAATAGTGTCCACTGTAACATTTTAATGTGGGAACGTAACGTCTGAATTGATTAAGAATTCTCGTAGACAGAATTTGTAATATGCGAGTTTCCCTAAACTATTTAAAAATATTTAAAGTTCTTAAGTTATATAAGCAAACTCAAATGCTATAACGGACAGTCTAGTCCGTACTCAAGTAAACATTCCACATAATAATCGAACGCTAGATAATCTTAGTGACCACTTAAAATTAGAGCTTAAACTTCGCTCGGTATTCAACGGATGTTATAAGTTTCGAAGTCCATAGGCACAAGGGTAAAACAATAACTGTAAATTAAACTCGAAACTCATTAAAAGCGCCGCAAAGGGAATTTTGGAGAGTTTCGATATGTACAGGGTAGGTCGTGTTTTCGAATCGAACTTTAATTGGTCTGTCGGAAGTTTAGTGGTTAATATAACATGAGGTCGGTCGGATTGGTGGAATATTTGGTAAATATTAATCGAGTCACAGTTACGATTCAACTGTTGGTGGTGCGGATAGATAAAAGCAACAAGATTCTGTTATAATTATCACTGAACGTGATATCCGGGTGTGCGATTTCGTTAGTTGAGGGTAAGCCAAATATTTGTAAAACATATCGGTAGGTACGTTAGGGTATGGTAGTGTAGTTCAGTTTTGTTGGCAACCCGAAACAATTTTGGAAATGTAACGAGTAATCTAAAGCAACGCTTTTATTAAGCAGATAAAAACATGAACCGGCAACATGACAGCTAAAATATTTTGAGAGCTAATGAATCATAAGATTCTTAAGCATTGTTCCAAAAGATCCAAATTAACTGACGCAGCAAAGGTCAATCTGATCGTTTACGGAGAAGGGAAACCATCAATCAACATTTAGTTGATACAGGCACTTGGAACACGATTACCGCAAATTGACGCTGGCGCATTTCCAATTCTATTTATACGATGAGAACATACATACACTCGCATTCAAATGAAAAAGCTCTAAGAGCAACGGACTTCAGTGTACTTTTATATTCACGAGTAGTTACGAATAAAACGTGAAGCATAAGTGAATAAAGAAATACTATGGGTTTGGTATTGAAGTCATTCAGTTTGTTGGCCACAGTTTTATTTATTTATTTTATTGTTCATGTACACACAAGAAAAAATACAGGAGAAATTAATATTAAGTTTAATATAATATTGTACTGGATATAGTGACCATAAAATATATTTTACACAATCAGAAGAAACGTATTTAGGGACTTTGTCCACGTGGACTTTGGTATTACTCATACATAGCATGATGTTATATAGCTTATAGCCTTTACCAATAAATGGACTATTTGAGATTAGCGCGTTCAAACAAACTCTTCAGTTTTATAATAATATATTAGTATAGATTTACTTTCAGTAGTGTGTATATGGTGTAATGAAATAGCGTTGATATATACAGCAATCCGCAATTGGCCAGGGTGGTGGACTACGGCCTAAATCCCTCTCACTTGTGAGAAGGAGACCTGTGCCCAGCAGTGGGACATAAAAAAAAGGTTGAAAAAAAAATACAGCAATCTCATGCTAGTTAACAATCTAATAATACTAATAATATTTATTTATTTGTTTTAAAATTTATTATTCGATTATTATTCAATGAGCATTAAGCATGTATCGAGTCGTACCGGGATCTGCGAAATACAGTTCAAAGGAAAATAAAAATATTATAAGTATGTCTATTCTACCTACTGTGAGAATGTTGATTAAAGTTTACATTTATACAAGCAAATACATTTCTAAATTATGCGGCCAATATAACGTATGTTCTCTCTTAAATAGCATTCGTAGTTTTTATTTTTAAATCTTCGCGAAATTCTCAATCAGAAAATATAAACATTTACATTTAATCGTCGTAAATGTTTAGTGCCCTTGAGATGGTAGCGTCTACATGTTGGCTGGAACTCTGCCAAAGTATTCGCAATACCGCGTCGGTTTCCTTATTTACAAAGTTTAATGCAATTGTGTATTGTTTTCCTGCAAAAATCTATCTAGATAGAAACTCCCACACTTTCGTGCTGATCTTATCAGTGTCACAATGCGGAAGAATTTTCCAGATCAATCAATACGATAACAGCCTTATCAAACCTACGATAAATCATTGTTTAACAAAAAGAAAGACAATATGTGCCGGCCAGCCGATTTCTACGAACCGTCGAGCCGCTTACCCAGTAATTGTGGTCAGTCTATCCATATTATTTTACAGCGCCATTAATACCATAAATAACTTCCACCGCTCATTGTTTCCAATAAAAAAATATGACAAATGGCATCCATTACAGCGTTCACGTCTGGCGTGCCGCCACGGTCGACAGCCTCGCCTTGACCAAGTTCGAGACGCAATCCGAGATGCTCGCTTCGTGTTCGTCTTTAGCGCATGTGAATTGCCAAATTACCTTCTTACTTGTCCAGATTGCTTCGCAAAATATGTGCGTCATAAGAACATAATTATCAAAGAAATAATCTTTTTATTTTAATTGAAACATATATTCTTCAATTTATTAACTTTTTTATGTACGAGTATATTTAAAAAAAAATTGTAAGAATTCGCTACACCCTCGACGAGTTTGCTCGTTGTCTTAAGATTATGTTTTATTTCTTTCTGTGGTTCTGTCACATATTTTTATAAATAATTGTCTGACGTAAAGCCATCTGGCACGGTTCCCACATTTAGTTCCTTCCTTTTATATTGCTGTCTCGTTTGCTTTAATATGAAAATTAACAGCCCATTGAACGTTTTGAATGCGAATAATTCCTAGAATAGCGGTACAAGACATAGTTACTATTAAAATGTGCTGATCGATTAAATACTTCTGTGTTTTATCAGCGACCTAATTCACAATCTCTCTATTATTAGCGTAGGGTGATAACTAGTGATAAGTGATAACTGATAAGTGATAACAGACGTTCCATTGCGATAAACTTGTTTGATAAGGATTATGTTCGTTCAATTGCAGATGGAAATTAACAATAAGGATGGATAGTGTGTATAATATTATTAGGTATTCTTTTTTATTACATAGTATGACATACCGCAATGACGTTTTTTCCTGCTGTATTCCATTCGAATGTAATGAAATTGGCGTCCTTAGTTGTATTTAAGCTTAAATTTATTTTCAGTAAGATTTGTTTACATTGCGCTTCTCCTTTTTCCTTTCTTAATGTCTGGAAATTTCTGTGTACCTGTGAGCCTGAGTACAAGTTATGTGATCCATGAGCTACAGGTAAAATATGATGAAAAGGCATGAAAAGCAGTCACAACGGCAACGATAAACCAGTTAATTAACGATTTATTTCGGCTGCAACCCTTTTTACGTCCCACTGCTGGGCACGGGTCTCTCCCCGTGATTGGGGAGGCCTAGGCATTGCATTTAGCGTACGTAAAAGTTGTTAGGATGTTTTAGATATAATTACCATACTTTCCGTTGTCATGCAAATCGCTAACGCATTCAAACATATTTCCATTATTTATCAGCTGATACGTTATCACAAAAGCCAACATCTCTGTCTGCCCATATACTGCTGTTGTCATCGAGTCAGGTACACAATCGTCTAAAATGTCACACATGCGGGCATAAAAACATGCCACTTGTAAATTGTAGGTTAAAAGGTGATTCATTAATAAACGCTAGTTACCTTGATTTCTCTTTACTGTCGCTACGCTACCCGTTACATAAGTTTCAATCTATATCTATACATCTATACATATAATCTGTAACTATTATAAAATCTGTAACAAGTCGGTTTCTGTACATTGAAGATATTTGAAAAAAACTGTCACTAGGGCTATTTATTAGCGTAATAGAACCCAAAAAAATGATTTTTAGAATTATTGTCTGTTTGTCTGTTTATCTGTTTGTCTGTTTATCTGTTCGTTTGTGCGCGCTAATCTCAGGAACGGCTTAACGTAGAAGGATGCGGTTTTCACTGATGTATTGGTATTTTTTTGGATTAACATTTAGGGTTTGTTTTATTTAAATCGGTTCACAAACAAAAAAGTTACGTCAATTTCAAGGATGAAATGGATGAACGCCTGCACGCTGACTCTGCGCAATGAATCAGCACTCCGGTGCTAATGCGTTTAAATGCATAATAAAATAAAGAATTACGTATTTCAGCATTTTCCAAAATTCACCCTTTAAGTGTCAATTTTTTTCGAAATTCTTTAAAAACTGATTGTTGAGACTTTATTTATAGAATCTTTTTGGGAAAAGTAGAAAAAAAAGTAAAAGCAAGTTTTCTGTCACTTATGCTAGATTTCATCTCTAAATATTTAAAAAAACCATACATATCACCACATATTCAAAGAAATCCTCAATACAAAATGTACAAAACCTTAATAAAACGAGGCTACTGCCGACATCTATGTTCATATTCAGAACTATTTAGTGATCTGTTGCAAATTCGCTATATCGACAATTTAATTTAAACGCTATACGATTTCGTTGTTATTCATTTATTCATTTATTCACATTTAATTGCTTTTTACAGGTAGATTTACAGGTGGTGAACTACATATTCATTATTTTACCCAATAACGCTATTACAAAGTGGATTGGTGGAGATTATTTCAAATAATTAATTACGAGTATATTTACTTAATAAAATATCTAATAAAAAAAATTAACAACTTAGAGAGCTTTGGAACTGGCGCTGATATTGTACTCATTGTGGTAGAGCATTATGGAGGCGCGGCGCGGTGGTTACATCCACATATTATGGGGGGGGGGGTCACAGGGGACATGACCCCCCCCAAAATCCCTCACTCATGCGTAGATGGAAGGCGAAACAAGCCAATTTGAGACACCTCTTCCCCCAAATTTCTTAGTGACCCACCACCAAAATTTCTTGGCGACCATTGCCCAAAATTGAAGGCTGCGACCGCGCCTGGACTCGCGTGGCGCAATGGTTACCATGCCGGACTGCCAATCGAAGGGTCTCGAGTTTGATTCCCGGCGAAGCAGAAATTTGAATGATGAGTTTAATTTTCTGTTCTCGGTTTAAGTGTTTGTATTTCTGTCTCTGTGTGTCTCATGGTACCCATTACACAGTGTATATTTACCCTACTCTGGGGCTATCAGTGTGAAACGTAAAAAAATCAAAGTGTTCTACCGACTTTACTATGCTGAGTGATCTTTTCAAAATGATAGCTACGTCACCATATCATGATTACACCACCAGTCGAAGGTTAAAGTTCCACAGGCCGCTTTGCACGCTCCTTTTGATGTTTTGAACGGATGTGTAAGTTATGGGACAACCTTCCAGCTGAGGCATTTCCAATGGACTTTGACATAGGGTTCTTCAAGAAAGCTGTAAAGAAAGCTCTTCTTGAAAGCCGGCAGTGCTCGGGTGATCGCTTAACCACGCGGCCTTTCTGCCTCTTTGTTCGGTTTATTTATAAAAAAAGTGATTTCGAATAAAAGAATAAGCAATTGCCGAGGGTCTTATAATTTTTTTATTGAAATGAGCAGACGTTTTCAGTGGTTAATTTAATAAGAGCTATTACATACATACGCAGTACTGGCACTGGTGTTACACTAATATGCTAAAGCGTCACGGCAGCAGCACGGCATGGTGGTCACGCCCAGAATAATATTAGTAATCGATATATTTATTTCTGATGCTGTGTGAAGGGTTGTTAATAGGACCAATTGACTCTTAATCGCGTAGGGCCTGATCCTCTCACGCTGCTCCAATTCAGGTTGATGACGTCTTCATTGTTAGTGGCCTAACTGCTGTCGCAAGTTTTAAATCGCTCAAAAGACCTCCATTAAGTATGAACGACAGTATGTTAACGACAATTGCAACCAACGTGTAAGCAACCAAGAATTTGACTCCCAACTACTAACCACGTCTGACATAGCGTAGACATTTCACCACCTTTCTGCAATATATTTAAGTTACATAATGATAATGAATCTATGCATTATTTGCAGTACAAATTATTTAATTCTAATGATTCTTTCCGCGGGCACAGCAGTCCTATCTAAACACTTTAAAAACAGGCTATTATAATACGTTTAATTTGTAAAGAGAAACTGATGATAACGACTGAAAAGTCGATATTATAAGAGGAGTACAGTAAGAATTGTAAGGACTCAGAAGAATGTTTCCACTCAACATAATAATAATATGAACTTTTGTATCATATGTAATTTCATAAAAGGTAACAATAATCCTAGGGACAGTGGAGGGCAAGCGGTCACGAACGAAATTGCAACCTCATCAGCCACGACCACTCTGTCAAGAGTGAACGACTAAGGAGGAGGAGGAACAAATAATCCAAGCCTAATCAAGCCTTTTGTACAAGTCTTTATCTACGCGGACGACGTCGCGGGCACAACTAGTAATAAAATATGTTTCGAAATGTCCAGAGTTTATAAAATCGTAAATCACGTTCATGTATCATATTATAAAATCTATTTGCCAAATCGGTCGATAGTCATAGGTCCAACATACTTACCTTAATTATAAATTGAGCACTTGGATATTTGATGACTTGGTCACTTTTCTTGATACGAGTAAGAACACCCGAATGGCATCGATTTTAAATTTATAAGGCATCTTACGATTATAACATCAGTCTTCCTAATTAACAGTTTATTTTTGAATAAATTTATATTTACTAGTTTGCAGATAACTCGAATTCTTAGAATAACTGACATCAGCCACTTTTATCTAATTCTTTTACACGAGGAATTGTTGATATATGTAGGGGAGCGGGGGGCACGTTGTTACAGGGGTAAGAAGTTACACGCGTTTTTTACCGGGATTTTAAACTGTTTCTTGGTCATGATTGGACTCATTTGTTTTCCTATAACATCCTGGCAGATAAAAACGATCAGTGACCAGCCAAGCGCCAAGCTGCTAGGTTGTGTGCATGTGTCTCGAATTCAACCAGGTTCATAAAAAAGCCGTTACGAAATTTTTGATTCCTGATGTCTATATTTTTTATTTTCTCAAAATTATTAACCTTGAACGTTCATAATATATCCTTTTTTCCTACTATAGATATCCATTAATTATGACTTCAATTTACATTAAAAAACGTGCCATGGGGCACATAGTTACAATTATTTGGGGTAAGTTGTTACATGTCACTAATATGTAAATAATTACATATTAATTACTTGTACTTCTGTTCAAATCCCGTTAGTTCGCAAGATAAAGAATGTTTAACTACATTACCGACTCCAGATTTAGCAAGTTTCCAAAAGAAAATGAAATAGAATTATCGATACAACCAGCTTCATCTGGTATATAAAGTAAATTTGTAAATTTTTCACCTTCAATAACAGAGCCTTTCCCAAGGCAGAAGCTCGAACATAATCCATCAATAGTCGTCGTAAACGCAAATCCGCTGTGTTAACCGACACACCCGATAAAGACTCATTAAAAAAAGAGTATAAAAAAATCTGGCAAAGACCAAAAAAATGTGTGACAAAAAAAGGCAAAGGAAAAAGTAAAGGAAAGCCCTTGAAAATGAGTGAAGAAAAAATTTTGGTATCCGATTCAGACTCTGATACTGATGAATGGTTTTGTTTAGTGTGTAGCGAAAGTTATATCACCTCGAAAAAAGAAGATTGAGTAGAATGTTTAGAATGTAAAATGTGGGCTCATGTCAAATGTGTAACGGGAAACGTTCACTCATTCATTTGCATCAATTGCAATTCTGATGAAGACTAATTTAATATTTGTATGTGATATTGTTATCTACCTCTACATAAATTACTATATATCTTTCTATAATATAAGTACCTTAAAAATGATAGAATCCAAAGTATTAGAGTTTATCAATTTTTTTTAAATAACTAAAAAGTATAAATAATTTACCACAAGTTGTTACTTGCAGACGAAGTCTGTGTTTAAAAATGTTCCTGCCAAAGTTATTTTCTACCAATATAAACTTAGATAATTACCATAATAGATATAATAATTACTCGTAAATATAAGAAGACTGTTTTAACTGATCTTTATTGTTTATAACGTTTTGAAATAATAATATTTTTTTGTGTCATTGATTGATGATTTTGTTTATTTATCTACCGTAACATCGTGCCCCGATGATGTAACAACTAGCCCCGATTCGGGGATAAGTTGTTACAATCGACTTTTTTTGTTAAATTTTCCATTGTGAAAAAATTACACAAATTTTAATAACTTTTCAGTCATATTTTAATAGCTAAATAGATATACTAACTATAAACGTAATGAAATGTATAAATTATTTGGTAGTTTTTGTCATATTAACAATTATCTAAAAATTGTAACAACGTGCCCCCCGCTCCCCTACTTTGTTAGAAATTTTAAATTATAAAAAAATCTGCGATTATCAACTTGAATATAAACAGAAAAATTGTGGCGTAGAACGCCGTTAAACGCCATCCGCCAATCCGACGTTAAAAAAATGACAATGTCGAATTGAAAGCTGCTTATAAAAAAACTCAATCAAAACAAATCAATAGGTATACGAAAGCAATATTTGAAATATTTGAAAACCTTGTTATTGCTGAGCTTTTTTTGACTCTTAAATCGTAATTCTTAATTAACGAATACCCGAAGTGAACTTCATGTCCATTTTTTTAGGTGCCATGTGCTTTAAATTTAATTACATACAAACTTACTCACTTTTTTCAAAGCTACATGGCTATGCTTTGAAAAAAGTGAGTAAGTAGTATTTGGTTAAAAGAACAAACCATAAAATTTCACGATTCAACAACTTTTTCGCTTTTATCATTGGTTCGAACGCGATAACAATTTAAACCGATAGTCTCCAAATCGTGCCAAAACCTAACAAAAGCAGTTGTTAACCCGAAACAAATTGCAGTCGAGAAACTAGAACACAAAAGAGTGTGCTGTTTTCTGTACAGTATAAACAGCTACTTAGCAGTAATGCAAGTGTAGGTAGGTAGGCACTGCAATGCGGAGCAGCGTAACCGGTGGCTTATGCCGTTGGCAGGTGAAGGCCAGCCTAACCCGCCACGATTATAATTGCATGGAACAATTATATCCTGTTTACGACTCAACGAAACCCTCTTAGCGGAACAAACAGCTACATAGCGTGTAGAATTCATCACGATCAATTTATTAAAGGCCGATTGTATTACTGTTTAAAATATAGCGACTGCCGTAAGGAAGTATTGCCAACAATTATTTAATTTAATGAACTTTACAATACTAACCTAATAACCTTTAAAGCAAACACAAATTCGTGACTACCATTCACATTATTATCATTGAGCTCATGGATAATAAGAACATAACCTAGAACCTTCTAGACCATCTACAAGGAGATACTTTGTTGCCAAAAGACTATCTATAACTTTAATATGTATTATAAACTGAAGTGTTACTATAGACTTCATTCTTCATATTTTTACTAACTCCGCTCTATCATCTATCAATGAGCTTGGTTTAATTTATTCTCGTTCTAGAGCACTTTGCGGTGAAGGTTGCTTGTTATTCTGTTAATAACTAAGCTGCAAAGAAATATTTTATGTAAACAGTCTGTTACTTTCGTAAGTAAAATTTTATTTTCTATTTAACTATAACTTTATTATATTATTATGTAATTCACCCTATGATTTATCAATTAGTTTGATTTAAACAGTTGTATGTAGTAAGTTTCTTTGTTTTATATGGAATCAGAACAAGAATAATATTAAATGATAAGGTGCAATGGGCACGCAATATTCTCTGGATTCCAAAGAAAATTGGGCCACTGGGAACTGTTACTATAGGTACGGTGGAAAAAAGTTTAAACGTTAGTGCCATTTCTACACGTTTGCGGCTCACCTTGGTATCGTTCAAAAATAATTATAACAGGCGTACCTGAAAGAATAAAAAAGAAATATTTAATGAGCTATCTATACATTCAATAGCAATACAGTTAAATAATAAAAATATCGACATTTATATAATTACATACTTCGGTCCAATCTTTAAAACCATCTTAAAAACCGGCCAAGTGCGAGTCGGACTCACGCACGAAGTGTTTCGTACCATTATTTCGTACCGTATCCATGTAAAATCGCGTTTAATTGTATGGGAGCCCTCTTTAATATTTATTATATTCTATTTTTAGTATTTGTTATTATAGCGGCAACAGAAATACATACATTATCTGTGAAAATTTGTAATGTCTAGCCATCACGATTTTATTATTATGTATTGTAGCTGTAGTAGCCCCCCCCCCCTCACCGATACCAAAAAAAAGGTATATAAAACTAATACATGGACCTTGTAAAGCCTTTGGTTGGAATTAGCCGTGTAAAATAGCCGATTTATGATTTACGTATATTCCGTTTATAGTGGTGGGTTCTTTGTTTTGTTTAATTAAATAAATGTAAATTGTCGGCGGCGTATCTGCGCAGTTATCGGGGGTCGAAGGTTATCGAGTGGAGTTAAGCTGAACGTGCATACTAGACATGACTAACATCAAGTAATACTATGCCCCTTCATTATACATATTAAAAGATATTAATATAATATTCATTTATTATGCAATATACTTGGCTGTTGAATTAACGTGCATAAGTAATAATTGCGATACTAATAATATTTGCTGACTTATCTTTAATCGAATTTGGAAACTACACGCCCACATACATAGCCGCTGCTTAAATTTGACAAGATAACTTGGAATGATCTAAGGATTCCAACAATATCTGACCTGATACATGAAATTCTAAACATATTTACTTAACACATTTAAAAATAAACCCGTATTAAGGCTTACTTACATTAATTCATACTTACATAAATGAACCCAAACATTACTGTAACTTCCTTCCTCTACTCTACACTAACTCCGTATGAACAGGATAGAAAAAAAATCCACCGGTTCTTTAAATGTAGTTATTTAAAAACAAATAAGATTAATAACGATAAAAACAAGTATAACAAAGGATAGGCATAAAATATGACAAATCGTTAATTAAATTTCAAAACTAAGATAATAGTTAATTCAATTTCAAATATTCTAAATATAGTATAGTAGGCATATATGTGATATCAAACGGAAATCTCATGTAGGTACAAAAGAACCTTGAATATTAAATGACTTTAAGTACTTAAACATTATTTGTCATGCAAAACGGCAGTTACGTTTTAAAGCAGCTGTAGTTCACAAAACTTGTAGCTTCAATTTAAATATGAAGTAAAAAATAAATATCTAAGGACAACTAGTACGGTCCTTTGAAGTAACGAATTTTACGAATGCCATAGTTACAGGAACTCAAATCAAAAGTTGGGTCATAAAACTAAATAGTTATTTATAATAAGCGACCAATGTCATCTGCATTCATATCAAACGACAAAAACCAAAAGTTTTAAAAGATAAGATCTTGGTTGCCTTGATAAGATACCCAATTATCTTGTAAACTTCTTGACAAGGATGAACATTCCACAAAAGTGTTACATCACGACCTTGTTTCTTTCAATATATTAATATTGACAAGTTGGATTTGTATTCTCATAAAATGTACCTAAGACATAAAATATCAATGAACGTCAATTTTCTCGAGGTCATCGGGGAAGAAGGGGTTCTTTGCTGTTATTGGATAGGTAAGTACTCAAATATTCTCTACAATTAGTTTCGTACTGTATCTTTAACTTACTCGAGTGTTCAGCCTCAGACTCAGGTGATGCAGTATCGTAAAATGACTTTACGAACATTACCAGAAATATCTAAGGCTTCGAACGCAAATACAACAATAATAAATAAGAAAGGAAGCACGTGATTCAATACCTTCTTGTATGAATATAATACACACATTATAGGAAGTCTTACAATAGCTATTACGTCATGCCGTTAGAGGCGTACCAATCATGTCAATTTAAAGTTACACCTAAAGTCGCTTACACTAAGCAGACTCGCGCTACGTTCCATCTCACTGCAATCGAGGTCAGAGCATGTTATAAATAAATCCATCCTTATTAACGAGACACGTGAGCGCACATGGAACTGTCAGCGGACCCCAGCGGCCGCAATTGAATATGATAGATAGTGCCATTGTGGCGATTCCGTTGAGATTGATGCCATAATAATGTAGAAAGCATACGAGTATGAACGAGGCCAATATGTTGCTCTAACGCTCACTTTCTACATCGACGCTGTCAGCCTGTCCACCGAATTGTGTCGGTTTTAACTGAAAATTCACGACTGGGAGCGGGTTTCGCATCGTTTAATATGCACATATTTTATATTAATAAAACTTGAATATGCCGACGGGTATTTCATGTGAGTTTTAACTACGTCGTTGCAGCCGAACAAAAACTCGTTTTAAAAAGTTCGAGGATAAATGAGAGTTCGTGGTGTTACACGCGTTGCAGGTAATCGATTCGATTGTTACTTACACGTTGCGTGAATAATAATTATAATACATGTATGCAGGTAATAAAATTTATTAAAAAATACGACTGGTTTGCCTGATAGACATGATAGTAGGATGATCTACGAATTGCTTTTTTATCTAAAAGGTCTGATTAATTTTATTTTATTTTATTCTAACTATACCCCGCGGATTCTATGAACATACATTATGAATTAATGTGTTGATAAGAGTGATAAGCAAGCAATAATTTTAAGTTCCTACATTGGAGAAATTATAATTCTTTTTTGAGCAGTCGTTATAAAATTATATTCACAAAGACTGAGAAAAGACGAAAATGGGAAGGAATTATAGATCATAACTACGAGTATTTAGATTCCATTTGGAACCATGACAGTGATCAGTTGGTATCGATTATACTGATAGCAGGCGATCAATAAATGGTAGTTCGAGTTGAACCGGTCAGGCGGGCATTGGCTGGTGGGTGCCGGGTGGACTGACCGGAGGGAGTGGTCCTCGTTAACCATTAAGCGCCGTCAGGTGACACAAAGAGCTATAAATATTTAAATTAGCGAAAGTTTATGCATCAATTCATTGTGTCGTCATACTATGCTACTACATGATAAGACTCGCATCACAACTGCCCTTTCTTATTTCAATGTTGATAATAGTCTGTTGTTGTTGTTGTTTAAAATCATTTTGACTTTAACACGAATCTTTTTAGAGTCCTCTTCTTCGGGTCCGGCTTTAATAATTTAATAACATGAAAGCATTATTGAACGATTGGTGAGTGTACACTAACATTGTAGTTATATATTACACGACTGAATCGTGTATCAGTCGTGTAATATATGTATAACTACAACATGAAAGCCACAGCCACATTTTTACCCAGTACCTAATGCTAAAGATAGTTTAGATTTCATATTTATTCACATAAAACGTTTATATCAATTTAAAGACGCAAATTAATAGAGTACACCTACTATATAGCGCGCATGGCCCGGCGGTTAGCGTAGAACGCAAACGATCTATGCAACTAAGCCAAACGGGCGCGGTCGGGTGTGAGATGGGTGACCGCTAGTGGCAAAAAATTTCATGCGCGTTTCCGTGCTTCGGAGGGCACGTAAAGCCGTCGGTCCCGGTTGTAGTCGATAGATAACAGTCGTTAAACCTTGTCGGAGGCCTTATGGGCGGTTTGAAAACATCCGACAGCGGGTTGGCCACTAACCCGCATCTCCACCAACCCGCATTGGAGCAGCGTGGTGGAGTAAGCTCCAGGCCTCCCCAATGATGGGGAGAGACCCGTGCCCAGCAGTGGGACGCAAAAAGGGTTGCGGCCGGACCTACTATATACATTTACTATCCAATTAAAAACATTGCTTTCTTATCTCGTTTTGAAATATTTTTATTTAAATATAATAATTTCTATCTCCGCAGACCTACGTACTATAAAGTGGCTTGTTACGAAAATAAATTTACATTCCAGCTGTTTAAATATCAAATAACACATTTCTGAGTACGTGTAATCATGTGGCAAGTCAAAACAAGCTTATCTTACAAATGGAGTCGTTCTGTGGAAGTCGGTCACCCGATCTGACACTCAGTGAAGGTTACTTAAACATACTATCATTATTATGAAAGGTGCACAGTTCAACTCGGGCATTATTTTTTTATAATTTAATCTTCAGAATGATAACGATATCGAAAATAAACATGCCACGAGGAGCAGATAAAAAGTTGATAAAGTTCAATAAGGTAACAATTTATAGCAGTGATGAAATAGTTTTCATTTTTATTATTCTAACAATTGTTTTTTTCAGATAACATGCCTTCTTTCTACTAGACAGTTGGTTTTATAGAAACCTATTTATACTTTGTAGCCATTGTAGCCGTTAATATGTAGTTATAGTACATTTAATTACCAATATACCCTATTACACCCTATAACTCGAGTATATCGAGTATATTTTAGTCATTTGTTACTATTCATGCTACTATTTTGCTTACATACCATAATTATTAGTAAAATCTGAAAATCAATCAACCTCTGAACCTAAACATAATAATATGTGGCATATTGATAATAAAAGAGCATAAAATGACGACAATGATGACGATTGTAATGTGTAGCGCGTGATTACTAAATAACAAACAACTGATACGGTGCATGAGATAGGCAACGTTTATATCCACTTATAATTACTTAAGCATTAAGTATTCAAAGTTATCTTTTCGAGGGCAAAAATTTACATGATAAAGTAATACAATATATCCGGCATCTGAGAAATGGCTTAATTGGCTTTTATGATGTTTATTTATGTTTATTGCTAAATGAATAACATAATAAATGTGATTTATTTGACATTGAAAATGAATAACGAAACTAAGTAAAAAAACAATGAAAACGAAAACAAGCCAATATTTTCGGCGCCATCATATTCATACGTCAAGTACCTATATTGAGACGAAAGGACGAAGTTTTTCCTCACATTATTAGAATCGACCGAGCATTAAAAGTTCGGTATTTCTTTCACGAAGTTTGACAGCCAAGTTCCCGGAGCAGTTGCGAGCAATATCAAACTAAACTGTGAATACTCGGTAAGATTTATATCCGCTTACAACTTCTTTGACGACTGTCTGTAATATTTCACTGGAGAAAGTTTCTTAACTGCTAATTCGAGGGCGTTCGCTTCGCTCGTTCGGAAGCGTTTGATGGATTCAGTTGCATCATATTTTGTTTTGGCAGCGATTCGGTTTACGTAACATGTTGTCATAAGTCATAACATAACGTATAATATGTAAACCAAATGTTAGTTTTCGTTGCGCTAATTCATTTCACATGACACTATCGTTGATTTTTTTTACATTGAACTGATCTATAAAGTATGTCAAAGTTTGTTTTTGGTCTTTTATTTTGTTATTTTACGCAGCTTCTTACTTCTTCTTACTAATAAAGAAGACCGACTAATGCAGAGGTTTTGTATGCTTTGCATAAATAATAAGTACCTGGACGCCCGAGCCTTGCTCGAATAAAAACAATTTATTTACTTGGTTTATTTTTAAGCAAAACATTAATTGACTTAGTGTTACGTTACAAATCCTTTTGAAATACCTAGCTCCCAAATTAAAAAAAAATTGTCACAAAAAATAAAAAAAGCAACTTGCCTACTTGAGGTTTGAACCCGGGTCTCTAGCTCCGTAGTCAGCTTTCGTAACCATTCGACCAAGAAAGCTTTAATTCCATTGACGAAATTTTTATAGAGGTCTTTCATATCGACATTGTCATTTGTTTGAAGGGCGGATTGACGGATGACATTTGACGGCTTTCTTTCTACGCCACAAGTAAGAGTAATTTTATATTTAACTGCATAAACATTAAATAAAACGACAATTTTTATCAAAAAAAATTTGTGGATCGATTTATCATCCCCGCAACCAGTGTACTAAATTTCATCAAAATCTTTGGAGCCGTTTCCGAGATTCAAAAAATATATTTAGATATATACAAGAATTGCTCGTTTAAAGGTATTATTGCTCGTTTAAAGGTATTAGATGAAGGGCGGATTGACGGATGACATTTGACGGCTTTCTTTCTACGCCACAAGTAAGAGTAATTTTATATTTAACTGCATAAACATTAAATAAAACGACAATTTTTATCAAAAAAAATTTGTGGATCGATTTATCATCCCCGCAACCAGTGTACTAAATTTCATCAAAATCTTTGGAGCCGTTTCAGAGATTCAAAAAATATATTTAGATATATACAAGAATTGCTCGTTTAAAGGTATTAGATTAGATAGGTGGTTGTAATGCTCCTTGGATAGATTAGACTAGACCCAAGTTTCCAGGTTGCTTGTTTTTGTAGGGTTTCTTTCAATTTATAAACAAAACAGGTGCTTTGTTATGGATCTTACACATATTGAAACATTTAACTCAGATGATGATAGACACAGTTAATTGATGGCAGATCACTGTAATAACAACCATACATACGATACCACACAATACGACCACTTGACACCCGACACTGAGTTGAACCGGTCTATTTATACCGCAACCAGTGTAAGGATACTTCATATCAGTATCACTTCAATGAAAACGGACCTCAAGTGGATAATAAAGGATGCCAAAAGTATTCGATGTTTTTTTTAGAGGCCTGTTAAGAGTCTATATTGTTATATTATACCATGGTATAAATAAATTAATAATCATAGCCCCACAGTAGGATAGATATACCCTGTGTCGTGGGTATCATGGACACATACAAAGACAGAAACACAAACACCCAGACCGAGAACAGAAATTTAAACTCATCATTCAAATTTCTGTTTCGCCGGGAATCGAACCCGGGACCCTCCGATTGGCAGCCCGGTATGGTAACCATTGCGCCACCCAGGTCGTCAATGGTAATCTTTGATGTTATGACAGTAAGGTGTAAAAATCATTTTGTGCAACAAGATAAGACCTAAGTCATCTCATCACCTCTCCATTCTCAGTGTAAGTTGATAAATTAAAATAAGACGAATAAGTAGAAAAGTATTTATCTTTAAAACCAAAACTCAAACATGTAATCATGGACACACAATGTTATATACATATCAACATTCATATTTATTTAATTAAATGAATAAGTTTGTTATTCTGTGTGGTCAAATTATCTGAGCATTATCACATTGACACGGTTCCGCTCAGCACTTTTATCTCAGTTATACATGTAGCTATATGATCTAGTAACACTACTGATAAATGGCAACTTCCGAGCATATCGCGATATTTACAATAAGCACTCGTTATCGTAAGTTTACTTTATAACAGTTCTGCCGAATGACTTGCCGGCTGCTAGCCGTATGTAGAATAACCATAGAGTCAGAATGCTATTAATAACTCTGCTTATCCGCGACTGATTAGTGTAATGCGCATTTGTAAAGGGTGTGTGAATACAAGGTATTATTCAATTTAATTACTTGCGATAGAATGTAGCCAGATAATTACGCATTAAAATGTCTTGAAAAATCAATGACACTCATCACGCGAACATCAGGACACAATTTTTAGTAGACTTTTCAGTAATATGTACATAAGAGTACATATTGAACCGAGGTGCTGTACAGTTTGAGTTGTCAGATAACAGCAGCCTGTGTATCATGAGATCTAGCAGGAATGCACACGTTCTTTCAATAATCACCATTATCAAGTTATTTTACGGTTATCGCGGTGACACGATTAGCTTACGTAAATGTTACGTGCTTGTATGTGTGAGAAGTGTCGTGATACCAGATACTATCACAACGTCCGTGCGTGTCACTGTATTCTTACGTCAGCGTGTTTACAATGTACATGTGTTCTATATAAGCAAATATGTACTACATATTAAAACTTTGCAGCGTTCGCTGTAATAATTTGTGAGCCACATTAGCAGTGGTATGTGAAACTATTAAGCATTTCACATAAATCAAGATCTAGTTCGATGCTATCATATTTTGAACGTTAAATCGAGATTACAATTTAAACAATGATACGTATTTGTAATAAAGAATATCGTAATGCACTTTCAGTATAAAATAAACAACTTCTTTACTTCTTATTGCCTAGTTCAGAATTCCAACACTACGACATAAATCCAGCCTGCTTCCAACAGGCCACGGGCACGTTTTATTATAATGTTAGTTATAATATAAATAAGAATTAAATTCTCAAACTGTCTTCTTTCGTACCCTCTAATGTTTTATCTCATCGTTTAAAAAAACTAGGGATAGAACATTTCACACACAACATCCAAAATCTATCGTAGAACGAAATGTTTACATTTTTTTGGCTAAATAAAAACGTGCACACATGGGGACTGCATTTATGGCCAAGAATGCCCTTTTCCGAAGAATTAAGGGGCATTTTTTGCTCGAATACAAAAAGCCGATGGTTTCAGAACGAACCGCTTTGTGAGCCCGTAATTACAAGTAAGAATAACTTCGGGGATATCTTTTGTTAAGAGAGGGGAGTTTTTCTAAGCGGGTAACGACCGCGGCAGGTGGTACATAAGTCGGCAGATAAATAAATTCCGAATAAAAAAAGTGCAACAAAAACTGGTTAAGGCGAGGCCGGGCGCGCCCGCCAATGTCAAATAAAGGTCGTAGACACATCCATAAACGTCGAGCCATTAATTGAAGTTACCCAACGATATTTTAATGCGGAAAAAGATTAAATTAACTAATTAGAATATCAACGTAGAAAATACTACTTTGTTAATGTTAATAAATATGCGACAACACTGACCAACTACCTGCTATTAATATTAAATGTAAATATATCTCGGTAATTAACCCTCTGTGACTGAGGTGGTAGTCTCTCAGACACCGCAAACCAAATACAACGTTGACATTTCGCGATATGGCGTGATATAGTTTTGTCCCGCTCAGTACCTTCCTAAAACGGTGAGAGCAAGTGAACGGTCAGGCGCGCGCGGCGACGCAGTGCACACGTGTGGCGGGACGAGCACCTGGTGTCCGATAGACGTAAGTACAGCAATAAGCGTTGATTCTGTCAGACGTCACCTACCAAAAATGTTTATATTTTCATAGTGTATATCAGTCGTTAGCTCAGTAACAGTTGTAAATTTACCTAAAGTTTCTTAGACGTAACCACATAATTATAAACTTATATAAAATACCCACTTATTAAATGTGTATGTATGTAACAGATGGCGAATTCAAGTGGAGGCAGGCTAGATCTACTAAACGGAGTTTTATAGGAACACCCATAAATAATTATAAGCAAATAGAAGACTGGCTTGAACAGTTAGAAGAAGACGTGGAGTTTAGCGAAAGTGCTAGGAGTGCTAAAGGTGGATGAAATTGACAAAAAGTGTTCAGTATATTCTTGCAGCCGTAAGACGCGCCGCTGGCCTATGGTAATATTTTATAGGAACCTTTTGTTTTATATAAAAATTGTCCAGGAGCTAAATTGAGGAGAGGAGACTTTTTACTATCTCTAGCAAGAGATTTAGTCTTACCTAGTCTGAAGCTCGCTGCTCTACAATGATCGACTACCAAGAGAACTGCGACTGACTATTAAAAGAGTTTTGGGTAAAAATTTGCCTCCCAAGCCTATTCCTGCACCTGCACCTCCATCTAGAAAATCATACGCATTTGTCCAAGCAAATTGAAACGTCAGACAAGATTTGCCTGCTGTGTCTGTAAGAAGCCAATCTGTCTGCAATGTTCGGCCCAAATCTGCGAAGATTGCAAATTTGAGTAAAAAAAATACCGTAACTTTGGGACTGATTTATGCCTAAACGTATCATACGATCTCGTTGATTTTTTTATGTAAAGTTTATAAAGTTAATGACTAATAGAAGAAATGTTAACTTTTTGAAAGTTGATTTTGTTAATTAAGAAGAAAAATATATTAAGATACCTACTTACTTTAAGACAAAATTTTTGATCCCAATAAAGACTCTCTATAACTATTAGAATTTAATTTTAATAAAACAATTTATTTTATTTTATTGCTTCTATATAAAACACATAAAGTAATTAAAGTATTAAAAAATATATCTATTTAAACTTATAAGATATTTACATTTTAAAATGACGTCTGACAGACACCACCTCAGTCGAATGTATACAATAATTTCACCTCAGTCGCAGAGGGTTAAACAAAATTCAAGGCTAACTGCTACAAACACGATAGACACAAGATATCGATATCTATTAATAGCTAAGTTGGCGATGAGATGATAAATTCAGTCATTGTATTAATTTATCTCACACTTTGTGTTCGTTTTCCTTATTTTTTCCTTATCAATGGAATTTTTAACGTATTTTTCATGAAGCTCTATCTTTTAAAGCGATTGAAAGCAAACTGCGACACAGACTTAATGATGTAAGTGCCTAAATATATAATAAATATTATGTTATATTATTATTAGTGGGCCTAGCAGACGTCACGTCAGCTTGATTCCTGATCCAATTAAGAATTTGTAGAAAGTGCCTAAAACAAATTTATAAGAAGCATTGAATAAGGAAATTTATCTTTTTCATTTAAAAGAGTTTATTTCTACTGTCAAATAAAATATTAAAGTGGACAGATGGAAGGAACTGACATGTAGTTACTCTTGTTTGTTACCAAATTATTATTATTATTAGATTATTTTATTACTATAGTGCACAGTTTTAACAAAGCGGACACAACCTGATAAAAAAATCAATGTTTACTCGACATTTACAAACAACTGAGTCGCCATTCATAAATAAGAATGGTAGATGAAATTCTGATCAATGGTCTATTATTAGCACGCATATATTAGCTTCACCTGTATGTTTGTTTGTTTGTAACTGTCCTTTGAACTCGATTTCGAACCACTTTCAATGGACAGGTTTAATTAAAACTTTGGACACTTATCAAGAATCGGTGACATTACAATAATTTCATGAGTTTTTCTTATTCTGAGAACTTGAAAAAAAATTAACAATAAATCGAACTAAAAAATTAAAACAAACTTTCCATATTTTTTTTTCAATTTAAAGCTCTCCTGGATGTTTACGCACATATATTTCAAAAATAAAATCACATCCGAAGCCGTTATTGACTTTTAGGGAAAATAAGGAACAGTTATTCATTACCGACATCATTTTAACATTTAAATAGGTATTACTTAACTATCTAGTTTATTTTGATAAGGTATGAAATAAAATCAAATGGCCCACCCATTTAATGGATTTTTGAGTTCCTTTTTTACACTAATTTTACACTACGCCAATTTTACACTACGTAGAACGTCAAACACGTACTTCTTCGACCTATGAACGATAAAGTTTAAAGGTTGTTTGTATTCATCCGGTTGTGTCCATTAATATAATGAAGCCTCTGCGCTATCGCGTCACGTCTCTACGGGCCACGTCCGCATGTGCTACAAAAGGAATGTTCAGTATTATTATTGTACCACGAAAAAAACCTGACACTGCTTTTTTTCATTCCATCCAGGTAGCGCAACAAAAAGCTTCTACCGGGGAAACCGGTCCGTTAAAAAAATTTTGTAAAGGCGACGACGGCATAAATCATACGATACGGACTCACGACCACGACCGGTCTGCTGTGTGGTCGTCTCTTCGCACGCCTAATGAGCCTTCAATCAAGGTCGGCTTAGGATCATCGTTAAAGTGCCTGTTTGTATCGCTTCTTTTATACAATCCAACTAGTCTGCCGAGCTTTTTGCGTTTTACTCTACCGACGAGTAAAAACGGTTACAAGCGGCCCAGAAAATTTAAGTGGGAAACGAGACGAATAGACAATCCATTAGAGGGTAAAAAAGAAAGACGCAGATGATTATTAACACTTCTTAAGTCCGGAACACTACAGGAGGTAATAATGAAAGCAGCAATGAGAGTAGCCATTGTGTGATGCTGAAAAACAAACATTTCTCATTAGGCGAGTGGCGCGAACCGGACCATTGTTCTCAGGAGGACATAACGGACCGTGTCGGATTTACGTCAACGCTTCACCGACCGGCGACCTCCTCTGTGTTAGCCGTATTCGTAGAGCGTGTAGCCTTACTTGTAATTAATTGCTATAATTATATAAAACCATCTGCACATGAGATGTTCAATAAGAAATAAGTGATCTTGGAAATGTATAGTATCTAGAGCTAAATGTAGAGCTGATATGATATCAGGTCCTTACCTATATACTTTAAAAGGTAACTTTTCCATCTAAAAATAAGGGTCCTAATCTAGTATCAATAACCTGAAATGCCGGTATATTTTTTTAAGTAGGTAAGTTATTTAATTTTAATATTAGGTACTCATTTAATATTTCTTCCTATCGCTCGCCAAATGACTTAATTTAGGTATAGTTTGTTTATTCTTACAATAACATATTACAATGAAGATAATTTTATAGATTTTCTCGACACCTCGCAAGGCATCTCGATAGTAGATCTCATCTGCTTGGAAATTGAATCTAACTACAAGTCTACTAATCGAATGGAGTGGCCAGCGAGTTCAATGGCCGCCAGACCTCGGACCAATTCGCGACATGAGATTGAATAATAAGTTGATTGCGATCGCGTTCCAAGGCCGGTCGCCATTACTACGCGCGACTGCCCGCCATTTTGTTTGTGTACCGTGCACCAAAAGTTTCCACTGAGCTTTAATGATAATGGATTTTTGATCTATGTCACATGATTTTTTTTAAACTAAGTACCTATTTATAAATATAAATGCACTACCGTCCAATTTGCTGACTTGCTGATGACTTCTTTTATGAAATGTATGACATATTTTAAAGCAAGTTTAATTTTAATTGGACGCATGGGGTTGCCAAAAATATCTAGATGGTTTAAAAGTCTACTTAGAAAACGAATTAAGTAGGTAACGTTTTATTACTTCTTTTGTGACCATAATTTATTACAATTCGTAACAATACATATTAAAATTCGTAACAAATGTCTGCGTACATGTAAATTGGTAAGTGCGCATGGCCTGGCGGCTAGCGTAGAATGCAAGCGATTTATGCAGCTGAGCCAAACGGGCGCGGTCGGGTGTGAGATGGGTGACCGCTAGTGGCAAAAAAATTCATGCGCGTTTCCGTGCTTCGGAGGGCACGTTAAGCCGTCGGTCCCGGTTGTTGTCGATAGATAACAGTCGTCAAACCTTGTCGGAGGACCTATGGGCGGTTTGAAAACATCCGACAGCGGGTTGGCCACTAACCCGCATCTCCACCAACCCGCATTGGAGCAGCGTGGTGGAGTAAGCTCCAGACCTCCCCAATAAGGGGGAGAGACCCGTGCCCAGCAGTGGGACGCAAAAATGGTTGCAGCCAAATTGGTAAGTAGACCAGGTAGGTAGGCATTCATGCAAATATTTCTTTATATTTCGTCGAACATTTAATCAGACTCACATAGGTATGTAAAGAAGTGATAATTGAAAACAGTAAAAGCTGTTCAATTCTGAAATGTTTGAATTGAATTAATGTGTTATCCAGTGACGTGGTCCTTAATCATGAGCTCATGATTAAAAACCACGTGAGTCAAAACGCTTTTAATTTCTATATCCATCTAAGTACCTATAAATATACGAATAATGGAAGACATAACAAAAAATATTAATTTAAAAAAACAAAAATACTCTATGCATATTTTGATATTGAAATGTACCTACCAATATATATTATTGTGGCTAATACCAAGAACAAAAAAGGAATTAACAATACTGCACAATCATGACAAGCCACAAATGATAATTAATTGCAAGTTCGTCGAGCCACCAACCACCACTCACAGACTATAACAGGGTCTTACGTAAGCCTGTTTTGGAACGTATCTCAAAGGAATAACTATGCATTATTATAATACCTATAGTGTGATATAAACATTTAAATTAGCTAGGAGGGTACTATGAGCAACACATAATTCTTACTTTACATATACGTAGTTTAGTTAGGAAACTTATACGGACATTGAAAATATATTCACTTTATAGGTAAGTAAGTAACAAAATAGGTACATTTATTCTATTAATCCAATCAAAGAAATCTGCTTGTTTTATTTTTAGAATACTTTATTTATCTTTGCCTTGAGGAAGGAAACTTTGAAGTTTATTTGTCCTTGTTAACAGACATAGTAAATATGGGCTATGATTTTCCTTATAGGTCACTAAATGAAATAAAACGAAGCAAAAGGTTCGCCGTGCAACTTACCTTATAATTAATTGTTGATCGTGTCGGGATTTTTTTTCATATTTTTTATAGAGCAGAAATGGCCGAGCGATAAACTCCCGAACCGACTTCAAGCCATTTTTTTTTAGTGCATACTTGTCGCTGTACCACTGTGAGGGAAAATATTGTTATTAATTATATACGATGTTTTCCATTATCGTACATGTCCAGCAAGGCGCACGTGGCCAGAATGGTGAACTGGCCTAAATCCCTCTCTCTTCAGAGAGGAGACCTTTAGGTTGGAAAAATATTTAGGTACCTATTCGCTTCTGAAACTAGAATATTTTCTGAAGCGTAACACGAGCGTGCCATCACACGTGAACAAATACTTACGTATTGGAACGTTAAATTATATTCCTCATCAATAAAAACGTTTACTACTATTAAAAGTCACTTAACCTACATACGTACGAATGAACCGTAATAAAAAAAATATTAAAAAATCATTATCGCGATCGCAAACTTCATTAAAATTGATGATGTAAATGATTTTGTGATTTTCCTTGCTCTGTTCTTATTTTGCGTCCTAATATTATTGTTGTACTTACCTATTTTATTAGCCAAAACAAAAAATGGTTGACATGGATGCTAAGAAGCCAAAAACAAAATTAATTTTAATTTGTTTTTACATCCCTCCATATATTCCTACAATTATCTTAGTGCTTATTCATCGTAATTGGTACAATGAAGCATTTGAGATATTTATTTACTAGTGCACAAAAGACCATGAGAGTCAATCACCACACGATCAATTTAATGCGCCCGCGCATCGCCGGTTACGTTACATCCGGCGCCATCTTGTAAATTAAAAATAACACCGAAGCAGGAAATAATACTATTAATCCGATAACACTTCAAAAAGTAAAAGTACAATGTCTTACGGAAGTGCAATAAAACTGACATTTTCACAAACATATTCTTAATAGACCATTCATCTAGTAAAGTTTAAATAAAAGAGGTTCTAGTTATTACTTCGTTGAAGATAGCCTTGAAACAAAGCCCCACGAAACAGGTTTCGGAGAAGGGGTGGCAATAAATTCTTCTAGGAACCGATTAGGGATCGACGCTCAAATTCCCTGTATGGGAACATGAATCTTTCGTTTACGGCGATTAGAACGAGATGAATGTATTGTATGTGTGTGAGAGATTACCCAGATAGGGTCCGCAGGTCCGCACGGTCGCTTCATTCGTGTAAACTCGCTCTAAAACCGGATCGGAGCGACCTCTCTCAGACACGGCAAATAGGTGCTATAACGGAGCTAGAGTAACAAATAACGCCACTAATGTGTAAAGAATGCATTTGCGACATCCCGTGAAAAATTCCAGCCTTTGAAGTCGTGACTACTCGTGATTTTAATACCTACGGCAAATATAGTGCGAAACGTGCGTGCACACAGATACCTACGAGTAAATTATACAACCGTCAGAAACAATGTTAGATTTTACTTCGAAAGTAGAGTGCAATTGCAAGTGTAACGAATACAACGTAAATGTATCTTGACACTTTAATATACAAGAAAGTAAAATAAGTACTTAAATATTTAAAAGGAAAATCCATTATAATTGGAAAACTTTTACTTTAAAAATAAACGTTCTGCTTGTAGCAAATTAATAATTTATTGTTGGATAGATATTCTAGATCTGGGGCCGCACGAGAAGCTTTCTTTGTTCATTTCAAAGGCTATTCAAACTAGAAGCGGAAACCCTCCCTCAATAAACTTATAAATCGAGCTGTCAGTTCCTGTTCAATAAATTACAAAGAGGGCAAGATAAGAAAGATACTCCAGAGAGGATATTACAACCGGCTCAGGTAATGGAGATTGAGTTAAGCGATGTGTGACTGAGATAGAAGATACCTACTAGTTCAAGTAACGGTACGTCGGGGTGAAAGTACACATACTCGTAATGTAATGTTGAGTCAAGTGAGTAACTTTAAACATTTCACTTGTACGGAATTTATAACGGATAAGGATTCCGAAAGATTACAATTAGAACATAATAGTTTCATCCGTAAACCTGTTAGATACAGATAATATACTTATGAAGTACCTACTGAGAACACAAATAATGCATGTTATTCCGAAGAGCTATTAAATAACAATAAAACCGCCATAACCAGAAACCCGACCTATAAAGACTTTATAACTTGAGGTCAACATTCGATTATTACTACCGAATGAATTCTTAAAAGCAAATTAAATTCGATAACGATCGTTATCTGAGGGCTACGAAAACAGGTTTTTCGATTCAATGCGGTCTTAAACGACCAGGCCGTATAAGACCGCGCATGTATCGATGCTGCATCGCGTTTTGGCAACTTGAAAGCGGCATCAGAATCGCGCGTTTTAGAGACTTTAATGGTGCGGTATTGCGATTTGGTTAACCTTATTTCAAGTTTTAACATTTCAAGTGTTATCTAATGTAGCTTGGCCGATAGTGGTGAGACATTTGTGTGCTGAGCGCGACAGCGGCCGCGTGAGTCGAAAATATGTAAATCGTTGTTTATGCAGTGGACGAGGACGGAAACGGTACAGCCAACCGACCATTTGCAATTCCACAACGATATCGTATAAAGCGGAGACGTCGCCATGAATAATTAAATAGAATAGAATCTGTATAGATTCGCGTCGCGTTCACGGCCGCGTTCCCAGCCGGCCATTGTTCTTTACGTAACGACGACGTGACGTGATCGATGCGATTTATTATGCTTACGCAGGTGCCGCTCGTTACCCGGTGTCGATTTCCCTTACTATTGTTCTTGTAATCTTGCGGCTAATCTATGCATACTCTTCCACGCTAATACATAATTATATTGTAGCTAGCGGCCGCCTGCGACTTCGTCCGCGTAAACGTAAGATTTTTCTAAAAGTAGCCTAAGTTACTCCTTATAACATCAGCTACCTGCCAGTGAAAGTCCCGTCAAAATCAGTTCAACCGTTTCAGAGATAAGCCAGAACAAACACACAGACAAAAATTGTAAAAAATGTTACTTTGGTATACGTACCGTTATACCGTATATACATATATTCGTTAATGTAGTAATAAGCGGTTATTTTAATGTTTCAAACAGGCACTCCAATTCTATTTATTTGTATATGTACCTACTTATAGAAGATGTACAGACTGACTCACGCTTCGAAATCACTAAATCGTATCCGTTGTTTCTAGTAATTGCCCTATTTAAAGGGTCATTAATATTTGTCACATAAAGGTACTTAACAGACATTTTACCGTAAGTATGTCATGTACTTTCGGAGCTCATACAATTTCTAAGAAGCAATAATGTTTGTTTTCTTATTAGTATCCAGTAGGTACCAAAATAAATCGTTTATCTTTATTGTAGTTTAAACGATATTTTCTATTACATCGCGCGTCAGCGTCAAACGGGCTCACATTTTATTTCGGTAGCAAACTATCCAATATTATCTATCATTCTCATTCTCACTAACAATAGAGGTCGTGTCTGGCGTGTAATTTATATTTGTAGCGTTGATAAGAAAACTTTAAATCTTATAACAAGCCATTTGTTGCCATTGTTTGTTTTCTTAGAAATATTTGCAAATGTAGGTACCTACCTCAGTTTACGAGGCCAAACAACTGGTGTGAGAAACAACACTAACGTTCCATTAAAATGAAACAAAGACGTCAAAACAATTACAAATATCCGTTAAGTCTACACGCGCATAAACGCGAAAACTGATTATCGTAAACACGATAGAAGCATTCGCCGACATACGATTTTCTTCTAATTAACTCGATTTAAGCAGACGTGATTCACGCGTGTCACTGACCTTCACGTAATTGCCGACGGATACGCGGCAGTCATGGCTGTTTATTTAATCATGTCGCTCCGCTTCACCTAAACAAAGACACAAATTGGACGTATGTACACGTAAATCTAGTCTACATATCGCAAAGACATCGGCGGCCCCGATTTGTTTACGTATTCCGTTCCGCTGAGTCCATGACTGTAACTTCGTTTTAAAGTTCATTTCAAGTCATTAGAGTCAGGTGGGTGAGAATTGGGGTGAGTGTGTTGCATTCCGGCACGTTTGGTGAGGGCACCCCACAGAACGTGCGCCCGACTCGACTCCCTCCCAGCCCTCCCCGCCCTCCCGGCAGCCCCGGGCACAACCCCGGATCCGCCGACATGCAAATTTAATATTATTACTTTTATTCTGACTTCACAAGGGCACTGGGAGAAGTAAAGTATGATAAGAGCGTAATGTGTATAAATGGCGCTCGTTCTATAAACACGCGGGTGGAAAGTTGTTTTATGCAAAACTGAACCACCTGAACGCTTTATGTAAATGTTAAATAACTGATAGCTCGTTTCCGTTCCCACATACGAGTTTTGAGTGTGTTTGCTGTAGTCGTAAAGTAATAATAACTTATGGAAACAGGACTAACTTTGTTGCAAAGTTTCATTCGAAGTTCGAACGTAATGCGGTATTAAGTTGGTCTGTTTGGCAATTAATACTCAACTAACTCGAAAGTTTGTGTATTTAAGTTTATGATAGAGTTACAAAATTAAATGTTAAATTAAATAGGTATGTATCTATTGTTTGAACACTGAATAAAATATTTATTCATTCTGAAAAGTACAAATACAAATACAAATATGCTTTATTGTACACCATACATAACAGTAAAATCAACACATTCCAATTTATACATTTTAATTCTAGTGGACAAAAGGCGGTCTTATCGCTTCTAGCGATCTCTTCCAGACTACCAGGGTGAGGTGCACATAGATAAAAAATTTAAATATACATAGACATACATAAATATTTATATAGAAATAGAAAGTATTCAAGGTTTGGAATTTAAAATCAGTACCTACCTATCTTGCACATAAACCTTGAAAGCCATAGTAGGTAAGATGAGGTATATCCTCCATCCTGCATGCCGCACAGTATTTAAAGGTGAATATGCAAAGTTATGCAAAATGCACCACGAGATGGGCTCGAATGTGAATTTGTCGCACGTTCGCTCCGAGCGTGCAGATTGCATCATTACCGAAACGTTACTCCTACACCGCATCATTATTATTTACGATCACATTAACATACAATCACTTAACGAGCAATACGCGATAACAAGACACTAAATAGTGATTACGATACGTCTTACAAATTTACTCATCGTACTTATGAATGAACTAAAATACTGTTAATTGTTGATCAAAACACAAAAATAAGGACAAAATCATTGAAGTATAAAGTATTGTATTAAAATAGAAAAAAACATATAATATGAACTTTATATAAACCATGTTTTATTCAGCTCTTCGACTTTATGGTAATACTGACCTCATAGTCATAATTATACAAGTGACATAAGCTGATGTAAAGTACTTTATTAATGAGAAATAACTTTATAACCGGTATTCTGTAATGTGTAAATATTTATTAAACGCACAAAGATTTATAAGCGCAACTAACTAGACAAAATAATTGTTCAGCAGGTGGTAAATTAAAATATTTTTTTTCGAATAAATGAGATGAAAGGTACGAATCTAACATGCTTTTGTTTCTGCAATTTCGGGACAGAAAAAAACCATCGTCGTCATGGAAAAGGAATATTTTTTATGGAATCAATCAATATTATAAAGAAGTAAAAAAACGTTTATTAATTTTGCTAAATCTTGATCGTGGAAATGAGATGTCCCTTAAATAGCCTGATGACGTTCGAAAGGACTCTAAAATCCTTGTCTTAAGTGCTTTACTATAAGTGTTTTAAATAAAAAAAACAAAATAATATCTAGAATTTAAGTCAAAATTGAGGACTGCGCATGATAGTGATGCAAAATTATTTTTAACTGGATTTTTACATGGACCTTTCATGCTTAAAATAGAATCAAACCCACTTATGTCAATCATACGTATAATTGGTAAAATAATTGATTCCAAAGTACAGAAGCGACATGGCGGCGTCGACCGACGAAACCAATTAAAATCAAATTGTTTGGTAAACAAGCGAGCTCCATGCCTCGGAAGCTTATCCAATATCCGAATTCCGTTTAACTGACACAAAGGACTGTCGCTTACATCGCTTTGTACTCGACATGCGTTACTCTGCCTTTGTACTCAGTAAATGCTTCTACAAATTATTGTGGAAGAATATTCCATTATTGTGCTCGACGTAGTAGCTAGTAGTTTTATTTATGGGATGAGAACTTTCGTAAAAATTGTAGAAGAAAATATAAGATGACAAGGCTCTAAACTCTAATAGAATGTAGATGCTGCGTAGTACCTATTAATATGTGTGCTGTAATATAATGGGTGTAAACGATGTAAGAAATAAAAAGATATCACAAATACAATAAGGATACTCAATCAATTATATCACTTGCATTGTTTACAAGAACCGCTTTGCTTGTGACCAACCTAGGAAACTTTTCTAGTTTCAAATTCTGAAGTAGTTCCCTTGCCAGGCAACTCCAAAGTGACCCAACTTCTGGCGATGAACAACAAAGCGGACGAAGTTCAAAACATCCCAACAATATTTGCTCTAAGCCCATTGTTCACAACTTAGGAGTCAATATAAAGTTTCCAGCTACTTGCTCTATTTAATGTTGGAATACTGTAATGAGGAAAAAGGAATCGTGATTGTTCTTGCGGACTATACTACTATTATTATAAAGCAGCACGGTTCAGAAATTGCCACACAGAACTGATTAATCATTTCTGGCCACACAACAAAAACAAATAAATCAAAAGTAGCCGTCACTTTTTTATTAAATCACCGTTAGTCGATTTCAAAAACAGATAAACAAGTCCGCTTTGTCAAACATTATTCTTGACGAGTTTCGACTTATGAGATAAACCGCGTCATCAAAGTTACGATCACAATAAGGTTGCCCGTAATCATTAAGTCAGTCCGTAATCAGTAAGCGGCTGCTTCTTCTTTTTGTAAATTATAACTTTCGCCGTGCCACTTCTTATATTGCCATGTCATTATTTATTTTTACTTTAAAAAGTAACTGATTTTATTATGGTATTCTTTTGACATGATTGATACCTGACTTCAAACATGATAGATGAATATGGAAATATATTTACTTAAAGAGATAATTTCAAGGAATAATGTAAGTTTAATATATTTATTTATCGAAGAAAAGAACATTTTGACAGTTTGTAATTTTACAACCTGACAAGTACTTGTAATAGCAGCATTTTCTTGCCACCTACAAGGTGTTCTACCCTTGACACGTTGCCTGTCTTTCGCAGAAATCGTGCGAGATGAAAGCACGTTTTATCGAACTTTCTTGTGGATGTCAGATTTCATTTAAAGGACAACATTTGTACGGATACGGATCAAATCCACAAACATGTCTTTCATGTTCCCTTTTGAAATGTTCATTTTTGTCTTTTGTTGAATTCCGCCTATACGTAATTATGGTTATTGTGACATAATCTGCTGCTTTAAAACTATAAACGCATAATTATGAGACGTTTAATGAGTTCTTGGATCTTCAAACTAAAGGTTTAAAACAAAGACCCGAGCAAAACTTTGTATGGAGCTGTGAACTAGTCCCGAACACTAGAGCTGTTAGCTAAAACGAGAAAGTTTTAACGAAACAAGTAGATAACTTCTGCCCAAACCGGCCATTGTGTAACGTGAAACTTTTCTTTGTAACAAACAAAAACTTTGTTTAATGTTTTGTCTGACGTAACTCAAAAACTAAATTCCGTGTAAACGTTAAAGTAAAATCGTTTGGCAACAAAAACACGGTAATTCAATGTAAAGGAAAACTACATCGATTGTTTCAGGAAACAACAGTTGCAGCGGTAAACAAATTGGATTGTTCTGTATGTGGTTAACAGTTGATTGGATAAACGATTTGTATACAACACTTTGTACTCTATTTTGTTCTCTGGCTGTGTCTGTTTGTCAAATATAAACAAAATTGAAAAACAACCTAAACCTAATAACAGGAATTGCATTTTTTACCCAAAGTGTACAGTCAAATGAAATTCCGAGTACAATAAATACAAAATGCGAGCCATTATACATTCAAAATTCGCACGCCCCGGTTCATTAAGCTAATACCAGGCGAGTCTGAAAAGTCTGAATGCACCCAATTATTGCCGGGCGTTTGTCCGCAGTAAATACATTCTGTAAAGTACCTGACCAAGGCTACTACCGCGTTTGTTCGTCGTTATTGTCCCCGGGATTTACGACAATCCTCCTTTACAGTGTTTTAGAATACCACACAGCTCTGCAAAATTACCTAAGAGATTTTATAGAGGCTATAAAAGTCAAACCACTAATTAAATCTTGGGTTATAAAGAAATAATGGTTTTGGAGTAAGTAATTATGCGAATTTCCACAGTTAGTCAAAAAAAACAACTGTAAAGAAGTAATTTCGTTTACAAATGACTGAACGTCACGTGTTTAAGAAAGGAATTTCATATCAGAAACTGTATCAGTTTAAAGTTTGATCTTTATCGTTTGATCAACAAACACATAACATTACATAAACAACTACTATTTAAATTGTATCCAGACGATTCAGTCTGTTTTCAACCTATATTGTGAGGCGTGTTTAATGCAAAAAGTTGAGTAAGTTATTGCAATGATGCCTGTTTACATTCGTGAGTTTGGAATCTAGCCAACTTTTGTTACAGCGTGGTTACAGCATACATCCGCAATCCGCATGGAATGAAATACGCCTAAAAATGTTAAAAGAACTTAGGTTTGACGGGCAAATCCGACGATGGATCGCGCTTTTGTAATAAATCTATCCGCACTCAACGTTTTGTGGAAAAATTTGTGGCTGCGATTCATCATTTGTAAATTTACGGCAGGAATCATTTCTAGAATGATTTTTGTAACGATATTTTTTACTTTAACATTTCTCTAATACTTCACGCAAAGCTTCTGCAGCAGGTACGCAGGCGGACATTTTTATTACAATATATAACAAGGTATTGTGTAGATAAATCTTCTAATGAAGAAGCATTTATACTTGGAGTCATTGTAAAGGTACAGGCGTAGAAGCATCATAAACATATTGAATAGAGTACAAGACAGATATTTGCTCTTAGCGCACACACACATTTCAATGGCGTGTCCTCTGTCGTTAACGTTAACCCCGTAGGGGGAGAGACCAGCAAAGCCTTTGAAGCAGATCCACTAACCAAGCTACTACTATTAGTACAAGAGGTACCTGTATTAGGACACGCTTAACGCTAGCGACGCAAATAGGAGGGATTTATGTACAAGGTAGGTACAATTGTACATATATCATAACTTAACACTAACCTACTCTATAAAAAAAAATGTAATTTTGCTAATGATATATCAAAATAAAATAACCGTCAACAATTTCAAATTAGTCGTGAATAGATTTCTAAAAATAAATAAACGGATTTAAATTAAGGTAAGACCCAACACAACACAAGTAGCCTAATATGCATGATGTAATAATTGCTATGATTTCCTGTTTACGTGTAATGTCCTTCGAGATAATAAGTAAAATTTTACTGTGTGCTTTGTATGTCTATAAATATGTATTAAGTACATAAGGAAACACGAGAACAAAACGGCTTTTTGTAAAGAAGAGTTGAGCAAATGTAGAATTAATTAAGAAAACAATATCTTCTGATTATTTTAACCCGTACCGATGCTACTTTGTAAGAAGTGTCTAACTAAACACCAGCAAAAAGAAAGATTTAAAATCCGTGAACTCCTTAACCAAAATTGTTGATATTAATTCTGCGTTTTCGGCGGCGTTTTAGTATGAAATACCTGATATTTATTAAGAAACCCTCTGTACGCGATTTCGACTCGATTGGCTAATATTTTTAATACAAATAATTTATTTAAGTACCTGTGGGTGGCGGTGGTGGTTCGGTGGTGACGATCTGGCCGTTGCTCCTCACGGCGCCGGCCTTCTTCCTACCCCCGGTGGTCGCTGGACTCTTCGTGGCTTCACGCTCCACCCTCTGCAACAACAAATATATTATTTTTGTTATTTAAGGTCGGCTAAATTAGATAACATTTTTCATTCAAAACGAAAGCAACCATTTTACTAAGGGCATGACTCTAAAATGGTTTTAAATAGCAAATAAAAACTGCATTGCCGCCATCCACATGAAATTGACTTTAATATATTTTATTGTATCCTACAGCTTAATGTATAGTTATTCGCTTAAACAAGCGAAAAAGTGATAAACATTACTTAATAAGCTAATAAACATTAGGTTTACTTTCTTTAACTGATCTCTTGCTGCTCTTCAAAGATTTTCTTGGATTGTAAAATTAAACGAAGATTTATGTTTAAATCATAAAACCATTACGCCTCGAATATTATCATCACATTCTTTGGAGGATAAGACGATGTCTAGCGACTGAGGTATTTTACACGTCTATTTTAGCTATTTTATAGGATTCATTAAATTTGATTGTCACTCTTTTCACAGCTACTACTTTGTTTATTTACTTTACAATTTGGATTAACGCGGCTCAGTTAGCAACGTTAATGGGGCTATAAATATAACAGACGGATTATCGTGCTCTTCCAAGAGTTTCTCAAGTTGTAAAATGAAACGAAGATGCATTCAATCAAATGCTGTTTGAATGCTCATAAAAATCTTCCGCATAGAAGACTGCCTACAACGTTACATTCTTCGGAATATTTATTAGTGTCCATCTCCATCGACTGAGATATTTTAACAGTTTAGAGTATCTTATACGACATACCTGGTATTATTATTATTATATAAAAGTCAGCTCTTGGAATGGCTCGAGTTGTGAAATTCAAATGCTGGTTGAACGCTCATAAAAACCGTACGCCTTGAAGATTGCTTACAACAACGACGTCACATTTTACAGAGTATTGACTTTTTGTCCGTCGTCCGAGGTATTTTACACGTCTAGTCATTGTGCTCTTAAGTTGTGTGTTGATAATAACATTTTATGTTCTTGTCTTGGCAAATCCATAAGAATAGATTTGCGAGTACAACCGTAAAGTTTCTTATTCTATTTTATGTTAATTATCTTTATTTATAGCTGTTTATTTAGGACACCACATAAATTAAAAATCGAAAGGATCATTATATTGCATTTACCACATAATAAAAAGTGTATGTTTTGTAAAAGAACATTTCTAATGCTGCTTCATGAACTGCTTGACATTGCTCAATGATTGCTCCTATGCATTTACGCTGCTTCCAGTTGCGCCTCTGGATATAATAAGAAACCAAATGTACCAAAACACGTTAAGACTGCAGACTTCTCATAATAATAATGTTATGTTAGACAACATTAAATAATAATTCGACAAAATTGAAAGTTTATAAGAATGCCGTAGGTAATTGAAATAAAACAAGACTCCAAAGAGTTGTCATCTAAGATGCTCTCTTTAAATTGGAATCAGTCGGTCGTGAAGGCGTAATCCACTTATTTCGGCTGACGGTGGACGTTCCCGGGTCCGGATTACGCCGAGTCATGAGTCACGGCGGGCGCTGAGTCACGCGGGACTCAAGAACGCCGCAGATCGCCGACTCAGCGGCGCGTACCTCGCTTATGGCTCTAGTAGACACGCCACTTTAAGAAAAATAAATGTAATTTATTATAATGTATCCTTGCTTTTATTCCCAAGATCATAAGGACATGCAAAACAAGCACGTTTCTATTGTAAGGCAATTCCTTTTTTTTTCAGATCTCTGAATCTGCTATACTGCGCCACATTCCAGACGACTGCATTCGTTCATAGTATCTATGTGATATTGCTGTATCGATCGTACAAAAAAAAACCTACAACGAGCTAAAATCGTGTGCGAAATAAATCTATTGTGCTTCCTTAATAACTCAGTTGACAATTTTATAGCGTTTTGTACAATATTATGAGGACTTTGACAAATAAATTTTGATCAGTGTTGGCTTGCTTTTTCGGATTTCGAAAACCAGCTAGATCGTTTATAAATATATAGTACGTCTGTAGCGGTCCTTATTATTTCGCTGACTTGCTGGAACGACCCACCGACTCACCCGCTCACTGTGTTCAACACAGTGTGTTGCACTAATGCTGATTGATATTCGATAACGATAAGGCCGGTTAGTAGAAGCCGGTGTAATTTCATTACCTACTTGCCTCCATCTGATATCGAACCCATAAACCCATGAAAACCGTAACTGATGAAATGATAAGCCACGAGCGCCGAAAAATAATTTGTAAGTATGAAAATGCAATAGAAGAGCTCTGCAGATCTATCACGAGTAAAAACAATATTGATGATTTAATAATAACAACAAACATCACAAAAAAAGAGACCAAGCATTTTAATTAATGACAACTCAAGCGTGAAGATAGGTATTCTATTTCACACTCAAACAAAAAGCCGTTTCCCAGGTGTTATATAAATATTTGAAACATCAGATAAAAGAACACGTCACAGAAGAAGTACACGTCGTTTCAGTTCTCTAAAGATTATTCTTTAAAAGGAGACAAGAGAATGAACTCGATTGGCAGGTCGATATTTCATCTTGTCATTTTGATGCAACTTAATAGAACAGCTGACCGTTTGTTGTCATAACAAAATTCCGTGGAAAAACATGAAAGAAAGTAGGGAGGGCTTATTGGCGAGAGCCACCAACACACGAAATGCTAAGTACCTACTCGTGAAAAATGGGGCAGTCGGGGAGGATGGGGAAGGGAGTCTGCCCTGGGCGGTGGTGTGAGGATGGGTGGGGGCGGTCTGAACTGTTTATGTGCACAGGCGAACATTATGCTTTGACAGCGTGCTGCGTCATCGGGAAATTGACAAACAACCGCTTTAGGTATGTGGATCAAGGAAGTGCTTGAGTAAAGAACGTATAGAAGAAGATATGCCGTGACTCAAAGTATATTTAACATTAAAAAAAGTATATGTGGCCTCGTTGCTGTAATCCGAGAATGATAAGAATCGTAAAGCCTTATAACATTTCCACGAAACAATTAAAATTGTTTTAGAATGTTTAACCATTAAGAACTTTTGAGAGGAGTTGTTACGGTGTTTCGCAAAACATTCCAAAGATAATATCATAAAGTTACATCATTTAAAGTTGTTTGAATTAAAAATAGACTCTCTGTCCTCATCTGACAAAGTTTCTTGAAATTCCAGTGAAGTCAATATTAAACAGGTGAGTTGAAAAAGTGTAGTTAATAACAAGCGCTTGCTTGCTGTAAACAGAAAGTTTTAAAATGTTAATTATAACTTCGTATTCGTGTTGCACAACCAACGGGGAAAGCTGTGACATTTGTTTGTTTATTACTGGCTTATGTCGCCTCCACCTTTGGCTATTTTAGGGAAATGAGAGTATAATTTTGTAGCGCTACAATTTTACTGTCATATAAGTTCGTCGCGATAACTTATCTATGAATTTAATTTAGTTTATTCGTCTTAAAATTTCTTTATTTGTAGAAATCGTTAAGTCGTTTTATGTCGATCTTGCGATGATTCTGCAGTTCCGTTTACGTAATTTAAAAATACAGTAAGAAATCACCGAAACGAAACCATTAAAATATTGAAATTTCAGTTTCTTGCATTCGTTCACTCACTATCTCAAAATCGTCGCTCAGACACTCGGCGAGAGATAATCTTAAGATATCTTCCGCTCTAAAAAGCAAATGCCACAGTAAATTGTAAATAAACAAATCGGATGGCGAAGTGAAAGTGAAGTACGTAGAAAGTGGGCTCACTCATGACTGACCTACGCAATGCGACAAACTGGGCCATGGTTCTGCTTGCACAACAACTAGTACTGCTTAAACCAATATGCCACCTGCTTTATTGCACTTCAGGTATTTACTCTCATCTTAACCATCAGTTGCCGGCCTGGATGACGCATCAGATACCATGTCAGACTAGGGTCTCGGATTCCCGGCGAAGCAACATAAAAATTAAAAATATATTCTATTATAAGGTCAAACGCATTTAAAACTACATAAAAAAGGAAAACATATACATATTTTACACAATGTATATGCCATCCAAAAGTCCTGATTGCGCCATGGTGCCCAGAACGCTGGCAGCATTACCTCTTTGAATCAAAAGGCTGATTTTTTTGTATAAAATAACTGACAGCCCTCTGGTCACCCGTTTTTATTTTTGTTTTCAGTCTGGATGTTTGTGTTTCTCTCCTCATTCGTGTCCATGGTACCCATAACACAGGGAATGCTATAAGTGTGGAATGTTGATTGTTTTCTTTACCTTTATCTTAAAAAAATGTAGCAAGATACTGAAGCACTACATCAAACCATTTGAGTTCTATGTTGCTTGGCACTGCTTCAAGATTTTCGAGTAATAATTTTCCCACGCTCAGTATTTTACTTAGTGTAATACATTTTGGCACGTGTAGGTATATTACAATAATTAGAAATTTATCTTTCGAAGGGTTTTGGTTAGAATGAGAAAAGGCATGAAACTGGGGAGGCTTTTTGACGCGTAGGTTTTAGGTACTTAGGAGCTTTTGAGTAGTTCACAAAAGGGGTTCACCTAATCTTGTTATAAATAAACTTTATTTATTAGAGTCTGATAATACTACTGTTTACATATATATATTTATACACAATACTTTATAATTATATATTTAAATATATGTTCTTCATTTTCTATAATACGAGTACAAAACCTTTATTCTTTCTCTATACAACAGAATAAATAATAGTACATGCTCAGACGTGAGTACAAGTAATACAACACCATTACAACATACGCTTTGGATCTATTCTATACAGGCATACAGCGCCATCTATTGAAGACTTTCAACATTAAAATTAAGGAGAATAGGTATTCTTCTGTAGCAATCTACAGATAAAAATCTATATTGAGAACATTTTAATAATCTTTACATAATTTACTTCATTCATCAAATATTCCTTTAGCTTTATGTTTGTATCAGAACAATACAATAGTCATCAGTCATAAATATTTAACCTTGTTTGACATTCTGTACATAAATATGTTACGCAACACGTGTTACCACTTGGCAGTTAAAACAACTTGTGTTTCTATCAACACTCCGAGATTAAGTACCTTATAAGTACTCTCCACACATATGAATGACTCATAAATTTGCGGTAATGTCTATTAACGGTTACTATAAGTAAGCATGTTTAATTTACTCAGGAATTTACTGGCTTTTAATAACATATAAGCGCTTGACAATTATCAATACCGGTTGGAGAGTGAAGATGCAGACTTGCTCAATGGGGAAACTACTGGTACCTACCTACCTACCTACCATAAGTATAAATCAGTTTTTCTGCGTCCTACAAAGGGATGTAGAAAGGTTGCAAGTGGGTATATGGTTAATATGGTACATTTCTGAAGAGATTTTCGAGATACGTATTAGTATTGGTAAACAATTTAATTATTTATTATTTTACTTTATCTTTTAACATAAACAAGAAACTTAAACGTGGAACGTAACGTTAATCCTTTCTGAATACAATTATGAGAGCCATATCAACTTAAATCCTGAAGAACTCTATTAAGCTTTCAATTTTGCTATGCATAAAATATTCGGTATGTCGTTCCGTTTGAAACTAGAATACATTTATATTTAATGCGATACCAGTCTCGCATAAAATCGAACGATCCATTTTATGTCACATTACCCTCGTGTCATTCACCCCGTGGGCGTCAAGGGACCCTTACTTTACCCTTTATTCCTGGCGCGAGATGATAAATCGGGGTCGACTCATGGAGGTAATAGTATTTTTAATTTGACACGATGTAAAGATATCGGCTTTTGAAATGTTTCATTTGCAAATTAGTGTGAAAATATACACTTGTAACTAAAACCGAAAATATGAACTAAAATCGATGAAATGATTGTACACGGGTCGTATCATACATATGTATAAGGAACTAATGGCTAAGGGTTCCCATGAAACCTCATTCAAATTGACTGTTGACACACATTTGCACGACAATGGCAGTATGGCTACAGTTCTAGTTTGATGGGACGTTTCATTTTGGGTGTGTTTAACAATTACTTAAACGTAATGGGTATTGACGAATAATAAATTCTCGTACCTCGGTCAGTAAACAAAACAAAATACAGTCAACGGCATAAATTAGGAAGTAATTAGCGACAGTCTGAAACTCGAATCAAATCACGATTCGACGTGGCCCCATCTTGCTAATGGTCGACAAAGCGGTCTGAATCGCTATGAAGTTTCAAACATCAAGGCAATTAATGGAGTCTAGGACGTTTGCCCCACTCTAACGGTACGAATAGGCTGCAATTCACTGAATAGTTCAAATGTTCGTCGTTAATTTGTTGGCAATTTCTTCATTTGAAATACCCTTGCCTTTTACGACCGTAGTTAGCTTATGTCTATTACATCGACTTGGATGACAGATTATAAAAATCTAGAAAAAAAAAGTAATAGTTGAATGCTGTTATGTTTTTGTTACTCTTAAATAAATACGAGTTACTTTGTTCAATCTGCCAGTGGAACCTTTTGTAATCACAAAGACCTACCTTTACAAGAGCCCAAAGTATTTAAAGAACATTATTCAATTTTATAGACAAAGTCCTACAGGGCCTTCGTTTATAAAGCTTGAAAGAAAAGGGCTTCATGTTTAAATATTGTGCCTTCGAGTATACTTGTAACGAGGATAGGTAGGTCCTCAAAAAGATCGGCATTCTCCATTTGTAAAAGGATTTATTTATTAATAGGTAGCTAGTTGGTATACAATGTTTATTATGGTGAGAGTATTTTTCTGCTAGCTATTTCTCGTCAATAAAATATTTCTCGTTGTAAAACTTTCACTTCATATAATTATTCCTCGATTGTTTTAACATCAGTGGTGTTTATTTGAATTGAAATAAACTAAGAAGTTTAGAACTAAGGAATTTACTTCAAAAAAATTTAATGTCTCACTGCTGAGCAAAGATCTCCTCTAGCAATTGAGAAGGATTCCGAAATTAATACACAACGAATTAAACGCCTTTCTATTATGAAACTGAGGTTCGACTTGTTATTAAAATTCATTGCTAGCTAGCATTGGGTAACATTAAATCAATGCTGTCAACGTAGAACCACTGTACCTGTACTATTATGTATTATGTTGTAGAACGAACAAATTAATTTACGTACTCGAGAACGGTACGGTATCGTACTCGTAGGAGTGGCGGGTTTTGTCGAGGAACCTTTGATATGTAATGTACAATAGGGCAGTGGGCGGGTGTACCGAATTAGGCAGGTACGAGTATCAAAGTGTCCCTGTTCAAAGTATTCAATGCCCCATAGCAAAGGAACGCGTTGTTCGTTTACGCAAAACAGCAGTAATGAGTTGAACTTTGTTTCGAGTCAGAGCTTTAAAAAGTTGTTTCGTTGCTTCGTTTACAATTTAAACTGTTTGTATCTTCATGTTTTAAATTAAATTGATACTTTAATGTCCATTTCAGAAGCTGCTATAAGGTTACACTATAAAATAACAGCCGAAATACTTATTTCATCCATTTTCACTCACCAAACCATTAACTATCAGCCAACATTATCAGCTCATAAAATAAAGTGTACAAAAAAGCTGTATCCAACTGGTTTCCGTTTTGCCATTTAAATATACTTTTTTAATAAATAAAAGCTAAAACTACCTACGACAAAATAAGAAGATAACATTTTTCTAATTAGTCGAACGAATACTCTACCGAAAATAGAATGTTAATTTGAAAAAGCTCCATAGTGAGTAATTTCCTGTAAAAGATTTGCTCGGGTAAGCCTTTGAACACCCACCTCCCCAAAAGGGGCGCCTTTTAGGACCCACCTCAAATGAGAATATTGCTTCCAAGGGAACGGAGATCAAACAATTTGTTTATAAGCAGATGTAAATGGCAAATAAGCGAACGTTTAAAGAATTAATGCTCCATAATTGCTCTTAAATTTTAAATTCATTGACAATTTCAGTACAGCTTGAGCCAAATGAGACCCTCGTCAACGTAAATAGCGTAGCGTATTTTACAGTAAAACCGTTAAACTATAATAAAAAGTATAATTCTTGTTTCTTTAGCTCTCAAAAATGATTGCCTTAATTCATAATCATATGCCTAACGCGTATACGGGATATTTGAAGTCAGATGAACGTCCCATTGAGTGCACATGAGTGATTTATTTTTATTCACTTTAGGCTTGGCGACGCCGCTTCCTCTGTTATAGAGTGGCTTATCGGCAATACAGCCTTAATAAAATGTCCCAAGTTTCCAAGAGGCTTTTATGAGACACCATCGACAATAAATCTTTTTACCCTCTACATACTTATTTATGTACCTGCTAAAATATTTAAGTAAAAACTAAGCAAGTTTATTATCGCCACACACTATTAGCATTGTTTTATCGTATATTTATTGTAAATTAATATGGATTTAGATAGAAAGTACTTAATAAAACAGTTATCACCAAAAGGTAAGGTTTTAAAGTATTAAATATATCTGCTGATATTTTTGAAAAGAACAATAAATAAAACAGCCCAAATTAATTAAAACTGACTGCAGAAAACGCTGTTATAAATGCGATGCAATTATTGCGTTGCGTTAACCAAAGGCCGGAGCTCCGGTTTCAATTACTCGTATAATTAAGTAGCACTACATACACTACATACTACATACATATACAACTATCATCAATAACAAGGTAATCAGCCTGTAAGCCGCTTTATACACGCGAATAAATGTTATACCACAAATATGCCTTTGATAAATTAACCTAGCTCTCAAAACAAATTATAGACAGCCTCAGAATTTACGTTCAGCATTTAGGTTTAGAAATAAATAAGCTAATATTATACATGTACGCAAGTTTATTTAGCTTTTAAAATGCTACGTAAAGTATTCAATACTGTCAATACTCGTACTTTTACCAAACAATGACAAATGCTGAACGATACTATCACACGACAGTATCTTCGTGTCTTCCAATACCATGGCAGCGCAGTGTAATACATAAAATATCCCTAATATTCCTTACATACTAGTATGTAAAATGTAAAAAGTTTATAATAATACGAAACACCCGGGATGCCCGAGCTTTGCTCGGATAAAAACAATAATATACTTACTTGGATACGTATGAGCTACGTTGTTAAAGGGACCCTAATAATAGATTTTCTCACAAAAGAAATAAATTATAAAAAGAGAAAAAACTTTGTGAAAACACGAACCAGGATCTTTTTGTTTTGGGACCACCGAATTTCCCACCTAAGCTATAATTATACCCTTGAAGTACAAGATTTACCTTCGTATGGCTGCAACCCTCTTTGCGTCCCACTGCTGGGCACGGGTCTCTCCTACTTATTAGGGAAGCCTGGAGCTTACTCCACCACGCTGCTCCAATGCGGGTTGGTAGAGATGCGGGTTAGTGGCCAACCCGCTGTCGGATGTTTTCAAACCGCCCATAAGGCCTCCGACAAGGTTTAACGACTGTTATCTCTCGACAACAACCGGGACCGACGGCTTAACGTGCCCTCCGAAGCACGGAAACGCGCATGAAATTTTTAGCCACTAGCGGTCACCCATCTCACACCCGACCGCGCCCGTTTGGCTTAGTTGCATAGATCATTTACGTTCTACGCTAACCGCCGGGCCATGCGCGATCATTAGTATACCTTTGTAACCTAATGATATTATAGTAATTTTTCATTGTCTCAAAACACCGGTAAATTGACGTTTTCTAAAAATGAAATCTAGATCGATTTATCTCTCCTAAAACCCTTTGCATACTAAGACCTAGACCCTAAATGAAAATCGTTGAAGCCGTTTCTCAAATTCAGATTATATATATTCAGTATTATTCAGGTATATATAACAATTGCTCATTTAAAGGTATTAGATAGTGCAAGATACCTAAACATTATATAACAAAGCGGATGCATTATCTCACTCGCGAGTAACTAGTTACGACCGTTTACGCAAACTGCGCTTCGACTGACCTTTGCTACACTGCAATACAAAATACTGCACCTGCCGCCGTGGCGTGGAGTAATGCTCAACTCTATGGTATACATAAATATGCTTCCTTATAACTGTCGCCTTTTCAACGTATTAAGGACTTAAACAAATAAGAAATTATACAACATAAATGAAAGCAATTTACGTATGTTAATAATAATATAGATATTTGTATTGAGATAGTTACTAACTAACTTTCATATACAGTAAGTACCCATTTCGGTATAAGTTAGATGTCTTTGTATTTATTCCAAAAGATTTTAACCTCTAAAGAATAATACATCATTCTTTTTACTTTAACGTAAGACAATCATAATAATAAATACGTCTTGCGTATGTAATAGGATCAAAACATTGAAAAATGGGAGTAGTTTCGTGGCTTCTTTCTTTGTTACCGCTTGTGAAATTTCCGGGATCGCCGTTAATATATAACTTACATACTACCTGAATATGTACTTCACTAAAATAGCTGTCTAAATTTCTTAGCATACTTTATTCTAAACTCTGAAATAGATAACAAATGATAAAGATACACATATTATTATCTTGGTTATCGGGGATTTTATCATGGGATGCATACTTAAGATAAGTAAAAGCTAGTCATCAAAACAAATGAGATCGGAACAAAGACTTTACTTTTAATACTAGTATGAATATAAAAGAAAAAAATATCTCATTAAGATCATTTACTTTTTATGCCGCAAAATTTACATTTGCTGCTTTTAAAAACTTTTCCTAGAATTTAAGCTTTAAATAACCTCTAATTATACATATATTATTATCTTATATGTAAAATATAGATTGGTATAACCTAGATTTTAAGCTTATTTTTTTACCTAATTTTTCTGCTTAATTGTCGATATATCTAGTACAATAACACCGACAAAAAAACTTAAATACAGATACAGATATACGTACAGTGACCCCGAAGTGTACTTACGCCGCTCGATACATCATTCGTGTACAAGAACATAATTGACACAACCGCGCACAATTTCACAAAAACTTTCTCGAGACTAAAAAGAAATAACCACTCGGCTTTGGCTCGGATCGAGGCGTACTGTGTTCATAGGAGTTACGTGCCCGTGGTTCCCAGTTCACAGGGTTGCCAGATGGGATAAAAATTGATAAGATAATATGGAAGGAACTGTGATATTTCGGCCTGAGTTAACATTCCTGCGCAAATCTTAGTAAGAAACTGTGCTGTCTTATATGTATATATGTTAGATGCCTTTTATCATTTGCTTTAACAGCGTGGAAACCAGAGGTGAGCGACTTAATCTTTTATTAATTTTTAAAAGGAAATCACATAAAGATTTGATAAAATAATATTTTAACTAAAATCAATACATATAATAATAATAATCATATGTCACGATATTAAATCCGAAATATAGAAATTTTGGTACTGAAAATTAACTAATTTAGGTCAATATCAAGGTAGTCATAGATCCGTAATGTAACCCCTGCCTAGATTTAATAAAAAAAGATCAACACGCTTTTTATTTTATATTTCATATCTACATATAAACAGGCACCTTATAATCAAAGAGTAAGATATGATTTACGAATCACGCAATCTACGCTATCGTTATAAATCCCATCTATTTGGCAGCCCTAAGGTACATTTATCTCAATCTGAGAGTAACGCCGGAGGGCAAGAGTGCAACACGACTGGTCCGACCGGTCCCCTCATCCCCCCGCGATAGAACCGGTGTTCGTAGTCCGCTCCCTAAGCTGCAGGCTCGCCTTTTAACTAGATTAGGTACAACCTCCGCTCGCATACGCTCCCCGATTAAACATGATGCGGTTACCGGCCCGCTTCGATACCTACAATACCTAATCACTGTTGAAATTTCAAATTAAATGTCATTTAATGGACAATAAACCCAATACAATCCAGCAATATTAATGATTAATACTGCGATTAATACCACCGCATTTATAGTATGAACTATAACTATAACTATAAGTTCCTGAAGTACTTAAAACTGATAAACATATGAAGGCAGACATTAAATTTGGAACCGTCCCAATTCTCTTTCATGAACCGCTTCGCAGTCGCTGTAGCTGAAAGGGATTAGGTAATTAATCTACGTGAACGTTGATGTCGTTGAAAACTAGGTCACGTAATAAATAAACGTTACGTCACGTTATAAAAAATAAATAAACTTTTCAAAAGCTTTACAAAATTGATAGATAACAGTCATCAAGTCTTAAATTGATACCGTTATCTAGCGTTTGAGGGGAAAAGTATTCATTTAGAGCTTTCATAACATTAAAGATAGCTTTGCAATAAAAAGTTATGCAACGATCTCTTAAATGACGTCAACCGCAGTGGCTTATTAAATCAAAACAAGAGATTACCATAATAATATTATAATGGCGCATACCGAATGCGGCGAGTAATTATCGTAAATCGGAACGCAACAGTGCCGTGACGTGACCGCCGCCACTCCGCACAATTTGCATCCCATCTCGCCTGAGGTTTTCATATTAATCGAATTTCGCTGTGATTTTTCAGTCAATATTGTATTTTTTTTCTATTGATATTGTAATTTTTAATATCCTCATAAATACGGAGTAAATACAACTCTATATAAATTTGTCAAACAGCTTTCATCATCACAGCAAATGTTAAATTATTTTTTGATTGAATTCGGCCTTAAATAATGTTAATAATGTTAGTCATGTTAAGTCGTTATTGTTACGTAATTTTTAAGTGTACGTAATGTGTGCTGTTGAAAATATGACTAGAATGCCCTAAAAGCATTTATCGCTTGCGTCTATCTATGTAGTATGTGTGGTTAGGTGGTTGTCAGATGAGATTTATTCACGTAGCTCTAACATGCGGCGGGTGGGCGTACGTGGGACGTAGACTCCGAGACCGCCTCTGCGTTGTTGCGTCTGGCAACTATTTAACTCCGTATTTGGAACGTTATTGCCTTCCACGGAAATATTTTTACTTGGCAACAATGGCATGAAATATCCTATCACCGGCCTGTCAACCTAAATGTTTACGTAACTAAAACAACGTGTTATAGTAATGTATTGTGTTCGTCTGAAATAACTGTAAGGTATCATATCTACCTAGTGGGTTATACGAAAAAAAGGTTTCAATGTTAAACACTTAAACAGATATTAATTTAGCCATTATTAAGAAAATACAAATACAAAAGATTCCTATCAAGGAGTGAATGTTTATAAATAGCGTCTCTTCGGCCGCGCTCGCTTTTATAATACTGAACAAAGGAACAATAACGACCAACAAAGAAGTTAGAAAAGAACAAAAGCAAACATCGAAGCGAGTCAAACGAGCTGTTTCCTTCCAAGGCGATGTGATAACAATAACAATATGGCCGAGATTCATGCGTGCATGCGTCGTTCGACTGTGAAACTAGTGATCCGCCATACTGATCTAATTCCGGACTAAAGTTTTGCGAATACATTTGTTTTATGTAGGGAATTATAATACGCAACCCCCCAGAATTATCAGTCGAGCAATCTGAATAGAGACACAGATGGATATCCGACGCAGGTGGAAGAGGGAGCGTTCTTATCGGGGTGTGGCTATCAGGGGAGCTACTTTGTATGCGTCGCGAGCACCAACATAGTTGCACGCGAGTGCATAATCTACATGTATAATACATGTGTGCGTTAAACGGTCGTGCGCATACTATTATATGCTAATTATCTTCCCGAGGTCTGTTCACTGTTGCAGATTAGATTGAAGCTTGATATAACTTTAACGAGATAAAGATGAAGATCAGAGATACGGATCGATTCTAATTGCAATGCGCTACATTTTGTATCCGCATAGGTTATGGTATCTAAAGCATAAAAATAAAATGTGCACGTACAGAAATCATAAGGTATATAATAGCAACTAAATAAAGCTCGACTACATCAGAGCTGCAAGTGCGCTACATTGTAAATGTCAATGACCAATGCTAATGCTAGGCGTAGTCGAGCAACAATGAATCATGTAAAATGGTACCGGTGTCAGCGGCGTCCAGTGCTCGGTCCACACCGGCCACAAATCACGAAAATCACTTCACGAAGTATGTAACGCGGAACATTCGAAATTCGTGAAACGTTAGTGCGGTGAAAGGTAAGATGCGTCCCGTAAACCGTTCGGAGTGACGAAACGAATATCCAAACGTGGTACTAGTGGTGCCGGCGCGGGAGAATGGCGCAAACTGGAGCCGCGAGGGGAGCGCCCTGCCCCCCCGCCGCCCGCGCTCCTCCCGTGTCGCGCGGCCCGGCCACCAGACACGGGCTTGCATAATTAATTAGACTTCACACTCCCAGTCGCACACATTGCACCTTCCGCGCAATGCAAGGTCATCGTTTTTGTTACACATATTGGTTAATGGCACACAATAGCAGACAATTGTGCCAATGAATCACTAAAACATATATGAAAATTGATGTCCCTAACGGCGCATTTCTGTTTATATCTACCGGGTCTCCATCCGAATCAACTCTGTTGCCTTCACTTACTTAAAAGTTAAGACAATGTTTTTGAAAAGTCCTTCAGAAACTAATTACTTCGACTGGTTTCTCATTAAAATATTTCTAAACCTCGTCTAAACCAGTCTAAAGACAAAGTTTCGTAACGTGACTGTCGCTTTTGAACAGAATGTAAAATTAATGTTTTTGAAAGTCAGACATCCAGCAAACATTTCAATCAGCCTTTGTGACTGTCAGTCAAGTCACGACACCCAGCTCATTCAAATTTCATAATCCGTCAAACACAAAACTAGCTGTCATCCAGGTCAAAACGAATATTAACCTTCAAACAAAACAAGAACAAAGTAGTGAGAGGCACGTTGAAACAGAGCTTTCATCCCCCGAGGGGAGGGGGTGGATACGCGGGAGCCAGACGAATCCCGGCTTCCCGCACTTGTCGCGATCGATATCCGCTGCACGAGAACTCGCATTAACTAACTCTCCTGATAGAGTTGAAAAGTCGGCCGATGTTGTTACTAACTTTACCGATTACACTTGCCTGACAAACTCTCTCCCTCCTTATTCAAAATGAATTAACAACTCCACGAATGAAAGTAACAATATTGACGATTAAAGCGTATTGTTGTGGATTCCAACGAAAACAATTACAACTAAACATTTATTTACAGCATCAATGGGTAGTACGCTGTCTACGAAGTGTGCGAAGCTGCATTTGCAAGCGAATATAAGTCTTGCGTGAAATTAGTGAATGCTTTCGTTTAATTAAACCCGAACAAAGCATAAGTGACGACATTTTGTGAGAGGAAATATCCGATATTAAGTAGTTAGTTATTCTCTTTTGGGTTGGAAGGCAAACCTTATTGATTTCTGTATTAAAATGGAAGCCAGTCTACGACAAAACGCATTGTGAATGAAAAACTATAAATCTATGATGATCAAAATTTGCACAAGGTCCTTATTCTAAACATTATAATGTTTTCTTATATGATAAAAGGTTAAAAAATTATAGGAACCTCATGACAAAGCACAAATCTAGAGCACATGGTAAAGCAAATCGCAATCGCCATTCAAATATATAAGGACGGAAGTCCCTATCATCTGCGCGTTGATAATGGCATAAAATGCAAATAGCAGCCATTAATCATCGTTACATTGTGAAAGAACGAATAAAAAACAAAAACTTTTATTTATTCCACTAAAGTCCGCTGACGCCGGCATATTCATTATAAATTATCGGAGATTGAAAGCAGTGATATCGGGATTAACTTTTTAATGCAGTAAGTAAATATTTTTTCTATAGACGCTCCAATATTAGGCACGTGCTTTGTTAGTATGTACTATGATAAAAATTGATAATCTTTGATAGAGTTGCTTTTGGTAGTATAGGAGCGAAGACAAAAAAAACACAGCGAAGGTAAAAAGTGTGCCTGAACCAATTTCGCTGTAATAGGAAAAGTTTCAATCGATTTCCGAGGTGACTTGCGGAACTCACGAATATGGGAACTACGCTTGCATATTTTAACAAGTATTCTCTCTCTGCTGTGTTTGTTTATTTCAAATCCTTTTTCGTAAACTTTATTACACATACATACTACATATATTTATAACTAGCCTTCTGCCAGCAGCGCGTGGACCCGTTTTATAGGCTCCCGTAGGATAAAAACCATCATGCCCTTTCCCAAGGTCCACTCTATCTGTGTTCTAAATTTCATTAATACTTTCGTTCGTTCGTTCAGTAGTTTAAGCGGGAAAGCGTAGCAGACAGAGAGACAGAGTAACTTACGAATTTATAATATTAGTAGGGATCATAATAAAAATGTCTCCAGCAACCCACATTGGAGCAGCGTGGCGGAGTAAGCTCCAGGCCTCCCCAATAAGGGGGAGAGAACCGTGCCCAGCAGTAGGACTAGAATAAAAAGGGTTGCAGCCAATAAGAATGTAGATTTATGCCATTAACTATTCATTATTAGAACCACAAGGTGGAAGTGTAGTTTTTGGCGGTTTTCCAATAAAGATGGTTTCACCGAAAAGTTATTACAGTTGCAAAACGGGATGACTTCCTTTACATCTGTCTCTATTCAGCTAACACAGAGCAGGCAAAATTTATCGGCTGAGAAACAATTATGATACAAATTTATATAACAAATAAACTCTTCAGCTTTTTATCTATATTAATCTTTAATCTAATATATAAGGCTGAAGAGTTTGTTTGAACGCGCTAATCTCAGGAACTACTGGTTTGAATTGAAATAAATTGTGTGTTGATAGTCCATTTATCGAGGAAGGCTTTAGGCTATATAACATCATGCTATGACTAAAACCAAAGTCCACGCGGACGAAATCGCGGGCGGCCGCTAGTATTAGTATAGATTTGCTGAAGATGTTCAAAATATGAGTGATACATTACCATTACGATATTCTTGCTTGACAAACATAAATGACAGTCATCGGTGACATCAATGTTAAGTAACAGCAGCAATAACAGAGGGTCGCATTCATCTTGAAAAGAAACAAAAGATACTTTAATTTAAATTACCGATTTAAGAGTAATCAATCAAGGCAATTCCGGAGCAGTGAAATGTTTTCGTAATTTATGTTGGTTTTTCCAAGACAATTAATTAAGTGCAATAAAGATATTAGTATTTAAAAGTTCATGGCAACGTATTATTTAACATTGCCAAATGACAAATTACTAGACTACTAATTAGACAACTAATTAGACGAAATTTAACATAAACAACAGAAACGGTATCCGGAAATAGCTTTGAGAATTTTGAATGAGAATTCTTTATAATCACCAACCACGTTTTAGTACGAGTATCTTAATTTAAAAACCATAAAGATTTTTGGATGGCATATACATTTTGTAAAATATGTATATTATCTTTTTGTTTATTTTTTTAAAGAAAAAAAATTGTTCAGGAACACTGGCAGAACTTTTAAATCATCACATGCGCAAAGTTGTTGAGAATACAATATTCAAAAAGTCTTTTATAGGTAATGCAATGTGTAGAGTCTTATTTACTTCCTGTGGAAGACGAGCTCTTTGCAAGTTAGAAGTACGGCTCAATAATGAAAAGAGACAACGCTATCATCCGAACAGTTGTGGGAAAACTGTGGATAAATAGCAGAAAGCTCAAATGCAATCTGCGAATCGATAGCCGACTCAAGCTTTTATAATGCTTCTGATGCGATGCGTAGATTTCGCAACATGAATTGTTTATGGATTCTAAGCCCAGAGCTTGTCTCTGAAGAGGGTCGCTGAACCAGACAAATTGCCGATGAGAATAAGCTCCCCTTCTGACAAGCGTAATGTAATGTTAGGCTTAATCGCATTATTTTGCGAAATTTACGTCCAGTTAAACAATTCGTAAATTCACGAATTTATTTATTTATAGTTTATTTACGAATTCAAAATACTTTCCCAATACCTACCGGTTACATAATGATAAGCATTTAATTATAATTAAATTATAAGGCTACATTATAATATAGCCTTTTTAGTGTTTAATATCATACCTACATAACATTACTGATGTCAAAAAATTGTCCTGTACACAGCAATTTCTCTGAAGAGATAGATCTGATAGGGCTGGCAAATGTGAACAGATATTAATTATAGTCGACAGCAAATGCTGCACACGGAATGGCGCTATCGGCCATTGCAAGAAGGAACGTGACTTACATTTAAATGTTACCTACAGATAAGTTTAGTTTAGACGTAATTCTAATATGAATAATGAATGACATAATAATATCCATTTTGGAAGTAAGTAATATTTCATAAATTCATACCAATAAACACACAATAGATTATTTGAATTAAATCTAATGTCCAAAAAATTTAGCAAACACCAGAGTTATGAAAAGGTATACATTTAATGATATATATTATTATTAAATAACACAAAGAAATGAGAAATAACACGCTCACAAGGTTAACTTGATTTTATTGGCCACCAGTGAAACTTAGAGAGGATCTTAGAATAAATACGTACAGAATGAGTATCTTCATACAAGCGCGCTGTCAAAATTAAAGCACTAAATAGATTCCTACAGCTGTCACATCTGACAAACAAAATATTTTTATTTTGACCAAATTAACTATAAAACACTACAAAATATTGAAAACACTAAAAGTTATTTTATTAGACTTCTTTTGTTTTAAAAAAGTGTTGTGATAAAATTTAAGTCTTACGGTGCGGCCCAATGTTTGGTGCCATTAATGGCACCAATCAACATGCTTCAATTTGGACGCGCGAACTTGGTTTCTATAATGTAATTGTAATTATTCTAAGGAGAGGATATTAATGAATACATAAGAAAGAACCAATAATAACGATTATGTTATTATTATTCACATTGCATATTAAGTAAATTGAAAATTATTAATATGTTTTCGATATGACCTGTGTTCTGTGCCTGTGCTATTATTATAGTAAGTAAGCAGAATGGTCCTCGATTGTAAGGACGTTATTAACTTCCGTATGTGTCAATTCTCAACAATACATTAATATTATTTCTCAATAGTTCAGAAGACAGTTTATAATATCTCTAATAACTTTATCCTCGACTACGCTGATATTTGCTATGTAGGTCGATCTAACTGAGGAACAACTGAATTAACTTGAGCGGCTTCAGAACATTTGTATTAGATTCATATTTGGTATTCGCAAATATGATCATTTATCTGATTATCGTTAAAGCTCAAATAGCTCCTAATTCGTTTTCGTCGGAATACTCACATTCACTCGGCATTATACTGTATCCTGTTTAATTCAAATTATCCCAATTATTTGAGACAGCGATTCGAATATAATAATATATGCACCTCTCTCATGCAAATCATGTTTTGCGATCTAACTACAATCTGTCTCTTTCTGTCCCTAGGTTCTCTTCCACTTTTTACAAATATTCCTTCACTGCAGTGAATGTGCGCTTGTGGAATAGTTTGCCTGAAGAAATAAGGTAGATGTGCTCTCCTGCACCTTCCGGTGCTTACAACGGCACGCGCGGCCACGCACACACCGCCGCCCTTCCCGGGGCTGCTAGCTGGACGGATCGAGCTCCCACTCTCACCGCCCACAACCGTCAACGGGGCCCTATTACTAAGCTTCCGCTCTGTCCTGTCATGAACCGTCATGACTAGACATTAGAAATTTTCACAGAAGATATATTTCTGTTACGACTATAACAACAAATTGCAAAAAATTGAATAAAATGAATATTTAAGGGGGCTCCCATACAATAAACGTGATTTTTATAGATAATGGTACAGAACCCTTCGTGCGTGAGTCTGACTCGCACTTGGCCGGTATTTTTTCTTATATGGTCTTAATTTCTTAAACAAGTACATGTTTGTTATTATTTTAACAGGTGAATTGATTATGTGCAAAACTTGTTTTCATTAAGGTAAAATTAGGTTGATCGTTGTTAACATTTCGAGGTTTATTTATTTTTGTAAGTAGATACCCTCCTATAATTTTAACAATACGTCTATCGCCCTCTCCTTTGTAACTTGGTCCAATGGACGACATAGAAATTCAATACTTCCTTTAGTTAAAGACCCTTCTGCACGAAATTGTGTACGCAAAACAGATCAGTAATGGCGTAAACTTTTGAATTGACTCAAACGTAAAATATAATATAATAGTTTTAAAGGTTAGATAGTATATATCTTTGTATAAAATTAGCCTTTCAAGGATTATTCTTCTGTCAAATCCTGTCTGTCCTTGCTTGAGGTCGAAACCTTGAGCTCGAAGGTCCGCAAATCCTTGAGACTTTATCCTCTGTAAAATAACATATTTCGTACATTTGAAGGTTTATAATTTGCGATTTTCAAATATTTGCGTTTTTAAAATTGTACTAACAATCGTTACTATTATTATACCTAAAACAAAAGTATATCAACAACATTTTGCTTAGTAAGAAAGCCTTTTTCTTTACTTAAATCATAAGTTCATGTACCTTAATCTTGGTATTAATTTTATGAAATGTAAAAAAATATCATAGTGAATCGTATCGCACTTAGTCCAAAAATAGTCGTAGGCTAGACATGTTTATGAGCAAGTACTGAAAGCTAATTATCTCTACTCGTGTACCCTGAGAGGACGATCTAAATTAGATTTCCAAGAGGAGTTTCCGAACCGAGTAATTCCACTTGCGTCCAACTCAAACATTCAACACAGTTAGATGACATCAAATTAAAAACAATTGTAAGTAACGATCAAGCTTAATCATAACAAGGTTACATAATTATAATAGTAAAAAGTATTCGTATGTAGAAAAATGAGAAAATTATCTGTTTAATAAAACATATGTACCTCCTCACGAGACGTTTTATAGTAAAATTAATGTAAATTCTTTATAGGTACATTTGCTGCTTTTCGTTTTCAGGATATCGCATCGCTTTATATGTCACCTTTTCCTATGGCATATTAATAGATATATTTCTTGTATTCGTGTGTATGTCCCTGAAATCTTCCTAAACGACTGGACGTATTATGATGAAATTTTTTGTGTGTTCAAGGAGTTTTGAGAAAGGTTAAGATTCACAATTTGGTAGACTGAAAAATGATTTTTTAATTGATTTTCAATATATTACACATTTTTTTTTATTCATAAGTATTTTTCCCATATAAATTGTTCCTATCTGTCAAACGTTTGTTTTTCGTGCCGTGTGGTTCTAAACTTTTACACAATCAGAATAACAGGACAGTTCGTATGTCAATATTTGATTTATACTTTTGTTTGACAGTAACATGAAATATCTATACCTAAGACTTAGAGCATCACAAGTACCGATAGTTATGACACTGGTTAATCAGTAGGTACCTTTGATGCTTTAAGCTTTAAGATAATAAAAAAACAAATCCTCTTTCACAATACTTTTAAGGCAGGAATTCGTCTGCACCCGGGCGGACCTGGGCTGGGCCGGACCACTAGTTAGAAATGTTAGAATATAATTTAGAAGTATATTAAGCACTCGATATTGCTTTAATTTAATTGATTTAGTCCATTTACGTAAAATATTTTTAACAAATCCATAAACTCAGTTTTTAAAGTTACCCTGTTTCAGAACTGATATTCAAGTAACTCAATCTTTAGCAAGCTCCGTATACGACAGTTCTGTTAGTCTCGCTTCATGGAAATTGTTGCGAGTTTCAAACTAACTAATCCTGACTACGAATAGGTACTTCGTTCTGAGCTTATTGAGCGTAGTACCTTATTTTTTTTACATAATATTTATTATTAAATAGATAATTAATTATAAATATAATCACAAACGTTAGATTAATTTTACCAAATTTAATATTACATTCACCTTGAGCTAGAAGTAAACATATTTCTTGTTTCATTTCTGCTTACTTTCTTATCCCCTGGCCTTGTAGCATTAAAGGTCGTTCTTTATTTTAGTTCAATTTTTAATTAAAATCCAGTTTAAAACAAGTTTGATATGTTTTGCACTATAAAGTGCTCGATAATAGGTAGACACAGAATATTGGAAAACAATTATTGTAAACTGGTCAAGCATGTAATTGAACCCTCGTGAGGGGATAAAAAAAGATGTGCACACGATGATACTATTTGTCGAAACTAGTCACTGAAACTGGAATTTAAAAATTATTTACAATCTCTTTTTGACACTATAAAATACCTTTATAACTGCTGAATTATTTACAAAATAGGGTGTAAATGTGAACACGTATAATAAACATTTAGTTCCAGAAAATTATACCGACTACCGACCGACAGATGTTGAGATGTTGGAGACTAGTGTGGATAAACCTATTAGTCATTTCTGCTGTATTTAGCAGTACCGGGCACGGTGGCGTCCAGGTTAAAATCGGTCCATGCGTCACCCCAGCCGACGACCTACCGCCACTTGTATACAAATGAACTCGCCTTAGTCAAATATAAACGCTATGTGTTTATATCAACCAAGGATTTACTCGCTTCATTTTATAATCTATCGCCCTTGCTAATAAATGATGTTTTAGCTTGATAAAGTAACTTATATTATTTTTGTGTTGCTTTTGTCTTATGAAATTGAATGTAGTAGAACGAGGAAAAATTACTAATAATTAGGAACTAAACTTTAATTAAAAACAGAATTTGCTTTGGAGTTATCTAATCGAACGGAAAATGATAATATTCAAATCCAGAAAATTTTATTTAAGAAAGAATGTATATTCACAAGGAAATAACTAAAACAGCTAGCATTTCTAAACTTACTTTTCCTTACGTCTAATTTTGAATGATAAGATAAGTCTTAGGTGTCGCAAAAGTTTTAAAAGATACTGAATTTAAAATTGATTTTATACTCAAATTATCTAAACTAAAAACACATTACCAAACACAAAATAATACGAACTTTCCTTCTTTAAAATCTACTAATCAAATAATTAGTCAATAGAATAGACTAAAATGAAACAAAATATTCCAGAACACGTTTAAATTAAATCACTCAGCTGTATACAGACTCTCAACAGTAATAAAAAGCTTTTAAAAAAAGCTTTTATTAAAATGCTCTTAAAAGAAGAAAATGATTTATAACCTCATGAACCTTATGACCTTAAAAGACTATAGTTAAAATTTTAAAGGAAATTTTTAATTTCTTCTTTTTAGAGCATTTAAATAAAACCTTTTTTTTTAAGTTTTTTGCTTTTAATTTATTTTTTACTTTTAGTTATTTCTAATTATTCTCGGCAAGCCCTTTCATTTGATACCCATATTGCGAAAGTGCATAAAAAAATAACCATTCCGCCATCTTGGATGGTCCGCCATATTGGATTTAGAATCACGACTCAGCTTATCGTGTATTGACATCCAAACTAAACGCGTATACACAATTTCAGCTCAATCGGTTAAAAATATATGCTTCAAAATTGAGTAGCAAGATTCCACCCGAACAAACATGCATACACACTATAGTAACATTTAATGTCATTGTACATACATTGCAAGTTAAATAAAAGCTGTAAAAAAAGTAGAAAATTATGCGCGCAATTCACCTTTAAGCCTCAATACGAGATCAATGTTAAAACGTTTTGACCGCGATCTTTTTACTTCTAAAGTGATATTTTTTATGAACCACCGAGTCAACACCCACACCAAGGCTGTTCTTTGGTCTTTTTTTAGCATACACATGACCAAATACAGGATAAACACGCGCTGTACGTCCGACGATAAAAACAGTTCAACAAAACATTTATATTACATTCAGTTAATATTTATTTATACATGGCTTCATCAAGTATATTTTAAGGCAGACTTGAAACAAAAACTTGTTCAAAGGTTATATGTACTCGTTTTACATCAATCTACATAAATCTGATTACAATCTTTTAACTGTTGAATTTTGAAGTTCTTTTTTCTACTCAATTATTACTTTGTGGAGGAACCTGTTACTATAGCAATATCGTTTATAATTAACATCATTAGAAAATGTCCAAAGACATACAATCCCATATCAAGTTTTGAACCAGTAAAATCAAAACATCACGTTGCGCTATAAGCGTTTCGACCTTGTTTATTTGTTCTGTCTATTTATTTAAAAAAGTTATTACTAAGGTGACTTCCTAAAATGCAAACTTACTTGAAGGTTGGACCTTGATCGTCTCGGCATAACTCCGACCACCTCTCCACGCATTATTGACTCGATAACTGAAAGATAAGATATTGTTTTTAGTTTTGTGATACAACAATAAAAAAATAAAAGTTAAAAGACAATGACCTTAAAGAACAGATTTTAATAAGACCTCAGAGTACGAACCCCACACTCATGCAGATTCATCCTGCTATTAATAGAAAAACCACAGGATCAATTAGAACGGAAATAATAAAGTCTGTAAGAATTGTTATTATTGACTATTCTGTGAAAAGATAAATAAATAAATAAATATAAATATCATTGGAATCTGGTACCTAGTTTACACAACACCATCTGATTCCAAATTAAGCAGAGATTGTACTATGGTATGTAATTAGAAAGCTGATAAACATACTTATATAAATACATACATAAATAGATAAATTAACATACAGAGAACAAATAGTCATGTTTATCACACAAATATTTGTCCTGGGTGGGAATCGAACCCACGACCTCACGCTTCGCAGTCGGCTCATGCATAACCCACTACGCCACGGAGGCTGAGAAGTAACACAATTAATGCGATTTTCTAGCTGCAGTTTTGTCAAAAGTTAAATTTCCCCCAGCAACCAGACATTTTACCGACGATTCGTTGTAACTTGATTAATAGTATATTTCATTACAAGTGCGGAAAGGCTGTCATTGCAAGGATTTCCGACAAATGTCTACCCGAGCCGAGGCGTAGCCGAAGGTGAGGTATCATACGTTCTGGTTGCGGATTGTTGCAAAGTAGTTTTTACCTAACTTTATAACAATGGAGTTCCGCAAAGTAACGCCTGATTCTATTAATTTTATAGTTTTTACATTTAAGGCATAACGGAATTGTTCTTTATGTATGAAAGCACATTCAGAAGCAATTTTTTGTACACGTAAAACTAAGTCTAAATTCGTTTGCTTTCTAACGTTTCGCTTTTCTTTCTGTTGATTTCTGTTTGTTTACAAGAACTGTGACAAGCAGAGCTATTAAAAATAGTACGAATATCTAATATTCATGCGTGTATGAGGCATTGTGAAGTGTAAACTAGGTACCAGATTATAACTTTTTTTTTGCCAATGCGGTGTAAGTTATTGCATGGCTTCGGGCATCCAATTATTCACTAAGCTGCATTCTCCCGTTACAATATACGAGTACAACAAGATGTCGCATGTATATTCCGTAACGTTGTGATAATTAATAGCTGGAACATTGAACTGGTCTCTTATCATCATTATCACTATTCTACCGCTGTTAATACGAGTACTTCTACTAGGCACGGGTTTTCCCCAAACAATTTGGACATAGGCTTCAGTCGTCGGTCCTGGTTATTGTCGATAGATAACAGTCGTTTTAACCTTGTCGGAGGACTTATGGGCGGTTTGAAAACATCCGACAGCGGGTTAGTGCCGCATCTCCACCAACACGAATTGGAGCAGCGTGGTAAGTAAGCTCCAGGCCTCCAATAATGGGGAGAGACCCGTGCCCAGCAGTGGGACGCAAAAAGGGTTGAAGTTGCAGCCAGCCAGCCAGCCAGTCTTACTACACTGCGCTGGTAGCTATTCTAGGTACATAATGCGAGACTAAAGGATGACAATAGTATTTTTATCGATATTTACTATTAGATTATTTAGTTAGATTAGAAGTTAACCTCGAACAAGTGAAGTACTTAAGTGTTATTTAGCTATTAATCGTTCAAAGTTGTCTTCGGTGAATCTCTTGACATTTACCTTGAATATAAAGTAGTTTTATTTGTATCTAACGGTTCAAGAGCACAATTCCTCGTATCACAACATTTTAAAGCAATTTAATAAGCTAAAAAAACATTTTTCCTTTTGTGATTATAGGATTATCCTATATACAGACAATAATATTACATAAAATACCTAGTAATAAATTAACAGTACCGTGTCTTTATGGTAACAAAAAGACGGAATACCTACTAAACTTCTAATAAATCAGTGGTTTATACTTCGACCGATAGCCTGAAGCTAACTTCAAAATTACATGGCTAAGACATTTCTAATTTCTACGCAATAATAATATTAATATTATTAATTAGGCGTTAATTAAACACAGCAAACTTATTCGATTACCTGGCGTATTGTTTCAAAAGGCATTGTTCGCTTAATAAGGTTAAAATAACCACGTGATTAATATGTTCGGCAATGTTATGAGTTCAAAGACAAAGACAAAGACAAATGATTTATTTGCACAAATATGGGTATTACAAAAGTTGTTTTATACATTTAATAATCCGCCATATTTACCTCAGTAAGGTATGCAAATATTATATTATAGGTATATTATTAATAAATAAAAGTACTGACTAAAATCTAACTTAGAAATTTTAATTTATTTAAGTATTTAATTAACTAATCATATTGATTTATATTTATCCCATATTTGCGTTTTTTTTTTTTTTTTTGTTTGAAATTACTTCTCATTAGACTTTGAAATAATAATAACTAGTCAGAGGAGATAATGTTTTTTATAAATTCCGTTTATGAGTAGTTACTTACAAACATTTGCAAGTTACTTGAAAAACTTCGAATTCTTAGTAACTAAAGAATATTCTTACAGACCATGTTAAATATGAAGACGTAACAATTTCTTAACGAACGTCTAAAATATTTTACAAGAATTTTAGAATTTATTTTCAGCGGGTATGTATATTAATATCATATCACAAGTAAATTTCTCAGACGAATAGCCGACGACTTTAGAAGCTCGTTACATTCGCGACTTTGTCCGCATGGACTTTAGTTTAAAAAAAATAAAAGTAGCCTAAGTTACTTCTTTTTACATTAGCTACATGCTAGTGAAAGTTCCGTCAAAATCGGTCTAGCCGTTTCAGAGATTAGCTGGAACAGACAGACAGACATACAGGCAAAAATTGTAAAAAATATTATTTTGGTATATGTTCATTGTTCCGTATATGTAATACAATACGGAAATAAAAACTAATGTATATATATAACATTCATATGCATGTAGTAAAAAGCTGTTATTTTAATATTACAAACAGACACTCCAATTTTAGTTATTTGTATAGATAGATATAATATGGCCCCCAAAACCCCTACGTACTAAATTTCAGGAAAATCGTGGGCGCCGTGTCCGAGATTCAAATTATATATGTAATTAAATTTATGTAGTATATTATTTCTGTTACTTTCTTGTCGTGGAATAGGGTGAAGGAAGGGAGGAGGGAGATTAGGGCAAGACAGCGTACGAAGAGTAAGAGAAGTGATGTTAAAGTTTTGTGAAAACATTATTATTAATAATTTTATTTAGACTATAACATGGTGTTCTTCAAGAAATCTGTAAAAATAAGTTATTTTTTCTGAAGAGTTAACCACTCCCCTACATATATTTATATACAAGAATTGCTCGTTTTAAGGTAGGTATTAAATTTTATTTCAACCTTTTGATGTCCCACTGCTGGGCACAGGACTCCTCTCACAAGTGAGAGCAATTTAGGCCATAGTCCACCCACCACACTGGCCAAGTGCGGATTGGTGAACGATGCTTTCGAGAAATTATGAATTTCTCTCAGGCATGCACGGCGATGGACAACATCCTTATCAATTATGTATCACGATAAATGCGCACATTACAAATTTCTTTGTCAGAGGTGTGCGCCGAGGATTTGAACCATGAATCGATCGCGTTGAAGACCGCGGTTTTTTACCACTCGGCCATCGCTGCTCCACGGTATTAGATATATAGAAGAAAAACGAATAATACTAGGTAACTTACTAAGTAGCAAGACGGCCACGCCACGAATTTTGACTAAGGGGTATAGGGTAGAGTCTATGAAGTTAGGGTTCGCAGTTAGAAGCTTGGTTTTACATGAGATCTGTAGTTTTGACAGTGCGAGCCATATGGTTTCGTCTTAACATTTACATGAAAATGTTTTTGAACGGATAGCTTATTACGATTGATTTAAATTAAATGTCGTTTTACTCTACCTAAATGAACTCATAGATTTAGATTTAGATTTCGAGGAAACTAGCGGCGAAATAACATAAACAGGTTCTTGTGCTGTATAGTAATAAGTGTCGATGCTCTAAAAATCACTGAAGGCGTAGTTCATGTATAATTCTTTTTATTTTCTATAATATATCCCAAGCATGTTCACTTCATGATAATGACCCTTTCTATCTCGGGTGAAACCGCATAATTTAGTTGAAAATAATCGCAAGGTCTGGGAGGCAAACACGCCGTCTCTCGTGGTCTCTGCCAAGGGTTGTTTTCTTATTTTAAGTTAGTAAATTACCTCCATCTCCGAGCAATCGCATCTGGACCAGCGCAGGATCCTCGCTGTGCTCCTCGAGGACCGTGTCATCCGTCACAGTCAACTCCTGCACAACAAAACATACATTATGTCAGTCTCTGTAATCGACAATAGCTAGACAATTAAATCTAACCATGTGGATATTTAAAATAGCTTTGTGGATATTTAAAATAGCTTTTGAAAAAGTTAGCTTCGTAAAAATCAGTGTGAACTTAGTGTAGTTTATAGTTAAAACAATGAATAAGAAATAAACATTACCTATTTTGAGTCTTTACATATGAAAACATTGTATAATTGTTTTGTTTTAAATAATGCGTGAACAACGAATGAAGAGTTAAGGTTACAGCAGATTACAGCTGCAATATAAACATTAGTTTAGCAGATGTTTTGTGTTATTCATATAATACGAGTATAAATAAACAAGATCCCCAAATTCCTATTAAAACTTTCTCACGCGGACGACGAGACGCCGAGAAAACTTAAACACGGTAGCGTCTGGCTTACGTAACATTATGAATGCATTCCATTACCTTAACAATAAAGAAGAAAATGTGAAATTTTACTTGATCTGCTCAGGAATAATAAATAATACCAAATTAAACTATTGCTAACATTTTGGTAAGCAAAAAGGTTTGTAGTTCCGCGCGAACAGTATCGCATTATCAATTACCATGTTATGATTCAATGCTCGATGTATTTACCGCTGCATTCCTAAGAGAACAGAAAGTTATTTGCATTTTATGTTGCTCGTAAATAATGACTGGAAATTATTCAATCACAATATTTTGGCATAAACAAGCGCATAAGTCATGGTTAGAAACATACAAATCGATCGGCAATAAACATTAATCCGACAATAGAAGGGCAAAATACTGCGGGATAAAGTTGGTGATAAACATGTAGTAGAGCCAAAAGACGAAGTTGAACGCAAAGTTGCGAGAAACAATGAGAACTCCAAGAAAGTTACTTCAGTAAACGGGAAGGGGGACGGCCGGGGGGTTACTCAAAACTTTGACGCCTTGGACGAACCAAGTTCTCTACTCGCTAATTCGCAGTATAAATTTGTTTAACGTCTTAACTTTTTAACTGTTATTACATAGCAAACTTCAAGATAGATTGAAGTACAAGTACTTCAAAACTGAAGACAACGAGGCACCGAGTTTAATGTAAATAATGTAAATTTAAATGTAATAAGCAGTACCATCCAATTAAAAGGAACTTAATATAAATTGAACTCTACATTTTTATAAGATGACTGCTAACTAGGTACTATATCTTAATGATTTATTGTTAACTAATTAGATGAGGCAATCATTTTAAAGAATAGGTATAGCATTAACATTAACTTCATTAACCCATATTATACTAACATACCATATTAGGAATCCCGACATGTTATCGTATAATAACATATAAAATAAAATCCGGTATTTTGTTATACATTTTGAATAAACATCTGATATTGGCATAGAACATCAAAAATACAAAAATAATCATCCCTGCCCCAAACAATTTTCTCTGAAATTGTTCCAAGTTTCGATTCGTAAACGAAACTTCAATACAGCTCGTCCTCAAAGGAGAGATGAAAGAAAAACAATAAAGTGTTTCAATAACGCAAAACAACAAAGTTTGTTTGGCGAAGTTAGCGAAGGGGTGAACACCGGGGAGGTCGGGGGCTCGGGCGCCTTCGCCACCTGACGCCCGGGGGAACATCAATTGATACAAAGTGATGTTTAACATAATAACATCACGCTCAGATGAACTCAAAACAACAAGGTAAATAATATCATTGTTGCGAAGAAAATTATATTCTCAACTATGTATATAGAAAATCTCAATAGCATTAATTACTACTGCGAATTTTTTTAACAGTATTTCCTCGGATTCCATTTAAAGTAAACCAGTTGTCCATGACGCAGTAAACCTTTATTTGAGCAAGGTTTAACACACAAAATTACGTTTACATGCGAGATCAACATAACGTTGCACACGTTTAAATAAGTTTATACTTAAATTGCACTTAATAATGATTATTAGTGCAAAGATATTGCTGATAGCGCTTTTGTTTTAGCACTTTTTGTTCTCGTTCGTATTGAAAATGCCATTTGCCACACTTTTAAAAACAGGACCCATTTAGTATTCTAATGTATTAAAACCTGTTTTTGAAGGGATATAAAGATAATAATAATAATAATAAAATACTCTTTATTTGTACACCACATACAATGCAATTAAGAATTAAAGAAAGTAATAATAAGACAGCAGTGGTGACTAAAAGGCGTTCTTATCGCTAAAGCAGCGATTTCTTCCAGACAACCTTTGGGTAATAAAACATGGTAGTCAGATAATGAAATAGGGTAGGGGTGTACAGACTTACAGTATATACAAACAAATATATATATAAACAATAATGTTGGAAATAATAACATACATACAATATAAATGCATTATATATACAGACCCAAATAAAATAGGAGAGAACATAAATATACTACTAAATATTATTAGTGGGATTGTTAGAAAAGTCTTTAAGGTGGTTTTTAAGTGTACTTACTGTCTCTGCTTGCCTTATAGAAATCGGAAGCTTATTCCATAGACGGACAGCAGTGCAAGTAAAATATTTTTTATAAAATGTCGTTCTATGGACCGGAGTACTCAGAGCAAGGCTTTTTACTGTCCGAAGTGGACGATTTGGTGCAGCCAGGTATTCAAATCGCTCTTTAAGATAGGCAGGAGCAGAAGGATAGTGCAATACACAGTAGAGAGCAGAAAGAATGTGAGTATTCCGGCGAAGGCGGATTGGGAGCCACTTGAGCTTAGTACGATATTCAGAGACATGGTCATATTTGCGAAGTCCAAATATGAACCTGATGCATAAATTTTGAATGAAGACGCTCAAGCTTAACTAATTGCTCCTCTGTGAGGTCAAGATAGCATAATATCGGCATTGTCTAAATATTGGGAGAAGTAGGGAAAGATCTGAAGGCGATGTCGTATGAAAAAGTAGAGGAATGGTAATACTACATACTTGCAAAGATTCATATTCGTGCCTAGCTTATTAACAACTTTCTTGCTCGACGCGGCGCATTACCTATACTATACCTTACTTTATAGGTGGCACGTTCGCAAACTCTACACATGCCCTTATAAACTGAACTTTGTAACCGGATGCCATCGCGTTCAGTACTCCAAACAGGTTTCACCCAGAACTTCCCGCTTCAGAATTATCTCGCAGAATGCCCGTACGTACAGTTTTTCCTGCACGCCTTAAATGCTAAGACCTATCTGGTAGCTTACGGGCCATTTCCTTTAATTATAATGCGCCATTCCATAAGCCCATATGATTATAATCGTTGTAATTACCCATCCTTCAAATTAGATCGTAAAAATTAATTTATGATGATGTTTGGACGACACGCGGCGATACTTCAGGTTATCTACACTATCAAGGAAGTGGTAAGGTGTTAAGATACTATTTCATCGTCTATAAAGGATTGTGGTTAGGGATCTGGTTCTTTACGCATATCATTTTCAAAACACGTCGTTCATTCCACATTTTTCACTCAGAACATATTTAGATCATTACCGTAAGCTTTGGAACTGTAAATTATCTTATTCCTTAAAAACCTGACTGATACTTTGCCCAAATTATTGTTTTTTTTTTATCTCTTGTAAACATCTAAGAACAATGACGGTACTGACACCTGACTGCGCGAAGTGAAAAATACACAATTGCTGATGCTGAAGAACTTAAAACTTACTCCAGTATGTTCATTAACACCGACGATGACCGCGGTGTACCACTGCGTGGCGCCAGCGGCCCTGTACACCTGGGCACGGCAGCCACCCAGGACGGACGGAGTGGTCGTCAGGATGCGCTGGCCATCCTGCGTGGTCCGCCATTTTGCCGCCTCCGCTGACAGTGCTGATAACGTCGCTGCGTCAACGCCGGCCCCCGCGAGCCTCGCGTCCCATTCCTGCGAACAATACAGTCGTTATTTCATTTACCGTTTGAATTTTTTCTCTCTTATATCGGTATGTGTAATAGAATTAGATAAACCATTTCCCTGGTTTTAACATTCCCCGAAGGTTAACTGGCAAAGAATGTTTATCGCATCAAGTCCGTCTTTGTAAAAGCGACAGTTGAAGGTTTAAATAATAAATAAATAAATAAACAATCCATTACTTACATAACATATATATGTTATGTTTATGAGGTAATATTACCTCATTACAGTACATTTCAAAATTGCAATAACAACTATTACTTTAATCGGCGCAATTATAAGCAAAACGATTTTGCGCGATTGGAATTAAATTACCTACTTCTCGTAATAACGTGTGTAGTTGACATTGTACATGACGTTAGCGCTCACGTTTTCTTAAGTACATCCAACATCATTTTTTCTCTATAATAGCTCTGTTGTATAAACTTATAACTTCATCACGAATCACGACCGTATTCAATAGGTACGTTTAAATGAGTATCTCGTATGCGAAATAACTACATGATTAATACGGGCGGAGATTTATCGCTGCTCTTATCTACATGTATGTAGGCAAGTGAATTACAACCCAGTGTAATAATCAACAAGAATGTTTTGTCCATAAATAGTGCAATTAATGTGTAGATAGATAGTTGGTCGACCTCGTGCGATATGTAAACATACATTATGTTATGTATGACCCACATTATTGAACACCTACGCTACGTGTAAACTAAGTATTGCGTATATAATGATAGTAGAGTTTAGTGTGGACGTGTAGTAATAATCCGCCGTATAGAGAAGGTAAACATAATCGTACAGTACTTTTATGGGTACACGGCACGTTTGCACTCGAGTTGCGCACAGAATGCAGCGAATAGTATTTATGTCAATGTTACAGGCAGTGCGAAGCGAATAGGGTTGACACTTTCGCAAGCGAATCACCTGTTACAGAAACTAAATTTAGATTGCACAACCAGTATTATAGTACAAATAGGTACTTATATCTCTGTTAAATTTTTGGTACCCTTACTTCAGAGGTTATGTAGGTAAGTTATGTTTTACTGATACGAGTTACAAACTATGCAGGTATAAAAAGATAGGTACAGTACCTATCTTTTAATACTACTTACATACCTACTTTATGATGTGATAACGGTGGTCAATACATTATTTCTTCTTCCGTTTTTTTGAAAAAATTGTCAAGGCAAAATATCAGTTTTTTTTTTCAAATTATTCCAATTTTCTATTTTTATGTTCATTATACAGCATGTATGGTTTGGTTTTTGGAATAATGAACATACTCTTGAATAGAAATCGGATAATGTTGACATAGAACAGTGCAAGCAGAATTCAAATTTTCCGAACTTTGAGAACTTAGCACTAGTATAGTAGTATATAGTATAGTACTAATAGTCAAACTATTGTGATAGGCAATCCTAAGTGCACGGCACACACAACGGCGGCGCACCTGTGCATATGTATGTGTGCGCCTTGCCCGGCTACAGACGTATCCGGTGCGTTGAACTCGCCCCCCTGTTCCCCCTGGCTCCCCAGTATTAAGGCGGAAGCATACTTGTAACAACCGATGCGATGTACGTTACCTAATCAAATTGCATTTTTATACGCGTGACGCATCAGTGTGCCGCTAAAAATAAACTTTTATATCTACCCAATTGATTTGTACGTAATGACCATTCACGTGTGTGTACCCAGCTTTATTCGTATTGCAGTCTCTGTACTGTCTGTACATATAAACGTACCTATACAACCGTTCTCGCCGTACATGTTGGACTTGCATGAGAGGGGTGATTTCACGCATGTGCAACCTTTGAATGGTTGATAAAACTGCACAACGTTACCATTTCAAGCAGATTTCTTGAATGATACAATCTAATTAATGTATCGCTCTAATGAATGAGTATGGATCAACGAATAAAATTTTCTTGAAGTGAGCATCTATCAGCCTCACACGACATTCTGGCTTATCTTCAGGTGGTGTTTAGATGTGTTTGGTTTACAGCGACAACTTAACAGCAAGTGCCTTCCTGCATGTCCGTCTGCTACTCCATTTAAATGAAACTAGCCTTCCGCCAGCGGCTTCGCACGCGTGGACCCGTTTAATGGGTAAAAAATAGCCTATGTGCTATTCTAGGCTTCATTGCCATATTAAAATCATAGGCGTTTAGCCAGTTGCTTCAACCGCGTTTTCACGTAGGAATGAAGCATTTTCCCGGGGTAAAAAGTACCTCAGTTACTTAGGGTGAATGTAGCTTTCTAATGGTGAAAGAATTTTTGAAATCGGAACAGTAGTTTTTGAGTTTATTCATTACAAACATACAAAAATACAAATCTTTCCTCTTTAGATAGAAAGATGTGATTAAAATGCGTACTAAATTTATTTAATGACTACATTAAACTGCAGACTAACTTTCTTTTCCTCTTTTAAAAGAGTTTTTTAAGTAATTAATTGTTAACGCCACTCAATCATTGCATCATCGAGCTTTCACTTTTCCGACTTGTTTCCTTCATATTTACGGCTCAAAACAGCATTTCCACGGGATAATAGATAAAAGGAACATTTAATTAAACATACCACGAAGCAATTCATCAACCTCAGGATCCGAAGCGGCTCGCATTAATAACAACAAGTGAGAGTCATCAACAAAAACGGTATTGTAGCAGTGCCCTTAGAGACAATTTTTCACGGCCACCATTTTCGCCGGGTAATCCGACGGTTACAACATCGTAATCGCTTCGCTTGTATTTGTGTAACAACATAGAGGAAACTTAAGATACTATAGAGCGCCCATAGTGATTGCCGCAGATCGTTCGCTGCCTAATTCATTCGTGGATACCATGGACACACACAGACAGAAACACAAACACCCAGACCGAGAACAGAATTTTTTTTATTATTCAAATTTCTGCATCGTCGGGAATCGAACCCGGGACCCTTAGGTCGGCAGTCTGGCATGGTAACTATTGCGCCTCTCGTTATTGGTCGTTATAGAGTGTAAATAGTATTAAAGGGCATTATAGTAACAGGGTGACTTTGTAGCACAAGTTAATTACCGACTTCCAAAAGGAGGAGGTACTGTATTCGGCTGTATGTATTTTTTTTTTTTATATATGTTCACCGATTACTCCGCCGTTTGTGGACCGATTTTCAAAATTCTTTTTTTGTTCGTTAGCTTATACTCCCGAGGTGGTCCCATTGTCACCAAATCAGGATCTGATGATGGGATCCCAGGGAAATCGAGGGGAACTCTCAAATTTTATAGGCACACACATTGATTTTCTTATAGTTTCTGAAGCATAAGAAATATTTACGTACAGAAATCATCATCTCATGTTGCTGAGCTGATGATGGAAGGTACTGCGACAGTGAGGAGTTGAGAGCAAATTCTTTCAATAAATAGTTTTTTATTCGAAATCTTACATTCCAGAGGTAGTCCAACTGTCACCAAGTCAAAGTCTGATGAGGGGATCCCAGAGAAATCGAAGGGAACATTCACATTTTATAGTACAACAAATGTTTTTCATATTTTTACAAAAGCAAAACAGACATTTGTGTATAATTATCGTCATATTATGTTGCTGAACTGATGATGGAAGGTACTACGATGGTTAGGAGTTGAGAGCAAATTCTTTCAATAAATGTTTTTTTGTTCGAAATCTTACATTCCTGAGGTGGTCCAACTGTCACCATGTCAAAATCTGATGATGTGATATTAGGGAAATCGAGGGAAACACTGAAACTTAATAGGCACACACATTCTTTTAGTCATGTTTTTAACATAATACAAATATTTATGTCTGGTAATTATCACCTGCTGTTGCTTAGCTGATGATTGAAGGTACAACTCCTCAACGGTTAGGAGCTGAGAGCAAATTCTTTCTTTAATTTATACGTTCAGGTGGACTGATAAAAGTATTCTTTCAGGCTATTAGATAAACATGATTATAAAAGGTAAATCTGTTTAAAGTTAGAAGTTAAGTGAATAAAATTCCAATTATGCTAATACATACAGAATTATTAAAATTACTAAAAAGAGTGAAATAAATAAAGTTTTTAACAAAAAAATAGAACCGACTTCAAACGGTAAAAAATAAAATTGTTCAGTACCTACTTCTTCTTGCTTATGGTAATGACTCTTAAAACTATTTTTGAAGTCGGGCCCTTAGTGAAATTTCCTGTCTTAGTAAATATAGTGTACCTTTCGTTCTGAATGGGCACCGACTCCAATATAGTTTTAACAGTCATTACCATAAGCAAGAAGAAGTAGTACTGTCTCACTGTCTGTACTGTCGGTGCCAATTTAGAACGAATGGTACGACACTTACTAAGGGCCCGACTCCAGAAATAGTTTTAAGAGACATTACCATAAGCAAGAAGAAGTAGGTACTGAACAATTTTATTTTTTACCGTTTGAAGTCGGTTCTATTTTTTTGTTAAAAACTTTATTTATTTGACTAGGTAGTTCTATAGATTGTGACTTAGGTTTATACCACTCTCTATGGTTTGCTTCGCTTGTATACCCCCTAAACGTAAAGTCACGCTCTGATGACTGGAGCCGGGTCTCAGCAGTGAGTCAGCTATTACGCAACGCGAGGCTTTGCCGTTTGTTTTAAACACGAAGCGCGATTAATGCGAGGTGGCGGAGAGCACGAACTGTTCATGACGTGTCGTGAAAGAAGCGTCGTTTGGCAAATAAATATTTTTCTAAGTTGTCTCTATTTTTCTCCATGACTGGCTGCAACCCCTTTTACATATTGCTGCGGGGCACAGGTCTCTTTTCAGAATTTGTGAGGTCCGAGCTTACTTCATCACGCTGCTCTATGCGAGATGCCGCTCATAATATAACTTTGCTGAACGTGTTTCATTTTTGCTATAATAATACAACTAGTATGTTTTGTAGGCATCCTAAACCTTCCAAACGTAAAATCCCGCTCTGATCACTGGAGCCAGGTCTCAGCAGTGAGTCAGATGTTACGCAACGCAAGGCTTTGCCGTTTGTTTTGCCGGTCGCTCTATTTGGTGAGATTACGAGGCGCGATTAATCCGAGGTCGCGGAGAGCACGGACTGTTCATGCCGCATGCCGTGACGTGAAAGAAGCGTCGTTTAGCGGATTAAGACTCTCTTGCTGAGTTTATGTGGAAATAAATATTATCTTCCACATTTAACTACTGAGTAATTTCTGTATTGGTTCAGTACAAGGAAGAAGAAAATATCCAAGGCCGCTGCAAAATACGGACAGCATTGCGTGGCTGTTGTAGAACATTGGCCACCATCGATTAGGTATCAAATGTGTAGACTAGTAAATTTAGAACAAACCTAATTGTTGATATTATGTCTAGTACAAGTAGTTAAACTGCGATAATTTCAATGCGCATCTCAGCAGACTACTTAGGCAGGCAACAGCGAAGTTGCGACAGCGCTATCAGCACATTATCCTAACCAAACACGAGGCAAATAAACAGCCCACAAAACGTATACATAATCTTCGTAAACTACAGCTAACTAGATAAACTAGGCAACTTTCGTGACCTTATATCATACCTGAGAGAGCACCAACTGGCGCGCTAAAACAGAAGCTAAAATGTTTTAGACATTAAAATTCTTTACATTCACTTTGCTCGTGCTTTTGAAGTCAAGAATTTTAACTTTAGCTACTTATTGACTGACTAGCATAAATAAAATTTAGAATGATAGGTTTACAATGTACTTATTTCTAACCACGTAAGCTCAAAGGCAGTGCAACTTAGGAGCCATTACATTAATTTTAAAGTTTATTCTGATGCAGTACTACTAGTAAAATGCAGTGAGGATTGCTCTACGCTTTGTACTGGTAAATTTTCTTATTGTGTGTTTTGTACTAAACTTGTAACTATTTCTGAAATAAGTCTTTATTTCAGACTATACACTTGACAATATATTCTTAAAAAATATCCAAAGAAATTATGCTACTCTTTAAATTATACAATTGAGCGCTAATTCCAGCTCGCAGCCAGTCAGCCGGTGCAAGGAGGAAATGGCTTCCTCCTTACACGCGGCATACATTCGCATCTCTCCCGCGACTCTTATTCAATTTCCTGCGGCCCTAGTAGTACCCATTCCACTTCGAGCTCGTGATATGACTATATCTTTCACTATATCATATGATATACTAAACTTCGTGAGCTAATACAATGTTCTTTCTTGTAAATTTCAGGTCTGTTTACCTGATAAGAAACTTTTTCGACACAGCTGTCAATATAATTAAATGAGCGTTATTTATAATTTATGAAAGTCATATTATAGTAAGTATGTAGTAGAGAGGCTAAAGTACCTTTAAGTATCTTACCGATTGGCAAATATATATATACATAGGTAATCGTTTAAGCTATGTGAAGAGGAGAGCATCAACCGCCGGACTCCAGAGAAGCAGCGCAGTATATTACGAGGTCGCGACGTCAAGACACAATCTCAAGCCATGCTTGAGATTGGGTGTAACTGTTTTGGGCGGCAGTAACTTCTATGCTAATCAATTAATTTATTTATATATTTAGGGTACATAACGGTCCATATATTAAAACTGACAACTAAACAATTTTTATATACTTAATTATTATTAAAATTAAATATTAAACGTTACACACTCATAGCCCCACAGTAAGGTAATTAATACCCTGTGTCGTGGGTACCATGGACACATACAAAGACAGGAACACAAACACCCAGACCGAGAATAGAAATTTAAAGTTATCATTCAAATTTCTGTTTCGCCGGCAATCGAACCCAGGACCCCTCGATAGGCAGTCCGGCATGATAACCATTGCACCACGCGGGTCTTCATATGCGCTTACGTTGTGCATAACTTACAATTTAAGTTATGCATAACATTTACATAATATTAGTCACGATCAAACTCGCAAACGTTTACTAAATGTTACAACAAAAAATAAAGCTAAAATAAAATAATACTATAAAAATTAAAATTATACAGAGGAGACCCTTTTTTGTGTTTAGCCGTGGAGTCTAAGAAAAGATCAATATCGACATTCTGAATAACGGAGTCAACATTTTTTTTTTATGTGTAAACCGAACAAAAAGGCAGACGGGCCGCGTGGTGTTAAGCGATCACAGTCGCCTATGGACACGGGCAATCCCAGGGGAGCCACCCTAGCATTGCCGGCTTTGGAGGATATCTTTTTTTACAGCTTTCTTGAAGAACCCCATGTTATAGTCCACTGGGAATGCCTCAGCTGGAAGGTTGTCCCATAACCTACACGTCCGTGGTAAAAAGGAGGGTGCGAAGCGGACTGTGGAGGACCGCCACGAGTCCAGATGGTGCCTGTGGAACTTTAACCTTCGTCTGGTGGTATAATCATGGAATGGTGATGTAGGCATGAGTTTGAAAAGTTCCTCGGAGCACTCACCATAGTAAAGTCGGTAGAACACGCAGAGCGAGCCTATGTCTCTTCGCAAGCTGAGCGGTTCTAGCCTGTCAGTCAATCTTGGGACGTTGACGATTCGGACTGCGCGCTTTTCAACGGAGTCAAATGGGTGTAGCTGGTATTTTGGTGCTCCTGCCCAGAGATGAGAGCAGTACTCCATGTGGGGTCTGACCTGGGCCTTGTACAGCGTCAGGAGTTGCCCCGCAGTGAAGTACTGCCTCGCCCTATTGAGGACACCAAGCTTTTTGGACGCCAATTTGGCTTTGTGCTCCAAATGACTCCGGTACTGCACTTTACTCGTAATGTCAACTCCCAAGATACCGACACTTTCACCGACGGTGAGCACGGTACCCTGGAACTTGGGCGCTGTAACAAATGGGGTTTTTTTAGCGGTAAACGCGCAAACTTGTGTCTTCGTGAGGTTAAACTCGACAAGGTTAAGTCGACCCCATTCCGAGACCCGCTCCAGAGAGTTCTCGTCTTCAGACACAAGTTTGATTCTACTTTCCTCCACTTGTGACCGAGAGGCATTGGCTCGACAGGTGTATAGTGCGTCCACCGTACTATCATCTGCATAGCAATGTATACTGCGTGATTGTTGCAGCATGTTATTGATATGCAGAATGAATAGTGTAGGGGACAGCACTGAGCCTTGGGGAACACCGGCATTAATGGGCTTCATATCTGAGCAGCATCCGTCAACAACGACCTCAATCTGCCGCTCAGATAGAAAGCTGGCCACCCAGTTGCATAGCCTCAAGGGAAGACCGTAAGATGGAAGCTTCGCGAGAAGGGCCCTGTGCCAGACCCGGTCAAAGGCCTTTGCAATATCCAGGCTGACTGCCAGAGCCTCCCCGTTGCCCTCGACGGCTTCAGCCCAGCGGTGTGTGAGGTATACCAAGAGATCACCGGCCGACCGGCCCTGGCGAAAGCCATACTGACGATCGCTGATCAACCGGTGCTTCTCGAGGTACCTAAGGAGCTGCTTGTTTATAACACGCTCCATCACCTTAGAGAGCAGGGAGGTTATCGTAATGGGCCTGTAGTTGGACGGGTCACTGCGGTCACCCTTTTTCGGGATTGGGTGTACTAGGGCTACCTTCCACGAAGACGGTACTTTACTAGTGGTGTAGGAAAGCGAGAATAAGCGCGTTAAGACGGGAGCCAACTCGGGAGCGCACGTCTTTAAAACGATCGCGGGGATATCATCCGGCCCGCTCGACTTCTTGACATCGAGGGCTAGCAGAGCTCGTCTGACGGCCTTTTGAGTGAAACGGACGTCCTTCATCGAGCTCTCACACTGCTTGATGGTCGGCGGTGTGGCACCTCTATCGTCCAGAGTCGAGTTTGAGGCAAACAGGGTAGCCAGGAGATCGGCTTTCCCTTTTGCCGTGTGAGCCAGAGTATCGTCCGGTTTGCGTAAAGATGGTAGAGACGACCGACAGAAGTTACCTTCGACAGCCTTGGCAAGCGACCAAAAAGCTCGACTCCCGCAAGGGTAGCTTGATAGACGCTGGCCAATTTTGCCGACGTGCCTAAACTTCGCCTTGGCTATTTGCTTCTTTGCCGAACGGGAGGCAGCGTTGAATTTTGCCGAAGCTTAGACGTTTCGGAGTCCTTGCGCGTGTGCGCATCAGCCCAGGTTTTAAAAGCTTCTTGCTTAAGGCTAGAAGCCTTAGCGCAAGAACCATTAAACCAGGGCTTGTTTCGCCCGCCAATGGATACTACAGAGTTGGGAATAAAACCAATCATGCCCTGTCGTATCACATCGGCTATCGATTCCGCACACGTGCTAGGATCACCCGAGGTGAAGCACAACTGCCTCCAGGGGTAGGAAGCCAGGAATTCCCGGAGTCCATCCCAGTCCGCTGACCCGTAATGCCAGACTTGACGCTTCCCATTGGGTCGAGAACCTTCTGTGGGCGGCAATGGTACGGCAGAACTTACCAGGCAATGGTCAGAAGTCCCAAGTGGGGCCCCAACCGTCACCCGGTAGTCAGATGGATGGGTGGTCAGCAGAAGGTCCAGCAGAGAGGCAGTATGGGTCTCAATATCTGGTACTCTGGTGAAAGTGTGAACCACCTGCGTCAACCCATATGCCAAGGAGAAGTTGTAAGCGGCCCTGCCAGCAAAGTCGGTGATTTTGGATCCCAACCATTCAGTGTGGTGAGCGTTGAAGTCACCCAGAATCACCAGCTCAGCCGAGGGACACTCATTACTCAGATACTTGGCTTTATTGAAATGCGTAATTATACTAGGTAGGTACTACACATCAGTGTAAACCAAAAAGAACTAAGTATTAGGTATAAAGAATCTTTAAAGTGCTAGATTATTATTATTACCTATATGCACTGGTTAAAATATCAGCGACTTGAAATTAGAAATGTTAAATTAAAAAAAACTAATCCATCTTGTTTTATTACTAATCCTTCTTATGTACTTTTAAATAAATTATATTCTAGCCCGTTCCGCGAGCTCTACAAAATAAATACAATTTCAGTAGTTGCGAAAGTAGCCCGCAGTGAAATTTATGTTTCCAGGGCAGACCACCCCCAGGGACCTTGCAACTTGCAACTGTTCCCGGTTTCCGAATAGAAATAGCTTTGAGCAGTAATATTACAGTTTCATTAATCCAGCTACAACATAGGGTTTTTATCAGTATTGTTACGTCGTTTTTAACAAATAGGTAGAGATAAGTTATGTTAAAGAACAAAATAAAATCGCTACTTAAATTATTCTTAGGGGTATATTAACACTAAATATTGCTATTTATGTAATTGAAAATAAAAATTGCTGATAATTATTATGTATTTCTAAAATATAAGTAACATGTACCTATTTATACGTATAGGTTCAGATTTTAAAAGTATTTTAATTTTTAACAGGGCTTTTCGTTGACCCACTACCTACTGCTACCTTTAATTTCCTTTTATATAAAACAATCGCATAAAGTTAATTAATTTAGTTATAATTTACGTTAATTTTTTGCAATGATATCTAATTACTGATCTGGTTTCATGTCTGCTACCATGACATGTGCAGAGCTCTTTGAGAACGCTTTAAAGTCCTGTCGTTCTCTTTTTGTCCCTGGAACATTAAGTTTGTTTGACACAGTGTTTCAGTCCGCCATAGTGCAAAGCGAATCCACTCGGGGTATAAATACTCCGTTTTCCTCCGTCAATATTACTTCGCAAAGTGTATTAGGTAGAGATTACATACAGGAATATAGATAGTGTGCAGAGTGCAGTAATCCAGTCCCAATTCAGCCTTCATTCTATCGCAGAAGGCATTGCGACCGCTTTGAGTAACGCTGTTACTCTCTTTATTCAAGGAACATCGTTAATTTGTTGGCGTGTTGCAGTCCGCCACAGAGCAAAGCGAATCCACTTGTAGTAAGAGAATTTTCCCTGATTCTAATTACGCAAAAATATGTTTAATTTGCGATGTTTTTTCAGCGACGTAGTAATGCTATAAAACACGAGATTTAATTTTAATTTCAACTTTATACTTTTTACTCTGAGATATCTTATTACGAGAGTGTTGAACGTGGTTAAAGGCAGCAATCCAATTCCATTTCAGCTTTCATTCTGCCGCGTGCAGAGGTCTTTGAGGTCCGTTCGTAAACCTTTTGTGATGGAAACATCGTTAGTTTGTGCTAATGCCATGTTTATGCAAACTCTACAGAGCAAGCGAAACCACTCAGGGTAAGAGCATTTACTATGTGAATAACAATTAATGTTACTTACGTAAACAACGTTGTCATAATTTAGAACTTATTTAAAAAAATACACGGAATAAAAACGTGTATTATGTTACTTATATAGATAGAAGCTTGTCAACTTTACTATGTTGTTAAAACTGCTGAAATCAGATTTGACAAGCTTCTATCTACATAACTATTAATTCATTAAAACCCAGATTTTAGCTTTCATTCATTACAACATAGCTAAATGTAGCAATCTAATTTCGATTGAGCTTTCATTTTACCATGTCTTTGAGAGGGCTTTGAACTTACTTTATTTTTGCCTGGGACATCATAAGTTTGTGCAAATGGCGAGCTTCAGTCCGTCACGGAACAAATGAATCCACTCGAGGTAAGAAGAATAACATTTGATAACAACCAAACTCAATAATTTACAGCAATACCATTTATATTGAAGCATAGAAAAAGTTGCTAGGATATTATTATTCAGCTGAAGAAGGCCTACAAATCAAATTGACGTTTGGTCAAATAAATAATTATAACGTAAGAAGCCTAAATATGGCAGAATAATTAGTTTTACTTTTATTTTACACGAATATATTGCGAGTGTTCTAAACGCAGTAATCTGATTCCATCTCGGCCGGGTTGCAACGGTGTGTGTGCAGAAGTTCTCTGAGACTGCTTTGAGTTAGGTTCATGCGCTATTTGTTCTTGAAACATCGTTAGTTTATACAAATGCAGTCTAAGAACAGGCTACAGAAACCATAAGTAAGAGTTTCTGACAATAGTTTCAATTTACAATTTCAGGAATACCAGCCTCAAGCTTTGATTTTTTATTTTTACCCCAGCCTTAAACCTTTTTTGTATCAAAATAGTCAATTATATTAATCAAAATTAATACACAAGTATGTATATAATTTAGGCATGTTAAATAGTATACTAAATGACATGAACCATACAAAAATTTCTTGCCGTATAAAAAAGTGGCATTAAAGGACATGGACAACTATTCGCCATTAAGGTCTCAGTAAAAGCAGTCATAAACAATGACATTACTCTTCAAGACAATGCTCAGACTAGCATCCATCACGAGAGATGAAACGTCTGGGAGATGTACACGCAGACAGCGTAAATTGCCCCTTTGAGCTCCGTGAACATGACTATATGTACACACGGTGAAAATGGAATGGAAGAAGGAATTGAAATCTAAAACCCCTATTTCTCAAATGGTCCAAAATGGCCTGTACGTACCTATGTCCAACGCTGTTGCATAAAATGAAAAGGAACAAGGAATAGAGATCACAAAAGCAAAGGAGCGAGAAAATTAAGTGTTAAAGATAGGCAGGTACATCGAAACGACATTAGATCGACCCTTTGTTGGTCAGGCAGTATTCAAAACTAAAAGTATAAACCTTAACAACGAAAATGACATAACTGTAGGCGTTAAAAGTTTTACATGTTCGCTAGTACAGTGAATGCAGTCATAAACTACGACACTACTCGCCGAGACGAGAGACGCCGAGACAAGCATCCATCAAGAGAGATGAAACGTCTAGGAGACGTACACGGATACGCCGCGTAAATTAGTCTTTTGTGTTCCCTAAAGACCATTTTAGAAATACGGAGAACATGCAATGGAATAAGTAATTGAGATTTTAAAACTATAAATACTAATGAAATAGTTCTAAATGGTATATATACCTACCTACTATCTCTACATAAAATTAGGCATGTGGCTTTCGTGCACACTATGAACTTCACTAGTGATTACTTAAAATGTCCAAACTGTAGACGGAACAAAATGTTTGTGTTTCTGTCTTCGTGTATGTACATGGCACCTACGACACAGGGAATCCTAGTGTATGTATGACTATCAGTGTGTAACGTTTATTTATTTATAATACTTTCGGTCAGCAAGAATTACATTGCGAGAAGTATTAATATCAAAAGCAAAACTGTCAATCTAGAATATTGTAAAAGATAATAATATATGTACATACATATGAGATAAAGGGATGCCCCATTTTCATGTTTTGAACTATAGAATTTCACAATCTTTGTATCATGAGTTTTATTTCTATCTGAGTATCCCTTCAGATATACAGAGATCAAGGAAGATATTGAGGTATTCAACCCATGTTTGACAATCATCTTGAATTTGACCGTTTAATTTATTATTAACTTACTAACCGTTCAGTCAATCAATTAAACTATTGTTTATTTAACTACCGCAATAATAGCGTCGCCACAACATACTCGTAAAGCATCAAATTGTCATAAACTCATAATATTACGACCGAGACAAACAATGCAGCCGAGTCTATTATAAAGTCGAGAATGGTAAATATACCATTTGCTATAACAGAACGTTATTATTATTATGCTTCAAAGTAATGTTTCACGTAAGAGTGGTTTCAAGCTACAACAAGCTTGAATTGCAGTAAAATAGGGCATATTCATATTCTACGAAACTAATATTCATAGTATCAAATAAACGAAGAAAATGTCTATGATAGCAAGCGACTGACGCACCATCTTTTGGATAGCTCTTTATCTGAGTTGGATAGCTTTTATAGAAACTTATGGAATCAATAGAACAAGAACTACCAAAACATTTTTTTTTAATATATAAAGAAATAAGAGACACGACTTTTTCAGGATACTTCCCGATTAAATACATAATAATACATAATAATACATATATAACATAGTTTTCTTGAGGGATTTCCCAAAAACCAACCTCCACAAAACAAAAAAAACTACATCTATAACTACTGAAACTTGACCGATGCATAAGGCGTGAGAATCTAATCTTAATTACAGGCAAGGAGCTATGAAATATAACTTTTAATTCCATTTCACAATGAGCCATACATTCGCCGAGGGGTGTGCGAACGTAAATTTGTTGCAGCTCACGTCTCTCACATTTGACCTCCTGAGCACATCGCAGTCCTGACTTATCCACTCGGTAATGTTTATTTCAGGAAATAACCACGGGTTATAGTTAATATTAAACTTTAACAGTTTAACTTAATACTGTGTAATAAATGGTATAGAAAATGAAATTTTTAAATGAGACTGTATTTTTATGTATGACTGTATTCTTATATATGTCTACCGATTACTCCGCCGTTTGTGGACCCTTAGTACGTTCTTACTCGTATGTACGCCACCTTTGTTTCTGTCTGAATCGACACCGACTCCTAATAGTTTTGAGAATGACTACCATTAGCAAGAAAAAGTATCATATACCTACTAAGTATATAACAATTTTATTTTTTACCTTTTGAAGTCAGTTCTATTCTCTTTTTTTTAACTTAATTATACTCTTAATTTGATTGTTCATAACACTTCGTCTTAAATTTAATATCTTTATCAGTATTACTAAATTTAGTTGAAATACTACTACGAGTAATTTCTTTTACGTACCAACAAGGTTATGAAAACATAATACAAAGTAACGATACGCCCACGAGTTATTTTGATAGGCTTAAGGGCAACGTTAATATCAAAGCTAACATGATAGGTATCGTATGTAACCAAGCACAGACGCAAAACGAAATCAATAAAGTTATTCTTTCGATAAGACTTACTACAACGGAACGGTGCCAATCTTTTTGGTTATCTACTCGGGTAGGCCTGAATCTCCAAGCTTTTTAGCTAACTTTCTTCTGTGTCAAGACTTCAGACTTAAATTGTAATTATATAATTGTAGATGTAAGCCAACGCATATTAGCGCATAGCCATTATATTAGCCTCGCAGCGTCAGTGTAAAGTGAACTAAAATCACAAAGCAAACTTGAAGCTAAGCTAGCTCACATGAATGCCTCCGCTCCGTCGGATCTTCGCTGACTCACCGTTAGTACTTGTCTACGTTACTTGTTTGGTAACTTATAACTTTTACTTAGACGACGTGCGTGGCGCAATGGTTACCATGCCGGACTGCCAATCGAAAGGTCCCGGGTTCAATTCCCGGCGAAACAGAAAATAGAATGATGAGTTTAAATTTCTTTTCTCGGTGTGGGTGTTTGTGTTTCTGTCTTTGTGTGTGGCTATGGTACCAACGACGCAGAGTATATGTGCCCTACTGTGGGGCTATGAGTGTCAATCGTTATTTATTTATTTTATTGCCACTCTTAAACCGACTCTTAAGAGCATCGAAAGTATTGACTGCCGTCAATTCGCTTAATCCGTTTAATTCGCTGTTGATAGAATTAATAAAATAAACACTGATCATTATTCCATCCGTTTAACTGGCTGCCAAGCCACAAGCAAGCACAAACGAGAAACTAGAAGTGTTCAATTTTGTATGGAGATTCTTTAGTGGGGAATTCATCTAAAAAGATTTTCCCTGAGGGTCCGGACCTAAAGTTGGGTTAAAAATGTAAAACATATTTTTAATGAAGTGCCTCTTCAACTTCAATAAATAAAGAATTTGGTTGTCATTTTCTTGTATGGATAGATTTCTCCTAGTAAGTTCTTCTGTGGTTCTTCTAGTAGGTTCTTTCATTTAGGTATATGAAGTCCCTAGAACAACACAACAACAATGCTTTATTTGAGAATAGTGTATGTATGTATGTATTAACTATAATGACCAGTTTACTGCTGTTTATTTTCTTTCTAAAAACAATTATAAAGTTAATTTAAATTACGGTGAAAGTTTATTTACCACTGCCATGCATTGCGCACGTAGCAACCCCCAAGTCCATTAGTAACGCTTTACTGCTTCATTACTTTAGAATATGAATGGAAAAGATAACCGAAACTTAATTAAATATTTGGAAACGAAGGGGAAACAAAGGCGAGCGACATACGAATGTTATATGTTGCTCTACATTGATATTCAAAGGCATTGATGTCTTACATAATAGCAAGAGAACGCTATTGAACAATCTTGCCTTATACGCCTATATCAATGTCACGTCTCCCCAGACTCCCCTGGAAGAGGAGAGTGGGGCACCGGACTTCACCGGACAGTGGAGCAAGCTAACTAAAGCGAACTTTACTCGTTTAAATTTAGCGGAAACAGTTTCTCTGCTTGCGTGCATGCTGACGACCAAGTTCAGAAACTCGCAATAACTTTCCTTGCTCGGCTAATTGAGTTTTTCGACGCTAAATACATTTCAGGAACAACTTTTTATTTTGACGTCAAGATAAAGTATGCTACTTTACTTCTAAGTAAGTTAAATTATGTAGAACTTTGTAAAATGTTTAATCGCGTTAGATTGGCCTTGCTCTAAAGTCTAAACGGTAAATACCTACATACCTATACTTAACGAAACCATTTATAATAGAGCTTTATTTATAAATGGTTTCGTTTTTGTCTGTAAAGTTCCCTTAATATTAATTGAGTATTCCTGCAAAAAAAACATTCTACTTAATGTCGTCGAGGAAAACCACGACACTGACGACAAGATAAAATGTTCATTGAAAAGAATCATAGAATAACGAAATATTATGTAATCTACTTTAACAGGCTTACTGAAGTGAAATCATAAAACTTCTTTTGATTTTACTGAATAAATTTAATGAATCGAGTTTAATTTCAATGTAATTGGAGATGGATGTACAAAGCCTGTAGAAGCAAACAAAGTAGGTATATTCAGCGGGGCGGGGAGCAATCAATCATAGCTTCGCCAGGATCGAGGCGGTCGGGCTAACCGAAAATAGCGCGACAAGCGGTACCATAGCCACCACCTGCCTCCGAATATGTATATAATAAAGGGGAGGCGGGCGGCGCGCGGCCGAGGAAAATCAATAAAGCGGGCGGCGAGCATCAAAACATACCGCTTCCCTCCGACCGCCCCACCCCTGCCCCCCGTCTCCCGGGGAAACCCTCCCTTGTTTGGCAGACACCGTCCTTGATCTCCCGGTCCGCCCGGGCGCGCAACTTTGGATAAACACTCGTATCGTCTCACTGGAAAATTAGGTCGGTTATGCGTTTGGCGTTTCATGTCCACCCCTCGTTTTATCTACCGAATTATCTTATCCTTACATACTCTTCCTGACATGGCAATGCAAAGACGTCATGTTATTTTATCATCATTTTACAGTACAGTAACTCTACATTCATTATTATCTTACTTAAGGTTGACGTTTATACTAATTTAATCGTGTGCCTAATTAAATGTAAGGGCCTACATGCTTATCATCCTTAGTTTTAAATGTAATGTTATTCAAACAAGCAATAATTTTATGATTCATGGCGACATTTACGTGAGCAGAGACCACCAACTTTAAAGTTCACAGCGACACACTCAGCTCTACAAATTTTGCATTACATACATTACATAATATTTTGTTTTATGAAATTTTAATTGCTTTTATTCTTTTCTGAGGGAAGACTCGTGTTAAGGCTCAAAAGGGTGGAATAATATGAAAAGAAAGAAAGAAAGAAAAAATATTTATTTCATATTAGGAATACAAAATATTCGCTTAATGAATGTCATTTTTTCCCGGTCATCGCCTTTAAGTGCCCGTTTGGGCTAGATGTTGAGCTGAGAGAAAAAAGGCGGCGGAAAAAAACTCCCAGCACTCTTTTAAAAAAAACAGTACATAATAATATATTTGAGATAACAGAATGGCTATGGGTCGATAATGGTCACACGTGACAGCTGATCGTGTGAGACACCATGGAGGACAGATTTGCTGATTGATTGACAGTATTGACACACACGGCCAAAATGTAAAATAAATTGTACTGTAAGTAGCTGTGCATACTCTAATTTATAGAATTGATAGACTAATCTTCAAATAACGACTAAAATAAGCAAACAGTCAATAAGTATCATAAATAAAGCTTTAAATCTAGTCATTATGCATTAGTATACATAACTCATACACTTTAATTGTGACCTTAGATAACCGTATGTGACTTTATATAAAGAACGATAAGATTACAAAGTAATCAAAGAATAATGACATACCTACCGTTGTAAACAACAATATCGTAAGTTGCACTACACACGATTACAATACATATTTGATAGCAGTCTTGATAAGCATGATAAATGAATGTTGGGTGTGTAATAAAAGAGACATTGTAAAATTAATATGGGGCACATGGGGTCCATAAATTAGGAGAATTGCGAACATAATGAAGACGGCATAAAAAATTCATAGTTTAGTTTTTTATCTGGCCTTTATAAAACACTGCTCACAGTTGTAAAACTTATTAATATTTCAGTCTGAAAATATGTATTATTTTATCTTTGACTTCTCTAATTGTTTCATTCAATTTCAGTCGCTGAAACTTAATAAACTCGTTGTTATACAATAGAAGGTCCCTATTGCTGGTAAAAAGATTGGAGACTCTAAACTTATAATTCGTCGCTAAGTCGGTCGGAACCTCACATTCGCTGAATCCTGCACCAACGTTCCATTTCAATTTAGCTTCTCAAGAAATACACGCTGGAACAACTTTCATGACTTCGTCGTTCTCGCAAAGTTTACACGCCAACTCGAATATGCAATAAAAAGTGTTTTAACGACACGACGCCGTCATAACTTATTCTCGGCCGTTTCCTGACACAAAATCGGTCTAATAGGACTGTGAGTCACTCGTTGATTGAATAGAAATATCTGGCCATTTGAGTATGAATCATTCAATGCGCGTTCAGAAATTGCCGTGCGCGAATAAATAACGCATCATAAATATGAAGAAGTAATATGTAAATAAATTGTAATATCCACATTAGTATAATATCAGGTTTCGCTTCGTGGAATTTTCCGTTGCATCATGATTCAATCTAGTTAACTTACTGTCAGGAACAAAGGTCTTAGCATTTTTCCTAGCGTTCCTTTGAATCGAAATGGACGTGCATGCAATTCTATTAAAAGCATACAAATAAATATTTATGAAAACAGGTTATTTTAAATGCGTTTCTGTTTTGTATATATTAACGGCGGTGCTGATGTAGTAAGTGAAAACAAGCTCACTTAATGGTTTTAGTTTATATCTTTGGAAATAAACTACGTGATTTATAGTAAGTATCTATAATGCAATTGCAATAAAATTAGTTTTGCAATATGTGTATCGAGCTTCGACTTCAATATTATATATAACATAATATAAAAGCAGTAATTAAACCAATATGTAAGTCATATGTTTATTAGCTGCGGCTAACGAACGTTTCCATTCAACCTTAAGCTGGTTTTGAGCCCTATGACAGGTCGTAGGTATTTGAATAGCTCGCCACATTATGTGTGTTTTTTTTAGAAATATGTTACCTGAAATGGTTGAAGGTTTGCATAGTCCAGGAACTGGAGCTGCCGGTCATGCAGGAACTCTACGGGTTGGGCGTCAGCCTGCAGCGTCACGTCAGCTGACAGCGGCGTGAAGGTCTGTTGATAAAAATAGTCTTTAATTATTTTACAATATCGTAATAAACAAATTCCACTGTAGAGAGAGAGAATAGAGAAAGTTTTGATATGGCATTACTCCCCAAAATGGCCACGTTTCTGATTAGATTTTATTAAGTTCAACCAATGAATGATACTACTAACTAGTGGTTTTATAATATAGGTATACGGTACAAGAGTGTTACTAGTAACGCCATCTGTTAGCCACCTATGCCAACAGTTTGAATAAGAGTACCTCATTAATTGCACAAACGTAATTAAAAAGTATTTTACGATGCAATTGTAATTAATAAAGTAAATTATTAAAATTTTAAAGGCCTCCTATGTAATTCCTTTCGACCGTTAATTTTTTGTCATTATAAAGCACATGCATATTACAGTGGAAATTTTATAGCCGGTTTCGAGTTGGGTCCGTATGTAAACGAGCTTTTTCAGTGCTGTCGTAAATAATGCGAATAACGCACAGCTGAGGGCCCACTCTGTAAGCATCCGTCCGTAAGTTCTAACATTTTCGGAATCATTTTTGGCATACTCAGATCGGTTTTTTTTTCACGAATTATTAAGAATAGTGTTGTCATTGATGACATTAAGCTACTGAATGAATAATATTGCTAAAATTTCTTCAGTCTTATCCAAAAGTTTTTTTTTCACGAATTATTAAGAATAGTGTTGTCATTGATGACATTAAGCTACTGAATGAATAATATTGCTAAAATTTCTTCAGTCTTATCCAAAAATGAGGCCCTAAAATTCATTTAGTTTCGGATACGGGCGTACAGAGTGGGCCCACTGGTACGAAACGGCTCATTCGACCGGTCCGCGCGTGTTTATCAAACGAAACTGACCTCCATAGGGCATAATGGAATTTGCATGCTTTTAAAAGGGCAATCATTTAAGTAAAAGCGTACTTATAAATAAGTCTTATTAACATCCCTTTTTAACCTATTTCACGAGATGATATCTAACTACATTCTAGAAGTACTTATACCTACCTTACCTAATTCTAAGGTATTTTTAGTAATTTTTACTATTTTCCTTGGTCACGGCTTCACGCGGCTGGACCGATATCGCTCATTATTTTTTGTTGTTTTTATTGTCAGGAGGTTCTTATGAAATGAAAAATGATGAGATTTGTGCGAAAAATTAGAAAATTTAAGGATACCTAATCACCATATTTTTTTTTCATTTTAAATACGTATTCAATATTCATAGTTAAGACAGGACAACGTCGGGTCAACTCGGGTTAGGTAGTTCTAAAAAAATATATATTTGCCCCGCGATTTTACTAGTGGTTTCTATAACCATGTTTTATGTATATAGGTTCATATGTATAACTCTTGCTACACAGATTTTATTGGTAAAATGTATTCGTGTAGGTTTGTTATGTTTCAAATTCTATGACGATTTAGCAGCAGTAAGGGCGTTAAACAGAACAAACTAACACAATGACATATTATAACAAATAAGTACCTAAAATAAGATTTCCCGATTTATTTTAGGATCGAAGGTTCGTCAGCAATAAAACACTTTCTAGGAAGTGTTAAGATAAATGACAAGTCGTAATTCAAAAGGCTACTGCAAAATGGAGTTAATTAATCGTGTCAATTGCGAGTAGAGCAGATATATTGCCATCTGGCAACTTGCGGTACCGTGGTAACTGATGAATGTATGTTTTGGCACTACCCAAATAATAAAGATGATTAAATGTAATATGGGCTATGAAGAAGTGTTTGTAGTAAATCATATTTTAGTATGATAATATATTCTACTTCAGCAGTCGTTTATAAATAAGGTCGTCATAATTATTAAGCTATCAGTTCCAAAATTGGGTACAAATCTCTATCTGAACCAAGTTTTTTATCATATCAGTGGTTGGTTCTATTCTAATATACTGTCCCTTTCAAAGTGCAAAAAGAACTATAAGGTTACCTACCTTATACGTTAAGAATAAATATTACTAACTACATATACAATACAGACTACAAAGAAGCTTATTGATATTCCCGTCCAAGAGTCGCACCAGGATGCCGCAGAAAGCCAGAGCACTACCAATGGGTCCGTAAATAATAAATTATAAAGTTACCATGCTTCTTGGCGATCAAACAATTTCATGGCACGCTCCCAACCACTTCATCAGTATTCGAAGTCGACATAAGTTGAGTAACACCCATAAAGTCACCTTGAACACTTGATGCGTATGTATACAAGTGCATATTTAGTGTCTTAGCTGATAACACATAAATGATTCAGCACATAGTTGTAATTTCAAAACGACGTGTGACGCATTTTCCTTGTATTATACGATCGCGATGGAATTTATTAAAGCAATCTTCTCATATACATAATCGATTTGACGTTTTGTTTATGAAACGGGTAACGTTACAACGTAGGTACTAACGCGAGAAAACAATTTGACCAACACAATTTTTCAAATTTTAAACAATAATTGTTTAAAATTATTAATTTATATAATTTATAATAATTTTAAAATTAATTGTTTCAACAATTATTGTACGAATATATTTTTAAACTATGAGATTATTATTGATCCGTTAAGATTATTCTTAGATCTTAAAACAAAATATTTTTAGTTAATTTTAATTAATCATATTGTACGTCAGAATATGGTAGATTGTTTAAAACTCCAATAATAATTTGAAACATCTTATTCTATGTACTTTTTGAAAATGAAAATGAAAATAATTTATTTGCACAAATATGGGTATTACAAAAGTTGTTTTATGTACATTTATTAGTTCGCCATATTTACCTCAGCGAGGTATGCAAATTTGGAGGACAGAATTAAAACGTATATTAACAGTATAACTAAAATTACTTATAACTAAATTTATTATAATTGAAGACAACGTTGATTTTATTTTAACCCATTGGATATTTTGCGGTTTTTATTGCGATGTTTTATCAATTCTACTATAATTATAAAAGGTGTTTATGTTTAATACGAGTTATATTTTTATCTGGAAACGTTATTGTCAATCCTTATTTGAAGACCCGCAATCTACAATTTTCCCGAGCACAAAACCCGACCAAGAGAATATAGAGCCCGATATTCTTCAATCGGAGATCAGGACGGCAATAAAACACCTGAAAAATGGGAAAGTCACCGGTACAGATGCTATACCCATAGAGACTATAAAAGCCCTAGGAGAACGAGCAGTCGTAATGTTCCATAGTATATGCAACCGAATATGGGAAACTGGAGAATGGCCCTCAGAGTGGACACATACCATCTTCGTACCCTTACATAAAAAAGGTTCCACAAAAAAGTGCAGTAACTACCGCCTAATTGCTCTAATATCTCACTCTAGTAAAATCATGTTGCATATACTAAATGAACGGCTTAAGTCATATCTATCAAAGGAAATTGCACCAGAACAGGCAGGGTTTGTAAAAGGAAAGGGCACCCGAGAGCAAATCCTCATCGTACGCCAGATAATCGAGAAGGCTCGAGAATTCAACAAGCCAGCGTATATTTGCTTTGTTGATTTTTCTAAAGCATTTGACTCGGTAAAATGGCCAATTTTGTGGAAGACCTTGATGGACATGGGAACACCGACACATCTGATACATCTTCTTCGACGGCTTTATGAAAACGGTTCAGCCTCAGTACGCACTGACGAAATATTATCCAGCAATTTCCATCCCAGCGCAGGTGTTCGTCAGGGCTGTATAATATCACCGCTCCTATTCAACATATATACTGAAATTATCATGCGCATTACACTAGAAAATTGGAACGATGGTATAAGCATAGGTGGTTATAAGATTGCAAATCTACGCTACGCAGACGACACAACATTATTCGCGACCAGTGCTGAGCTCATGGAAGAACTGCTTAAAAGAATGGAACATATCAGTCTTGAGTTTGGCTTAAGAATTAATCGCAAGAAGACCAAAATAATGATTGTGGACCGTGCCAACAACAACCTAACAAATATAACTCAGATAGCAGACTGCGAAGTCGTCTCATCTTACGTTTACTTGGGTGCGTTGATCTGCAACAGTGGGGGTTGCATGGAGGAAATTAAAAGACGTCTGGCAATGACGAGGAGTGCTATGGACAAATTAAGGAAAATTTCGCGAAATCGCAACATCACAAAAAGCACCAAATTAAAACTTGTTCGTGCGCTTGTATTCCCCATATTTCTATATGCTTCCGAAACGTGGACCCTACGCGAAACTGAAAAGAAAAAGATAAATGCGCTCGAAATGTGGTGTTGGAGAAGGATGCTCGGAGTGTCGTGGACCGATTTAGGACCAACGCCTCCATACTCAAAGAACTCGACATCAAACATCGTCTGTCATCTATCGTACAAAGACGCATCTTAAAGTTCTTCGGCCACGTTTCGCGAAGAGGGGGAATGTCCATAGAGCGACTTGTTGTACAAGGCAAGGTGGAAGGCATAAGACCTCGTGGGAGGTCACCCATGCGCTGGACCGACCAAATAAAATCTGCGGTGGGCGGCCCATTACATGAATGCACTAGGATGACGGCCAATAGGGGAAAATGGCGAAATATCGTGAGGCGAGTGACATCAGCCCTTACCGCTACTTCATGATGACCACGACCGTTCTGTCAAGAACGTTACGACTGAGAAGAAGAGATATTTTTATCTGGGCCATCGGCTTTAGGCACCCAATTTACTGGGTTTTTATACACTGAGAGGAAAAAAAGGCGGCGGAAAAAAAACCTCGCAGGTTTTTAGTCCCGTAAACCCGAAATCCCTCACGAAGTTAAAGTTCGTCGTTTAAAAATTCAGATATTGAATAGTACGCTTTTGTAAACAAGAACGTTTTAAGTGCTCGTTTAAAATCACAAATTGTTTTAGACTTGAGGGATTCAGTTAGGTTATTATATATTTTTGGTCCCATGCAAAAGACGCTTTTGTTATATTGTTTTGTTTTTGATGCAATTGAACACAATTTTTTAGTATGTCTTTTTGATTTTAGAGTTTCATAGTTATTTAAATCTTTTTTTACCATTAGGGATATTTTATATATGTATAGGGAGGGAAGCGTCATTATTTTTAAATCTTTAAAGTGTGGTTTACAAGAGTCTATTTGATTTATTATTTTGATTTGATTTATGTAAACAGTCAACAATAAAGTAGTTTCATATTCATTTTCCTGTAACTCACTCTTTGAGCTAATACGTAAGTGCCTACCGATTAAAAATAAAATAAGTAAAACAAAACGTCTTTAAAAAAAGTGTTCAATGTTATTATTTATCGTAACATGGTTCAATAAACATTTTTTTTTATTTGTTGTGATTGTGACTTAGTTGTGACTAAACTGCATTATATTTAATAAAATAACAATATAAAAATTCGCGTTGAATTCCATTCCATTCACAATTTTCTGATAGCAAACAAATAAAAATCTCAATAATACGACCTTAAGCATAATGGACTTAAACGTGACTGCTGGAGAACAACATGGCAGTGTCCCTATCACATAGAGGTCGTGGACAAGCGGCAACGTGAGGTCCGCATTTGAATTTCATCGACATGTCACATTCGATCGCCCTAAATACATACAATGAATTAACATGCTTGTAAATTTTATCGTTGACTATAGTCACATTGAGTAAGTAGTTGCTACATAAGTTTTCCATGAATTGCAAAGTTAAAATCGTTGATTATGTCAGATTTTCTCATGTGGATTACTTAATATACTCATAAATATTACATTGATCAATCTTTACTAATATATAAAGCTGAAGAGTTTGTTTGTTTGAACGTTAGAAACTACTGGTTCGAATTGAAAAAATATTTTTGTGTTGGACAGTCCATTTATCGGGGAAGGCTTTAGGCTATATAACATCATGCTATCACTATACCAAAGTCCACGCGGACGAAGTCGCGTGCGGCCGCTAGTAACTTTCATATATACTGATCAATTACTTTTATGCTTTCGGGGTACGAAAGGAAAAAATGTAATTGGGAACGTATAAATAGTCATTTATCATGTTATTCAAACATGTAATTAATAATTATACCAATATTATAAAGCAGAAGGGTTTGCTTCCAAGTGCTAATATCAGGAACTACAAGTTTGAATTGAAAAAAATAATTTTTCCATTGGTTAGATCATTTATCCAGGAAGGTTTTGAGGGTATAAATGACGCTAACACGCGGGGCAAGTTTATAATGTCATAATCTTGACGATTCGGTAAGGCATTGTATTCCTCACAAATACAAATACAAAAATGACTCGTCATTTAAAATTAATAGGGTCGGTTAGGTTAGGTTGGACTTTTTTTAATTAATACAAAAAAGGAACCCCTGTTTCTATGTTTGTTCCTTTGGTTTGATTGTTTGAATTTATAAATTGTGATGTGAGTATATTGCAGCCTGACCAACTTACGGGACTGTATATTAGTATGTACTCATATATTTTTTTAATTAGCTAAGCGTTGTACTAATCGTTAACTCTTTAAAATGCATTATAACGTTTTATTAAAATTCAACATTTTACTTTTCTACTTTACAATTGGGTGTATCGTAGCGCCATCTAGGTGTGATTGGTAGAACTAAAGAAAACCTAAACAAAGCAAACAGGTATTACTAAGTATTGAAAACTTACCAATGCAGGCCATTTAACTTCTTCGTTTTCGAATTTTCTAGGTGCCCACACTAAAGTTCTCTCAACTAAAAACACGCGAAACGTTCTACGCGAATATACAGCCACCCACTCGCGGCGTTGCCAATCTACACCATCATATTCCACTAAAACCTGTAACAAAAGAAATAAATTTTATTAGATACTTACTGTAGAATAAACAATAATATATTTGTATTTTAACATTAACTAATAAAATATTGAATTACTGAGAACAGCGCCATCTATTACTCGTATCTCAAACTACAACAGTTTAGGTTCATACTGGAGCTACCTTATACCTTGCTCACCAAAAGTTTATGCTATTCGCCGCTAGATGGCAATATTGGTATCCAGTGCGGTATTTGTACCGCAAAACCCCGCCCATTTATATCAATTCCACCAAGTCTATTCTTGAAATGTGCAGGTGTAAAAGAGACGCGTCGATGCAAGAGTAGGACGGCAATAATAACAAATTCACTTTTTATGTACGAAAATATTGGCGGGCGGCAATTCAAAGTGTATGAAACTTGCGAGGAGAGTATAAAGATCAGAAGGAAGAGTAGAGTAGGTTAGGTATCCAGGTAGGTACCTACCTAGTTTTCTTGTGACTTTTGATTTATGCATGAAGATCTGCCAACTTTAATAGAGAAGACAGTTTTATCTCATAGTGAGCATATCTAGAAGTTTTTATATTTATCTTCAAAATTACAAACGTAAGTTTTTCCTACCTTTGTTGTAAGTGGTACGTACGTAAGGATTGGGCAACAAAAATGAAATACCTACCTACCCAGGTATTAAAAATGAATTTCCTGTATAGTGCTACGGAGGCCGTAGACTTAAGAAATTGCAATAACAATATTAAATATTCTGAAAAACACTAAGAAATAACAAATACTGAGGTAGGTACCTACCTAGGTATATAGGTAACCTAAGAACTGAAAAAAAACGGGTTTATTTATTTATTTATTTGTATCACCTTAAAATAAGGGTTACAGGGTAAGACTTAATGCCTAATGGCATTCTCTGCCAGTCAACCCTGGGTGATGGTGAGAACTTATGGTAGGCAGGAAAATGTGTGATTAAAAAAGCACTACGGTAGTGCCGGCAGAAGTGAAACTTGAACATTAATGTTGTGCATTTTGGAATGGTAAGGGAACAATTTCGCACGAATTGCTTTATTTTTCATTTAGTATTTTCAGTAGGTTTTCATCTAGTATTTTTATAAAGTACTCACTCATTTTCTTTCACTATTTCTTCGTCACTTTTTTCATTAATAGATGCATTTTGTACAATGTCCATATTTTAAATACTGACTGATATAAACGAATTTTACAAGTATAGACAGTCGAGCCGTCATTAGCTGTCACCCCTCCGTCTTACGAACATTCGATCAGACCACGTGACCTGACGCGAGTTTAACATTTTTTACCCATCTGAATAAAGAAGTTTTCACTTCAAAAACTGACGACGAACATGACGATGATTTTAGAAATTAATGTACATGTAGGTACATAACAACATATGTATTTATTTTATTAGACATATGTGTACACATAGGTAATATATTATATAGATCTAAATCTAAGTTTATGACGTTTATTATGGGTACACCATCACCAAGACATTATCAGCGCAATGAGACACGTAATGATTAATGAACATCTATCTATCTACTCACGATTGACCTCAAGGCGGAAAGAGTTAAGAACGTACCTACCTAATAACGACGTTTTCAATGTCATACAAGAGCATGTACTATTTGTACTAGTACTACTACATTATTACGATTACGTGATTCAAAACAATACTACCTACGTTCTACATCTACTTAGGTATATGGTAGCCCCACAATCCCACACACCGCATAAGTGAATTTACATATTATGTATTGTGATTTTTATAACAAAGTGCTAGACAGGTGGTTTTCTCTCACCAACAGAAATAGGTCAGCACACCAGTTCACAACACATTGTTTCAATCATCTGGCTCCCGAAAAAAACCTCAAAGTACCTTTACACATTAAATTTGCAGTTCGCTACCTAGGTACAGTAAGGTGCAAAAGTGATGTAGCATTTTCAAAACACTAATGTCAACTAGTAAGTCGCTCATATGACCTTTAAGGCTTTAACCATCATCACAACTTCAAACACGCTAAGAACATGCCTACATAGGAATGCTTTTAAAATCGACCAGTCATTTTTGTGGTGCAAATTACAGAAAAACTATCACGCCTACAGATTTGTTTTTTAACATAGTAATTTAAATTCATATTTCGACGTGTTATGTATCTATAAAAAGATGATAATTATTAACCATTAAAAATAGATTATTAATTTTTTATCCCTGTCTAAAAATTATTATCAGATGGGTGAGATGGGAAAACTACGAGAACCCTCACAAATAGGTCTGATAATCTTAATTATATTATACTAGCTGACCCCGCGAACTCCGTATCGCGTTTAAATATTAAATAATAATAATGGATAGCATATAAACCTTCTCCGTGAAAAAATACATATACATACCAATTTTCATAATAATCGGTCGAATAGTTTCTGAGTTTTGCGATGTCATATATACAAACATCCTCTTTTATATGTATAGATATATAAAATGTAAAGGGTTTTCTTTGTACTTAAAGACACGGTTTTCTCTAATATCATTAACTCCAATCAACTTCCCGTTGGGATGGTAAATACCCCTTAGTACGTAGATCGCGGGTAGGGAATTTGATCGCGGTGGGTGGAAGTGGGTGGAAAAATCTGAAAAAAAAAATCTATACTTTTCTAACCAATAGGGACTTCTGGGTGGATCTCAAAATTTCTGGGATGATCTAGCAAACTATTTTAATTTTAATTTTATTGACAATGCTCGAGAAAGTTCCAGAAACTTCTCGCATCATTTGGATTTTTTTAAATAATTTTAATTAATTGAGAATATTCGAGAAAGCTTCTCAAACGATCTGGATTTTTTTAATAATTGTTAGTTAATTTTTTCGAATGATATGGAGATTTTTAAAATTGCTATTTTTTTTAATTAATTGAAAATATTCGAGAAAGTTCCAGAAACTTCTCGAATGATCTAAATATTTTTAAAATAATTGCAAACTGTTTTAATTAATTGAGAATTTTCGAGAAAGTTCCAGAAATTTCTCAAATGATCTGGAAAATCCTACTAATATTATAAACGCAAAAGTTTGTAAGTATGGATGTTTGTTACTCTTTCACGTAAAAACTACTGAATGGATTTAAATAAAACTTTACAATAATATAGCTTATACATCAGAATAACACATAGGCTACAATTTATAAAGATATTGTGTGAATTGTTCAAAATATGACGATAAGTGTCAAGTAAGTAGGAAAAAATCTACCATCTGCGAGCTATTCTGGCGTGCGCTACCAAAACCGCTAGAGTTACACACACTGTGTAACTTATGTGTAACTTACACATATGTAATACTAATATATGATGGAAATGTTTATCTTAAATAGTCCTACAAAAAAGCCGGCACTTCAGAAGGGACTTCACTTTATGCTAATGATCCTCTCTAACGTGGGTGAAACCGCGGGGCACAGCTAGTGTTAAATAAGTGGAAATTTTTGGTTAGTAATTTAACTAATTTATTACATAATTAGATGGCTCTACTACCCAATAATTGTTTATATCAGAACCTAAGATCAGAACATTGTTTAACATTAAATCACAAACCACGTTACTTAATATTTTCCGATGAGTCAATCAAGCTTTGTGGTACAAGGTCGAGTTGAAGGCGAGCTAAGCTGAGACTGCTTACGCTCCCGACGGATGCACAATATTGCATCAGAGACAAAACAAATTTTACAATTATTTAAGTAGTAAAATTTTCTTACTATTGACCTTAACGAAAGCACTTATTTTTAAATAATGATATTATGTGTTAATATACATTTCTATAACCTCTAATTTTTTTGTACGGTTCGACAATGTGTTTTTATATTATTTTTGAGATTATTACATGTTGACAGAAAAGTCAATTAGTAATTATGTAACAGTTATGTTACATAATTACTAATTTGGAGTTGCCATCTCCAAAATTTGTCAACCAGGACAAGACGCGTTAAAACCCCGGATTTTAGAGCCCAAAACCCGGACCGCGGCGTGCGGGCACAGTACGTGTGTCGCGGGCGGCCCAAGACTTTAATTCTTTTTAAACCCGGACTACCAATGAAGTTCGGCCCGGACGCTCCCCGGACACCCTCTAAACTAGGACAAATCCGGGGAAACCGGATGGCAACCCTATGTAATATCTATGTAGTTAGCATAATCAAAACAGGCGATTCACTCGTATGTTGCGCCACATAAAACAAATATATAATTTTCTGTTTTATCTCAAGTTTCAGTCTCTCTGCACCTTAATCTTGTTAAGGCATGTTTCACGAGTCTTGACCTATTTCAAGAAAACGCGACCTACTTCGCCAGTTCTGTCACAACAGCGTCCCTTTGAGAGGCCTTATTGCAGATAGGCTGTATTATGACTTCTTAACTGTAATGCGAATGTTTATGTCATCTGCAATCTCCATGTCCGAGAATTTAAATATTCACTTGGATACTTAAATTATTATTGCTAAACTAGTCAAGACGTTGTCCCTTATATTAAATTTGAATTTTTAGTAAAAAAAATAATAAGTTGGTTGAGTATTCTTGGCTGCAACCCTTTTTGCGTCCACTGCTAGGCACGAGTCTCTCCCCCTAATTGGGGAGGCCTGGAGCTTACTCCACCACGCTGCTCCAATGCGGGTTGGTGAAGATGCGGGTTAGCGGCCAACCAAACTGTCGGATGTTTTCAAACCGCCCATAAGGCCTCCGACAAGGTTTAACGACTGTTATCTGTCGACAACAACCGGGACCGACGACTTAACGTGCCATCCGAAGCACGGAAACGCGAATTCTTACATTTTAATATTATAAAATATTAAGTAGGTATTCTTACATTTTCTAATTTTCCGCGCAATTTTCTTTATTTTTCTTTCATAGGAACCTTCTTTGACAGTAACAAACACAACAAAAAAAAAATACGCGAAATCGATCCAAGGAAAATAGAGATTCATTTTTATATATAAAGATGAACTAACTATATAGTCATCGATATAATATAAGTAGGTAGATGCAAGGTTCCCATACAAAATTGAGTCAAAAGGTGGCCCCGAAGGTTCCCATACAAAATTGAGTCAAAAGGTGGCCCCGCGTAAAAACGTACTTAATAATAGATGTATACAAGTATTCTAAACAAAAAAATATTTTAAGGTATCTTACTTTTTATCTATTTTAAACCTTATGGTACTGAAATAAGTAAGACTATAAGTCCATGTTAAATTGTTACTTATCACCTTCTGGATCGATGTTTATAATACGGCAATAAAATTTTACGACTTTAGACTTACGAAATAGGAGTTTATTGAGAAATGAAACCAAAAGCATTACAATAAAGCACAAATTCGTTTACAAGATTAATTTACCGCCATATTTACACCACCAAACAAATTTTACTAAAATAATAATAAATAGTCTTAAAGTATAATAAATATGCGTTATTAAATTAAGATAAAGATGTACTCACTGGAAGTATGATACTCCATACTTTTTTTGCGTTTTTAGAGTGTAATTTTTACAAATTTTTACTGCGGACTTTGGCATCACTGATGTGCGACACGTGCGTGGCGGTTTAACAAATGAAAGCGAAAGAAGGCATATTACTGCCGTTATGCCTTCTTTTTCCGGTGCCACTTTTATGCGGCGACTGTGAATCTACCTACTTATATTATATCGATGTATATAGTACGTATTATGCTACACGTTACGTAAAGACATTAAGGCATCGATGCTTTCAGTCAGTTCAGGCCAATTCACAGCCTGAATGCCATGAAAGCCATCGCGGATGTTTAAGTAAAGTAATAAATTCTCCCTTTCGTTTTTTAAATTTTCAACATTCTTCTCTTGGCCGCAACCCTTTTTGCGTCCCACTGCTGGGCACGGGTCTCTCCCCATTATTGGGGAGGCCTGGAGCTTACTCCACCACGCTGCTCCAATCCGGGTTGGTGGATTCTTGTCTTATTAATTCTATAAATATTTTGACCTATTTTAGGCAACAAAAACTTCAGGAGAAAAAAATCGCATTAAGTAGTTTGTTCTTGTTATCTCAGTTGTCACAGAAAGCTTATAGGAAGAACCGAGGTCCTTCCTCAGTTTTGCCCTTGCTAGTTTCAGCCCTAAGCGAGTTTAGGGCCGAAATTAGCAAGAGCTCGCCGTAAAATGTATCTCAGTTGTCACAGAAAGCTTATAGGAAGAACCGAGGTCCTTCCTCAGTTTTGCCCTTGCTAGTTTCAGCCCTAAGCGAGTTTAGGGCCGAAATTAGCAAGAGCTCGCCGTAAAATGTACCGTGAGTATAGCCGGTTATAAATATTCATGCTCACCTTTCGTTTTATAATAAAACTAGCCTTCTGCCACGCTTCGCCCACGTGGACCCGTTTAATGGGTCTCCATAGGATAAAAAATAGCCTTTTTGCTATTCCAGGCTTCATTGCTAATTAAAATCAAAGGCATTTAGCCAGTTGCTTCAACCACGTTGACCCTATTAGCCGTTTTCAGTAGGAATAAAGCATTTTCCCGCGGTAAAAAGTGTATGTTACTCAGTGTGAATGTAGCTTTGTAATGGTGAAAGAATTTTGAAATCGGGTTTTAGAGTTTATTTATTACAAACATACAAAAATACAAATATTTCCTCTTTATAATATTAGTATAGAAAGGTAACCCTATAGTCCTTAAAATTAAACGTCTTCCAATATACAAAACTAATTATCATTTTTACAATGATATTGATTCAATGATATAAATATCACCAAAATAATGCTATATTAAACATTATACCAGTTTTATGGCCTACTTTAAGCAATTGAAAGTTGAAAAGATGAAAAAACGCGTGACCTGAACGTCCCAGTTTCGCTCACAGCTCAGCCCTTTTGTCGAGTCGAGAAGACCTCATTTCAGTATGCAACTATGCACGCTGTACGATATTGTGATGCGAGCAGTACATCACTGAAGGGTCGGAAAATGTTGTTTGATTTCAAAATATACGTAGTGACTTGCCGTTTACTGGAAAATTAAAGAGACTGCTACTCGAAATCTATTTTAATTCTATAGCCTCCTATCCTAATTCATCAATGTATAAAAACGTTGTTAGCGCATTTGCATTTCACTTTTCAAGTGTTCAACCTAGACGATTCAAAACATCAAAACCAGTTTTGACCTAATTTCAACTATCCTAAACGGGTAAAGAATAAAGAATGCCTTTCATCGCATAACGCATATTCTGAGTTTTTGGCCAATTTCAGGCAATTGAAACTTAAAAGCCTAAGAGATGTACATACAACAAAAGGCAATAAACTATGTATTTTTATTTATCTCATCCTCAGATGTCACGGGTACAACGTAGATGGTGTTTGACCCGGTCATTTGGAAAAAAACATGCGACCTAGACGTCTTATTTTGTTTGACGGTACCAACTGCTTTGCCATACAGGCTAGACACTCATCTTTGAGATGTTCTAATTTTGTCTTCTTTTAGAGTTTCACGATTTAATAATCTTAATTTTTTTTATATTATTTATTTACTCTAATCTTTTTAGATAGGCACTTAATAAAATGATAACATCACAATATAGCCAACAATGATTTAGGTTAGTGTTTTCATAATTAAAGTAACTTGATAAAAAGGTTTTCAGATTAATTTCGAGTCCGCAAAGTACATTTCATTTGGCAAATCTTTTGACTTATTACAGACCATCGAAACTTTAAAAGCTGAAAAAACGCGACATCTACATCGTCCTAGATTCACCTCGCTTTTTTGGAACGGAGACCTCATTTTAGAACGCAGCATTTATTTTGATGCAATTACTAAAAACCCAGTAAACCTCAATATATCAGTTTCGAGTTCACTCACGCTTTGAAATTGAAAAATGAATTATATATTGATGATTATGTTTGTTGATATAAACCAAATAAAATTTGTCAATAGTCTATAGTGTACATATACATACTACATAGTACTAAACTTAATAAAATTAATACAAAAATCTATTTTACCTTCTTAGGTTGCCTAAATAAACAGCCCACCTAACAATATGTTGTATGAAGCCATAGGATATTCTTTTCAAAGTCAATGCATTGGGGATTAATTCAAGGTGAAAGCTGATATTATTATTAAAAAATATTCCAAATCTGAGTAGAAACAATTATATGAAGAAGCGCAACATCACTAATTATTCTTGCCTTTATACCATAAAGCGACGGCGACGATATCTGTAAAAGACACCATCTGAAGTCGTCGTTATTGGTTACCCTTTGCCGTTATGTCAGTCAGTTTTTTCCGGTCATTTCTGCCTTGTACGAGCAAATTATGAGACAACCTTGGACACAGTAGAAAAAATTTCCTTCAAAGCTGGGTATGAATGGGTGACTTCTCTAGTCTTGCTCATATCCATAGACGATGGTCGTCGCTTATCTTCAAGTCTGTCAGTCTGCTTGGTAGGGTTAAAAATACGTGTATAGAAACTATTATTTCCTGTGTACGTATTTCGCAAATTTCACACAGTTCATTTCAGTTTCAGGCTTGTCACCCAGCGCCCCAGATTCACACACAACAGCCTCCCTTTTGTCGAACTACTTGTGTCTCATTGCGGTATGACAGCTATTTTGATTCTTTGATACTGACTGAAAAAAATTTCTGCACATCAGAATTGTATTTAAGATAAAGGAGGAGATTCACAAATCACCTGTTTTATAATGCTTGTTAGTTCATTTTGCTATTTTTATTGTGTAGACTATATCCACATCCACAACAGCATATCTCTATTGCCGGCCGATAACACATCCCGTTGAGGTATGTAGACTGGTATGATTCCCTAATACCTACTAACTGAAAATCTGTCTGAATTTCAAATTTCATTCATGGGGATTCGAATTAAAATAACGATTTTATGATTATACATATACCTATATTAGAAGTACATACTACAGTGCCAATTTTATTAAATTAACGCTGTTTTAATTTTCTTCACTTTCCATATTTCGTTGCAAAATGAGTATATTGATATTGGAGTAAAATAAAGGACTTTTGTGTTGTAATTTTCAACCAACGATTAACTTTGTATTCAGTATTTCACGCGTACTGCGTGTTCGTGCTTTCAACTCGTTTGGTTTGATTTGATCGTTTCTTTTCAGATTAAAAAGATGTTTTAGTCTATTTCGGACATACAAACACATATATAGATAAGGTGTCGTGTGGGATCGTCCCAGTTATGCCCGAAGCCCTACTTGAAGCGACAGGCGACCTTGTCATCGTATCTGTTAGTATGTTACTGCAAGTAACGTATAAATGGTATCTACTCACGCAGCAAGCATGCATGTAAGTATGCAGTGTGCAGCGTGTTTACATATACAGATTTGTATGCTCTAACACGAGCACAATGTGAAACATTTATCGATATGTATAATTCACTATCTCAATCTATCTCAAACACCACGTTGAGTATGTTTTACAAAGAAGACGAAAAACTATAGCGATAGCGTAATAGTTAATGATGAAGTAACTGGAAAGAATGAATACGGAAGGCAACAACAACGACCACAGGAAAACCTTGACGTATGTACTTTTAAGTCTTCCAATGAACGAAAGTGATACGCTGAAAAAGAAGAAAAATTCGTTCGTTACTACAAACCAATTTATTCAACCCCGCTGCGTAATAGACAACAGAGAAGAGATAAATAGTAAGGGGTACATCTCGTAAGATCAATACTAATGATTATTTTGTTTGATAATCAAAAAGCATGTTAAAAGTATGTGGGTCTAGTGAGTCTAGTCAATTAGTCTCAAGAGAAAAACATTTTTGTTTTTAAATACTCGTAACCTTGCAACACAGAAGGACATCAAACGACCGTGAACCAAATTCATAGTATTTTTTCTTTATAGTTTGCTTATCGCTGCCTAGTAACTTATTATTATACTTTTCCTATTAAAATTTGGTATTCTCATTTTTGTCAGACGCAAGCAACCAATGACTTTTTCAATGATATACGTACAGATATGGCAAAATATGCCAAAAGAAATTTAAATAATGTTGATGCATATTCTCCAAACACTCGAGCAGAGTGAGTTGGTCTGGTTCCAAAATAGCGCTGAATTCATGAGAACTACCAGAAGCCTGGTATGTTCAGAGTGCACCGAGATGCAAAGTAGGACTAATAAATAAAAAATACATGTCAGGTATTCAAATCACATGGTACACATAATATAATTTAACAGACACTCCAAAAATACTCGTAATCACACACTAAACGTACGAATTATAGAAAGTGAAGAAAGCAGAGTATTGTTGAAACTAAATGGCGAAATAGGTAGTGCAGAAGCCAGATATAAAACAATGGCAAACTAATCCTATATGTCATGTAATTTTGGTCTCCTGTATAAATTCTATCGTATTGTATAATTAGCATCAATGATTGATTAATAGTGGTCAATGAGTTTTGAAAGATAGAGAATTGAAAAGGCGATTTATTTTATAATATACTACCTACATCGGTATTAAAACCGGGAGTGAGAATCTTCGCTGTCAAAGAAATAACATTTTATATTAAGACAAGGCATATTACCGTAGAACTCTTCTGTAGAGGAGAAGCTATGTATGTATCTATTTATTTTAGTACTACTTCATTACCACTTCCAAATCACTGAATAATTGGTTTTGCCTATCTATATCACTAATTATTACCATAGAATAGAGAATTAAAATTTAATTTTGATAGTGATTTTATACATACCTAGTTCTCAACTGAACAAACATTGGATTGGTACGGTTCCAAAATAGCGAGGAATTCATGAACGAACCACGTGGACCAAATGTATACAAAGTCCGCAAGGCAAGCAATATAGCTGCAGCTAAAATGCAATTGTAAACAATAGTCAGTAGTCATTGCCATACTGGTACTGTTCAACAACAAAATAAACATTATGTGGTAACTGGTAATCATCTACACAAACTACAAAAATGTGTTGTGATAACTACCAGCAAAATATTTTCTTATTATTTTGAAAAACTTGAAAGAAAAAGAAAAGAAAAAAGAAATATTGGAAAACTAAAAATGGAATAGATATAATTAATTTTATGTTAACCGCATACGACATTAAAAAAAAATTCAAAACTTTTAGAGGTGGTTCGTAATATCTTTTTTCACTATAATATAAGACATTTTATTATTTAGACATTATATTATTGAAATTCAGATCTGGACCAACCGAAAAAGTTATATGTAATTTTGAAAATTTTGTGATGCCACTCCGTCATTAATACCGATATGTGCAGAAATGACAGAGTTTGTGTAAGATGTTCCAAAAACTCATTGTTCAAATGTTAAAGTTGTTAAAATAATTAAATAATAAGCATAATTACAAAACAGCAAAATAAACATTTTACAATATTTCTGAATGATTGTACATCTCTTTTCACTTTCTCGGTAAGCCATTACTCGAATATGTATAACGCGGAAACACCATTCCATCAGCAAAATTTCCATTACAAAGTAGGTGAGGTCCACGACTCTCAACGGAAGAGCACGTGAATCAGAAATTATATGAATAATTTTGTGGATGCTCAAGGCATTTGAGGGCCGTTGCAGAATGATTTGAATACTGCCCAGTTTTTTCTAGCAGATATTTATTTATTCAGCCCAGTACACTTCACACCGGTGCGCGGGAAACTCGTTCTATTAATAGAAACAGTAAGTACTTATTCAAGGTTGTGAAACTAGGGCAAACGCGAAAGATTATAACCATTAGTTTGCCAGACAACATGATTTAACTTACGCCTGCAAATCCTGCAGTGCAATCCCGTAGCTGCAAATACAATTTAAAATTAATGGAAATTATCGGAACCACAATATCTGGGCTCTCAGTTAATTACTGAAGGCCTTTCAATTCAAAGAATTAAAAAAACACGAAAAAGTAATAAAACTGATTGCGTGCACTAATAAAATCAACCATTGTGCTTCGCAATAAATTACTCACTAGCTATTTAATTCCGCAAATACCTGCATTAGACAACTGTGTTTTTTCTTTATTATGTAACAAAGGTAGGTATGTAAGATTCATTATTAAGTATGCGGTAATGCACGAGTACACACACACACGACACTATTTAACCATAACACAATACAGGGTAAGATGAACAAGATGTATATTATGTACATACATATACACTCTAGTATCTCTACTTTTTAACTGCAAATTCTATAAACATGTAAAATTATTTAATTTTTATATTGTTGCAATAACTGCGGAGAACGTCGGAATGATATTTATACTCGTATGTGTTATATTTTTTTAACATTAAATTGTTTTAATTAATTAACCGTACATATCTACGTATATCTACCTACATATATTTGCAACGGCAATAATTTGCAAAGGCAACATATTAAACCTTAAGAAAAATCTACAGGCTACAAGTAGTACGTAGTTACCTAGTTGATTTTGCAATATAGTCAATGACTTTAAAACTGGATGTACCTAGTCACCGTAAAAAAACAACAAAGCGACCAAGACAAGCTACAAAACGAGTTTTGTAAGAGTGATTGTAATTTGTTTGCGTTTTTTATCCAGCTTTGTCTATATAAGATACTCATATCAAAAATATTGTAGGTAGATAATTGTGGAGTAGAAATGAAGGAAGAGTATGATCTGGATTTAAAACTAGAACGTGAAAATCTAGGAAAAGAGGGACGTAGGCATTCTCTCTGACAACGTTAATAAATAGCTGCAATTGCAATGATATCGACGATGTAAAATAGGTCACCAGCCTTTAGCGAATGGTAGTAACTAGTGCTATTATATCCCTTTCGAAACTAATTTAAAACTAAGAGGAATTAAACAAACAAAAAGTTGAACCTAGCTGAAAATAGGATGTAAATCTGAGGTCTGTTTTCCATTTTCCGGAAATTTGTGTGCCAACACTTATATCATGTCGAGCCAAAGGTTTCTGAAGTCACAATTGTGTAGGAACAACATTGTTTTTAACTTAACCGGTCCTTACCTCCATTAAATAATCTATCCAAAAATTGACTGTTGAGAGATATAACAGGTGTAAATAAATTATGTAAATTAATATTGTGATATTTAATTGTTTCCATCGCCGTGCAAGCCTGAGAGAAACTCATAATTTCTCTAAGGTATGATGTCCACCAATCCGCACTAGGCTAGCGTGGTGGACTATAGCCTAAACCCCTCAGACTTGTTAGAGGAGACCTGTGCCCAGCAGTGGGACTTAAAAAGGTTGAAAAAAATATATTTTCAGCGTTTTTTTTTTGGTTGATCTAGGTGTGATTATTTGAAAGCATTTGATATATATTTATCATAATAATAGCAGATATCTACTCTTTTCTAGACATCTCAATGTTCATAAATAGAACAATTGTCACTCTCCTGTACTAACTGTTAAATAATTAATTAATAATAACTGCTACTGTTAGAATAATTAATTAATAATAACTGCTAGACAGTGAATTTGTTCGTATTTCTTTACTGCTAGTTTTCGTATTAGCCTGCCCTAATGGCAAATTATCGGCTGAATCATTTTGAGTCATCTTTTAAATCTACGTGTTTAGAACTATAACATTCTGATACTCCTGGGATAGAATCAAATGTGGAATCAAACTGTTCCATTTTGTCACTTTTACTGTCCCCAGATCCTTAAAACTTGGTAGTTATCTGTTGGTCTGTCAAACTAACCGAAATTATGTGTATTTCTATGAAATAAGCTATAAGGAACAAATTCATGAGATTAAATTTATGAGCACATTTGGCACATGTACAGCCATACAACTATTTTAGAAAAGTTCGTTAACGGATGGCGACGCGACGTCGTTTATTAGGGTTCCGTAGCCAAAATGGCAAAAAAACGGAACCCTTATAGATTCGGCATGTCTGTCTGTCTGTCTGTCCGTATGTCACAGCCACTTCATTCCAAAACTATTAGGAGTTCAAAGTTGAAACTAGGTAGGTAGATGTAATCTCTGAACCGCTTTATTGACGTGATAACGTCTTTAAAATCGTTTTAGTCGGGTGACATGTTCAGAAACTTGTGTCACACCAAAACCTCACGAGCGCGATCGCAGGTATAACGAGAGAGAGACGGACCGATCTCCCGTCTCATCTCGAGCGCTGCCAGTCATTCCGTGAAGCATAGCGTTCGAGTGAGTTGACCGATCTTCCGTCTCTCTCACTCTAGTGGCATACAAACGAATGGAGATTTTCTCGTGCGGACGTTATCACGTAAACATCTCGATCGTAAACCTATTTTACAAACAATTTGCCGTTTTTTAATACAAAAATAAAAAAAATATATTAATAGGGGGGGGGCTCTCCATACATGGAACTCAAACAAAAAATTTTTTTTTCATCAAACCTATTCGTGTAGGGTGTCTATAGATAGGTCTTTTAAAATGACATTGAGGTTCCTAAAATATTTTTTTTCTCAAAGTTAATCGTTTGAAAGATAGACACTTCCAAAGTGGTAAAATGTGTGTCCCCCCCCCCCCCCTCTAACTTTTAAAGTAAGAAAGTGAAAAATCTATCAATAATATATGTTGTAGATTTCAATGAAAACATTCAACGAAAATTGGTTCGAACGAGATATAGTAGGTACGCAGTTTTTGAGATATAGTAAATTTTTAAAAACCGCAAATATAACTTTGTCGTTCATACAAACACTATGAAAAACAAAGTTATTTTGCTGACAAAAAATAATAATGCTTGCTACTACGGAACCCTTCACGGGTCCGACTCGCACTTGGCCACTTTTTTATTGAAATAACTTCAATTCAATTCTCTAATATACATAAAGTTAATCTATTCAATAGTATATTTTAATCAGAAAACACAGATGTATTTTGAAAAAATCACTGATTCTGACAGGTTTTCAGATGTTCCGCGATCAACCGTCGAGTAAAATTTGGGTCTAAGGACATGGTATGATGGTACGGTTATAATACAATCGTGTGAAGTTGAGCCCGTTCTCTTACTACAAATAGTTTCTGAGAAAACTGCACTTTATAAACACTTTATAGACCAATCAATTTATACAATTTCTGAAAGGGATATTGCAATATCTTTGCTTCACGCAAAAGAGCCGCTTTAGGCGTTACTCTGATATAATAGATAATAATAATATATAAGCTTAAAACTCTGAAATAGTAAGTTGATTAATGTTATATTTCATCAAATTTTATAACATAAGTAGGAAACATAGTATTGTAAGTTATATTGCTTTGTTATAAAGGTGAACTCAGTGAGGTATTTAGGCGTCCAATCGATCTCAATTAAGAAGAGAAAGTGGAAAGTAAATTCTCCTGAGTAGCTGACACATAATCAGGTATCGTATCAAATTGAAACGTTACCTAATAACTCAGTCGAGAGCAAGTACTTAGAGGAATCGGAATCTTTTATTCTTTCCTTCGAGTTTATTCGAGTATAATAGAAATATTAAACAGCAATAACAAATTTAATATGTTTATTGATCTGTGCATTTCTACAGCTTCGGTAACGATTGCTGCAAAGGAATTATGTGTTAAACCTTGTTGAAATACCTGTATACTTACAACTAATTCTTTCATTTTAATTTATTTATAAGGAACAGTCATTAAGTGTTTTGGTAAGCATTATGCACTATCTCCTTTATTGGACTTTTGTATTTCTAAATCAATGGTTCCTTTCACTGTTATGTCACGTTCATTGTTATTTATTTTTTATTATTGTTATTGTTAATGTCCATATTGAGGGAGTTGTTATAAAATATATTATATACCGCCGTTTTGTGGCGGGCGCGGCGGCCATCTTGGACCGATTTTCGTCAAACATAGCTCTCTAAGAACACTCCCGACTAATTCAACTTTCAAACAAAAAAAACAAAATTATAAATATGTCAAACTTATAACACCCCGTCGTTTTTGCGGCTGACTATTTGGATTTATGATATTATGCACGTTTATTTGCGGCCGCTGGTAAAATGCACTTTTTGTCTTAGAAAAGTTAAGCTCAGAATGAGCAAAATAGGGACTAATCGCTCCTTTAATTTTAGTTTCAGTTCCAGTATTCAACTATCCTTTACCTGTACTATTAGTATTCTGTGCCGTGGCTGAGTACTGGTATATAGATTTGCCTTAAAAAATCAATACATGTGTAGTACAGTAGTCGGTCACCTAATTTTAAACGTAATAAACAAAATGCATCTAATGCTTTACTTTTCACAAAATAAACATTATATGTAATAGTAACATAACGACGTTGACGACCTGCGTAGCACAATGGTTACCATACCGGATTGCCAATCGAAGAGTCCCGGGTTCGATTCCCGGCGAAACAGAAGTTTGAATGATGAGTTTAAATTTCTGTTCTCGGTCTGGGTGTTTGTGTATCTGTCTTTGTGTGTATCCATGGTACCCATGACACAGGGTATATCTACCCTACTGTGGGGCTATGTGTGTGAAGCGTTATTTACAATACATATTCACAATCGACAATAAATTACAGCAAATTTACTTGAAAACTAAACGAAAACTTGAACTTGTTTCATTAAGAAAAAATTTGAAACAACAACGAGTTTAGTCATCGTTGGAAGCAGTACAAACAAGAGTGTAGCTTGTAAATCTCTGCTATTGGTTCGTAGGCTCGCATAATAGCCAAAAAGAGGTCAAAGATTCGATTAAACGTTAGTATAAAGGTCTGAAAAAATTTAAACACCATTAATATGGAAATAATGTCTGTGAAGTCTGACTACTGGTGCAGGGCCGAATACTGGGTGTTTTACCTGCATATTTGGACGGGTTATCATAATCCATGGGTTATCAAATCATATCATGAAATGGTGTAATAGACCAACTTAATGGTTTCAGTAGATTCGAATAAATCTAGATAAGTATGTCGTACAAATCAATGCCATTATTGAAAAAATTGCATAAAAGGGTTAAAATATTTCCCGCCAAAACGTCAAAACGTTTTCGGATGGCGTCGCCCCGCGTCGCTCGCTATAGTGCAGCGCGCGTTCCCTGCCTGGGTTCAGTAGGTCAACGAACGCGGCGGCTCAGCGCGGACCTGTCGCGCGATCCGTTGCAAAACATTGTTGTCTTGCCTGTCGCAGTCGGACCAGCCTTTCCTTGCCGCTTGCCACTCTCGCTTGGTAAACAAAAATAAACAAACCGCCTTGCAAGGTATTGCGTTGGATCTTTGAAAAGTTCTTTGCCGTCATCGCTATTTATTCAAGGATTAGCATAGGATATTTATACCTACCTAATCTTTACTTCAAGTAGAATAAAAAGAGTATGGTATAATAATACAATTACCTATATGATAAAACCAACCATGGCGATAAAATGACATATTTGCCCTAATGTACCTTAGCTATTCAGATAGAAAGTGATGATATGTTCTGACGTGAAATCTAGTCTGCCCCCTCACTAAATAAATGCATCCTATCTATCATCATCCTACACATCAAAATCTCAAAAGAAAGCACAGCTCAGTATTGTGGCATTGTAATTATACTATATGCACGTCATAGTATTTATGTTTTGCATTACAACAAAACATTTATTATGTGTTGAATAAAACATACAGCGTTTGGTGAAGAAGCTGTCTGCAAATTTCCTTATAAATTAATGAAAAGCATAAAAACCTTACCAGATTGACCATGGCTCCTCAAGATTTATCGTAGCCTCACCAGCAAGAGCATGGAGGTTCTGTGCTGTCAGTTGTCACTGTCAAGCTTCATAGTGTCTTCACCACCAGCAAGTGTTATACTGGAACGCTGTATGTTTTATTCAACACATAATAAATGTTTTGTTGTAATGCAAAACATAAATATTATGTGCATCTCTAAAACATACAGCGTTTGGTGAAGACGTGTCTGTTATCTGCTGGTAGGTGCTGTTTCTGGGCAAATGCTATGTGACAATTCTGAAATATTTTTATGCAAACAAAGTAAATAAAATATCTCATATAATGTGCTAAAAATCTCCACATAAAAGAGTTTTAATTTTGTGAATATTAAAAGTATAAGGTTATAAAAGCCATTTCAATGAAAACTAAATGTATTATTGTCTAGTATGTATGGCAAATTTCTTAAATGGGGTTTTGGACACCATTCACACAAAAAATCTGTTTGCATATTGCATACCTTAAAAAGGCTGCACAAAACTATGCTTGGAAAGCAGGATAATTGTTCATTCAGTCAAACACAGGATTTCTTCCGCCACTCAAATCAATTTAAATTTAGTCAAATTGAGTCAAATGGTTAGCGACATCACAAACCATCCTCTCGTACAAAATGTATGGAGATGTCACTGGATTAAATATATTCATTGCAAAACAAAGTATTTTTGCATATTTTCTAATAAACTGATGGCTGTAGTATCCGACTTCATAAACCAAAGATAGTTTATATGTAGTAGATAGAAAGCTTGTTGCTAGCTATCTTTAGGAAAAGTAGATCACTCTTTTAAAACATCAAATAATGTTTGAATATGTATTGATACAGAGTGCGCGAAATTTCGCTTTGAAAGTAATAGACATGGAACAAACCATGTATAGGTATTTATTTGTCATAGATTTTTAAAATAAATGTTTATTGATGTGTTCTGTTGCTTTCAGATCTTCACTTCTTAAAATTGATTATTTTTAAGACGTTATTCGAAAATTTGGTTTTAATTTTTTAATTTTATTTTTTTTATTTTAGACCTTGCAAAAGGTTTTTGAAGTACCTATAAAAAGTTAAGGAACAGAACCAAAAAATTAATATCTTTAAAATAAAGAATTTTTGTCAGTGATTCACTGAATCTGTCTTAGTTGAGGCTTTAACTCTAACAAAATCCTATTAAATTGGGTTCAGAAAGCAACCTCTTCAATTTCTGTAGTGCATCAGAGATGTTCGCAAAGAAGGCGAGAGTAGATTGTTTTTATGCAACAATGCGCAAAAGATGTGATTCCCTGGTGCACTGAGAGGCAGCTCCAACGGCATCATAGTTTTTAAGAAAATAACACTTTTGAGTCTATGTTACTTGTGAATAAATTATTACTATAATTATAAAGATGTTAATTGGTACAGAAACACTTTTAATAACACCCGCGCCTGCCACCTATATATGGCCTCCCAGGATCTGAATTTTGAATCTTCTGATAGAAAGCTGTATGTAAATTTTAACATGACATAAGGTAATACACACAACAGAGTGCCATGTTTCTACATAAGTTCAATTGTTGGTTAAATGTATTTGCAATTAATTTTACCTGAGATTTAAAAAACCATTCTGTACTATACATAGGACATAAATTTCTGTTGGTTAAGGTGCACAATCTGTTGTCAATGCAACACTCTATGATACTGCTTATTTTATCTCACTCTCTCTGCCACACCCGCTATTTGTTTATTAACAAAGGTACCATTTCCTCTTCATAGAGAGCAGTGTTGTTGGTATCCCTCCCCAAATTTTTCTTTATAAGATGGGAATCTTGGGTATTGTAGTTCAAATAGAACATGAATCATCATGAGATTTGCCAAGATAAAATTTTTAATTTTACTTTATTTCAGCCTAAAGAGGGATGATGTGGCATTTTACATTATTCAGTGTACTTTTGGGTGAGGTTTGATTACCTTTATAAGGCTGTGCCATTACTTTGCATTAAAGTTTTTCAAATTACATACATGTGATTTTGTAGTCAATCACAATGGCTGCAACTCCTTTTGCGTCCCACTTCTGGGCACAGGTCTCTCCCAATTATTGTTTTTTCCCACTGCTGGGTACAGGTCTCTCCCAATGATAGGTTAGGCCTGGAGCTCACTCCACCAAGATGTTCCAATTTTGGTTGGTGGAGAAATCACAAAAGTGCCTCCTAATTTTAGTCAGTTTGTTTATATCTGTTTAAATTCTAGTAGCTTTCTTCTGCTACTACCAACAGACTACTGACGCTGATGTAGTATGTACTACTTCTACAGATGGGCATTTAATCATAACCCTTATTAGGTAAGATGATCTTGAAAGACCATTATAACTTCAATTAGTACTGCTGTAACAGCAAGCAACAACCTGCCAATCATCAAGCTGTTTGATTAGGCAGAATAATATTCAAATTAGGAACCCATTTTGACTACTCATATAAAACACTTCCAAGTGCTTAGTCATATATCTAGTGCTATTAGTACTCTAGCTACATTTTTGTATTGCCAATTCTGGCTCTCAACCATCTGATTTTTTAAGAGGTTTTACTTATTTAGACTTATCTCTTCCCTGTATCTAGAGAGTTAGAAAAATGGTTTAAATCTGTTTTCGTTTAAAAGTTCAATATACTTTTCTCCAGATTTTACATGTAGTCATTAACACAAGCAACTTTATTGGCAGTAATTTGTAGGGTTCCACAGATGCAATGCTATTGAATTATGTTTTCTAGCCAGCATTACAGTCAAGTAAAACTGTATTTGTTGGTTTATCAACTTTATCACATTTTGATATTTGGGCACTTTTGTAAGTGTTGCTCGAGCTATTCCAAGGTACGCATTGTTTCCGCAACATGCGCAACTATAACTTGGAACTGTCCCAATGGACAAAGAGATAATCACCCACATAACCTGGCATGAAAATTCTCTTGCTCAAAGGATCTCTCTGATCCCAATTAGCTAAGTCTAGCTAGCTTGGCTTGCTCTTGTATCATTGGTGGTCTCTCTGACGCACTACCAAGGTACTTTGCTTCCGCAGCATAAGTAACTATCTTGGACAAGTCCCAACAGACAAAGTGATTAATGCTTATTTGTTTAGCTGTATCTATTCACAAGAGCTGCAACACTGATGGCCTGTTTAGGCCATTTGAGCATATTCAAGGTACTACTCATTGATTTCACAACATGAGTCCATTGTTTAGGCCATTTGAGCATATCCAAGGTACTCATTGTTACCGCAACATGAGTAACTGATCTTGGAAACGTCCTGATGGACAAAGTCATTTATCATCTACCTTTGTAGTATGATTTCATGGGATACATTAAATCCACTTACTATTGAGTAAATTTAGCAATTTTAAATTGGGCACATAGGTACTATGTGTATGATATGTACAACTGTCATAATGATCAGTAAATTCACTGATTGTATTACACACTATATAGAACACCAATTATCTGTGCTTAATGTTTTCCATTCATTGAAATTGCAGAAGGGTTGATGTTGGCATTTCCCAAAATGGATAGTAGTTATAGCTCTACTATATAAAATTATGCTGGGGTAACATTTCATCTGTACAACACTGTAGGTCTGGATCAAATTTCTTTATGCTTTTACTAAGCTTTCATTTAAATTTGTTATGTTAAGATTGGCACCCTTAACTCTCATATCATTTACAATTAACTTTTATAGTTCTTTTGAATTGGCAGTTCAAAGTAAATAGCAGTAAAGTTACCTGTAATAACCACAGTTGAACTTTTGTATACATATTGTGGTGTAGTAAAGTCTATATGCTACCAACACCTATTTATGGTCAGCTGACCATACCATCATGCTGAAGCAACACTGCACAGGTGTTGCTCTGCTGAGCTGTCATTTACAACATTACATTTTGTAAACAAAACAGTAATCTGTCACCATATGTAATGTTATTATTATTTTTATTGCTTACAATTGAATGGTGATGACTGTTGTTTGCCGAAGAATAATCAAATTAGTAACATCTTTTTAACCTGGTGTTAAAGAAATAATGGAACAAAAATTGTGAATATTTGCAATAATGCATTGATTTTCTTCAATTTTGCTGTACAATAGTAATCAATAGGTACACACAATTACTTTATTCTGTACATCTGTGCTGAAGAAGGCAAACATGAATAATAGACATGTTACCATAACTTGAAACTATAAAGTAAAGAGCAGCTATTATGCTTTAGACACTCCGACAGTAATTTCTGGTAGCAGACATCGACTGGCTGAGTTCCACTCAGAATTACCTTTTATTCTTTGTACAAAAAACAGTCGGAGAAAAAACCATATTAGCCATGATTTTTCATTAAGATTGAGCTATGGTTTAAAATAAGTAACTTACCAGAGCGGGTTTTTGCTCCGTCTGACTTACTTCAGGGCGATCGTTTATTGAAACGAATTTAACTTCCATTCCGCCCCTAAGTAGACACTCCGGCCCCCCCTGTTGTTCTTCATATTATTATGCAGAACTGCATAGGTATAATGCACTTAGATTGGAATTAAAGATTTCATCGCGGCCATGATCGCGGCATGTTTTTCCAACACTACTTACACGAATAAGATCTTCAAATTTTTTGTTTGAGCACACATTTTTTACAAAAAAAAATACTTATTTCGTGATGAATGTATGCTAATACGAAACAAACTTCGTTTGTATTAACGCTTTTTCTTCTAATTCAAGAAATTTTCGAATTTGAAAAATTTTCACTGTTCGTTACATGAAAATTTGCAAACGCTATGTAGCTTGACAGTGACAACTGACAGCACAGAACCTCCATGCTCTTGCTGGTGAGGCTACGATAAATCTTGAGGAGCCATGGTCAATCTGGTAAGGTTTTTATGCTTTTCATTAATTTATAAGGAAATTTGCAGACAGCTTCTTCACCAAACGCTGTATGTTTTAGAGATGCACATAATAGTAGATTAGTTGACGATGACTACCCATGTATGATATGACATAAAATAAATTCAGAGAGTAAGTAGAGTTGTCAAAAAAACAATAGTAGATCTTGATATAAGTGCTCCATCCTTTCTAGAAATTAAAAAGTTATTTTTTATCTACTTATCACCTAAGTATCTATGTATATTACAGAAGGGAAAGTATATGTATACATGTACAATGCAAGCAGCTCTATAGCCATGTATGTGGGGATGACGAAGGCCAACGAACGCTTGTCACCCACACACACCCCAGCTCGTGAATAAACTAAAAACGCGATAGAGGGACTTCAAAACTGTCTCAAGTTATTACGTACTTGTTTTGTTCGTGAACCTAATAGCCGGACTAGAACATGACTCGCTATTCAGCTTTCACACTCCGTCCCTATGGCCACATATAAAATTTTGATTAGGTAGCCACAATATACTTTTTATATTATTACAGAGTATAGATCTCATTTTAATGGGTTTGGGAAATAAGTAATTAGGACACAATGCATCTTCAAAAGGAGATATCAAAAATACATATTTTAAACTATAGACTTTAAATATACTTAGTTCGAGCGAGACTCTCAACTTTGCACTAATACCATCTATATTGGTAAAGTAATATGTCTTTACCAAAGTAATTTTTTTACGAATTACTGACAACCACGACGTGCGTTTTATCTTGATAGAACATTTAGTTGACTAGGCTAACGATTCAGCAAATCAAAACAAGAAATAAACAAGATAATGTACTTATAAAAGTTTAGGATAAAGTTAGTATAAAAATTTATCAAAAGATGATATTTTTAAATATTTACAGATTTAGATTGGTACTTTATTGTACGTATAGCTTATAAAGAGGAGATGTAGATATAATTAACCAAATACCAATACATACAAGTGATATAGTTAAAACAACTATGAACCAATTAAGACAACGTAAAGAGAACTTTGAACAAGTCTGAAGACTTACCTTTTTAAATTCAACTTCAATTAAATGCGTGAAAAAGTGATGCAATTAAGATACTGTCAATTTAACTCTTCACTTACGTACATAATAATATATCGTTTTTCAAAATAGAAATAGTTACATACTCGTATTGACCCGATACATCCGATCTCGGTCACAATTACACCAGGCCGAAGTTAGTATAAAAAATTATCAAAAGATGATATTTTTAAATATTTACAGATTTAGATTGGTACTTTATAGTACGTATAGCTTATAAAGAGGAGATGTAGATATAATTAACCAAATACCAATACATACAAGTGATATAGTTAAAACAACTATGAACCAATTAAGACAACGTAAAGAGAAGTTTGAACAAGTCTGAAGACTTACCTTTTTAAATTCAACTTCAATTAAATGCGTGAAAAAGTGATGCAATTAAGATACTGTCAATTTAACTCTTCACTTACGTACATAATAATATATCGTTTTTCAAAATAGAAATAGTTACATACTCGTATTGACCCGATACATCCGATCTCGGTCACAATTACACCAGGCCGTATAAACAATAATGTTAATTAGAATTGCAAAACACCGGCCCTAAATGATCTACACACATTTAAAGGGTAATTAATAGCTACGATTAAATTATAGATATTTTTATTACAATAAAAAATGGTAACAATTTATCGACGACACTATAACGACTATTACTACTACTAATATTTAATTTCCGTATAAAAACCACATTTTATCTGAAAAGCTGCCTAACTGGCAGCCCTCTGTATTACCAGCGATCGATATGGTGTGCATATTTATTTATATTAATTAAAGAGTCCAAATCCACTTTCAGTTTAGTAACGTATGATTGCAAAATAAAATAAACAAATAATAAAATAAACGTTACACACTCATAGCCACACAGTAAGGTAATTAATACCCTGTGTCGTAAAACTTAAACTTATCATTCAAATTTCTGTTTCGCCGGGAATCGAAGCCGGGACCCTTCGATTGGCAATCCGGCATGGTAACCACGCAGGTCGTCAAAATTTACTATTTGGGTCGTAAAAATGGGTCGACATTAGTGACAGCAACCCTGCTTTTATTAAGTATCAATACAAACAAACTCGGAGTTGCAGATGTATGTGTTGTGATATAAATATTTTTTGTATGTTTAGTTGGATAATACTACTTACTTTCAATGTTTTGTGAACGGGAAGGGGATTTCGGATTAATTCATGTAATGAATTTGTAAAATCTTAAACCAGATAGTAACTTACTATGTGAAATCGTTCAGCATTTTTCCTCTAACTGATTTTTAGAAAGTTACAGATTGTAAAAAATCTAATGTATAGAAAATTTATCGGAAGTTAAGGGTCCGTATACGAAATTTTGCCGATTTCGCTGATTTAGCTGATTTTACGTAGGAGATTTTGCAGTTAAAATACAGTTTTTCCATAAGTTTTATTGCACAATATGAATGATCATTTCAATAATAAACTATTAAATGTGCCACTTTTTCATTTTCCGTTATTTGCGTAAAAGACCTGAAGACGGTGACGGTTTTGTGAATTTTACGGTAATAGGTATAGAATATTACATATTTCCGGATCATTTTAAAACCTAAACGGATCGAAAAAAATGCCATGCATTGCTGTAAATAATCGCAAACATAGTAAATGAGTCACTTTTTGCCATTGTCATACAAAAATTATTAGTATAAAAACATTGAACTTAGTCAATTTTGAGAGAAAATGGGCCAGATATTGCGTTTGATTTCGGCAAATTGGAATAATCTTTCATAAAATTTATTTCACATAAATACACTTCAGTTCCTAATCAATCTGTTTCTTGAAAAAAATAATCAAATTAATAGTGAAAATTTGGCATTAAATATATTTTATAGTAACCTAAATCTCGCATTATAATTCTTGACGCAAGCAAAATAACTGTGGCTAATGTATAAGATTATTATTAAATGAAATGATCAGTTATATTGTGCAATGAAACTTATGGAAATACTGTAATTTAACTGCAAAATCTCATGTATTAAATCAGGTAAATCAGCGAAATCGGCATAATTTCGTATACGGCCTCTAAAGACCTAACAGATTTAAATTAAACAAACAGTATCAAATACAAAAATCTGTTCTGATTACAGTAAATAATAAGTAGGTATTTAATCTTTGTGACGTATGTAAGGAAACATCGAAGTGATATACTCCATTGACCTTGCTGGGACCTTAGACTGTACGACTTACAAGCCATCCATATTCAATGAGATTCCAAAGTTGACTGTTTCTTAAGCAAAATCAACAAATGTTTTTCTTAAACAGTAATATTTACATCATCCAATTCTTTTAATGTGACTATTGATTTATTAAACATAAGGAAACAGTTATTAAAGACCAATTAGGTACCTACCGGAGTTTCTAGTACCATTTTGCAAATACATACTTACTCGTATATCAAGAATGGAACATATAACCAGATAGACATAATACGCAAGTGGCAAAACGTTTCAACTTATCTATACAATATATCGCTGAATATATATGTATATAGCTGAAGAGTTTGTTTGTTTGAACGCGCTAATCTCAGGAACTACTGGTTCGAATAGAAAAATTTTTGTTTTACTATACCAAAGTCCACGCGGACGAAGACGCGGGCGGCCGCTAGTATTTCATAATATACTCGTAAAATTAAGTTCTGAACAGTTCACGATGTATGTTAACCGTAGCTCGTTGCAGCCTACGTAGGTACACAAGCACAATCTAGTCTTGTCCGATGCTATCACTGCCGTCCATACTGGAAGTAACAATACCTTCCCGCCGAAGAAGTCATGACAGAGATTTGGTTAAAATTAAAATAAAATTGACTATCTCAACTATGTTTAATAGTAATTGAATGATAAGACGTATAGAAAAATCTCAGGTTCAAAGTTAATTACTCCTGTAGTTAATGAAGGCAATACCTGCGCTATATGGAATCAAGGCAGCGACCTTGGACACGATAATATGTTGGTTGCCTTGAAATTCTGTCCCGCAACTAATTACAGACGCGATGAAATAGATTAACTAATTGAATCCTAAGCCCGACGACACGATACATTGAACAGATGGTTAATGACGGTTAACAAGTTTGTTACGCGTACGCCCATACGTCTAAACTTTTCACCAGTCTTTCATTCGGGGTTCTATTTTTCAAAATCTTAACAGAACCAGATGGTGAAAATCATAGATTTTTCTAGAATTGTTTTACTTTGCTAAAGCATTAACCAGTTCACCGTTTATATACCTGTGCAGAAAATGAGACTTGTAAAAAAAACTACCTATACCAGCTATCTCGGCTTAAGACACGTCTGAGAGGACTACATACTATTCGATGGCGTTTAAACAATATCCTTGATAACGAGTGAATGTGCAAAATCTGCTAAAAATTAATTATTATGTGTAACACAATGATTCCTAACGATTTATCTAATTCGGTTTAGTAGTCCCAGAGATTACTTTCTACAATGTCACAAATATTACCTCTCTATTTGTTTAGAATCAATAACGTTATTTAAAACGTTATGTATATATTTTTTATGAAGTAGTAAGCGTAGTTTTCTGATATTTTCTTAAATATAACTATAAATATCCCATCTTCTAGATTATATGCAATCTTCCGCAGAAAATCTTTAAACTAAACTAAAATATACTAAAGGTAAGTTTTATTTATGTTTCTTGAATTACCATTTAAGGGTTCCTTCAATAGCCAGACTTTAGTTCCAATGTCTGCACCACAAGGTTAAAGACCTCTGCTACCTGCTACATTCTAAAATCTCGATGTCTGAAACTTTATGGTTTCCTAGCATTGTTATAGAAATACAATTATTTTAGCACTCATATATAAAGTGACTGAAATTTAGCTCATTTAACGTATTGTACATCAGAACGAGTAAATAACTGCCAGTTGTCCTCAAAGAAAATTGGAGATGGATAATAAAAAAAGTCAAGCAACTGTCATACGAGTGTGACCATGCCAGATAAGTTTTGTTGTAATAAGACCAAGGCAAAATCTCATTAAGACGTCACTTGGTGTACTTACTTGTTTTATGTATAAAATAAAAAAATAAAAAATGTCAATTACGTATATACGCACTTTCGCTTTAGCTTTCCTGAAAGGCGAATAGTATAATCTATTAAAGCGATTCTATTTATAAGCGCCCTATTTCTGTTGTTCATAAAATGCTCCGGCCACGATAAGGGCCTCGATCCTCCTGGACAAAGAAGGGCGAGGGATACGCTACCTGAAATGCGCAGACATTTTCATCTCTTTGCTGAAATATAAAATAAATACAGAAATAAAATGGATGGAACGTTTAATCATGTAAACTATGTAGTTCCATCTAATATTTCATGTAATAACATTAGTCTTTGTAGAGAAACGGAAATGAACGGAAGAAATTCTATTGGGGTGAATATTGTTGCTTCACTGATAGATATAATTGTTTCGTTCACAATGAAACAGAAAAGCGTTCCGGCAAAAAAATATTATGTATTATGGATATCTTCACAGTTTGTTGCAAAGATACAAATGACAGGACAGGAATCCATAATCTATTTATAAACGCTACGATTTTTCTAACGCATATGGACACATAGAAAAACAGTATAATTAACTGTCAGTTGAGTCAAAATAAGCAAGTAATAGACATTGATTAAACAGGATTAGACATTACTTGATACAAAAATTCTCTGTTCTAAACTTGGATAGGTCCATATCCTGAAGCTAATGCAAAGAAGCTAAGAATATAATTTATTATGAATACGTAACATTCGAAAGAAAGGGTTTGGTTAAAAAAAAATACATTATTCAAATCTTCTTGCATGTAATTTTTAATTCATACCAAATCAGTGCGTCGCTTAAGATAAGATGAATTGACCTCCTAATTTGTACAAATTTTCAAAAAATCAGAAGCGACGAAGCAACACAATTAGGTAGCGAACGTCAGTAAGGCCAAATGTTTGTATGGCAGAACGACAACGAATAGAAACAGCTGAGCGTATGCGCGTGCGATGCATTCTTTGCGGTCAACGATCGGCGCGCGTCGATGGGCCCGGTTCCGTTCCAATGTGTGAACAAATACCATACGTAGTATGAAACTTTGGAAAGGGCAGAAAGGACTTCGCTGTTAATAAGTTAACAGTAGATCAGCAGATAATAAAAAAATATTTATTGAACAGTCTGGATAACAAACTTACACCTACAAGTTTCGAATAGGAAACGAACAGAAATATTTATACAATCTCTTACGTCCTTTCAAATCTGCCCCATCAATTGTAGTTCGGTTAGGTTATAAATAGTAATGGGCACCATTCAGCTGACGCAGCCATTTAGTAGCTTTGTGGGACCTTAGGATTAATAGAACATCCCACGCCTTCGCGTTTACGAAACAAAGTTAGGTATATAGAGTGGTTCGCTACAGATTTGGGCTGATCGATTCTGTAGCGGTTACCGACCTTTCAGAGTCCTAACCAGCTTTTCCGGGACGATATCCTCCCAATGGAATATTGGAATACACCAGTGGAATACATATTGGCACTTAGATAGGATATTAGCTACGACAAGTACGATTAAACATTATTACCAACGGCGGTAGAAAATTGCTTCTCAGAAATTTTGCGATACGCTTTCTCAAATTAGGAATGAGAAAGATAGTACACCAACGTTATGTACGTATTCATGTTGATGTTACCGAATATAAACAAAGATGAATAATGACAAGATATTTAAGTTGATAAAATAATATATAATTCTTCTTTTTTAAGAAACTGTTGATTAAATAATTGAGAAGACCAACATTTTTGACACCACCACCACAATTTTGACACATCAATTGCTATCAATCGTTGAAAACATAATTAATGGGGACTTATAGTAAGTAGTAAATAGTAAACGATAAATAAATAAGTATATTAAATATATTAAAACATTTTTTCAAAATTTTAAGATGCCTTTTCAAATTATGTTGTTCTTATATTTTTGAATGAAATTAATTTAAAATTCATATTCGTTAAATAAAGTGAGATTCTATGCGGAGGTGACTAAAGATAACCTTAGGGACTTCTATGAGGTTAGGAGTCAGAAAGCTATCATTTCACGGAAGATTTAACAAGATATATAATAGGTATATAGAATAAGGTGATGGTAGAAAGTCCGCGACACGAAGTGATCTGCAATAGCCACCTACAACCAAATAATTGTGTCGAAATAACAAACAATTTAATCAGAATGACAGACATACGATATTGAATATGTAAATAAATTTGGTAACGTGTTATCTTTTCCAATTTAGCATAGGTAAGTCAGTACTTAAATTTTCAATTTAAAATAAATAAGTACACAAGTATATAATTAGCAATATATTTTCTTGTACCTATTTTTGTTAAAGCTAATTTACGTAGAGTGGACGATAAACTGGAAGAGTCGATCGCGAAATATAATTTTTCTAATCACGCATAACATAACAGAGAAGTCCGATATATTTATATAATGTATATAGCCCTAAGTTGGTCCAACAAAAATTTTGACAAAATAATGTTTTGAAGGGTACAACAACAAACCCACAACTTAATAAAACAAGAAAATAACTTTGGTACAGTTTTCTGTTAAGATACTGAAATATGCCCTTGGAAACATATCACATAATAGATGATATCATCTCTGATTTATTAGAAATACCACGCAAATCTGAAACAAGTGTTACATCAAGTCACACAGCTGAATGAATAATTCAACTAAAGGATGCTTGGAATGAAAAACGCTCGGAATACATAAGTGACTCCTTTCCTTGAACATAAACCGTTTCTTGGCTACTCAAACTTCACATAACCGAAAGTCGCGAGTATTGACGATATAATATACTCCACGAATACTGACAAAAGAATACCCATGAGTGAGTCTGTGAGCTGTGGAAAAAAGGGCCAATAAAAATGTTTCTTACTAAGTATTCTTACTGTAACTACATCTATGCTTCTACATCTAAGTATTTTTTCCTTTCGCAACTACATATTAACAAAAACCAACACTTTTTTTGATTAAAACATTTAAGACGCAATTCCAAAGCCGTTAAAATATGCATCGATGCAGTTACAATTGGCATGACGGGTTATTGGTGTCAATATCAACATACAACAAGGCGAGTCCAAGAATTAATTTTCATGTTGATTCAGTTACAGAATCGATTATAATACCTAGTTGAGTAAACCAGACTGCGCCCGCAGACACGCAAACCGATATTCAAGCAGTATTTACATTTTCAAGTGGCAAACGCAAACCTTTAGTCGTCTAATTTCACTGTACTAGATATATTGACAGCGGGTCGACTTAATTATTCAAAATTCTATTTCGCTGTGAGCGAAGTCACCCCTAAGCACAGTTTCCCCGATTACTACCCGAGGGCAAGTCCCAATTTCAGCCCTCCGTATTTTGACCTACTTCTGAAAGCCGCTCATTTCCTACAGAAGGTTCAAATTGGGGTTGCACGTATGTATACGGGCCTTGCGCCGGGCTACCACTGGTTTTAATCTTCTATGTACTTACCTATGTTTAACCCTTTGTCTTTATTTATTACCTTTATACATATACGATCTGTCTTTTAACATGGAATAGATTCATCTTTTCAGATTTTGGGAAAAGGTTTTTTCTATTAATATTTTTGTATGTTAAATTATTAAATATAAATAGAAATAAGAGTAAAGTAAACTAAAATAGTTAAGATTGGATTGCATAAATCTAGTGGTACAAGTTACATCACCAAGTAGAACCAATACTTGCGTAACGATTGGCGTCCAAAACATATTGGGTAGGTACTCTATTATATACTATTCTATTTATACGAAAGTGACAAAGTCGGCAAGGCCTAACCGTGGGTCAACGACCGCATTCACGCCTGCCAGTGTCGAACGACGGTGTCGCAATAGCTCCACCACAAGGCCGGAGCTGTTTTGGCGTGTAATTTGTTAGCGAACAAAAATATCTAATAACTAATAACCGTCAGCTCAGTGGTGTGAGGTGTTGGAATGTAAATGTCCGCGTCGTCGCAATTGTTAATGAATTCAATGAACACGAAAACTTCGATATTATATTGTGTCTGATGGATGATGGTGTCTTAAATAGAATGTGTTAGGAAAAGGCAACCGTAGGTTATTTATTTTATGACTATGTTTTCAGTGTAAGATGAATTTGAACCTGAATAAGAATAACCGAATTAGTACATATTTTCAGTAGATGTGGGTATTATAAGCCAATAAGCCAATGATCATGACTTGAAGGTCTAGACGCTGCAGACGCTCAATTATAGTTCAATCAACATTGCAATTATTGCCATCACTGACAAAACAACATGCAACTAAGTACACAAGTTGTTCTAAACAGGTAGTCTAGTATCTAACATTTATACAAGGTACATGTAATAATGATAAGAGACGACATTATAGATAGCATCTCTAATTAAAATCCTACTGACTTGCACTTGGCTAAAGCCCGTAAAAGTCAAGTTGTCACCGGAATTATTCCGAGAGTAAGGGTAAACAAAAACAAATAATAATAATATTGGATTTTTTCCCAAAAGCAAGTTAAGTAAGAAAACAGCCAGTGCTCCTTGTAGTGGCAAACCTCTATTACAAACAAAACTAAAAAGAGATTTAAATGCTACATCTATAAGTGTTAATCTAGTGTCCATCTCGCATACCTCGCACACAACTTGCTCAAAAGAAAATATTTTTTAACGAATAAGACTGAACACATTTCAAAGCGATCGTTAGTTTACTAAAAGATTTGAGAAATGGCTTAATAATAATTAATAATTACAAAATAAATGCATCCATGTACTGATTATATTTCAACGGAGTCAGAGGTAAGAGCAGGGCACTCTCAAACCGGTTGTTGTGGCTCGTGAACCCAGTATCATAAAAGACCGTCCGTTAGCCGTATTGCACAACAGTAACTAGTCCATTATGAACGCTTTTCAGAACATTCCTTTTTGAATTACATTTAAAGTTGTAATGTTGTGATCACTAATGCAAATTGTGTGTACTGCGAGATTAAGCTTCAAAATTATTCAAAAACGGCATCATTATGAAATACAAATAGCTACAACGTTGTTCTCTAAATCAAATCAATTTATATGGCACAGATCAAGTATCTAATAGACATTATTTTATCATCACAAAACCTAAAAGACCACTTATGTTGAAATGTAATTAAAGTCCTTAACCTTAAGAAATAGATTCAATCACGCACGTATCATTATGTAAGTTTCCAATGGTTTTATTTAATACTTATTGCTAGGGAGAGATAACTGAGATATATGCAAGAGTTCAAATAAACATGACTTCAACAAACAAAGCTAATGATAGTGAGTGTTTAACAGAATAAGTACAGTTCGCGTCTAACCAACCACTGTAAAAAACAAAGATATAATAAGAACGATGGAAAAAATCAAAGATATATCCGTGGAAAGATTCGGAAGATTGGCAACTTTTCTGAAAACTTTTTGCTGGCACTGAGCATTAACTAGAAATAATATGAGATAGAAATTGTAACCAACAAACAGATGGTCGTGTTACCAGGGTAATACTTCTGCAATGTGATGAGGTCATCTGCTAACTTGCAATTGTACAAACAAATCAAGAGTAATTTATGTACGTCTTGATTAAACTTTGAATTAGTTGGAATTGCGATTTATGACGATTTTCAGGTATTACCTATCTAGCAATAGTTATGTTATGGAGTTATACGATTGCAACCAGAAACAGTCACGGAAGGATTTTTAAATCAATTTATAATCGCTTCAAACCTTTTAAAAACAGTTCTAGCATTGCAAGAAAGTTAACTATAAGAAGAAAAACAAACACAGAGTCTATCAACTTCGTTGAAAACAGAAACTTTAAGGGCATGCATCAATGCGAAATACCTAATCACAAGCCACGCCTCTAGCCTGCGGTGGGGTGATGCTCCCCTTGCGGGGATTCGCCATCTATCGGTGACTTTAAGTAAAAATAAGTTGATTTCTAAATTACGAGCCAGCGTCACCTAGCGGAACAACGATGAAGCTCTGATACAACGAAGAAGCTCAAATAACTGTCTTGCAACAATGTCATTTAGTAACAAAATTTTGAACAAATACGTACCTATAATATGACTTGAAAAGACTTGACTTCTGTCCGCGATTCCGTCCATGTGGATTTCAGATTTGTGGCAGTTGTTTTATTATCCTTAGGTACACTTTCCCGGTATAAATAAAATCCTAAATGTTGACCCGGCTAATTATGAAGCTGCATACCAAATTTCAAGAAATCGGTTTAGTAGCTTTTGCGTGATGCGCGTACAGGCAAACAATTTGAAAAATTTAGTAATTCGTCACCTTTGCTGATACTTATTATAAGCAGAGCTTCAAATACCGCTATAAAATTATAACGTTATTAACTCCTTGTGCCCGTATCGTTATAAAAAACAAAACTTTTTTCAACTAAACGTTATTTGCACATCATAATAACGCTATATCAGTAAACGCTATTTAGAAAATAACGATATAAATAACGTTATAACCGACTGCTGAGTGCGAAGTTGTCAAACTGTGCATTCTTCTAGGTATATGTTTTGTTGAGCGGCGGATAAACAAAAAGTACACAGTAACTAATTTATTGTATTGGGTGTGCTTTATTGTAATTTATAATGTTTTACGTTTCTTTATTCAATACACTCCTATTTCGTATCGCCTTCTTGTCATCGAACCAGATGGTGATAACTGATAAGTGACAATTTAACATGGATTTATTTTCTTACTTATGTCAGTACTATAAGGCTTAAAATAGATAAAAATAATTAATTTAGAATACTTGTATACCTCTATAATAAGTACGTATTTACGCGCGGGGATAACTTTTGACTCGATTCTGTATGGAACTTTGCATCTTTTATTTATGTCCCACTGCTGGGCACAGGTCTTCTTCTCACAAGTGAGAGGGATTTAGGCCATAGTCCACCACGCTGGCCAGATGCGGATTGGTGGACGTCATGCTTTCGAGAAATTATGAATTTCTCTCAGGCATGCACGGCGATGGAGAGCATCGTAATCAAATAATATCGCGATATTTTCCATCACCGTGGAGCAGCGATAAATGCGCACATTACAAATTCCTTTGTCAGAGGTCGCGCCGAGGATTTGAACCCGGGATCGGTCGCGTCGAAGACTGCGGTTTTTTACCATTCGGCCATCGCTGCTCTGCATTTCATCGTGCTGATTTGCATCTACCACTAGTATAATATTATAATCGATGAAGCCAGGTATACCTTCATACTTTACCTACCTTGCCGAGTAATACCCGTTGAGCTGAGTTAGGCACTCAGCTCAAAGAGGATATAAATTATTCTTACTAAATATTGACATTGGAGCAGCGTGGAGTAAGCTAAGGCCTCCCTAGTAATGGGAAGAGTACCGTGCCGTATTGGAATTACAGTGTAATCCTTATATTGTTTTCTTCATAGAAATATTGTTTGAATATTGTTTTCTTCATAGAAAACAATATACTAGATTAATTCTTCATAGAAAATAATATACTAGATCATTCCAGTATCTAATTTTCGCGGTCGACTAGTACTATAGTTTAGTATATTTAGTATATGATGTACTTTACTAACCTAGAAATTATTAAAAACTTGCTATAATTTAAAGATTTATTGAACATAATATGAGTGGTACAAAAATATAATATTCGTAATCGACTACAATCATGCGCGGTCCCAGGGGGGTTCACAGGGGACATGACCCCTCCCAAAATCCATCAGTCATGCGTAGATGAAAGGCGAAACAAGCCAATTTGGGACACCTCTTCCCCCAATCTTCATAGTGACCCCCCCCCCAAACTACAATCCATACTTATAATAAAATCGTAGACAATCTGATTCTGAACAATAAATGTTTTTAGAAAATTCTTTAATAAAGAAGAACTACTAAGAACTTTAATTTAGAGAATAGTGCGTAGGCAAGAGTGTAGTGCAGTGAAGGCTGTAACTTCGGGAGACTAATAAGGTCTGAATTGCAGCTGGACCGCACCGTTGTATCGCACACTCGGTTTGTCATCGTCGTAACGTTAAAGAGTAACAAACATCCATACTTACAAACTTTCGCGTTTATAATCTTAGTAGGAAGTAGGATATAGTCATATTTTGGACAATTCGCACAATATCTATATAAATTGTAGCCTATGTGTTATTCTGATGTATCAGCTATATCATTATAAAGTTTCATTAAAATCCATTCAGCAGTTTTTATGTTAAAGTGTAACAAACATCCATACTTACAAACTTTCACGTTTATAATATTAGTAGGAAGTAGGATATCGTCATATTTTGGACAATTCACATAATATCTATATAAATACAGTCCGCTTTGCACGCTCCTTTTTACCACGGACGTGTAGGTTATGGGACAACCTTCCAGCTGAGGCATTCCCAATGGACTATAACATGGGGTTCTTCAAGAAAGCTGTAAAAAAAGCTCTCCTCCAAAGCCGGCAATGCTCGGGTGGCTCCCCTGGGGTTGCTCGTGTCCATAGGCGACGGTGATCGCTTAACACCACGCGGCCCGTCTGCCTTTTTGTTCGGTTTACATATAAAAAAAATAAATAAAAAAAATCGATTGTAGTTTTAGGCGGGACCTGAAAAGACATATTGCGCTCTTGTTTTATTTTAATTTTCTTGATGTATTTTTGAATCATATTGGATAAAGTTGATAGATTTGGTTCGATATAGGTTAATTAATAATTACACAAGTATTGTGAAATAAAATAACAGTGCATAAAATGGTTTTTCAGCTTGCCTCCAAATCTCTATCTGACACGTTCGGGTCTATACCTGAGCGAGTCGACTTGAATATCTTACTGAATTTCTGAAGACTGGCTTGACGTCATTTTTAATAATATGTCATCCTATTCAACGAAACAACAAAATCTGAATACAAATATTAATTTGACACTGGCAAAATGGTCAAACGACCGAGATGCCATTCGTAAAGAAGAAGAGGAAGATACATCAATTCTATAACATTTCAATCGTATCTGCCCCAGAAGGACCCTCATCTCATCTCATCATCATTAAATATTTCATCATATTGGCTTCAGGCTTGAAAAAATAATACATACCCATTTTATTGGATGTTGGAATGCGAACGAAGACCCGAGCGTCATGTGAACCTAGTACATTTAGTAGGAAGGAAAAAAGGTTGTATAATAGTTTCCGTTTCACCGGTGAGAAAAGCATCTACTACAGGTTTTCGAAACTTTTAGAACCAAATATTTTTAGAGCGTCGGGTTAATTACTGAGCTCGACAATTTAAGATAGAAAAGATTTAATGCATATTAGGTAACATTTCTATAATCAGACGATTTTTTTAAAAGTAAATGGGTGGGATGGACACAAAACTGCAAAATAAAAAAAGTATCTTCTCGGCACTCTTGGTAGAGTTCGCATTGTTATGATATTTCTATTGAAAAACAAATTATCAAACGATAACGTCATATTCTAATCTGCCGATTTTGACAACCCAAAGTAAGACAAAATATCTAAAAACTTTAGCGTTCCTATATAGACGACATTTTTAATTATGTTAAAAAAGATGCAAGGTTTACCCCGTAGCTTATATAATTATAATATATTTTTATTTCAGACAATTGTCCATATTACATTTACATAAAACAGAAATAAAAATAATCTGCTCAAAAAATTATCTCACACGCTCGAGTAAATCCAAAAAATCCTCTCTTGGGCTCCTCTACTATAAGAACGTAGTTCAAACGGCGGGAATGGGAGTGCTAAAATACAAACTACACAAAACAAGGTCAGGATGCAGCGAGCTGACAACGTCGCGTAAATATCGTAGTAATCGAAATAAAATAACGGTTATTTTATTTCGATTTCGATATTCTATAACGCTATTCTTTTGATACCGTTATTCACCTATAACGTTATATAACATTATATTTTGATATTTTTTATAACGTTATGAAGCTCTGATTGTAAGTACTTACCTACAGTACTTAAAAATTGCAAAAAATACAAATGTACAGTTTCGACTATTCTACGATTGTACAGTGGGCCGCAGCTCATATTAAGTAAAATTGTAAATAAAGTAAAAAAATCGATAATTAAAATAAATTCACAATTTTGTTCACTTTATTAATGAATCAGAAACGGAAAAACGTTTTCACTGTAAAAAATATATTTGTGGTTGAGGACTAATTTTACAAAAACTATACAAGTGGGAATCGAACCCAGAACACTCATACGTAATACACGAGACTTTATTATGAGCTACGCTCACTACTTTACTAGTTGTGAAATAAAGGATATGGCTACAAATTACGTAAGTAAGGATTTCTCGCTATCGTCAGTCTATCTATCGACTCAGTCGATATAGATAGGGGGGAGGGGCAGAGTAATTGTAGGTTTTTATTTATGAAACAAAATTGATTACGGTGTAAAAAATAAACACCTAAAGTATATATAAAATGAATCATAGCTTTGTACCTAGGTTACTTACGTACTTTTATTTTGTTCATGTTGACTTTTTTCGGCCGTAAGAATTTCAAATATTTATGTTTTCAGTCTGTCTTTTTATAAGCTTTTTTATTGTAAAAAATATTTGTAATTTTAAAATAGTAAAAAAATATAAATTTATATAATATAAAAAACATATGCTACGCTGGGGATCGAACCCGAGTCGTATTGCAAACGTGAGTAAAACAAGACTTCAAAAACTGGACTACAGACACAGACGCTAGCAGTGTAATTGTAGGTTTTTATTTATGAAACAAAATTGATTACGGTGTAAAAAATAAACACCTAAAGTATATATAAAATGAATCATAGCTTTGTACCTAGGTTACTTACGTACTTTTATTTTGTTCATGTAGACTTTTTTCGGCCGTAAGAATTTCAAATATTTATGTTTTCAGTCTGTCTTTTTATAAGCTTTTTTATTGTAAAAAATATTTGTAATTTTAAAATAGTAAAAAAATATAAATTTATATAATATAAAAAACATATGCTACGCTGGGGATCGAACCCGAGTCGTATTGCAAACGTGAGTAAAACAAGACTTCAAAAACTGGACTACAGACGCTAGCAGTGTAATTGTAGGTTTTTATTTATGAAACAAAATTGATTACGGTGTAAAAAATAAACACCTAAAGTATATATAAAATGAATCATAGCTTTGTACCTAGGTTACTTACGTACTTTTATTTTGTTCATGTAGACTTTTTTCGGCCGTAAGAATTTCAAATATTTATGTTTTCAGTCTGTCTTTTTATAAGCTTTTTTATTGTAAAAAATATTTGTAATTTTAAAATAGTAAAAAAATATAAATTTATATAATATAAAAAACATATGCTACGCTGGGGATCGAACCCGAGTCGTATTGCAAACGTGAGTAAAACAAGACTTCAAAAACTGGACTACAGACGCTACTTTCCAAATCGTGAAATAAGGACCAAGACTTGGTCTGACTACCGAGTAACCTAAATATTCTTTGTTCATAAATAGACAGCTAGCCTAAAATAAAATATATTACGAATAAAATTATTGTAAATCGATTACAGGGGTATTGTTTCTAACTAAATACAAGTGCAAGAGTTCTACTTACCTTTTTTCTTTTTTTTATTTACCTTTTTTCTTCGTAAATATTTCCATTTTGATAATTTATTTTTACTTTTATTTCCCATTTTCTAAACTTTAAAATTACTTAATTCTTACTAAAAATAATAACTTATACCTAATACTTACTTACTAAGAAAAAAATATATATTTTCAAAAACTAAACAAAATTAAATATATTTTGAAATTTTCGTATTTCGCGGGCGATTCGGGCATAAGTAAGTACGCGTCCATCGTTGACAGTGGTCACGGGTGGTATGGGAGTGGCGAAGAGAGTGATGGCATGCGTTACTTCAGCGCTCGCGAGTAAAAGAAAGCATCATCTTATTTTGAATGTCGTAAGCGCCAAATCGAAAAACATTTTTCGTTAAAAAACTAAAACAAAACATAGAAAACTGTTTGCATAGAAAGCTTTATAGTAACATTAGCTTGTTGTAAAAAAATAATGATAAATATATTCAAACTCGTTTTGACATAAAATGATAAAAATTGAAAATATTGACCTAATTTTGAAAAATAATTCTATCGACAAAATTTTATGGCATCGTGTTTTCAGTTGCATAAAAATTTAGTAAATATAATGAAAATTCAGATTATGTAAAAACTATTCTCCAGTCGTTTCTACAAAATGAAACATATTCAATTACAATACCCCTTTTTTATTGATGCATGCCCTTAAACAAATAAAAGAAATAGTGGGTTTAGAGAGCCTATTTTGTTTATATCGCAATCAAAGCGTGGGAAATAATTACACCGTGGCTTACTTGGCAGTTGTTTTTGATAAGTCTATGGCGTTTGAACGTCAATGTATGTAACCAAACATTAGTTGATCCGTTTACAGTCACCGCTGCAGTAAGTGCCGTCCTCGTGATAACTATTTATAGTTCGTGGCGTGATAGCCTTATCATCACTGACAACAATAAGACATAAACAACAGAACTACAGACTGTACTCACATTATCTTAACAACTCGACTTCGTTTGAGCACATATTGTTACTCTAACTGTGTTGACGTCACAGCCAAACTCATATTTATATGGAATAGACGTATAATCAGATGACACATAAAAGATATTTTACATATTTTTATATCATAATATACATACTTCTAGAATGAAAAATCATGCGTATAGAAAAAAATTGAACAGTACTTAAATGTCCCCCAAACATTTTATAAAATCTCTCGTATGTTTTTTATTGTTCTCGTATTTATACAATATTGTTTACCCTGTCCATTATTCAGGAATGAAATCAAGATTACCATCGATGTAACCATTATTATCACTGACAATGATTTGGTAACTAGTCTGCTGACTTTAAAGAGCTTGGTTAACTTCTAAAATGAAAATATTTTAAAGTTATCGCGGATATGCAAGTATTATACATATATAAGCTTCCAGTATTTCCTGGCGTTATTATATTTATAAAAATACGATATTCTGGGACATATTTTAGTTATAAATCAATTTGTTATCATTGAATGTTTGAATTGTTAAGTACGCGTATTAACAGCAGATTCATCAAAATTCATAATTTCCCGTCGTCTTTTCTGAAGGGTGTTGGCATAGCGACTAATTCATCATTAAAATTAGTGTGTGGTTTCATCAGTTCAGTCGAGGCTGCATAATTGCAGTAGTCAGCTACATTAGTTGCCACTGAGTTAGCTCTAATGTTGCCTGCTCTTCGATAATGATTCAGTAATAAAATGAAGATTTTCATCGATTTAACGTTTATTATCGCCAACATACACACGTAAGGCCAGCTCCTAGTCTCTTGGTAAAATTCAGGATAATTGTTTTGTCACACAACTTGGTTGACAATATTTTGAACACCTCGCGGGTCTGAAGGTTTTATGCAAGTTGGCAGCACATCTGTATGTATTGTACTGGATGTAAATGAAATAAAATATTGTAATGGATGTACTTTAAAACGAGATTATGGCATGTATTTTAGTTCTGAATAATTTATTACTTATATAAAAATCAAATGCCTATTCTCTTTCTCCTCCATGTCTTTGGTACCTACGACACAGGGTATTCCTACCTTACTGTGTTTGATAATAAATAAAATAAAACAAGTGTGAAACTTATTTTATTTTATTTATTATCATACAAGTTTATCAACAAAATAAGTTTCACACTTATTTTATTTTATTTATTATCAAAATCCACAGCTCTTAATTAAAATAGTTAACATACAAATCTCATTCAATAAGAGAGAATAAATAGTTTATAATACATACAGATCTTATTCAATAAGAATAAGGATTTACATTTTGTAAACAAAATATGTATTACAAAATTACACGTCTGTCACTGAGGTATCATATTATATTAATTTTTTATAATACATAGTTATATTTTATTAGTTACGAGTAAGTCATCTCTCAGTCTCATTTAAGGGGTGGTAGTGTCGTGGTTCACTCATTAATTTGAATACTTAAGTCAGATTGGCAGCAGCATTCATCTTGCAATTCAATTTTGATGATTATCCGCTGTCTCATTTTAAGGCCACCCTTTAGGTATCGCGGCTTACTCAGCAAATTCAATTAGTATGGGGTTTCATTAGTACAGTCTGGGCTGCGTAATTACAGTCGTCAGTTCCACGTGCTACCGTGGATGTCGGCCACTGAGTAGGTAAGTAGGCCGTAATGCAGTCGTTTCAATATTGCCTGGCATTAATGATTCAGTGATGAAATAGGGATTACCAAAATAAAATAAGGGTACACATCGACAATGAACTCTTATTATCACCAAATTTCAACGCAAAGGTTAGCTAGATGCTATGTGTTGGATGTCGGCCACTGAGTAGGTAAGTAGGCCGTAATGCAGTCGTTTCAATATTGCCTGGCATTAATGATTCAGTAATGAAATAGGGATTACCAAAATAAAATAAGGGTACACATCGACAATGAACTCTTATTATCACCAAATTTCAACGCAAAGGTTAGCTAGATGCTATGTGTCCAACATGAGGACATTTTCTAGAATTTTCTAAGTGAAGATCTTATTAAAGTCAAATTAACGCTAACCGCAAATCGAATAAAATTCGTTTCACAGAGAAGAAAACAAAGCCTTTTAGGTAGAGTTTATAATAAAAATATTTACTGATTCAGTAAACACAAAAAACTCAAGACTTCATGCAAGCTGCAGACACTTGTTTCGTAATTCTCGGTTTGAATTCGAACCTCATCCAGCCTTCAGGCAAAGAATCAACCGCTCACCGACCAAGGCCGCCGGTCACGGTTGGTCATGGCACGCCGATAAACATTGTATTCAGACAATGTTATTATTTTATCAGTTAGGTATATTAATACAACACTTACCATGCGAATCTACCCGCGGTTTTTCGTCGAGAACAGTGTTTGTTATAGACATTTAAAGGGTATCTAGCCATGTAGAAATGTACTCAATGTTCTTTACTGTACCCTTGACAGCATGCAGTAAAGAAATGTAAGTAAATACCTACATTGAAAAAAGTAACAAAATAATAAATAGGTAATAGTCAAATTAAGACCTTTTTTCAATATTGGTAAATCTGTGCTTAGCAAAGGGAATGTCAAAATTGCAACTGATAAAATGAAATCAATCGTAATCGTAAGAAAAGGAAACGCACGAAAATGAGATCGAGGGAAATGATAAGACCATCACTAAAAGTTTTCAATGTTGTGTAGTCGACCAACGCGGACTGCACAGTTCAAAATAAAGCTATAGAAGCAGCTAATAAGCTCATAATGATCCGTACTGCGCTAAACAAAAATATATTTTTACAATATTGTACCTGCGCTTCGAATGCAGATTCTAAATAACAATAAAATTGCAGATCTGCGCAGTTCAGCCGCATAATTGAAACAAGTTTAATTTCCAAGCCAAGGTTTTTTACACCTAATTGAACATTGAATGTGATCACCTAATAAAAACGATAATTTTTTCACCTTCAGCTCTAAATAGTTTAAGGACTATAGGTAGTTACTGAAAAAATTTAAAACCCACAAATTTTCACGGTGTTTGCGAAGTACAGATGCATTATGGTTTTGAAATTAATAGCAGATAATATTCTAATGGCTACATACAACCCTTTTTTGATTCATTGCTCGTGGTCCTTCTGCTTCGTACTACCTTTCTTTTTTTCTTATCGGGGGGAAACCTTCAAAAGGTACCCGGTACCTTGGAAGAGGATACCGGGTAATCTATACTAATGTATAAAGCTGAAGAGTGTTTGTTTAAACGCGCTAATCTCAGGAAACTACTGGTTCTAAATGAAAAATTCTTTTTGTGTTCAATAGTCCATTTATCGGGGAAGGCTTTAGGCTATATAACATCATGCTATGAATAATACCCAAGTCCACGCAGACGAAATCGCGGGCGGCCGCTAGTTAAAAATAACTAAACTAACGATATAAATAAGTTTTAATAACATTTCATTGCTGAATTTCAAACGGTCGGTTCGGTGTACGAACGATCAGACAGACAGAAGCAAGCAAAGCAAGCTATCTAATAGTTTCTCAATAATAATACATTTAAGTAGGTCCCTTCCCTTAATTAATATTTTAGACCCTTCATTTACAGGTGTTACAATCAATTCTAAAAGACACGCCTATCGTGCCATGCGCCACAAGTTAATAAAAATAGGTAAAAAAACTTTTTAAGTTAAACGGTTTTATGTTAAACATACATTGCAATGTGTAAGAAAAATGTACTAAAAACCAAAAAATAATAAAATAGATACAGTCGTGGGAATTATAAACATATGCATAGACTAGACTAAAATAAAACCGTGGGGCACGTCAATTGTCTACAATCGTTGATTAAAATGTTTGTTTTGTAATGTTACACTATAATTAGGCAGTTGTTCAACCGACAACGATGGACGTGTGATAAATAGGGCTAGAATGTGGAAACAAGCTAGCAAGCTCGATTATAAGCGAGTTTTAGGGTTTCATAGTGGTGAGCGAGTAGTACTTTTATCATATGTTTTGTCGATTAAAGACAAACTACGAGCAGTGAAACGATTCCTCGCCAGCCAGCAGTGTGAATGTCCAACGATAAACAGTTGAAACATCTCTTTTATTTACATGGAGTGTATAACTATTGGAATTTCCATGAGCAAGAAAATAGTAAGTAATTTCCTCACCGTCTGCGGGCCAACTGCCTATTTTAACGACGAATTAAACGATTCTTCTATTATCGATAATTTGTAGACAATTGACGTGCCCCACGGTTTTATTTTAGTCTAGTCTATGCATATGTTTATAATTCCCACGACTGTATCTATTTTATTATTTTTTGGTTTTTAGTACATTTTTCTTACACATTGCAATGTATGTTTAACATAAAACCGTTTAACTTAAAAAGTTTTTTTACCTATTTTTATTTTCTAGTTTTTAGTTTTTACTTCGCATTCTGTTTATTCCTTCAGATACCTAAATTACAGATTCAATTTCTAAATTTAAATCTTATTATTATACGCCATTTGGTGGCTGCGCCCATCTTAAATATTGAGGTTGTATAGTGCACTGTATTCTTCTTGTCAAGCCCTTTTATTTGATACCCATATTGGTGGGATTGATAAAAAACTGTTATCAGCCATTTGGTAGCGGCGGCCATCTTAGATTTCAATTTTGCATAGTAAAGTGTATTCTACTTGTTGAGACCTTTCATTTGATACCCATGTTGATGGGATTGATAAAACCTAAGTTATCCGCCATTTTGTAGAGGCCGCCATCTTGGATTTTAATTTTATATAGTACATTGTATTATACTGGTTGAGCACTTTCATTTGATACCCATATTGATGGGATCGATAAAACCTACGTTATCCGCCATTTTGTAGCGGCCGCCATCTTGTATTTCAATTTTTTATAGTATATTGTATTCTGCTTGTTGAGCCCTTTCATTTGATACCCATATTGATGGGATTGATAAAACCTACGTTATCCGCCATTTTGTAGCGGCCGCCATCTTGGATTTCAATTTTTTATAGTATATTGTATTCTGCTTGTTGAGCCCTTTCATTTGATATCCATATTGATGGGAATGCAATAAAGGTTGTCAATCCCTGCAACTTTGGAATTCAACAATATCCAGAAACTAAGATAAACTAAGGCTTGTTCTACGTGGAAAGTCTAGTTTTGTTCTAGACAGACCCTTCTAAAACTTAATTTGAGGGTGTTACAATCGATGAAAAAATGACACGCCTATCGTGCCATGCGCCATGCGGTAAAAAAATGACACACCTGTAGTGCCATCAGCAATGAATCGGTTAAAAGTGTAATACCCTTTATAATTCTTTATACTTTTACAAAATGATCACTCGAAAATACGCAATACTTCGGACCCCTGACCAGACCATGGCACCCGTAGGCAATAGGTATAAAATACAGTTAATTTCTCGGTGTCACGCTCCGTTAGACAGCGTCGCGTGCCTACCAAGCTTCCTGCTTCGCTTCGGCAGCCAGGAATCTAGCTACAAAGCCTCTGGTTATTGCTCGTCAGTTCTTTTTCAATAAACTTACTGGACACTTTGCAAAAAAACGTTAAAAGATAAGTAATATGAACTACCTATTACGCATTAAAATTTTGCGACAAGCATAACATAACGAACACAATAAAGAACAAGAAACAAACAACAACGGGAGTTAATATTTAAATCAATGTTAAATGTGTCAGTAAATAACCAATAATTTTCGATTTCTATGCCAAACACCCATTGTTAAAAGTAAATAACGACTTATGAACAGACTTTATAATTCTATATCAAATGATTTTTCATTTACTTTCCCTTTCAATAAACAGTTAAATTTAGTGTTAGAAGTAGGTATTAAGCATCGATCACATATACTGTGTTAAAGCCAGCAGATAACGGATCTAAGTTGTTCAAGTTTGAAATCGATACTTTAATGGATACATGGAATGAGCATTACCTAAAAATTTTCTTAACTTGATCTGAATATTTTTAAACTCAAGGTGGCAACCGGTTTGAGTAGTTGGAAACAGCTTTATGTAAAATCCGTAGTCATAAGAATAAATAATACTACGTAGAACGGAAACTCCCGCTCAAAACGGGCTCAAGGTCACGATATTAGCCTACACTTTAATTTCGGCTAAACCGACTACTGAAGACGGGCTGTCTCGGACGGGCGCGTCAATTACAATAACGGCGCCAAGTTAATGTGGTGTGTTTGGTTGTACAAACAATTCTAAAACAATGCCAAACTTAAGTTTTTTTAGTTTGCCCAAAGATGATGCGAGATAAGTAATATTTTTTAAATATTATTCCTTTTCCGTACCTAATTTATCAAAAGGATGTGACCAGTTCTTTTTGTGTAGCCAATTGTTTCACTTTCACTCAATTATAAAAAAAATGTTAGATAACTACAGCATTTTAACATGTCGCCAAAATATTTTTTAATAGCCCCCGCCATCGGTCATTGAACCTTTCTCGATTGTTTTGCCTCGCGATTGCGGCGCCGCGGCACTGGCGCACGCACGTTATACTTAATATGTAATTCGTTTATTTTAAACCTACACTACGTAAGTACCTACACCTATGTAGGTAAGTAATACTTACTTAAATGGCTTCATTTGGTATGGTACTTATAACTTATTAAGTAATATTATTTATAAGTATTTATAGAGTAGGTAAGTATTTATCATTCTCATATTTTGTAATACTAAACTAAAATAATGATTTTTAAGTAAAGGAAAACTTATATTTTAGCTACCTATATTATCTATAGACATAAGCATTATTAACAGTTGACAACCCTGTCAACACGCCTGGGCGACAGAGGGGCGTAACGAGGTGAAGGGGGAAGTAGGTATAAAAATAGCGGCGTTTTCCACCCGGTCAAAGGAGATTCCGTTCTATGTAATTATTATTTATTCTTATGCCGTAGTGACTTTGGATTTTATCAACCATTCTTGAAGGCTCGTAAACAAATAATGTAGGTACATATAACCTTTAACCTGTTTGTTTTGATGTCAATTACAATTAAGAGTGAAAATAATTATAGTACTTCTATCTATAAACCTTTCGTATTCCACTGCTGGACATCGCCACGGCCGCTCTATCCGGTCTAGGTCGGTGCTCTATGCGCTCTTTGTCCATTTCACCTACACAAATAATTTTTATTGTAAGAGTTTATTGTAAGAGTTTGTAGCGACCTTCCGCTACTCATCAAGAGATGGCACCACGGGTATTCCTGAATCACGCTATCGAAGTTTTCGGAATATCCTACCGACTGCGCCAGGAGCGCGGCCGCTCCCCGGGCATGACCACCTGGCCCGGCGGGAGATCTCCCTTTGCCAAACTGGTGACCCCGGACAAGAATACGTCCCTTCTGAACTTCATCAGTCGCACCTTCACACCCTGGATGGACTGCAGCATCACTTCACCAGCTCGTCAGGTTCATCGCAGCGCACCATGTACACGCTTCCTGTTCCTGACACAGCTGCCTCCAAGGACTTCATGGACGGCTCGAGTAGCCATTACTCGCCTCCACATCCTACCCTCACATCCCGACTCACCGTGGATAGAGGGCATATCCACTCTTCGCTTCACCCTCACATCCCGACTCACCGAGGACGGAGGGCTACACAAGGTCTGCACCCTCACATCTCGACTCACCGCAGATAGAGGGCATTCAAGGCGCTTGTAAGCGAAGATTGCACTTGGATTACAGAAGTTATCGACCTCCGGTCTGAGCAGGGGGTGATGTAGCGACCTTCCGCTACTCATCAAGAGATGGCACCACGGGTATTCCTGAATCACGCTATCGAAGTTTTCGGAATATCCTACCGACTGCGCCAGGAGCGCGGCCGCTCCCCGGGCATGACCACCTGGCCCGGCGGGAGATCTCCCTTTGCCAAAAGTTATTTTAATATCACGCCCTTTATTTTACTCTCTTAGGGTTTAGTTAACTATTAAATATTTAGGGTGGATTGCACCGTAGGCCTGGTTATAGTTTTAGTTAAAACTAACTTTAACGGTAACTTTAACGACGACAATAGAATTTAACAATAGTGTGTTTCACCATCACGTTTTTCTTGATTGTTAAAGTTAACAGGCGGTGAAGTTAATACTCAGACGATATGATATTTGACCATAACAATAGCATTAACCAGCCAAAATCGAGCAGTTAATGTTACCGTTAAGTTATGACGTCATTGCAACCATAGCTTATAATATGATGCAACGCAAATGTCGCTTAACCGAGGATTTGACGGCTAGTTTAGGTTTAGTTATCGTTATAGTTACATGGTGCAACACACCCTTAGAGTTTAACAGTTGATCCACTATCACTTCTCTGGCATCTGAGGCACCGCCCAAGAGAGACAAAGAGTTAGATATTTGACTTTGTTCCGCACAAAAACCCACTGAACAGTTCGGCTTCGAGCTGTTATCGGGACGTAATTTTCGCAAGATACCCGTCAGATTGAGGAAGATACCAAGTTATGTGGGATTTGTATCGCACACAAAACCTCCTCAGTGGCCTACCACATCGCTTGGAATGGACTTCAGTAGAACGTGCTGATGTCCTCCACGCACGATGCTCCAAACCGCTGCCAACAACCCTTTACTTTTACTCGCCTCTTACGATCACGCAGCTGATCTGTTCTTACTGTATATAGAAAAAAACAGCTATTTTACTGTAGCTCATATTCATAACTTCCTACAGAGACCAATTCAGAGCTACCCAGCTTAGTTTCTTGCAGGTCTACAACATATCTAAGAAATGTATTAAAAAAGTTTTTACCTTACTGTGCCAATAAACCTTTACCAATAAACTGTCATGGAAGAAAATAAAATAATGACAGATGTCGCTTTTATGTTTTTATTTCGAGAGATATTCCGAGAGATAGGGACCAAAATTTATTGGTCAAATTTGCGGAGTATAGAAATATTTTTTGTCAGTCAGCAGGATTCCTTAACGTTTGGCGCATACCTCAATTAAAAAAAACAATTTATCGCAATTACTTTACTAAAACCAGAAAATTAAGCAGCAAGCAGTATGTCAATCAAAGATAAGGTTTACGGTCTTCAGTCATGCAAAACTTGTAACTCGGTGTATCACGTATGGAAGTCGTAAAAAATAGTACTACTAAACTAACATCTTGCAAGTTTTAGGGTTTTCATTTAAAAAATTCATTCAAAATAGCTATCGCCATTTTTAAATATTTCCATTGCTGATGGTCGCAACAATTATTATTTTAATACCACCAATACAGTTCACTATAGATTTCAAACACTAAGAAATATAGCTGATATGACGTAATTTAAAAAAAACTATTACAAAATTGTTGCAAGTTTTGGTTGCTTACTTCTGAATATTTCATGTGTGTCAAAAGTTTTGAATGACACGGCAAGGCGCACCAACGTTTGACAAATAAGAAAATTTATTTTTAAATGGCACCAAAAGCATTAAGGAGTATTGATGCAAATCACAAACACAAAATAACTTTCTACCTCTTTTTAATCTCGATAGAAGATGATTTTAATTAAAATACGAAACACATCTTCCATCAATTCCGTAAAATAATGTTTACGCAGACCAAGGAATCGCGTAGTTCCATACAAACTTTACCACCGTTTTTCATCCCCTTAGGGGAGGAGTGTCCGAAAATCCTCTCTTATCGGATGCCTACGTCATACAAAGAACAAAGTTTCAAGTCTCTACGATCAGCGGTTTGGGCTGTAGCTTGATCCATCAGTCAGTCATTCAGGACAAAGCATTATAAATGTATAGATAAGCGAAAAGCTACTCAAAGTTCAACGTCTACATATCCTGATAAAAAAAAAACCGATAAGGTGTCGCTTATCTGGCTAATTGTCCAATATTTGATCATTAATTTGTTGTACTTAAACAAAATAAAAAAGTAGAAATAAAGTACTTGTTTAACTAGTTAATGAAAACTAACATGCTAGAGAAAACGACAAAATCAAAGTTCTAACAAATTGGTTGTTTAACACATACGAGTAGGAATAGGATAGAGGGTATTAATATCTGCAACGCAAATGTTAAGAATGCGGGGCAAGCCCAACACGAACGGAAGAGCTCCTGGTGCGTGACCGACACGGAGCCGTGTGTCCTCTGACGCTCAGCTGAATACAAAACATCCGAATCGATAAAGGACCAAAACCCAACTCAGCGTTGTTTGAGAGAGGTATGCGGAATTAATGCTGTTACTCTGGAAATTGATATATATATATATATATATATATATATATATATATATAGATTATTTGATATTTTTGATAGTATATTTTGCATGCTTCAACAGGCAGAACTTGGCAGATCAATACCAATTTGGTAACCATTTCCTACCTATGTTCGTGCAAATAAAGAATTTGACTTTGACTTTAACTTTGAAGGGGTGGGTAACTCAAATGGGGAATTTATATTCAGTTACATTTTTTTCCATTTACATAGAAAATCATACGGGCAAAGTTTGTTGTTAGAGTGATCAAGAATATCATGCAAGTAAAGGCCATAATTTGTGTGAATTACCTACGTGTAATTTACGATTACCTACAAAGATTTGCAAGTAAATTTAAAAAATTAAAAATAAATAATGTAGTTTAAAAAACTAAAAACACGCTTTTGTGAAAATACGAACTAAAAAGTAAAAAAATAAGAAGAAAATGTATTTTACTGTAAAAAAAAGCGTGGGGTGCATGGTGTCAACAGTAACAGTGGTAAAAACCACCCCCCGCTTTTTTTTACAGTAAAATACATTTTCTTCTTATTTTTTTACTTTTTAGTTCGTATTTTCACAAAAGCGTGTTTTTAGTTTTTTAAACTACATTATTTATTTTTAATTTTTTAGTTGGATTTTTATTCTCAAATTATTGCATTATCATCGGCCCTTGACCCCTATGCAAATTTTCAAGTTAACCAGACGCTTAGACGTGTTAAAGTACCTTAGGCCACGAACTTATCAGCCGCCCCTCGTATATTTTATTTTATCCTGATGATCCTAGTTACGACTTTAACATAAAGTTATGAGATTATTGTATTGTCATCGGTCCTCAATAAATCTACAAAGTTTGAACGAAATCTGGCCGTTTAAAGTGGGTCAAAATCGCGCCCAAAGAAGTCGGTTACAAACATACAAGTGAAGCTAATATAAAGCGTGTAAAAAATGCAAAAATTACATGATTCTCTTTATGGCAACTCTTTTTCTATAACAGAATAAAGGTAATATTACTTTGAAAAAGACAAATACAGTAGTAACACATTTATGAACTTCTTATGAGACGTCATAAACCAACAATCAAAGAAGTGTCCATTGCTACAAGTATAAATACATATAGGAATACCTACCATGCATTCTACACGACAGCAATAATTTGTTGTTTTAAACGTTCCGTTAGATAAGTTATAATAACATTGTAACAGTTAACAGCGATGTAATTAATACTTATTTGTAATTCGGAAAAGTGATAACCAGAACGTCCAGAACGATGTATCCATTATGATGATTAATGCGGTATGGATCGTAGATCGAACCCACCGCCTACCGTGCAAAGAAGGTTGAGAATTTAGGTCGTGAGCGTTTTGGGTGGTAAGCTATTTTCAATCTTTCCCTTGCATGATACTTCGAAGTATATTGAACGTATATAGAAAGAACAATCACTTATGGCTAATGTTTATCCTAGCTTTTGATCCCTCAAAACAGTGAACAAAGTATTTATCGACCAATCTACCTTAGTCACTTGACACAACGTAATTCCGTTTTATTCCAATACAACAAAGAAAACATTATTGACACAATAGAAGGCTTTGTATCAAATACAAGTTAGTAGCGATGCATATTTGCAGGGTTTACTCAATAAACTAAAGAAAAATAATAATTGGGCGTTAGATCATTAGGCTTTGTTAGAAATTATAAATTGAAAACAAAAATTCGAAAGCAGAATTGCTGGCACATTGACTTTTGAGGAAAAAAGGTTGACCTTGGTAGAGTTATAATCTCCACATTGTTTAATAACTTAGTACCTGGACGACCGAGCGTTGCTCGGATAAAAACGATTGATTTTCTTGGTTTAATTTTAAGCAAAACACTATTGAGTTGGTGTTACTTAACAACGCCATCTGAAATACCTCCCAATTAAAAAAAATATTGTAACAAAAAAATAAAAAATTAACGCATCATGCTTGCTTGAGGTTTGAACCCGGGTCGCTCTCTAGCTCTACAGTCAGCCTTCGTACCCATTCGACCAAGGAAAGTAATGGAATGAAATGAAATGGAATTACCAATATTACCATTGACGAAATTTTTATAGAGCTCTTTCAAATTGACATTGTCATTTGTTTGAACAACGAATTGGCGTATGACGTTTGACGGCGTACTAAGCCACAATTATATTAATTCTCCAATAGATGTCAGTAAGAGTCATATTTCTCAGTTATTATATTTAAGTTGCTTATCGCTAAAAATTCGAATAAAACGACAGATTCCAAAAATAAAACCTAGCTGGATCTACCTATCACCCCCGAACGAAACACAGGGCACTAAATTTCATGAAAATCGTTGAAGCCGTTCCCGAGATTAAAATTATAAATATATAGGTATTTACAAGAATTGTTCGTTTAAATGTATTAGATAGATAAGTAAGTAAACCAAAAAATATGTAATGTAAAGGAAATTAATTCATAGGTCATATGTGTAACGTGTATTTTCATTGATAAGGTCAACGTGACTTGAAAACATCAACAAGATACCCAATGATAAGGTACACAATGATTTCACGCTAAAGATTTAAGTTATAGTTTGTATAAATTGCATATACCTACACATAGATGCTATTCTAAAAGTAATGGCAATACGTCTTTGAAATTTTAGCGTCTTCAAAACAAAAAAAATAGGGATTAAACCTCATAGATTCAACCGCGAGATATCCATATAGAGAGATACCGCTAATGGGATCCAAATTAATCACAGAGGTAGAGATAAAATAAATCTTTCCACAGATTCATTAAGCAAGAGACACTTGTAAATGTTTTTATAAATATAAAACGTGTTCTGAGCATTATTTTAGTTGATGGCACGAGAGGCCGCGCAGGTTGCGAAGGGCTCGACCGAGGTCGTACCAACAATCGTCAGCCTTATGCCGTGCAACCTTATAAAACATCGCATTACATTTACAGTCTTTATTCGTGCTTGCCTTATACATATTGTTTACATATTATATCTTGTTTTTCAATATGTATTATTAGTATTATTACTTATTAGTCTCTACAATGATAAAGCAACACGAAATACTGTCTTGCTTACGATACAAAAGAATTGAGTACAAATGATAATTTCCATTTACTAGTTACATTTTTTTTAAATTTATATTTCATCAAGGTAACGCCATAATAGTGACCAAAATTATTAAGAGAGAAACAAAGTTTAACATTACATATTTATTACATAAAAAGTTATTACGTAATACTTAGTAGTAAAGATTACAGTACTCGTAGTACTTAGTTTTATCTCGAAAACTACAGGATTGTTTAAAAATAAAAATAAATCAGCCGTGATTTTATTTACGCCATAACCATCAACCACACAGCCCATAACCAATCGCGTGAATACATTCTATAGATTTCAGGAATAAAATATATAAACATTTTTATCAAACCAAGCGATTTACCGCAGCATTGTAAGAAGCATAACGGAGCAAATAATTCTTTAAAACAACAGTTCCACGTAATTCAATAAAATAAAATAAATAATAAAACGTAAAGAAGACTTAAATATCGTACAAAATTAATAAAATTTTTAGTGACTCTTAATGGAGTGTAAATAAGGAAAGGAACTGATCTATTGTCAAATTTTTGAGAAATAAATAAAGCCAAAAATTATGAAGGATTACTAGCAAAAGTTCCTAGTTCAATGGGAGGGCAGGCACTGAAATGTTTTTATTCATCACATTAAAATAAAGAGAAAACACTGCAAGTTCTCGTGACTAAACTAGTGCCTGAGTAATGGATATAATAAAATTGATGTAAGTGCCTATTTGATAAAAGTATACAGAAATGTATTATGTAAATGAGCACAGAAAAAGGTAACAATGAAAGACATGATATATGTACCTAAGTATATCGACAAATGAAAACTTGAAAAAAGTCTGCAGCTTTTATCCCGCGGCATTACAGGTACGAGTTGTTGGTACCTACTCGTTGAATAAACAGAGAGAGAGAGTCGAGTATGGAGACGAGGGTTTGAGCATCCACTTTAGGATATAACGCAAATACCCACATTATTCTTTACCGAATCGTAATGAGCCTCATAAGAAAATATGTTAAGATCTTTCAAATACTCAACGCTGGCATATCAAATAACGTTGTAAATTTGTGTGTATACAAATGTACAATCGTAGTACATACCGAATACCTAATTCTTGCTCTATTTTAAGAAAACAAAAGAAACATTTATGCTTTAACAGATGTGCTACTCTCAGGAGCTCAACTTCTTGAAAATGTAGGTTAAAATAATTTCGCTTCTTTCCATCTTCTAAGATATTTCGTCTGGGCTTCACATTGTCTCATTCATATTCCGTATACCTATATAACAGATATTTAGTGAAATAGTATTACTTAGGTTACAAAGATGCTATTTTTGTACGTCCTAATACCTAACTCTACATTTAAAATTTAGAAACGATTATTTACTTCAGTTATCTATAAGTATATATGAAAATGTTCTCAAATTTTGTAAATTACCATCAGTGACCAAATGTATGTCGATAATCGAGAATCGCAACAATGCAGAATGAAAACAAACAAGTGTATCTACCTATGTACCAAAAAACTGTAGAGACGCTTTCCCCTTGGCGAGCTGGCCCGGTTGATAAGTGGTCTAAGGGCTCCCCCCGCGCGGCCGCGACCCACTTCCCGCCCTCGCCCTACCGATCTTGCACGCCACTTGCACAACTGCGTATCAGCTGGATGATTACGTTGATTAAAGTATTCCATTTGATCTGTTTTCGACAGACTGTCATGTGCGTGATGAGATGAGCGTGTACATACGTCAGTCAACAATTTGGCCATTACATTTGAATTGTTTGAAATGTTGTAAATAGTGACTTTTCTAAAGATACTTCATCATCTTTTAATCTGTCATTTATCAGATAACTTTTCCAATCGAAGTAAATTGTAGCAACGATACGGTACCTACTACATGGCAAATGTACGCCCTTTTACACTTACAGTCATGCTTGTGGCTGGCAATGTCGTATTTCTTTGAAAAATTAAAAAAAATCACGATGCGTGAACTCTTGACTCCTAAGCAATCCTAAGATCAGACTATTGATGTTTGATGAAACTAGTGCTATTGGATTCAGCGCTTGAAATTTATTATCGATGGATGATTAAATTTTATATTTTAATTTAGTTAATTATCAAAAAATAAATAAACAACACTTGGAGTACCTTTTTAGCAGGTACATACATAGTACAATAGATACGCTCAGCACAATAGGCACAAGTTGATTCGGTAAACTTAAGTTTTAAGAACTACACCATTAGTTAAGTTTGTTGCATAATAGCTGAGCTCGGCATTGGAAATTTCTTTAAAATAGCTCGCGGCAATTTTCGCAAACTACCTTTTACGACAACATTGTAATAAACCTAGTGCTAATTTGTCTCTAGAAAGCTGAATAATAAATTTAAGTAAATACTACGAGTAGTAGATCTCATTCAATTAACCAGAAAAGAAAGAAAAGTGAGTTTTGTTTGAGAAAAAAATATATAGGTATATTTAAGTATGGCGCAAAAGATATTTATTTATTTCTTGGCTACAGTTATTTTATTGAATGTTTTGATTCACATTTAAGTGTAACGAAATGCATAATCATCATTACATTATATTTTCAAAATACTGTTGGTTCCTAGCTTAGAGCATCAAGGTATAACACCCGTAACTTTGATGCTCTAAGGTTCCTAGAAACTAGTAGAAGGATATGGACTGTTTTTTTCATTACATTTATTTAAATGCATGTTCAGGTCAAATGAAATATTGAATACTTTAAAGTTACAGAAACTGGTAGAAAATAATTTTAATTTGAACATTGACACATTTTTTTACACTCTTAAATTGTCCAAGCCTGCCTTATCTGCACAACTTATTTCATCGATGTCGGTTGTAATTTTTCAATTTTTTACCGATTTCTTAAAGGAGGTGGTAATTGAGGCAGTCAGACCACGTAATCGTTCGGGCAAGGCTTAGAGCATCAAGGTATGACACCCGTCAGAGAGGAGTGGCCTTTACGGGCGAACGCCTTCGTCCCAACGTCCATGCACAATGTGCCTTCTAGTTATACAAATAGAACTAGTGTGTCTGTGTGTGTCGGTGTCAGTGTTGACGGTGCATAGAAAATGACGTTGTTAATTGAAATTGACATATTAGAAATGTATGCGTCTGTAGCGATGAAAGAATATTTGTGAATGTGTGACAAAATTAAAATGTGTGCGTTCTTCCAGATTTGGCACAAAAATTGTGTATACAATGTATCGAAGCGAGGCGCTATGCTGTCTCTACTGAAGGGTGAGTCAGTAACTTTGATGCACTAAGGTCAAGGAAGCTTTAATTCAATGAACGAAATTTTTATAGAGCTCTTTCTAATCGACATTGTCATCTCTTTGAACGTCGGATTGCCGGATGGCGTTTGACGGCGTTCTACGCCACAATATTATTAATACTCGCCAATAGATGCCAGGAAGAGTCGTATTTTTCAATTTATAATTAAGTTGATTTTCACTGAAATTTTTATAGTTTAGAATTTCTAAAAATAGTTAATGATAATGATTACGTCAGCAATTACTTATGTTTTTTTAATTTCCTACTAAATTATAACCTCCGATATAACTAGAAATCAAAACTTCTACATTTGATATCTTGAACTGATTGGAAATACATTTAGCAATGTTTACGTAAGCATGCGGGAAGGGAGTTGGAGGATTGCTGACTATTGCTGACAAGCGAGAGGAGGTGAACGACGTCTTATAGGCAGTTTGAAAATATGTATACGACGGCCTAACTCGAATCTCCACCAACCCACATTGGAGCAGCATTATGGAGTCAGTTCCAGGCCTCACCAATAAAATAGGCAGAGACCCGTGCCTAGCAGTGAGTCGCAAAAAAGAGGTAGCAGCCACTTAAGATCACACATAAACATTTAATTAAGACAAGAATTTAACATATATTTTACCTAATTGAAAAAAATTGTACTACCAACGCTCTTAGAACAGAAGTGAAAATTTAACAATTGCATTTTTAATGATCGTAATTCGTTACAATTATAAGCGAGAAGCACTACAAAATGTAACAAAGGTTACATAAGGCAAGGCAACAGAAACACTGCATAACTGTTCCGAGGCACTGGTTTCTCATTCGAGAACAAGTAGATAGGTAATCTAAACAAAATGTGCAGTTGTAGTGGTGCGTAGTTTATGTGTTGGTCTGGCGTTTCTCACTCTCCTCGGCGGGAGAGCGTTCCAATGGTAGGATGGTACAAATACAAAGATATGTCGTCTATTTATAAATGAGGAGCAATGCAGGCGGGCGGACGCATCGCCCCGCTCGTGTTGTCTTTGTCGTGTCTTCATTTTGAATGTTTTGTTGCTACTGTCAGTGCGCTTCAGAGGCACGAAATGATAAAACATAAAAGGAAAAACTACACTGGTACATACATAATGAATGGTACATTTTTTTTATTGATATCCCCGCATTCATCATAATTAGATTGATTAACCACCTATTCCGAAATTAATAGTTGTCTAATTAATATTTATCTCTACTTATTTTTGTGAATAGGCATGATGACAGATTTTTAAATACCTTTCCTTATTGTTGGTACACGTCTCCTACTTTCGAAAAAAAGTTTATTTCAGCAATAAACTTAAGATTTAACGTAAATTAATGTATTTTCTGCTATGTAATTTGAATTAAGCGCGAAAACGCTCGTATGTGTCATGGCGTCGGCTTGCTCGTCAAACTTCAAGCAACACGATGACATTTACTGAGACGTGACGTCAATCCTTTTATTTGGCGTTTCAGATAACATGGCCGATTGCTGTATTTAATACTTTTATTTTATTGATTATATTAAAACGGGATCATATTTTAGAACTTTTTTAGCATATATTTTTCTGTAAAACCATTTATTCTCTCATTCTTTAATAGTGTCATCAGGCCTATTGTTATAGGTACAATAAAGTAATCCATCTTTTGCTCTGTATACATATTAAATGTTTATTAGGTGTTATCTATGTTAACTTTGCTGTTAATAAGAAAGGTCTTATCCAGTAAAACCTAAAATAAAAACACTAACCAGATTATATCATTGATAAGTAAATACATAAGTCAAAGAATTATTCAAAATAATTTGTTGTACTTAAATTTTGTTGTGCCAATAAACAACGCATGTTAACGGTATTGCGCATGGGAGCATTAACACTTTTCCTTGTTAGTAGTTATCGCTAAACGTTATGGCAATTAATGAAAGTGTGAAATCAAACACTATCGAGAAACGTATCTACATAGGTAAGTGCCAACTATACCGAATTTGGTTTCATCGGTGAAAAATGTTTTACAACCTAGCAGCATACAGAGTTTTAGTTAGTGTAGCAAGTATAACCTACTCGTATACTTCATGGAAGGTTTTTTAATTGAAAGATAAGATTGCAACAAGATAGAATCTAAATGGTTTGAGGAAAAATGGTATAAGTTTTTAACAGAAAAAATACCACCGACTTCAAACGGTAAAAATAAAATTGTTCAGTACTTGGCTTATGTTAGGATACTTTTTTTGCTATTGGTAATGAGTAGAATTAACTCCTTAAACTATCTTCGAGTCGGGTCCAGAGTAAAATGGCGTACCTTTCATTCTGAATGGGCACCAACTCCAAGATAGTTATATCGAATAACGAGGGAAAATACAAATCTTGTGAAAAATCAACTTTACTTGCATTGTGGAAACAAACATGATTTTTTAAATATTGAAGTTCAGTTAAAAGTAGTCCCAAGACTTACGTATAAAAAGTTAAAAGTAGTCCCAAGACTAAGACCTAGTCGGTACCTAAAGTAGGTACATACGTAAATTTAACTTTGTGAACATTTTGCTAGCTAGCCGCATACAGCAAATTAGTGTCAAGCAGGTAGAACCCACCTTTCAACTATACTTGTACGATAATAATTCAAACTGTTTCGCCGGGAATAAAACCCGGGACCCTTCGATTGGTAGTCCGGCATGGTAACCATTGCGCCACGCAGGTCGTCATGTGCATAGTGCAATACAGTAAAGGCAATGCCATTATGATCTTTTAGTTTCTCTTTTTATAGACAAAGACAAAGACTTTTATTTGCACAAATATGGGTGTTTACAAAAGGTGTTTTTATACATTTGGTTTGCCATATTTACCTTCATGAGGTATGCAAATATTACAATACTTAAAAACTTAACTAATCATAAATTACAAACATAAAAATGTACATTGAAATAGTGTCATTTATTTTATTATAATATGTATACTACATTTATCTTTGTTTGTAGCCATATTGCACCTTTTAGTTTTTATTTATTTTTACTTTTCGGATCGGATCCGATCGTCGGCTTTGGGTACCCATATTGCAGGGTTTTTGTACACTGAGAGGAAAAAAAGCCGGCGGAAAAAAAATCTCCCAGGTTTTTATGGAATACCTTTATGCCGCTTTATCGTTTAGAAAATCAGTGACTGAGTAATATGCCTTTTTCAGTAAATACGTTTTAAGTTCCTTTTTAAACTCATTACCCGCTTTTATTTTGAGGAATTCCGGTAGGTTATTGTATATTTTTGGTCCCATGCAAAAGACACTGTTATGATATTGTCTTGTTTTAGAAGCTATTGAACAAAGTTTATTGTTATGTCTTTTCGATTTAAGCGTTTCATATTTAGTGATTTCAGCTTTGACCATCTCATAGATATATAAAAAAGGGAGCGTCATTATTTTTAAATTTCGAAAGTGCTGCCTACAAGTATCTGTTTATAGTATATCCGTTTATATAAGTACCTACATTTATTTTATGTAGGTACTACACTTAATGTTAATTTTAATAATATGTCAAAGATGAAATGCTTGTTTTGCATTTCCCTACGATCTATATCTACGTTCTATAATTAAGTAGGTAATACACAAATTTTATAAATTTTCTGAGGTTAATCTCAGCAAGCCTTTTAAATTCATTATTATTCTCTCACCGTGTCATAATCATAAACAGTTGATTTTTTTTATTTTTAAAATAGCGCCATTAGCCAGTGTCACTCAGGATGATGGAAGATTTCGTAAGATAAAGTCAAATCTAGCACATAAAATATGCAAGGAAGGAAGGAATATTATATAACTGTAGAGAATGTCACAGAAATACTCATACATAAATGCACTCTTAAATCATTACTCTCTTATAGGTTTTATATCTGAGGGGGGGGGACCTTCAAAAGGTACTCGGCACCTTGGGAGAGGATACCGGGTTATATGGGATGTGTATCGTACTAAAACCCAGGAGAGCAGATGTGCACTTTCCGATGCTTATGGCGGCATGCGACCGAGCACACACGCCGTTATTCCAGGGGCAGCAGGCTGGACGGATCGAGCTCCCACTCTCACCACAACTCCGGAAGCCCTCTTTTAGTTGCCTCTTACGATAAGGCAGGGGATACGGTAGCTCTATTACATTTTACATAAATTATTTGGTTATTGGTTTACATTAAATATTGGTTTACATAAATTAATATAATAATCAACATAGTTTAATGCCAATTATTGTTCTTTCTAAATTTTTTTGTATTTTCTTGCTTGTTTTTGTCATTGGCTAATTGTGTTTATTTATTTATTGTATCTTTTGTAAATTTTCTTCTATTCAAGGTGAAATAAATAAATTCTATTCTATTCTATTCTATTCTTAATCCCGAAGCTTTATACTTCACCCGGGACTGTAGTTGTTGTGCCTAATCTACCTGACTACTAAGCAATCGCAAAAAATACTTTGGAATTCTGCATTTATTTATTTCATAACACGGGATAATAATACCTACAAAATTTCAAAGTTAGTTTTGGCACGATTACAATCTCGTATTGTTTGTTTTTCGTCTGAAGATTGACTTTGGGCGAGTCCGCCAAGCTTCGGTTCAAACGGTGCGTACGACGAACGGTCGGTCGGTCGGTGGCAGTCGGTGCATCGAACGAACGCGGTGAGAGCGAGGTCGTTGAACTCCGAGCCATGTGCATTTTCATTTCATACGTCTTATACCTAATAGTATAAGTAATAATTAGTAGTATAGGTAGTTATTAGTTGTTTCATGTTTCATCCGCGTTAAAGGAAAATCATTACCACGAACATTCGCCTGGAATGATTCTAGAAATTTTCCAATAACTATACCTATATTTGCAATAGCCTTCCGCCAGCGGCTTCACCCGCGTGGACTCTATAAATAAAAATAAAAAATAGCCTATGTGCTATTCCAGGCTTCATTGCTATATTAAAATCATAGGCGTTTAGCCAGTTGCTTCAACCGCGTTGACCCTATTACCCGTTTTCACGTAGGAATGAAACATTTATCGCGGTAAAAAGTAGCCTATGTTACTCAGGGTGAATGTAGCTTTCTAATGGTGAAAGAATTTTTGAAACCGGAACAGTAGTTAAATATAAATCTTTCCTCTTTATAATATTAAGTATAGAAGTATAGATAATGCTTTCGTTTTTGTTTGTTTGAACGCGCTAGGAACTACTGATTCGAATTGAAAAAAAATCTTATTGTGTTGGATAGTTCATTAATTTATCGAGGAAGGCTTTAGGCTATATAACATTACGCTGCAACCAATAAGAGAGAAGTATCAGTGAAAATTTTTGCAAAAACAGAGAAAGTCTGAAGAGTTTGTAAGTTTGAACGCGCTATTCTCAGGAACTACTGGTTCGAATTGAAAAAAATATTTTTGTGTTGGATAGTCTATTCATTGGGGAATGCCTTTTAGGCTATATAACATCATGCTATGACTAAAAGTACTAAAACCAAAGTCCATGCGGACGAAGTCGCGGGCGGCCGTTAGTATAAAAATAAATGTTCTTATTTGTCAAACGTTAGTGCGTCTTGCTGTGTCGTTCAAACATTTGACACAATGAAATATTAAGAGGGGTGAGCAACCAAAACTTGCAACCATTTTCTAATAGCATTTTTTTTAATTACTTAAGTTAGTGCACCAAATAGCTTGGTATTCTAGCACCAACTTCAAAGCGAAGTACTGTAGTGATCAGTTTACGGCAGTACTTCGCTATACACACAGATACGCATGTCGCAATTACGACTATAATGCCCTCCTGATAGCTAAAGTACACGCGGACGAAGTCGCGGGCAAAGCTAGTAGTTTTATATGCGTAAATTCAATTATAATTATAGAGATCTCTATCTATAACGTACATATAAAATACTAGTTCTAATATACAATGTGCAGACATAATTCAAAGAAGCAAAGCTAAGAAGTACCATTTCATGACGTAATTAAATTTCTCAATCTTTCAAATCATAGTCACGGGAGTTGCCATACAAGTACAGTAGATGTCAATCAAATTATGTTTACAATGTGTTGTGTTCAAGAGTAAATAGGTAAGGAAACAACCTGTTTACAGCTGTCTTAGGCGTAGAAGGTGACCACATTCTTGTTTGCCTATTGTCGTAATTACTACCATTGTTTAGACTACTTTAGAGGCGCACTGCTGGACATGGACTTATTCTAACTTTCCCTACCGCCCGCCAATCGGATCTGAATCGGCTGAATTATCTGAATAGTTTCTAAATTCAGTTAGCCAGTGCACTTGGTTAAAGGGCGGCCTATAAGATAATTATGTTAAAAGGCCGCTTCAAAGAAAATTCTACTATGTAATTTTTGTACATACATATATATATATAAATATAGATTCGACTTTGAACTTGGTAAGTAGGTATACTTGACAAGTACTCATAACAATGCTTCTGCGTGGGTGACAATACGTAAACATTACGTGATATAATATGTATTATATTATTTAATTATAAATATATTTAATTTAGGTTGGTACTATTAATTACTCTATATGAAAACAGAATTTCTAATTCAGCTCAATCGAAACTGGCATAAAGTGACAACATAAACACAATAAACAGGTAAGAAAACGTCCACGTAGGGAAACGTGGAGGGGCGGATATAGAGTTTGATGCCTCACATTACAAAAAAAATAACATTTTGTCCCTTTTCTATGAAATGACTAGTACTAGTACATTGACGACACTCTTTTGTCATTTCATCTCCGACAAAAAACTCGGCAATGAGTGTATGTAATAGTTTAGGTATGATCTTCTCAACAGACCTTTAAGCAGACCATTATTTTTGCAGAAGTTAGTTTTTCTGCTAACAAAATTAGATTTAGAGGCTACAACCGTTTTGTTTCACTGCTAGCGTCTGCTGGGTAGGCGCGGGGCTCTTTTCTCATATTTGAGACATGGAGCTTACTTCACCACACGTTGCAGCAAGCAGCAAGGCCGATAAGTACCTGCACAGGTTGGCAACCGCCAACCCGTTGTCGTATATTTCTTGCCGCCCGTAACACGTCAAGCGAACTACCTAGCTAACTTCTGATACCTATCGATATAGCTAGGGTTTAACTTTAGGCGGTCTCCTACGTGGGCAATACCCCTATGCAAAACCCTGTCAAAACGAATTTGTTATAGGTAGGTACATAGGAGTCTCGGGTTCAGGAAAAGGTCATGACTTTTTTGACGTTGTTTTGATTTCCTATGTACACGCACACATGCACGGCTTGAGTTGTATAATAGCTAGCCAGCCTACCAGCCATGTCAGCCCTGGAATAGAATACCTATGACACATGTAAACAGCAATGGAAAATTGAAAGGGTTTGGTGATTATGATGATCGTGGTGTATGTATATCCACGAATGATAATTATTATTCTTTAGTCTTTCACTAAGAGTTCACTTACTCAACACACGACTGACCAAAGATTCTTCGCTTCAAATCGATATTCTACATGACATGAGACTAGATTCTGGACTAGGTAGGTAGATAGGTACCAACCTACGCCCTTCTTGTTGTAACATATACATAGGTAGATTCCTAATGCGCAGGTAATGGTGGATCGGGCAGGACCAGTCATCCTTGAGAAGTAATTAATACAGCTTGACTGTTGACTTGAACTTTGTGAAAAGAAAGTACCTACCTACATACCTAGGTCTCTCATTCTCGTTCCGCTCGTTCGTGTGACATTTCGAACCAAACTTGGAAGCTTAATTTTACACGAATCAAAGAATAATTATCATCGTTTGAACTATAGTAAACTAGGTATATACAGTACGATAAAGTAATTGGTATAGCTGTATGATAGCTGCCATAATAGGCACGTGATAGGCACATAGTCTTCTTTTTGACCTGCCTACTACCTACCTACCTGATTCTACCTACTCTAAAATCTTTAAACAAGAACAACAATTAGGTATTTATTTTATTACTAATTTACCTATACATAAAATAAATATTTGTTGCTTATTGCAATCAATCAGTTCTTCAGCGCATTAGGCAACCGAGACAAAGTCTAAAGCCGAACGGTGAAGTTTTTGTTAAGTTCGGAGGCGGGTACCTTAATGATTACGTACTATCGAAAGAACGCTATTACCGTAGTTCTTCAGAAATGGGCAATAAAGAAGAAAATTATGAATGAAAGTTATTCTTAAATCATATATAAAGGATATTAGAAGCATAGAGCTTTACCTGAAGTTCCTTATTCTTGTTATCTTTAAGGGATGCTGCCCTGATAACACCAGCCTTCCATCCCCATTCCGAAACTTTATTCACGTTAATTTTTGTCACACCACTCACGGACAGAAATCGTTTGCCAACTAAATCTTCGCGGTATCTAAAGGCCATAACGAACTGCACAATCACATTATTCACACAGTAAAACTACACAAACGTCAAGAAACACAACGCTCAAACGCATAACACGTACACTCTGCGTTGAGCGAAGGGAAACTCTACGTAGAAAGCTAAAAAAAGTATTCCAGACCACTTCAGACCAGTGATGCCAGCAGTGGCCAGTGGCTCATAACGCTGATAAAGTGAAAAGTTCGATAGCCACGTACTGATACATATTTTATACAGTCTTTTAAAATTGGTTGTATAATAACAAGCAGTTGTATATTCCCCCAAAGTTAAGATGGACTCTTTAACTATATTCACGCCTGGAGAAAAGACACTTCTTTACTTATTCAGGTTATACAGCTGGTTTAGCTTTCTACTTTGTTCATCACTTAGTACTTCTATTGTATCCGAGATGGCGTTAGAAAGGTATAAGTGTAAGGTTGTAACGTCGGCTGAAACTTGCATTAGTTCATCATAGATGGCGACTATATGCAAAAATATCTTCATGATTTGTGATTATTCTATAAAATTATTATTCTATAAAATTTTCTTCAAAAACTAAATCAAGATAAATTGTCACAATTTATTTAGTACCTACTACCTATGTAAATAATGAATTACCTACGTAAAACACAAAATAATACAAGTAAGCAGTCGGTAAGAGTGAAAAAACCACTTTATTGAGTTTTTGAATTAGTGAACCATTTTGACATCTGTATATTATGTAAGGAAAAAAATAGGTCAACGTGTTTTTGAAAACATTTAATTTTATATTACCTATTATTTTTTGTTATTTTATTTAATTTTCGCTTTCTGAACGCTGCTGTCATATTGATTTATATGTCACGTGATCAAAACATCAGTTCGATTTTTCAACATGGCGGATTGGATTTGGAACTAAACGGCTGTGTTTTGTCATGTTTACTTTTGTGATTATTTTATGCAATTTATGCGGCCATTAATATGATATCCGCCATAATTTCCCGATTGGTCATGTAAGTTTTTATCCACAATTTTTTAATCAACAAACTATTTTAATTTATTAAGCCCTAATAAGTATTTTAAAATTGTATTTATAGTTCGCCATTAGTTCTTTGTTTGCTTAATAATATGCCAAGCTGTTCCTTCGATACATATTTTAGAATCAGTACTTTGTTTCAATCGTGTAACCTTTTCATAATAAACTCCATCTATTGACCTTTGCGTCTGTAGGTAGGAAGGACGAACGGTTAATATTATTATATTATCTTGATAATATTAATAATTATAAAAATTATATATATTTGATAAAATAATTGATAAAAATCATATCAAAACATTTGGATTTTCACCATAGATAATATATATAATGTTATTAATAGATAATATTATAAATAATGCACAAGGCAGCAGTAACTCCGCTAGGTAGGTACCTAAATAGAATAGGTAATATATAAAATCAGGTGTTCTCCCCAATACAACATTTGCTTCAAATTTTCTTTTAAATATTTGGCTGAACTGTAGCACAGTCGGACGTATAGTATAGTCACTGTATTGAGGTGACACAGAATTTTCAAAATAATAATTGTTACTAATACATACTATCATTATTTTTAAAGGCATGTATGTATTTACTTTATATACACATTGCTTTTGAAGTGTTGGCAAAAAAATCTGAACATCTCAGCCATGGACAAAAATAAAAAAGAGTGTGTGTACTTATTTACACATGTTAGAAGTTAACTTCTTTGACATATGAAAAAAGTTTAAAATAACTCAAGCGCAGTAGTAATCGACAATAAATATCAAAATCAATCAAAAAGATTTTGTTTCTATAAAAAACTATTTATTAATGTAATAATTATTTTAAATTAATATTCAAAATTAATTATTCATATGAATACTATATTTCACAACACTGACTTGAATGGCTTATCAAAATCTATATAATATATAGTATGGACACTAAGTACTGTAACTATATTCAGTGTTAAAAATATATGTTTTTATTATTTCTATTCTGTGGCTAACTTCATCGTGTTGTTCCTGCGCATGCATTTCACAAATTCACTCTCATCCAAACGCGCCAAAAGAAGTATAAATTCAAAAACCTTTCATAATTGTGCCTAAAACAATGTTCAGATGTATAATTTTGGCACCATTGACTTTGTTCAATTGTAAAATAGCTAGGGAATTGCAGGTATTAGATATATATAATGTTTTTATAATTTTAAAACTATGTCACATAAAATTTTGTAAATGAATTATTTTCATTTTAAATCACTTATTTACCCTTTTAAAAAAATCTGTATAATCAATTCATTGAAATTAAATTAAAGTTTGACAGTCACTGCCAGTGTTGTAAAAAGTGTAGACCAAGTAAATTTTATGTGGATTTTACCAGAGAGAGGCAAGATGGGATATTTGCATACAGCAGGCCTAGGCTAATATGGATTAGTGCTAATTAACTGTAACTCCTAGAACTAAGTATGTAGGCTTGTTGCCTACATACCAAACTAACTTTATAACCAACTCGGGAAGTCTCAGCAACTCACTCTTTACTACATATCTGCCAATGCATTATGATATTAATTCATATTACTAAATGCTACTATTATTGAAAAACACATTCAAATAAGTAGGTAATGATTTTTATACGCTCTTCCCCTAAACAAAGATAGAGGAAGAACAAAGAAGGAGAATTAAGGTAAGATCCAATCTTACCAACATACCTTAATTTTCATATATTTTCATCATTCATCAGCAGTAGCAAACTTGTAGTATGGCCTGCGATAAGCAAAGTTTCAAAATTATTGTTACTACTCCCTCTGTATGAATTTATTTAAATTTTTTAATGTTTTGGAGGAGCTTTATTTGACCTTTACTGACAGATTATCTTAAAAATTTGTGTCAAAATTTCTTGATAATTCTTCTAATGATTAATGCAGAGCAATTTTTCACATTAGTATTGAGCATTTTCTTTGGGGTCTTAAGGCTAAGATACTTACATCTTTTACTACTACTTGAACTACCCGCTAATAGAAAGTAAACCCCTGCCAAGTCAAAGAGAAACAAGGAAGTTTCCGTATTGGTTTTTAGAAAATGGAGAGAGTTCCACTTTCAGTTTAACAGCAGAATTTTTTATATTTACTGGCTTTTGTAATTGCAAGTACCACCTTTTATGAAAACCTCTAATATGAAAATGTTTCTAACAAACCACATTCTAGTTTATGGTTGGCAGAGATCCAATTATTCTTGAATCGGCGCAAGCAGCTTCCTAAACTAAAATTTGGCAGCACTGTACTGTGGCATGTTTAAATCTTTTAATCTTATTTTCACCTTCAGACATTGTCAAACCATACACTGGAACAGTATAGTTTTCTTATATACAATAAGCTACCAAGCAAATATATTATTTCAATTTAGTGAATCCATAATTTTTTGGTGCTTAAAATTCAAGAATTAATTCATAGCCGAGTGCTTGCGGCGAGAGACTCAAGAAATAACTGTAACGCAACTTAGAACAAAGAAGTGTTGGGCTCGCTGTCGTCCCGGCATTCGCCATTAGGGTGCCCTGGTGCACTGCCGGGTGCTATTTTAGGCGGCAACTGCCGCTGTCCGTTTGCCTCTGGGGTGCAGTAGAAGTTTTAGTCTGTGACGGCCACGGGTTGCGCTCGCGCTGCCGAAGCCCGTGTTCTATGCAACGCGAGTGAAGTGCGTTGACACCTAACTGTGACGTGACGTGATTCATTTATTGTCAACGGTGTTTCCACATAGTAGATATTGGTATCTGTCTGTTCCGAGTGTGCTCGATCTTTTTGCGCCGTCTGAAGGTCGTACACCTTGACTCCAACATATTATGTCTTATTGAGAACGCTTGTCTTGCCTTTTTAGGGATATCCTCGACTGTTAAACGCGTACCTTTACCCAGTTTCGCGGGTGACGTATACACACACTATGTCTTCGCGAACGAAACTTGATATAAGAATAACTATTTATTACGAAAATCATGTAGTTGTAATTTATATTTAGTAATATTATATTTAAAAATTACTTAATATGAATGTAAAATATATTTATTATGTAAATATACAAGTATCATAGGTTTACCCTGTGTTTTTGTACTTAAAGAAATATAAAGTACTAGTTTTCCGCCAGCGGCTTCGCCCGCGCGGACCCGTTTTAAAGGTTCCCGAAGGTTAAAAACCATCCTATGTCCTTTCCCAAGGTCTACTCTATCTGTGTTTCAAATTTCATTAAAATCGGTTCTGTAGTTTAAGCGGGAAAGCGTAGCAGACAGACAGACAGAGTTACTTTCGAATTTATAATATTAGTATGGATAATCACAGAATATATTATAATAGGTATTATATTCCATCCATACCCAAAAACTAAGAAAAGAATGAATCACTGTAAGAGGAGCGTGAGTGTGAGCTCAAATGCGTGTATGGATTTAGTTCACATGGTAAGCTTACGTGTTTGATAGGTATGGATGTAGGGAACGCTGAACTCTCAAATGTAGGTTAAAACGTAAATACAACAGCCATAATTATCTTACGAATATCGCTCGGCATAAATCATCATCTCTAAATCTCTGCTTTCATGTCTGCTGCCTATATAGAATCCTAGGTATAAACATTTTTAACTATACATATATATGTATAGTGTATACCAGTAATTGAGTCTTGTCCTGTACTAATTGTTTTATAAAAAAAACCGGCCAAGTGCGAGTCGAACTCACGCACGAAGGGTTCCGTACCATTATCTATAAAAATTCACGTTTATTGTATGGGAGCCCCCTTAAATATTTATTTTATTCTATTTTTAGTATTTCTATAACAAAAGCGGCAACAGAAATACATCATTGCCTTTGATTATCCATAGAATACATTGCATTAAGATTGAATGAAAGGTAAATTGTGGTTTACGATTTATGACGGATTAAAAAAAAAACTACTTACTAGATCTCGTTCAAACCGATTTTTGGTGGAAGTTTGCATCGTAATGTACATCATATATATTTTTTTAGTTTTATCATTCTCTTATTTCAGAAGTTACAGGGGAGGGGGGGATTATGGGAAACCCTCAAAATTTATTGTTTTTTTTTCCTATTTTTGTGTGAAAATCTTAATGCGGTTCACAGAATACATCTACGTACCGAGTTTCAACGGTATAGTTCTTATAGTTTCGGAAAAAAGTGGCTGTGACATACGGACGGACAGACAGACAGACATCACGAATCTATAAGGGTTCCGTTTTTTGCCATTTGGCTACGGAACTCTAATAATGGACATGCGTGAAGTTATACGGTTTTAAAAAAATGTACCCCCAAAAAGGAAGACCCTCTCAAATCCAGGCCCCAATCATTATCTTTCGCATTTTTTTATCATATTATTATTATTAAATTATACTGACCACTAGCATGAAATTAATCTGGATAGTTATCTTTGAAGAATAGAAGTCATTTTTTTAATATTTAATTATATAATTACATTTTCATGTCTTTTTTCATTGAAATTAAATGATTAATTATGATTTAATTTTCTCAAATCATTCAATTATTACAAAGATTACATTAAAACTTTAAACATGTACAAAACTAAAGTTGGTTGGTGATGTATAATTGTATACCATTACCACCTCAACCAACACTACCTAATACCTACCTACGTACCTAGGTAAAAAAATCTATGTATTTCATTGTAAACGCACTTGACATTGATTTCTTGAAATATACAACTTGTAATGGAAAATAATTAGTTGTCGTTCGTATGGTTCTTAGATCGTAATCATCAATGATATTATCATAGTATAAAGAGAAGGGAGGGGTCGTAACCAAAATACAACCATCAGCAACCTCGAGGTTGCGGATATTTTGTACATTTAATGAATACTTAGAACAGACATATTATGTACTGCATTTTAATGTTTACACAGAATTGATCAATTCTAGTCTAATAAAAGGCGCGGTCGCAGCCTTCAATTTTGGGGGGGGGGGGGGGGGGTCACTATGAAATTTGGGGGAAGAGGTGTCTCAAATTGGTTTGTTTTGCCTTCCATCTACGCATGACTGATGGTTTTTGGGGGGGTCATGCATGTCCCCTGTGACCCACCCCCCTTTGAACCCCGCCTGGTAACGCTTCACACTGTAAACAACAGCCGTATTCGCCGTCAGTGTACTAATACTCGTCATTCCATAGATAAACGGCCAAAAGTTATACGTTTTTTATTAATGACTAGCCTTCCGCCAGCGGCTTCGCCCGCGTGGACCCGTTTAATGGGTCCCCGTAGGATAAAAAATAGCCTATGTGTTCATCATAGGCGTTTAGCCAGTTGCTTCAACCGTATTGACCCTATTACCCATTTTCACGTAGGAATGAAGCATTTTCCCGCGGTTAAAAGTATGTAAGCCTATGTTACTCAGGGTGAATGTAGCTTTCGAATGGTGAAAGAATTTTTGAAATCGGAACAGTAGTTTTTAGTTTATTCATTATAAACATACAAAAATACAAATCTTTCCTCTTTATAATATTAGTATAGATAAATGCCGAGACACTGAAAAACATTACGATAGTACGTTTACCTTACTTTATTTAATATGGCATGTGCATTTAATTTAATTATTAATAAAAAAATAACGCTTCACACTCGTAGCCCCACAGTAGGGTAGATATCCCTTGTGTCGTGGGTCCCATGGACACACACAAAGACAGAAACACAAACACCTAGACCGAGTACAGAAATTTAAACTCTTCATTCAAATTTCTGTTTCGCCGGGAATCGAACCTGGGACCCTTCGATTGGCAGTCCGGCATGGTAACGTTTACGCCACGCAGGTCGTCCAATTAATATCCATTCCTTCTTCGTAATCGACTCAAACCTAATAGATACCTACCTATTATACAGCTATTAGTTAAAGTTGTGGTTAAAGGCAAGTTTCAACAACAGCAATTTGAAATTGTAATGGTCGATTGAACTCGTGACTGGCTAGGCTTCCATGCGCAGGAAGCTTTAATATTGCGTTTATTGAGTTTCTTAATATACACGTGCAATATTGAGACTAAGAGCATAATAAGAGTAGGTATAAGGAGTAGATGAGTAGAACACATCCACAATGTACACAATGTATACGTTATAAAATTTCCATGCAAAGCTCAACGATCGGAATGGATATTTAGGTTAGCCGAAAGATCGACGCAGATTTCGTGTAAAATAGCGAATGAATTTATAAGCGTAAATAAATAAAAAAACTAATGCAATAAGAGCTTCTGATTAAAAAATAATGAATAAGAAGGTGTAACCGCAATAATACTAGGTATTGAATAGTTGCTAAAAGGTGGTCGTAAGTTTTTTCATCGCCTATCTCCAACATAATCCTAATACTCTCCTAGCTATTGCTAAAAATAAAAAATAATTTTTTTATCCAAAAATATTTTGTCCATGGATTTTTTACAATTGTACTCGTTAACACAATAGAATATCAAGAACAAAATGAAGGCCACCATACCTAATGTAGATTAGTGATAGACAGCTGGTAATGTATGCTCGGGTGCACTTTGCGGCCCTGGAGAATGACGCGAAAATGCAATGCCTGTCCGTATTAGGATCTAGATATGTCTGTCGCTTGTGTAGAAATGTAATTACTCTTATACAGTATCTGTGCTATTTACGTGGCTGAACAAATCTCTGATGTAAATTCAAGAGATTCCTCAAACTTTTAGCTTTTTAGACCCATATATTCTCGCAATTGACATCATTTCAAAAATGTTAAGGACCTAATATAAATGCACTGTTGCTTTATGTAATCTAATACCTTTAAACGAGCAATTCTTGTATATATCTAAATATAATATATATTTAAAATCTTTAATCTTTAATCTTTATATTTTTTGAATCTCGGAAACGGCTCCAAAGATTTTGATGAAATTTAGTACACTGGTTGCGGGGATGATAAATCGATCCACGAATTTTTATTGATAGAATTTGTCGTTTTTTTTAAATGTTTATGCAGTTAAATATAAAATTACTCTTACCGACATCTATTGGAAAATATTAATAATATTGTGGCGTAGAAAGCCGTCTTGTGGATTGTCAAATGGTCAACATTTGACAATCCACCCTTCAAACAAATGACAATGTCGATATGAAAGACCTCTATAAAAATTTCGTCAAGGGGATTTAAAGCTTTCTTGGTCGAATGGTTACGAAAGCCGACTACGGAGCTATTTGTTGCTAATTGCGTTTTTTATTTTTTTTGTGACATTTTTTTTAAATTGGGATCTAGGTATTTCAAAAGGATTTGTAAAGTAACACTAAGTCAATGAATGCTTTGCTTAAAAATAAACCAAGTAAATAAATTGTTTTTATCCGAGCAACGCTCGGGCCGCGCGTCCAGGTACTTTTTAATATCTGTGTACAAATAGTATATTTCATTACACGTTACAACTCCTTCCAATGACGGTTCCGCACGTGTACTGAACAACTATTTTTAATACAGTTGCGAAAAAATGAAGCAATTTAATAAAATAATAAAAATTCGCAAAGAACATTTTTGAAAAATGGCGCCAACCGTAAAAGATTACCCAGCCCATATGCAGGGATTTTTTTTTGTTTTCTTCAGCCATTCTGGGTAGGCAAAGGGAACTATGCCCATACAGCCAAGTCTTCAGAAGAATTTTTTTATTGATATGAAATGAAAATGTTAATAAGATGAAATGTAATGAAACCTAACCTGACTCATTGAATTAAATCATTAAATCTGATGTTGAAACAAATTAGTAGCTTCTTTTTGTAAATATTTGCATGAATCGTAGAAACTTCTAAAACTTCGTGGTTGGTTTTTTCTTTTTATTAGACATTATTTTGACAGTTGGGAAAGAGAACGCACGAGTGCGGAAAAGGTAAAGAAAAAGCACGAGTGTGTAATAGATAGCCCACTTCCCGCAAGCTTTACGTCCCTGCAATACGTCACTTTTTGAGCAACTGTATAAAAAAATATATTGATAGAATGTTTTTAAAGGTTACTATTACCTTTAAAAACATAATATGAAATCCTTCCACTCTATATTTTTTACAAAATTTCGCGTGATTCTGCAGTGAAAATTTTAAGATAGCTGTTGAGATCATAATATGACTATCTTTTAAGATAAATCCTATGGTAAAATGGTAAAATTCTTCCGAATCGAATGGCACGTAAATTAGAAAAGTGATGTTACGTCTATTATTTAAAAAATTGTTCGCAGTGGCCGAAAAGAGTGGTTGCCGATAAACAGGTAGTTTTACCCTATCCACAAAAATATAGGTCAGAACAGGGTAAAAAGTGTGCTGAAAAAAAACGGCAAATTGTTTGTAATGTAGGTTTACGATCGAGATGTTTACGTGATAACGTCCGCACGAGAAAATCTCCATTCGTTTGTATGCCGCTAGAGTGAGAGAGACGGAAGATCGGTCCACTCACTCGAACGCTATGCCAGCCTCCGCTCGTGAGCATTCCGCGTGACAAGTTTCACGGAATGACTGGCAGCGCTCGAGATGAGACGGGAGATCGGTCCGTCTCTCTCTCGTTATACCTGCGATCGCGCTCGTGAGGTTTTGGTGTGACACAAGTTTCTGAACATGTCACCCGACTAAAACGATTTTAAAGACGTTATCACGTCAATATGCTAATCTTCGGACCTTTGCGCTTAGAGTCCTTACGAGTAGGACGTATTATCGTGTTGAAAGTTTTTTTTGCGCTTCATTATCATTCATAGACTAGCAAACGAAGGTACCTATTAATTGATATACATTCGTACAAAGTAAACATATCGATGGTCCCTATTAATATTGTCAGTTCTGCAAAAAGACAATTGTTCAGTAGAGCAGTTCAAAGTTTGTTTTGACGATAAATATTTTTTTATAAAACTGTGGATATTAAAATTTGCAGTGATTGCTTTATGTATTGGTTACTAAGTATTGACATAGACAAGACTTAGAATTACTTGATGGTTTCGGAATTAAGGTACTACCGACATTTTAACATGGACTATTTCCAAGGTTAATTGTCGGTTTTGACACAAACGACAGTTTTGTTCGGATATTTAACAGTCATTTAAGTAGGTAGTGGTATATTCAACATTTTTAAATGGTGATTTAGAAATAAGTTTGTCATATGTCCTTGCTTTGCTTCCGTTAATTACAAAATATTAAACTTTATTTAATGAACATTCAAACATTTTAACAGTTTAACATCAACACTAATGAAAAATAAGGAATGCACACTTTGAGATCACAAATAATTGCATTATTACACGTAAAAGTAATAATAATAATTTAACACACTTACTCATAACTACAAATAGTTTAAGAAGTCTAAACGATAATTTTGTTTTTTCCTCTTTATATACTTTAAAAGTAAGTATTTTAAGTAAATTACTTAACAAAATGAGAATAAAACTTGCAATAAACTATGAACAATAAACACACAACAAATGGTATAGAAATCAAGACACTTTTAGGATGGCCCAGTCTCTGTAGCTTCGGGATTAAGAATAGAGCTACGGTATCCCCTGCCTGATCGTAAGAGGCGACTAAAAGGGGGCTTCCGGTATTGTGGACGGTGAGAGTGGGAGCTCGATCCGTCCAGCCAGCAGCCCCGGGTATGACGGCGGTGTGTGTGTGGCCGCATGTCGCAACGGAAGGTGCAGGAGAGCACATCTGCTCTCCCAAAGATGGGCTCGATATCGAGCGCCGCGCGTGGAGGACACCGGTGTGTTCCACTGGAGATCCCGGAGTCCTCCCCAAGCGGCCACCGAGGGGGTTTTATTGCGGTCAATTCCCACATAACCCGGTATCCTCTCCCAAGATGCCGGGTACCTTTTGAAGGTTTCCCCCCGATACCAAAAAAAGGTACCAACAAGCCACATAAATACCACAAAGTTTTATAAACTGTTAAAGTTAAAAATAATAATAAAAAGAACAGGTATACTTTTTTTCTATTAGGAGCTTTTTAGTGGCAAAAAATAATTAATTATTACAACTAATGTACAGTCTTAGTTTTGTACTTTATAAGTCAGTCTTGGTACACCTAATCTCCCCAGCTAAGCTTAAGGCACTTTAGCATAAAGATGAGTCGAAGCTCGTCATCGAAATCATATTTTTATTCTATCCGATCAAAAACGTTGCCCTTAACTTTAACCTCTCTAATTTGTGTCCACTTATTTTTTTCATTTCTATAACCCAGTTTCGGTTGCCAACAAATCTTTAAAATTGTAGAAGCCTCGTGAGGTCATTTCTCTTTCATTATACGGCATATATTCTGTTTTATCCCAACGCACCAAGCAGAACGATTATTAGGAACGTAAATCATTCAATCAATCAATCAGTCGTAGAAGACGACAAGAGAGGAAAGTATGACCAAAAACCTAGAGTGACACGACCAGGATTCCGCGCAACACGAGCTCGAGCACTGCCCAGCTTGGAGAGTCCAAGCGGCGGATCTTTGTCCAAACAATTGGAAATGACTTGTCCCTGGCAGCCGTCGTCAAAGCGATGGTGCGCTCCAGAGATGCGTGGGGCTTGGTAACCTCCTTCTGTGTCACCGTCTTGTGCGCAAAGGAGGAAGCCAAGTGAACTCGAGAGCGTGCAGATCCCGCTCGGTGCAGGAGCCGCCGAGGCGGAAGTAGATAACGTCCCCCGGCGCTAGTCCCTGTAGCTTCGGGATTAAGAATAGAGCTACGGTATCCCCTGCCTGATCGTAAAAGGCGCTAAAAGGGGGCTTCCGAGGTTGCGGACGGTGAGAGCGGGAGCTCGACCCGTCCAGCCAGTAGCCCCGGGAGGGACGGCGGTTTCTGCGCGGCCGCATGCCACCGTGAACACCTGAAGGTGCAGGAGAGCACATCTGCTCTCCCAAGATGGGCCCTTCTGGGGCGCCGCGCGTGGAGGACACCGGTGCGTTCCAATGGAGATTCCGGATTCCTCCCCAAGCGCAGAGGCTGGCCACCGAGAGGGTTTTAGTGCGGTACAAATCCCACATACCCTGGTATCCTCTCCCAAGGTGCTGGGTACCTTTTGAAGGTTTCACCCCCGATACCACATAAAAAGGTTACGTCCTACTAAATCTATTTACCAATGATCCATGAGTTTTCCTTTTAGTTAATTTGAAGTTTTTGCAAGTAGGTGCATCCGACAAAAATTCTGTACATAATCCAGTTAGTATAGAAAGTGACATATCCAACCGACCAACGAACTTTAGGTTCCGTGTAATAATGTCAAAAGTGACACATCCAACAAAATGATCTACCTAAACGTACATGCATTAATGTCGGAAGTGACACATCCAACAAAATTATTACTATACGTACATGTAATAATGTCGAAAGTGGTATATCCGACAAAATTGTCTGCTTGAATACCATTGCAAGACCAGGCGCCGCTTACGCGCCAAAACGATTTCGACCAGGGGTCTAGAGATTTTTTGCCGCGATACGCACTACGAGTGTTATTTATGTTCGTGCGACCAGATGTTTACACTTACAACGACTCCAGTTACATTTCTCGGAAGGGAATGAAACAAGCTTACACCTTATAGCTATTTAGTACTTCTACAGTGTGTTTTGTTTTTATAATCATCGTTCAAAGCCAAACAAAGAGTCCGCATGTTTAGATTGTTGTTCCGCTTGGTATAAAACGAATGTAACATATAATCAAAGAAAAAATGTGGCACATTATTTATATATTCAAAATCTACATGAAAAGACCTTTCTAATAAAGTATAATACAAGTATGTGTTCATACAAAAAAATTAACAAATTTGAGGTTGAAGTTACGTAATGTTTTTTTCGCGCGCCGCACATGACGGTGTATTGAAAATTTAATTGCAATGATAGTATTAGTCGTATTCATTTAGTTATTCCTTTATTCTTTAGGTAAAGTATCTCGAAACGTTGTATATTTTTTTCAGGTTCATTGAAAGAAAAACATACTTCGTAGAAGATAAAAAACGAAAAGTCGGAAAAAATAGGAAAAAAATTCGAGGTCACGTTAAAATTCATTTAACGAATTTTATAATTAATCTAATTAAAATCAGGGGGCACACTCATAAAGAATAAGAAATTGCCTTTCCTGCAATATAATTTTCATTGACACTTTTCATACACAAATAGACGTAAAAATGCCAAGAAAAGTAATGAAATTTTTTTTCATTACTTTTCAAATCACGCAAGCAAACACGCAAGCAACAGAGTTTGTCAGTGCGCATTACTTATTGTAAAATTAACCTTATTGCGTACTCCATAAGGCGTCGACGGATGCACGGTAAAGTCTGTATTCGTTTTATTTTATATTCAAATTATAAAGAAAACTAATTACTAATCGAATAATATAAATAAAATATAGATTCCCTGATAAATTATCTTTATACTATTAGTGATTGTCATGGTTTTGTAACGTAATAATAGCAGAAAAAAATATAACTTCAATGCGCAAAATTCACACACAGAATTGATCTTGATTCATTTGTATAACAATGATAAAATATAGCAAAAGATACAGAAACGGATTCCTTATAAAATAACCTTTCTACATATGTATGACAGTAATGGTTTTTAACCACTAAATTGTGTAATAATTGAGCTAAAACCAAAACAGCGCCATTTTTGTGGCGCCGCGCAATTCCACTTCATTTTGAAAACCTATTTTACCAAAAATTATGACGCGCATCAAACTTCTGGATATTTGTTATTACTAAAAACACTATAAATGAAATAATTATAACACTTTACTTACGTTTTCAGTAGAAAAATCCACATAAATCAGGAAAAAACCGGCACTAGCACAAACTGTCACTGAGTATTACCAAGCAAATTTGACGACTGAAGGAGTGTCGATTTTGCAACAGAGATTTCTTTTTATTTCACTACCAACCCACAGACGTTAAATGACCGAATGAACGGAGAATTTATTCCTCTATGAATTTAAAAATACGCCAGACTAAATAGAAACTTATTTTTTAAACTATAGAGCCGAAAACAGCGCGAGGTCGAGATGACAGCATATGCTGTCACTGGTCGTTGAGGGTATATTTTTATGATGTCAGTATATACTGACACTGGTCTTTTATAGGTTAAAATAGATGTATCTACCGGAACCTACTTTATTAAAAGGAATATATCTATATTATGCAAAATACGAATGGTCTCATAAATTTGTAATCTATAAATTATAGAAATTGCTGTATAATCTACTTTCTCACTTTATCTACTTTGTAATAGATAAAGGGTGCTTACCAGTTTCCGTAGGCATCGGATAATCTTGAAAGTCACTTGTTATGTCAAGTTGATAAGTTGTTTATTAAAAAAAGGTAGATCTAAAAATCTGTTTAGAACGTTTCAAGGATCCATTGATTCCTATCAACATCATGGGAAACTTGTTTTCGTGCACAAAAATAGTAGGTAATGAATAATATTCCTATTTTGCCCAAGCCAACGCTCCTCCCAGTGACAAAGTGCGTAGTGGCAGATCCGCGCGCACCCGCGCTCCCTCTGTGCCGCGAACAATGCTGGTTCCGTTACTACCAACACTTTTGCGCGAACAAAGTTATTACAACCGACAATATTAACCAAGAAACTGACTAAATATTATGATTTTAAATAAAATAAAATGTTACGTACGATAAATCTTTTTACTGTGATTCTATTTATGTAAAAAAGTAAATATTGGTAAAAATGCACATTCTGCAATGTGTATCTCGTGAAATGTGAATCGATTATAATTATGCTCTTTAAGGATATTGTAGATGCTTGGGAGGACTCACAGAATGCCATAGGCGTATTTTGTGACCTTTCTAAGGCATTTGATTGTGTCCAACATGAAACTTTAATCAGGAAACTCAGTCACTATGGCATTAAAGATACCGCCCTTCGGCTTCTGAGATCTTATCTCAGTGATAGGACTCAGAGAATCGAAGTAAATGGTAAAAGGTCGTCCGGGTCAAAAGTGGAGATGGGGGTCCCACAGGGCTCGATATTAGGACCGTTCCTATTTTTAATTTACATTAACGACCTTCCTTATATGGTACAAAATGGTCATGAGATAGTATTATTCGCAGATGATACTTCTTTGATATTTAAAGTTGCCAGACAAGCGTATAATTATGACGAAGTGAATAATGCTCTCTCTAAGGTTGTTAGTTGGTTCGATGTAAACAATTTATTGCTAAATAATAAAAAAACTAATTGTATTAAATTTTCACCACCAAATGTAAAACATATTGATGTAAAACCGCAGTTAAATGGTGAGGAAATCAATTTTGTTGACACAGCTGTATTTCTTGGAATAACTATTGATTCAAAACTTCAGTGGGGACCCCACATTTCCCGGTTAGCGAATAGACTTAGCTCTGCTGTTTTTGCCATTAAAAAAATTCGCTCACTTACTGATGTCGATACAGCTAGATTAGTGTATTTCAGCTACTTTCATAGTATAATGTCCTATGGTATCTTGCTGTGGGGAAATGCTGCTGATATTGGCATAATATTTACCATGCAGAAGAGGGCTATTCGCGCTATTTATAATTTTAGCTGTAGAGAATCTCTCAGAGAGAAATTTAAAGAGATAAATATTCTTACACTTGCATCGCAGTATATTTATGAAAACATAATGTACGTATATAAGAATAAACCGACATTTACCACATTTAAGGATTTACATAGTTCGAACTGTGCTTCGACCAGGAACGGCCATAAGCTTGCATTCCCAAAGTGTCGGCTTCGTAAAAAAAGTCACTCTTTTATTGGGATGTCTGTTAGGATCTATAATAAAATTCCAGAAAAAGTGCAATCCTTGCCTTTACACAAATTTAAGAAAACTATTAAGCAAGTCCTATGCCGCAAGGCCTATTATGAAACCAAGGACTATTTAAATGATAAAAAGGCTTGGGATTAAACTTAACTCACATAAGGCTGTTTCTACATACCATGTAATAATTTTAACATTTTTAAAAAATTTGTGAGCGGATGGCAGTGTGATAGCATTGACACACACGATAGCTGTCTCGTGTGCTCCTTGTCGCCCCACAGTCATGCTGCATAATAAATACCCATTGTACCTGAAAATTTATTTAAAACAGGGCTGGAGTTTTTTTCCGCCCGCTTTTTTCTCCTAGCCCATATAAGCCTTAGCGCACCCAAAGCGGATGACGGTCAGCTGATGACCGTAGAACAATGACAAACATCAAGTGTATATTATTACCCAGGATGTTAATAAACTATTTCATTTCAACTATTTCATTTCATTTCATTTCATTATTGATAGTATCATGGAAATATGCAATATACTTAAACTTGATGTACGCATTTTGTCCAGTGATTTCTTAGATAAAGTTTACCTTGCAACTGTAAGTTTGTTACCTTTATACCTTTGACCTTCTCTCACTAGCTAGGTTAGACCTTTACATAACCTTTGATATGACCGCGTTAATAAAAACATTCTGGCTTCATAAGAAATAATATTTTACAAAGATTGTTACTTTAAAAGATTTTAATATCACATCAAGCTCTCTACGGCCTTTACGAATAAGTTTGATATCATGGAGTTCCGCGGGATCACAACATGCATTTTGGATGCACCGAAGACGGAAAACAGGTTCTTGACCTATATGCTATGCGTCCATCGCGGGAGAGCTAAATTTCTATGAGTGGGCTCGTAGGCCCAAATAAAATATTTTATGACGAAGGCTATATACTTAAAATTAAACACGTTATACCAGTTTAACTAAATGGAACACAGTCTGTTTATAGAATACCATAGATTGGTAAGATCGGGTTTTTGTTACCTCCGTTCGCAGGAATCGAATGTTAATGTTTTATTAAGATTTCTATGTCGTTAACTCAGATTCAATAAGTTTGCGAAACATCCGTACAAAATATGGTACAAATAAAAAAAAAACTCATATTTCTAATTAATACTTGTCAGATAAATTGTTGATGTTTTTGTTTCGTGTACGGTATTGTTTTTATACTGAATTTGCACGTTGCGTTTGTGAAACATCTGTACAAAATATGGTACAAATTAAAAAAAAAAGCTCATTATTTCTAATTAAATCTTGTCTGATAAATTGTTGATGTTTTTGTTTCGTGTACGGTATTGTTTTTGTACTGAATTTGCACGTTGCGACTTTCTATAAAACATTATTTAACTTTAGAGAGTAAATAAATATTATGTGAATCAATAAAGGCTGTCCCAAAATAAAGAACAAAATGGTGAATTTTGAAATGCAGTAATACCTTGCGTGTTATGTTCACCCATATTCCACGTCTTCATATATCCATTGCATGATCTTTTTCTGGCCTAACATTAATACCTACCGTTAAAGTTCTTACTATCTGCCAATGAAATACGATTATCAAATAACGAAATAAGAACCCGGACGACCGAACGTTGCTCGGATAAAAACAATTTCATGAAAATCGTTGGAGCCGTTTCCGAGATTCAAATTACATATATATACAAGAATTGCTCGTTTAAAGGTATTAGATATGTACTTTTTGCATAACTTATTTATTTTATTTTAATTCGTATAAAGCACGCGAATCGGTTTGTTAATAATGAAATTATTTAAGCGTAACATTTGTACAGTTGAACGTTATCGTGCCTAATCGTATTCTATTTTGCAGTCTATTTCAAATTAACAGGTAATTATAAACGTTTTCAATGGTAATATTTTTTTTGTTTAATTAATAGCAGCTACGAGCATTACTATAAACATTTATGTACCTATACATATTTGCTTTCGAGACTTACATTGTTACAACCAAAAGTATAGTTAAAAATGCTTGCTGGATGACTGCCAAACTTTTTTGTGTTTACATTTTTATGCGCTCTATATTGTATTTGTATTTATCAGAGTATTGTGTTATACTTACATATAATATAGTATTATAATGTACATATATATTACATAAGTAGTACATACTACTATATATATTATAATATAACTTATATTATACATATGTATTAATTGATCGTTTTAAGACACTAAAAGTGACTTCATCGCTTTGTTGCCAAAGCTAAACAATGCGTGATTGTTCTTTATATCAATACCAACATCACTTGTGAGTGCATCTGCTGTGCAATTGTCTTGTTTATTTTTAAAGTCGACCAGTCTAAGAGAGTCCAGCCAACTGGTCTCGTTCATACACTAGTCAAGGAACTGCCATGGAGAGGGGTAGCGCTATATAAATTGGCCCAATAGACGCCTTGCTCTCCGACAATCTAATATTCATAATTCGCTAAACTGTACTCGCTAGCATTGCTTGTTTCCTACTTCTTTTATTAAACTTTTATTTTTCTATTGTGATCTGTACCTAGTAAACCCGTAGTTCTTATTTATAAATTTCTGCTACTACTATATCGAAAAAAAGACTGATAACTGTGTAGTGTAGCTTCACCTACCTACTTTAATTCAGTTTTAAATTTCTGTTTGTTATGGCGATCCCGTGATCTCCTAATTGGAAGCGGCTTTCCAATAGCATTATTACCACGGATACCTATCTAGTTTTTCATTAGTAGTTGTACATTTTTACCAACCATTCTCGTTAAAATGTCACGCACTCTTACGCTCTATCGGGCCGTGACTTTACGTAGGATAATATGAAAATAGACCGACCGGAAGATGTAAAAATAGGTAAATGATGTGATGATAAACGGTGGCAATGTCATATTTGTTGGTGTAGGGTAACTAACGTCTACGTGGTTATTACAAAAAGTACTTTTGTTTAAAGATAATTGTGTAGATATTTCTGCCCAAAATATTTTGCAACCTCTTTGCAATATTAACATCGTATCCTTGTTGGTTATCCACCTACATTTGATTACTCATGCTTTATGTGCCAATTACACTTAAGCGAACTTCACCAGCACTGGTAATTTTAGTTAATGTCGAGGAATATAATTAAAGGACTAAAAATAATATTAGTTGTTCAAAATTGAAACAATACCATAAGGTAATAAACAAACCTAATCGTATTGCGTTACGTAAAGATCCGATGTAATTTGAGTCTTCGCATTGATATTGTATCTCAGTATAGAACGTAAATGATGCTGAGAACGATCTCTACCTCCCAGTCTTATTAGAACACCAAGCCAGCGTGCATCTATTTGTAGTGCAAATCAGCACACGCGGACAGTCATCGATGTCATAAATTCAGTGTAAATAAATCATTACTAGATGTAGCTACCCCGGTATCCATGGAGGCACACCGCGTGCGCGGTCACCGTGACGACGACCCTCGTTTACCAACGCTGAGTCTCGGACTGTCCAGCGTTCGGCACATTGTCTCCAAGCTCGAGGCTGAATACGCTCGTGTCGTTACCGCAGACAATTTACGAAACGAAATTGTCAAATACGACCCGAGCATCGAAGAAACTTACTTCGGGTACCATGACTTCCCTTTCAACCACCCGAAAGGACAAGTGTGGAACAGATTTGTGGCGCACCTAGGGGTGGCGTTAACAAAATGCATCCCTAGTGTAACGTTCGCCAACTTTGGTGCACTCGCCGTCGTGACGGGATTATTTGCTCCGAAGATGATCTCTTACCTGATCCTGTATCCGTTTTGCAGATTGGTATTTGGAACGCTCTACCCGGCATACGCATCGTATAAAGCTGTACGAACGAAGAACTTAAAAGAATACGTAAGTTTTTTTGTACAATTGTTTACGCCCTTTATGCAACAAGACTTTCACGAACCATCTGTTTTCTTGCACAATTTCCTCGTTTAGTTTATGAATGTTTGTTTTACACGAACATAAAGCAAAAATTAGAATTTTATTTGAAGATAATTTCATATGTTTTAGAATTTCTGTCAAATAAAGTTTGGCGATTATCTCGTAAGTGCCAATCACATGGAGCTGATAGATCTTATAAATCTCTTGAAGCGTAAATAAAGGGAATCAAGAACATGTTCGATACCGTTTTTTACGTCCTTGTCGCGGGTGCACGCTCAAGTTGTTTGAAACGCTTCAGTTCGTATTGTGTCCTTTACCTCGCTTCTGGTTCTACGTGTAATTTGCGTAGCGTGTTCTATGCACCTACCTCCTTCTATTGTTCTTTTATGTTCCGAAATGTTCACGTATAAAATACAAAATTACTTCGAGTTATTCATTTGCCGTAATGACTCAAACTCTGTTTTAATGTAACCTAAATTGAAAAACTGAATTCGCTAATAGTTGCAATTATTTTAAACTACTGGAACCGTAACGGAACACTTAATGAGTGAAAAAAACAGAAACCTATGGGCCAATTACTTTTTATGTCAATGTCATTTCAATCATTACCTTCCGCCTGTTACTATTTCATTGTCTATGCATTGCAAAAAAAAATATTATTTTAAATTTTAAAACCAATACAAAACTAGGCAATCTAAATAAATAAGAAGATTCTGTTCACACTGAAAAATGTTGGCAGCTGAAGATAACAAACACCTTATTTAAATAAACACGACAATATGACAAGTAGTCCAAAGCGTGCCTATAACAGCGCCTATTGTTTATTTTTTTAATTACAAAGAAATTCTGATTAAACTAAAAACTAATAAAATAATATACTAATAGGTACTATTCCTAAAGTAACATTTAACCTGAGACAGTTTAAAAAATCTAATAGGAATTGATATTCGACGTTAAATATTGAATGTTGAATAAAATGTTGCAGGTAAAATGGATGATGTATTGGATAGTGTTCGCGCTGTTCACTTGCACGGAGACCTTCACGGACGTGTTTCTATCATGGTTCCCTTTCTACTACGAGGTGAAGATTGTGTTGGTGCTGTGGCTGCTGTCGCCGGCGACGAAGGGCTCCTCAATACTCTACAGGAAGTTTGTACACCCTGCTCTCTGCAGACGGGAACAGGTGAGCTAGTAGTTTTACGGACGAAACCAACATAATAATCCATACTTAGTTTGTGATAGAGACGTTAACTTATTTGTAATTGCTACACTACAATTCCCTATATGGTGGGTACCATGGACATACACAAAGACATGAACACAAGCACCCAGGCCAAGAATAGAAAATATAACTCATCATTTCAATTTCGCCGGGAATCAAACCCGGGACCCTAGATGGGCAGTCGGCCGTGGTAACCATCGCGCCACACGACTCATCAATACGTAGCTCTGATAAACAGCTGGTCGTTATTGTAGGTTTGGATAAATGTCAAACGAGAGGATTGATATTATTACGATAGATCTATGAAATACGAGTATTTCTAGAGACATAGCCTAAATCTCTGGCTCTAGATTACTTACGTATTAACTAATAAACCTTATACATATTATTATAAGCCTGATAGTTATTTCGTGTTACTTTGTCGTGCTCTTACGCGTGCAATGTGTAATATACGGTGATATTATAACAAAGTATGATAAAATTGATAAAACTTTAATATTAATAAAGCATTAGAAGTTTTTACAACGTTTATTATTAAGGGAATAAAATTGTTTTGTTGTTACCTACTCAATACCTCAATCATGTATTTCGACTTTATATCGTCTTAGGTCAGTTATATGCCAAATAATTTAACAAAATAGCATTTAAAATTCGGCGGACAAGCTCATGGAACATCTCTTGAAAGTGGAAATATTTTATCGCCTCTGAAACGGCAATGAACAACCCACACACGACACTCACAATCTTATTTGTATTATTCATCAATTCTGTAAATTCACGCTAAGCGACATATAACTTATTTTGTTATTTTTCAGTTTAGGTACACTATTTGTGTTCTGTCCATGTTTCTCTGTACAAGTGACATAAGAAAGGAGGAGATTAATAACTAAGCTGTGTCTTTTTATTTGTTAGCTACGTCAGAAACTCAGAACTACGTTGTATAATTTCGTTGTCCCACTAATTATTTATTGTACATTTAATCGTCATTACATCCTTTCAATATGCTTATGTATATGTATGTATGTATGTATGTGTGTATGTATGTATGTATGTTAGTATGTATGTATGAATATGAATATATATTGGTGTACGTATTTTATTATGTTCCAGTTATCATTATTATTTTTAATCTTGTGTCTTTTAGCTTGTTTATTTTAGAAGCCTACCTCGCATTCTCAACTTCACCCAGGGTCGACTGGTAGACAATGCCAATAGGCATTAGGTTTAACCCTTTGTGAACCTTAGCTTTAGGTTTTTCACATAAATATAAATAAAAAAATAAAAAAAAATAAAGTGAATAAGGAATTCCACATACAAAGAGCTGGAAATTGGGAGTTGAAGAAAAAAATAATAAAAAACGAAGTTCGTCTATTACTCCGGCAGTCACTCATTGTATAATTATTTTTTGGTTGTTAGTTAGGATGTTGTCAGGAGTTCCCGTTTTTTCTTATGTAAAGAGAAATTATTTTTTGATTGTTAGCTAGGATATTGTTGTCAGGAGTTCCCGTTTTTTCTTATGTAAATTTGAGGAAAGAAATCAAGCTTTTAGGGAAGGAACGTAGGAGATGTATTTAAACTAGATTATTACAAAAATCATAATAAGTAATTGAAAATCAACGTAACCTAAAAAATGAGTTTCAAAAATAGTAAAGAATCGTCAATATTCTAAAGGCTAGGGCCTAGGGCCTAACCGTTACATAGATATTCTAAACAGAAATATTCCCTAACGATTTCAAAATATCCCGGCCCGAATACACAATAGAGTTCAGTCGACTTCACATTACTAATTTGGTTTGTGTATTTCCTTCGAGCTCATAAAGCTAACTCATTTTTATTCAGCGTTCCGTAGCGGATATCCTGTATGGACTGCGGTATTTGCGTGTTCTGTTGAACTAGATTTATCGATAAATAGAGATTTACGTCTGAAACGATACTAAATAAGCGATGTAATATTTGAGATTGACAGCAATCTGAGGTGGTACCGTTTTTTCTTATTAAGACACTCAACACGCATAGAGAGACTGTAGTCTTTATCTGGTCCTCATAATATGCTGTATTTCATATTAGCCAACCACATTTAAACGTTTAAATAATAATATAATGTAAAACGAATTGGATTTTACAAAATCTGTTATGTTTGTCATGTAATGAAAATAAATAAATAAATTTATACATATGAAAAGAACAAACTTTAACCTTTATCTTGAATATTGAGAAATATAAATCAAAAACATTATTTTTCTCTGCTTCACTACTTGATAAAGATGGATCTGGATTGAATATTGGTTTCGACCGTTAGCTTGACGATCTGTTTAAAATTGTTACTTTACATTTCATTAGAATTTTTAAATTTGTGTTTATTGTTATAACATTGTATTGTAACATAGTGTATTTATACAAAATCGGCAGGTATAGTAAGAACATTTTAAAGTGCCTTGCCGTAACTAGCTCATTCGGTTCCATCGTGACACATTGTTCTAAATTCATTAATATTCATATAGTCCTGCTTAAGTATGTGGGCTTAATTATGAGTTCAGTTTCCTATGTATGTTCATTTATCGTTTTACATTTTAAAGTTAGATTTATGACTTGTTTTTAACTTCTAGTCTGTGTAATGTTTAGGTGATTAGGTTTGCATATATTCTAAAAGTTTCTCTTTGTTACAGGAAATCGATGAATACATAGCAAAAGCCAAAGACCAGGGTTATCATACCGTGCTCAATTTGGGCACCAAGGGCGTCAACTATGCCACCACCGTTATCATGCAAACTGCCATTAAAGTGAGTTCCTATAATACCTTCACCTTCACAACGTATCTAATGGCATGCTTCTTTACTCAGTTGAGACAAAAAATAAGGCCTATTAAAGAAATAATAGCATACCAATTTGATCAAAGTTCCTTTGTAGAAGGCAGGTCTTATTTTCAGTCAATACAATATTGTCTTGGATTAAGGTATAAATAACCGTTAACAAAAATACACAAGTGCAAATAGTTTTTTTCTTCTTAATTTTCAGTCAATAGTAAATGTTGTTTTGTTCACCGCTGTTGATTCCACTTTAAAAAATATGAGCAATGTGTGGCATGTTTGATTACAAAACCACTTCATTCATTTTAAATTTGTACTTATGCCAAAAAAGTATATTCAGTTTTACTTTGATGCGCACTCGTCATTTTTCTGTTTATCAATAGAAGGAAGCCTTTTAGGAAATTTCACGATCTAACCGTTTTTGTAACCAAGCATGCCGACACCCACGCCGAGCATTTTTATTTTGATCCTCACATATCTTATTTCGAGAACACATTGCCGCTTATTTTAATTCCATTTTGTATTTTTAATTTTATTAACAGCTTTTTTAATTTCTTCCCACCCTCCCCGTCTATTCCGAATTCCTTTCCGTTGCTGCTTTCATTTAGAACTTGAATCTGCCGAGCGCCGAACAAGACAAGGACGCTAGGCGGGCTATACGGGACCGCGATGTTACGGACGGTTACCGCGAGGCGTACGAAGACCTAGAGTACCAACGGTCGGACCACAATCTTCCCGGTATCGTAGAAATAGTAGAGCTCGATAGACCAGATGATCAAGATTTCGTCCTCGGAGACGGCGATGCCAACGACCCTGATTACGACCCTGGTGTATTGGACACCTCGGCCCGCAGTCGCGGCAACGTTGTTCGCAAACGTAAAGTGGACAAGGAAAAAGAAAAGAGACCTCGAAGCAGATCCAGGGGGCGTCGAACTAGGAGCCAAGCTGCCAAAGAGAAGGAAGTGATGATCGACTGAGATGATTTTATATATAGTTCGATGCGACGCAACTGTGATTCTTAGACGATTTTTAGACAACGTTTAGCATTAAATACGTGTTCTTATACTCTATCGACTACATTGTAAATTTTGACGTAGTCCTTTAGTTTCTTTTATAAGTTCAGTTTTATTTTTCGACGGAACTTAATTTTTCTATTAATACCAAAGGAAACATATTTTTCTGTTTCTTCATGCTAATACTTTTTCTACTTTTTTATTAAGTACATTTCATTTTCAAACAATAATTAAATAGATACATCATTATTCCTATATTATATGGAGTACTTTCTTAAAATGAATTTTATACATTTTCTACTTGTTGTCCCGTCTCAATATGTGTTTTGCTTCGATAGGCATGTTTTATAGTTGCAATTTTATGGCGCATGTTTAGTTAAGTTTTGTGAAATTACCGGCTATGTATGTTGTGTTCTTAGGTTTAATGATACGAGTGACTGACTTAGCGTAATAATTTTGTAACTTCTAAATAAATAATAGTGAAATATACCCCCACACGAATTTTCTTTAATTGGTTAATATATAATATTCAAGCAAAGAGAAATTACGAAAAAACACACTTTCAGTTTGCATGCGCTTTTCAACATGAAGCTTGTGTAACAATGTTCACTCAAGTAAGTAATATTTTCTTTAATTTTTTATACTTTAATTATAACACTTACAGACACTTCACATAGCTTTCACAAGCTAATCAGTTATAACGTTCACCGGTTCAACGGTTGTGCCGTTACATTTGTAGCGGCAAGCGCAACAACATTGATACCGTCAACTATCGTGATAAAATATTACGATCCAAAAGTATGTGGGTACTACATTGCCGCTCTCGCTCTCACGATCTCTCGCTCTGGCAAGATAATACAACATTATGTGGGTACTACATCGCCGCTCTCGCTCTCACGACCTCTCGCTCTAGCAAGAATATGAAGCATAATGTGGGTACTCTGACAAGAAATATAATAGAAATACCGACATGGAATTTAATTATGCAACTACCCACATCACGGAGCACACCGACCGCGACGCAGTACAGAGAAGATTTAATCGAGACGTTTGTTGAATGAACGACGAGGATTTGCTTATTGAAGATTGTATTATAAATCAATCTCCGATAAGCAAATCCTCGTCGTCCACCACGCCGCCGTCAATCATACTCCAGCGCCGTGCATCCACCGTCGACCTCATGTTTGAATGAAACATGAAGATTGGATTACAAATCAATCTTCATGTTTCATTCAACAAACGTCTCGATTAAATCTTCTCTGTACTGCGTCGCGGTCGGTGTGCTCCGTGATGTGGGTAGTTGCATAATTAAATTCCATGTCGGTATTTCTATTATATTTCTTGTCAGAGTACCCACATTATGCTTCATATTCTTGCTAGAGCGAGAGGTCGTGAGAGCGAGAGCGGCGATGTAGTACCCACATAATGTTGTATTATCTTGCCAGAGCGAGAGATCGTGAGAGCGAGAGCGGCAATGTAGTACCCACATACTTTTGGATCGTAATATTTTATCACGATAGTTGACGGTATCAATGTTGTTGCGCTTGCCGCTACACATTTGTAGCGACCTTCCGCTATTCGCTTCCTGAATCACGCTATCGAAGTTTTCGGAATATCCTACCATATATACAAGCTCCGAATTGAGTCAGTTGGAGCAAAGAGGATATAACCACTGGTTGGAGCGCGGCCGCTCCCCGGGCATGACCACCTCGCCCGGCGGGAGATCTCCCTTTGCCAAATTGGTGACCCCGACGTGATCTAGCGGAAGGTCGCTACACATTATTATTAATTTGCAATTTATCTCCTACCATTAATTTTATACAGTGAGCTTTTAAATTTACTGAACGCAATGGTAATAATTTAATTCCAGTTTGAGTTTATTTCATTGATAGTTGCATATAAAGTAATTTAGTAAAAGCTGTAAAAGCATTTTTTAAAGATTCAACTAAATTTCCAAGTTTAGACGATATGTTTGCCTAAATTATCAATTTAAAAAAGGCGGGACCTTCAAGTAATTAAACCCACAACCGGTTTTAAAATGTTCAATGAGTTTTTAACGATCGTTTAGTGTGTGAAAAACTGTATTGGCTTTTAGGGTGGCGGCGGGTTAGTGCAGCAACTGCGTAAGAGCTACAGCCTGTCCGACCTGACGGAGTGCGAGCCGCGCGAGGAGCGCGGCGCCGACGAGGCAGACGACGTGCTGGCCGAGCCGAGGCTCATCCGGCGAAGTGTAAAAAGGTAACAACATAGTGTAATAACTCCTAGATCTAGTGTAGTCCCTGTAGCTTCAGGATTAAGAAAGAGCTACGGTATCCCCTGCCTGATCGTAAGAGGTGACTAAAAGGGGGCTCCCGGGGTTATGGGCAGTGAGAGTGGAAGCTCGATCCGTCCAGCCAGCAGCCTCGGGAAGGACAACGGTGTGTGCGTGGCCGCATGTCGCCGTACATCGGAAGGGTGCAGGAAAGCACACCTGCTCTCCCGAGGATGGGTCCGTTCTGGGGCGCCGCGCGTGGAGGACACCGGTGCGTTCCACTGGAGATCCCGTAGTCCTCCCCCAAGCGCAGAGGCAGGCTACCAAAGGGGTTTTAGTGCGGTCAATTCCCACATAACCCGGTATCCTCTCCCAAGGTGCCGGGTACCTTTTGAAGGTTTCCCTCCCGATACCAAGAAAAAGGGTACAAGAGTAGAGCTACAGCCTGCCGGTTTTGACGACGTACTCGCCGAACTGAGGCTCATCCGGCGAAGTGTGTTAGACATGTCATGGTAACTGAATTAAAGGTGGATTGGTGCAAGAGCGGCAGTCTATCCGACGTCCAAACATGCAATCTGGACGACAGTAAGCAGGACTTGTAAAGGTAGCATAAATATTGTCACACCTAGGTGGACATGGTTAGTCATAAATCAAGTTAATATTACATGCAATAAGCCATACAGAACAGCAAATAAGTAAAGCCATTCCTTAAGTGCTTGTTGATTGATTGGTTGTTACGTTGAATTTTAAAATTCTAGTGGCGGCAAAAATAATTTGTTTCTAGAAGGTTAACAATATTATATAGGCGACGATTCTTAGCGAACACGTTGGCCACATTGGGATTGAACAGATTAGCTCGACCTCCATAGATTTAGCCCGAAAGCAAAAGCAACGCCTTCATTGTCGCGTCCCCGACGTTGCGTTTTATTAATACAAAATTTATTTCACAAAAAAAATGCTAATCATTCCATAAGTGCATAACATTTTAGTGCACTTCTATTTATCATGTACAAAAACTAAATAGAACGTTCTGATTAATATACGATTGCATAATTTCAAATAAACAAATTACCTAACCTAACAATAATGAACGATTGCAGCGGATTCGCGACCCGGCGGAGCGCATCGGAGTCGAACAGCCGCTCGCCCATGTACTTCCCCGAGGTGGATGTGGATGTGAGGCCCGCCCGATCCCGGATGGACGAACCTGATTTTAGGTGACATAGTTTTAAAAAAAATTAAGAAACCAGATTTTTTTTTGGAAAAAAATGAACTATGAAGTAGATTTTTTTTATTTGAATTAAGAATGATGTAAATATGAAAAAAAAATTTTGGTGTAAAAAAGCGTCGGGTCTTAGATTAAAACAAAAAGAGGAAGATTACCGCATCGTTCTTACAATCGTACACTATAAGATAGGCCAGCGCATGCCAGCACTGCCAGCGCCCACAACTACAATATACGAATTCACACAAACACCACCAAACGACAAAGGCAGAGCGATTAACTCCAGCAACAGTGTGAGCGAGAAAAACGCGTTCCGTTCCGATCGGCGCGATCGGGCACCATCGGCTACGTTTGGCCTACCTACATCGAGCAAAGTAGCGTACCATGGAGTCTATCGTGTCCCTCCCGCACACATTCTGTATAGTGCACTGTATTCGTGCACAGGAAGTCATTTTTAGCGTTATTTTCTAATAAATCGTTTCCACACTGACAACGCAGCACATGCAAACAACGGTTTTTCGCTGTTTTAACGCAGACAACACACAGACAGTAACAAAGCAGGCCCATTGAACTTGGTTTAGCAGCTCCGCGCGCATCTAGCGAATAGAGTATCTTCCTCTTTTTTTAATCTATGCGTGGGTTGCTTTTTGAGCCCTATTTTTCGGTAGTAAAGTTCAGTTGTCAGGTCAACCGGACCACGGAAATTCAGTTTTTTCCGTCGTATAGTTCTTACATACGTTCGTATAGACCTTGCTTAACAATTTATTACCATTGTTAATTGACCGCACAACGGAGGATGCCGTACCACCAATGGTAGCACGGGAAGAATAAAATTTCCAGTGGACGCCAGTGTTACCACCGGTGGCATAAACTTGTGTGTACCACCACTAATTTATTTTACAGTTAAAACTTATTATTACTTATTTTTTTATTTGATTGGAGTAGCAGACGATACAGGCCACGTGGTGGCTGCTACAACCAATGGACATGTACAGTCACAACCTCAAGCAAGCGTCATCAGCTCATATCAGTCTACTGCGGACATAGGCCTCACCCAAGGCGTACCACTGAGCCTGTTCTTCTACTTTATGCAACCAGTTACTTCCCGTCACCAGGGGCATATCGTCGCGTCACCTCGCAGGGCGGCGTCCTACGCTACGTTTGCCTGAATGCGATCTCCACTCCAAACCCCGTCTCGTGGTAGCCTACTGCCACTTCATCTTGCTGGTTCTCAGAGCTGTGTCGGTGACTTTAGTCCTCCTCCGGATTTCCTGATTTCGGATCTTGTCTCGAAGGGACACACCGAGCATAGCTCTCCATCACTAGGCTAAGCGACCTTGAGCCAATGGAAAAGGCTAATAGTAAAAGACTATGTCTCAGCGCAGTAGGTCATCACTGGCAACACATACTACTCGAAAATTTTCGACTTCAGGTACTGAGGTATACTAGACGAGAAGACACTTAATTTCTCGAACGCTGCCCAACCGAGTAGGACTCTACGGCGTACCCCTCTCTCTCGAAGTTGGACCTACCAGTACGGATCGCTTATCACAGGTAGATATTCTCGTCGACATCTCTGATTGTAGCGCCATCAACAATGACCGGTATGGGTGTGACATGGATATTAGATCTTCGTCTTGTCTATGTTCACCTTAAGAACCACCCATTGGGTGGCGCCATGGAGGTCATGGCATGCATCCTAGCATGGATGACGAGAATATGTGACGGAAATTCCCGAATGCTACCGTGCCTAACTGAATCCTCCTATCGGTTTCCTTCTCGAAGCTGTTTCATCAATCTGGATGGACTGCCCAAGATAATCATATTCTTTAACAGCTTCGAGTGTCGTACCTTCGACGTTGACTGGGGTAGGAGAAACGTATGCGTTGAACATAACCGTGGTCTTGTCCATGTTCATTCCTAGTCCCATTCGTCGGAAGGCTTCATTTAGGCTTGACAGCATTTGCTGCAACTCCTACAGCGATTCTCTCTTATGGATTATGTCATCGGCAAACGCTAATGTGAGATATATTCGCCATCTATGCATATGCCACGTCCTTTCCAGTCCAATAACATGAAGACATCTTCCATTGCACAAGTAAACATTTTCGGTGACAGATTTATCATACACAATTTATATGATCATAAAATCTTGTTGCGAGGTTAGCGTAAGTACCTATAAGTTTTTAAATCGCGTGACAAGCTTTTATGATCATAATACATTTTAGTAAGGGCCCGACTCCAAAAATAGTTTTAAGAGTCATTACCATAAGCAAGAAGAAGTAGGTACTGAACAATTTTATTTTTTACCGTTTGAGGTCGGTTCTATTTTTTTGTTAAAAACTTAATTTTTACCGCGGTAAAATGCTTCATTCCTACGTGAAAACGGGTAATAGGGTCAACGCGGTTGAAGCAACTGGCTAAACGCCTATGATTTTAATATAGCAATGAAGCCTGGAATAGCACATAAGCTATTTTTATCCTACGGGGACTCATTAAAGGGGTCCACGCGGGCGAAGCCGCTGGCGGAAGGCTAGTAATAGATAAAGTCAGTAAGTCGTCAGTAATCAGTCAGTCCAGTTACTAAGACATTCAAGTAAAGCGATGGTTACTTTACCAGAACGTGACCTATGGAATTTTGGAGGCATTAAAAAACATATTTTCGTACTGTTACTTTGCCACTGTTAAAATGCCATCACCTTTATCCGATATAACACAAAAATACACAAAGAAAAATTAACTTAAAATAAGAGCACAACTTGTCCTTTCCGACTTTCCGCCAAAACTAACGGTAAAAATTTTCCGTTCCAGTCATATAAAATCCACGGAGGACATAAGCTCGGGCTACTCGAGCGCGGACAACTCTGCGTCGCTAACGCGCACGGGCTCGGTGGGCGCGGCGGCACGGCGCGCGCGCTCCTCGCGCACCACCGTCACCGCCATCAAGCGGCCCCCCGCGGCTGAGGTCTGCTAACTTTTGTATTGGATCCCGAGACCGCTTCGACCCTGCGACGTTCAAATTATCATCATACACATTATAACTCCGGCGAATTAACATGACATTGGGCTCGAAAAACATTTGTGCAAAGTACAGTGTGCAAAACATTTCGTTTCCATTTCATATATTTTTACGAAAATTATTACCTAATTAATTTATATAATAACTTAGCTGTCAGATAATTGTTATGCTATGCAGGATGTGAATAATACATAGTTAGAACTTATAACTATGTATTATTCACATCAAAAAAAACAAAAGATTATCAAGACTTATAACTTATATGTCTTGATTATCTTTTGTTTTTTATAAGAGATGTAGGTCCTTATAATATTTACAATGTCTACAATAAAGGTTAACTTAATACAAACGTAACAAATATCCAATAACACTTAACAGTTATTTTTATTGTTGTTGGATTTTTGTTGAAACGAATAACTTTATACTTACAAAACGCTGTTCTTGCTCTTTAAATTATCGTGCAACGTTAAATGTGTGTCTGATTGAACTAGGGTTACTAGCTAGGGGTTGAAATCGAAAAGCCTGCAAAAACCGGTTGAAAGTGCTAAAAAAAATCTTGATTTCTATAAAAAATCCTGTCTATGGCCAAAAAAAAACTCACTAGAATTTTTTTTGGCCATAGACAGGATAATAAGTTTTATTATCATTTATTAATTGTAATATTATATCCTAATGAGTATGAACAACGAACAGGCATTGCTTCCCGCTCGCTTGCCCCGCGAAGCCCGCTAGTGCACCCCATCGCGATTCGCCCATTTATTTATTGGCATAACTAAAAATCGGGTCAGAACGAAATCCGGGCCGAAACCGGTCTATGCCTTTAAAACCTGATCTAGACCGGATTAGTCCAGTCAGATGGTAACCCTAGACTAAACTAGCATGGCGACGGCGGGGGTGTGCGTATATGGCTATGTATAGAGTACAGTCAGGTGTCATGTTAATTCGTCCGAGTAGTAGGTACATGCAATACATTCATATTTTTTACCCTGTCTACTAGTGTCCTAAGCGAATGTTTGGAGAAATTGGAACCCAGAGCAGTAGGGATTTTTACTCTTTATGAGAAAAAAATCTAAAAATATACTAGAGCATAGGGAATAAGCAGTAGTAAAATGTTCTGTTTTACTTCTTAAAACGACAAAATAAGTTTTATAATACATTTCTAAACTTTAACTTTTTTAGTAGCCGTCATGATATGACGTCATACCACTATAACATAAAGACTAATAATATCAGTGCATTTGGTTTACATGAGCTAGTGACGTTACCACAAAGTAGAAAATGATATCGAGCGCTAATATTGTGCGAAATTTGAAAATGTAAAGTTTAAGTGCTGCACCTTAGATCAAATTAAAACTCTTTCCAAAAATGGCTGTAATACCCTGTAGGCAAAACTGTCGTAGGACCTGAACCGTTAAAATTGATACTTTTTGTGGAAAATGGTTTGTCATCATTATTTTCTTGGTAACCAAACCAAACGTAATCAAAGGGGTATTTAAACCGTACATTTCAAGGAACCTTATTAGCCAAATTCTCATTTTTAGGGCGTAGAAGATAAAAAAACGTTTTACTGGTACCTAATTTACATTGAAATCAAAATAATACAAACCATTTTGATAAAATGTGTTTTTAAAACCCTTTTTCCACTAATAGAGGGAAGTCTGAAGTTTTTTAACTAGTTTATATAAAACAAATTCTTTTAATTCTTCTCCTATTCAATGATTTCTTTTCTACGATACTTTTCAACTATCTGCTCTAGTTTACATTTCCCGTAATGGGTCTCCAATTTGAAAACAAAGACTCTCTGTATAAACTGATTTTTGACAGTTGCTAGAAATTACTTAGTTTATAACTTTTACGTTTATTTTACGTAAAAACATTCAATTTGTGACAACTGCCAAAAAGCAGACATGATAGGACAGACTTAGTAACCTAGTGGCACAGGTCTGGTAACTTTTTTATTGGATTCGTGGATCGCTTCTGCGCCAAATAATACTGTTCATGACAACTAATGTCATGTAATGTTTAGCGACCAGGCCGCAGAGGCCTCATAATTGTTGTACGTATATTTGTATCGCTTTGAAGATGAGGAATAAAATAATATCCTCTTTTAGAAACCTTCACGTCATGTGTTGTATTTAATATTGGATACAAAGATCGCTTTAGCTGTGCTAAGGAATGCTAAGAAAGTCATGTGAGCCAAACCTTTTAATAATATAGCAAAATAATTTAATAGTGTTACTTGGCTGTCTATACTCTATTTCTTACTTCAGATAATTTTTTGAATACCAAAAACGTTGAAGTTATTTCTGGGTATTTTATTCAATACCCAAATAGGGTCTTGGACACTATTCATAAAAAGAATATCAAAATGCATAAGTACCTTATAAAGGTTGCAGAAAACTATTCTTGGAAACAGAATTCAGTTACATATATTATTTTAACTGTCGCTCAAATCAATTTCTCCACCAACCCGCATAGGAGCAGCGTGGTCGAGTAAGCTCCAGGCCTCTCCAATAATGGGGAGAGACCCGTGCCCAACAGTGGGACGCAAAAAGGGTTGCAGCCAAATCAATTTAAATTTAGTAAAATTTTTTAAATAGTTTGTGACGTCACAAAGCATTTTCTCATACCAAATGTATGAAGATGTCACGTTTTGACAGTTCATTAAAAGTGTCTCAATTGATTTGGTAGTCCAAGACCGAGTTCGTTGAACTCACAAAGATAAAACTTATTGCGAAGTCCATAGCCTGTGCTACCTGATTATAAATCTTTAGCGAATTAAGCCTCCAAAGCTTAGATTATCAGCTGTCGCTAAATCAACGGCGCTTTTCACTAACTTGTTTATAGAAATAAGTTACTGGTTTGTTTCAGTTAGGGCTATGGCAATGTTTTATCTAATTTTAACTGTTTGTTACACTGTACTCCATAAGAAAACAATTTAAACATAACTCTTCTTGTCAATAAGTGTTCCAGGTAATCTTAGTAAAGTATCTTTGATGTTAATATTGTTGTTCATCACAGTTTAATCAATTAGTATTACATTCATAAGACTATGTATTTTTTAGCCCTAGCTGATAGATATAAGTGAGCTTGTTGAGGTGTAATACATGTCATATTTTAAAGCGAGACAGTATTAAAGAAATTTTATAATATTTAAAAAATGTATTACGAATAGTGTTGCACTATTTGTTGCAGAAAAGACGGGACAGTAAGTCGTATTAAAGCGGTTGAAACAGCAGGGTAGGCAAGGTGCTTTTACACTTTGAATTAATGGGATAGTCTCAATATACATAATCAAATTAATGATGACAGTTAATAATATAATTACTAAGAAAACTTTAATTTTTATAAACCAAACGATATTTCTAATCTAATAAACGAATTAAGTATATTATGAAGTATTGAGTATATCAATATACTATTTCAAGATTAGTATCGAAATATACCTACTTAAAATTATTTCAGGGTAGGACGAATATTTAAAGTATATTTTTATTAGGTACTTTCATATTGATCATGCATGTTGCCTATTTATTTATTTTGTGGCGCACATTTCATAATCATTTTATAAGTCTGTTATTGCATTTATTACATTTTATTATTTCTTACTATATAATTTGATTTAGACTTAGCACTTTTTATTTAAAGGATAACGAAGTTACCATCGAGGAGCTACACGAAGACGATAATATCGATTATGCGAATATGCCCCCTCTTGTGCATTTTCGATCTCCTTTATTCCTATCTCATACTGTGCCTCCATTTATATATCGATATGTAGGAGATCAAGTTAAAATTGTTCAGGTATTAGGTAATTCATTAAAACATGAAACTAATGATATGAATCACTGGGACCAAACACAGATACCACTTAAAAAGTCGGATGACAAAAACTTGTTTCAGAGAACAGATAATTCGGATATATCAATAAACAGAAATGATGAAATATTCGTTAAAGACATAAGGAACATTCCATCAGACAGTTTACTTCTAGATTGTAATAAGCAATTTCTTGACCATAACAATATAACCTTGGTGGAAACTGAAAAATATGTTGTAGACGTAGAAGAATTTAAAACTCCGGACAGAGAAAATAGTGATAATGGTAAATTAAATAGTGAAAATAAGAAAACTGATGATGACGCGTCTAGTCTGGAAGCAATAGCGAATGAAAGTTATTCTGCTGAAAGCGACGATGAGGCTTCATTTGGAACCCCTGAAAATTCTCCTAAAAGTGTGAGAAAATCAAAAGGAAAATATGGTAAAAACAAAGCTCCCCTACCACCCCCAATAAATGAAAATATATCATTGAAGTATACAGAAAAAGAATGTTCCGGAGTGGTTTCAGAAACTTCAATGTTCTTGAGTGGCAATCAAGAGTTTGCAGATATTACACAAAAATCAATGAGCACCGATGTTAATGACGCTCAGGAAGCAAAAGGAATTCATTCCGAATCACGCGAAAAAATTAATCAAAAAATTAAAAACAAGGTTAATAAGACTAATGTTGGTGGAATAGGAAAGTTATTACATTTACCAAGCAAATTAGCATTTTGGCATAAAGAAGAAAAACTTAAGGTCGATGATGCTTCCAGCGTTTCAGGAGATGAAAGCAGACGATCGTCTAGTGAAAAAGTACTCGATAAATTCCAAAGCTGTAACGATGTTGATTTCAAATTAGAAAGTATTATGAAACCTGAAGTATTGGATGATCAAATAAGTTTTAAAGACGCAGATGATTTTGAAAAAGAAATCGCACAAGAAGTCATTGAAAAAAGTGAAGCTCTACAGAAAGTTATTGAAGCTAAATTAGAAAGGCACCCAGAATACAAACTTCCAACACCTCATGAGGAAATACCAACTTCATCTAAAAGTACTGATGTGTAAAACTAGGGGCGTTAATTCTCTCCTCCATATCTGAATAAGAGAAAAGAAGTAAAACAGTATGTGTTTTTAAATTGATGTGTGTATTTTGCATGAAAGTAACCTAGTGTGTAATGTGTGTAATAATTCCAATTTTTACTATAGTATCTCAAACAACAAAAAATATTATTTGATAAGAAAAAAAATATTTTATGTGACATTCTAATTAATTAATTTAACATAAATAATCATTATATTAATATTCCAATGAGTATTGTTCTCTAACTTACTAACATTATAAATATTAAAATGATATTACTGAGTTATGTCATTACTAATAATTTTATTACATAGTTATGTCATTTGTACATATTATATAATCTGTAGTATGACATAATAGTCTGTTCAGAAAGAGAATAGGTATGGAACTACGTGCATTGCTAAAGCATCAAATATGTAAAAATCACTGAAACAATGTCAAGGTTTTCTCGTAATCTTTTGTTTTAGGCCGCTATCCCGCGGGCGTTTTACGAGTTTTGCAATGCTGCACAGACGCGACGACGTTAACGTTGCGTTTGAAGCATGTGCAATGCGCAACGTTATTGCTAATTCATGCTGCGATTTGACGATGGCCGTAGCCCCCGCTCATACGGACAGAGTGGGAAATGGCAAGGCTCGTAAAACACCGGTGGGATAACGGCCTACTATGGGTTCGACATTACTTTACAGAACTGCCAAATTCTCTTCCTGATCTGATTACCGCTTAAGCTTTTTTTATATTAGTTTTCAATTTTTTATTTTTTTTTATTTTCAGGCAATGCTGTCGGCCTCTGCTACAATACCTCGCGCAAAAAAATCTAGTAAAAGGAAAACTCAGTAGTAAACATAATATCAAATTAGATATAGGTATGTTATGTACATGTATAAATAAATTGCTATTGTTTTACTGGCTCACCAAAAAAATGAGACATGTTTCATGAAGACATTCGAACCGTTAAATTACGAAGCAAAATAAAATTTAATGGATATTATTAAACTTTTTGTTGCTCTTTTATATGACGCTGGACAGCCATGTTAAAATATAAAATAAAATTTAAACAACAGTTACCATTACAAAATGAGCATGAAATGCACAATAATTTTAAAATATATTTATGAGAACATAATTCTCAATAATTACTTTTTAACAATTACATAATATGTGTGCATTTAGTATTATCAAATACTTTGTTACTGAAATTAACAAGTCAATCTATTTATTTTAATTCATTTATTTATATTAGGTACCTATCAATTATATCATACGGATCTTAACCAAGTTATATTTTTTAGAACAATTACAAGTAATTTTCACATAAAAATGTAAAACGAAATAAATTATTTCACACTCCTACCACACTAGTATTCTATTTAATTTATAGTAGATAACTATGTAGACATGCAAAGTAAAGACATAATTGGAAATGAGAGCGGGAGTATTCGCAAGATACATGTTAGGTCAAGTAATTATAAAGCAACATTTATTGGAATATTATGATTTGAGCCAAAATTTGCCAAATGTGAAATAACTGACTCAACAATTAGTTAAAAAATATTTTATAAGTATTCGTATTTATTAGATGTTATAATAGGAAAGCTAGTCTAAATTATGGTATGGCTACATACAAACCTATAATGAGGCTTCCTTTCAGTGACTACTATAAATTTTAAGACAACTATTTACGTAGGTCAGGGCCGATCTCAATTTGAATTCATTAAGTATAGTAAGTGTTAACCCTAAAATTGTTTAACTGAATGGCAATAAAAATGAATTCACAGGCTGCAATAGCTATGCTATTATATTGTTAATTTGTTCCTTGCTGATGATGCTTAACTGTTTTGTATGATGAATGGTTAAATATTTGAACATGTGATTGTTTTATTACCATACAGTATGTATTGTGTACTCTGAAACTTTAATTTTAGCTTTGTGTTAATAAGCAAGCACTTTCATGTTTTGTTTTCGTGTATGTACATTCTGAATGTTTGATGAATTATGATAAAGATATAAGTAAACCTTTCGGTTATTTGATATGAGCCTTCCTGCATTATTATGTTTGTATCCTTAAAGCTATCATTGTAGCTTATGAACTTGTGGAGCATGTAACAAGCTTGCAGATTATGTGTGAGCAAGAATGTGCCTACTTTATGACCCAAATAGTTTCAAGGTACATGTGAATTTCTGTTTTGAATTAAAAGAAATAAAAAAATTAAATAACTTTTAAGTATTTTATTTTCATACTTCATATTGTTAAAGTATACCACCACTTTTCAATCTGAGGGTGTCAAAAATATACTTTCCATAATCATTTTTATAAACATTATTTATTAACTGATTTTCCAACAAATTTAATGAATCATTATCCCAACTCTTTATCCAATAAAATAAAGAAAATAGTTTGTGGTATGTATTAATACCTGGCACATAATCTGATATAATTATAAATGGCAAATTTTCAATAACTTTTATTAATTTAGGTGTAATTACTTCATTAAAAACTGCATTATTAGTTGTGGCAAACTTATGAATTATATTTACTGTTTGTGTAGTTATTGATTTGCGCAACAAAATGTTAGGGAGACTTTTGAGCCACATTTCATAAGCATTATTTGAATGAAACTTGGTTAAATTTTCGTTCAGGGCTATCTCACATAATAAAGCAAATATCTTTTGTTTGAAGGTATCTGAAATGTTATCATTGAAATAAACTTCAACTATTTTGTTGAACATTGCATCTAATACATTTGGTGTTTTTGTCCAACCAGTGGCTTTGTTAGAAAATAATGTGTGCAGTACATTTAATATGATATCTCCAATGAATTCATTACTGTTCTCATTAAATATTTTTTCAATATATGTAAGGACAGAAGTAATCTCTCCAGTTTGATTTTTGATATTTACCCTTAGATTAAAGATAATAAACAGATGACAAATTTCTAAGTTTTCTGATTTTAACTTGGGATCGTTAATTGTATCTTCTAATGGTGTGTCAATTTTTTTTCCCTGCTTGGATCGAATATTTGTCACAAATGGAAAAGAATTAATAAAGTGCTGACTAAATGGAGCTTTATATTTCTGGATAAATAGGTTTGCAAGGTTGCAGCCATCATTTTTGCTCTCAAGATGTCCAACAAGCTTACTCAGCAAAGATATAACTTTCAGCACATGTCTTAGGAGAATGGCTGCTTCTTCACTTATAACAGTTTCTATAACTTTATCAGATTTTGTGTTTGGACATACCTCAAGCCAAGATTCAAAAAGTAAAGGCATCAGGGCATCTACATAATCTTTGAATTTTTCTGCTTCAACTGCTTCTTGTAGGTTTTGTGAATTTTTATTGATGTCCAGTATATTGCATACTGATATATTATGTGCACTGAATAAAGGATAGTTTATTTTATGGGAATCAAAATTTGTTTCCTTTATTGCAATTTGAAAAGAGTTTTTACCAGTATAATAATATTCTGTGTACTTTTGCAAGAACGTCTGTAATCTGTGTATAACTTTTATTCTCCATTTAGCACTTGTAATCTGGCTATTCAAATTAACTGTCAATGTTCTACCTGGTTTTGCATCTACTCTCAATTTTGATATCATATCCAAAAAATTAGGAACAATTCTGTGAAAATTATCTGTAACTTTAGCTGGTGTACAGACAAGAAGTACATCTAGAAATAGTAGGGAATCTTCTTGAATTCTGTTGTCAATGTGGGTCATAGCACTTCTGAGATAAGTTGACATGATATCAAAGAATGGGTCAATCTTTTCTGCTTGGACATTATTAAGTATCAAGTGTAACACTTTCAATGTATCACGCCTAACCTGAAAAAAAATGCAATATTTATTACGTCCAATTTTCATCAAAGATAATAACTATAAACATAAGATTTTATATTCTCATTGCAATCTCATTGTAGGTGCAAATAACACCAAAATTTATTACAATTCAAATTAATAATATACAATGTGTCCCCAACACCAGTGTGGAGCCTTTAATGGTATGAAATATGGCATTTTTTATTGACAAATTGACTCTTAAATATTTTTTTTCTCCCACGGTTGAAAAATGGCCGCCATTTTGTTTTTTTACTAACCACCTATGTACATAAAAAAGCACACACACACAAAACATTTGATAGCCAAACATGTAGACAATAATTACACATCCATGTTTTAATATTCATGGAATAAAAAATAGAAAAAATAATTGAAGTCTAAAAAATGTAGATTTTTTATGTGTATTTTTTAATAATTGGCTTTTTGTGAAAAATCTAATGCATTAAACTGCTAATTTTTTATCTTAGAACAATGGAAGAGAATATTTGACGAAATAAAATCCTAACTTCTTTGCTCCCAGTGTGATAGTTTAGAAGTTACAACAATTTGAAAAAATACCCTTTTCATTATCTATCTACGGGGGCAGTAGGAAAAAAATTATGCATAAGTAATGAAAGGTAATTTAATAATAATAAAATGCAATTACAGCCATTGCTCAAAATGATCTCCATGATGTTGCAGGCATGCTATAGCCCTTATTGAAACATGATTTGTAGATCGTCGGATCATATCCCTATTGTCGGGTCTTATTTAAATTATTGTAACTTCTAAACTATCTCACTGGGAGCAAATATGTTATAATTTTATTTTAACAAACTCACAAACAAGCTCTTCAATCGTTTTAAAATAAAAAATAAGCAGTTTAATGCACTGGATTTTTCATAAAAAGCCAATAATTAAAAAATACACAAAAAAAACTACATTTTTTAGTCTTTCATTATTTTTTTCTATTTTTTATTCCATGAAAATTAAAACATGATGGTTGTGTTATTATTGTCTACATGTTTGGCTATCAAATGAGACCTTTTTTATGTACATAGGACTTTAAAATGAGTAGTGGTGGTCAAATTTGTACGAGAGCCCGGGTTTTGGTTAGTAAAAAAACTAAATGGCGGCCATTTTACAACCGTGAGAGAAAAAAATTATTTAAGAGTCAATTTGTAGATAAAAAATGCCATATTTCATACCATTAAAGGCTTAGACACTGGTGTTGTGAAATATTGTAGATAACTATTGCAGCACACACCACTTTCTCCACGTTCAAAATTAATGGAGTAACACCAAGAATGATTTGTCCAAGATTTTGTTCTAGGGTCTCTGGATAAGAACTAATAAGTTCTCTTAAACCTTCTAAAGCATCTGTGCGAGAATTCGTATTGAAATGGTTAAGACGAGACAAAAGCTCCTTGGCACTAAGTTTTCTGGCAGATAACTGCTCAGCTTCACTATGTTTCTTTAATTGCTCCTTTATCACAATCTTTTTCACTTTAAAGTTTGTTTTTGTTACATTTGTACCCTTCGGTAATTCTTTTTTGGCTTTTAATTTAGTTTTCGCCTTTTCTGATTTAAGAAATTTTTGATACCGCGTTGCTCCAGTCTTGTGCATTTTGTTAATTTATAGTGAAGGCAAAGTAAGCTCAATTACAGTACTCTAATTTTCAACAACGATTTTTTTAATGAATTTAAATCAATTCAATTTTCATTCATCATAATATTTAAATAAACAGGTATATTCATATTAATCTATGCCTTTAAATAATTAAATAACCTAAAATAAATAAACTTTGCCTAATTTGACACATGACATGACATTGGGGTCTTTTTTTAGAAAATTAGAAAGGCACCCAGAATACAAACTTCCAACACCTCATGAGGAAATACCAACTTCATCTAAAAGTACTGATGTGTAAAACTAGGGGCGTTAATTCTCTCCTCCATATCTGAATAAGAGAAAAGAAGTAAAACAGTATGTGTTTTTAAATTGATGTGTGTATTTTGCATGAAAGTAACCTAGTGTGTAATGTGTGTAATAATTCCAATTTTTACTATAGTATCTCAAACAACAAAAAATATTATTTGATAAGAAAAAAAAATATTTTATGTGACATTCTAATTAATTAATTTAACATAAATAATCATTATATTAATATTCCAATGAGTATTGTTCTCTAACTTACTAACATTATAAATATTAAAATGATATTACTGAGTTATGTCATTACTAATAATTTTATTACATAGTTATGTCATTTGTACATATTATATAATCTGTAGTATGACATAATAGTCTGTTCAGAAAGAGAATAGGTATGGAACTACGTGCATTGCTAAAGCATCAAATATGTAAAAATCACTGAAACAATGTCAAGGTTTTCTCGTAATCTTTTGTTTTAGGCCGCTATCCCGCGGGCGTTTTACGAGTTTTGCAATGCTGCACAGACGCGACGACGTTAACGTTGCGTTTGAAGCATGTGCAATGCGCAACGTTATTGCTAATTCATGCTGCGATTTGACGATGGCCGTAGCCCCCGCTCATACGGACAGAGTGGGAAATGGCAAGGCTCGTAAAACACCGGTGGGATAACGGCCTACTATGGGTTCGACATTACTTTACAGAACTGCCAAATTCTCTTCCTGATCTGATTACCGCTTAAGCTTTTTTTATATTAGTTTTCAATTTTTTATTTTTTTTTATTTTCAGGCAATGCTGTCGGCCTCTGCTACAATACCTCGCGCAAAAAAATCTAGTAAAAGGAAAACTCAGTAGTAAACATAATATCAAATTAGATATAGGTATGTTATGTACATGTATAAATAAATTGCTATTGTTTTACTGGCTCACCAAAAAAATGAGACATGTTTCATGAAGACATTCGAACCGTTAAATTACGAAGCAAAATAAAATTTAATGGATATTATTAAACTTTTTGTTGCTCTTTTATATGACGCTGGACAGCCATGTTAAAATATAAAATAAAATTTAAACAACAGTTACCATTACAAAATGAGCATGAAATGCACAATAATTTTAAAATATATTTATGAGAACATAATTCTCAATAATTACTTTTTAACAATTACATAATATGTGTGCATTTAGTATTATCAAATACTTTGTTACTGAAATTAACAAGTCAATCTATTTATTTTAATTCATTTATTTATATTAGGTACCTATCAATTATATCATACGGATCTTAACCAAGTTATATTTTTTAGAACAATTACAAGTAATTTTCACATAAAAATGTAAAACGAAATAAATTATTTCACACTCCTACCACACTAGTATTCTATTTAATTTATAGTAGATAACTATGTAGACATGCAAAGTAAAGACATAATTGGAAATGAGAGCGGGAGTATTCGCAAGATACATGTTAGGTCAAGTAATTATAAAGCAACATTTATTGGAATATTATGATTTGAGCCAAAATTTGCCAAATGTGAAATAACTGACTCAACAATTAGTTAAAAAATATTTTATAAGTATTCGTATTTATTAGATGTTATAATAGGAAAGCTAGTCTAAATTATGGTATGGCTACATACAAACCTATAATGAGGCTTCCTTTCAGTGACTACTATAAATTTTAAGACAACTATTTACGTAGGTCAGGGCCGATCTCAATTTGAATTCATTAAGTATAGTAAGTGTTAACCCTAAAATTGTTTAACTGAATGGCAATAAAAATGAATTCACAGGCTGCAATAGCTATGCTATTATATTGTTAATTTGTTCCTTGCTGATGATGCTTAACTGTTTTGTATGATGAATGGTTAAATATTTGAACATGTGATTGTTTTATTACCATACAGTATGTATTGTGTACTCTGAAACTTTAATTTTAGCTTTGTGTTAATAAGCAAGCACTTTCATGTTTTGTTTTCGTGTATGTACATTCTGAATGTTTGATGAATTATGATAAAGATATAAGTAAACCTTTCGGTTATTTGATATGAGCCTTCCTGCATTATTATGTTTGTATCCTTAAAGCTATCATTGTAGCTTATGAACTTGTGGAGCATGTAACAAGCTTGCAGATTATGTGTGAGCAAGAATGTGCCTACTTTATGACCCAAATAGTTTCAAGGTACATGTGAATTTCTGTTTTGAATTAAAAGAAATAAAAAAATTAAATAACTTTTAAGTATTTTATTTTCATACTTCATATTGTTAAAGTATACCACCACTTTTCAATCTGAGGGTGTCAAAAATATACTTTCCATAATCATTTTTATAAACATTATTTATTAACTGATTTTCCAACAAATTTAATGAATCATTATCCCAACTCTTTATCCAATAAAATAAAGAAAATAGTTTGTGGTATGTATTAATACCTGGCACATAATCTGATATAATTATAAATGGCAAATTTTCAATAACTTTTATTAATTTAGGTGTAATTACTTCATTAAAAACTGCATTATTAGTTGTGGCAAACTTATGAATTATATTTACTGTTTGTGTAGTTATTGATTTGCGCAACAAAATGTTAGGGAGACTTTTGAGCCACATTTCATAAGCATTATTTGAATGAAACTTGGTTAAATTTTCGTTCAGGGCTATCTCACATAATAAAGCAAATATCTTTTGTTTGAAGGTATCTGAAATGTTATCATTGAAATAAACTTCAACTATTTTGTTGAACATTGCATCTAATACATTTGGTGTTTTTGTCCAACCAGTGGTTTTGTTAGAAAATAATGTGTGCAGTACATTTAATATGATATCTCCAATGAATTCATTACTGTTCTCATTAAATATTTTTTCAATATATGTAAGGACAGAAGTAATCTCTCCAGTTTGATTTTTGATATTTACCCTTAGATTAAAGATAATAAACAGATGACAAATTTCTAAGTTTTCTGATTTTAACTTGGGATCGTTAATTGTATCTTCTAATGGTGTGTCAATTTTTTTTCCCTGCTTGGATCGAATATTTGTCACAAATGGAAAAGAATTAATAAAGTGCTGACTAAATGGAGCTTTATATTTCTGGATAAATAGGTTTGCAAGGTTGCAGCCATCATTTTTGCTCTCAAGATGTCCAACAAGCTTACTCAGCAAAGATATAACTTTCAGCACATGTCTTAGGAGAATGGCTGCTTCTTCACTTATAACAGTTTCTATAACTTTATCAGATTTTGTGTTTGGACATACCTCAAGCCAAGATTCAAAAAGTAAAGGCATCAGGGCATCTACATAATCTTTGAATTTTTCTGCTTCAACTGCTTCTTGTAGGTTTTGTGAATTTTTATTGATGTCCAGTATATTGCATACTGATATATTATGTGCACTGAATAAAGGATAGTTTATTTTATGGGAATCAAAATTTGTTTCCTTTATTGCAATTTGAAAAGAGTTTTTACCAGTATAATAATATTCTGTGTACTTTTGCAAGAACGTCTGTAATCTGTGTATAACTTTTATTCTCCATTTAGCACTTGTAATCTGGCTATTCAAATTAACTGTCAATGTTCTACCTGGTTTTGCATCTACTCTCAATTTTGATATCATATCCAAAAAATTAGGAACAATTCTGTGAAAATTATCTGTAACTTTAGCTGGTGTACAGACAAGAAGTACATCTAGAAATAGTAGGGAATCTTCTTGAATTCTGTTGTCAATGTGGGTCATAGCACTTCTGAGATAAGTTGACATGATATCAAAGAATGGGTCAATCTTTTCTGCTTGGACATTATTAAGTATCAAGTGTAACACTTTCAATGTATCACGCCTAACCTGAAAAAAAATGCAATATTTATTACGTCCAATTTTCATCAAAGATAATAACTATAAACATAAGATTTTATATTCTCATTGCAATCTCATTGTAGGTGCAAATAACACCAAAATTTATTACAATTCAAATTAATAATATACAATGTGTCCCCAACACCAGTGTGGAGCCTTTAATGGTATGAAATATGGCATTTTTTATTGACAAATTGACTCTTAAATATTTTTTTTCTCCCACGGTTGAAAAATGGCCGCCATTTTGTTTTTTTACTAACCACCTATGTACATAAAAAAGCACACACACACAAAACATTTGATAGCCAAACATGTAGACAATAATTACACATCCATGTTTTAATATTCATGGAATAAAAAATAGAAAAAATAATTGAAGTCTAAAAAATGTAGATTTTTTATGTGTATTTTTTAATAATTGGCTTTTTGTGAAAAATCTAATGCATTAAACTGCTAATTTTTTATCTTAGAACAATGGAAGAGAATATTTGACGAAATAAAATCCTAACTTCTTTGCTCCCAGTGTGATAGTTTAGAAGTTACAACAATTTGAAAAAATACCCTTTTCATTATCTATCTACGGGGGCAGTAGGAAAAAAATTATGCATAAGTAATGAAAGGTAATTTAATAATAATAAAATGCAATTACAGCCATTGCTCAAAATGATCTCCATGATGTTGCAGGCATGCTATAGCCCTTATTGAAACATGATTTGTAGATCGTCGGATCATATCCCTATTGTCGGGTCTTATTTAAATTATTGTAACTTCTAAACTATCTCACTGGGAGCAAATATGTTATAATTTTATTTTAACAAACTCACAAACAAGCTCTTCAATCGTTTTAAAATAAAAAATAAGCAGTTTAATGCACTGGATTTTTCATAAAAAGCCAATAATTAAAAAATACACAAAAAAAACTACATTTTTTAGTCTTTCATTATTTTTTTCTATTTTTTATTCCATGAAAATTAAAACATGATGGTTGTGTTATTATTGTCTACATGTTTGGCTATCAAATGAGACCTTTTTTATGTACATAGGACTTTAAAATGAGTAGTGGTGGTCAAATTTGTACGAGAGCCCGGGTTTTGGTTAGTAAAAAAACTAAATGGCGGCCATTTTACAACCGTGAGAGAAAAAAATTATTTAAGAGTCAATTTGTAGATAAAAAATGCCATATTTCATACCATTAAAGGCTTAGACACTGGTGTTGTGAAATATTGTAGATAACTATTGCAGCACACACCACTTTCTCCACGTTCAAAATTAATGGAGTAACACCAAGAATGATTTGTCCAAGATTTTGTTCTAGGGTCTCTGGATAAGAACTAATAAGTTCTCTTAAACCTTCTAAAGCATCTGTGCGAGAATTCGTATTGAAATGGTTAAGACGAGACAAAAGCTCCTTGGCACTAAGTTTTCTGGCAGATAACTGCTCAGCTTCACTATGTTTCTTTAATTGCTCCTTTATCACAATCTTTTTCACTTTAAAGTTTGTTTTTGTTACATTTGTACCCTTCGGTAATTCTTTTTTGGCTTTTAATTTAGTTTTCGCCTTTTCTGATTTAAGAAATTTTTGATACCGCGTTGCTCCAGTCTTGTGCATTTTGTTAATTTATAGTGAAGGCAAAGTAAGCTCAATTACAGTACTCTAATTTTCAACAACGATTTTTTTAATGAATTTAAATCAATTCAATTTTCATTCATCATAATATTTAAATAAACAGGTATATTCATATTATGATTCATATTAATCTATGCCTTTAAATAATTAAATAACCTAAAATAAATAAACTTTGCCTAATTTGACACATGACATGACATTGGGGTCTTTTTTTCTTCAATTATGGCATCGCAAACTCTATGCATAATGCCAGTATCAAAAAATATTTTTGCATCACATTTTGCCAGTTTCGTTGAAATCGGTTGAAGTAGTAATATGTTGATAAATCAGTAATTCATCACTTACTCTCACATTACTTGACTAAAACGTGTCTAATGGAATTTTGGAAGCAACTAGAAAAAACAATTTTCAGCAATGTTATATTTATTGCACAACACTCGCGATCTTTGTGGTGTTCGTGTTTGGCATTTTTTCCGATACGATATCATTTCATTTCATTTTCATTTCTTATACAAACAAGTACTATGTTCCTTGTCTTGTATACCGTATTGTATACAAATGTACTCTGTCAACTCTGTGCTTCTTATTTTCCGTGTCACACGTACTAATTTATAGTACATACCTGACTATAAAATTAAAAATAAACGAGTAAGACGTATAAAATTACTAAGTACCAGTACGGTACTTCCTATTATTATTGTTTTTTTATATTAATGAACCGAACAAAAAGGCAGACGGGCCGCGAGGTGCTAAGCGATCACCGTCGCCTATGGACACGGGCAACCCCAGGGAAGCCACCCGAGCATTGCCGGCTTTAAAGGAGAGCTTTTTTTTACAGATTTCTTGAAGAACCCCATGTCATAGTCCACTGGAAATGCCTCAGCTGGAACCTGGAAGGTTGTCCCATAACCTACACGTCCGTGGTAAAAAGGAGCGTGCAAAGCGGACTGTGGAGGACCGCCACGAGTCCAGATGGTGTCGGAGGAACTTTAACCTTCGTCTGGTGGTGTAATCATGAAATGGTGACGTAGGCATCATTTTGAAAAGTTCCTCGGAGCACTCATTATAGTAAAGTCGGTACAACACGCAGAGCGAACCTATGTCTCTTCGCAAGCTAAGCGGTTCTAACCTGTCAGTCAATCTTGGGTCGTTGACGATTCGGACAACGGTGCGCTTTTGAACGGAGTCAAATGGGTGTAGCTGGTATTTTGGTGCTCCTGCCCAGATATGGGAGCAGTACTCCATGTGGGGTCTGACCTGGGCATTATAAAGCGTCAGGAATTTCCCCGCAGTGAAGTACTGCCTCGCCCTGTTGAGGACACCAAGCTTTTTGGATGCCAATTTGACCTTGTTCTCCAAGTGACTCCGATACTGCACTTTACTTGTAATGTCAACTCCCAAGATACCGAAACTTTCACCGACAGTGAGCGCGGTGCCCTGGAACTTGGGCGCTATAACAAATGGGGTTTTTTAGCGGTAAACGCGCAAACTTGTGTCTTAGTAAGGTTAAACTCAACAAGGTTAAGTCGACCCCATTTCGAGACCCGCTCCAGTGAGTTCTCGACTTCAGACACAAGTTTGATTCTGCTTTCCTCTACTTATGACCGAGAGGCATTGGCTCGACAAGTGTATAGTGCGTCCACCGTACTATCATCTGAATAGCAATGAATACTGCGTGATTGTTGCAGCAAGTCATTGATATGCAGAATGAATAGTGTAGGAGAAAGTACTGAGCCTTGGGGAACACCAGCGTTAATGAGCTTTATATCTGAGCAGCATCCTTCAACAACGACCTTAATCTGCCGCTCAGACAAAAAGCTTGCCACCCAGTTGCATAGCCTCACGGGGAGACCGTAAGATGGAAGCTTCGCGAGAAGGGCCCTGTGCCAGACCCGGTCCAAGGCCTTTGCGATATCCAGGCTGACTGTCAGAGCCTCCCCATTGCCCTCGACGGCTTCAGCCCAGCGGTGTGTGAGGTACACCAAGAGATCACCGACCGACCGGCCCTGGCGAAAGCCATATTGACGATCTCTAATCAACCGGTGTCTCTCGAGGTACCTGAGGAGCTGCGTATTTATAACACGCTCCATCACCTTAGAGAGCAAGTAGGTTATCGCAATGGGCCTGTAATTGGACGGGTCACTGCGGTCACCCTTTTTTGGGATGGGGTGTACTAGGGCTACCTTCCACGAAGACGGTATTTTACTAGTGGTGTAGGAAAGCGAGAATAAGCGCGTTACGACGGGAGCCAACTCGGGAGCGCACGTCGTTAATACGATAGCGGGGATTTGTAAACGAAAGGAAGTTGTAAACGAACTTTGTAAATAAAATGAAAAATATATCGTTACGCGCTGTGGGTAGGTAATGAAAATGCCGTTTGAACGTAGAAGACGTTTACTGTCAGCTTCCACAAAAATCCACTTAACAGAGTCCAAATCGCTAAATACAATCAATAGAGTCCATATCTTCGCTGTAGTCGTCGAAATAATTCTTCCTTGTCGCTGGGTAGAGATCGCTTCGGTTTCATTCCGGAACTAAACTGCCAGTCGCGGCTCGACGCGTCCCCCACATTAATATAATCTTTGGTCCCCCAGAACAATATGCTTTATAGCTTTGATAATAAGGGGGATTCGTTACTCATTGCTTTATAGATATTCTTCTGTCGGATTGGTCGGTTACATGATGTGATGCATGTAAGCAGAGAGCAGCTTTAAAAAATATATCGATTTTGATACGAGTTTGTTATCCGAAAATAAATATCGAAAATCGATAAATCGCGGAAATAAATATCGCTGATTTCTATCGATTACTTTTAAACGTAGTGATTACATACTCTCTGATTACTTTCTGAAAAAATACCGATATATACATATATATATATCGATTTTTTTGTCAAATCATACCCGCGATTACGTAATTCAGGATGAAATTGTTTCAATCAAAGTTACGTTGATAACTATAAATTGTTTCAATCAAAGTTACGTTGATAACCATAGTACATTATTCTTAGTATAAGTTGATAACTATATCTCTTAAGTTTGTGTTGCTATCAATCAAAGATAAATTTCTATCAATCATCCATGCGCATCGCTCACCTCATTCCGTGTTAATTCGCTCGTTGATTGAAATTGTAAATGTCAATGTTTCATTATTTAATAGTATATTTAATTGTAAAGTCGACTGTGAAGTCAACAAAATTAAGATAAGATTTAATTTTCTTTTCAAGCCAATAAGTGGAACGTAAGTTAATTTGTATTTGTATAGTTTATTTAATTGAACTGAAACTTTCATGACCCACGTCTTTATAGAAAGGAATTTAAAAAATGATGTTTCGTACATTTACTTATAAGTTTTATCAACTCATTGCCGACACTGGTGAGACCAATCTTTTATTCTAGTTACGTTTATTATGATTGTTTTGTAGGTGTAAGGAGACTCTTTCTTAGTACTATGGCTCCAGTAAGACTGGTTTGCCCCCGACAACTTGAGATTTTATTAGAGTTTGCGGAGGCAAATAAGAACCTTGTCCAAGCAAACTCTCGGATGAGACCCACTGACCAACGAGAAGCCGACAAGGCTTGGACGAAGTTGGCCCTTCGACTTAATTCTATAGGCGATGGGGTCAGTAAAACTCCCGCCAGTTGGAAACGAGTAAGTTATTCACATTTACCTATTATAGGTTCTATATTTAGAGCCGATTTTTCAATCCCGAGATAAGGTTATTACTCAGTTAATACATATATATACATAATATATATATATATATATATATATAAATATATATATATTAACCTTTTTTGATGTTCCATGCTGGGCTCAGATATATTTTAAATAATAGTCTACCACGCTGGCCAAGTGGAATTGGTTGGAGAAATTATGAGTTTCTCTCAGGCATACACAGATTACACAGTGATGGAAAACATCATATTTAAATATCACAATATTTTCCGTCATTGTGGAGCAGCGTTATATGGAAACTTTACAAATTTCTTTGACAGACATGCACAACCTGGATTTAAACCCGTTATCTCAGTATCAAAGATCTTGGTCTTTACTGCTTATAGATTGAATAAGAGGGCCCTAGTAGATTAAGGGCAAATTTTTCAATCCAAGACAAAAGTATTTGTCAGTTATTACCAGTGATCGGAGTAAATAGATTGATTTTATGTACTTGCATCATGTAGTCATAACACGGATAAGCCTTTTTTCCGGGATTTCATTTGGTACTTAGGGGATTGAATCAAATATTGTGAATGAATCTAAAGATTTTTAAACTACTACATTTGAAATTTATGGATTGCATAGTTAAACGTTTAAAATTGATTTTTCTTTTTTATCAGGTAATAAAGTGTATCTTACTTTTGTGTGTCTATTCAAAACTTACTTATGACTAATTTAGTAGTTATTTCTTGCAAGTTTACTATCTGCTGTTTGTAATTATTATATATTATATTCTTGAATAAATAAATAAAAAATAACTTTTTATACCCCCTAATATTTTTTTTCATTTAATGCAATAACTTTTTATGAATATGAAAAGAGGTAAAAATGAAATAAAGAGCAGTTTATATCAAAGTCAACATCTTTATTGATAAAAATATGTACCTGTTTCTCTAAACAAATAAAATCAATAACAATAAGTTTTTCAATATTTTCTAGTTTTAATCTTTATTTTGATGTCCAAGATCCATTTGTATGTAGAAAATGATCTTTCTACATCTGAAGATGATAATGGAGCATATTTTAAGAAAAGTGTTTGATGATTTGCTTTCAGTAGGATGGCGGAGAGGCAAGTACTATCTTTTGCACGCACGCACATTAACTATTATTACCACTTTACGTTTGCTATGTTTTAACTCAAGTTTAGCCATGCCACATTTTTTTTTCATTATTATAGAAGGCTGATCACATATTCTATTAAAGACAGCAAAAGGGTTAACCATTTCTTATTCATATTGATATACTTGTAGAGTATACACAACCCAATACCCTACACAATACAATATTTGAAATTCCTAAAAAATCTTAATTATTACAAAATCCTGGAATCCCGGAGGCATAAATCCATATTAATATATACATGCCAGTTCATTGACCCCAAATGAATCTACCTATTCTGATCATTAGTTACCTATTACTATCATTTTCATATATAAGAGCAACAATGACAGCACTAACTTTTATTTGACTATTACATTTTTCTATTTATGGAAAGTTTGAGTTTTCCTAAATCAGTGATCACATATTACCAACAAAAAAACTAACAACTAGTGTTTTCTTAAATAAATATATCCTATCCTGTGTATATTTCAGTTAATAGTGTCAGGATCTAAACTTCATTTACTTATTGATCAGAGTAATGTCAGTTAAAAAAAGTGTACATTTTCAGTAGTATTAAACATATTACTTATTTTATTTAAAAATTATATATGGATTAATTGTTGAATTTTTTTCTATAAGTATTGGCAGATGATGAAATGCCGCACCAAATCCAAGGCTGCAGATGTAAGGAGGGGCATTGTGGGCACAGGATTTATAGGCCATAAAATCATTCCTCTCACAGATATAGAAAAGAGAATTGTTGCCATCATTGGGAAGGTGGCCATAGAAAGAGTTTCCAAAGTGAGCATTCTGTTTAAAATTTATACCTTAAGCTTTTGCATGTTATTTTTAGTTTAAAATTCCTTACATACTTACTACCATCATACTACTTAACCGCCTGGCCACGGAACATTCGCCGATGCGAATATTCGCGCGGTGCGAACGGCGAAACGTCTAGCGACTGAAACAAACACATGGCAATGAACGTATCAAGCCACGCGCAACGGCGACTATTAGCATCGGCGAATGTTCCGTGGCCAGGCGGTAACGAAACCAAATTATTTTTAAAATTCAGAAAAATCACTTTATATTATGAAAGAAGTTTTCTAGTGCCTGTGTGAACATAAACTTAAAAACTACTTACTAATCAGATTTTATGTGGGTTTTACAGTGATTCATTTTCATTTTCCTTAAGTAGGTCCACTTACAATAGGCTAGTTTCCTGAATTTTACTGTTTTATTCATTAGCTTTTCATATATTATATTAACCAAATATATATAAATAAAATTAAATTCAAAAAACTTAAATGTATCAAAATATAACAAAAATATACACACTTTAAATATGTATAATATAAGTCTCAACAAATAACGACTACTAGATAATTTATGGAATTATATCGCTTTTTTTCTGTAATCACCCTTTGTTGATAAAGGCCTCATCCAAACATAACCACCGTTCTCGTGATTGAGATATTTGTAACCAGTTAGGGCCGGCTGTCTGTTTTGCCTTTTTCCACATCTAGCGACGTACATCTCTTATGCGCATGTTTATTTGCTTTTTACATCAATTTATGTTATTAAAAGCGAAAGTACAAATCTCTAATATGTATAGACTAGTTAATGTAAGACTCTTCGGAAAACAATGAGCGAATAGATTCATCGCTCGCTCTGCCATACATTGTTCTATGACTACGTTTTTGCAATATAAATGTTCTACTAACAATTGACAGAGTTTCCCCAGTAGTAAATATTTGCATAATAAAAACTTTTAGCTAGGTACTTCAAGAGTTGATGCATCCTCTAAACCTTAAAGCGCATTACAATTGGCAGATATTTTATTATTAATTTTATCAATGTGACTTCCAATTAAAGTGAGTATCTAAGGACATTCCTAGAAAATTAGTTTGCTCTACTTCTTCTATTTCAACTGAATCTAGTTGTATATTTAGATTTTCTAAATTCTGTTTATAATTTTTAAATTGTATAATTTTAGTATTGTTTAAATTGACCGTGAGATCATTGTGCATCCATATAATCATTTTGCATGAACTTTGCATGTCTGTGGCCTTTCAGCTGCACATAACTAACGGCAGCATCTCCATATGAAGCTGGTGAAGGTCTGTATAGTTCGGTTCACGAAAGATGACTACAAATGGCAGCTGTCTGCGCATGTACACTCATGAAGGAAATACTTAAGATAAAATAATATTTTAATGTTAAGAAACAATATGTAATATTTTAATGCTAATTTGGAAATAATTTAAACGTAAGTGATTTCTAACGTTTAATAAAATAATTTAAAATAAGTTATAAAAAAAAATAAGTAAGTAAAAAATAACACATTTAGTCACTATCGTTATTCTCAAATTTCATGATTCCTTCTATCTTGGAACTTGAGGAGCTGGGGTCGGGTTCCGTATTAAATTCTTCATCTTCCGTTAATTCAGCCAAGTCCACATCTGTTAAAATTATTAAATCTTCGCTCTCGTCAGATTCTCCCTCACGAATAATTAATTCCTCCGTAAGCTCATCGACGACGTGGTCACTTTTTATATAGTTTTCTTCTATAGATTTTACTTTGTCACATAGTTTTTTTCATTCCTTTAGTCCCATCAGATTCACTTTTTCTTTTTTCTTTAATCAAATCTATAATGCAGCCAATATTTCACTTTGTTTTTGCAACTACGTGACTTTTGTACAAGCCCAAGCCATTTCTATAGGATTTAAATCCGGATGGTACGGTGGGAGACGGAGAACATCGTGACTGAACAAAATTTTGTCAATTGAGTATTTCTTAAAACGAGCTTTATTTTTTATTAAGTCGTACAATTCAGGTTTAAACATATTGGAATCAAAGCTTATTTTCCATTTTTAGTAAGCCAAGCTTGCATATCTGATTTACGGGAATTAGATGTCGGTCGGAGCCATATCATATTTTTTATTGTGGTATGAGGCGTTTTCTACCAAAACAACGGAGTTCGGTGGGAGATTGGGCATCAATTGAGTTCGTATGCATTTTTGGTAATTTTTAAAATTCATATAGTCATGGAAATCTCCTGATTTAGTGCCCGACTTGAAAGTTAATAATGCATTGGGCACAAATTCAGCCTCTGACCCGGCATGAACGATTACGAGACGTTGGCCTTTTGAGATGAGTTTGAGATAGGCTTTATCAAGCCTGCTTTAGAACTGTCAGCCCAGCCCATAAGTTTTGCGCGGGTGGTATGGACGTATGATTCGTTAGTATTAATGATTGGTCTACTTTGTCGTCGGTATTCTTAAGAGTTTTAGTAGGTAATTGATTCGTTAAAACCGAATAACGCATGTTTATTAAAATATTTGTTATTTTTTGTTTTTTCCACAGAAATCCAATCCTTTTTATTAATCGACCCCTCAGATAAAATAAAAAAAGTAAAGATGTAACGCTGCGAACAACATGGCGTAGCCTGTTTTGCAAACATGTGGTTCGCGGGCCGGTGTTGCATGCCTGTGATCATGACTCAAATTACCCCAATATTACAAAAATAACATTACCAAAATAACACTGTTATCTGTTATTTTTCGTTATATTTTTTAATATTAAAATAAAAAAAGCAGAATGACGGGCAACAGCGGGGACTAGCAGAAATTATTAAAATTGTATCAGGCAACAGTAGTTATACCTTATGCGCAGTATTCTACGGCACAGGAAGCTATACAACAAAGTGTCTGAATGTTTACAAAAATAACGTTAAAAATTAATAACATTATCACTTCCCATGTGGGGTGCAGGTAAAAAGAAGTGGTGACGGTGTAAAGGAAATAAACAAAAACAAAGGCCAATACTTTTATTTGCACTAATATGGGTGTTTACAAAATTTGCCAATATATATTTAATTCGTCATATTTACTTACCTTCATGAGGTATGCAAATATTACAAAGATAAAAAAACTTAATAATAATACGATTATAAAAATATACATTTAAATCAATTTTGTAAATAATGCAATTTATATATTTATTTCTTTGTTTATGGATTTATTTATATTGTTACGACTTTGAGTACCTATATCACGTAAACAAAGCGTCGTACAGCAAAACATTAAAAATGCATAAATAGGTATAGGTCTGCTAATGAGTCATTAGCAGTAGTTTATGCATTTTTAGGGTCATTAGTAATGACTATTGAACCACGAAGAAAGTTCTTAAAAAGTCGGTGATAAGAAAACAACGATTTACAGGCCGCTTGGGTTGACTATAGCGAAGAAGTTGGACAATCGTGATCGTGCTTAGTGTTTTGGATGCTGTCTACTGGTTTTTTGTAAAAGAAGTCAATAAACTCCTTCTACGTTACAAACGGCATTTTATTACCCATGGCATGCAAATTTATATCGGGTCGGATCAGATCCTCGTCTTTGAGAACCCATTTTACAGGCTTTTTTTACACTGAGTGGATAAAAAGCCAGAGGAAATAACGTCCTAGGTTTTTATGGAATTCCTTTACGCCGTTTTATCGTTTAGTTATGAAATCAGTGACTGGGTGTCTGGTTAAAATCATAAAATTCCGCCTTTTACAGTGTTTACTGTTTATGTTTTAAGTTCCTTTTTAAACTCGTTGCCCGTTTTCATTTTGAGACACCGGTATAATTATATTTTTGGTCCCATGAAGAAGACACTGATATGGTATTGTTTTTTTAGAAACTATTGATCTTAATTTACTACCATACCTTTTCAGTTTAAAACTTTCATATATGTGCTTTTTTATTAATTCAAAAACCCTTGTGCTGTATCAGAGGCGGCTCGTGACATTTTTTGATGGGGGTTCACAAAAAAAAAACTTAGAGCAGAAACTTAGAGAATAAACAGAAAATTCATTCGCCGGTCTTTTTGACGAGCGAAGACATCTATGACTTTCTTGATCATATATAGAATTAATTAATCGTTTTTCAATGCTTATCATACATAATGCATTGAGACGTTCTTGCGTCATAGTGTTTCGTGTAAACGTTTTGACTTTATTTAAAGTAGAAAAACAACGCTCACATTTTACTGACGTCACAGGAATTGTGCATACAATATTTAAAAGTTTTACGCTTTCAGAAAAAACAGATTCTAATGAGAATTCCATAAAATGTTGAAGTAAAGCAACCGCGCCGTCAGCATTGTAAAAATCTTCACTGCTATAAATTACAAATAACTCATTTTTCAATTTATTTTTTTCCAAAAAATTGTAAGTGTTTACCACTTTTTTTAAATCATCCTCCGGAAAACTCTTGTTATAGTTCACAAATCTATCTGTGTAAAACAATTTAGACGCTATTAATTTGTATCTGTATTTCTGATCTGCAAACTACATAAATAGCATTTAATATGTCATTCTGAATGGTTTTAGACGTACCTTTAAAAAAACTGCTGGATAAATGCTGCTTCATAGCCAAATCGATCTCTGACACGAAATCAACCAAACCTCTATAGATTCCGGGATTCAGGGATTCCGTAGGTTCATCATGCCCTCGTAAAGCAACTTGAAATGCACCACAAAATACCACACAATCTATCAAACGCCGTAAAATATATCAATTTTCATCAACGCGTTCATTGAACTCTCGAATAGATTTTCGATACGCAGAATCGAGCGCTTTATGAATATCTTGTCGGCCAATCGATGCCAATTGCACTTCACATAACATATGAAATCGAGATTGCGAATGTTTTTTCAGTTTCATTGAAAGATGCACTAAATCGTCAACACCCGTTGTGATCCATGCAGATTCTTAGCTTTTAGTTCAAGGCGTATTTCTATAGTTTTTTGACACTTTTTAATAAAAGATACACTGTATTGTTCCATTTTTAAAACAAAATGTCGCGCATAAACTATTTTTTAATTTTAATTTAAAGAAAAACTGCGATATAACTGTCAAAGCCGACGACACGTTTGTTTGTATACATAAGAACGGCAACATCGCATAAGCAGGTTGTACAGGTTGTACTCGCGGTGCGCGGTACAATTCAATTCACGAAAGATGAACACTGCGCAGAAAGCATTTTTTAGGTCCCCTTACAGGCGCGGGAAGAATGGAGCGACGCCATTGGTGCGCCAAATGGTGCGTCACTGGAGCCCAGTCGCTATTCGTCTATCGAGGCATTGACGCATTGATTTGATTGATTCATGAGTGTACATGCGCAGACGGCCGCCATTTGTGTTCAACTCTCGTGAACCAAACTATACGGCCGGCCGAACCTTAAAGCATCAAGGTATGACGAGTATGACACCCGTCAGAGGAGTGGCCTTTACGGGCGAACCCCTCGTCCCAACGTCCATGCACAATGTGTCTTCTATTCTAGTTATACAACTATTATGTCTGTGTGTGTCGGTGTCAGTGTTGACGGTGCATAGAAAATGACGTTGTTAATTGAAATTGACATATTTAGAAATGTATGCGTCTGTAGCGATGAAAGGATATTTTGTGAATGTGTGACAAAATTAAAATGTGTGCGTTCTTTCCCCGCACCAGATTTGGCACAAAAATTATGTATCGAAGGCGCTATGCCGTCTCTTCTGAAGGGTGAGTCAGTAACTTTGATGCTCTAAGGGCCGAACTCACGGTTTGGCAACGTCGCGCGTGAGCGGCGCTCCAGATTAAGTTAATTTCTCATACTAAATCTTTTGTTTCACGCGTCGGCTATGTGCTGCGATGTTTCTCTTTCGCACTCATTGAATACAGCGCTAGGAATCGTACTAAACTTCGTTTCAAATAGGAGCGCAATCGCTGGCGCTCCACTCGTACAATATGACGATAAAATGTACGCGTAGATATAATGTAAGTAAGGATAGATGATAGATGTAATGTAAGGATAGTATGTATTATGAAAAAATATAGATTATCTATGTAATTTTCCTATGTAATATTTAAATTTTAAAGTGGGAGTGCACTGCACCAGCGCTCTTTAGGATGAGCCGCCACTGTGCTGTATTAATTTTCTGTATGATTGCCTTTTGCTTTCAATCGATTTTGAAATTGTTTCTAACTTAGCTATATGATGGAACCTAATGCTTAAGTATTTCTCGATTACACACCGTATTAAATTAATTTTATGCTCCTGACCAGCAAATTCATGTTTGGTTTCTAAATCGTTGAATACTTGGTTGTTTCCAATGAATCTTTTTAATATATTGATAACAATAATTTGGTGTTGATTCTGTGATATTATTGTGATATTTTCTATTAATAATTTTCTAACCACTGCTTCGCAAGTGACACAAATATCAAAAATATCCTGAGAAGGAAAGCGAAGACCACCTTTGTTTTTTAAATTAATCAGCTTATGGAAATTAAGTTTCTCGTCAGTCTGCAAAGAATCTAAACATTCATTGCATTTTATGATTTTAACCAGATAGCGCACTGTACTCCCAGATATGTATCCAATTATTAATCTTTTGTAGTCGTCATATGCATTGTCATACAAGCGACTGGCCAAATCAAGCGAGTCATTCACAATTTCACGAAGAAGATTCAACGAAGAATTTGCATTGCTTTCTTCTGCTTCTTCCTCGTGTCTATATGATGTTGCAGTGCAATTTATAATTTGTGTAGATGAATTACAATTAAGAATTGCGATATTTTCTAAAGGGACGCAGTTACCTCTTGTTAAACATTTTAATTCTAAATAAGCTATTATTTTTCGGTAGCTTCCTTTAAATTGTCTAACGTTAGGGTTATCATTAAATCCTCCATGCATCCTGATAGACGTAAATAATAATTCCAGATGGTCCTGACTTAATTTATAAGTAGGTAAAAAAATCAACCTTTTTTCCGATTGTATGTACTTTGTATAAAGTAATTTTAAACTCTCAATATTAATTAATGTACCTATAAATCCCGATTTGCATTTTGCTTCCACGACTGGCTTATAAAATCGCGTGATGAGAAAAACAGGTCGCCCATCTCTTACAACTTTTTTTAATTTTTAACTCTAAAATGTATTTTTTTAAATTATCTAAAAAGTTAAATATTTGATTTTTATTACCCTCACATAAAGGTTTTTTATAATCATATTGCCACATTGTTCTAGAGTTGAATATATCGAACATATCATTAAAACTTTGAATAAATAATTCAGTAGCTTCGGATGCCTGAAATTGCGGGAGTTTTAAGTCTTCTCTACATATTTTTAAAGCATTTGCTACACTTGTACTTAGGAGCTGAGTGGCAAGTTTCACTTTCATTATTTGGTTTTTAAAGTGAATGTGCCTTTTTGAAAGTTTATTTGCAAGGTGGATCCCCTCCACGTTTTGTAAAACATTTAATTGTTCTAAAAACCTCCATTGAACTAATTTATCATTTTCATCAAGGAATTCTTTTTTTGCTTCGAATTGATTTCGAATAAGTTTTATAACGTGACTGGGATCCACGATGCAAGTTATATCGTAATGAGCATTTGGGTGAGGATGTTCAAAATTAGTTTTTAATGATTTCGCATCCTTGATTTTGCAACCAAGTAATTCGACTGCAGTAAAATTTGTCGAGTGCCCATCGAATGTCAATGAAGCGACATCTACCTACTCCGGCATCAAAACACTTGATCAGACACATTCTAATTAAGTTTGCTTTTTGGTCCCCAGATATACCATTGATTAAAAAGTATCCTAATGGTATTTTGAAACGTTCATTAATGCCTACTAAAAGAAACACTAAAGCCTGAGATGCTAAAGGAGCAGTTTCTTCTGTACCAGTTCCCATATCGACAAAGCCTATGTATTTCTGCCTATCCCATAATTTTTGGGGTCGAATAGCCACCTCGTCAAAAACTAAGCTGCATATTGGTTTATGTTGACTATTTTGAGATTTAGCTTTTAATGCTTTAAAGGATTCTTCCGTAAAGCCAGGTTCTCCTTTTATATTCCCGTACCATTTAGCTAACGTTTTTGGGTGCGGAAGGCACGTATTAAATGAAGCTCTAACATACTCGTACGCTTTTGGCGAATGGTAGTTTAGAGTGAGGCAAAATTTAATCATGGCAGGCGTATATTTTATTCTTTTTTTCAATTTTTTTCTGTTTAATGTGTTAAATAAGTCAACAATGGTAATATTGCCATTTAATGTATTAAATAAATCTGTGTCAATATAGTTTGCCTTCTTTAGATTATCTAAAATTTCTGTCAATGATTTATTTCTCTTGTGGAGACGCCTAACTTTTTGACGTAATGAGTTTATTTTACTCTTATTTTTTTTTAGTTTTTTCTCTAATAATAATACCCTTCTTCGTAGTTTGTGCTTTCTGGGAGTGTCGAAAACTGGTGAATCTGATTTCACTGCTTGAATCTAGAAGAAAACAGAATAATATAACTAAGAGATATAAAATTATAACTATGTATCTTTATAAGAATCTTTTTAAAATATGTACTATCTCACTAACAGGACATGGCGTAGAAGAATGGTAAAAATTCGAAGCAAGATAAAGTGAAAAGAAGGAAGTTATTAAAATTAGTTGTATAGGTTATTTTATAAAAAATATCTCTGAAAGCATCTAAATACTTCACTTACAGCACATAGAGAAGAATCCTGGCTTAGGTTAAAATAATTTAATATATTTGGAGCAGCAGACGGTTCTTGCTGGAAAAAGAAAAAAACAGGAAAATAATATCAAACGGGAGAGCTTCCTTTGTTTTTATAATAATTTATTTTTGTAAATACTTACAACATTTGTAGGTTGGCTTAGATCCATATAATCTAATCCCTCTATGTGTGGCAAAATCTATTAAATAAAAAAATATTTATAAATAACGAAGGTATTAAAATTAAACGTATTTGTTAATGTAATGATTTGTATTTGTATGCTTATATCTCTGAAATAATGTATGTCACTTACAGCACACGAAAAAGGCTGGGTTGGGTTCAAATTATGTGATAAATCTGGTGCAGCAGGCTGTTCTTGCTGAGAAATGGGAAAACAGAAGAATGTCAAACGTGAAAACTTATTTTATTTTTTATATTCATTTATTTGTGTAAATACTTACAACATTAGGAGCTTGGCTTAGGTCCACTATATCTAATCCTTCATTTACGTTTGGTAAAATCTAATGGACAAAATAAGTCAGTATTAAAAGTTGTCATAAACATATCTTAAACAAGTGTCCAAAATTATAATTTTTAGAAAGTAACCTTTGGATATCCGTTTTTTCTCACACGACGGTAGCCTTTTTTTGTGTGGTACAAGTCGTCGTTATGAAAATGAGTTGAACAAACTACGCTGTGGCCAGTAGGTTGCCATGATGGTTCCTTCCGACTATCACGAATGATTGCAACCCATTTTTCTTTAATATTTTGATCTCCATTCGGAAATCTAAAAAGAATTAAATGATAAATGTTTTTCCAAGTAAATCTAATATTTTAAAATTTCATAAAAAAATACGTGCAAGTAGATTCTTATTTGAATACCAATAATATGTTCACCGAATTCACTGAACAAACCTGTCATACAACACATATCACTAAAGCGCAAAAAATAGCAGACAGACATAAATTGTAAGAATGTATGTATATATTATATTATTAGTTTGAATAAAGTTAATAATAATTCAATATAGAATATACGTTAAATAGCACAAATTAATTAGTACGCTTTAAAAGTTAGTTAAGTGCATCGCCCGTTCGCCCGCAATATAATGCAACATGCACAAGCGAGGCCATAACATACACCAATAACACAACTACTTATCTCTGAAATGTTTTGTTCTCCACAGGGCATCCTCTAGAGGCGCTGTGGCGATTTGTGATAGACTTCAGCGAAGTAATTCCTGATTCTATTAGATAACACATTTATAAACATTAACAAAAAAGAATAACGTAACGTTAATAACGTTATTACCCAAATTTACCCAATAATAGGGTAAACTATAACGCTTCATAATGGCAACACTTTTGTGTCAAAGTCACTAACTAAATTTCATTTTGATTTTATTGTAAATTATGGTTTTCAATTTTACTTACGTGTGAAATGTGATTCCATCCTGTTTTTGATTTTTGGAACTGTGGTTTTTACACCCTTTTACAACACATTTCGGCATTTTTCTTCTCAATTTGAATATTTTCGATATCGTATTACTCGATGCGCAGCGACACTCCGAATGGCAAATCTAGGTGCAATATCGATGTAAGTGTGTGCGTGTAATGTGTACCTACAGGGCGCGGTGCAATATTAACGCGTTACACGTCGTTGTTCGCAGCATTCTATCTTTACTTTTTTATTTTATCTGAGATCGACCCAAACTTGTTGTGGATCCTTAAAAGTTTATATATTGACACAATAGCTCGTAGCTTTTAAAGTCAGCAATTCTGTTTCAGTAATATGAAACTTATGAATACATCGCTTAATTGCCCTTAGAGCATCAAAGTTACTGACTCACCCTTCACCTGTCATACCTTGATGCTCTAAGTGTTTACCCCTTTGTCAAAGCCGTCAACGTCTGTGACAGGGTTACACCGCGGTCTCTTTTTTCCTGGAGTTCTAAAAACTACCAAAATGGCGAAGATTTACTCTTTTTTATAATCCTTTGTAAGTACTGGCGATACAGACGTGTTCGTGACCGCTGCCGTTTTTTTTGTAAGCTTTGGGTATTTTAAATTCTCGTGAAAAATATTGGAACACGTCGTACACCATCCTTCTCGACTGTCTATTCAAAACACTGCCTTTTCGTCGCGGCATTTTCATAACTGAAAAAAACCTAAACAAACAACGAATAATTAACAAGTAACAAAAACAATATAATACAAATAACGAAAACAATATAAAACAGCGAATCACTTCTTTTTAACTGTCCTCAAGAGCAGTGGGAAGCGATAGACGAATAGCAAGTGACCGGCCTATAACACGACGCGCGCGCACCAATGGTATCGCTCCGGTACAAATTTTTTCGGCGGAAAATCTGGGCCTTGATCCTCCTTACGCCCATGTTCACAGTGGTCATCTTTCGTGATCACCTCAATACCAGTATCAATTTTTTTCCAAATGTGAAAATAAATGGTCTTTGGTACATGAAAATATATGAAAGCTTTAATATTTTTTTGGTAAATATGGTAAATTTATGTTATCAGCTTTGTAAAATCCATCTTCCATCATATCGTCTTGTATTTTGTAATTGTGAAAGCTGAAATAACTAGACAAGAAAATAAATTTAGCAACTTTTATCAAAATTTTATGGAGTAACTACTCAGTTTGTATGAAAATGTCAACATCAACTATGGTGACACCACGGCATGACTGGCGCTTTCTGATTGGCGTTTGCTATCACGTGACTGAATGTTTCTTTTTACCGAATTTATTTCCTGATAATATAAATAATCCTAATGTTATGTTGTAAATAATTTGTTTATTGTAATCTCCATAAAATCATGATTAATAATCCATATAAATACAATCGATCAGATTCTTTCTTTGTGGAAACTAGCCTATTCTTAGTAGTTATATGAATTTGGTTACACAAAAGTGAGTTTTGGTAGTATCAGAGATTTAATTAAAAACTTTAAACTCCTTACAGTTTATTTTACCCCAGCCCAGGTGCATCTTCAATGCACCAGACCAATCTGCAGCCCCAGCTTCACGTAAGTTTCAGTTTTAAATTGACTAACCTTACCTAAATGAGCTGCTGAATGTGTGTTTATTTTTAAACATTGATAATACAAATATGTAATTCTGTTTTGTAATAGCAATCGAGACTGGTATTGATTTACCAGATATCAAAATGGAATTGGAGGACCAGGAAGTGGTGGAATATGTGGAGGTGGAAAGCTGTAAGTAACATTAAGGATTTACTAAAATTTTCTTTTTATTGCATACTAGCGACCGCCCGCGACTTCGTCCGCGTGGAATTTATTTTTAGAATTTTTGTAAAATATAAATAGCCTAAGTTACTCCTTAATACATCAGTTTCCTGCCAGTGAAAGTCTCGTCAAAATCGGTACAGCCCTTTCATTCAGAGATTAGCCGGAATAAACAGATAGACCGACCGACGGACATATAGGTAGACAAAAATTGTAAAAATGTTATTTTGGTAAAATATATCTATACTATATATCTAATACCTTTAAACGAGCAATTCTTGTATATATCTAAATATATTTTTTGAATCTCGTAAACGGCTCCAAAGATTTTGATGAAATTTAGTACCCTGGTTTCAGGGGTGAAAAATAGATCCAGCAAATTTTTATTGTTAGAAATTTTTAATTGTATAAAAATATTTTCAGTGATAATTAATTTAAATATAAACTGAAAAATATGACTCTTCCTGACATTTATTGGAGAATATTAATAATATTGTGGCGTAAACGCTGTCAAACGAGGGAGCCCACGAGGCTCATTTTGGATTTCCTCAAGCGTCATCAGGACCTTGTGCATTTTATAGGTTGGGTGGTAGGAAGATTAAAAGATTATATTTTATGACGTTTTGCGTTTAAACGGTGGAGAGAGCGCCTATAGGTTTTCAAAAATTTTACACAAAAGGTGCAGGTATAAATAGTAGAATAAATTAAATGCACGTTAAGTCATATTTCAGTAATTTAAATGCATGGTATTGGTAAGTCACATTTCACATACAAATCAGCGAAATAAAAAAAACTGCATTTTGGCAAACTCGGAAGAAACGAATTTTTATTTTTTAAAATTCATGGTTCAACGGTAACGGGGTATTCTAATCTGATCATTTTGACATCCGGAAGTAAGATAAAAAAACTGTACCTATAAAGAAGGTCTTTTTTAATCGTGGCAGTACTCAACAGGATGCAAGGTGTACCCCATATCTTAATCTGACGCGTTCGAGTAAATCCGAAAATCCCCTCTTGAGCTCCCCTACTACCATCCGCCAATCCGACGCTCAAAGAAATGACAATGTCGATTTGTAAGAGCTCTATGAAAATTTCTCAATCAAAACCATATTTTGTCTATTTTTTATTTTTATGAACGTAACTTTTTTATTAGGAGCTATTTCAGATGGCATTATTAAGTAACACTAAGCAAATGAATGTTTCGTTTGAAACTAAACCAAGAAAATAAATTGTTTTTATCCGAGCAACGCTCGGTCGTCCAGGTACTATGAATGTAGTAAAAAGCGGTTATTTTAATATTACAGACAGACACTCCAATTTTATTTATTTGTATAGATAACAAAAGCCATGTCATCAAAAATAAGCAAAGCAAAGACCCCTGCCCTCTTTAATGCTTACGTAATACTTACTTGATGGCCCCTATTTATTCTTATGTCTATGCATAAACTTTTACATCTTTCTTGGGTTACAATAACATTAATTTTCAGCCTCTATTGCGCCCAGTGATGCGCCGGCTCCTAGTCCTACGCCTAGTGATGCGCCGGCTCCTAGTTCTACGCCTAGTGGTGCGCCAGCTCTTAGTCCTGCACCATCGCCTTGTGCTATGGAATCAGTACCTTCTCCTCCACCAGGTACTTAACCACTTTCAATGTATATTTTTTATAACATAAAAACTAAATGTATTCTATCTTCTTACTAGTTCTACATCATTGTTTCAGCCGAGAAACAACCAATGGTGGAGGTAAACCATCGCTCCCAGAAAAACTCCAAGCCAAGACGACGTGAGTTACATTTTGCATATAATATGTATTCGTACTCTATCTGGAAGATATGTTCGGTACTCTGTAGGAGCCTTGGCATGAATTATTTAGTGCTTTAATTGCCTCCATTTCTAATATAGAATTAATCACATGTCATTGCAGTTAAATCTTGTACCTATGTCAAAAAAGTAGTGTATATCTAGTTTTAAGTGCCTGACTACTAATTTGCGCAAATAATTTTTTTTATTTCTTTTCTTTTCTAGTTTTCAAAAAAAGAGCCAATAATGTTCTTTTTTCTTTGTATAAAATTGAAGAATTATATTTTGCAACCGTATTATTAATGTTGGTAAAGCATAAATTGGCAACTTGCTCTGTTACCCGTTTTGGTTCAATAATAGGGCTTCCTATTTTTGTTAAATTTTTTCTTTAATGCAATACTAACAATAAATATGAATATTTTTATCGTTCTTGTAACATAACATTGCTTTGGCTTTTTTATTTACCTATTAAAATTTCGCAAATAAATAAGATTTTCAAAACGTCAAATTTTGACATACAAACTGATGTTTATCACAATGTCAGGTAGTGATTGCCATATAAATCAAATTATTAGTTCCCAAAATGCACACGCCTAAAGTTAAGGTGAACAGACTATACCTTAGAACATCACAGGTGCTGACAGCTATGCGGGTGGGTCAGTACCTTTGATGCTTTAAGGACTATACATACACACACATGCGTTTTTGAATAATATGAATTAAATAAAGTCAAAACGACAGAAACTGGCTCAACCTATGTTAATTAAAATTATTGTTTAACACCTAAAAATGTGTGTTAATCAAAAAATTGTGTTTTTAGCCTAATAATAAGTAAGATAAATATCCAGCTTAAAATATTTCGCATTAAGTAATTAATATCAACGATAGCCAAAATATTTACACAATGGCTGGTTAAAAGACCAAATTAGAATAGCTAAAAAAGTAGTCCGCTTGTATTAGAATAAGTTATTAATTTTATAACTATTCTCAAAAAACAGAGAGGCCTGCCCTATTACAATTGTTTTGATGGTCATTGTTTAGATCGTGATGAGAACTTGCCGAGCTGGGCCTATGAGCTGGAGGAGCGGCGCATAGCAACGGAAGAGCGATTGGTGGAGGAGGTCGCTGGCTTGAACAACACTAACAGAGCCATGTTGGCCTGCATGCAGCAGCTTGTTCGGATTTTGGAAGGCCATCTTAACAATTCATGATCTACTAAATAATAAAGTGGTTAAATGTAAATAATGTATATTAATGTAATGTTTAATGGTTTTTATTAAACCTAAAAACCTTTTTTTTCTGTTTTTAATAGATATTGATTATTTATGATTATAAAGTAAAAAAAGTACCTATTATAAAATGTTATACCTGCTGTTTGTATCCCTGTAAGGACTTTTTGCACTGGACATTTTATTATGGATAATAATTCACTACACATCACCAAATACATAAATAGTATAATTAGAACATGTCGCACCTTCGGTGCAACAAAGTCACAAGTAGCTAAAAATGCAAAATTGAGTTAAGTATGCCAAATTGTCTATAAACCATGCTTTCGATTGGGGAAACAAAGAGACCCGCTAAAGTATTACAAAATACCACTAGATGGCATGAGTGATTTTTCCATGAGTTCTGGGCCGACAAAGTATTATTGGCCAGTAGTGCCCCCGCTCCCACGAGTATTTCAGATATTCTGGAGTTACAGCCACACAAATGTATTTATGACCATTTTTATGTCACTTATTTGGAGCTAAAAAAAGCGTATCTATATTTGAGACTTCAATTATTTTTTGTAAATTACAAATATTTTGGAGCAACAAAGGCATTAGAAGAAAAGCGGTTTTGTTGATCCAACATTATAGTTTTGAACTAAACTAATTGGGACAACTATGTCCTAACTAAAAAAGTGTCTTTGTAGATCCAATAATATTTATAATCAACTACCCTTATTTGTAATTATAAAGGCATTAAAAGTGTTTTTTTTGGTCCAGTATAATATTCCATTTCCACTAAGCTTTTGGAACCACAAAAGCCAGGTGGTGGTGATGGTGGTGGTGGTAGTGGAATAACAATGATATTTATGACTATTTAGGTCCATATTTAAATAAATATAAATGTAACTAACTTGTTACTCCATAATTATTTACTATTTTTTTCGTCATAGTTGCATCTTCAAGTAGATACCCGGTTCTTTCGATATTTTCGGGAAATTTAATTTAATTACGTGTTGCGCTCTATTACACACCATGACACCACTACTTATATAGTACTATTACTTTTATATAATTTCTACACAAATACAGGCAAAATAACCATGACAAAATACAGACAGCTCAATAAACAGTCAATCTCTGGCAGTAGACGATGTGACCTGCGTGGTCATAGCACAAGACCAAAATACAGGCAGCTCAATAAACAGTCAATCTCTTACAGTAGACGATGTAACCTACGTGCTCAGAACACAAAGCGCGTCAAAAACACAACAGAGCGGAACGAAGGAAGAAGAAAGTTCCCAATGTGGTGAATGACAAGAGAGCCAAAGTGACCCGACACTATACCGAAAATGTCCCGTACGTCAGCCTGTATGAAATTAGAGGAGCCTTTAGTCAGTTAAAAAGCAACAAAGCACCGGGATATGACGGTATCACATCAGAGCTGCCGAAGACTGGAGAGAAACCCCTTCCAGTGGTGCTCCAAAAACTGTTTTATACCGTCGTACGGAACTATACCGGAGGCGTGGAGCAGAATCGTAGTGGTTCTCTTGGCTATCGCGTTTCTGAGCCACGTCTGTAAGCTGTTCTCGAGGGTCCTTACTAATCGTATTGCGCGATGGCTAGACTACTTCCAGCCTCCCGAACAAGCCGGATTTCAAAGGCTAAAATACCAGTTATACAAACGACCGAGGAGTATAATTTGCTGATAAGTGTTGCGTTTGTGGACTATTAGGAACCTTTCGATTCTATCGAGATCGGTCGGTGGTCGGTGCTAGAGTCTCTCCAGCAATGCCAGATTGACTACAGTAGTACATCGAGGTGTTGAAATGTTAAAAAGCCGCTACCATAACAGTCCGAGTCCACGACGGAAGCACTGAGCCTATTCCACTGCAGCGCGAAGTACGACAAGGCGATATCATATCCCTGAAACTGTTTACCGCTGCACAGTACTAGAGCATGTGTTTAAGCTAATGGAATGGAAAGGACGTACTTCCACTGTAGTGTGAAAGAATTGATGTATTGACATCAATGGCGATCACCTCACACACCTTCGATTTGCCGCTAATATAGTCATCGTTGTGGAGTTCAACGATGCGGGTAATAAGTACATCTGATAATTTTGAAACACTTTTAGATGTGGATTGGCTGAAACTACTGCCTAGATGAACTACTAATTCAGCTCGAGGAGTCACTGCTAGAGCTAGATTTACTTCCTGACTTAAAAAGTGCTTTCCTTGGTTGGTTTCTTCGCGGTGGTGTGTTATACACAAAGCAGTAGGATCAACTCGGGTATAAGTCACTAAACTTGTACCTGTACTTGTTTCTCCTCAATCACTTTGATTTTAATTGTTTACAGTTACCTTTCTATTTGTAGTTGATATTTAAAGAAAAACATATACGATTTATTTGTTTAACGAACTTTATATTATTTCATTTAAAACCTCATCTTTAATAACAATGCATTATTCGTTAAACATCATAAATTCTGGATCAACAAAATCACAATTAAACACCTTTTTATTTGTAACGCATTTTATTAGTATATCGAAATGATTTCAAATAAGTTAACGTAAAACTGTAGCAAAAACTACAAACAATTAATGGTTTAAATATTTTTAACCTACTACCGATATCCATCCAGTACTCTAGACATAAATGCGAAAAAAATCGTAAAAGTGCTCTCCTGTAAAATTACAAAATGTGCTGTTGTGACTTTGTTGCACCGAAGGTGCGATGTGTGAACTCATATTAACTCTTTATATAACTGTGAAACACAACTGCACTTACCCAATCTAATCTTATGATACAGAAAAAATAACCTCAACCACTTACTTGATACAATTACTAAATTTCACTTAACTCACTCATAATGAACAACACCGTTATAAATCAATACTAATTTGAGCAGAGCTTTCGCGTACTTTTTTTACTACCTAATTCCTTGAAGTCCAGAACAGTAATGTAACGAATTATCTCGCTTAGCCGGTATTTATACAGATACTTGAAGAAAATAGAAGGTACTTCATAAAATATGTATTTACAACTACCCGTAATATGAATGATTAATGAATAATTATTTTTCTACAGACGAATGTTGCTATTTCACTTAATTAAAACCGTTGGCGATATAGGCGTACCGAGGGGGCGGCAGCTGGATCACGGTCCAGAGGTTCAGGGATTCAAAAATCCCAAAATACCTATCTATATAAAGTTTCCTTCACAGAACATTATTAAAAAAGGTAGAACGGCATTAATACGCCGTTTGTATGAAGACTGGTGTCGCCGATTAAGCCCCGCCTTTCACCTCCATTACATCTGTACTTAAATAAATACGAAGCTTACGCACATATTTGCAATTTGAAATCTAGCCAATCTTAGTGCCGCACAACCACGCGATTTCAAATGAACGAATCACACCCAAGCACGCATATTGTAGCACGATCGCGTGTTTCTGTAGATATTTTGGAATTTTGAGCGTTTGCTCAAAATTCCTTGGCGACGTCTGCCCCGCCCACATTTCCATTCTAACTTCTGTTAATAATGTTCTGTGGTTTCCTTTCTATCTACTAATATAATCTGAAGAATTTGTTTGTTTGAACGCGCTAACATAAGAATAAATAATAACTAGAATGGAATCTTTTTTGACCGCCATTGAAACGCCGCGATTTATATACCTACTTCCTCCTTCACCTCATTACGCCCCTCTGTCGCCCAGGCGTGTTGCCAAGGTTGTGAACTGTTAATAATGCTTGCTTATGTCTTAAGATAATATCGCTAAAATAAGTTTTCCTTTACTTAAAAATCTGGATCAAAATCAGTGTAGGTAGGTTTAAAATAAACGAATTATATGCGCTACTGCCGCACCGCGCCACCACCGCGCACGATCGCGAGGCAAACAAAGCAAGCTAGATTGGTTCAACGACTGATGGCAGGGGCTATTTAAGAAGATTTTGGCGACATGTTAAAATGCTGTAGGTATCTAACAATTGTTTTCCAATTGGGTGAAAGTGAAACAATAAAAAAAGAACTGTTCATGTCTTTTTGATAAATTAGGTACGGAAACGGAATAATATTTAAAAAATAATACTTATCTTGCGTCATCTTTGGGCAAACTAAAAAAAACTCAAGTGTGGCATTGTTTTTGCATTGATTGTACAACCAAACACAACACAATAATTTGATGCCATTATTGTAATTGACGCGCTGGCCGAGACAGCCCGACTGAGTATTCTGTTTAACGGTGTAGGCTAATATCGGGACCTTGAGCCCGTCCGGAGCGGGAGTTTCCGTTCTATGTATTATTTATTCTTATAGCGCTAACCTCAGGAACTACTGTTTCTAATATAATATTTTTTAATGAATTTTAAACGTATGAATACCTGATAACATAAAAAAAAATTAACTTAAAGATCTTTCTGACCACAATCTCTGCACCAACATCATCCTCCTAACAGTATCATTAGAGTCTTCCACATCAAAACTTAGATCACTGCGCTGAAAGGCTTTCTTATCAGTGGTTGTGAGTTGGGGTATGGGCACCTTAAATGAATTTGCAATGTTATGTAATACACCACACGCATTCACGATTTTCACTGCTTTTGCAGGGCTATAATGAAGTGCATGGTGCAGTAAACATCTCCATCGTGCTTTCATCACCCAAATACATCGTTTCACTAAATTGTGTGTGCTGCGGTGAATATTTGTATAATTCGCTTCTGGAGTATTCTCTGCAGCTCTCAATATTGGGGTCATTAAATAGTCCATTTGAGGGAAACCAGAATCACCTAAAACAAACAAGTCGGTAAGACAAAAGTCACAGTGTTCTCAAGCCAACACTTCTGACTTATGTAATTTATGCTATGTTTACATTACATACCCAACAGCCAGCATTTTTCTTCATTTAGCTGCAGTTGCTCCATGTAGGGTTTGACCTCACTTTCCCCCCAAATAAAGCTATCATGAGCAGCTCCCCCATATGATGCATCTATATGCATTATGTTAAGGTAGCGATCACATATCTAAAACAAAATATTGATATTAATATTTACCCTATTACTAATAAACAACTTATGTACAGACATTGAATATAATTATGATTATAAAATGCAATTATTATTTTTACAATTAGACTTTATACATATAAAGTTTAATTTATGAAAATACACCATACCAATTTGTAAATAAAACTTACAACTAATACATTAAGGGAGTGGTAGCCCTTGCTGTTATAATAGTCTTCTCCATGGTCTATTGGCCGTATTATGGCAATGTGGGTACAATCAATGCACCCAATTGTACCAGGCATTCCAGTCGTACTCATAAAACTGGAAAGAATAGAGAAGAACAAATAAATATATTTATATTTTGACTACCTGTGTGGCACAATGGTTACTATGCTGGACAGACAGCCAGGACCCAGACCTAAGTTTAATTCCCAGCGAAGCAGTGATTGAAATGACGAGATTCTGTTACTGTTCCAGTTGGGTATTTATGTTCATGTCTTTGTGTGTCAATGGTACCCACAACACAGGATATTATCTACCCTACGGTGGGGCTATGAGTGTGAAACATTATTATATTATGTAGTTGGGTTTAGGAACACAATAATTACTATTAGTATACTTGAGCCAATATAGAGGTAGAACACTAAGACTTGTAAACAAACCATAATACTATCAATTTAGGGCTGTCACTGATAACACTAGTATGAGTATTTATCACATTTTCATAATAATATACTTTTGATGAATTTCGATTACACAAAACGTTAAATCAAAAAATCTTTGAAAGCTATTTTAAGCAAAGGTTTTTATATCACTTTTAAACCGAAAAATATGAATTATATGCTTAGAATGTTTTGAAGATCCTTATTGCTTGTATGAAATCTGCCAGGAAATTAAAAAAAATACTCTCAATTCAATTTCATATTATGCTTCCAAAAATGGTATTTATCATTTTAAAACAGAAGATAAAATGGCTGAACTTGATAGAATAACTGACAATATTATTGATGAATCTATAATTCAAGTGAGTAATGAATCCAATACAAGTACATCAAGTTCAGCCAGTAGACACTCTTCCACTTCTTTCTTGGAAGAATGTTGAATAAAAGTAACAAAATTTAAGTAAAAATATATAATATATATTTTATATTATAAAAAAATATAAAATAGTGTGTTGCTTTATTTTATTCTTTTGAATTTTTTCTTATGCAAAATAGTTAAATCGATATGTAATGCAATATTTGTACTGCATATAATATACTTTATTTTAACTGAGATAATACCTATAAAACACTTATTCAGAAACATAGAATAATTCAGCTTGTGACAAAATTATGATGAATCATGTATTTTTTCATCATTTTCGGTTTATTTTAATAAGAGGTGTTATTTATTTAAGTAACATCGCAATAGGCACTAATTTTCGGTCATTATCACCAATATGTCATAATAAATGATGTTTTTTCCTTCAATTATGGCATCGCAAACTGCATATTGCCAGCGTCAAATATAATTTTTGCATCACATTTTTTGTCAGTTTCTGTGAAACTAGATGAGTAGTAAAAGGTAAAGTCAGTAAGTCATTAGTAATCAGTCAGTCATTCAAGTAAAGCGATGGCTTCTTTACTAGAACGTGACCAATGGAATTTTGGAGGCAAACCGAAAAAACATATTTTCGCACTGTTATTTTAATTCACAACACTCATGCACTTTAATTCACCTATATCAAACAAAATGCCATCAAATTTATCCGTTATAACTCAAAAATACAGCAAGAAAGTAAAAATAAAACAGAGCACGATATGCCTTTTTTGACTTCCCACCAAAAAAAAAAAACAAATAATGATGTTGTTGTTAGGGGTTATGACTGTATTTTTAAAATGTTAGTCATCCGTCTAAAAAAGAAATAAAAGAAAGAAATAATTAAAATTTGTCTATATCCGTTGTATTTTGTATACTCTTTCTAACGGAAGTGAAACTGTTTGACACAGCTAGTGAATTATCATAATTATATACACTAAATTAATGTATTGTGTTTAAAAACAAGGAAAGGAAAAGGTTTTGAAATCTTGCCTACCATTGGTTGCTAGGCAACACTTTGTCACTAAACATTCTGTCTCTTTAATGGCTGGAGTATTGGTACCTATAGTATTTATAACACAACTAAGTACAAATTCTATTTTGCAATACTATTATAGTAATACTATTATACTGTAAATTGTCTTTATATACTCATCAGAGTAAAAAAATGCATCAAGCATACACAGTAGTTGGCACTTACTCTGTCATAATATCCTCTCTTCTTTGCCTTGAAGTGGGAAACTTAATATACTTTTTTAGCACTACTTCATTATTTAAAGCATTTGTTACCTCTTCAAGGCAGTTTGATAGGGTCGGCTGGGACATATTATGAGTGAATGATGAGGCAACAATCCTTTGGTACGACCCACGTCCATAAAAACTTAAGGCTGCAAGGACCTAAACAAAAATGAAACATAAAATAACATGTGTAAGTGTAATAAATTCCAAGAGTTGCCTAGACTGCGAGATGACTATTTACTTTAAGTTCGTCGCGGATCTTGGTTTTTCTTTTTGGAGCTTGCAGAAGTGGAATTACTTCCCGGCAAAGCTGACGAAAAGCAGTTTTAGACAGGGAGAACTGGGCCACAAACTCCTTGTCTGAGAGAGATAAAGGGTTACTGGCATCCCTCATCGCACGTCGGCTGACTCTCATCACTTTTTTCCGCCTTTCCTCCTCCGCGAAAATCCACAATATTGCCAATGCCATTGCTGAAACTTAAATTTGCATTTTCAGTCTACTCTGAATGTAAAATCACGACGAAAAAGCTTATGAATACCTACTTATGAAAAAAAAACGATACTTACATGGTGATGGTTATTACCGCGCCGTAATTATCCCTTTAAATTGTAGAATTAAAATAGAATATGCACCACATCTACAACATTTTTAATTGAAAGAGGGTCCGAAACCGAACTCCGAATGGTTTTTAATTTCTATCACAGATCAAGTACCTATTAGTTTCTATAACTTTCAATCAAAGACGCTTTCAATAGTATGGGTTGCAATTGCAATTTGCATAGTGTTTTTAATTTCTCTATGTTAGCAATGATTGCAACAATCATTATAGTCGGTGATTTAATTAATACATTCACGGCATAAGTTCACATGATCCTATCATAGCCTCTTGCACGGTCCGTGCCAAAACATGAAAGAAAACTTAGAAAACACCCGAAATTCCCGAAAAGGCCGAAAATAATTTTATTATAAATATTGTAGGTTTGTTGAACAAATATCGATATTATAATTTGATTAATCGATAATTTTGGGCGATATATTTTATAACGATATGTTGATATCAAATATCCAAAATCGAAATTCTATCAAAAACGATATTTTTTTCTTTTTATTTGGTTTGTTGCTTTTTTAAGTAGGTTTTTAAGTTGGCAACTCTGTGTCTTTATGTCAATGTCAGTCAAACTCTATTTAAAAAAATGATAATGGTGATATGTGTCAGTTCCTTAGACTAAGAATAATGTACTTACGTACTATAGACAGAGCATAAGATATTATATAATCTTATGGACAGAGTCCTATTTCTCATTACGGCACGCTAAAGCGAGATCGAAATACACTTAATGAACTTGTTAGAAAGAGATGGGAGCGAGATTTTCTATCCTTTTCGGTGTAACCAGTTTTTTTGACATTGCCCTTTAATTAAGTGGCAGACAAACTGTGGATTCTGTGGAAGTCGGGGTGACATTGTTGTTTTATCATATTTATGTGTTAAAAATGTTAAAATCGATTCTCTCTGCTGTAAATTGTGTTGTATTAAAAGCAAATAACATTTTTCGTGTTTCACAATATGGTGAGCAGCAGTATTTAAGGTTGTAAGAGCCGCAGTGAGCGTAAACAGGAAGGCTGCCGGAAGGCATTACAATTTACGCGTAAGTTCAATATTTCTTTTTAAACATGTACTAAATATGTATTGTTTATATATAGATGTTTAATTACTTTTGTCTTATTACTAGTCATTCAACGTAAATATAGTGAAATTCGTGAAAATAAACTTATATTTGTTCATTTCAAACATTGTCAAATTCGAAATTGTGTTGTCAGATCTCGAATCAAAATATCCTGCCCGTATTACTAAAAAATTAACCATCTTATTGAAATATAACAATTTTTAACAAAAACAGTGACAAAATCAAAGATTATGTGTTACCTCAATAGTAGTTAGTTACATTTCAAGCGGGAGGCTCAAATCCCACCTGTTTATATATAACTATTTAAGTGGAGACCAGTAAAATGTTATAGGCTGGGTGGACATTATGAGCATTTTCCCGACATATTAAATTTCACTCAGACAGACTATAAAAAGGTACTCCATACATTTGGTATTTGGTATTAGACATTATGAGAAGTTTACCAGACGAATTTCATCTCATGTTGCTGTCATATTTTTTTCAGTTTTCCAACTGACGCTCTTGCCGAAAATAAATGGATGGACGTATTGACTGGCAACCATCAATATAATTCCGAATTTGTTCGGTCTATTTTGAAAGCCATTTATTGACCAAAAGGATAAAGAGAAGAAAAATAATAATAAAATTGATATAAAATAAATGTACATTTTTATATATTGCGTTATTACTAAGTATTTACTTTTATCTTTGTAATATTTGCATACCTCATTAAGGTAAATATGACGTACTAAATATGTATTAACAGCTTTTGTAAACACCCATATTGGTGCCATTAAAAATCTTTGTATTTGTCTTTTATTTTCTCCTATATGTATGTCCTGTAATTTGCTGACCCAATTAACTTTATGCCAGTCAACCAATCTAAACTCACAAACAACCAACCATAATGCACAAGCATATAAATCCTTTCACAGTTTGGTCTGCCAATGTTTATAGTTTACTTGCTTGATATTGTAGATTACCAAATTTGGGGGAAAATATGATAAGTGGGTAACACTGGCTGCGAAAAAGAGATGCCAACAAAGTGGTTACACCGACCTGCTGTCTAGCCCTTTGAGTGGCAAATTCCCGCTCCGGGAAGCAAAGACATAAACATAAAATGGCGGTTATCAATTTTGACATTAGCGCGCATGTGGCATCACTCCCGCTCCGGGAAGGATAATTATTTCGCGCGTGTGGCGGCCGGCCCGCAGCGGGAATATAGCTAATACCTTTTTCTACCCTGCATTTAGGCGGCTAAGATTCATTTTGCATTGCTCTAACTTATACTGAAGCATACATAAAGAACAAACATAGACTACAGTACAACAGAAATGTCAACAAGGCGTTTAACATACTGAATATTCATTGTGACATGTGCGGTGGTGACGTAGTGTTTGTTGGCTTGACTGACTCAATATTTTTCAATATTTAAGACGTTTTCCTTTTGTAACGTTACTTTTAGTTTATTTAATCTGTTAAATCTGTTATCTGTGGAATGTTACCAGTATTAAAAAAAGATCACCGGAATTGCTTTATAGGCCAATTATTGAGAGTAACTATGTCGAGTCGTATTTCGAGGGCGTTAAGGTTTATGTCTCAAGCTGCCAAACTTATTACTTTACGAATGTAAATGTTTGTATAGGCTAACTATATGAATCGAACTTTCGAATAAACAAAAAACATGAGCCACTTGAGGCATGTCTTTCTCAGAAATAATCTTGAAACATGAGTCACTTTATAATACCGACGGGACGGCATTTAGTAATGCCCCTACTGCTAAAAAAATGTATGAAGTGAAGTGATTTTATGACTGCATGTTTTAAATTAGGGTATAGTATTGTAAATAAAACACAAATTTTGACGAGAAAAAGTATAATAAAAGAATTATGGTAGATTATGTATGGAACGTTGGAACAAAACCATGACCCTATCTTTACTTTATGACATTGATTTATTTTCACACTTTAAACATATTTAGCGTTTGCAATATGATAGCGTAGTTAATAAAGAATCTAAAATGCTACATTTTACTACGCTTATTACAGAAAAGTAGTAAAATTTGAGTTTTTCTAATCATCGAAGACGAGTTTTGATTGTCCTTCCTGTTTTTTTTATAGGCCCGTGCCAATTTCGGTATAATTTGCAAAATGGCGGCCGCCAAAACTAGCCCGTTATTTTATCTCCCGGAGCGGGAATCTGCCACACGCGGGCAAATCACCAAAATGGCGGCGCCGATGGAAGGGCTAGGATTATTGGTCTTTGACTACTTCCCTCTTCACCTCGTTACGCCCCTCTGTCGCCCAGGCGTGTTGCCAGGGTTGTCAACTGTTAATAATAATTAATTCTTATGTCTTATATGTTATAAGTTATAATATCGCTTAAATATAGGTTTTCCTTTTTTTACTTAAAAATCATTATTTTGGTTTAGTAGGTATTACAAAATATGAGAATTATTAACACTATAAATATTTATAAATAATTAGTTATCATAAGTATCATACCAAATGAAGCCATTAAAGTAAGTATTACTTACCTAAAAATATGAAATAAAATACATACAGATTCACGTAAAACTATTAAATGAGTTTATTTAGCATTGGGTGAGCTTTTGAATTTTCCTGTTCATAGAGTCAACTACCGAATCGGCTACACAAAAAGAACTGTTCATGTTCTTTTGATAAATTGGTACGGAAACGGAATAATATTTAAAATATATTACTTACCTCGCATCATCTTTGGGCAAACTAAAAAAACTTAAGTGTGGCATTGTTTTTGCATTGTTTGTACAACCAAACACACCTCAATAACTATCCTTATCCTGTCCGAATTTCTGATCCTTTTAGGAATTTAGAATTGAATAATGATTTCCCCAGCTTGTCATTGGCAAAGTGGTCAAAAGTCCGAGACGCCATTATGGAAAAAAAAACTTGACGCCATTATTGTAATTGACGCGCCGGCCGAGACAGCCCGACTTAATACTATGTTTAACATGTAGTAAATATCGTGACCTTGAGCCCGTCCGGAGCGGGAGTTTCCGTTCTACGTAGTATTATTTATTCTTAAGCAGTAATTTCATTCTTTTTTGACGTGAATACGACGACGGTGCCAGTACATCGGCAGCTGGGCTTATAAACATAACATTTACCCGTAGGACTTTTTAGTGTTCAATCCACATCATTATTATGACATACATAAATAATAATATATTTTGTATAGAAAACATTAATTGTTACGTAAAAACGTATTCACGTACAACACACGGCCGTGTCCACGACACAGCCACACCCCATTTTTTTTTTTAATTATGGCATCGCAAACTCTGCGCATATTGCCATTTGATATAGGTTAATTACAGTGCACGAGTGTTGTGAAATAGAATAACAGTGCTAAAATCGATATATATCGATATTTTATTTCATTTCGACATCCCTAAAATATTTAAGTGTAATCCACAGTGCTACACTAGGCTTGTTGAATAAATATCGATATTTTTAATTCGATATATCGAACTCCGATATTGATATATTTAAAAATATCGATATATCGAAAATCTGATATTGTAAAAAATATCAACAGTCCTAATTATGAAGAATGAAATTAATTAATGGTCGGAGTATCTACTTAGGTAATTATGAATGAATATATAATATACCTACCACTCCCAACACAGATAGGGATGCAACGATGTATCGGAAAACCGATAAATATCGATATATCGATGCTTCAATAAATGCCGGTATCGATATATCGGTATCGGGAAAAACTCTATATTGTCAAGAAATATCGAAATACCCGCCCAAATGAAAATACCCACAAAATCAGGTAAAATGCTGTTACTGCCAACAATAAAGTCTAGAAAAATTATTCTGTTCTCGACTCGACCGAACGGTCATCAAATGCTGTTGGTACACTGTTAAGGCAACAGTTGACTATACCTAGGAAATTTCCGAATTTCTTTCTGAAACTACAGTAAACCAGAGTATTGTACAGTGAATGGTCACCATCATAGCCCCTTCGTGTAGAGGGGCTATAAAACTACATTAATTTTAATAAGCCTTTAAAAAAGAAGAAATATCGATATATCGGCTTACTAGACCGATATATCAATATTGACTTAATTCGATATATATCGATATTTTTAAAAACTTTGCATCCTAAACACGGAATACAACACAATACAAACTCTTTATTGCACACCAATACAAGGAAAACATACATTACATAGATACATTAACACGAAAGCAAAAGGCGGTCTTATTGCTACAAACAGCAATCTCTTCCAGACAACCGAGAAGGAAATATATATAAGACAAATTCGAAATTAGAGGGTAGGTTAAACAATAAACAGGTACTGTAAATATATTCAAAACAAAGTAGTAAGAATGAATAATAGTAAGAAGAAATAATAGTAAGAAGCAGCAAAGAATAACAGAGACAATGAGACAACCAAGGATACAACTGACAGCAAAAAGGAAAGGAGAAGTAAATGTAAGTACAGGTGAGGAGAGACTAAAGCAGAAGGAGAGAGGAAAGAGATAAAAAACTTATAAAGAAAGAAAGTGATCTTTAACTAACTTTTTAAACAAACTCAATGATTGAGCACGTCTGATGGAATTAGGTAGAGAGTTCCATAATTTAACAGAGTACACGGTAAAGGATTTGCCATAGTAGCCGAGGAGTGGACAGGAATGCTAAGTATGCTGTTGGTCGCAGAACGAAGAGTCAAATTATGGGAAGATGAAGATCCGATAAATTCAAAACGTTCCTTTAAATAATTTGGACTAGATGAGTTCAACAGGACACAGTATAGAGCAGAAAGTACATGAGCATTTCTGCGAAGGCGAATGGGGAGCCACTTGAGCCTAGTACGATAAGCGGAGATGTGGTCATATTTACGAAGACCGTAAATAAACCGTATACAAAGATTTTGAATTCGCTCAAGCTTATTAAGTTGCTCCTCTGTGATATCAAGATAGCAGATATCAGCGTAATCAAGAATAGGGAGTAATAAAGATTGTGCAAGCATAATTTTAGTAGGAATGGGTAAAAAGTAACTGAGTCTCCGAAGTGAAACTCAGGCAGATTATTGCGACACACATGATTGATCTGAGGAGTCCAAGAGAGCGTCTATAAAGATGCCTAAGTTTTTGACCACATCTGTATAAGGAATCTGTACATCACCAAAAACTACTGGATGCAATTTACTTTTGTCGAGTTTGGAAACTAATCTCTGGCTATTGAGATTTTAACGGGTTTACTTTTAATCCATATGATTTGCTCCAATCCAGTATAGTTGCTAGATCTTTATTAATCTTTTATCGCTCTAGGAAGGTCGTCCAAGGATGATTGTGTATAAATTTGCAGATCGTCCGCATACAAGTGGTAGAGAGAAGATAAGCAGGAATACCGTCCGGAGAAGGAGAAAGAAAAAATAAATAATATCGGTAAAAATCTTAGAGCAAGGTATGGCAGGTATGATACCCGTCAGAGGAGTGGCCTTTACGAGCGAACCCCTCATCCCAACGTCCATGCACAATGTGGCTTCTAGACCTTCTAGTTATACAACTATTGTGTTTGTGTGTGTCGGTGTCATATGTCAGTGTTGAAATTGACATATTTAGAAATGTGTGCATCTGTAGCGATGAAAGAATATTTAATTGTGAATGTGTGAAAAAATTAAAATGTGTTCGTTCTTCTCTCCGCACCAGATTTGGCACAAAAATTATGTATCGAACTATCGAAGTGAGGCGCTATGCCGTCTCTACTGAAGGGTGAGTCAGTAACTGTGATGAGTTTAAGTCTATGGTGGTTCCTGAGAGTGAATAGATTTTGATTGATAGAGGTCACAACTGCTCACACGAGAAATTCGCCCCCACAGTATTTTGTGACTTGTGTGAGTAGTGATTAATTTTTAGTAAATATGATTTTATTCAACAGTGGTTAAATGTTCAGTAATCAAATGTGATGTAAATCATGGGTATTATTTTGAAAATTTTATTGCACATTTCACAGGTAAATACTTATAAAGTCGTCTTTGCAATGATGCGTTTATTTTTGGTTTAAATTATTATATCAATCTTTTCGTTCGTTTTTTTATTTTGTGTAGCTTCAGTCTACTTACTTATTTATAACTACATGATTTTGGTAAATAATTGTTTCATCGATTTATTTTAGATGTTGGTCTTGACTTAAATGAATCGATATCACTATCGATATTTATCTTAAATTTTTACGAAGATATTATATGCTATTTTACAATAATTATTGTCGATTTTGTTAGAAAAATGTATGTAGTTACTATTGTTTACTTTAAATTATTTTTCTTGCAGCCATCAATATTTTCACTTCATTATTAAATAATGGCATCGCACTCTACTTTAGTTGAATATCTGACTGATTGATTACTGAACCTATTATTACCTCGTCCTTTCAACGAAACTGGGAAAAACGCTTAGAGCATCAAGGTATGACACCAGCCAGCCAGAGTAACTTTGATGCTCTAAGGAAAAACGTGATGCAAAAATTAATCTTGACGCTGGCAATATGCAGAGTTTACGGTGCCATAAGATAAGGCATGGCCTTATGGCATGGCCTTAATTGAAGAAAAAAAAGTTGTGACCACATGGGGATGTCTTCAATGTCTTGACATGTGGGTTGGTTGTGGTTGTGATAACTTGTGTCACAACACAAACCAGAGTACATTTTGTATGAACGGTGGCTGTATTATAAAATTTATAAATAAAACATACCAGGAAAAGGAAAAAAAAGTAATTCAAGATTGGCTTTTATCTGAATATTTTTTACTGTGTGTGCGGTTCTAGTGAAACTAGTGAAGACGAAGAGGCAACTTCATGGAAAATATGTTCTTCAATAAATGTAATTGAAAATTCTGAAACTTGTCACATTCATAAATTCTAAGGATGAAAATCAAGAAGCAGCATCGCAAAAAGAAACATTTACACAAGTTAAATCGTAAACGCATGCGCAACAAGGAGCGCAGCACAGGCACTGTGCAATGGTAAGAATAAACACAGTTTGGTTATGTTCCAAAGTAAAAAATGCAGACACGTTATAGCCTCACTAAAACTGGCTCTTTAAGAATAGGCACTGACAACAAGTAATTTGCATTATAACTATTTAAAGAAAAGGAAAAAGACACGGTTTTTTGCTGTTTACAACTGAAACATGCTGTCTTTGAAGGTAATTTATAAGACAGTAGTTAGCGATCTAGCCCAGCCCAGCGCCACTTTGATTATTTATGTTTGCACTAGGTATTTTTGCAACAGTGATAGAGGAAAACAATACCAAACCAAATAAGTAATGTTAAATTGTATGCTTTTAAAATTAAATAAGTAAATCATCATACAATCAAATACATATCTTGCAAAGCCCCTGGCAGACCTTGGTACTACAACAAAATTATTTTAATTTTGATGCACCTATATTTTAAAATTTCTATAAGACCTATATTTTCTCCAAATTGAATTCTTCTTATGAGTAACATTATGTATATTTTGATAAGGATTAAAGTCGTATTTCTAAAATGTTTAGATAAAAAAAAAACCTAAACAAATCAGCCATTATTTTAGAAAAAAATGATAGGTATAATTTTAAAGGTGAGTCCACCTTATAGATTATTATATACTAATGGTAATTTTTATTAGTTTTAGAACTTTTGAAGTGAAACAATTCTGACTATAATCTGTGTTACAGCTCACACAATGTAAGCTCACAAAAGTTAAAAAAAATTCACAATCATTGTAATATTTTTCATAATTAAGTGCTTTGCTCCTATAGATCATAGCATAATAACATTCCATAATATTTAGTGACTATGTAGTATTGTAATTCTATTGGTGAAAAAAATTTGGTTTCATACTTTTTGAGTTCAGTCCCTACAAACATTAAAATGTTCTATAAAAAATCTTAACTCTTTAGAATGTTAGGACATTCAAAGTACAGATAAGTACAAGTTATAAATGAATACAATAAATATAATAATTTAAACATACTATAACTTGTCTATGAATTGTTTTTACTGCCTTGGTGATACATAATTCTAAAAGAAATTAAGTAATGAATGACTTATGGAGGTTGATTAATCTTTTTTTTTCAGCCAAGCTATCAAAGAGGCCTGGGATAAAAGGAAATCATCATTTAAAAATCTTAGAGAAATGGGTCTTGCTAATGATCCCAATAAAGCAATAAAAATTCCAAACTTTAAACAAGAAACTTTTAAAAAAGCCATTCAGATCGTCAAACAAACTGATTCAGATGTTGAAGAAGTGACGAAAAAGAGACAACCATCAAAAATTGATGTTGTTGAGAAACTTGAGAAAGTGGCAAAAGCACCCCGTGAAAGAAAATTTATGTATGTATAGTTGCAAAAACATTTTATCTTAGTTTTAATTTTATAAGATTGGGGCTAGTCTGTTATGATAGCCTCTCAGCACATTATTTTATGATTACCTTATTATATTTATTATATGATATAAAAAAATATTTTTTAATACAGTTGCTCAAAAAGTGACGTATTGCAGGGACGTATAGCGTGCGGGATGTGGGCTATTACACACTCGTGCTTTTTCTTTACCTTTTCCGCACTCGTGCATTCTCTTTCCCAACTGTCAAAATAATGTCTATTAAAAAGAAAAAAACATTTCATTTCATTTAATCTCATTAATATTTTCATTTCATATCAATAAAAAAAATCTACTGAAGACTTGGCTGTATGGGCATAGTTCCCTTTGCCTACCCAGAATTGGTGAAGAAAACAAAAAAAAACTCTGCATATAGGTATTCTTTTACGGTTGGCGCCATTTTTTAAAAAAGTTCTTTGCGAGTTTTCATTATTTTATTAAATTGCTTCATTTTTTCGCAACTGTATTAAAAATAGTCGTTCAGTACACGTGCGGAACCGTCATTGAAAGGAGTTCCGACTGTCCTCACCTTCGGCTGCGCCTCGGCTCGGGTAGACATTTGTCGGAACTCCTTGCAATGACAGCCTTTCCGCACTTGTAATGAAATATACTATTTCAGGCTACCTAAAGGACAAGTAGAATTCATCACTTATCTACTAGACAAATATGGTCATGATTACAAAGCAATGGAAAGAGATAAAAAGAATTACTATCAAGAGACATGGAAACAACTTAGGGCAAAAATCAAGACTTTCATGGGTATACCAAAACAGTATGGAGAGTATCTGAAATCAAAAGGATTATTAGACAAAGATGACAATGAAGAAGAATTAAAAGAACAAGCTAAGGCCTTAGCAATGGATGATTAATTACTTAAGTTGCTAATACTGCTACTACACTCTGATTTTAAAATATTTTATCTTAACATTTACTTGATTATTTAATTAGCATTTATTGATATAGGTATTCAAATGCTCTTAAATTTAATATCTAATTTAGAATGTTTTGTGAAATAAAAACATTGTCTATCAGATTTGCTACTTTGTGATGAAATGTTACCAGGTTCTTATAACCTTTTATAGACCAACAAGCATCATCACTAAAGTGGATGGGTGGAGGATAATACTTGCAGAGCCTAGTTATTAAGTAAATGGGCTTAATCACTCAACTGTGATTCAAAAAAATATTTGCCAGCTCTGGTTCTAAAATAAATAACTAACTTACCTGACACACTTAAAAATAATCTAACAAGTAGCTGTTTTGTTTCATTCATCAAGTCATAAAATATGTAAATAAAGTCCACTTTTACTTAAAAGTATTTTAATAAAACCTTATTTAACTTAAAAATTATGGCGTCTTCATACCATTCCAAACTAAATATTATGCAATGCTTTATTAAAAGCCCTTCACTGAGTTTGACACTCGTTTGGAATATCTTTGATGGGTTTCACTTTTTGCAATTCATTATACCATTCCTTTTCCATATCCAGTAATTGTTGGGGCTTCTTATACTGCAAACAGTATGAAAATTATAGAAATGTGTTTTATAGGCAATGGGCATGATGACACTATTAAAGAATAAGAGAATAAACGGTTTTACAGAAAAATATATGCTAAAAAAGTTCTAAAATATGATCCCGTTTTAGTATAAACATTAAGATCAATAAGATTTGCAATAAAATAAAAGTATTAAATACAGCAATCGGCCATGTTTTCTGAAACGCCAATCAAAAGGAATGACGTCACGTCTCAGTTAATGTCATCGCGTTGCTTGAAGTTTGACGAGCAAGCCGACGCCATGACACCTACGAGCGTTTTCGCGCTTAATTCAAATAACATAGCAGAAAATACATTAATTTACATTAAAAGTTTAGTTTATTGCTGAAATAAACTTTTTTTCGAAACTAGGAGACGTGCAACTACAATAAGGAAAGGTATTTGAAAATCTGTCATCATGCCCATTGTGATCTTTACACCATTAAAGGGATGATCAAAGATTGAAATAAATCTGATGAGTTAGCTTAAGATATAAGTTTTTGTCTTTTTAAATGTTTGCTTGCTTTTCTTTTCAGAATTGCATGTAAACCAACAGTATTTGAATAGATTTGTAAGTACACTATGGTGCTAAATATATATCTATAACCAATTTACATTTTAATAAACTGACTGAGCATATCCAATTTGAATGTGTACATATTAAGTTGTTTACTACAACAATTCTAAAAACTAAAAAGACAGACTACATACAATAGTTGCAACTACTGGACACAGCTTGATGGAGTAAACTTCAGGTCTCCTCATTATTGGGGTAGCCTGATGATCACTTCACAAAGCTGCTCCTATGTCTGAATACAATTGGTATAAATGCATTTTGCTGACCTACAGATTTAGGGACAGAGGTCCACAAAATTGAAAAGACAAAAGTCATTTATAAAGAAATGCTTTAAAATTCAAATCTTGCCAGGGGCACAGCAGACCCTAGCTACTGCTCTGCTAACATACAATATACAATGATAGTATACTCACCACTACAACTAAAGTATTAAAATTGTGTGTAGAGTAGACATTAGCTTGCTCTACTGGCAACCCAAGCCTTACAAGCTCTGGTATATGAAGTTTTTTATAATACTTTTTGTTTGTTGTGCTAACTATAACACATTTTTCTTCATCATTTGCTTTGATTGAATAGGTTTCAATAGGATATGGCATATTTCGAATCCTCCATTCCAAATTGATTCTAGTGTTTCGTCTTGTTACAACAGGCTGTAAGAAAGTATTGATATATATGACGCAGCCATCTGGTTAAATCAGCCACTCAATTAAAATGCTATTATATACAGGCATTCAATTCATTGCCTAGGCAGATAGTTGATTGAACTTGCATCACTCAACATTCAAATATTTTGCTTACTGTAGAAAATATTTTTAACACGCTTTTATTACCTTGACCTGTATGTATGTATATATATAACAGAATCTTTTAACTTCATTTTCACTTACTTCTAGGAGTCTGATTAACTTGAAAATTTGCACAGGGGTCAAGGGCCGATGACAATACAATAATCTCATAACTTTATATTAAAGTCCTAACTAGGATCATCATTATGAAAAAAAAATATACACAGGGAGGCTGATAAGTTCGCGGCCTAAGGTATTTAATGAAACAAATATAAACTTTTATATTTTTAACACGTCTAAGCATCTGATTAATATGAAAATTTGCACAGGGGTCAAGAGCCTATGACAATGCAATAATATGAGAATAAAAATCCAACTAAAAAATTAAAAATATATAATGTAGTTTAAAAAACTAAAAAACACGCTTTTGTGAAAATACGAACTAAAAAGTAAAAAATAAGAAGTAAATGTATTTTACTGTAAAAAAAGCGTGGAGTGGTTTTTAAGATACCATTGACATATTGCACCCCACGTTTTTTTAAAAGTAAATTACATTTTCTTCTTATTTTTTACTTTTTAGTTCGTATTTTCACAAAAGCGTGTTTTTTAGTTTTTTAAACTTCATTATTTATTTCACTTTGGCTCTGGTAGGCATCAAAACAAGGCGTCAGAAAGTTGGCTAAGTAAGCAGTGTCATTGAATTTCTTTAAATTAAAGTGTGATTATTGATAAAAGAATTGGTGATAACATGGATGTGTCTTATATTATGCAGCCAACAAAAACTTTTTTAAAGTTTTTAATAGATCTTTTTCAAATTAACTCTTTATTAAAGATGTTTGCCTTATTAAATAAATTGAATCTTAAACAACTAGTTTCCATTTTTTATGTCAAGTAATAATTTGAGTAACATAATGACGGTCATCCTAGCCAAACATTACAAAGTTGTCTATATTTCATTTAACAAAATGGATAAGTGACGTTCAGCCAAGTTGTTGGATGTTACATTCAACAACTTGGCTGGTTGATATTTAGCCACTTCATTGAAAGCCAGGGTTTATTGAACAGGCTAGCCTTTGATTGATTGGCTGATTTACCAGATGGCTGCTATATGGATTAGTTTGATTTAGTTTCCAGTATTATAGAACTGAGATTACAGGTTGTTAACTGAGAAAGCAGCATAATTAAACAAAACCAATAGCATAAATAAAACAAATAATCCAAACATTTTGTCCTAAAAAAATTTTTTTGCTTAATTTTTTTAAAAGATAGTGACAATAAATTGTTTAAGGTAAGTGTGGCTGCAACCCTTTTTGCGTCCCGCTGCTGGGCACAGGTCTCTCCCACTTATAGGGGAAGCCTGGAGCTTACTCCACCACGCTGCTCCAATGCGGGTTGGTGGAGATGCGGGTTAGTGGCCAACCCGCTGTCGGATGTTTTCAAACCGCCCATAAGGCCTCCGACAAGGTTTGACGACTGTTATCTATCGACAACAACCGGGACCGACGGCTTAACGTGCCCTCCGAAGCACGGAAACGCGCATGAAATTTTTTGCCACTAGCGGTCACCCACCACAACCGACCGCGCCCGTTTGGCTCAGCTGCATAGATCGCTTGCGTTCTACGCTAGCCGCCAGGCCATGCACGCTTCGTTTAAGGTAAGTGTAATAAATAATAATGTCATTGTGTCTCCTTATTATTTTACATTTAAATTTGCAGTAATGATTTATATTCATAATCATATTTTATTGCACCTCTGCACCATCTTTCTTTATGCAGGCCTATGACACACCATACAAACCACCCAAATCACAACATTCTTACACATGTTGCATGTGTGTGTGAACTATGTAAGGATGTTGTATGGCCCTCTTACTGAAGTTCGTGTAGGCATGACATCATTGACCATAATTTATTGATTATTGAATGAGTGTATTTAAGTAGTCTAATGTTTTAAATAACAATCAATAAGATACCAAAAATACATAAATTAAATTAATATTCTACAAAGTTGGTACATTTTTTAATATTCCACCAACCCACATGAGAGCAGTGAGGTGGAATAAGTTTCAGTCTTCCCCAACTGTGGGGAAGAAACCTGTGCTCAGCAGTGGGACTTAAAAATAGTTGCAGCCAGGTAGATATTCAATGAGAAAATTTACAGTAAGCATATTTTTCTTACATAATATGAGCCAATCTGATCTTTGTTCATTCTTATATTTATAAATGTATTTTATTTTTAAGTGTATTCCAAAAATCCTTACAAACAATAACAAACAATTTTGGCTTATATCTTCTTCTTCGTCGATTCCTCATGTCTGAGGGTCGTGACTACCAAGATCCAATCTGCCTACAAAAGTCCTCCATTTTGATCTACTTTGTGACAGACGCAAGGATTTGTGTACGTTGGTTTGGCACACTTCTTTGATAATGTCTGTCCACCGAGTAGGAGATCTTCCTCTATTGCACTTTCCATTTACGTGGCCTACAACTATAAGCTTTTCGAGGTTATCAGGTTCTCATCTTGCTACGTGAACAAAAAAGCACAGTACTTATCGCATGCACGTAGTTGAGAGACTATTTTGAATATCTAGCTCCTTCAGAATTGATACATTTGTGTGTCGCAGCATCAAAATATATTCATCATTTATAATATCACCTAATCATGAACATAGTGAGCGCTGACCAACTGACAGCTCTGTGACTTACTGCCAGACTACAGTTCAATCAGAGGTGGGACAAATTGGCGAGGGAGGTGAGTGTCGCTTCTCTACATTAGTAATAGTATTCTGTGTCTTAAGATAATAACATTCAGAGAAATAAGAAAAATAAAAGGTAGGCTATGTTTAGGCAAATTAATTTCTGGATGATAATAATATTCTGTGATTTGTCATGTTGTATGCAAGAAATAAAATCATAATACTGCACCTGATCTTTACATTCTATAATGTCTACTGTATCATTCTGGGGAGTAGCATCAGGTATAGGGTCACCTAATTCTACAGACCATTTCCCTTCACCTCCCAATTTCCCTTTTACTTTCCACGACCTACGCAGTAATACTTGAGTATCCATGTTATATTCTTCTACCATCTCTCTACCATCTTCAAATTTGTAATGAAACTTCTTGATTTTTTCATCTTTTAAGCACGTTTTATCAGCACTTAGCAGGGACTTGTACCAAATAGTATTTTTATACATTGTTTGTTCACATTCACTGTCACACAAATATACCTTGTTTTTACTTTCAACACTAGACTTTTCAGCGTCAAAGGCTTCGATCAAACATGATTTTCTTTTCATATTGTTTCTATAGCAACCAGTAATAATCTCTTAGTATAATATGTAAAATCATATCAGATTACTTCGCTTATGCAGGTAAATTAGAAACTGTTGTTAACTATCACTTTACAATTACTTATCACGAAATAAAATTACTTTAATATTTATTTGTTTGATGGTTTGAATTGAAACTCTCAGAGGAAGGAATAAAACCTGGACATGCCTGGACCTTTCGTTAATTTCGTTTCGTGTCAACTGTCAAGTCAACTGTCATCTCTCTTACTGGTGGGCGTTGCGTTGCGACTAGTAGTGTTACAAAGTGCTATATGACAATAACTTGCTTAATGCTATATGCTTAATTTTTTAAGCATGTTATTTTTCGTGCTTTTTTTTAGCATGCTTTTTTATATGTGTATTTGTTACATGTAGCAATACCGGTGGACGCGAATAAAGCAAGCGGTGCTTAACTCGCAGCTCCTACTATCGTTGGACTCTTCGGACAGACAGCATGCATTATAAGAATATTACATCGTGTTACGAATTTATTACTATAAAATGGAGCAGTAAAAAACAATGAACTTTCCTTCATACTTTCCAGTCTATTTTTCCAGTCTATAATTATTAAGTGTAATTATGAAATGAAGTAGGTATGGAAAATAGTTAATTATAGGCGTAGGTATTTAAAAGATCATTGATTGTATGTACAAAAATTAAATAACAAAAAACAATAACACAAACTCTCAATTTTTATTAGTCCTTACACAATTACAGTCAATCAAGTTCTATTTACAATAACAAAGAACACAGACTCTCAATTTTTATTAGTCCTTACACAATTACAGTCAATAAAGTACTATTTACAATAACAAAGCACGATAGTTTTAATAAAACTTTTACGTGAGTCGCCCGAGATCGCAAAATTATCGCAAGACCCGCACAACCGACAACAAACGCTAACATGCGACGACTGGCGGCTAGTTGCTATTTGCTTAATGCTTAATTGCGAGTTGTGTTGGCCGTTGATGCTAGTTGTGACTTGCGAGCGAATCTTGCGATGCGATTTACAGTACGACGCGACGTACAGAGGGAAAATGCGATAAAAAGCAAATAGCAACTAGTGAGAGCCACGATATCGTTTGCTATATGATATTTATATTAAGCACGGTGCTTTATTTTGCTATATGCTATATTAACCACCACTAGTTGCGACGACGAACCGTATCTAAAGACCGTTTTTTGTTCTGCGACGGTGAAACCGTTTTTACGTCCTGGATAAAACAGTCTTCGTTGCACAAACCAGTCTTCGAATAACTTGGTACGATTTTATATTTTACGCTTAAGAAAATACAGTCGAGAGTTAATTGTTGCAACGACACGCGTCGTCGCGAACGATTGTCATCTCGTCCTTATCGTTCCATTAGTGATGGCGCTATGTAGAACTACCGTGTGTGTACTCATTTCAAAGGGCTCCTTGATACCTTTGTGGCTATGATGATTTCATCTACCTGATGATGGACTCCGAAGGTGGGTATGGCATCTTAGTGATGGCACTATGTAGAACTACCGTATTAGTACTCATTTCAAAAGGCTCCTTGAGACCTTTGTGGCTATGATGATTTCACCTACCTCATGATGGACTCCGAAGGTGGGTATGGCATCTTAGTGATGGCGCTATGTAGAACTACCATCTTTGTACTCATTTCAAAGGGCTCATGGAGACCTTAGTGGCTATGATGATTTTACCTACCTGATAATGAACTCTAATATATTTTTTTTCATTTTAAGCAAAAAAAAAAAACAGAAGATGTTCCAATCTCTAAACCAGAATATAAAGTCGTTACATGAAACTCATGCATCACAGTTACATGCGAGTACAGGAGAAGCATAATTATATGATTTATCTAGTGCGTCAATTGAATAGTATTTTACCTGAGTTATTGGATCCACGGCACAACCGAAACATGCAAATAAGGAATCTGTCATACATAGTAGAGGCCTTGAATAGTAAAAAGTCCCAAAAAGAAAAGAACCAAGGTCAACCTGAGAGGGCACAAATAGAAATTAAACCACATCAATTAGCAGATCAACCAACCTGTTGCCGATATTTAAATTTCGATGATTTTTAACAATATGACTTATTTTAACCCGAATAAAAATAATGCAGATATTTTGATTTATATTTTGTTTCATTTACACACAAATAAATTAATAAATGTTACACACTCATAGCCCCACAGTAAGGTAATTAATACCCTGTGTCATGGGTATCATGGACACTTACAAAGACAGGAACAGAAACACCCAGACCAAGAACATAATTTTGAACTCATCATTCAAATTTCTGTTTCGCCGGGAACCTAAAATGGGGACCTAAAATGAATCTACTTTCAAAACTACGTCTTTCTGACTTTATCTCTTCCTGAGAACTAGTTGGTACTTACCTGGTCATCTTCAGACCTTCAGAACGTGTCCCGTTTCAGCACCCGACCTAAAATGAATCTACTTTCAAAACTACGTCTTTCTGACTATAACCCTTCCTAAGAACTAGTTGGTACTTACCTGGTCATCTTCAGACCTTCAGAACGTATCACGTTGCAGCACCCGACCTAAAATGAATCTACTTTCAAAATTACGTCTTTCTGACTTTAACCCTTCCTGAGAACTAGTTGGTACTTACCTGGTCATCTTCAGACCTTCAGAACGTATCACGTTGCAGCACCCGACCTAAAATGAATCTACTTTCAAAACTACGTCTTTCTGACTTTAACCCTTCCTGAGAACTAGTTGGTACTTACCTGGTCATCTTCAGACCTTCAGAACGTGTCACGTTGCAGTACCCGACCTTAAATGAATCTACTTTTAAAACTACCTCTTTCTGACTATAATCCTTCCTGAGAACTAGTTGGTACTTACCTGGTCATCTTCAGACCTTCAGAACGTGTCACGTTGCAGCACCCGACCTAAAATGAATCTACTTTCAAAACTACGTCTTTCTGACTATAACCCTTCCTATGAACTAGTTGGTACTTACCTGATCATCTTCAGACCTTCAGAACGTGTCACATTGCAGCACCCGACCTAAAATGAATCTACTTTCAAAACTACGTCTTTCTGACTATAACCCTTCCTGTGAACTAGTTGGTACTTACCTGGTCATCTTCAGATCTTCAGAACGTGTCACGTTGCAGCACCTGACCTAAAATGAATCTTCTTTCAAAACTGCGTCTTTCTAACTATTTATTTATATATTATTATTTCTTCCAATTATATCGTATCTACATATAGCGGACTTATACTGCTTTACAAAACTGTCTCTCAGAGGCAATTTAAAAGTAAGCAAAATAAGTTAAATTGATTTAAAACATCTGTGTTCTTATTAATCTTTCAACCATTTACTGCAGTACAATAATTTACCACTAGATGGCTCTAAATTTGAACAAAGGTGAAATGTCCAAGGTCGTTGGGCACTGCATGCCCCTTAAGTAGTTCTTACAATGAAAAGTGAACTTTTTGACCATGACATACAGTCGATAATGTACCTACCACCACCAGTAAAGTAACCTATGCTGTCGTTCTTGATGCGATGGTCAAATCCGTGCAAGCATAGATTATATTTTAGATTAGTTGACTTAAAGTTCAAATTCGCCTGGCACGGACAGTGAATTGGGATTATAAATTACTGGAATACGAGCCGGTGAGCGCTTCGTCGCGTGGATATTATTTGATTATTTGTTTACCTATTTTTTTGTCAAAATTAAATGTAAATTGATATTGAGCACGCTCAAAGACATTGTTGTTGTAAATTAATGTGCTTACGAGTGTTTTTATTTTGTAAATAGTTTTGTAAATATTGAAGTGATTGTTGTGTGTAAATTATATAATTATAGATTAGTGTAAATAATATTTTTTAACGTTAGTAAAACTGAAAAAATATTGAAATGTCGGCGGCACGAAAAAATTGTAGTGTGTTGTGGTCGCATTTCGATAAAGACAAAGAAAGTAAAAAAGCGAAATGCCATTTATGTCATGAAAACTTAAGTTATAAATCGACAACGGCAAATTTAAGGAACCATTTAAAAAGAAAACATATAATTACATTTACTTCGCTAATAGAAGAAGAGAACCAGCAAATTCTCTCTGATTATCAGCCTGTTTTACCTTCGGAAATTCTAGTAATAGTCATAGTATAATCGTATAATGAACGCGATTGATAAAACGAATGTAAATTAGTAAACGATTTCATATGTTTGAAATCGTTACCTAATAGTTGTAAGAAACGCAATCTAAACCTTATCAAATCGTTCTAAAGAACGGTAGTCAGTTGCAACGATCACCGTTTTCTGCAACCGTTTTCGTCGTCGGGAAAACGGTTGCGTTTCGTCCGTCAAAAATGCGACAACGACCCACCACTAATTTATTTTGAGAGATTCTCTCTCAATAAATCCAAAAAGTACCTACTCTGTCTGTGTCCACAAACCAGTGCGACCATCTCAAAATTGGCGAATCTGCCACAGGCTGGGCCAAAATTCTGCCAAATCTGCCACTCTTGAGTTTTTCGGGCTATTACAGGGTCGGGAGGGGGTTTAACAATATACAACACTAATATGTTACAAATTTTCGTCATTAAAAAAAACAATATCAATTAATGTACAATAATAATATAAAACAGTGAAATGTCAACAATTATTGTATTGAAAAAAATCTAAAATCTTTGAAATCTGTCAAAATCTGCCATTTTTATAATCCGTCACCATAATCTGCCAGAGACAAAATTTAGGAGTGAAATCTGCCAAAATGGCAGAAATCTGCCACAAATGGTCACACTGCCACAAACTCACTGTCTTTCCCTTAGAGCATCAAAGTTACTGACTCACTCACCTTTCAGGAGAGACGGCATAGCGCCTCGCTTCGATACATAATTTTTGTGCCAAAATGGTGCCAAATCTGGTGCGGGGAAAGAACACACACATTTTAATTTTGTCACACATTCACAAATATTCTTTCGTCGCTACAGACGCATACATTTCTAAATGTCAATTTCATTATCAACGTCATTTTCTATGCACCGTCAACACTGACACACTAGTTGCATAACTAGAAGACACATTGTGCGTGTACGTTGGGACGAGGGGTTCGCCAAAGGCCACTCCTCTGACGGGTGCCATAACTGCCATACGGGTCATACCTTGATGCTTTAAGGCGTTTCCTATATATAAATTTATATAGGAGTTTTGGCGGGCAGTCGAAGAAGACATATTGTGCTCTTGTTTTATTTTCATTTTCTTGGTGTATTTTTGAGTTATATCGGATAAAGTTGATGGCATTTTGTTTGATATAGGTTAATTACAGTACCCGAGTGTTTGTGAAATGGAATAACAGTGCTAAAATATGTTTTTTCTGCTTGCTTCTAAAATTCCATCGGACACGTTCTAGTAAAGTAGCCATCGCTTTACTTGAATGTTGGACTGACTCGACTGACTGACTGATTACTGACGACTTACTGACTTTGTTATTACTTCGTCGAGTTTCATTGAAACTGGCAAAAAATTTATGCAAAAATTGTACTTGACGCTGGCAGTATGCACAGAGTTTGCGATGCCATAATTGAAAAAAAAAAATAATGACATCTGTCTGTTATTTATCCGAACCTAAAATATTAAAAATAATTAAATATTAAAATTTATAACAAACGAATACTTAAAAAACTTTATACTTTTATGGTTTGATTTGATCAAATTGGAATATATAAATTCAAAGTTTGTAAGATCAACGATTGGATATTACAAAAAATGCCACCTAGTATACCTGACAGGTCAATGTTACTATTTCGTGTCAATGTTGTATTTTTGTGAGTAACTAATCAATAACTATCTGAAATTTTAATTTTGTATTGATTTACAGGTGGTTGGAATATAAACCATGTGGCTTAGTTATTGAAGGAACTAGGATAATATGTTTTAAGGTGCCTCTTAAGCCGGTGAGTCAGATAAGTTCTTTTTTAAACAGCTGGTAATAAAATAGTAGTATCGGTAAATTTATGATAACAGATATTATTAATGCTCATTTATATGGATTATAGCATATTATTTGAATCACTTTTAACATTCTGATTCAACATCAATATTTTTTTTCCGAGATTTTATGTGAGAGGGATTTAGGACGTAGTCCACCATGCTGGCCTAGTGTGGATAGGTGGACAATTTTATTGTGTTGTCAATAATCAACAAATTTATTAAGTTGTAACTGAATTGTCTTGTACTATATTATACTTAGTTATAAAATTCTAGAGAGCCTTGCAGACGTTGTCCTGCCTTGAAAGTATTGAAAGGGGATTTGTTTTTTATTATTTTAAAGAGATTTCATGTTACTGTCAAACAAAAATATAAAACAAATAATATATAATAATACAAACTGTCCTGTTATTCTGACTGTCAAAGTTTAGAACGACACAGCACGAAATAAAAACATTTAACAGGTAGGATCAATTATTTATAAGGGAAAACTACTTAATTAAAAAAAAACATTTTCCAGTGGACCAAATTGTGAATCTAAACCATTCTCAAATCCCCTTGAAATTTCATCATAATCAGTCTGTTAAGGAGGAGTTCAGTGACATACACACAAGAAATAAATCCTCAATTTGTCTTATGCAACACCTGAAATTATGAACTTCATTATGAATTGAAATTTATTATTGTTTCACATGACAAAAGTACAAAACAATCTTGAGTTTCTTTAAGAACAGTTTTATTGTTAAGCATACTTTTTTATACTTTTGTAGTGTTTTCAATTCTATTCATTTCTTCTTCTTCTACTTCAACAACCTAGAGTATCCACTGCTGAGCAGTCCTGAATTTATAAATAGGCAGTGTAGGCCGCGGCCTAGGGGCGGCAGCATCCTAGGGGCGGCCCATTTCAGACGGTCCCTCGACTTCAGAGGATAAAAGTCAAACTTGATCACTGATTTTCTTATGTTTTTTTATACTTTAAAAAAATCCCTATAGAAACTCATTCCTATCGAAACCTATATTATTGTGTTAGTGATGAAAGCAGCAATGTGGGCGGACGGCAGTGGCAACGTAGCAACCCTCACTTTCCTTAGGTATGTACATGGGGCGGTGGAAATAAAGTGGCCTACACTCATAAAAAATATAAATCCGACACTGCTGCTGAGTATAGGTCTCCCCATGTGTATTTTATTCAATTCAATCAGTGTTTTGTAACTGTTGTGGTGGTGCCATCTAGCAGTAAATAGTGTAATTTCAACAGGACTGTTTTGGTTTTAGTACTATCTTATAGTTGCAGATGGCGTTATAGTTCATAAAGGTTGAAGGGTAAAAAACAGTTTATCTTGATTTCCGTAAAAATTACAAATCCTATGGAAAAAAGTTGAATGGCAAAGTTGTGGGTGATAAAAAGATCTGAAACTTTTGTATCAAAATAACCAAATTTTAAGTTTTTTTATTTTTATCTTTAACAAAAAAAAAAAAAAAACTTTTAATCCCATGTCCCAAACACACTGTAATTTTATTGATTTAAAATATTCATTTTTTCACCTTATTTTGGCTTAATATCAATAAATGCACTCTAATTTTCAATCAAATGATCATGTGTCAAAAAGTTCAAAGGGCTTGTTGTTTGTTGAAATTTCAACTTTTTCATGGTGTAAAAAAATACATTACTGTTTAAAATATTCTCAGAAAATGCAAAGAAAAATATTAAAACTAAAATCTGAATTTTTTTTCAATAATTATGTATAATTTTGATTGTTATATTATGTTAAAATACTATTTATGAAAGAAAATATTACTAATTTTATTTCAGACCAAACGAATTCGTTACAATGCTCTTAAACTAACTCAGCCTGCATGTATATTTTTATGAACTACATAATATTATGTTGTTCACTGCTGTGTATCTCGATTACTGGCTTATGGTTTTCAACGCTGCGATGAAATAACAGGTAGTATGGCCCAGAGCCTCCTGGCCCCTTACCCACTTCTTTATGATGGGATAAAATTTACGGATGGTTACTCAGACATATAAGTTATTTTTAAATAGCAATAAATAAGCATCTGAGTCATGAGAAAGTTGAAGAATGTATTTACACTTTTTTCACATAACCTCAAAATTTATGTTAAAAGTTCAAATAACAAAAATTTTGGTTTTTTTTATTTTTATCTTATTATTTTATGTTACATGGATAAACAAAAACTGTTGAAATGAAATGAAAATATTTTATTTGCACAAATATGGGTGAAAAAGGTTTTACAAAATATTTAGAGCTCCATATTTACCCCTTAGGGTGTACAAATTTTATTATATTAAATAAAATAATTATTTTAATGACTTAACATAATGTAAACATAAATTCTTAAAATAACTATTACAGAAGGGTACATAAGAAACATTAAAGTAGTTTTAAATTTTACAGTTTTAATTAATTAGATTTAAACCCAATTTTATGCTTTTATAATTATTTATTTTATTTGAACCATACGGGGTTCGCCGTCATCAGCTTTGGGCACCCACCAGGATGGGTTTTGTACACTGAGAGGAAAAAAAGCTGGCGAAAAAAAAACCTCCCAGGTTTTTATGCCGCGGACAAAATTATTTGTCATTTTATTTTATTTATTTATTTATTTATCGTTAATAAACTCAGTGACCGAATAGTACGCTTTTTTAATTAGATGTGTTTTGAGTTCTCTTTTAAATTCGTTATAACTTTTGGTTTTAAGAAAGTCTGGTAAATTATTATATATTTTTGGCCCCATGCAAAAGACGCTATTGTGATATTGTTTAGTTTTAGAGGCTATTGCGCATAGTTTATTTTTATGTCTTTTTGAGTTTAACGTGTTGTATTTAGAAATGTCGTTTTTGACCATTACACATATTTCATAGATATATAACGAAGGGAGCGTCAATATATTTAAACTTTGGTAGTGTGGCTTGCATGTGTCTGTCTGTCGTAGTTGACACATTAACCGAATACATTTTTTTGGAAATGGCCCTGTTTTAGGAAATGGCTAGCCGTAATGTAAAACAGCGGAATATGTAATCTGACTGCGACATGTGTACATACATTATGTTCCCCTTGGATTTTCGCCATTGCACAAGACATTATTTCAAACACTTCGTGAATCGAACGGTATACCTTGCACATTGTAAAATATCTGTCGAATGTTTATCAGTACCTCAAAATATTCATCCAAAATATTTTCAACATAAACAAGGGCAAGACTGGAACATTATAATATTAGACGTACACTTTAGCATAAAGAACTATGTGGCTTTGAATTCCATACCACAAAATTCGATGTAGTATGGTGGTGTCCATGGTATAACTGCAAATGATTCTGAATCGCACGCATCCTCCAAAGCCCGCCGCCAATGAAATGCATTATTGATGTACGAGTGCGTCCATACAAGAGTGTTTGTATAACTGTTCTTGACTGGGCGTTACTTGCCTGTACCACAGTTAGATGGCAAACAGTGCCCCCGCCGATTGTTAATTTGTTCGCATCGAATATGCATCATGCCCATATAAACGAATTACGGGACAATTTAAACCATATCGTATGCGATTTGACTTGTAGTCATTTGCAAAATATAAATCAATTATCGTTCCGCCTACGGCTTCGCCCGCGTGGAAATCGGTTATCATTCCATACGTAATTTTATCTCCTAATTCATCCTCACATAGGTCGAAACCGCAATAACTCTAGTATGTATAAATATTTATTTGATTCTTATTTTATTTATTTATTTATTTATTTATTTATGTACACACAAGTTGAAAGAAAAATATAAAGAAAACAATACACAAGAAAGTTTGTACAAAGGTACTACTTATTTCCATTGGAAATCTCTTCCAGTAGCCCTGGGACTTTAAATGGGTTAAGCTCAAGGTAGAGCGTGTACAAATAAATTACAAATTAAATACAAATGGATAATATACTTACATACATACATACATTTTGATCTACATATATATACATAAAAACATACATACATACATACATACTTATATAAATAATACATATACATACTTACTTACATATTACATACCCAATGAAATTAGGGATACATACTTCAGAAACGTTGTTTTTATATCACCAAGGAAAAGTAGTGCTCTTTAACACGTTTCTTAAATGTGGCTATGGTCTTGCAACTTCTGATGTTGGACGGTAGTGAGTTCCACAATCTTACTGCGTGAACGGTGAATGATTTGGAGTAAGCAAAAGACCTGAATAAAGGGATATTGAGTGTACTTTTGTGGAGAGATCTGCAGGGAACACCGGAGGGACGAGAAAATGAAAAGCGTTCACGTAAGTAAGACGGGTAGTTACTGTTTCTTAGGATGTTGAATAGCAAACATAAAATCCTAGTGTTTCTGCGAAAACGAATTGGGAGCCACTTGAGATCCTTGCGAAGATGCGAAATATGATCGAATTTTCGAATTCCGAAGATAAATCGAATGCATACGTTCTGCAAGCGCTCAAGTTTATTTAAGAGCTCCTCTGTTGCATCTAAATAACATCTTATTCAGTACCTAAATTTAAACACAGTTTACCTATTACATTTGGGGCGCTGTGTTATGTTTCTCATTATTTCGTCTTGTCTTTTGTCGTTTCGAATTAGCGTTTTTTGTTCGTGTATAAAATAAACATTATTTCTTGAAACTGTTCATTGTTGTTTCAGCCAACAATAGACTTAAACGTTTGCCCTCAAAGCTTAATCGTAAAGTTTGCTTAGTGGCTCTGATAGGAATCCGTTTAGGTATTTTCTAAGAATGTATTCTTAAAGCTAAGTAAATTTGGCTAGTAGTTTTCGAAAGTCATTATTGTCATTTGCCATTATGTTCATACGACCGCTTTAAAAAAATCTAAAGCCGGCAAATTATCTAAACTGGTAATGACATCATCATTACCAGTTATTAAATGATTAATTTTGGTTACCCCAGGGACTTTCAGACTTTTAGCGATACCAGAGTAATCGTCTCTATGTTGCTATTAATAAATACCTTTCTTAAAGTAGGTATTATTTACGTACTTTCTTCATCTAAGCATTTTATTATACATACATATGCCTGCCGGTTTTGATGTAGCAAAACTTTCATTATGGTTTCTAGAAATATCACTCTACCTTCCAGTGGTTTTTTGAGTCAATAGGAATTAAGGCACCCTACCCTTAAAATAATTGAAGTCAATGCGGGCTTCGTACCAACTATGTACTATGTAGATGTCGTCTGCGTATTATCGAAGCTCGAGCCTCAGTAACTCACTGCCACTGGATCCCAGGGCTTTATCACAGCTTTATTCAGTCAATTTCTCCTTTGATGCCAGTTCAAATCTAAGCACTTGATTAAGAACCGATATTTAACGAATTCTACTAATTCAGTGCCGTCTATGGAAATCCGAAAGGCTTTATTTAGTTATGTCTTAGAATATGCGTGAAATTCAGGACAAGAAAAGCATATTCAGAATTTTGATTATGTTTATTATGATGATAATAGTAAGTTATTTTTGTTGATCTTTCCCTATGGTGCCAGTATTAGATATGCTTAGTTTGGCAAAAAGAGCACTTGCAATTTGTTTGATTATAATAATAAAGGCAATAGCTAACATGGTACATAATGATAAAAAAGTTTATTTCGTCCTGGAGCCTTTATCAAAATAACAATACATAACATTAAAATAATGAATATTAAGATCTCTATTTTCACTATTAGTAGGCCTAGCGATGATCGAGCCGCAAAGACCGCGGTCTCCGACACGCAGTTACTTAGTTCCAATGACATTAAAGAGATCTCTTTTAATGTGATTGCTTAGTTCATATCCCAGCGCGCACCTCTCACTTATAAATTTGTTATGTGCGTATTTATCGTTGGTCTACGGTGAGGGAAAACATTGTAATGTAGTATTCGACGTCTTTCGTGCATGCTTGAGAGTTACTCATACGAGTACTTATTGAAAGCATGATGTCTACCAGTCCACATGTACACTTGGCCAGCGTGGTCGACTGTAGCTTACATCCCTCTCACTTCAGACTCGAGACACGTGCTCAGTAGTGGGACACAAAAAGGGTTTCAAAATGGACAAATTGACTTAAATGTTAAGAAAAGAAAAGAAAATATTTTATTTACACAAATATGGGTAACAGAAAAAGGTTTTACAAAAATATTAAGATCGCCATATTTACCCTTTAGGGTGTACAAATTTTATTTTAAAAGTTATATAATAAAAGTTATATGTTTAAATTTAAATTGTAAACTAATTATTTATTTACAATAAACACTTAAATACGCACGCACGCACTTAAATAGAGTAGACTTAAATAATTCTACATTATATATCATTTTAGTTAATTAAATTAAATTAAACCCAATTTTGTGCTTTTCGTACAAATTTATTTTATTTTATTTGAACCCTACGTGGTTCACCGTCATCAGCTTTGGGCACCCACCATGATGGGTTTTTGTACGCTGAGAAGAAAATAAGCTGGCGGAAAAAAAAACCTCCCAGGTTTTTATCCCGCGAAATATCTTATTTATGTTATTTATTTTAGTTTTTTATTTTAGTTATTTATTTTATTATATATTTTTATTTATCGTTTAGAAACTCAGTGACCGAATACTACGCTTTTTTAAGTAAATACATTTTAAGTTCTTTTTTAAATTCATTAATAGTTTTACTTTTTAGGGAGTCTGGTAGATTATTGTATATTTTTGGTCCCATGCAAAATACACTATTATGATATAGTTTAGTTTTGGAAGGTATTGTGCACATTTTATTATTATTTCTTTTAGAGTTTAAGGAGTCAAAGATGTCGCATTTGACCATTACAGATATTTCATAGATATATAGCGAAGGGAGTGTCATTATATTAAGATTTTGAAAGTGTGGTTTACATGTATCCATCTGCCGTAGTTGACAGATTGACCGTATGCATTTCTTTTGCGCTTTAAAAACTGTTTGTATTTCCGTTGCATTACCCCAAAATATGAGTCCGTATCTTAAGGTTGCGCCAACATACGCATGATAGGCGCTTAATACCTACGATATATTTACCACTTTTGATAATTTGTAGAGAGCGAAAGAAAATTTACTCAGTTTTATACGTACGTGCTCAATATGTTTAAAATTCTATGTAAACGTTGTTTATTCTTTGATATAAGTGGATCAAGATTATTGAATAATTTTATTGTGCATAGAGCGGCGTGACCTAAATTCCATATAATTTTAATATTATGTGGCATCTGTTTGCTTAACGGTCGTGTCAAAATATTTGTTACATATGAAAGAAACAGTTCCGACAGGCTAATCCTGTATTTGATAAAACAGCGGGTACCACATTCTGTGCCTTATGAATAGTTGATTTTTTATCTCTACATCTTTTGAGTTTTTTCATAGAATTATCCTTTTTGTTCGGCATTTTGTGGCGCGTTGATTCAGCTTCTTTATTCAACGGGATTCACTCATAAATTTTGTTGTTTTGTTTATTTTGAGTTATACGAGGATTTTACCGTAATGGGAATCGGTAGAAGTAATTTGATATAGGTCTTTGTTTCGTTATTATAATAAAAATAATAATTTTATCGCTACAGTAAGGACAAGGACAAGTGTATTGGTATTTGTAATATTCTTTGAGATATGATCTGTAATTTGATTTGATTCTTAATCGACTACATAACATAGTAAAACATAAAAATACATATAGGTAAGGGATTGGATTAGATGTTTGTTCATAATGTATCTGTCAAGTAAATTAGCGTCTCAGAACTTCTTGAGTCACACGGCAATAATAATGCTTCATAAATATTTTTTGCCACGTATTTTGACTTGAATCAGCTAAAGTGATCTCACAGACGCCACACCAGACCAGACCCATAAAGGCGTCGTGTCAATCAATGGTATAAGTTTGATGCACGCCAATAACAATATTTTCTTTCGCAACGCAGGTCTTTACGATATCACCTCCGGGAATGAGGGGCCGTTCAATTGGCGTAATGACTTCGATTGCAAGTTTTTATTGCACATGCACACGACGATCCTTTATAAAGTTATAAACCACGGGCATTACTACTTTTAGCCCTTTATTTGTTCTGCCTCGTTTGAAAGTTAAATTATTGGCACGCTCTTGAATATGCCTCTTTTTATCATTTAGTAAATAGACGCACTAAATATTTTATGAGGGTTCTCGTGTATTGGTTAGTTGAAGAACTTTAAATAAATTATGTGACGTTTTTAACGAAACTTAAAGTTGTAATAGAAATGGTATTTAACGTCACGTCTCAATATGTTTAAAGTATCTTATGAGAAGGAAATGCAATCGGTGTCGACAACGAAACCTTACCAATTTATTTCGTGTGGTCCTTTGAATGGCTTTTATGTTATAAAATCTATAGAGCTCTTTTCAATAGTTCAAAGTTTGAATCGTATTAAGACATTTTATAAAACTTTAATAGTAACTTTAAAGACGACAGTGATCTGTTATTTATGGGTCAGAAAATAATTCTTATAAAAAAATCATTTTGGGATTCAGCAATATTCTTATTGTTTTTATTATAAATAGTTTCTTATAATAAAATATTATAGTAACAATTTCAATATTATGTGTTTGGAAAATATAAAGGATTGAAATTAAGGATTCACGAAATAATTAAGAATCCGAAATCTCCTAAGTATGTATATAATATGTGTACTTTATTGATGTACTCTATTGATCTTGAATGAAACTGTGTGGTTTAGCTTGTTGTATATGCATATGTATAAAGAAATTGAAAGTAATTTACAATTTATTGAAATTATTTGTTGGAATTAATATTCCATGCACTAACTCATTTCTTTGCATCGACTCAAAGCGATTCATTTAGACTCTTTATAGTGCGACTCTTCAGTATCGACATGGAAATCTGAATCGGGAGTGGTGTTGCATTTCTACGGCTATGAGACCGAATAAAAAAGTCATAAAACGGCATGACACGCTTGGGAACACTGGGTAGTAAGTAATGTCCTCAGATATCGTGCGCCCAGTTTATTAGACCGACAACAGCGAAAGCTCCAATACGTTGCACTTATCGTTTATCGGCATGTAATGATATAATGTTACACGCTCGTAAAAATCTAAACTAAAAACTATCCCCACCTCGAACACATTAAGGACGAACAGAAATAGCTCTCTGATTTCGTGTTGAATATTCATTAGGGCGAAGAAAGTTTCCTTGATCTTCCTATTGGATTCTGGATCACTATTAGTTTTTAACTTCTCATTTGTAAATTCGAGCCCAGCATGATGTTGTCGAATACTTATTTAGATTAAATGACGTTTTTCATAATTTTCTACCTTAGCTGTCTGTAGCTTTAGCGAATTTAAACGCGATGTTAATTGTTTCCGGCATTCGTTTCATAACATCCTGAATATGTTTTTCCCATAGCTTGTGATAATTGGTAATTAGTAACAATGTGCTAAAATCATGCCTAATGTGGAATAGATTAGCAGTTTATCGATTGCACTGCCGTTAACAGTGGGCGTGGAGTATACTTTATATTCGCCCGTTTACAATTGTTTGTTTTCATAATAGCTTTTAGGGACGCTTTGTCTTTGTGATCTGTGTATTATTGATGTGATAATGGATAAGCTAAACATCTTTTCGTCTTATGGAGTCGCGTCTTGCGATTGCGTCAAACACGTTCTACCTATATTCTTTGTCATTGTGTTGTTGTCATCGTTTTATTCTTTCTGGTTTTATTTTTTGTATAATGGAATTATTACGGTGATGTCAGCGTTGATTTCTGGATATGATAGTCATGATGGTAACGCCCCGTCTGACTATATTGCAACTTATGAGCTCATTTCTGTGACAAGTTTATTGTTACTTGGTGTTAAGCAGTGTTTGACTTTAAAAGCGTTTCAGGAATGAATATATGATGATTAGGGTGGACAATGAATTAGTGAGATAATCGATACGGGGCGCGTGCGTCGGCGGCCACACAGGAAATGTCTTGGATGGGTTTGATAGGGTCTATCGTGACAGGACAGCACCGGCTCCACTCCTGTTAATTAATAGCAGTTGATTGGCAATTTGCACTCTGAAGCACCGCCGAATGCAGCCTGTAATTGGCTATTGAGCTGGAGTGTTGTATTAGCATGAGCCTTTCTTTCTTGTTTGCTGCTATTACAAAGTAAATTGTGATAACGAAAATCAAGAATCATGGGTACATTTTATTTGGGTTTCTATTGTCATCCAATTAGACTTATTAAAATTTATTGAGCTTAACCACGGAATTACGGAGGCAATTCTACGCTGGTTCTCTATTATTGACATGGTTTCTAATATGATTTATACGAGTACGCAATTACGTGGGACTACTACTGTTTCGACACCTTATTGTTTGGTAACTTTGGTTCTACTCATGTGCTTTGGTATCACGTACATTGTACATATTTATACTCCATTGCAACTGAATCGACTCAAACCGCAAACCTTTATTGGTATAAAAGGTTGATTTTTCAGAAAATGGCTTATCCGATTTTCTTGTTTTGTTGGTTTGTGAGACTAATCTTTTCTCTAAAAAATGCCATCCTAAGGAGAAAAATCGGTTGAGTATTTATTCGGAAAAGCCTTTTTCCGAAAAATCAAACTTATACGGCTTGAGTCGAATGAGTTGCACGCGAGTGTATAATCATATCTGAAATATCGACTTCACTTCTTGGAATTTAGATATATACATACTTATGCGTTTTTTAAACTGATCCCAAAATTTTGATTTATTGATTTATTGGCTGTATTATCAGTTACTAGACTAGCCTTTCGCCATCGGCTTCGCCCGCGTGGAACCGTTTGACGGGTCCCCGTAAGATTAAAAATAGCCTATGTGCTATTCCAGGCTATATCTCTAACTTTCATCCATTCATTTGAAATACGAAGACGACGTATTGCTATATTAAAATCATAGGCGTTTAGCTAGTTGTTTCAACCGCATGGACCCTATTACCCGTTTTCCCGTAAGAATGAAACCTTGCGGTAAAAAGTAGCATTTGTTTATCAGGGACAATGTCGGCTTCTATTATTTTTTTAAAAAAAATTTCAAATCGGTCCAGTACTTTCGGAGCCTATTCAATACAAAACAACAAACAATCAAATCTTTCCTCTTTGTAATATTAGTGTAGATAGAATAGTTAATCTCATTTTCGGATTTACTACATATATATTTATAAATAATGTATCATTTACCTTCTGTTAGAGTTTATGATCAAATTGAAGGCAATATCTCCGGGACTATGTGTATGACGTCTTCGCATGAGCTGGTCTGTGGGTGGCATGGTTTATACGCATTTCAATTAGCTATGGCTGCTCGTTGCACACGCTAAAGAATTAATCTTTTCGTACAGTCTTCATTATAGATATCTGTGTTTCGATCATTTTCATGAGATTCTTGTAGAGTTCTTAATCTTTATTGCTAGAATTTACGAATTTGTTCATAACATCTATAATATTCTATAATATTCAATTAAAATTAATATTATTACTTATTTAATTGCCTGCAACCTGTTTGCATACCACTTAGTAGTTAGTGGTTACTAGGCTTACTAGAAAAAAATACTCTACCATGTTGTTCAATGCGAGTTTATCAAAATATGAGTTAGCGACTAACCATCAGTCGAATGGATTAAAACGGCCCACCCATAAGGCCTCGGAAAACATGGAAAACATTAAACAAGTGCTATTTTCTAAAATAACCTCTTCACGTGGTCTCGAAGCACGAAAAATGCGCAGGAATTTATTTGTCACTAGTAGTCACCCATATAAGTCGCTGTCGCACCCGTTTTGTTTGACTTGCATCACTTTGACATCTTTAGGATTTTTTAATATATTGAAAGATCTATTTTCTTATTATTATATTTATTTTATTATTATTTAATATCTATTTTCTTTAGTATTATTATATTCACTTCATTTTGTAATACTTATTAATTTAATTTATTAAGCCCTTACATCAATCTCAGTTTCTAGAATAGCAGACCTGTGCCCACTTGTTAGTTACGGTATCGTTATCCTTAGCATGCAATGTAAAATAGAAATCGTAATGTGTGCTCAGGTCGTTACATTCGAAATATTGGCACAATACGACATTGTGCTACTGTATTATATTATTGTTACGATTGCTTCTTGTTATGGACCACCAGGGAACTGTTTTGGGAAAGCTTGTGCACTTGTATTAAGTATGATTTTGGTTGCATCGTTAAAGTAAAGAGTAATGGTGTTCATTGAGCTTTTAAATTTTATAAGGGCCTGCCGATTATGCGCGTCTCTCTCTACAAACGGTTATTTTAAATTGATATTTCTTTAAATATTACTTCTATAGCTTTGCCTCCTTTTTTAATGTTTGTGCAAGTAAGCTTCCTCTTAATTTAACATGCATTTCAAAATCTTCTACTCAATATAGTATTCTTTAAAATTGCACCAAAAAAGTTTGTTGATAACACAGAAGCAGTTAAACAGACTGACATAGTTCTACCGTCGATTGGGAATTATTGATGTTGTGACTGGTGCCCAATCAAAGTCTGAACGAGATCCAACCCGTATCAATAACGCAGATCGGATGATAAGCCGACGATAAATAATGCTCAGCCAGATAACATCTTCACCCGTTGTGGACCATGGAATTTGTTCCTTGTCAATGATTTACTGAATGGGTGTAAGGATTTTTTTATTATTTATTGTACACCGGACTAGCATCTATGTTTGTGAATGGCTTTTTACGGTATCTACTTTTACGATATATATATCGATATGCATACAATAGTTTTTTGTAAATAACCTCGAAAGCCAAAATAGTACACGTAAAATAAAATCGTCTGAAAAATGTTTAAGAGTTGATCATTGACTCCCGTATCTATTATAAACCTGTTAACCGAGATAGATCTAACGCGTTTATTATATTTCCATAATTTAAAACCATTCTTCGACGTTTTAATTAACACATTATAACCATATAAAACTTTCACCGAGCTTATACAACACAGATGAATTCGAACAAGTGTAAAAGGTACAATTCCTTAAGTGATACGAGTATGGGCCACGTGTCCTATAGAGGTTTGTTTGTAAAGGCGCACGAGACCACACAGTAAGGAGGCAATCATCTGACCATCGCTCACCCTGCTCCGGCTCTGTAATCACGGCATCATTACCTCTAATGACGTGTTAACGTTGCTTTATGGGAATGCCAAACATGACGTTCACATTTCGGTCATTTACATTTGTTTGTCCACTATCTTCATGTTGTTTGCTCAAGTTTTCTAAGACACAGGGCGGCGTCTCGGCCAGCCTCTGGTGTGCTTGAATTTAAGTGCAACTCGGTATTGGGTCGAGTTTCATGTTTATATTGCGTTGTGTTTCCATTTGTATCCATTGTTAATCTTTTTTATTTGGTCTTAACTTACTTACATTTTTTAAATAATAAGTAACTTTGTGTTTCTGCAAGAATCAAAATTGTTTATCAGAACATTTAAAATTAGCTAGGCTCAAAAATCGATGTTCAACGCATTACTCGTGAAAATGTGAAAATTTTAACTCACAGCGTATCTTTTTGATTGTTTAGTTGCATAGTATTGCAGCAGATGTAACCGTGGGATTAAAAAATGTAAACACGATGAGCTCTCTTGTAGTTTCCCATTCCCACTCAGTACAGTTGACTCTTGTTACTCGTAGGTGCGAAATGTAGGTTGTGAAGTACTTTGTTCTGTATACGCTGCTCGATGTCAGTTAATTATGCATATGCAACTTTCTCACTGTATCAATATACAAGTTCGATGATGTGCTAATTAAACATTCGTATTCTCTTAAATTACTTCTTGCGTTACTTAACTTAAGTATAATATCTGCTATTTATCTGGCAGACTAACATACTTGTAGCATAGAACACACGTCATATATACTTCTACCCTAAATGTCTGTATCGTAATGTGCAATACCACGAGATTTACATTTATACAAACGTAAAAATACAAGGCTTCGATATCAACTACTATCTATTATAGAGCGTCATGTGGGAAGAGCGCCTAAAGCAGAATTCGCAGAATTCGCAGAAAACGGAATTAAAATGTTTTTGAACTGAAAACTTCTTTAGCGGCGCTGTGCACTTTTTTGGGATGTGTAAAAAAAGTGAAACTCGCGTCAGGACACGTGGCCTGATCGAATATTCGTAAGACGGAGGGGTGACAGTGACAGCTGATGACGGCTCGACTGTTTATACTTGTAAAATTCGTTTCAAGTATTTAAAACTAGCTGTGCCCGCGACGTCGTCCGCGTGTATAAAGACTTTTATAAAATGGATTGATTAAAAATTAATGATTATTTATTTGCATTGAATAAGTAGTAGGTAGATTATTCTTACATATAGTGAAATCACTTATAATACAATGTTCATATGTTCAGAAGAAACCTAATGTATTTTTTCTAAATCCTTCAAACCTAAAACAGTAAGGAATGCTTACTGTACTGATCTTACTATCCACTTTTCTCACGTTTCGCTTTTCTCGTGCAATCAGATTCTCTTTACAAATATGTACCTCGTTTATTAAAGTTAAGAGATACTGCTGTGCCCGTGGCTTCATCTATGTTAAAAATAGTATCTTTAGTAAATTGGGTGAATTTATACTGCAAAGAATGTAGAGGCAGAAAAGAGGTGCACTATACAACTACTTGTAGTTGGGAGATAAAATTTCTAAACATACACGTGCTTAGGATTAAACAATCGGAAAAATAATTGTAAGGTCAATTAATAAACTATAGGTTTAAAACTTGCGGACAGCAGTTTGGTCATAAGTCATAACTCATATAACATTGTGAAAACTAAAGCAGAAGGCAGGGTCTCTACACAGTGTGCTATCTGTATATTTTGGAAATAAGAATATTTTTATAAAGAATCTTTAAAGAATCCTTAATATCTCCATCAACCAACGTGTGTGGATGAGCCCTCAGCTCGTACGCAATAAAGAGACGCAAAAAATGAGTTAAGTTATCATTGGTCCAATTAACAATGTTCAGCATCATACGTATACCTACCCAACGATGGGACAACCCGCGTGGCGCAATGTTTACCATGCCGGACTGCTAATCGAACTGTCCCGGGTTAGAATCCGGGCGAAGCAGAAATTTCAATGATGAGTTTAAACTGTTCTCGGTCTGGGTGGTTGTGTTTTCTGTCTCTATGTGTGTTCATGGCACCCACGACACAGGGTTTATCTACCCTAATGTGCGGCTATACGTGTGAAATGTTATTTTTTATTTTTTTTACACTATGTACTTACTTACTTTTATTAGACTTAACCCTTAATAACCTAGAGTTTCAATTTTGCTACCAATCTTTTAAACCGAATGTTCACATTACTATTAGTTTTTTTTTATAGGTTGGCTGTTCGTATTTTACTGTTGTATAATATTCTTTCCAACGAAATTAAAAAAAAACAAATGTCATTATTGTTTTATTTTATCTATGACATATTACTTGCGCGGCAAAGTGAACAAGTAAACACATTTTACTAAAAGTTTTGTTGAATACAAATTTTATATATTTTCTTTTTCTGAAGAACATAAATACTTTTGAGGTAAGTGAATATATTATTTTCGCTATGATATAATTACTTTTTGCGAGTGCATTTTTTACTTGAAGAAACTAGTGCTATTTTTGTGAGTATCAATTTTGATACTTCAGGCATTCCGACCTACATAAAACCTACCTACTAATTCTTTAGCTATAAAAACTTTTTGAACTTCCGTTTCATTATTTTTCTGCATAGCTTGGTGTTGGGATTACTTTTATTTTTATTTTATTATAGAAATTTATCAAAAATGCGACCAGAAGAGATTGAGAGCATATTGAAGCGGTTAGAAAATGGTGAAATTTCGGAAGACGATTCCACCGACAATGAAGATGACATAGACTATTATTCGAGCCAAAGAGATCGCATGATGGAGCTAGAAGATGAAGAGGATGTAGGTAATTTTCCCACTGATCCAAACTTGGATGCAGATCCGCCTGCAGCAAACGTAGATACCGACATGCAACATAATTTAGAGACTGTTGAACGAAGCCCAACTCCTACAATCAGCAGCCAGAACAACCTGCAAACACCTTTCAACTCTAGAAACTTAGTGTGGAGAGTAAAGAATATGGACATAGTCCAAAATGCTTTCCAGTTTGCTGGAAACACTGAGTATTCACAAGAAATTATGAACTTAGACACTCCTTTTCAGTTTTTTTCTTATTTTTTCGGTGAAGAAATTTTAAGATTTCTAGTGGACGAGTCAAATAAATATGCCTTCCAAAAGAATCCCAACTTTACAGAACCTGTAACTGTCTTAGAATTACGTTAATTTATTGGAATTCTTATTTTTACTAGTGTATATCATTATCCCAGTGTCAGGTCATACTGGTCAAACATAACAAAGTTTGAACCCATAGCACAAACAATGAATCGCAACAGATTTGATAAAATTCGACAAATTTTTCACATGAATGACGACTCTAAACATTTGCCCATTGATCATCCCCAGCACGACCGACTGCATAAAGTAAGACCAGTGATAGACTATTTGAACAAGAAATTTATTACTGTACCATTTGAGCATCGTCTATCACTAGACGAGCAAATGTGTTCCACTAAAATTAAACATTTTATGAAACAATACTTACCCAACAAGCCCCATAAGTGGGGATTCAAATTATACGTTTTATGCTCTCTGTCTGGGTATGCCTACAGTTTTGAGATTTACTCAGGAGCTAAGGACATAGACCGTTTACCTGGCGAGCCAGACCTCGGAGCTGTATCGAATACAGTTATTCGATTGTTACGACCAGTACCAAGGCACGTCAATCATATAACTTATTTTGACAATTTTTATACGAATATTCCTCTGCTACATTACTTGACCAACGAAGGTATTTATTGTCTTGGAACAGTACAGAGAAACAGGCTTGGAAAGTCGTGCAAGTTGCCGGAGAAACGGGAAATTATGAAGTCTAACGTACCCAGAGGAACATATCACGAAAATGTGGCTTCTCACGAAGGCCAAGAATTTTCGGCCACAAGTTGGAAAGACAACAAACAAGTGCTATTACTTTCCACGTATGTTGGCGCTGAACCAGCGGACACTATAACCCGCTACGAAAAAAAATTAAAGGCCAATGTTCAAGTATCATGTCCTCGGGTCATAAAAGAATATAATGCACACATGGGCGGCGTTGATTTGATGGATAGCTTCATTGGTCGATATCGCATCCGCATAAAGTCGAGAAAGTGGACAACGAGGCTCTTCTACCACTTGTTAGACATGACTGTTATCAATGCTTGGGTACTATACAAAAAGGTAAACACAGTGAAAGGAAAATTTCAGAAGAACATTATGAAGTTAGCAGATTTTAGAACTGAGCTTGCCGATACTTTATGTAGATATCAAAGTCACTCGAAAAATAAAAGGGGAAGACCCAGTACCAACAGTCGACAAGACACTACAGTACCTTCTAAAAGACCCCGGACAGGTGTACAAGTATTACCCTCTACTGACGTGCGTTACGATTGTATTGGTCATGAAAAAATTTTTATGGATTCTAGAAATAAGTGTAAATTTAATAATTGTAGGAAACTTACCTCCTGGTTCTGTAAAAAGTGTAAAGTGTCGTTATGCGATAATAAAAACAATCAATGTTTCGCATTATTTCATGCATAGGTATATCTGATTTCCTTATGGCCTTAATGCCTGAAGTATCAAAATTGATACCTGTTTTTTTTTATATTTAAAAAAAATCACTTTCGTAAATCAGGCTACTAAGGGTTAAGGCTTTTATTTGAAATTATCTCCATCGATTCACTTTGGAGAAGAAATGAATATTGCTCAATAACGCCATCTACCGTATGGCATGTAAACTTTGTGGTAGATAAATCGAATGTCAAATTACCAAATAGGTAGATATTGAGATTAACAGTTGGTTCACTAAAAGTTTAACTATTCGTCACCTAGATGTCTGCAGTAGTCTCGTTTTGTTAAGGCTTTGTACATTCTGTATGAAGGTTTAGATTCCGAATCTTACAACCTTAATGCTGGATGCATTGATATTGTAAGATTTGGATTTCGTTTCATCGGAGCTTGAGGCCTCCTCAATATTGGGAGAGCTCCATGCTCAGCAGTGGAATGCTAAAAAGGTTGCAGCTTGATATAATGTAGCGATAATAATCGTTTCAGCTACAGCCTGTTCATAATCTTCCACCCCAATAGAAGACTAATAAGCTGAGCAACTAACTCAATGGAGCCTGTGTTGTAAGGTTCGGCGGCGGTAAGGCTCGCGATGCGCTTATTAGGTATAGTCTAGCCATACTCGGCCAACGAAAGAAAATACAGTAAGCTGATCTAAGTATATTTAATATAGTCGACAATATTAGTGAGAGTTCAAAATAATTTTACTTAAATTTAAACTTTTATTTATGGTTTTGAATGGGCTGTTACCGAAACTTTCATACAAAGTCCCCAAAGTGCCTTTTAAGTTTATGTCGCGTATTGTGTAAATGAACATATAACTTTTTTGTTTATCATCCGATTGATATGAAATACACACTAATGTTACGGAAATTCATTCAACAATATATCAGTAAACACATCATTCAAAGAAGGGAAAAGAATTTGAGAATGAAATATTAACTTAAGGTTAATTATTGTACGCTTGAGATACCAACTTTCGAATCCATTTTATTTGCTATTGAGGGGTAGTTTTGAAAAAAGCTTAAATAGAATTCTTACTATGTTAGTAAAGATTACAAATACAAAATTATAAGTATATTACTCTGCACAAAAATTTTCTGTACATCAAGTTTCGACACTCAATTTTCAAAGAGTTTCAAAGAAAATTGACATTTAAAGGGTGAATTTCGGGAAATGCTGAAACACTTATTCTTTTATTTTGGTTAGAAAATATTTATACCAAATTTCAAGAAAATCTATTGAAAAAATACAAGTTTTCCATACAAATTTTCATCGCTCATTTCACACCCTTAAAGGGTGATTTTTAAAATTATCTATTGCCTAAATGTTAGCGAGGACCAATATATATAAAACAAAAAAAGTTTCATCAAAATCCGTCCAGTAGTTTTTGCGTGAAAAGCTAACAACAGACAGACAGACAGACAGACAGACAGACAATAATTTCAAAACTTATATTTTTAGCTTCTGTTACTTATAAAAAGACCCCTAGAAGTATTTTTTTAAATTTATATGCAATGTACAGAATTGACCCTGCTTACAGTTTTATTATATGTATAGATATGGACATTGGACAAAGTGCATCTATTAATGAAAAAAGTGACGAAGAAATAGTGTAAGAAAATGAGTGAGTACTTTATAAAAATACTAGATGAAAACCTACTGAAAATACTAGATGAAAAATAATACTGATAATAAAAGCAATTCGTGCGAAATTATTCCCTAACCATTCCAAAATATCAAAAATGCACAACGTTAATGTTCAAGTTTTCACTTCTGCCGGCACTACCGGAGTGCAACCCGTTGTTTCTTTTTATTTCCTTACTTTATTTCTTTACTTTTTATTTAACTTTTAAGTAACACTGGTAAGGCCATTTACAATTTTTCACAGATAGTAACAGATAAGATAAGTTTTCTCAGATAATGTTATTTTGAATCCGCGAAATTGAGATGGGTAGGATAGATTAATCAGGTACATGCATTCCCATGAAATAACTTCCTATATCCGGAAAATTATCTTTTAACCTTCTCAGTCAAAATTCTATCAATAAATGAATAACTGCATAAATTGTTACGTTATTCAGTGACTTAAGACTTTCACGGTAACCAAAATGTGACTGGTTAAGAACACCCACGGTTGTCTACCTTCCGGACCGTGTTAATACGTCCCTGTTGATTTTGTACTTTCGACAAGATAGTTTTACTGCAGATGGAAGCAATAATGTTCTTTAACGCCAAGGGAATACTAGTGACACGAGAACCATAAACCTGTAAGCATTCACAGGGCATGTCTAATTCACACTACGTATTTAGCTGAACTTTGTGAAACACAACTAAGATGTAATGATGGCCGTGGTAATGCATTTTTTCGTGTATTTAAAGACGGTCGCCGCAATGCCTATGCTAATTAAATTATCAGTGCAGACTTCCTCATTATTATTAAAAACTCGTTTACAGTGAAACACGTAACGCAACGTGAGCGTTGTATATTGAGCAATTTATTAATCTGAGGATCGCATTAAAATGGATTAATATAGCAGGTAACATAAATCGATTATGTATTCAGAAATTCATATTGAGTCGTCCGCGGTGGTTCTTTAACAGTGTAGTTGCGTTCAATCGGTAATAATGGTTACAGCAAGAAAACGTGTAAAGGTCGCTGTTGATAATAGGCGCATCTCACGAAGGCTCTCCGCACCGGCCGACCTGAGGCGCCAGCTCCGAGTGCACCCGCTGTGACTTCCTTGCGTCGACCCAAATGCATCTTTGTCCTTTGGTCGATATTATAAAAATAAGAAGCCATTAATGCGTCGGAGACCTTGTTAGTCGGTCACGAGTGCCCCAGGATGTTAAAATTTGCCGAATGAATTCACACCCGCGGCTTCACTGTCCCCTCCTCGTTATAAATCAAACGCAGGTACGGCTCAGTCTGGCGCAGTCGTGTGTAACCGTCGCGAAAGCTACTGGGGCGTATGCGTCTTCGGTTTATGTCGTTTCTGTTTTTGGCGATGCTTTCATATAAATTAATGGCTGTGATAAAGCCTTTTACGTTTTTACTTAACAAAAGCGCTGCTATATCTACTAGATCATGATCGTTGCTATATCAAAAACTCACATCTTTTGAAACCCTCCTTTGATCCATAAAAGCGACTAAATGTTCTCAGCTTAATTTATTGAGTTTTATGGAATTTTAGTTATGAACAAGTTTTACACTATGTAGTCGTAGCTCTATAAAAGGTCTCAATGGTTCAGTAATAAATTATGGGATTATGGTTCAGTAATAAATTATGGGATTAAGATCATGATCGTTGCTATATCAAAAACTCACATCTTTTGAAACCCTCCTTTGATCCATAAAAGCGACTAAATGTTCTCAGCTTAATTTATTGAGTTTTATGGAATTTTAGTTATGAACAAGTTTTACACTATGTAGTCGTAGCTCTATAAAAGGTCTCAATGGTTCAGTAATAAATTATGGGATTACGAAGAATGTATGTTTTGGTTGTTACAAATGTTACTAGATTGGAAATTTAAATCAACCAAACCAAAGAAAGGTGTAAGTGGAACCTACATATCTAAGTAAACGATATAAGCCTTCAAAATATTAACTAAACGTCGTCAAAGGATCAAAGTAAATGTCACGTTTGTAACAAATGGATTCGAGGTTCATCCTGACAATAAACTTGCCAGTCAGGCTAGTCTTCTCGGGGCTAGGCGTACCCTCCTCACGTGTGACGGGACTATGCATTTGTTTGTCCGCAGCTGCGGTGCCGACAACATATTTATTGTGCTCATTAACCTTCAAGAACGCCATTTAATTGTCGGCCGTTTTTTATTCACCTCACCTCTGACCCTTACGACTTATTACTCCTCGGCCTCTCTTTGAAGGAGAGAACTGCCTGTTATTTATTATCCGAGCCGGGGATGCGTGTCGCCTCTATCTTTGTGGCGCTTGTGAGCTCGTCTGTATGATTTATGCGGTTATAAGGACGTGATTACTGTCACACGCCCGGGAATCGTGTACGGGCGACGCCTTTATTCTACGACGGTATTGTAGCATCGCTCGCAACAAGGATGTGAAAATGTTAGAATGGATGGAAATAGATTTGTATTTACATTTAATTTTGAGATTGTAATTATATGTGAAAATATTTTAGTTAAATACTTTACTTCTATGTAGTGTCGGGAAAAAATTGTGACAGTAATAAAAATACAAATTGTATTAGAGCACTGCCTATGCGTTAGCTTGTACTGAAGTCAAGGTAAATGATATTTTGAGGAAAATGTTTATGAAGAGGATATTGGTTTAGAAGGTATTACCACAATTTACTCACTAGTGTGAGCCACTTGGTCCCTAATACCACCGTTATCAGATCGTAATGATCAATATGCACAGTAATTGGCATGAGTTTTGATATACATGACTTTATTGATTTATTCCTGTTATGTTGTTTGTGATCACGCAATTGTAAGATAATTCATCTGGTCTCATTTTGTAATATTGAATCCATTGTGTTTTCTTGTGTTCATTCGTTCTTGAATTTAAACACTACATCATTTTGGATTACGAATGACATTTCAGTTCAATGTCGCAATAGTCAATTAAAATAGCGCAAATGCATAGTCGCTACAGATTGAATCACGTCTGCTTTATACTATTGTTACATGGGATTCGTATCACAATGAAAATGTTGCTACTATTGTTCTGGAGCTTTCTATCTGAGCGTTGTTCACTCCGGCTTTGACGTCTTCATACGCGCTATCGTCAACAGTAAATTGTGGTATCATGTCTGTACCGTCGTCGGTATGGAACCGTTTATTGATTGGTATCGTAGTTTGTCCGCTGTTCACTTTGAATAAAATTCGAATTATAATTAATCACGGTTGCGTCGCGTGGGAGAGCGTCGCGCACCAGCCGCCGATCTATCATATTTTGTGATAACGCCACTAGGATGCATCTTGTAAACGTATTGCTTCGGTCCAGCACGGAGTACACGTATGCCACGTTATTTTGTGGAACAGTAAACACTATTTGTAGAGCGTCTTTGTTGGTAATTAACATAATTGGTTATAGCTCTCTGTCCTATTTTATGTTCAAAATTAAAGAAAGAATTCTTTCTAATCCCTGCGTTGTTCGCTGGTGTGCATATATACCCTAAATTACAGGAACGCGTGGAGAAGGATCAAGTCGAAATGGTTTTTTAATTCTCAGTTCTGCTATGTGTTAGAGCTATAAAAATATAAGATTTTTGTATAAGTCGAAATAATAAATTTTTCCACTTATCCCTATTAATATTATAAATTCGAAAGTAACTCTGTCTGTCTGTCTGTCGGCCTGCCTGCTACGCTTTCCCGCTTAAACTACTGAACCAATTTTAATGAAGTTTGGAATTCAGATAGAGTGGACCTTGGGAAAGTTCATAGGATGGTTTTTATCCAAAACGGGTCCACGCGGGCGAAGCCGCTGGCTGGAGGCTAGTTTATTATAATAAAAACTTATAGGGTTCTTCTCTCAGATATACAATTACACAATCAAGTAAAGCGGAAATCGGAAAGCTTTATACTAGTAGTAGTTTTAAAGAAATTTTGTTTTAAGGTTGTGTGATCTCAACTCACACCTCACAAACTGAATTATTTCAGTTCCCGTTGGTGGGAACCATGAGGCCATTCTATCTCATCCTTGCGATATTGTAGAGGTTACAGTGACGATAACAACGGATTAAAGTCCATCGTAAAGATTCCATCGCACCCTTTGAGAGTTCTCATGCAATCTCGCCGCTCAATTTTATTTCCAATAGCAACGTAAATAGCTAGGTAACGAGGGACACCCCGGAGCTACGGCGGAGACTGTCAATAATAATTGAATTTGTCTGCAAGCGCGCATTGCATTAATCGCAGACTAAACTACCATCAGAATTATTATTGATATTTTCATAAAAGTACGAGCATCAAAGTATGGACTGGGCCTGGATGCTCAATTCTTACTGACTTTAGTACCTTTTTACACGCTTTTTATTAGCTTCACCTGTATGTTTGTATGTTTGTATGTTTGTAACCGACTTCTTTGGGCGCGATTTTGACCCACTTTAAACGGCCAGATTTCGTTCAAACTTTGTAGATTTATTGAGGACCGATGACAATACACTAATTTGATAAAATTATTCCATTTTTCAATTTGCAAAATATGATTTTTGTTCGATTGCGTTTATAGAGCTACAGCTATTATACGACTGTTATAGATCAAACGATCTAATAACGAGTATTTTAGCCACTTTAATTCAGCATCTGCTAAAAGGTGGAGTAAAAGTGCTAAAACATAGTGCTGTAAACGTTTATTCGACGTCCTTAAAGCACACATTAGCAAATATTGCCAAATAGTCGAGATAACCGCTATTACACGATAAATGGGTGTTTTAAGAACGGTTACTCGGCTCTTATAGGTACGATTAAAGGCTGAGTAATCTAATTACTATTCGACTATTTTGCTGCTTGGGTTGCTCATATTTATGTAGGGGAGTAGACTATTGGTGCTCAGTAACCGAAAACGTGTATGAGATATATAAAGAATATAAATAATTTGTTAAGTCGTAAGACAGGTGAAATTTTATGAAAACGTAAAAATTAAAAAAATATGTAACCTTGTTATGTAACAAGCCTAATGATAGATAAAGATATTTTTGAAAGAAAGAAGAAGGTTCTCAGTAACCAGTCCATTGCTCGTGGAAACATCATGGAAAGAATAAATAATCCAAACTAAAAAGTAGAAAATAAATAATAGTTTAAAAAAACTAAAAAACACGCTTTTTATAGAAAACCGAACTAAAAAATAGAAAATAAATTTTAATGAATTTAAATTAAGAAAATAGTGTTAAAAATTTCAATGAATATAAGTTAATAATAGTGTGAATTAAAAAAATATTTTATTTAAAAAAAAGCGTGGGGTGCTTTTTAAAATATTATCGAAATGATAATCACTCTACTCATATCTGTCAATAAAATATTTATAACTATTGACACCATGCACCCCGCGCTTTTTTTAAAATAAAATATATTTTTTTTATTCACACTATTATTAACTTATATTCATTGAAATTTTTAACACTATTTTCTTAATTTAAATTCATTAAAATTTATTTTCTATTTTTTAGTTCGGTTTTCTATAAAAAGCGTGTTTTTTAGTTTTTTTAATTTTGGAATTTATGCTTCAGCTACGACTAATGCTGGGGTGACTACGTGCGAAGTTTTATTACTTTGCTTTCTGAAGTATATGATGATTCGATCTGCTAGATTTTATAATTTGACTTTTAGCAGTGACTACCTCTAACTTTTTAAAGGTATCTTGTTGTTTTCTATTTGAGTATACGGGATAATCTGCTGCAGTGGCGGCTCATCCTAAAGAGCGCTGGTGCTGTGCACTCCCACTTTAAAATTTAAATATTACATAGGAAAATTACATAGGTAATCTATATTCCTTCATAATACATACTATCCTTACATTACATCTATCATCTATCCTTACTTACATTATATCTACGCGTACATTTATCGTCATATTGTACGAGTGGAGCGCCAGCGATTGCGCTCCTAATGAAACGAAGTTTAGTACGATTCCTAGCGCTGTATTCAATGAGTGCGAAAGAGAAACATCGCAGCACATAGCCGACGCGTGAAACAAAAGATTTAGTATGAGAAATTAACTTAATCTGGAGCGCCGCTCACGCGCGACGTTGCCAAACCGTGGGTTCGGCCGTGACGCGTGCCGTGGGGCGTGGCCTCAACCTGCTTATGCGATGTTGCCGTTCTTATGTATACAAACAAACGTGTCGTCGGCTTTGACAGTTATATCGCAGTTTTTCTTTAAATTAAAATTAAAAAATAGTTTATGCGCGACATTTTGTTTTAAAAATGGAACAATACAGTGTATCTTTTATTAAAAAGTGTCAAAAACTATAGAAATACGCCTTGAACTAAAATCTAAAGGGTCCTCAAATTGCACTTACACAAAAATGTAATACAAAAACTAAATCTTTTACGCGTGTTTTTAAGTTTAAACAATATTTTAAAACTCCTTGGTTGTGTGGGTGTAAAGAGACCAATAAATTATTTTGTTTTCCGTGTCTGGTGTTTGGAAACTGACACCGGCAGTGGAGGTGAATCTGCATTGATCACAACGGGTGTTGACGATTTAGCGCATCTTTCAATAAAACTGAAAAAACATTCGCAATCTCGATTTCATATGTTATGTGAAGTGCAATTATTGGCATCGATTGGCCGACAAGATATTCATAAAGCGCTCGATTCTGCGTATCGAAAATCTATTCGAGAGTTCAATGAACGCGTTGATGAAAATCGATATATTTTACGGCGTTTGATAGATTGTGTGGTATTTTGTGGTGCATTTCAAGTTGCTTTACGAGGGCATGATGAATCTACGGAATCCCTGAATCCCGGAATCTATAGAGGTTTGGTTAATTGTGTATTATTTTATTTTTAATTTTATCTATTGTGAAATGTGTATTATTATATTGAATTTATCTGATTATGACATGAAACAACATGATATTCTGACATGACATAAATTTAATTAGCTATTTAATAATTTTGACATTTTGACACGAAAAACTATGGCGCAAGAACGTCTCAATGCATTATGTATGATAAGCATTGAAAAACGATTAATTAATTCTATATCTGATTTTCACAAGAAAGTCATAGATGTCTTCGCTCGTCAAAAAGACCGGCGAATGAATTTTCTGTATAAATAAAATAATTGGTAAGCTCTAAGTTTTTTTTTTGTGAACCCCCATCAAAAAATGTCACGAGCCGCCTCTGATCTGCTGCTTATCTTTCGCTGGCTATATTGGCGTTATTTATATGTGCGGGTAATTCAATTGCTTTTTTAATGCTGTAATTATGCCCTTTCTTCAATGTCTTTGCCTGTTCCCACGTTCATGTCTCTCACTCGTGTTAGCTGTGAGCGCCTAATATTGCGCCGTAATGTGTTTATTAAGCGTCGTTCGCTTTAATTGTGCACCATTTAACATACAATGTGCAGTGGTCTGATTTGCGTGTAAGTCGAGTGTGGATGCGATCGCATCTCGTGAACCAATAATGCTCCTTACGCACGATACGCGGTCAAGTGCGTGTGAAATGGGCATTAGGGATTGTTTCCAAGGAACAGTTTCTGTCAGTGATATTCTTTTGGTCTTAAATATTAGCGTAAGGTGGCTAAATGACAGCTCTCTTCTTTTGAATTTTATGAAATTTTAAATGAAATGATCAGTTGTATGAAAATAAGAATAAATAATTGATTATTGCTATTATTATTTATTACTAGGGAACCCGGCAGTCGTTGTCCTGTCTTAAAGTAAAAAAAATATAAGAATAAAAATTATAAGTAAATCAAGAATCGCATTGCAGATTTACAGGAAGATCCAGTTAAGTACAACAAATCTATTGAAAGAAGTAATTAATGATTATTTATCATCCGTATGAGTTTTTATATTAGTGTCAGATAGAATATTAAAGATTGAGTCGCAATTTCGACATTTGCAAAATGGTGAAAAGACCAAGATGTGATACGAAAACAGAAAAAGGAAATGACAGACATCTCGTGTCAAATTTTAGGATGAATGAAAGCACGAACAACAAATGATTGACGGATCGTTTATACAGAAAAATAAAATTGTTATTTAAGGTTTTTATTACATTCCCGTCAAATACGAATCCAAAAATTGGTCCAATTCTTATGATTTTTAAGTATATTTAAGTATATAATATGGCCGTTCTTGAGTTATATATGGTGTAACTAACACGACTTTTACAAGATATTTTTTTCGGAATTATCCTAAGGGTTATTAGGAACGTAGAGTTTTATCTACTTATTCGTTTCAAGTTGCTTGATAAAAAGCTAATGTGAATTGGATTTTTTAATCGAGTATCTCCACATGTTGATATCGTATTATCAACGTATCGTATAATCAACCAAAGTAGGGCTTTCTTTCGCCGTTCGCGTTTCGTCATCCCGAGTCATGAATAACACTGTGTTCATTATTGATGCGGATATTTGAAGATCGGCTTTATTCATGAAACCTCTCATTCACGTGCACATTAGTATATATATTTATACTATATTTTTCACATCATGAGAAATTATGTGAACTTTCCGCGCAGCGCCATATCTTAAATTCCCTTATTTCTTATTTAAAAGTAATAAAGATTGATCCACAAAATTTAATCCCATACAGGAAACAACCGTCGACCATTGTCATTTTAGTCGGTTCAGCAACAGTATTGAATAGACGATGAAAAATGTCGTCATTTAACTCAGTTTGCCCGGCCATTATGTCAACATGAATACCTTAATCGCCTCACATAAGTTGTGGATCGAAAGTGTTTGATAAATACACGCTTGTCACCATTACCGAATGTGATCTACGCTCCTCATTAGCTCCCTCTAAATAAGATATCATCCGGTGATTAAGTGCCAACACGGCGTGATTATTTTATTGCATTCCAACGTTAATAAACAACCGATCGATTAAATGTTTTATTTAAAGTTTAAACTGTATTGGTAAGAGCACGTTTACGTCTGTGTATAATGTGGTAATCGGCTACAATAACAATAGAACAAAAATCAATACAAATTTATTAATGATCATAAGATCTACCAATTTAGCTGCAGAGTTATAAGCAGTACTGTTTTCTTATTATGTCGAGTATTTTTAAGCAGCGAACTTGAAGTAGCAAAAGATATAGACCGATTTCTTAAAAAATACCTTCTTGACCAATAAAATAATAAAACTGGCAATTATTCTTTAAATAATAAGAACAATGTAGCGGTACCTTTTACTTATTAAGAAAATAATATATGCTTACAATAATGTCTTTAAAATATGATGAATGTTAAAATGAATGCTTTTAATAACTGTTATGTTATTTTAATGGCTCTTTTTCGGACGTCGAAATTGATAGTTCAATTTCGTTGTTTTCGTTAGTGAGTCGTTAGTGTCACTGCTGCGCCTGAGGCAATGCAAATTAAGATATTCAGGTGGAATTTACTTTTGATTTACAACTATAAAATGTTCCGCTCTTAACCGTTTGAAAAGTAGAATCAGAAAATTATTTATATATTTTAATATCGGCTGTCTTAAAATTAACGCAAGATTTGAACTAAGCAGAAAAACACAGTTTCTTTCCTTTCACTGGTATGTATTTCTTTTCATTATGTAGACAGATAATCGGTCTCCACGGATTTGTTGGCAATTACAAACAGTTGTTTAGTTTTTATGAAATTTTTCATAACTACTGTATGTTAGACTGTGGCTCTTTTTTTGGTGGCCTCTTTCTCATGGGTTTTATTTAACACCATTGGTTATTTGAGGTCTTCTTTCTATGATCATAAGTCAACATTTATCCGACATTATGGGTTAGAGCCTTTTATTATTATGTTTTTAATACAACACTAACCCTGTCATGTCAGTAGATGATTTTCCGCTTCGTTTATTATGAATACATATTATGATACGTCATTGCAGATTACAAAGGATACATATATTATATCTACGAAATACGCGTTTTCACTTAACATTAAAAACGGATTTACCATAATATAACTGCTTTACGAGCCAAACAAGGCTACAGCGGTTTGTACGTAATTAAATTTGGTAGTTTATTTTATATCTTATTATTATATTTTATTATCTGAATAATTTATGGACTACAAAATTATAATCCACTGTCGAATAGTTTATATTTTTTGTATTATTTGAGTATCTAGCATTCACCGAAAACATTTTTTTTAAACATGTTAATTATCACTCTGTCAGCTAATTTTGAACCTCGCGTTAATTGAACATCTTTGTCACATAATTAATTAATTAACGAATACATAATTAAGGAATTCGTGTATAATTGAATGCTTCTTCGTTTTATTGCTGTATTCGAGTATGCATATTTAGTGAGGTAGGAAATTATTATGGTCGTTTTGTTATGAGATTCTTCGTAAATCATATTCGGTGTAGAATTTCATATACTTTATAATAATCTTGAACTTTATAAGAACGGTTTGTATTCAGTCTGCATTACTACTACTAATTTGAACGCTAAATATACCTACGCGTTTTGCCATGCACTTACAGTTGTCTCAACAGATTTTTGTCCCTCTGAATGAAGTTAGGTGCAACAAACGACTGTGCATGTATTGCTGAGTGGAAAATTATTTTGATTTGAGTTTTACGCAGCTACTTGAGGTCAATTCCAGAGAGATAAAGATTCTTTAGCGACAACTGTATCAACATTCAATTTGTATATAAACAATTCATTTCTTTGGCTTTGGATTTGAGAGCTTAGTGTTACTTAAGAATACCATCTACTGAAGTAGCTTCCAACTAATAAAATTATAGTATTACATACTACTCTCCAATAGATGTCAGGAAGAGTCGTATTTTTCAGTTTATTTTAAGTTTAAATAATTTTTAATACCTAATTTAAAATTTCTAAAAATAAAACCTAGCTGGATCGATTTATCATCCCCGTAACAAGGGTACTTAATTTCATCAAAATCATTGGAGCCGTTTCCAAGATTTTTATAAATTTTATAAACGTTACACACTCATAGCCCCACAGTAAGGTAATTAATACCCTGTGTCGTGGGTACCATGGACACATACAAATACAGGAACACAAACACCCAGACCGAGAACAGAAATTTAAACTCATCATTCAAATTTCTATTTCGCCGGGAATCGAACCCAGGGCCCCTAGATTGGCAGTCCGGATGTTAACCATTGCGCCACGCGGGTCGTCAAATTAAAAATATATATTTAGGTATATACAAGAATTGCTCGTTTAAAGGTATTAGATATAAAGATGAGACAACTATAATACTCGTAGTTCTAGTAGTAAGAGATTCCAGGGATCGCAGACGTTACTTATTATCTCAGAAATAAAATGTATAGAATACTTTGTATTAGTTTATACTATGACTGTAACTGTAAGCTTACCTACCTGCTGGTTTGGGCCGACCAGGCCTGATCAGTTTCTAAAGATAGCTAAAAATAGTACTTACTTTTCTTAAATTCTGAGCACTGATTTTTACAATAATTTTTAAAATAAGCTTAAAAGAATAATAAACCAAAATACTTTGAAAAAAATTTAAAAAAAGGGCCGGGCGATCAAAATCGCCCACGCTTTTTTTTTCACATAGTATTTTCGTTCATTATATTATTGTTGTATAACTTTTTAGTTTAATGTGCTTTAAAAGCGTGTTTTTTTATTTTTTTCGGCGGTTGCGGCGGTAATTTTAAACAGCTTCCGATTTCAGTTTTCATTACGTGTTTTTTCATTACTGTTTAATCCGGTATTAGTTAAGTTTAATACATTATCATTACATTAGGATACAGATTACAGACATATGTATGTTGGTGTTTTACTAGAAATAATACACGAATACAACAACACTCTACAACAGCTTGTAGAGTTATCTTTATTAGAGATTGTAGAGTTATCTTTATTAGAGAGGTCGGCGCTCCGAAAGTAACGTTGGGTCAAACGGTCATATTAATCGTACTCGCGAAAGATTTTGTTTCAGTTCTTATCTTTTAATTCAATATACACGCGTACTCAGCTTGTTGATCGTGAGATTTATCGCCGATAATTCAGAGATATCTGTTTACAATCTTAATTTCTTCATCATATCCGGTCCCTCCGTGTTATTTTTAGAAGGAAAGTTTGGCAATTACTTGTTTAACATTAGTACAACCACGTGATTAATTTTAAGTTGTTCTTATTAGTCAGAATTAAATTTTAAATACGAGGCCCTGTTTACTCTGGTTCAGACGTAGGTACAACTTGTAACAGTGACTTGCGTTCCGCTACAACTTTACTGTTTATTTTTGGTACACATCGTTACGCTGACAGCAGACTCAACCGTTAAGGGGCCGTATACGAAATTTTGCCGATTTTGCTTATTTACCCGATTTAACACATGAGATTTTGCAGATAAATTACAGTACTTCTACAAGTATCATTGCACAATATAACTTTTAATTTTATTAATAATCTAATAAATTAGACACTTTTATAGCTTGCGTCAAGAATTATAATACGAGATTTAGGTTACTTTAAAAGATGTTTAATGCCGAATCATCAATATTAATAAGATTTTTTTTTCAGGAAACGGATTGATTATAAACTAAGTAGTATTTATGTCAAATAAATTTTACGAAAGATTATTCCATTTTGCCGAAATCAAATGCAATTCTGGCCGATTTTCTCTCAAAAGTCTAAGTTTAATATTTTTTTACTAATATATTTTGTATGAAAGTGGCAAAAAGTGGCTCATACACTTTGTAGTATGTGATTTTTACAGCAATACATGGCATTTTTTTCGATCTGTTTAGACTTTAAAATGATCCAGAAATATGTGATATTCTATACCTATTGCAGTAATATTTACAAAACGATCACCGGCTTCAGGTCTATTAAGCAAAATAACGAAATAAAAATTAAAAAGTGGCTCATTTAATAGTTTATTATTGAAATGATCAGTCATATTGTGCAATAAAACTTATGGAAATACTGTATTTTAACTGCAAAATCTCCTGTATAAAATGAGCTAAATCAGCGAAATCGGCAAAATTTCGTATACGGCCTCTTAAGGTGCATAGCTCAAAAATGAAAAAAATTAAAGAAATCTAGTTCATACATGAAAATTTGAGCCTTAGTCAAATATATCACAGATGCACTAAATTAAGCTCTTGGTTCCGTTTATGACTACGGGCGTAGGCACTGGTATACGTTTAAGACAACATTTAAATCTTTTTGCGAGGTGGCTCTAACCAGTTTTTACATCGTTAAACATAGAGGCCTAATGTATAGTGCGTTAACAAAAGTGTGTGTCGATCCTTCCTTCTGTGCTATTAGGTATTTAGAAGCCAATTCATGTTTTTTTAACGGAAACAGAATAGGCATTACTTACTTACGTTACTTCGATTAACATAGGGCGTTTCCGACCTTACTGTACCATAATATCACTTTATATTAATTTTAACTGGTATTTTCTGATCGATATTAGTTTGGTTTTCTTATAAATTTTACTCTCTTAGGTACTTTTAAAGCTCTTCGAAATTATATACCTACATAGCGTCAATTACAGCGCACCTTGTAAGGCTATATTAATTGTTTAAAGTTCCTTTGCAAGACTGTTTCAACAAGTTCTTACGACTTTAAACATAGTGTACCTCACCTGAAGGACAGTGCGTTAATAGAGAGGTGTGTCGGACCGCCTTTAGATATCTACTAGGCGTTATGCAGCTAGTTTATTCAAGTTTATTTTAAATTGCGTGAATAATACTTTAAACTAGTTTAAACATATTGCTTACAGTTTTTGCTAAAAGGGATTGTCCAAGTTCTGGTCCTGCAGATTTTGTTTATTTGTTTAAAAAATAATTGTAAATTTTTAACGATACTTTTTTGGTAAAGGGAAATATAGTTTGATTTATCTTATCTTTACTAATATTGCAAAGGGTTTGTTTGTTTGAAAGCGCTAATCTCGGGAAGTCCATTTATAGACCATTTATCGAGGAAGGCTTTAGGCTATATTACGTCACGTTACGACTAATAGGAACAGATTAATATATCGCTGATTTACAAACCTCTATCCACGCGGATGACGTCGCGGGCACCAGCTATTTATTAATAATAAGAAACCAATTCTTAGTAACAGTAATTGTATAGCAAATAAAATAAATTTGATACAATAGCGTTTATCGGCATAAAATGTGTAAGTATAATCATCAATAATTAGTAACATAAAAACAAATAAAATAGGTACATGTTATAATTATCATTTCCACGAGCTTAACACATTTTAATAAAAATTTAATTCAAATCCTGGTTCGTCCGACTTCTATAAATCGAATGTTACCATGGCGTTATTATTAAGCGCCAATTTATAATCTTGCAAAAATTTAAAATCTTATTAGCGAATAAAGCCTTTATTGTGGTCAGCATAATAGACTGTGACGACTTTCAACATAAAAAAAATGCCAACTTGTTATTTTATTATGTGTTAAGCTGATAACTGGTTGCCAAATGTTTGTGCTGTCTTCTTTGCTTTATTGTAGCTGATTAATCTTGTGATATTTCGTGTATTGGGCACATTTAGACAAAAGAACTAAAAATAAATTGGGAATCCTATGTTTGCCGCTGTCAAGGTTTTTTTTAACACCTAATATCTAAAAATGATTATGATAATGCCTTGGATTGTAAGTTGATTTATCTATTGATCAATGATAAATTGCCGCCATAGGTGAGAATTTATAAGATTTTATTGATAAAGATGTCGTAGCTGCTGAGTTAAGGTGTTGTACGAAAATTAGATGTGTCCCATTGCACGGGTATACATATTTCTTCTTATTGCGCGGGTACCTATTTTTTTTCCCATAGTTGGGGAAGCCTGGAGCACAATACAGGGAGCGCCTGCCTTTCTAGACAGTAGTGTAACTCAGCCCGATTTTTAAAATTTGAACAAATGACTGCGCGTAGTGCTAGGGTTGGTACCTACAAAATGATGGGTTGCTTAATTTTATACAATATACACCCAACACCTATATCAATGAAAGCGACTAACTTGCAAAATACCATACGGTATGGTGTCAAATCGCGTACCTAGTAGATTACAACTAGCCATAAAAACAATTAAAATCCGATCAAGTTTGCCGTTACCACATAATGTCAGATAGCTGTTTTTTATAACATAACTCAAAAATATATCAAGGAAATGATAATAAAACCTTAAAAAATAAATAAATAAAAACAGCTCAATAACAAATAAATAATTCTACGGCTGGTCTATATATACCTTTAAAAAATCATAAATCATCCATTTTACTACTAAATAACACGACATAATATTCATAAAAAAGCTCTCCTTCACAGGCAGCAATGCTCAGAAGACCACAGAGTACTTTAAAGACTCCCCTGTAGTTGCCCGTAGGCGGCGGTGATCGCTTCATCACCTTTATTCATCAGTCTAATAATAATAGTCTGGTAATAGTATAATAATAATAATTCATCAGTCTAATAATAATGGTGAAAAAAGACTATTGTAAAAAAACGGCACTTGAAAATTTAAGAAAAAACTGAGGTGTCAAGGGACACCCGGAAGGAACGAAGTTTTATTTTTTTAATTTCTGCGCTTAGTAATGTTTTTTTCTTCTTTCTGCATTAGTTTTAGGTTTGGGTGTCAACAAAGCTAAGCAATGTCAAGTGCGGTCAAAAGTAGGATGGGTGGCCATTAAGCAACATCTAGAGCGGTTATAAAAAGGATGGGTGTCAACAAAGTTAAGCAATGTCAAGTGCGGTCAAAAATAGGATGGGTGGCCAATAGTGGCCATTCAGCAAAATCTAGTGCGGTCATAAAGATGGGTGTCAACAAAGCTAAGCAATGTCGAGTGTGGTCAAAAGTAGGATGGGTGGCCAATAGTGGCCTCTAAGCAACATCAAGTGCGGTCATAAGAAAGATAGGAGTCAACAAAGTAAAGCAATGTCGAGTGCGGTTGCTATAGTTGTAAGCCGCACTTCTTACAACTATAGCAAAAATGTCGTTACAACTTTTCGTCTTAATTTTTTCCGTCTAGCCCCCTTTCGCAACGCGCGATAAGGAACTTCGTTCCAAAAGATGAATTTATGAAACTCGATTTTCAGTCCATAGCGCAATGTGGCACTGCGTACTATTAGCTTACTTAGTTTACTTAGCGGCCGTGTAAATGACAGTTGTCTTTGTGCGTGTGTCAATTCGGCCGATAGTATGAAGTTACTTTACTGTATACTTATATCTATATTGTGCCTGGAGCTTACTCCACTTAACAACTTAATGCGTTTTATTTTGCCGATTCAGATTCCACATTTAAGAGGACAATCATAAACAGTGACAAGTGGAAGTACCCTTTGCTTCCTACTTTTTATTCGTGGACAGATACTGCAGGAACGTTTCGCAAGTCCTTCAGATGCAGACCATTAAGTATTGTAAGCTATTATAGTAACCGTGTTTCTTACTCTGCATTATGTTGTTTGGTGGCCGGCGCCGGTGTAGTGCTTCTCACGAATTTCGCGGCGCGGCGCCTGCGCGTGGGCGGCCTATCATGCGCCGCCATCGCACGTCTCACTGAACGCACTTGCCGTACAGATGGTACGGCCACCTTCTCCGTATTTTCTCTCCAATACGGTCCACAATACGGCTCAACGGACGAACCGTTTTATTCGGAGAATACGACGGCCCTTTGTTGCCTAGTGCGTCTAATTAGTCAGACTGTTTAGTGCTATACTCGCCTGAGGCCCGCATTAACAACGGCCCGTACGATGTGAAATGATGTGATTTGTTGAGGTATGCAACGAGCGCCAACCTTTCTGCTAGATTAATTTTTGAGATTCAATTTTCCACTTTTATTTTTGATACTAGCGAATCGAATGTTGGTAATAATATACCCGATGGTGTACGTTGTGTTTGGCCTCGAGTCATATTGGTCCCTTTTCATGTGCGACTTAAGAATTTATATCATGATTTCAGGCGCCATGAATACGCCTACAACGCCATAATATTTTTGCATTGCTTGAGTGGAGATATTGTATTTCAAAAGTCGTGGTGAGATTCATCTGTTGCAGTCTGCTCATAAGAATATTCTCATGTTCACCGGTGACATTAAATCTCCTTGTCTGATGTTTTTGACTACAGCCTCATTGACAACAAGAAATATCAAAGCGTGTTCATACATACAATTTATCGAATAAGCCTGCGGTGTGTTTTAAAGTTCTTGTACTGTGTGTCATATTTTGCTCATAACGTCCTTAAACCTTTTTTATGTTTTGTAGATACATTTGATTTACTTGTATAGCTTCATAAAAGCTTTAAAGTGTGTGTATTTTTTCAAAATCGTTAGGTATAGAAATTCTTTGAAACTTTCTTATCTCCACAAAACATTTAACTTTGTCACTTTGGTTATGAGAATATACTGTTTAAAAGTCAAAATGTGGTTTTAAGCAATAAAGTTACGTTTAAAATAATACATGATACATATTAAGTACAATTTCACAGTAAAAAGTCTGTCAAGTAATGCGTGAGATCCTGAATCAGAAATATAGCCCGAATTGGGTAGTTGACACTATGAACAGGAAAATTCAATATGCATACCTCGAAAAGATTGCACTAATTTACGCTTGGGAAACAGGATAATTGTTAATTATTTTTTGTTAATGATTTTTATTTTATTTTAAATCAATAATAATTAAGTCAATTGACTATACCACATTGTGACGTCATAAATATTTTTCTCGTACAAAATGTATGAAGAAGTCGCATTTTGACAGCTCATTAAAAGTATGTCAATTGATTTGGCAGTCAACTACCGAATTATGGCGACACGATGGCGCCGACTTTCTTTATCGGATGATATTTATATGCACAAACATACGCTTTTGAAATTAATCAACAATCCTTTTGTACAATAATAAGAGGATTCGACATGGAATGTAAGTAATCTGTGGACGAGGGTAAATATGCACAGGGACGATTTCCATTGAGGGTTATATCGGCGCCCTTTTAAATTCTGCCCTCAAATTAAGATAGGGCTTATTGCTCCCGATTTGTCGCGATAACGTGATTTATCTTCAATAAATTTATCGCTCAATCAACGTCGTCGCTTGCGCCGGTTCGCGCCGCGGCTGATTGGATTTCTTCATAATTACATCTTTTGACACGTACGCGCCAAGTTTCGTACTTCACAAGCCGCCAGGGCATGAGATCGTGGGAGCACCGTGTAATCAGCTTTCTTGATCGTCTTGTTTTGATTCCGAATCGTGGATTTATATTGAATAGAAGTGTTGCCGTGCAAACGAAATGCGAATCGTTAGACGGGCTGATCTGCAAGAATCATGAAATTTAAGAATGTAAACTGTCATGAGGCGTCTTGAAGAACATTGTCCTTATACTGTTCTATATTGCTTTTATCAACTTCTCACGTAGATAAATTTAAAAGTTTTCTTTTTTTTAAACTCATTATATAAAAAAATTCAAAAGAACTTCTAGACGCTCTAGATCTCTGTTTAACACAACATATCACATTTTTGAAAGAAATGCGTTGAAAGGTGGGTGTTATCGCACCGTTTCACTTGCACGTCCAGTTGTCATGTGCGATATTTGGTAGTTATTAAGCTTGAATGCTGTCAGGAAATGCTCATACTTTAGCTTTTGTGAAATGTTACCTTAATTTTTATAACCGAATCCGTGTCGAATCACAATGCCTATATGGCTTTCGAAGTATTGCAGCTTTTGCATAGCGGTATTAATATCAATATCTGTACGTTATCGTGGGTGGAAATTATACTAATAATGCCTTGGTTGGTAATGAGGAAATTAGACGTTCGCGTCTGGTTTTACGGTTCTACTTGTCTTGGATAATTTTTATGATTGCCCTTATTAGCGCTACGTAAACAATGTTGTTTTATTACTTTTTGAGTACTATAAGAATATAATATATAATAGACTATAATATATTATTATGTATTTTTACATATATTTAACAAGAAAGTCAGTATCGGTGGGTAGACATTAAAGGCTTAAAGCCGAAGATCCGTTAAAATTTATTTTCACGGATTCTTAAAACATTAAGATTAATTTTAAAATTTAAATTTAATTATAACTGTACATGCATAATTTAGTAAATAAATAATAGTTTAATTCTATGATTATTGTATGCCTGAATAAGGTAGACTGTTTAATTAATATTGTAAACCTCAAACACATCTTATTGATGACTGTTTACAAAAAAAGTTTTTCATTTCAATTAATCCTTCAATGTTTTTTTTTTCAATTTACACCTTATTGCTGAACACCAGTGTCCTCATACTCCACAGAATTGACTACAACTTAGGTATTCCATCGCATAAAGATGACTTAAGTCACGAGTTTTCAAGAAAACTACTTATAAACAGGTAGGTCCCATTCGGATGCCGACCGCCTCTCAACTTAATTCTCATAAAATACAATCTTATCCAAGATTTAAGCGCGTGCGCCACTGCCAAAAAGGAAACAATTAACTCTGAATTTCGCAACACCTGAAAGCCACATCATATACGGTGACCATTAAATATTGTTTTATCTTGAGGTACTGTTACCAGTCACGGACACGGTTGCAAATTGAAATCTTTTAGCACTGATATTCATAACACAGCATTGTCGCAATAAAAGCCACTATCGTGTCATTTAAATTTTAAGCGATTGTAATACAAGGAAAATTTACATTCCGATAATGGAATTTCGAAATTCTGATTTAAAATTATTAACGCTTTTTGGTCTTATAGATCTTATAAATACTGATATCCTTTATTTAGTGTGAGAGTCACTCCTCTATTTCTTTCCTCTTCACATACCAATTAAAAAAAATACGAGATTATCCTCTCAAATATTGTGTTACTTTTATGTGTGATTTCTTTATTCCCTTTCTCTTCTCTTTTTTCTTTCTCTTGGGAGAAACACTCTCTTGGTGTTTTTGTTTCAATGTGAGTACACATCCCACAGTTAAAAGAAATTGATGGTGAGCTGAAACCCTTTAAAGGTATCATTGTGGTCATCACACCACCCAGCTCGCAGGGGCCTGGTTTCGGCGCGGTGGTCGCAATTAGGAGCGATAAATGCCCCCGACACCCGATCCGACGGCCTCTCGTCCGATTAATCGATCGAAGGAGTACGGCATCCGATTTAAACGGCCCGTTTCTTTTCCTTGTTTATGAAGCTCTTTCGGCCAATCGATGGCTATCGTTCCCGATAGCCATGCATGCTTGCATTCTCATGTTTGTAATGCGTTCACCTTATGAAATGACCTCTTTCCTTTTAAGGACATTGGTTCGGACAAAAGCGTTATCAAATTTGTCATCCTTTTCCTCAACTCCGTATTGGCGGTAAAGATGAGCGTATCATTTGGTTATTTTTTTGTAAATAATTGTTCACACGAACCAAGTGTAGTTAAGAATGTAATGAAATATTGCGAGGTAAAATATTGAAATGTGAATAATTTTTATACCTTATCATTTAAGCTTTAGTTTGAAGTTTCTAATAATGCAATTTTTGTCGGCTTTTTTGACAACTCACCACTGTATTAATTTACTGTCAATAGTGCAGAAGAAGTGAGTCCACATTTTTTTCGGGTTTCATTTTCGACCTTTTTCTGTTTATTGCTAATACCCGTATGCTATTTAAACAATTGATTCTGGATCCACCAAGGGGTTAGTGTTGACAAAGCCCGCATACACGACTCACTGGCCACATATCAATTATTATGACACCAAGGATTACGAGAGTCGTTACACAATTACAATGTGTTAAGTTTTATGTCTTATTCTCAATAGCCCGTCGGGACTGGGGGATTATTTAAACTTCGAAACCCATACCATAGCTATTGTATATTAATATCCATAAAATTACTTTGTTTCAATTTAATTCCAAGTATTTTCATGGCAGCTCTCGTATTTTCGACGAATGACATATAAGCGATTTCTATTTTACGGTACTCTAGTTATTAACTTAATGGAAATAGTTTGGGTACTCTTAGTTTCAATTAACTTGCTTATCACTTTTTATTCATTCTGGATTATTAATCCATAATACATCAGCTGCATAGTGTAAGCAGCCGTGATGTATGCAGTAAAAGACATGACGTATTAAGAGTACTTAAGAGCCTACAATTCAAATGTCACTGCCCCACCTTTTCTAAATCTACTACGTCAGCTGCATCGGTGTCAAAAGGGAACGAGTGAGTAACGATCCCTGAAACAATACAAAAAGTTCTCCCATTACAAGGCGACAAAACCCTAATATCAATAGAACACAATGGGAACAATAGTTTGCCCTCTGTCAATTATGCCATCATTACCATTGGAATAAACGATGTAACGGATCAGATGATGTCATAAAATAAAACCATGTCAACGTAGCGTTGCGTCTTATGTTTATCTGATCTGATGTATTGAATGTTCAGACACATCCGTTGCAGATCGTCAAAATAAAAATTGCTTAATTGTTTACTCAGGTTCATCAATGTTTATTTAAATTTCAATTTAAACAGGCCTAGGTAGATTTTCAAATATTTTATCAAAATAAATAATTGTAAAAGAAAAAATCTCATGGTCATATAAATTCGGTGAAAGTAGCTGCTTCGATACTGCTTGGACAAAGATAAGCTGCTACAAGTCCTTTCGTGTAGCGCCGTAAATCCTATTTCACCTATTTGTTTCGAGTAGATTTGTTCTCAGAAACAACGTCCGATTGAAATTTAATACTCCATGCGTATAAACGTAATGCTGACTCACTAAAACATTTGAGCTTTTAGCTTCATATTGTCAATGAATTTCCATAGATACTCAGCTTTACAATAATCAATTTCAAGTTAAACAGAAAAGTCGTTACCCGGACCTTTTATTATGTTGAAATTATTAAAATCATACAAACTTTTTATAATTTCCTTATTGTCGTATCTTCATTTACCACCTTTGTTTTTGTCTTGACAAAATGCAAAAAACAAAACCGGGTATTGTGATTTCGTTAATTGTTGATTATTATATCTCTGAAAGGTTATAATTATCTCTGCAGGTGGGTTGTCCGTTCCCAAGACTTGCAAACATACAAGTGGTACGTCGTAAAAATGACAAACGTACTTTTATAGCACTGTCCGACACATGTATGTAAGTAATGTTCCGTTGTGTCGTATCTTTTTGCCAGCAAGCAATCAGCAATTTATTAGGGTGCGAGGTTGATTATTTTATTAACTTTCTCTGCATCTATATCTTATGGATGGATTGAAATCTGCAAGAATTGTTAATGCATAAATCGCCTGGTTATCTGCGCGTCTTATAACATTCAGTTATTTTTATTTTTTTAAACAATCACTCATAAACAATTTTTTTTATATTCAAGTGGGGTTTTAAATATAATATTTTAATGTATCCGATTTAGTGTGAGACTTGGTTTCTGAATTTCGCGCTTTTAATTTATCGACGTTGAAGGCGTTAAACTTTTACCGAGATAAAAATTGCTTTATTAATTATGTTCATGTTGTCCGTGAGTGGATTCAATAATGTTGCTTCATATTAGAGGATTCAGAGGCTACGGATTTGATGTGATTCTTAATAATAATGGACTAAATTTATGATTGCACCTTCTGCTCAATTTTATTGTAGCACTTGCAATATGTGGTAGAGTTATAACTCTATACGGCACACAGCCGTTAGTATACTAACGGCTGTGTGCAGTACTAATGTTATTTAAAAAAAATTGAGCTATAAGTAATCGCCACGCTGTAAGATTTTCGAATACTTGTTTATTCTTCTTTAAATATACACTTAAACAAAATATAAATTCTTTTAGTTTATTTTTTAACTTGATGTCCACGTCCACTTGTTCGAAGAACCGAACGAATTCTCTTATATAACATTAAGTACTTTTTATAATTATTTCAAATTTAACTTAAATACCAGATTACTTATTATGTTCTCCTAATTCAAACTAAAGAATCGGAGGATTATCGCTAGTATACAGATTTATGTTTTATTACAAGTTAGTACATATTAAATTTCGCAAGCTTGTTTCTGAAGAATTAATGTCTTATGTGATTGCATCGGTAATTGAAAACATTGACATTGCTGCTCAATACGGCCTGAAGAAGAAGAAGATAACGCTATGTATGTAATGTAATTTAACTTTCACATGTCAAATTGTCATTTTAATTGATCACATACCATTTTAATGAAACCCATAGATTAAGCGGTACTTTACAATATTGAAAAGTTACCTTCGTTTCTCCTTGTAACATACGTGAATTTATATAAAATTAATCCCTTTTAATTTATAAAGACCACCGACGAATAAAAATTGAAAATTAACCCTTTTGGGACACACTCCTGGCGCTTAATAATTCATTCTTATAATCATTTTCCATCGTGTCAACACTGTTCTTAAATTATGGTCATCGTTTCTAGCAACCTATTATTAGGACCCTGGACATTTTATTTGATTGAGGTAATTTCGGGCGAAATTGAAAAATTTCACCCGGAATATTTGCCTGCGGTGCAGCCGCGATGGTTTTTTAAGATTTATGTTTAGCCTTTTTGGGGAATTGTGGTGATTTTAAATTCTAATGCGCTTGAGCAAACCAAAGTGATTTTTGAGATGCGTAGTGTTCGGTCGGGTCGTATTTTAGTTTAAATTGTTGGGCGTTATCAGGCGACCAATTTTATACACAAGTATTTGGGATGTCTCCTCTAAAACTTGATTTGGTCAGGTGGCTCGTCGATCGAGCAAAGGTCGTCGACCTCCGTGAGGTAGGGCCAGTGGATGATTGATCAGTTCCCTTATCAGTGCACTGTCGCCTACGACGGGCGGCGTTTTCAAAGGCGCATTGTCCGAGACCACGGAGGCAGACGCTAATGATGACACAAGTTTCAATATTTCTAATATTTAACTAGAAAATAATAAAATAAATGAATGTACCTATTCAACCTATTTCTTAAACTTCGTCTTAAATTTGAATTCTCAAAGAAGTAATTTAGTAAACAATTCTTAAGTAGTATTTAGTACTGTTATTCCTGCTATCTACAATTTATACAACACTTATCTAAAATCAATTCATTTCTTTTCAGAGTACAGTAGTACGGCGTTCATCACGGTACGTATAAATATTAAGTTGTGTTAATTTATTTTTAAGCCTTTTAATTTAAAATTAATTTTTCGTTATATAACGAGTTTTTTCTTGTGTTTAAAATATTTAAAAAATGCTTAGGATAAGCTGGATGGTATCCATAGACGATTATGTGGCATCGATTGAACTACGTAGTTTGCATACGATTCAGTTTGATTTGCATCAATCAATTCTAATAAACGCATCAGGCAGCATGGCAACCACTTAACGTGTATCATGCATGCTTTATTATACACTAGTGAGAGTATTCTTCATAACAGTTAAAGTACTTTTCACTGTAACATTATATTACATTATGCGCACGCATATTAATGTAGGGCTCTCACTTCAACTTTTGACTTCTTGGCTTAGGTTGCGATATACAAAATTCCATGGTCTAGCTAAATTTTTGTAATATTTCTTTCAGATGGACCGTAAAATCACTATTAGAAGAGATTCCAGACCTAGGCGCAGTTATAGACCTGACCAACACAAGCCGCTACTATAATCCACAGGTACCTACGTTTAGTTTGTCCCGTTAACATTGTTACTACCTCTGAAACAATGCATGGAGGCATAAACGTGCAGAACACGTATTGTTCGTTGATCATTACCTCGAGAAATTTCAGGTGATAATTCCTGAGGCGTTTAATAAAATATTTATTTTTATGATTATATGCCTGGGGAAACTGTCCTTTCTCTATCTCTTTAATGCCTTTATTGGTGTGTTAACTACCCGGCCGATATACGAGACAAAGTAATTTACTTAGAAATCTTAGTTATCTCCAGCTTTGGTTACTTGGTTGTACTCAAAAAGAGATTGTGTTCAATAAACATTCCACGGAGCTTGTTACTAATAATGGGCAGTAACGACAAACAATATTCGCATACGGAGACATCAGACTCTTAGCCGTATAGGACTCCGTTTTACCCGGTATCTGTTAGAATACCGGGAAGCAATAAAATTATGTTCAGTTTTACGATTGAAAGTCACATTTTCCACGACGATGCTTTGTTCGTACTTACGTCTGATTGCCTTGCATTCATCTTCTAGCATAATCCGATCGTAAAACCACGTTTTCATGGTGCAGCCGAGTCTGCTTAATAGGCTGGTGTGTCTGAGCAGCGACTCGCGATTAACTAGGCGGTTGGACTTGTATGCTCCGATCGGTCATGATCCAAAATTTTGGTACTTCTTTGAGTTCCCTTGGATATTACGGATGATGGTCTCAGAAATTTAAGTTATCATCAATAGCGACGCATTTGATAAATATTGGCCGCAACCCTTTTTGCGTCCCACTGCTGGGCACGGGTCTCTCCCCATTATTGGGAAGGCCTGGAGCTTACTCCACCACGCTGCTCCAATGCGAGTTGGTGGAGATGCGGGTTAGTGTCCAACCCGCTGTCGGATGTTTTCAAACCGCCCATAAGGCCTCCGACAAGGTTTAACGACTGTTATCTATCGACAACAACCGGGACCGACTGCTTAACGTGCCCTCCGAAGCACGGAAAAAATGATAAATATTACCTGAACTTAAATCCTTAGTGTTGTTCAAAGCGAGAATATAATTTTGACTAAAATCTATTAGTGTGTTGTCTATCTTATTGTGTCTGGGGTGGATCCCTTAAAAGCGTCAGGGGAAAATTCCATACTGGCTGCACAGATCACAAAAATAAATAAATAAAGGATATTTTGTTCCAAAATATGTAGTTCCAAAATTCTGCATCATTTTCCATAGATTTTTTTTTGGTTCTGTGTTAATCTCTCACGTCAGCCGATAGCTTCTAACTTAAACCACAGTAACGATTAGGTTGTCGATTTAGACGCAACGCTGAGCTTTTGAAAATATTCATTTGTACGTTCTTTGCGAATCTTTTTTTGCACATAAAATATATTTTTTAAAGTATATAGAGTAAATGCGACAAAACGCTTTGCTTACTTTATTATTCAGAGTTGGAAAGTTTGCTTGAAAGCGCTAATCTTAGAAAATTCTGGTGGGAATGGAAAGTTTATTTTTGTTTTATATAGTCGATTTATCGAGGAAGGCTTTAGGCTATGTAACACCAAACACGCGGTGTTATAGTATATCTACTAATCTATATAATGGAATCCTCAGAACTTTAGTCCTATTCATGCTTGGTCGGTTTTTACTTGTCATCGGGTGTTGATTGGTCGACAAGCGATCGGCGCCGGCACGTGTCGCCCGTCATCCTGAGCCGTAAGTGTAAGTTTGTACTACTTTTTTGTTACTACTGCGTCCGAGTTAAAATTGGACAGATAGATCTTAACCTGAAAGGAATAAGGTCGATAGTTAAATTCTTAACGCAAACGCGTTAGTAACGTTTTCACATGTGCAGACTTACACTACGGCCTCTGATCATCAATGTCTAAGGCCTGTCACCGCTTCACGTGCCCAGCCCTGTCGAGTCGTGTTACACTGATTGTCGTTCTATTAAAAGTATGTTTAATTGGATGATTTCTCATCTACACCTTGTAACTATGTCCAATAGAACTTTTGTGACGCTATTATTTAAGAAATTTAACAATGTGTTATGGTGTCTCATATATTCGTGGAAATCTTGCTATCCTATGGACACGCATACACATGTAGATATGTCACTGCTGGGCACGGCTCTCTCTCTACAATAAAATTGAGAAATCCAGGACCTTACACTATCACGTTATTCTAAGATTAATATTTGGAGATATAGGCGAACTGTGGGATGATTTTAAACCGTCCATCGAGGACTCGTAGTTTCAAAATTGCCTGTCATGACGATATTAGCAATACATATCAATCGACCGTCGCTTAAAGATATTCTCTACATAAGCGGTTACCCATCTAATTTCCGACCACGCCCAACCCTTCACAAGGCAATAAAAATGTATGGGTCATACATTTATGACTCTTACAAATAAAATACGAATATCTTATTTTGCATTGTATTTTATTTTGATTACGAATAATCACGCATTGTATTTACAATTCAAAATATACTTATAGTTTTTTAATTTGTTTTAGGACCTTCGCAAAGCAGGCGTTGAACACGCGAAAATTTTGATGCCTGGTCGCATAATGCCTACAGAGCCCCTAGTGAATAGGTAAGTCCTCGCCGGGTTCACGTGCGATTAAACCCCATCTCATGTAGATGTTCTCGAGACGTGCGAGTAATTAAGGCTTCTCGTTCATCCAACCAGAAGTGTCTCGAAGGTCTTAAATATGCGTAGTATATTTAAAATTTCAAAACGGTTCAAAGGGTAAAAAAATTATATTTTCGTGCCTACTATGGGTAAAGTAAAGGAACAGTTTTTTTTTCATTTTTTTTTAAATGTCAATAAAATCCAAATTAAAAAGATATTAGATCTCATGTAGAGCCAAATTCCTGAATCTGTACTAGCAGCTACAGTCGGTTGTATGTATTTTTTTAACCCCCGACGCAAAAACGACGGGGTGTTATAAGTTTGACGTGTCTGTGTGTGTATGTAAATGTGTATGTGTCCGTGTTTGTTTGTGGCATCGTAGCTCCCAAACGGATGATCCGATTTTAATGCGGTTTTTTTATTGAAAGGTATATCAGTTGAGAGTGTTCTTAGCTATTTTTGGTGGAAATCGGTTCAGGTCTTCAAGGTCAGCAGGTCGTTTGTTAGTTGTGATAGGAATGTTACACGCTCAGTTTACTTGCAAGCATATGTGGGATCTGACATTTGAAACACTAATGTCTTCTGGAACCACTAAGCTGGTCTGCTGTTAGGGCTCGAAGATAGGAGACGTAACCCTGGACTGCCTTTTAGTAAACCCATCGAGTTTGGGCTCGTTGGATTTGTCTTAACTAGTTCTCTTTATGTTTCTAATTGATGAGGACCTGATGCTGGAAATCTGGAAACTTTGAGCTGGTCTGATGATAGGGCTCAAAGGTAGGAGACGTAATCCTGGTCTACCTTTTAGTAAACCCATCGAGTTTGGGCTCGTTGAATTTGCCTTGACTAGTACTCTTCCTGTTTTTAATTGACGAGGACCTGATGCTGAAAATGAGAAATGGCTGATGAAACCCTGGAATGCCGGAATGAAACGGATAAGCCGATTTTTGCTGAAAATCTAGAAGGACCAAAGTTTAATCTTTATTCTTTATTGTTTCTCAATCTGTGCAATTCTCCCAGAGCTAGTTTGTCATGAGGATTGTTAAACAGCTTCCTTTGGTCGAGATCGCATATAGCGACTCCATCTAAACTTTTTACGCGGCTTAAAGCCACGTGGGCTTGGCCTCTAAAAGTTTTTTTGCCCAAATATACTACAGCCTTTTCAACTGTGGTTCCTTGTAACTTATGTACAGTAGATCAGTTCCGTTTAAAAAGCTTGAAATAAAAATTACATCGTCACATATATTATGTGAGTTCAAGTATTTTTATTTTCCAAGCGTCGTCGCGTTGGGGGACCGCTAAACGTGAGGGCAGACGACGTTAACGGTTGAGTCGATTTTGCGAATTTATCGGAGTAAATTATTTTGTTGCAATCTGTGACTACACCTGTTTTTCTCACTTAGCGGTCCCCCGACGCGACGCCCCTTGGAAAATAAAAATACTTGAACTCACATAATATATGTGACGATGATAATTATAATAGGTTTAAAATATTATTTGTTACTTTTTAGAGTTCATTTTATTGGTTGGGGGGTTTTTAAATTTTTTAATTTTATGTATGTTCGACAATTACTCCGCCGTTTGTGGATCGATTTTAAAATTATTTTTTTGTTAAGAAGAATACATTACCTCCTCCTTTTGGAAGTCGGTAAAAAAATAATTACGTTACAGGTAGTTGCATATTGCTCGAACGTTAATGCGCCACAGTCTAGGTGAAATGCAGTTAGTTAAACATTAGGATAAATGTTGGTGTTTTTTACCGTTTGATGTCGGTTGTATTTTGGAATGAAGTGACTTATCGCGCGTTGCGAAATGGGACTAGACGAATTTTTATTATATTAAGACTTGAAGAAAGTTGTAACGACACTTTTTGCTCTATAGCAAAAAGTGTCGTTACAACATGTTTACAACACACTAATTTGTTACAACTATTTGTAAGCCGTGAGGCTTACAACTGTAGTAACCGCACTCGACATTGCTTAACTTTGTTGACTCCCATCCTTCTTATGACCGCACTTGATGTTGCTTAGTGGCCACCCATCTTTCTTTTGACTGCACTCGACATTGTTGAGAATTATTGCCAACATTCCTACATTTGACCGCACTAGATGTTGCTGAATTGCCACCCATCCTACTTTTGACCGCACTTGACATTGCTTAACTTTGTTGACACCCATCCTTTTTAAAACCGCTCTAGATGTTGCTTAATGGCCACCCATCCTACTTATGACCGCACTCGACATTGCTCAGATTTGTTGACACCCATTCTCCATCCATGGAACCTAAAGAAACACAGTTTCAACTATCTAAGGGACCAGAGACTTCATAAGATATCATGTGCAAATATTATATGTATCAATAAAGATTATTATTATTATTATTATATGGCCGCATTAGATTATGCTGAATGGCCACCCATTCTACTTTTGACTGCACTCGACATTGCTGAGCTTTATTGCTCCTGATCCCCCATGATTTTGATCGCTTTTGTGTTGCTTGGTGGCCACTATTGGCCACCCAACCCTACTTTTGACCGCAATCGACATTGCTTAGCTTTGTTGACACCCATCCTTATCACGCAGTAGATTTTGCTGAATGGCCACTATTGGCCACCCATCCCACTTTTGACCGCACTTGTTTTACTTAATTTAGTTTTTTATTTTGACAATTTTTTTATTGGGAGCTATTTCAAAAGGCTTTGTTAAGAAGCCGTGCGGCGTGCGCGTGTTTCTCTGTCTAGCTCTCTCTCATAGAAAGCAAGCCAGTTATTTTCGTTTCGTCTTACTATTTCGCATTGAACATTGTGGTGTCGCGACGATTATTTTTGTTGAGTGTATACAGGTTTTTTGTACATAATAAATAATAAAAAATAAAAACAATAATGAATAATATAATAAAATTTTATTACAATTCCTTCGCTAATTAATCGAAAGGAACTTCGTTCCATCCGGCTGTCCCTTGACACCTCTCAAGTTTTTTTTTATTAAAGACTTATTTAATGTATTATGCAAACATCTAGCCAAGCCACACATTCACGATTCACAAGCCACACGCGGCCATCTTTTATTCGGTTATATTTTCCTATTACAAATTAGATAAAAATCGCCATGTAATGTTAGTTTGATTACCGTATCACCATAATAATAATATTTGACTGAACTACTAACAATTAAAACAAAGTATATTAAGCAATAAACTTTAGTGTGTGTTTGATTAATACTTATGTTCGACACGAAGACATGTGCCTCGGGGAGACAGACGCCTTACGATGTAGTACGGCGTAAATCAGCGCTTGCACTCTCATCGATCACGGTACAACTCGCGTGGATTTTTTGCAATCCGGTGGATTTTAATTTGAGCGTCGAATAAGCGCCATCGTTCGAATATGGGTAATGTTATAAATCTCGGCGTCTGCGTAGGCGGTGCGGCGCGCCTGAGGCCCGCAACTACAGTACTGCGTGAGCAGACACCGAACAGAAGCTATGTTTTTGGAAACTTCCATCAATACCTTGGAAGGGTTTTCATTCAATCTGAGATTTTGTAGACTCCTAATTTTGAAAGATTTCTAAACGTTTGTAGTTGTACTTCATTCTACAATCGAGTTGTTCTACCATTCCGTCAACTTGTAAGAAACCTTTGTAAACTTGTACTCATACTTTTGATGACATCCTTATGAAAACAAATTTAAGTATAATAACATAAATACAAAAATAGTTTTCTATTTATCGTATATGTGCATCAGGAGTAATGAAATGAAATGAAATGAAAATATTTTATTTGCACAAATATGGGTAGCAAAAAAAGGTTTTACAAAAATATTTAGATCGCCATATTTACCCTTTAGGGTGTACAAATTTTATTGTAAAAGTTATATAATTACAAGTTAAATTATAAACTAATTATGTACAGTAAACACTAAAATACACAGTATAGTTAAATAATTTTACATTATTATCACTTTAGCTACTTAAATTCAATTTAACCCAAGTTTGTGCTTTTTATACAAATTTATTTTATTTTATTTGAACCATACGTGGTTGACCGTCATCAGCTTTGGGCACCCACCATGATGGGTTTTTATACGCTGAGAGGAAAAAAAGCTGGCGGAAAAACTACCTCCCAGGTTTTTATCCCGCGAAATATCTTATTTATGTTATTTATTTTAGTTTATTATTTATTTTAGTTAATATTTTATTATATATTATTATTTATCGTTTAGAAACTCAGTGACCGAATAGTACGCTTTTTTAAGTAAATACATTTTAAGTTCTTTTTAAAATTCATTAATAGTTTTAGTTTTTAGGGAGTCTGGTAGATTATTGTATATTTTTGGTCCCATGCAAAATACACTAATATGATATAGTTTAGTTTTGGAAGGTATTGAGCACAACTTATTGTTGTGTCTTTTAGAGTTTAAGGTATCATACTTAGAGATGTCGCATTTGACCATTACAGATATTTCATAGATATATAGCGAAGGGAGTGTCATTATATTAAGATTTTGAAAGTGTGGTTTACATGTATCTATCTGCCGTAGTTGACAGATTGACCGTATGCATTTCTTTTGCGCTTTGAAAACTGTTTGTATTTCCGTTGCATTACCCCAAAATATGAGTCCGTATCTTAAGGTTGCGCCAACATACGCATGATAGGCGCTTAATACCGCCGATATATTTACCACTTGATAATTTATAGAGAGCGAATGAAAATTTACTGAGCTTTTTACATACGTGCTCAATATGTGTTCTCCATGTTAATTTGGGATCTATGTATAATCCTAAGAATTTTGTTGTTTCAGTTTCACTTATGGTTTTTCCTGTATAGTTTATATTTATTGATTTTCCGTAAGATACTCGATTTTTAAAAGTCATTATATTTGTATTATCAAGGTTAATTTTAAGATTGTTTTTATTTAGCCAGTCTACTAATGATTCAATGGAATTATTAATATCAGCCTCATAGGTATCAGGATTATCATTTCTAAATATTACCGTGCTATCATCGGCAAAAAGAACCATGGGATGTTCAATAACTTTCGGGAAGTCATTTATATAAATTAAAAATAGCAACGGACCAAGAATTCTTCCTTGAGGTACTCCATATTTAACTTCTTTGGGATGAGATACGTGTTTCTCCTCTATTTTCGTTTTTTCATTAACTTTTGTTATTTCTGTTACCTGATTTTCTATTACTTAAAAGACATTATCCAATTTAAAGCATTATCTCTTACGCCGTTTTTCTCTAATTTATTTATTAATAATGCGTGGTCTACAAAGTCAAACGCCCTAGTCATATCCATATAAAGCGCTGTAATATGTTTTTTATTATCTAGACTCATCATTACCTTTTGTAAAAAATTATACACAGCTAAATTAATGGACTTATTTCTACGAAAACCTACTTGCTCTTCCGCTAAAATTGAAAACTTTTCAAAATAAGTGTACAGATTGTTATAAAGGACTTTCTCAAATACTTTAGAAAAGATTGGTATGAGTGCTATAGGTCGATAACAAGTTATATCCTCTTTGTCTTGTTTTTTGAAAATAGGCTTAATGACTGTTAATTTTAATTTATCTGGAAATGTACCAGTTTCTATACTTAAATTAACAGTAAAGGCTAAAACAGGCGCTATTATATTTGATACCCGCTTTATTATTTTTGTGCATATACCATCATATCCTGTACTATTTGTGTTTTTCAAGCCGTTGATTACTTTTATTATTTCTTCGCTTGAGGTTGGCCGTAAGAAGATAGAATTTGGATGGCGAGAATTTATGTTGTGCCTATTAGTATCTACATTCTTAGAACTAGTTTCTTCAATTTGATTCAAAAAATAATTGTTAAATTCATTAGCAATTTTTTCAGGGTCTGTTTCAATGTGATTCCCTAATTTAATTTTATTTATTCCTTGCTTAGGGATAATATTGTTGTATATAATTTTCCATGTGGCCTTTGTTTTATTTTCTGCATTTTTTATGAAATAGTCATTTTGGGATTTTTGAGTTAAGTTAATTATTGTCTTTAATTTTTTTGAGTATGATTTAAACTTATTTTTTGCTAATTTACTACGGGAGATCCTATACTTCCACAATAAACTTCTCTTAATTTTAGAGCACTTTTTAATACCTTTAGATAGCCATCGAGGGCTTTTTTAATAAACAATTTTACTTTCAAAATGGGAAAACACAAATTATAAAATAATTCAAAAAGTTCGTGGAATATATTAAAAGCATCATTGATGTTACTGCACGTATATACATCATGAAATGTTAAACTTTGTATGCAGTCTACAAATTTATTTACATTGACAGTGCTAAAATCACGCCTATAAGTATACCAGTGTGTTATGAGATAACTTTTTTTTACCGGGCATTGTAGAATTTGAGCTGTATGATCCGAAAGAGCAAGTTCAATAACTTGAGATTTACTGCCTCGTATCTGCGTCATAACTTTTTTATTGTAACTAACAAATCACACTGTTCAAAATCTTGTTCGTTATTATGTACACGTCCATAACGTATTTATTCGAGTTATAGATGTGAATGATGTTTACGCCGTCTTTGGCATAGAAGCTACGGCGTAGACAATAGCAGGCATTGAACTATTCCTATATCTATTACAGCGGATGCCTTGCTCTACGCCGTAGAGTATACGATAAAAGAAAGTAAGGGGACTGGTGACTAGACCAAGGCACGGTTTCGAGTAAAAAGACACATTGCATGCCGAAATAAGCCAAATATGCAGATTATTCTTATAATTGTAACATCTTATGTACCTTATTTGATGTATCAAAAAAATATGAATTACTAGCTGTGCTCCGCGGTTTCACCCGCGTTATTTTTTTTTAAAGTATCTTATTTTACTTCTGATAACTCCCAAGGATATGTACAAAGTTTCATGATGATCAGTTGAGTAGTTTTCGCGTGAAAGAGTAACAAACAAACTTACTTTCGCATTTATAAAATTAGTAGGAAGTAGGATGTCTTTTTACTTGCATCTATTCGAAGCCCTGCTTCTGTTTTGTACTTATTCTCGTGGTGGTACTCTTCGATTCAATTGAAGCCGGTCGCATCTAGTGTTGTGCTCACCGCGGCGTCCCGCCCACGCGATCCGATGGCTTTTGGAATTTGAAAGGCATTTGTCGCTGCCCCGGTGTCGCCTCGGGTAACAGATGTCCCTGGGAAAACAAAAACAAATATTTTATTAGCTCGTGAACTTTGACTACGTAGAGCCAGCCATAGGCTACTTATCGGAGCCTTGACTGATGCTGTATAGTGATGTGACGATTTAATGATGAATGTGTGCTTTTATGCACTACTTACTTCTTCCAAATAAGTGTATATTTGTGTCCTTTACGACCTCACCGCTTTAATACGAGTTTGTGATCATTTTTGTAGACTATATTCGGTATCGATTTGTCTATATGTGCAATCATTTCGATACCTGTTAAGGGTATTGGAAAAAAGAAAGGCATATGCACTAAGAGCATAATGTATGTATATTATCACTATATCTGTATCTGCTTAAAATAAAAAGTATAATAAAGTGTTATCTAGTGCATTTGTCTAACCTTTTGTTTAAGGTGTGCGATGTCGTCGACTGTCATCGCCATAAATAACCATCGGCATTTCTCAGATAGTTTAAAACTCTTATCGCGTCGTGGATGCTCTCATCTGTTTGTCAGTTAAGGATGGACAAATGTGCCACCCGTAAAGCTACCTTTAAGTTGATCTCGAGAATTATCGTTGATGGGTTGAAATAAAATTATAAACAAGAAAGCTATGTGTTACGAAGTAACTGATAAGCATACAATCATAGTCAAAGATAAACGCCCGATTTAGCCAAAATTATTTATTATTTAGTATTTAAAAATAAATATTCAGTCCATTAAATAACGTCCGAGCTTCATATTTTATGTTTGTCATAATCCGTTTTGAAGCCCGTGCATAAAAGTCCCGTATTTACGAACGAAAAAAAAAAACAATTGTTTGCACGAAATGTGCGTGGATAAAGGTATTGTAAGACCTTCGTACCGACCTTTTCACCGAACGAGGCGAAGATCATCAGACGCACGTAACGACGCTCGCGTGCCTCCGCCGTTCGTTCATTTATCACCGGCGTATTTTTACTTATTTTCCATGTCGACTGTCCACAATCATGTCGTCATTACAAACCCGCCCGTGTACCTACAGATCAACCCGCCTATAAATTGTGACCACCGATGAAGGCGCTCTCTTCGATTAGTACACTCTTACCTTCGAGCTCGAGCACTACGCGCTTTTGTTGTTCCGTTTTTTCTTAAACGATAAGTGTGCGATTTCGACTGACGTAGGTGCGTAATGCTCCGGACCTGTGACCGAGTCATCGACATATTTGAAATCATTATTAAAAGTATCGATTAGTTATCGGCTGGGTCAATATTGACACACCGGATTCCGTATCATGTGCACATGCCAAATCCGCATTTGAGCTTTTTCAATAAGATTTTTTGTTTGTGATTCTATTAGCAACCGTTTGAGAGTTGTCACGACACATTTCGATACATCTATTAAGTCATTTAGTATTTTTAGTACGTTAAGTATTCGACCGGGAAATCCGAAAAAAGTCGCTCCATCATTTACATAAACAACAAGAGGCCCTAATTGGCACGAAAAGCCTCTAATGACGTCAAACAGTTCGCTATTTTAACCATGCTCAATTAACCCTTGCCTTGCTGCAATGATCAAAAAGACCGTAGGTAATCTTTATTTTTAGTGCTTTCAGTAAACAACTTGAAAATACGTTGTTTTGGAGGTTTTCCTCGTTGACAATATTTACTGTTTGATTTGTATCTTTGGTGCCATAACTCCAAGGTATTGAACCTGAACATTGTTGAAAGTAACAAACAGCTACCGGTTCACAACGGCGTAAGAGAGGTCACTTCCTATGATAACAAACACATAAATATAAGAATGGCGAGCCATTGTCTGAATTGACTGTCGCTAAATTGTCCCGTTACTTATTTTTGTAACTGTCAAGGGTCGTAATGTATAAAGTTTAGATCGCATCTCCGTGTAATATTGGTCAGAGGAAGAATTCTAAAGGCTTCTCGACAACACACAACTTTGTGCCGTATTCCGCCCATTGCTGAACGCCTCATTCAAAGTAATTATGTTGTTAAATTTTATGCGAGCTATAACATTCTTCGAAAGATACTTGTTTAAATTGCACGGAATCGGCATAATCCTTTGAACTGCGTAATGAGTGTTTCTATCATTACAATTTCTGATTACTTTCTAACTATTCGTTTAAAAGTGAATGACTTCCATGTTTGGTTGCAAAATACTGTTAATATTTTCCTTTATATAAGTACAAATAATAAACATGAATTTCATCGTTGTTCTCAAATATTTACTGACTGGCTAGCTGGCTACTGACTGGCTGTCCCGCCGTGGCTCTGCCCGCGTAGACTACACGTTTTTTCCCATAGTAACTAGTTGTTTTCCCCGGGTGAAAAGTAGCGTACTGCACTCCAACTCCCCGACTGTCCAGGCGCGGTCGCAGCCTTCTGTTTTGATCACCAAGAAATTTGGGTCACTTAGAAATTTGAGGGGAATATGTGTCCCAAATTGGCTTGTTTCGCCTTTCACATTTATAATATGAAAGTATGGATTTTATTACTTGGAAAAAGGGGTATAATTGACCCGTGGACACCAAAACTACTTCTATCTACAAAATTAAGTTTTTAACAAAAAAATAGAACCGACTTCAAACGGTAAAAAATAAAATTGTTCAGTACCTACTTCTTCTTGCTTACGGTAATGACTCTTAAAACTATTTCTGGAGTCGGGCCCTTAGTAAATGTCGTACCATTCGTTCTAAATTGGCACCGACAGTACAGACAGTGGGACAGTACCTACTTCTTCTTGCTTATGGTATGACTGTTAAAACTATATTGGAGTCGGTGTCCATTCAGAACGAAAGGTACACTATATTTACTAAGACAGGACATTTCACTAAGGGCCCGACTTCAAAAATAGTTTTAAGAGTCATTACCATAAGCAAGAAGAAGTAGGTACTGAACAATTTTATTTTTTACCGTTTGAAGTCGGTTCTATTTTTTTGTTAAAAACTTAATTTATTTCACTCTTTTTAGTAATTTTAATAATTCTGTATGTATTAGCATAATTGGAAAATTTTTCACTTAACTTCTAAACGTTAAAGTAATACCTTTTATAATCATTTTTATCTAATAGACATCTTATATCCTAAAAGCATATTACTATCAGTCCACCTGAACGTATAAATTAATGAAAGAATTTGCTCTCAGCTCCTAACCGTTGAGGAGTTGTACCTTCAATCATCAGCACAGCAACATGAGGTGATAATTACCGGACATAAATTATTTGTATTATGTTAAAAAATATGACTAAAAGAATGTGTGTGCCTATTAAGTTACAGTGTTTCTCACATCATCAGATTTTGCCATGGTGACAGTTGGACCACCTCAGGAATGTAAGGTTTCCAACAAAAAACCATTTATTGAAAGAATTTGCTCTCAACTCCTAACCGTCATAGTACCTTCCATCATCAGCTCAGCAACAGGATATGATAATAATTATACACAAATACCTATTTTGCTTTAATAAAAATATGAAAATCGTTTCGGGATCCCCTCATCAGACTTTGACTTGGTGACAGTTGGACCACCTCAAGAATGTAAGATTTGGAATAAAAAACTATCTATTGAAAGAATTTGCTTTCAACTCCTCACTGTTGCAGTACCTTCCATCATCAGCTCAGCAACATGAGATGATGATTACTATGCATAAATATCTCTTAATCTTCAGAAAGTATAAGAAAATCAATGTGTGTGCCTATAAAGTTTGAGAGTTCCCCTCGATTTCTCTGGGATCCAATCATCAGATCCTGATTTGGTGACAATGGGACCACCTCGGGAGTATAAGCATACGAACAAAGAAAGAATTTTGAAAATCAGTCCACAAACGGCGGAGTAATTGGTGAACATATATATAAAAAAAAAAAATACATACAGCCGAATACAGTACCTCCTCCTTTTGGAAGTCGGTAATAAAAATAATAACTTTTTTGCTTCTATCGCTTATTGATATTACGTTGAACTGCCGATGCATAACATAATTTAGTATAGATTGAAATTGTTAATGCTAATATCGAGAACGTAACTATTGGAGAAACAAACTGTCGGCTCTCTCTAATGTCAGCTATAATATTACTGGTAACGTGCCCATTACACGTTGTTACAGCGTTTCATTCGGACTAATAACCGATCTAATATCGACAATGTTAGTTTCCTATTATTATGCACCCAGTGTATAATCATTTCGGACCACACAGGCTATTGTAATTGAGACATTGTACAAATAGGTATTATTACGTTCTGGTCGCCCTCACATTGTACTTACTTTTGCTTGGCAGTTGTGGAGCTTTCGGAACACACGGGTTGGTTTCTGTTTAAAGAAAATTCCATATTTATAAGGTAAACGTCCGTACGAGCGTCAGTTTTCGTCAGTGTTCCATTTCTCGTCATTCATAGAAAAAAGTAAAACTATTTGCCCTTTTTCCAGAAATGGCGAGTACTAGTACACTGCTGACGATATTATGGACGTTTACCTTACTACTCGTAGCTGTCTTTCTCTTCTCATCATCTTAGTGCGTAAAGTATTTGAAACACAAAGTTGAATTTCATGCACTGGGCTAGTTTTAGGAGGATTTTTTTATTCTATTCTTAAGAGGGTTAAGGGGTTGAAATTTTGGCTTATCGTTAGACCCGGTGTCGTAGCGCATTTACATTTCAACTCATTAAGATCTCAAACATGAGTGGAGTATTGTGAGTTTGAACGTAGGTGTGGATCGGCTGCGGCAACCTATTATCACCACTTTATTACAGTACAGCTGTAATATCCTTGGTTTCTTTATTCTACTAAAACCTATAGATTCTAGAGTATAATGATATTAAAGGATGGAAAAAAATCATGTAGTGAGAGCTGGAGCTTCCAGCACTTACGAAACGACTTTGCGCTACAACACAGGAACTTAATTAAATTCGTGTTATGAAATAAAGCGGGTTCAAGTACATAATTTGATTGGAGCTTGATCTCGTTGTAATGCTCTAGCTGACGTCCAAAGTTTAATGGAAATTTTAGATAATCTTTGCAAGAGTTTTACAGCTTTACCGACGAGTCCGAGGACGAGTAATGATACGGCTGAACGCAGATAAAAGAATGAACATAAAGAGCATTAAAAATAAATGTAATCCTTTATGTGTGTACATTGTAAATGTAGGTGGTATAACTGGTAAAGTTAGACTGCGAACTGCTGTTCATGATGTGTAGAGGGGTGATTTGTGAAATGGTTTTGGAGTTTTATAGATGAGGTGACCAGAGTAAATGATGTTTGTTCCGGATTAATGTCTTACGTTAGCGTGTTCACAGACATGCCGAGGGAGACTTTACTTTGAATTATATCGAAAAAACATACATCGTTTATCGTATTGCTGATAAACCAAACAACTATTATGTATGTATGTAGTCCTTTAAGTACACTTCGCTAAAATTACTCATACACATTGTGAGCAAAGTTTCGAGTATATGGCAAACAGCACGTTATGTGTCACTGGCGCCGTAGTTTGATGCTAGTAATTAATTAGCACATCCTGTAGGATGTACGTAACGTTACGTAAACTGTTGTTTACGGCGAGCTGAAACATACTTGATGGTAGCCGCGGATAAAGTTTATCAACTTCCTTTAAGATAAACGGAAATCGTATTTCTGCTAAACCACAAACTATGAATGAATACGTGTAGTCCTTTACGTCCATGATATTGTACTCAAAATTATCGCTTAAATTACTATTTATTTACACTTATAACTCATACACTTTGCAGCCAAAGTTTTCAGTACAGTCAGTTGGCATACAACAAAGCGTTTTATGTGTGAACTTGTGAATATGATATTTTGCACATTTTAACACTTATGTTAGCTTCACCTGTGTGTTTGTTTGTAACTGTGAGCTTGTTTGTAACTCTCCTTTGGACTCGATTTTAATCCACTTTCAACGGACAGGTTTATTAAAACTTTGGACCCTTATCAAAAGAATCGTTAGCAATACAATAATTTCATGAGTTTATCTAATTTCGAGAACTTGGAAAAAAATATTTTAAAAAATACATCGAACTAAAAATGAAAAATAAATAAAGTTAAAAAAAAACTAAAAAACACGCTATTGAAACACATCTAAGAAATTTAAAAATAATCCTAACACTTTTTTCCCAACAATACTAGTTTTTTTTGTTCATTATGTATAATTTTCTGCTTATTTAACGGATTATTTTTCACTTTTTTAGTTTGATGTGCTTCAAAATTGTGTTTTTTATTAAGTTAAACTATATTTTTATTAGGATGTAGGCACTTGTGCCTCCATGTAATTTAAAATTACCCAGACGTATACTTTCGAGTCGATAGTTGAAAAATAGAAAAACTAGATATTTTTCTCGCACTCGTTTAAATGTGTCTATAATAAGATAGTCATGAAACAAAAGAATAAAGGAACCTATATGAAACATTCCTTCTATTCTATTTCCTAAATCCTTTTATAGCCACATAGCACATAATATGACGTGTTTCTTGTTTGTCATACAAATTGTGAATTCTGCGGTTTCTTATGAATCCGCCGCTGTAAGTGCACTCGTCCCTGTAGTAATGCAATAATATTCATGAATATTTTTAGCAGCACATCTTAAACATCCTTTTATGGTAAATTTCGACCACAATGGGAGTTCTATTCTCGGAAACTGTATAGTAACTATTGTAACTCGGTGCCGGGGCTAGTGATTCATGATATTTAAATTATAATTGGGTTCCGTACCTCAAACCTTTGTTCACTTGGGTGTTCGTCCGTCTGCCTGTATACTAGACTGTCTGTCGAAAGTCTTGTTCTAGGAACGTGTGAAAGTATTAAATTTAAATGAAGCTTAGAACTGCAAAAACACAAACCGGTAACACGGGCTGTGTTAGAAATATGATAATTAATAAGGACTAGGGGAATCAAAGCTTGTAGAGTACTTTCAGCTGATCTAGGATCATGAAATTTTGAAGCATCCAAGTACCTTGTGTTATATTTAAGTAAAAGTTAAAATTCGTATGCCGTGAATTCGGAACAGAATTTGTAACAGAAATTAAAATATCTTGAAATTATTTCGATTTTTGAACGTTTATTATTTTTTGGTGGTGCGGAACCTTCGTTGTGACATGGAATCGCAACTGGCCGGTTTTTTATTCGTAATTGAGATGAGTTTATGGGGACACCGATGATTCGTAACGCCACGTAATTTTACGTGATATGCAGAGATGACTCAACTTTCTGGCAAAAACACTATGATTATAGTGAACTGTGACCCTTTAGATGTGTTCTATATTTAAAATTCGTTGTTTGTTATGTTGTTTGACTATAAATGACAACGATGTTTGTGGGTATTAATTCCCGTTTAATATTTTATATGATTTGCTATTTTGTTTTTTTTAAGTACAAAATTGTAATACGCAGCGGAGATATTGTTTTAGTTATGTGGATAGGATAATTTCCATAAACAAAAATGTAGTGATAATAAACGAGTACTTTAATTTATTAATTAAACATTATAGAGCAGTGTTGCCAATTTGCCGAGTCGCGACACTCGCGACCCGGTACCGCGCCGTCGAAGTAATTTGAATTTTCTTAGAGACTCATTAAATTTTTTTCTACTCTGATTTTATTTGCGATTTTGTATATTATGCTATATTATTGACATCATAACGTGACATTAATTTTCTACAAAAATAATTGAGTTAGAAATCTGGGGAAACTTAGTCTTAGAAAAGCATCACTTATTTTAATTAACCTCTAGTCTTACTTACTTAGCGCCTACATGCATGACCAAAACATATTTCAAGACGTTTTTAATGATGATATTTCTAAGAAAATCATACATTCAAAATCCAGCTTTTGTCTTTATATAAAAACTTTTAGACGGCCAATGCGACCGCAGCGGCATTAGAAGGGTTTCGGGAACATTTCTCGAAACTTTCCCGCCGTCAACAGATGAAGACGCGACAAAATCGCAATGTGTCTCCTAACTTTTACAATAATTAATAAAGGGACATTCGGGACACATTTTGTAAGCGTGACTGATTGCCACATATATTGGGTGATATGAATAAATTGGAAAGTTGGAATAAGCTCCTTAGCTAATGTTGTAAGAGTATGAGAAATTTATTTATTGGTAAAATATTTTATATTGACAAATTTTAGGAAAATTATATTTACGTGTGAATGTGACATCATCATACCTTTTTCGTTTCTTTTTTTTTCTTTAATGAACAATCACTTTTATATAAAAGCAAACACAGTGGTTTTCGTACAAAGGGTACGAGAAAAATAAAGAAACTGTATTTTGGGACCTTAAAAATCTTTAACGGTGGTCATTGTCGTGTGAGGAAGATTCAATATTTATTTGAATATCCTCGAAATAGGAAAAAGTTTTAAGTCTGTCACCTTTCGTGTATGTACAATGTACATAAAAATATTCTGCGAAAATTGCGTGACACAAATTCGTAATCCAACGTATATTTTAAACTCCTTTGTCGCGTGATTTATAGTGTTTATATACTCTAAATCTTCATTAGTCACAGCAACAACTTAACACAAGTGATTTGATTCCATTACCTAGTGGGTAATGGAAAGCGGGTAAAGCGGATAATTGTAGGATTTATAAAACAGTTTTCTTAATAAACCCCACTTTTGTGACAACAAAGCGAACTCAACGTCATTTTTGTCTGTGTTGACTGAGAGTTGTTGTTAGTCATTGTTCGACCACATAAACAAAATAAAATCAACACCATGAATGTTTCGGAAACAAAGAAAAAAGTTTGATAATAAGTCATTATTATTATTATAAAAAATATTCTCGTTTCTAAACGGAATCGACTCTTTATACTTAAGTATTATAAGATCATATTTTCTCCTTAAATACAACCAGCCTTTGTAAAGAAATATGTACTTGTAGATAAATTCAAATTGTATACATTTATATCAGTTTGCAGCGCTAAATTATTTAACTCAAGTGATTTATGTCTTTTAACTGCTTAAATAGCATGGAACTTATTAATTAGAGTTTTCATACGGGCCTTGACTGCAAAGCGAGCTCTCCAATTAACTGACTACGTCAATACACAGGTGTTTGCCGCTGAGTGTTCGACGACATAAACAAAGTACTTGTGTGCCAACTTTTTTATTTTTCAATAGGGTTGCATGTAATAAAAATGCTTTTGCAACCAGTGCATAAGCAACTGTGCACTAATGTTGGAGCTGCAAATAAAAGTGCTTTAAAATTTAATGGGTTTGTTGAAAAAGCGTTATTTTAATCAACGACTCTGTTTCTCTGTATGATGAAGATCGACCTTTTTAACTGCTATTTTCATATACTGCTGCTACTATTGCAGTGCATCTTTAATTTTCACCATTCGGTTAAGTTTACGCAAAAATGTCATGAACTAAAAAATCGTTCATCTAGGACTTTTAGTTTAACCGAAGCAATGTGACCGCAACTGAACCGCAAAAAGTCGTTCATCTAAGACTAAGTGTTTTTTCGGGTTCGAGCTTTTTGAATCTAATAGTTTAATACTGATTAACTGTTAAATATTACACAAACTACTTAGATTTTTAATAATGGAAGATTACCTGTACTTGAAGAATTGTCGATCATTGGTGGCAACCCTGACTACTTATCGTCCTTTAGCAATATCACCGTGACGCTCTGCGACCCTAGATCCTCAGGGCACGCTACCATTATTGACGATAATAATTTTTGCTCTACATTTCTCTTGCTGCCCTGAGGCTTGTTATGATACACGTCCTCTTTATTAGGTGTTTGAATTTTTTAATTAAGCAATATAAAGGTTAATAGACGATTTTAATAAAGCACTTTGACTGATTAGTACTTTATTTTTATCTGTAGTTAGAATTAGATGTCGTCGCCGTCGAGTTGTTTTTGTAGTATTAACTACCAAAGTTTTGTAATAATTACAATCAACAGCTCATAATTACCACGAAAATACAAATAGTTTTTTTTCGTGTAATAGTAGGAGAAGCAGTTGTTTCTTAAAATGTCTTTCGCGTCTTATTTCTGAAATTGCGGATTTTAGGTGTTTTTGAGCTAGACGGACTCTCAGGTAACGATACCCGCTAGGAGATATTTCTTTAAATTGAGACGCTCATTTCTATTCGGATAATAATTTTAAATTTTACGTTTTACAACTATGTATTTTTAACAATCCATATAAATTAAATAAGACACGGTAGTTCATGGACTTCAATGTATATTTGAATGAGAATAATTTGCTATACTAATGCGAATAAACAATAAGTATGTAATTATTGCACAACTAGTGTTGCATCGGCTGTCTATCAGTTCGCACGCTGTTAATAGAAACTCGATGACATACGAACGATAAAGTAATTTATACTCAGAATATACTCAACGGCGTTAAAATGCCACTCCGTTCATGTACAATCATAAAAACTATTAATAGCCTCATGAAATCCTTTCCGTATAGCGTGATAACGTCTTCGCTTCGAATAATAAATACCTTCGCTATGTTAACGACTCGTACGACCTCTATATTATACCTGTTCATAAGTAATTGGTAAATATTCGTATTTGAAGCATTTTCGAGTTTCGTAACTTTTCCTTTAGATCCATTTATCACGGTAACCTTTGCCCCTGATGTTCTTATTGTCTTGACATGCGAAGGCACCCTAAATTGCATGGGAACCGCTTCCTTCCCACCCTATCTTCCTTGTATCAAAATGTCACCTATTATCTCGTTTTCAACCACTTTCGTTGTTGTAGCGTACCGCCATGTAACGACGTGTACGCGTCTACCATGATGGATGCGTACGCGCGACGTATGTGAGGTCCATGGTCTTAGGGAGGTTTTGGGTATATGTACTGCTCTATCTTTGTAATCTAGATACCGCATCTTAATGTACATTGTAAAGAGAGCTATACTGCGAACTGTGATTAAAATACGGCTATTGATTTATATTGGCAACAGGTTCATTAATTTTATCAGTCAGAGGACTATAATAGTCTTTATGAAAAATATCGAAATGATTATCGCGGAAAAAATATATCAACAATCATTTAGATTGCGGATTATTGCGGAATGAGCCAATGTTGAGCGACCCATCAATATATTAACTCTTAACGAGGACCAAACAGGAATATATGCTCAATTAAAATAAACGTCGTAATTAATTTACAACAAAATTATGATACTCTTTATTCATGCGCTTTATGCTCAATACTTCGTGAAACCTACATTATGGTCATGTAAATTTGACATTTTACGAGCTACAAAGTTTTAAGAGCTTGCGGAATCGTGTGATGAATTCAGACGGTACCGACTGTGTAACAGTGTACACTGTGATGTATCTATACGCTTGCTTTCGGTTTTGTTACTTGCTGGTTAAGTCCTTCATATTCCATGTGACTCGCAAGATAGTATACACGATAACATCTCGCAATATCTACGGGTATGCGATCACATAAAGCTTTAAGCACGCAGGCGGCTGCGAACTCAGTCACAAGGTGTTCTGGCTTTAAGTGATGGTGCAGCTAATAATAATTGCAGCGATGCCTCCTAGCAGTTACATAAATTTTCCAGTAACGCCATGCGTTGTACGGCGGTGCCGCATGAAAAATACCCGGATTATAACTCGGGAGCGATCTACCGAACAGATAACGCCGCTAGATATAAATTATCTAACAAACGTAAGACGCGACTAATATTAAATAAGAAAACATGTAATTCACGTTGGTTCGATCTGCCGGCCGAGTAATAAAATACACAATTCTGACAGTTCTTAAATAATGACGTCCGTGTTGGTCAGGAAATGCTTAGAAAGTTTAGTCAAATGTACCTTCGTACAGCTTTAAAGTCGGCCAGCGATCGCGCTGTTTGTAATAGTAACAAATTATAATAATTGTCGTTCCCTCTTAACAAGTATTTCTTTATAACGGTTAGAGAAATATTTATGTACTGAAAACTTGTCATACAATGTTCGTGACAAAACGTAATTCTTGTAACCAAATGAACTTTATATTTAAGAGGTATACAAAGTGGTTATTGTTAGTAACCTTACGTTTCGTTACGTATGTATAAAATTGAGATTATCTGGCATATAACTATTTAGAGAATTGTCTTTATGCTATTTCTGATAACGATAGTGGTATTGACATAAAACATTTTATATGAACACGTATATAGAATATCGCCATATTAAGCATTTTCAGTATGTATTACATTTGTACTCGTTAACCATCTTTATATTTTAAAGTATTACGTATTAATTATGTAATCAAATAACAAATCTAGCAGAAAATTATGCTTACTCAATACTCAAGTTGGTAATAAAAGGACTGTTAATACGATTTCTTTCCAAACACAAAATGCCCAAGTTCGATTCGGAGTAATTCGGACTTTACTATTGTTTAAATTTATTTGTGTAAACGTTAAGAATCAACTGCGTCATCTTATAATATAAGAGTGTTGCCTATTTAACAATTTTCAACATTCATCATGACAGTGAAGATTTTCTCATAATCGTTTAGAAAAAAAGCTCTTCTGCGAATTTTGAATATAAGGTGAATAGTACCTAGTTCATTTCCTTTTACCGCTTTGAGTTTCATTATAAAACACTTAAAAACGGAACCATAATGAATATTCGTCGAATTACTTGGATCGTGACTTTACGCATAATTAAATTGTTTGCTCATTGGCGCCACACGTCGCGCATAGTTTCGTATTGTCAATCTTATTGGAGTGAACATCCGAGTTCTTAGGAATGTTTGTTGATGATGTTTTGTTTGATATCACGTGCCCGGTATTGTTAATTTACAGTTTATCGTTCAATTTTAAATAGCTGACCTACCTTGGGTGTTTGATTAAGAGGTTTTTCTTGCGCCGTGTAGGCAGAGTTTAAACAAAGTTTTTGTTTGCTTATAAACATTCCTAGAAGAAAAATCGCAAAGAAATATTTGCAAACAAATGCAATATTCAGTTTACTTTGGATCTAAAATCTAAAAGTGATACTAATAGAATTTATAGGGTTCTTACTTACGTTTCTTGTTTACATAAAGTGGGTCCTCCCCATAACTTGTTACTTTACAAAGTTCTACAGACGGCTAAATAAAGCCGGAATCTGAATAATATACGGATCGACTCTTAGAAGTCATTTGCACCGTTTTAGATGGTAATGTAGGCGATAGACTGAATTGTAAATTCCCTTTGAATACCGCGGCGTCGAATGCCTCGTCCCGATATCGCCCGAAGGAAGTCTGTGGATTGGAGTGCGGTGGCGCCTACAACTTAACATTGCAATCACTTGCAATTTTACATGACAAAACTTAATCGAAACTTTGGAATATATTGCTCGAATTCATCTACAAATAAGATCTTGATTACTCTGTGAGAGAAGGAAGGTCCTTAGCGGAAACAAACAATCGGCGTCGTTAGACCACCCTTGCAAGTTATTTCTGAAAACATTCGAATAATGCCATCGCCGGGTCCTAAGCGCCCCCACTCACAGACACAAAAATACGTTCGTTATGATGAAAACAAACATATTTCATTAAATGGGCAGAAACGCAATCCGTCGGTCGGCAGAAACGCCTTGTAATTGTGGACGCCCACGGTTCTTGCGGTTTTAGGTGTAAAAAAATCGATTAAAGTATGGCGACACGCTGAGATCGATATATGATAATATTTCATTTCGGTGACGGGTGCGCCATAGATTTTAATATTTTGTGAAATTCAATTAAATGTTATACCACAGAATATCTTGCAACGTATCATCTTACATCGTCACTAAGTTCGAAGATATATTTTATTGTTTTAGGAAGTTGGCAGGCATTATGAGGGTCTAACTGCGATTAAAATACCGCTATTGATTTATATTGGCAACTGGTTCATTAATTTTATTAGGTATATGATTTATGACGAAATCAGAGTAATTACATAAATATATTAACCTTTCATTTTGAGATGAGCTGCATAAGAAAGGCTACTTTGATGATACTACTGCTAGAGCGTATAATTTTATGTAATTGTGTTGATTGCCCGATTGCTCTTAGTCGTCAATTTTCCCATTAAACATAGACACGAGTACCTTAGTCCTTTGAGATGTAAGTGTTAAAAATACTATAACTGTAGCCTACACATTATAATAACTATATAACTTGACGTAAATAACTTGAAAAATTCCGTATTCGCCACTGAGTGAGTAGAGGTATGATTGTGCCCATAGTAACAGTTCAGTAATCCGTGTATTAATTCTCATTGTTTCCTTCTAGATTCATACAAACCTTGGATGACTTCCTGAAAATCAGCGAGGGTGAGTTAAAACGCTTTTGCACGTTATATACTTCTTTTGGATTGGTGCTACATTTGGTAGTGTTTTTGCTTGTTTTCCATTTGTAATACATTCATTTAATAAAGGAAAATAATTAGTTTTCGTTAGTGGATATTACCTTAAACCCTAGAAGGTGACGGATAATTTAAGCTGTTGATATTTGGTTTTGGCTATTCTTGGTTTCTATCATCTTGGGTTGTATTTCATCTCAACTCGAAGATTTCCATGAAGGTCACGTAGACACTAAGTTTTTTTTTATTTTTATGTGAATGGAGTAGCAGACGAGCATGCAGGCCACGTGGTGTTAAGTGGTCGCTGCAGCCCATGGACATCTACATACAATCTCAAGCAAGCATAGGTAAGTCTTTTCTGAGGTCGTATGTAGTTGCGCTGCTACTCCGGAGGCTGGTGGTCGCCTCATGTAAGTGTGGTCAGCAACTGCACCTTTCCACCGAAACACAACAGAATTGGTTCACGGCAGAAGTGGGTGCAGCGGTGGTACTTCCCCGGGTGAACCATAATAGTTCTACCACCTTCAAAATTACTTAATAAAATTAAGAATTAAAATGTTAAAATTATTATGTACCAACTAAAGTGTTGGAAAGAATGTCGTTATTGATAGCTTTTAGATAGAGACGTGAAACTGATATGGGGAGTTGCGAAGTTAAGTTATTCGTGTAATAATTTATGTGAAAATTTACAATTTTCTAAATAGCTTCGTAAAGTTATTTTAATTGGACAAAACGGTTATTGACTAGATGAAGACGTTTTACGAGTGGACAATTCAAAGCGTATGAAAACATTGTCGCTCGTGTAAGTACAACACAATGATAATGGTCCTTTTGCTTGTGGTAACATTCGCGGTTCGGCGTCGCTTTTTCTTGATGGCTGGCTGGAGCTTTATTATGGGGAATGGTCGTCGCCGAGCCTACAATGTGTCAATGACAACAGGCTTTCTCGCCGTGGGATAGCAATGTATCGTACGTCACAAAGAGTGAAATAGAAAATGGCACTCGATGTCAAATAACATCATCAAAGATATTTTTAATTAGTGATCCGGCGTGGATTCGCCAATTCACAGCGATCACCCAATGATTTGAGTTTATATGATTACACTTATTTATACCTCGGGAACAGTACATTTTCCGGGATAGAAGTAGTCTATGTGCTATTTCAGACTGTAATCTATATATGTGCCAAAATGCATTCCGATCCGTTCAGTCGAGCAATAAACATCCATCCAATCACCCAAACGTTTGAATTTATAATATCCGCTTCGTGCGCTTCAAACCAACCATTTTTCAATTTAATTCCAATGGCACAAGTAATGTTTACATTGTTTAGCATTTAGTTGCAAGCACAATAATGCTTTCATGTTAAAGTAGGAACAGCTCAGGTATGTACGTGTGGTGTTTCGCGTGGGTGAGGAGATTGCGACGAGGTGTTAATGCATGCCCATTGCCTAATTGTATTGCTTTACAAGACCACCATAAAGAGCTACGAGTCTTTATAGGCACTAATCGTTATTCTATTGTGTCCGCTCTCTTGCGCGTGTACCGAGCGTCGCCCTCGGGTCGGGAATGGTGTGAAGGTGACTGCGGTGCGAAATTTTTATCTATATGCTTCGATATACAAAATAAACATCTTTTTTATAAGCTTTTCTTTGTTATGTTAATTCGTCAATCACAAAATCTGAACATCAATCCGCTTACGACATCCCGTCGTAAAAGACGCTATGTTCAAAACACTAAATTTGGTAGGTAACAAATAAAAAAAATATTTAAACTATGAATAAAATTATTTTTATGGCGCCTATATTTGCAGCTTACGACGACTCTTACGTAAACACATCATCAAATAGTATGTAAGCTGCTTATCTGTGACGCTCGACACAACACACGATTTCAATTAAAGATCGATTCGATTTAAACGAGGAATGTATAACGCGTTCGCGTTCGTTGAGCTCCGAAATTTTATCGTCGCTTTTCGGATTGCTCGCGACGTAAGCTGCGCGAAGGCTCTTCTTGAGCTGGTTTGTCAATAAGTCATAGCAATCAAAACTAGTAGGTTTGGTCCGCACGTCCGACTTTATCGGCAGCTACACTTTTAATTACAGTGACACAAATCGTGGTTATCGTCGAACTTCTCACGGCGCCGAACTCAATATTCAGAATGTTCATTAAGTTCTAATTACGAATGGGCGCCCTTGTTTGTCTTGATCACTAAAACTAGCTTTTATTAGATTACGTGGGTAGTTTCAATTAATTGTGAGCACACTAGTATCTGTCGGCGGTTTCATTGGTAATAGCTGGATATCGGTGTCGCTAAGTAGATTGAGTGAGATGTATATTATGCGCGACTGGTTTTAGTGGTTAACGCCAGAATCTTGACGAATATAGGTCGATACGAGCGGTTTATCTTTTTATGTTACGAAGATGCAATTGTTGTAACTTGAACTAATTAGACTCACGGTCATTCTTGTCATTAATTACAATTTATTCCATGATCTAACCTCAGAATGAATTGTTACGTGTACGTTTGAATGTATATTTGGATGTTTAGATTGGTTGTTTGTTGCTTAATTATGCAAGAACAGCTGAACGAAAAATGGGATGAAAATTAACATAAAGATACATTATATCTTTGCATTATAGTCTGGGCAAGCATGTAAGCTACTTTTTATTCCAAAGAAATGTACTGTTCCCGTGGGACAGATTAATATAATCATAAAAACTCAAATCCCCCGAGCGAAGCTGGCTGGATAACTAGAGTTGAATATTTTTGTTTTATCTTTCTCATGTTATTGCAGCGAGAGCAAATGATTCACTTATAACGATCGATATCTTATCCAAACATCTCGAGGCGTATTTGCGCGATCAGTTTTATTTCGCGGGAGGTGTCGGTGATACGTGCAGATAAACGAGTCGGCAGCCGGAGAGGCTGGCGGTAATGCGACGATATTCATACTTCACGCGCAATCGCGACGGGAATCGCGCATGGCTCCACTTCTGATTTACAAGATACCGCGCTCGGAATGCTGCTATCCTTGCTACCGTTTTTACGGCTAGGGGTGGTCCTGATACACCGATGTATGCACATGTTGCTTTTGTTTAATTAACTTTATTTATTTGATAGCAAAGGTTTTTTAAATTACAAAAGTTCAGGTAAATTCTCTAGATGGTTCCTTTAAAATGTTAGCCACATTGCCATCATTAGTAACATCGATCTCATTAACACTACAGCTACCTCTAAATTGAGACGTATGATTGAGGCGTATGCTTAATATCGTGGCCCTAAAAACTTGTGAAAAAGCTGTCAGTATACGATAAAATTATTATTTCACAAAATTAGAAACTTAATTATTTGTTTTCATATTTTTCCTGTGCATCGAGTGCAACGCGTATATCTCATCGCCTAAATATGATAAAAATTGCGTCTTTTACAGATTGATGAATATGCGGTCGCACGGTTGCCGAACTGAAATTTTGTGCTTATAACATGGCTTTGTGATCTTTAAGATTGCTTGACATCTTATTCCTAAGAATGTGAATATTAATAACTAATAATTTTTTCTCATACCGTATTATGTTACACGTGTTTGTTATTGGCCATTTTTATACAAATTTGTCCAATAAACACGCTCAAAATATGCACAATATGAAATTATTTGACGTTGGCAAGATGTCACGTCTAGCCCGACGGAAATGATACATGATGATAGTCCCGTTATGGACAGATGACTTGATACTTACCGATTGCTTACTGATGCTCATAACAATAGTCGGATAAGTTACCATAGCGTCTTGTGTAGGTTACGGCAATAGTGTTCTTATAATGAAATTTAATATAACAATAATGAAATAAAATATAACGATTAATAATTTAGCACCTACACAATATATCGTGTATGTTGCCCAATGAAATGGCGTCTCATATTATTAATAAATCTGTTATGCAACTGTTTATAAGAAGTGTCAAGCTTGTAATCTAGCTCCCCGTGGTCGTAATCAAAAAGTACCTTAACTGGGGTTTTAGATTTCTGACTTTGAAAGAAAGCTGAAACCGTTATTTAATCTCAGACTAACCAGTAACCAATTTTAATTATGAACATCTTAAAAAGCCTGTGCAAGTGCAGCAAAATACCTACTGCATATTTTGTAGCTAAAACTTTACGTCTAACGTCGTAACGTCTACGTGATATCAGCGTAATTTTATACGTACTTATCTCTTTTCTCTTGTTATTAATGTAACTTTCTTTATTGCGTATAAACAAGCGTGCAGAAATTTACGACAAAGTTTTTAGTTGTTACGTATGCGATTTTGCGGAATGCAGTTGTAATAAGTTGTAAACTTGTAATAAGTTTGTTGATATTACGACTGAAAATACTGGTGTGCTTGAAGCACGTCACTTCTTTGGTTGTGACTTAGTGGCACAAGTTTCACAAAAAAATGTTCGGAAAAATGTAAAGGAGATGTTTCAATCTTGGCTAGGTATTGTACACCATCTCAAAAATTCGAGAAAAACTCAAGACTCCGAAAAAAATACTTAAAATTTGTTAAAACATGTACTTTTTTGGTACAAAACCAATTTAAATCAACTATTTTCAACAATTTTCAATATGGCGGAACAACTGATTTCACTGTTAACTGTTTGTCACAGATTAATAATTTCAATTGTCAAAATGATATATTACCGCCATTATGTTTTTCTAGTATATAGTGTTGCAATTCTGACTTGAAATTCTTGTTTTGTACCAAAAATCTCAGTCGTTTATAACAAAACGCTTAATAAAAAACAGCGCTATACTATATTTGCAATTTATTAATACGGTGTACAAATACCTGGCCAATGGTCCATACATTTTGAAACATCTCATTTCACTTTCACTTTGATCCCGTCAACCAATTATTCATGACTACAAACGTTCAGGAAAATCATTAGCAAGGGTTGACTCCATTAATGATCTAGAGGACTGACCATGGATCTCTTGACTCAGCTTAACTTTATAAAGCATATAACAGAGATTTGCAAAAAGTCTCATAAAATTTTAAGTTTCGTGTTACGAACCAGCTAATCCTACTTCCTACTTATATTATAAATGCGAAAGTAAGTCTGTTTGTTACTCTTTCACGCGAAAACTACTCAACCGATCATCATGAAACTTTGTACATACAGTGGTGGACATATAATTAGAAACACTTCCAACGGATCTTAACATTATACAATATACTTTTCTGTAACACTTTTAATTTAGAAATGAAACCACAAATAACAAAAAATATGTTCAATGACTTATAATTCACTAGAAAAACACAAAAAATCCGACTAAACAACTGCCGGTTAAATATTAGTTTCGTACAAACAACCAAACGACTTTTAAGGAATCAACAATAATGGACAACTAATTAGAAACAACAGAAAAATACCGTGAAAATTTAAATAGTTGATGAGTATATGTAATCAGAATTATATTATTTACGTGATATTATTCGCAGGCTACTAAATATAGTAGTAGTATAATTAATATTTAGTTGCGTAGCCTTTGTTGTCAATGACAGCTCTGCAACGACGTGGCATTGATTCAAGCAATTTCAGACATTCTTCGAGTGGGATTGAGTTCCATGCTTCGACTAAAGATCCGTGAAGTTCATTTTGACTAGTGTTGCGTTTGTTTGAGACTTTTTTTTAACGATATACCACAGATTTTCTATAGGATTGAAATCCGGGCTATTTGCATGCCAGTCTAAAACGGAAATATGCTGTTCCCTAAGAAAATATTTGACACTGCTGGCCGTGTGTTTAGGGTCATTGTCATGCTGAAAGATTCAGGTTACAGGCAAATGGTCGTCAGAGTAGGGAATCATTGTCTCTTCTAAGATGTTTTTGTACTGATACTGATCCATTGTACCTTCAATCTTTCGAACGGGTCCAACACCACATCCGGAAAAACATACCCATACTTTGATATTTCCACCGCCGTGCTTGACTATGCTCCTTGTGTATTTATAATCGAAATCATGGTTTATTGGACGTCTAACATAGCGCTTTCCGTCTGAATTTACCATGTTTATTTTTGTTTCATCTGAGAATAACACTTTTTCCATTCTCGTACCGTCCAGTAAACATATTTTTTCGCGAATAACAACCGCTTCTCTCGGTGTTCCTTGGTAAGAAGCGGTACTTTTCGAGAAACCCTCCCAAACAATTTAGCTTCCACTAATCTTCGGCGTACCAGTTTTGACGAGACGTTTCTAGGGTCATCAGGCGAAAAAACTTCATTTCTAATCTGGTTGGAACCTTTAAATGGGTCTTGTTTAGCAACACGTACGATTCGCATATCTTCTCTGGGCGATGTTTTCCTCGGTCGAGCCTTTCTCAGAACATTTTCAATGGTTCCGTGTCTTTTATAATGGTCAATAGCATTAAAAACTTTCTTTACGGAACATTTCAAATGGTCAGCTATTGTTTTATATGTCCACTTTTCATCGAAATGCAAATTAACAATTATTTGCCTAGTTGACGAGTCACAACTTTTATTTTTACCCATTTTCAACAAAACTTATTAACCACAAAATTCGAAATTGATGTTTAATTGCCGCCAAAGCGGTAGAAAAGGCGAAGAAAGAAGATTTTTCTTTCAATTTCAAAAATGGAACGAGTCATGGATGCTTTTCTAAAGTGTTTCTAATTAGGCGTTCAAGCGGCCAGTAATTGAAAATAGACCTAAATAAGGTTTTAATTCTTTTTGTGATTAAAGGTTAAATAGGTTTTTTTTTTAAATATTTTATGAGTAATTTAACTGTGTGGCTATACTCTTGCATGATTATTAGTTATTGAATCTACATATTTTTCATATTATGGCCAGTTGATTTTATACTTCCATAATAATCATATGAAGTTTTTCTAATTATATGTCCACCACTGTATATTCTTGGAGGTATCAGAAGTAAAATAGGATAATTTAAAAAAAATATCGCGAGTGAAACCGCAGGACACAGCTAGTTTTAGTAATATTAATGTAGTTGTAGCCTTACTTTTGTATACGTCCTATGTCAGAAGCACGTTAGAATATAACGCCTTCGATCTACATGAAAAGAAACACTCTCTCATGATGGAAAGGGTACAAAGAAAATTCTGTCGCTTCGTATATATAAGTGTAGATATGGGTATTATCCTTTCCAATATCCGTCATTATTTGTGACTGGTAAGGTTGGTTTCGACACCCAAGAGTTAAGACGGAAATTATCTCTTATGGACCATTATAACCAGTTATTAAATAAAAAAAAATTGGAAAATTCAAAAGTGCACGCCTCATAATCTCATCCTTGACAAAAATTGATTATTTATAAAGGTGTATATAATATAAGTATGTAGATACACTCGTTCTCATGTGCCAAAGCTCTTGTACTGTCTCAAGATCATCTTTCAAGGTGTCACTACTGTTGAATTGGATGGTAATTTAAATTGAAAATTTAAACATTAATAATTGGAGTTAAGGAGATCCAAATGACAATTATAGTGTAGTATAAAAAAGCAACATGTAAATTTAATATCCCAACAAAAATAGTTTCACTGTAAATATAGATATATATAAAAATACGAAGAACAGTCGATATTTTTTTTGTTTATTTAATAACAATTAAACCACATCGAATCAGACCCTGAAAAGTGAAAGGGTTCTATTCCTAAGTATAACGAAGCGTAAGAGAAAAAAAACGACTCGATTAGTAAAGTATTTCGGTAGTTATCGTGTTAACAAGAAAAGCTTCCGCACATACAGACACACGGACGTCCAAGACAGAACTTTTTTAAACTGTTTTTAACTAGTTTAAATAACAAAAATGGCATCAAAAATATCATGAGTGTTAAAATAGTGTTTTTTCTTGATATGTGTGTGTATATATTATCTTACAAGTGCATTATATGATACATAGAGACATTTTAAGTTTGAAAAATCAGATGTTTTGCGCGAAGTGACAGTAGTACTCACCTCAACGCTTCGCTTAAGAGCATCGAACTTAAATCGATGCTTATGAGGCGTGCAAAATAGACAATCCGACTTATAAGTACTATTTGGGAGATATATCTCCCAAATTGGTTTAGTTTGGATACCAATGTAACATATTATGTGTAGTGGGTATGGTGGTAGGGAGGCCTGCAAGACTGTTTGCGAAGATGTGGTGCACGCGCGCCACACCCCTGCTGCCCTTCAATGTGCGAACCCCATTCTTATCAATAAACTGCTTTGTCAGAGATCTGAAACAGATCTTTTTTATTAAAAAATTTCAATTTAAAAATATATGTAAACAATTTTTAAGTAGTTACTTAATTTATAATAAAATAAATAAATAAATGAACTCGGTGATAAATAATGGTAATCGTGGAGAATAGCGCCACCAACTTCTGATAAATGTGTTGAGTGCTATTACAGTTAGGCTATAAACAATATTTTCAGTACTAATTATAAAATAGGTAGGGGTAGCCTGCAATGAATGTAAGATGGGGTTATGTTAAATTCATCAGCATTGAATTGAATCGTCGTTCACTAAAGTTCTCCACATAACCACACTATCCACTTCTCGAAACTTATTCTTCTTGTACTCGTAGAAACATTGTCGCGAAAAAGACATGCGGAAGTTTTACGGCGAAGTTACGAATGCGATTTCGCGGAATGCATTTCCTTTTCCTGAAATTATTGCGCTGACGTCACGTAAACTAAACTCCAAGTTCTAAGTTTGTTGATATCACGACTGCAAATACTGGTGCAGTTGTGGCAGGTCACTTTATTTGGATGTTAGATAGTGGCATAAGTTTCACATGGACGCAGTGACAAATGTTGGGGAAAGCATGCCTGAGTGCTACCGACTTCTGTTACATTTGTTACGGAACCGTAGTACGGAATAGTAGCACGTACCATTTGAATACTACCTATACTATTACCGTAGCTATTTGAAATATACAAAAAATAGGACAAAACAGCATTTGCTGGGTCTTCAAACCATGGTCTTGAAATAGGTTAGTAATAATTATAACCATAGATGAACTAATATTAATGGGCACAAAATATCAAAATAGCAATAAACCGCGCTCACCGTATACATATGTTTCATGAAGAATACAGCGCACACCGGTACAGTTATTTTTCTATTCGATGAAAATACATTTTAAAAAGGTCCAGTTATTTAACTAACTTTTCATGCAGTACATAATTGTAACTTTGATAATAATAACGAATACACTGAGGCTTTATAACGACGATTTTAGTTGTTATTTCGCATGAATTACGCTATTATCGTTCAGCCATTCAACTCTGGAACGCGTACGACAGTACTTAGTTAATTGGATCGCTTGACGACTATACCGGCCTCGGGGGTAGGTACGCGCACTTCCTACATCATATCTGGCTTAATAGATGAGCAGTTATCGATTGAGCAATTATAGCAAGATACATGATTTGTCGGTACGTAATAAAAACGCCAAACTTGTAGTGCAGCAGTTATCTCTAAACGGCTAATCAGTCACCATCTCCAGCCTCCCACGCGGCGCCATCGCGGCATCGGTGAGGCAATCGAGACGGCAGACGCTCCGATTATGTAGATCACCTGCCTTATCATCGCGTAGTACAAGAATTCTTTTACATTCGAGTATATGTGTAATATCGTCTTTCAAATGTTTTAACCATGCCACGGGCCTTCTTCTTGAGGTTTGTATAATTTTGTGTAATTCAATACTCAATACTCAATATTTTATTGCATCATAAAATATTGAGTATTGAGTATTGAATTACACTTCTAAGGGCGGATTCGACCAATCTCGAACTTACTCCAGTATAACTATCATGAGAATAACTTTACTCCTTGAAAATACTCGCGGATAACTTCGTTCACGTTTTACCAACTACTCGAAGAGTAAAATACTCTCGGTATTGTTATTCTATGTTCAGTAGTGATTCATGAACGAATGTATGACCGAATTTATAAGCCGACAAAAATGCGTACTATATTGTTTCCTTAAACTTTACCCGAAATACGACAACAACTTAATTTTGTAGGATAATAAAGTGAAATGCCACTCGTTGACAGCTTTTCTATTCTACGTTTTGATTGTTTCTCGTTTTTGTGAGTCCGTGAAGGTTCGTGTTATTTTTAATAGGTAATTTGTGATTTGTATTTGCGATTATAAAAATTCAAATGGAGGGTCTAAAAAGAAAACGCAGCCCGAATTGGCTTGCTTCAGAAAAAATATTGTTAGTGGACCTGGTTTGCCTGATCCACCTTGGATGTCTAGGCACATATTCGTCTTCACTGTCGGACTCTTCGATCATATTTCTTAAACGTTCCATCGTAGCGCGGTGTTAATAAATTTTTAGTAAAAGAAAATATAACCAAAAACCGACTGCAAACCAAAGAAGATTTGAAGTGACATTGACTTTACTCTCAGATTAAATCTTTATACCGCCAAAATCGGCCGTATAAATATTTACTCGCGTATAGTACCTTATTCTCAGATTATTAGTTGGTAGAATGTAAAATCAGCATACTCGAGAGTAACTTGTAGTTTATTCTTGAGTAAAAACTTACTCTAGCTTGGTAGAATCCGCCCTAAGGCGTGTTAAATAGCCTAAATACAAGAAATGTCCGATTAGTGTTGATGTAGATGATAACTTAGCTATAAAGTTCGGCCTGGGTAAGTATCACCACTGCACCCATTATCCGTAAACCAATTCATATCGCCAAGAAACAATTAAGGTGTATATGTCCAGGTTGAAGTAACCACATGTCACCATGTATCCTGCAGGCTTGTTATGTTACTTTTTTGTAAAATAATATTAAGTAACAAAGAGAAGAAAACAGTTACTGCTTGATGTTCCAAAGAAGTTAATCGGAAATACAGTTGCAATTACAACATTTCGTCATCCCATTTGTTAAGATATCAAGCTGATGCGTGCATTATAGTCCTAATAAGCCGATTACGATGTAAGGGATGGGCGTGGGCTGTGTGTATCGTTCGTTTATTGGAGCGCCAGGCACGATACATCGATTGTCAGCAATCGATCTACCAGGACCGCCCTGTCACAACCATTAGCGGATAAACTAATTCATTGCACCAGGAATAATGAAATTAAATAAATGGACAAGCTATTTGATTATTATATCCTTCGTAAGAAAAACTGTGAGAAAAAAGTAGATATCCCACAGAGCAGAGATTAGTCTATGAGGTATCCCCATTTTGTATAGTATCACCCATTTTGTATAGTAAAGTGTGGTTAAATTATAACAGGTCGATTTCTGTAAATTACAGACATTGAAAAAATCGAATGTGGGGGGTTACAGTTAGAACAACAGAAGCCAATGTAACAGTTTTTAGAATTTTTGCAAGACTATAAACTGTTTTTGAGTATGTTCAACTTAACGATTCTTTCTAACGCGAGCGGAGCCGTGGTTCACGTTGAATGCTGAAATATCTATAGATTCTAGTTGCTATGAAGCCAAAGTGTTATAAATTTTGTTCTTTCTTGATGTCATATCTATGCGAACGTTTTACATATTTAATGCAACAACAAGAGTCATGGCAAGTATTATTTATTATTATAACACGTCACGCCCTAACTGGATACTTGTCGGTTGTATTGTATGTTTGTGCCACTCGTTCAGTTACTGGTGTAGCTATCAGTTACTGGTGCACTTACTAGTTTTCAATCACGTTTATTTTACAAAGCGTCAGCTCTACATAATAAAGAAATGTCTGGATACTGTGATCTCATTTAAATAACCGTCATGTTCGATGAATGATGATGAATCATCGTTAAACTAAACTTTTCATTAGGAAAATGTAAACTTTAATAAAACTCGTGTTATAATTTTCAAACACGTTTATATGTCTGTCGTATATGTCGTATATCGTATATGTCTGTGATACTGTGGATCTAATTTGAATAATCCTAATAATCGTCATGTTCAATGAATCAGGATTATTCATCGGTAACCTACGCTTTTCATTCGCGAATATTTTCACCCCTTTGGGAATGCACTTTGAAATGCCTTTTCCTATTTATTTATTCGATACATTCTATGTAGATCTAGCTATTGTGGTGATCTCTACATCAGTGTGGCAGTCACTCACTTTCCTTTTTTTTATTACATATTAACGTCGCAGTAAAAGCCACTTTGTTAATTACACTGCATCCATTGTTTCTAAATGATCAAGATCAAGTTGCAAATAAACTCGCATCTTCTAAACAAAAAGACGAGCAAAAGACAAAGGACGCGGCGGGAAACTTTTGAATAAGGAATGGCTTTAACAAAGTACCCGCACTTAAAGAACTTAATCTCTGTGTCAGGCGGGTCTCTCGCAATTATCATATATTGTTTGTTTCTGTAATTGAAAACTGACTCGGATGTTAATTAAGTTGCCGGCGAAAGCCTCCCCTGATGGATCGCTGTTAATGGAAATCCTCGCTAAAAACATTTGTTACAAAAGGCCAAGTATTGTCGGATTTCATTTTTGGAATAATGAAATTTTTTAAAGGGATTAAACTCATAACCTTCAAATTCTGTCTTGATATTGATGCTTTTTCTCATGAATTATTAGATATAATCTATATCTATCTATAAGAGCTTTTTTTATAAACACCTTAACCTAAAATATGAATTATCGATTTTCGATAACAATTAATGATACTACCTATACAAAAGTTGTCCCTAGTAAAAGTGTGTCAAACCAATGACGTGTCCACATTCGAGGATTTCTTTTCCTTATAATGTTACTACCGAGTAATATATACCGGGATACAGATCCCGCACGGTTTCACCCGCATTAGAAAGGATCTTGAGCATGAAGTACTTAGGTAATATTCTCCGTAGATTACATGGGTCCCAATTGCAACCTAAGATTTCATTCCTTTTTTATTCACATGCATCAGCTTACTGAAACAGGAACGTTTACAAACTATGATCTACTTATATGCCAAATTTAAAGTTTGTAGCATAAAAAAATAATGACTGTCATACAAATCTGTGATAGCCCTTAAACCCTTAGAGCATCAAAGTAACTGACTCACCCTTCAGTAGAGACGGCAGAGCGCCTCGCTTCGATACATAATTTTTGTGCCAAATTTGGTGCGGGGGGAAGAACGAACACTATTTAATTTTGTCACACATTCACAAATATTCTTTCATCGCTACAGACGCATACATTTCTAAATATGTCAATTTCAATTAACAACGTCATTTTCTGTGCACCGACAACACTGACACCGATACACACAGAGACACTAGTTGCATAACTAGAAGGCAAATTGTGCATGGATGTTGGGACGAGGGGTTCGAACGTAAAGGCCACTCCTCTGACGGGTGTCATACCTTAATGCTCTAAGCTTAAACCTTAATCTAGCCCAGTCGCAAATTACGTTCTTAGCAAATATGTACTGTCTATAAACTACCTTTCTGCCAAATTTGACAGTTATCAATGGCACTGGGTCCTATTCCGTTCCCTCCTCAAAGTCAGGGACCTCCTCAAAGACAGGAGCACCATTTTTCAATTAGATCAATATTTTAATTATTTTTTTTTACAAAATTCTGCCATACTTTCTCTATATAAATTTATTTAGAACTTTGCGCGGTCATCAAAGAACTTGACGAAAGCGCAACACTGCCCTTTGTTTTTTGCGTGCACTAAGAAGTTGGCATGCATTTGCATGTGTAATGTTCAAAACTCGTTACCCCTTGCCTGCGTCGTGGGAATACCGAATCAATTCTTATTCTGTGTCATTTTTATTTCGTGCTAAGAGACGTTTGGCTACTTATGGATGGTTGGAAATTAGCAGTAGATTCACTTATGTTGGATGAAGACATATGACGGGATATCGACATAATTTACGCTATACCCACTGCTGTGGGCACGTCATTTTTAATAGATTATTGATTCCATCGCAGATTGACTGATGTAGATGGATAACCACTGTCGACTTTGGAAATCGCGACTAAAGTGCTAACAAGGACCAACTGCTTTTCATTGATACTAGTAATAACCGAAGACGGTGGTATATAGTATGTATGTAGCACGGAAACGCGGATAAATAAAAAATAAATAAATAAATAAACGTTACACACTCATAGCCCCACAGTAAGGTAATTAATACCCTGTGTCGTGGGTACCATGGATATTATCATTTATCATTTACTACTATCGGATACACCATCCAACTCCGGATCACACACATTACTCACCATCAACTACACACTCCATAATTAAACTGTAAGCTATTATGAGCATTGCTTTGTGGTTGTTGTTCTTAAGTTAAGTTCCAGAAAAAACAAGATTGTCATCATTCCTTACAATAAACCAAGTTTAGAATTTACTAAGAATTTGCTTTGTCGACAAAAATTTTAGTTTTCCCTGATAAAAGTGTTTACCGAAAACCATCGCGATTTCGAAATAAACTTTGCTTCTTTTCTAAACAATGTTCATGTTGCGTAAACAGCATTTTAAATTATCAGATTGCATTTGAAGCGTGCAGCTCTTTGTACGTATCGAGCGGTGAAGGTGACTTGCTTAGGGTGCCATCTTTCGTGCTACTTCAAAGGTCTTCCTGAGGATGTGTCAAACCGCGGCTACGGCTTCCTGTCACCCTCCTCGCAGCGCAGGGGTGTATGGGGTGGGAGTCAACGACCTCGTTGTTTGCGCTGCGATTTTGAGAACACAAATAACAGTTTCTCATTTGTTTTTCCGCGGACGCGCTCTATTTTTGATCGTTTGGTCGGGGGTAATTTATGGGTAACAACGTAAACTAATAATCGTAAAGGTATATTTCAGGTATCTAAAAGCGACAAAAATGTGTTTCAGATATTTAGGAACGTTGGAATAATAGTAGAAAATTTTGAATAATAGTTTCTTGGACTAGTCCACACTTCCACTTACGCATGCATGTACTATTAACACTTTAATAGCGGTTGATCTCACGAATGCCGTGTTGATTCTTGAAGAAGCTGTCAATACTCCCGAAGCTACAGGAACTACTCAGTTTGACCTAGGCGACCTCATGTTTTTTTAAATAAGTAAACCGAACAAAAAGCAGACGGGCCGCGTGGTGTTAAGCGATCACCGTCGCCTATGGACACGGGCAACCCCAGGGGAGCCACCCGAACATTGCCGGCTTTGGAGGAGAGCTCTTTTTACAGCTTTCTTGAAGAACCCCATGTTACAGTCCACTGGGTTAGTTAAGTTATATGCCTCAGCTGGAAGGTTGGCCCATAACATACACGTCAGTGGTAAAAAGGAGCGTGCAAAGCGGACTGTGGAGGACCGCCACGAGTCCAGATAGTGCCGGTGGAACTTTAACCTTCGCCTGGTGGTATAACGCAGAGCGAGCCTATGTGTCTTCGCAAGCTGAGCGGTTCTAGCCTGTCAGTCAATCTTGGGTCGTTGACGATTCGGACTGCGCGCTTTTCAACGGAGTCAAATGGGTGTAGCTGCTATTTTGCTGGTCCTGCCCAGAGATGAGAGCATTACTCCATGTGGGGTCTGACCTGGGCCTTGTACAGCGTCAGGAGTTGCCCCGCAGTGAAGTACTGCCTCGCACTATTGAGGACACCAAGCTTTTTGGACGCCAATTTGGCTTTGTGCTCCAAATGACTCTGGTACTGCACTTTACTCGTAATGTCAACTCCCAAGATACCGACACTTTCACCGAAGGTGAGCGCGGTACCCTGGAACCTGGGCGCTATAACGTGAGATTAAACTCGACAAGGTAAGTCGACCCAATTCCGAGACCCGCTCCAGAGTTCTCGACTTCACAAGTTTGATTCTGCTTTCCTCCACTTGTGACCGAGAGGCATTGGCTCGACAGGTATAGGTATATAGTGCGTCCACCGTACTATCATTTGCATAGCAAGGCATACTGCATGATTGTTGCAGCATGATGCATCATGTTAGTATGGTAAGGATAACTTATTGTGAATTTTGGGATTTACTTGAGCGCTTCACAGTAGAATAGGGAGATTCCTTTCATCGTTGGATACTTAGTCTTCGCTTCCCTTATACCCCGAACATTAGCTAATACTCCTTATAAAGGACTAGGTACTTATTTTTTGTGATGTGTGTTACTTCCCACTGTGAAAATCCATAAAAATAAGAAATAAAATTAAAACATCAATCGCTCTGGCGACCATGCCACTCTCTAATTTGTGGATGAAGTAGTTTGTTAGTCGAAATTTATAAATAAAAATCTAATTTCATGATCAGGCTACTTTAATAAAGTAGGACTACTTTAATTTATCGATCTTGGGTCGAATTATTTTACTGAAAACCTGTAGTCGCTCCAAAAAACGCTCCTGTAAACACAAAACTTTTCTTAAAATAATTCCTTTTTTACCGATGGATAAATCATCCATTCGACAACTCTTGCGCATTGTTTCCCATGCCGACATAATACCGAAACATAAATGATGAGTTTAAATTTATGTTCTTAATCTGGATGTTTGTGATTCTGTCTCTGCGTGTGTCCATGGTACCCACGACACAGGGTATGTCTACCCTATTGTGGGGCTATAAGTGTGAAACGTTATTATTATTATTTAAATCATTCCACGTCACTGACATCATTTTCATATACTGATATTTATTTTATTCATACACAACACATATTTTAAGCTAGTTTTGCCTAAGCTCGTATGTATATTGTAGTTGCGCTGTTCTCCGACGCTGATGGTCGCGTAGTAAGCCCGGCTAGCAACTGTAATTTTCCACTGAAACCAATAAAATTGGGAATATGCATGAATTTTATTTTAAAGTAAAATTTATATATTTTGTTAATTAGAAAATTGCAAATAATAATGACAAAAGGAAAAAAAATTTTTTTCGAAAAGTAGGAAATATGGTATAATATGTAATATTATGAAAATTTTAGTAATTTTTTTATTTCATCCAATAATGTTTGTAATATTTTTTTCAAAATCCTTACCTTAACAAGAAAAAAAATGAACTCTTTATACTTAAACGCAGTTTTTAACGGTTAAAATTGCAAATCACTTGTTTTTCCCATATTATTTGGTACTGCGTTAGCGGACGGTGACGTCATATCTTTCGCTTCGTCAGTATGCGCCGTTTTCAACGCTACGTGGTGAGGTGAGGTTTAAACTTTGGCTCACATTTCTGTGTTTCGTGGTGCTTCAATCGATGTGGTCCTTTAAGAACTCTTGATCCCTATGTCAAATAGGATCGAGTGATACAATAAAATAAAAATAAATAATGTAGTTATTTAAAAAATACGCTTTTGTGAAAATACGAACTAAAAAGTAAAAAATAAAAAGAAAATGTATTTTACTGTAAAAAAAGCGTGGGGTGCTTCTTGAGATACTATTGACACCATGCACCCCACGCTATTTTTACAGTAAAATACATTTTCATCTTATTTTTTACTTTTTAGTTCTTATTTTCACTACCTTATTTTTTTACTACATTATTTTTTTTATATTTTTTTTTATATTATTGTATTGTCATCGGCCCTTGACCCCTGTAATTCAAGTTAATCAGACGCTTAGAAGTAGATAAAAAGGCAAAGAAATTTCTTTATTTTATTGATTTAAAGCTTTTCCCGACTGAATTTTTCGGCTTTTATTATTTGGATCTGCAAAACACACGATTATATACAGTTTCCACTCAAATAAATTGCACATTTTTGGTTTTACAGATACTTAAAAATTTTAACAAATATTAAATTAAAAATCCGCTTTAACTGTCAAATTTAGTACAAATCTTTCACTTTTGGGTATTCTAAAAATCAATACTGACGCGGCCTATCATTTGACATAAAAAATTCTGAAATCAGTTTAATACTTTTTGGAATATCATCGAAATTTTGAAAAATTTAAATACACTATAATTCCGGCATTTTCGCGTCTTTTCGGAAAATTTTCACTGGAAACTTATTATTTCGTGCCCCCGCATCCATTGACACCACTCCATCTGGTTTCCGGCCGAAAATAAAAAATTAGATTATTTCGTGCCCCCGCATCCATTGACACCACTCCATCTGGTTTCCGGCCGAAAATAAAAAATTAGGCCCTCCCGCCCACCCTATTTTCTTATATCGCTTAGGTGGGTTCGGTCAAGGACTTTCAAGGTCATTTATATTTTATTATTTGACTGAAGCTGCGGTGCGGCTTTTAGTTCTCGACGTTCCGGGACCTGGAAGAAAAGGAAAACAAAGTACTTAACAGTACCACATAATTAATTACACGGACACAGGCAGCCTTTACACTGCCCCATTACAAAAATTTTGACTTTGATTATTTCGGTTGGAACAACCATTTACATTGTTCCTTCAATCAATTTGCAGTGCAGCGTCCATTCCCTACATTTATATCACGTATCTTCTTAGGTACGCGCACCAAATTAGATAATTTTATTTAACTGACTACCGATCAGAATGCTGGGTATCAGGACACCTGTAAAGAGCCGTGAACCTGCGGAAGACAGCCTGCGAACAGTAGAGCCAGAACGTGCCCAATCGCGTACTCCTGAGGCGATGAACAATATAAATAGCTCCTCCGTTAGGCGCAGCATAGGGGAGTGGGAGACGGGGAGGACCAATTCATCAAAAGGTTTATCCCCGATCCCCAAAAAGCCAAACCCCACACCTTCTACATCTGGGCTTCAAGGAAATTTGTTGTCCCAAACTGAGACCCGCAGTCCCACTGGCGGCAGGATATCAGAAGCTCGGGCATGCCTAGAAAAAGCAAAATTTCTCCTTAACCAGTCGCGTAACATTCGGACGGACATCAAAACCGAAGTTACGCAGAAGATAAATCGACTATACCAACTGGTTAAGGAGAGCGAAGCCGAACATAACGCGGGCACGAGAACAACGAGCATGGAAGCAACCACACCCGCTCCGACAAAGATAGAACAACAATTAGACGAAATGCATGCCCTTTTAAAGTCCAACAACCAAGCCCTCCAGAACATAAAAGAAGGAATAGGCAAACAAGCGGGGGACCTCCAAATCCTGGTCGAGGCACGGAGTTACGCAAATGTATTGACCGGTCAACCAAAAAGAAACATCCCCGAAAGGAAGCCGGCACTACACTCGTTAGCAGTGACTTCTGTCTCCGAAACAGACACAGGCGAGGAGGTACTCCAGAAAATTAGACACTCCCTTGATGCCAAGGATAAGGGCCTTAAAGTCGACCGCGTAAAGAAGGCTAAAGACAGGAAGGTGATTGTGAGTTGCAGCACGAGGGCTGAACGCGATCAGGTAGCAGAGAGGCTTAAGGAAGCGGGGGGACAGCTAAAGGTGGAGGAGATCACAAACAAAGACCCACTTCTGCTGCTTAGGGACGTCCTCAACTATAACACGGATGAGGACATAAAAAGTGCCCTGAGGAGACAGAACGGACACATATTTAAAGACCTCGACGAGGCTGACGTGAGGGTGGATATACGCTTTAGGAAAAAGGCTAGAAACGCTCACGCCAGCCACGTCGCCATAAGGGTGTCCCCTCAAATCTGGCGTCGGGCACTGGAGGCAGGGGTGGTTTATATTGATCTACAGAGAATAAAAGTTGAAGACCAATCACCCCTGATTCAGTGCTCGCGCTGCCTTGGGTACGGTCACAATAAGCGACATTGCACAGAGTCGCAAGACAAGTGCAGTTACTGTGGCGGCCCCCACCTGCGCCCTGACTGCGAAGACCTAGCAGTCAACGCGGAGCCATCGTGTTGCAATTGCACAAAGGCAAAGATGGACCGGTCAGACCATAATGCCTTCAGCAATGAATGCCCCATTAGGCAGAAATGGGACGCTATAGCTAGGGCTACTATAGCCTACTGCTAAGGGCACCGCTATCTACACCACAGATATAAACCTATCTGGGTCGCCCCAAACACTTCTCGCCGTGGTCCAAGCTAACCTGCAAAGGAAGGCATTGGCTACGGACGAGCTTATGCTAGAGTCATCCAAACGCAAAATTGCTTTTGCGCTGCTTCAGGAGCCATATGTTGGAGGGAAAAAGAGTATGAAGGACTATAAGGGAGTAAGAATATACCAAAGCACTGGACATGGAGATGGGACTGTAAAAGCTGCAATAGCAGTCTTTAACGAACAACTTGATGTTGTACAGTACCCGCAACTCACCACTACTAACATCGTTGTGGTGAGGATCCAAACCAGTGCTTGGAAACTCAACGTTATGTTCTTCTACTTCGAGCCCGATCAACCGATAGAGCCATACCTGGAGCAGCTAAAGCAAATAGCAGGAAAAGTGGGACCTAGCCAAATCATTGTGGGGGCGACTCGAATGCTAAGAACCTGTGGTGGGGTAGCCATAAAGTCGATAGCAGAGGAGATGGGGTTCTGGAGGAGCTAGGCTTGCAGGTGCTCAACCATGGCGACACCCCCACTTACGACACCATTAGAGGGGGTAAAATCTACACCAGTCATGTCGACATAACGGCCTGCTCTTCGGATGTTTGGGGCCGGGTTGAGGATTGGAGAGTCGAGGAAGGATTTACCAGCTCCGACCACAACAGCATAACCTTTAGCGTAAAACTAAACAAGGCATCGGGGAATAGTATCAAGCGCACAACTAGAATTTTTAATACAAAAAACGCAAATTGGAGCCAGTTTCGTGAGAAACTGGCCCAATTTTAATTAGAACAACAAATAAATACAGACGCCATAGAAAATATAAACACAACACACGATTTGGAAACCTTCACTAGAAAATTCACCCATATAATAAAAGAAACGTGCCTTGATTTTTTTTTTCAACCTTTTTTTATGTCCCACTGCTGGGCACGGGTCTCCTCTCACTAGTGAGAGGGATTTAGGCCATAGTCCACCACGCTGGCCAAGTGCGGATTGGTGGACGTCATGCTTTCGAGAAATTATGAATTCCTCTCAGGCATGCACGGCGATGGAGAACATCGTAATCAATTAAATATCACGATTTTTTCCATCACCGTGGAGCAGATTTCTTTACATTACAAATTTCTTTGTCAGAGGTGCGCGCCGAGGATTTGAACCCGGGATCGATCGCGTCGAATACCGCGGATTTATACCACTCGGCCATCGCTGCTCATCGCTCTGCCTTGATACTATTCCCTTAAAAATAAATAAACAACATCTTACCATGCCGTGGTGGTCGGAAGAACTTGCAGCCATGAAGAAGGAGGTTGCGACACGCAAGCGTAGAATCCGATGCGCGGCTCCGGTCCGAAGAGCCATGGTCGTGGATGAGTACCTGCAAGCAAAAGAAAAATATGAGACTGCCGCAAAAAAGGCCCAAACAAATAGCTGGACACAGTTCTGCGGGAGGCAAAATAAAGAAGGCCTTTGGGAAGGTATTTATAGGGTTGTAGCGACCTTACGCTACTCATCAAGAGATGACGCTACGGGTATTCCTGAATCACGCTATCGAAGTTTTCGGAATATCCTACCATATATACAAGCTCCGAATTGAGTCAGTCGGAGCGCGGCCGCTCCCCGGGCATGACCACCTCGCCCGGCGGGAGATCTCCCTTTTCCAAACTGGTGACCCCCGGACAAGAATACGTCCCTTCTGACCTTCATCAGTCGCACCTTCACTCCCTGGATGGACTGCAGCATCACTTCACCAGCTCGTCAGGTTCATCGCAGCGCACCATGTCGCTTCCTGTTCCTGACACAGCTGCCTCCAAGGACTTCATGGACGGCTTGAGTAGCCATTACTCGCCTCCACATCCTACCCTCACATCCCGACTCACCGTGGATAGAGGGCATCTCCACTCTTCGCTTCACCCTCACATCCCGACTCACCGAGGACGGAGGGCTACACAAGGTCTGCACCCTCACATCTCGACTCACCGCAGATAGAGGGCATTCCAGGCGCTTGTAAGCGAAGACTACACTTGGATTACTGAAGTCATCGACCTCCGGTCTGAGCAGGGGGTGATGTAGCGACCTTACGCTACTCATCAAGAGATGACGCTACGGGTATTCCTGAATCACGCTATCGAAGTTTTCGGAATATCCTACCATATATACAAGCTCCGAATTGAGTCAGTCGGAGCGCGGCCGCTCCCCGGGCATGACCACCTCGCCCGGCGGGAGATCTCCCTTTGCCAAAGGGTCATAGGGAAGACCATCAAGAGACCCGAAGACCTTCCCTTAAGGGGAAGCGATTGCCACATCCCAACGGACTCTGCAAGAGTACTCGCCGATGCTTTCTATCCGCCGGACTTGGAATGCGAGGATGGGGCTGCCCACCGAGCCATAAGGAAAGCAGCAAACCAAGTAAATGTGACAGACCATGCTGAGCATGATCCGCCCTTTACAGAAGGAGAGCTGAGAGCTGCGGTGGACAGCTTCAATCCTAAGAAAGCTCCAGGAGCCGATGGCTTCACTGCCGACATCTGTGGTCATACCATCCTTCAGGATCCCAAGCTAGCCTTAGCATTATTTAATAAATGCCTGCAGCTGGGACACTTCCCTAATTTGTGGAAGGAGGCCACAGTTGTCGCATTGAGGAAACCGGGAAAGACAGATTACACGGACCCTAAATCCTACCGACCCATAGGTTTGTTACCCGTCTTGGGTAAAATACTTGAGAAAATGCTCATAGCAAGGCTCAAATGGCACCTTATTCCTCGGATGAGTCACAGGCAGTATGGCTTCATGCCTCAAAAGAGCACTGAAGATCTATGACCTGATACAGCACATAAAAGGACATAGAGGGAGCCTTCGATAGCGCTTGGTGGCCTGCCATAAAAGTACGCCTGGCCGAGGAATGCTGCCCAATCAACCTAAGACGGGTAATGGATAGCTATTTGAGGGACCGTATAGTAAGGGTCCGGTACGCAGGCGGCGAGTACTTAAAAGGAACTGAAAAGGGATGAAGGTACAGGGCTCAATAGGGGGCCCCATTTTGTGGAACCTCCTGCTGGATCCCCTGCTCAAAACGCTTGAGCGGCAAGGCGTGTACTGTCAGGCGTTTGCTGATGACGTCGTCATGGTGTTCGATGGTGACACAGGCCTAGAGATTCAACAGAGAGCAAACCCCGCCCTCAGATATGTTCAGGAGTGGGGTGTCGAAAATAAGCTAAAGTTTGCACCATGCAAAACAAGCGCTATGGTCATAACAAATAAGCTAAAGTTCGACACACCACTGCTGAGCATGGGGAACGTGGACATTAAAATGTCCACGGAAATTAATATCTTGGGTGTCACCATCGACAGTAAATTAACTTTTAATACCCATGTCGCAAACGCCTGCAGAAAAGCTGTGAACATATACAAACAGCTCGCCAGAGCCGCTCGCGTGAGTTGGGGACTCCACCCGGAGGTTATCCGCACTATATATGTAGCGGTTGTCGAGCCTGTCATCATGTACGCGGCTGCTGTCTGGGCACCCGCCTCAAGAAAGATCGGAGTCCAAAAACAGTTGAATGCTGTTCAAAGGGTATTTTCCCAAAAACTGACAAAGGCATACCGTACTGTCTCCCTACACTCGGCTTTGGCCCTGGCCGGATTGCTACCCCTTGACCTTAGAATACAAGAGGCAGCCGCCCTGTATGAGGCCAAGAGGGGGATACCCCGGCCGGAGCTAAAGGATCGGAAGGTCGAGCGCATGACACGGTATGCCGAAACTCTACACCCAGCGGAACATATGCGCCTGGAGTTCATATGTCTGGTGGACCGACAGGAAGTTGTAAATAATAACAGACAAGCAGTACGTATCTTCACCGACGGCAGCAAGACCGAAGACGGAGTTGGAGCCGCACTATCCTTGTGGGATAGTGTGACCGAAACCAAGTCCATCGGCCTAAAGCTGCCGTCGTACTGCACGGTCTACCAGGCGGAACTCTTGGCCATATGTAAAGCTACTGAAGTGAGTCTAAAGGGCGAATACCCTAGCGTGGGAATCTATAGCGACTCCAGATCAGCTCTTGAGGCGGTCACAAATCCATTTTCCCTCCATCCCCTGGCAGTGGAAGCACGCCAGAATATATATAACATCAAAAACCAGAACAGAGAAGTCTCTCTGTTCTGGATAAAGGCCCACGCGGGGCTGGAGGGAAATGAACGCGCCGACCAACTAGCCAAGGAGGCCGCCTCTAAGAAAAACAAAAAACCCAATTACGATCTGGTACCGGTCGCATTCGTGAAGCGGCAAATCCGTTCGGAGTCGCTTCACGAATGGGATCGACGCTACAGAACAGGAGAGACGGCCTCCGTAACCAAGGTATTTCTCCCGGATGCAGGGGCCGCGTACAGGATGGCTCGAAGCATAGAATGTGACACCATACTTACACAGATACTGACGGGACACGGCGGATTCTCTGCGTACTTGCACCGTTTCAAGTGCAAAGAGAGTCCGTCGTGTATATGCGACCCCCAAAAAGATGAGACCATCATACATATACTAACCGAATGCCCTGTACACGAATATGAAAGACAAAAATTACAGAAAGACATTGAAGAAAAAATAGACACAAATACAATTAGTAAAATAGTAGGAAGTAAGTACCAGAGAGAAAAATTTATAGAATACATAAAAAATATAGCTGCAAAAGTAATTAAAAGAAATAAATAAAGATATTAAATAAAACACAGAAACAAAATATTATGTGTAATATATATTTAATTATATATATATACACATATAACAAAACAAAATAAAGTAATAAAGACATAGCTATACATTTATATAAAAAGAAAAAAAAATACAATAGCAATTTGATTACATTAGATACCTTCCTTTCAAGGCCAGTAGTTTTCAAAAATTCCTGATCCCCATTATTTAAATAAAACAAAAAGTTCTCTGATTACGTCAGAGGGACGCTGCAATATTAAAAAAAAAGTAGATAAAAATGAAGTTAAAAGATTCCGTTACATACATACATACTTACATACAGGTCAAGTTAATATAAGCGTGTTAAAAATCATACAAGTTCCCTATTGGTACACAGAAGAAATGGGTCAGCCGTGGTACTTCCCCGATCGAACCTTAGATACCTTTTTATATGCCCTATAATCTAGCAAGTCTATAATTAATTTCTTTTGTCACAGATAAGCTGGTGGGCGTTCACTGCACGCACGGTCTGAATCGCACTGGCTACATGGTGTGCCGGTACCTGCGGGATCGACTCGGCATGCACCCCAAAGAAGCTATCAGACGTAAGTAGAAAAACTTATCTAGAAAGGTTTTTGAAAAATATCAGTAGCTAGTTTTACTTTCAGGCAGATTTACGTCTCTAAAAGTAATGAAAAGAAATTATTTTTCAGTTTTCAAGACATATATCCATCCATCCATCCATCCATCCATCAGCCTTTTACTGTCCACTGCTGGACATAGGCCTCCCCTAACGTTCGCCACTCCTCCCGGTCCTGGGCCTTCTGAATCCAGCGACTACCCGCTGTCTTCTTCAGGTCGTCAGTCCACCTGGTTGGAGGGCGGCCTGTACTCCTTTTGCCGAGACGTGGTCTCCATTCAAGGACCTTTCTTCCCCATCGGTTGTCGGTCCTCCTAACTATATGGCCTGCCCATTGCCACTTCAGCTTGCAGATTTTGAGAGCTATGTCGGTAACCTTAGTTCTTCTACGGATTTCATCATTACGAATTCTGTCGCGTAGAGAAATACCAAGCATAGCCCTCTCCATCGCTCGCTGAGCGACCTTGAGCTTGTGGAAAAGGCTAACTGTAAAAGACCACGTCTCAGCGCCGTAGGTCATCACTGGCAACACACACTGCTCGAAAACTTTCGACTTCAGGCACTGAGGTATTCTGGACGAGAAGACACTTTGTAATTTCCCGAACGCTGCCCAACCGAGTTGGATTCTACGAGTTACCTCTCTCTCGAAGCTGGACTTACCCATACGGATCGCTTGTCCCAGGTAGATGTACTCGTCGACAACTTCGAGAGTAGCGCCATCAACAACAACCGGTATAGGTGTGACATGGACGTTAGACATGATCTTCGTCTTGTCCATGTTCATCTTAAGACCCACCCTTTGTGAGGCGCTATGAAGGTCACCTAGTGCGTAGGTCGTATAGTGCTGAGCTCATAGTACACATACGTAATACATAGCTCCAGATTATACTCCTCGGTCTTTTGTATAACCTGTCGCAGCGTGTGTATGTGGTCCATGGTACTATATCCTTTTCGGAATCCGGCTTGTTCGGGAGGCTGGAAGTCGTCTAGCCTGCGCGCAATGCGATTAGTAAGAACCCTTGAGAACAGCCTATAGACGTGGCTCAGAAGCGCGATGGGTCTATAGTTCTTTAAAAAGGCTTTGTCACCCTTTTTGTAGAACAGTACCACCACGCTTCTGCTCCACGCCTCCGGGACAGTTCCGCTACTGATGACGGTATCGAACAGTTTTTGGAGCGCCACTAGGAGGGGTTTCCCTCCAGCTTTCAGCAGCTCAGATGTGATACCGTCATCACCCGGTGCTTTGTTGTTTTTAAGCTGATTAAGGGCCCTTCTAATTTCGTACAGGCTGACGTCCGGGATATCTTCGGTATAGTGTCGGGTCAATTTGGCTCTCTTATCGTTCACCACATTGGTGACGGGAGCTTTAGAGGAGCTGTACAACCGTCCGTAGTACCTCTCAATTTCTCTCTGAACTTCAGGCTTAGACGAAACTATAGCGCCAGACTCCGTCTTCAATCTTGTCAACTGGCTTTGCCTAATACTCAGATCCCTCGAGAACACTTTAGTGCCTTGGTTCCGCTCTATAGTGTTTTTGACGCGCTTTGTGTTATGAGCACGCAGATCGCGTCGTCTGCTGCAAGAGATCTGTTTATTAAGCTGCCTGTATTTCAATATTGAAGACGGAGACCGGATGCATAGTTCACGCCTTTCCTTTATAAGACCGAGGGTGTGTTCAGAGAGCACTTGAGGTCTACCACTGGAGGGGGCCTTAAAGAACTTGGACCCTACCTCGTGGACGGTTTGTACCATCCTGGTGTTGTATTCGTCCACAGACTCGCATTGTTCCAGGCCCGCGAAACGATTTCGCAACTCGAGCTGAAAGTTCTCGGAGCCCTCAATTTGGACAGGTGTTGGTCGGAGCGTAGACTTCATCAGGCGTGACCGTTCCAGCTTGATGTTGATATTTAATGTGCCTCGTACCATTCGGTTATCACTTCCGGTTTTGAACCTGTTGATCACGGAGACATCATTAAATATGTGCCGTTTGTCTGCCAAAATGAAGTCTATCTCGCTTTTCGTGGAACCATTAGGGCTTATCCAAGTCCACTTGCGCTGTAGCTTCTTCTTGAAGAAGGAGTTCATCATGAAGAGGCTCTCCTTCTCCAAGAAGTTAGCAAGCAAGTGGCCTCGGTGGTTCCGTTGTCCAAACCCAAAGGGCCCTACTCTCTGCTCGTCGCCGTCTCGCGTGCCCAGTCTTGCATTGAAATCCCCCATCACCACCGTGAAATGAGTTTTAGAGGCATGTATGGCTCTACTGACGTCCTCATACATAGCCTCAACCTCATCGTCTGGGTGTGTCGCGGTCGGTGCGTATACCTGTATGACCTTCAGCGAATACCGTTTTGATATTCTGAGTATAAGGTACGCTACCCTTGCTGACACACTTTCGACTTTCGTCACGTTGTTGACGAGGGACCTGTGGACGAGAAACCCGACACCACCTTGGGACAGATGTTCGCCCTCCCGGTGATAGAATAAGTTACCGGATTTAAGGATTACCGTGTCCTCCCCCTCTCTTCGGACTTCGGATAATCCTATGACACTCCAGCGTAACTTATCTATCTCTGCTTCCAGCTCATATATCTTCTCGTCGGTTCTCAGTGTCCTGGTGTTGTATGTCGCCAGGTGCAGAGGTCGTATTCTTTTGTGACAGCCGAATCTCTGCCGGAGATTCTTAGCACCCCCTGCCCCGCCGTTACCATGGCCGCTGTCGTAACCAGGGATAGCGGGGCCGCCGGGGACTGGGGGCCGAGGTTTATTTGTGACTGCCATAAGGGGGTTTATTGCCATAGTCACCACGCTTGGCATTGCGGGTTGGTGACCGCAGTAGATGTTGTTTTACGCAGGAAGACGCTGCTGCCCGTCTCCTGGAATGTCCCTTGGTCGCCTCCTACGACCTCCTGGGAAGAATCGGAGTGGTGCTATTCTAACGCCGGCAACCACACGGCTATATAGTTAAATCATAACTATATATGTCTTAGTATCTAGTCTACAATTTTAAGGATTTCACTTACCTTAGAAAGAGTTCGCAGCAGTCATCATTTAAATATCAAAAGGTTCTCAATTTGAGTGTGACACGATAATTAATTAAACTTGTTCAAGTGTTGAAAATTCGTAGGATATAAATGTTGAAAGCTGTTCAGCTAGGAAGGATCCAGCACTCATGATATATATCCAAATAAATTCCTGGGCTTATGAAATTCTTCAACCTACACTCCTTTGGCGATATACATAGTCAATACTAATATAATAAATGCGAAAATTTGGATGTTTGGATGTTTGTTGCTCTAGCGCATTTGGCACAGAGATATGTAGATTATTTATATTTTGGTGTATTGTTTTGAAACGGCCAGCCCGTTTATATCAGAAGAATCACTAGAAGCCCATAAAGAGACTTGAGCAAAGCTGTCGTATATTAAAAAGAGGTGTTGATACTGAAAATGATTTTCCCTTACCGTAGGCATAACACACACAGGAGACATGCATTTAACAAATCGTAGTCAGTAGCATCGAACAAGGCTTTAGCATAACCTCGGAAGTTAATAAATATAACACCCCCCTTAAGTATAACGGTCCAGTGCCTTAATCAATTGACTTATAACAATAATTCTAAATTGTATTTTGTTCACAGGGTTTGAAGTCGCTCGTGGGTACCGTATTGAAAGACAAAATTTCATCAACGATTTGTTGCGGAAACCGCTGTGTGAGCCCGAGTTTGGCGATGAAACAGTCGTTGTGCCTGTCCACAAGAAGAACAGAGGACGGAGAAGACACTAGTGGAATCTTCATATGTGTGTGAATACAATATAATGTACTATAGATAGAGTATGGTTATATTAAAGCTATTTTTAATTCGCAATGTTTGTGTTTTATTTTTTTCGTAGCCTTTTTCTAGCAAATACTGATCCATGGTTTTAATTAATTATGTTAGGTACTCAAAGTTATAGTAACGAGGTAATTGTCACTTTTGGGTAGAGAAGTTAATAACAGCTTGTAAGTAATTGAAATAAATATTCAGTTACTAGGCATAATGAAGAGTGATAATTCTTGAAGAACCATATGTACTTGTTTGTTGGTCTTTGAAATATAGAGTACTCCAGCGTTGCTATGAGACCTTTAAAATGTATAGTCAAGAAATATGGAATATTTAGGCAATTTTACCATTACAATGAGAATAAAATAAAATTTTACTCAAGGGCTCGCTCTGCGTGTTCTACCGACTGTACTATGTTGACCTACGCCACCATTTCATGATTATACCACCAGATAAAGGTTAAAGTTCCACCGACACCATCTGGACTCGTGGCAGTCCTCCGCAGTCCGCTTTCCACGCTCCTTTTTACCACTGACATGTAAGTTATGGAACAACCTTCCACCTGAGGCATTCCGGCTGAGTGGAATATGACATGGGGTTATTCAAAAAAGCTGTAAAAAAAGCTCTCCTCCAAAGCCGGAAATACTCGGGTGGCTCCCCTGGGATTGCTCGTATCTATAGGTGACGGTGATCGCTTAACACCTCGCGGCCCGTTTGCCTTTTTGTACGGTTTATTTAAAAAAATAATAGTTTAAATTGGCCAACTTTATGACATGCGAAGAAACTAACCACGATTTTTTCCGTAACATAGAGAAAGTGATAAATACCGCACATACTCGTAACATGCTTTTTCACTTAGTGTGCGTCGGGGTTGAATCCCACCCTCCGGTGTAAAAGTTTGAGATTTTAACCACCCGTTTAACAACTGCTTCTCTTCCTAAAAATATTTTTATCAAATCATTTTAAGGTCTCAATGCTGGGCACAGGTCTTCCACTCGTAATTGAGAGGGATTTAGGTCATAGTCAATTACACCGGCCAATGCACATGGCATGCCTTTACGTAGTTTTGTGTAGGTACCTCTTACACCTCATTTCATGAAAACGTCGATGAAATATTAAATTTTTTCCCTCACCGAGGAGCAGGAATAAATTAGCATATAACGATTTTACTAGTTAGATGTGCGCACTTAAATTTGTACTCGTGACCCACACATCGTAGACCGATGTCTGTCGGCTATCACCGCTCTTCTAAGTAACGTGAGACTAAAATTCTAATCACGATGCTATAATACCACTGCTATCACACCCTGTCTTTTACCTTCGTTACCGTAAAAAGACAAAGAATTTAGAGCACAATGATCAAAGAGCTTTGTAGGGAGATGCAGTCATGAGAACAAGTGTAATTACGGAGGAATCGGTAGGAGCACGTATGATGACGTGAATCGCTTGCACGTGCTTGATATTATCGTGATTGGAGGAAGCTGGGACCGCTGACTTCAAGTTTTTATATCGATGACTGAAGTTTTGTGTAACGTTTGACTGTGTCTTTGGGTTCCACACATAAAGGGGTAAAACGGAATATTATCTATCGGATTACTACTTAAAATACGCTGTCTGTCCGTTTTTCCGTACATCAGCTCATACCTCTGACTGCCATAGGTCTGTCACTTCAGCGTTAAAGTTGAAGAATTGCAAAGATTTTCCAAAATTCATTCAAAAGATCACTCCAAGAAAATATATTTTACTCTGACGCATGCACGGTGATGTAAACTATCGTAATTAATTAAATATCGCAATATTTTCCCTCACCGTGCGTGCTTGAACTCAGTATCTTCGTGTATCGGAGAACGCGGTTTCTAACGCTCGGCTATCGCTGCTCATCTCTGTAAAGCCGTCCGCAAACTCTCTACTTGGCTGCAACCCTTTTTGCGTTCCACTGCTGGGCTGCTCGGCACGGGTCTCTCCCCATTATTGGGGAGGCCTGGACCTCCGGACTGCACCACGCTGCTCCAATGCGGGTTGGTGGAGATGCGGGTTAGTGGCCAACCCGCTGTCGGATGTTTTCAAACGGGCGCCCGGGCGGTTTCAAAACCTCCGACAAGGTTTAACGACTGTTATCTATCGACAACAACCGGGACCGACGGCTTAACGTGCCCTCCGAAGCACGGATACGCGCATGATTTTTTTGCCACTAGCGGTCGGTCGGTTGCATAGATCGTTTGTGTTCTACGCTAATCGCCGGGCCATGAGCGCTTCATAAGTAAGTCGTAAGTCTCTACTTACTCTATTAAATATGTATATACAGACATATTTACTTGTTTTAATTTGTGATATTTGCGAGCTTTCTCTAGTAATGAAACATCGATGAATATTTTTTTCATTTATTTATTTAATCTTATAGCATTACCTTAAAATAAGGAACACAAGGGCGTGCTTAATGCCTAATGGCATTCTCTACCAGCCAACCCTGGGTGACGAGTAGAGCTTATGGTAGGCGCATACTAAATTAGTAAAGAACTGAATATTTCTACATAAATATACATTATACTAAATAACTAAAAATACTTACATATACATATTATACATATCATTATCTTCAAGAATCTTATATACATCTTATATACATATCATTGTCATCAAGAATCAAGTAAATGCCGGCTTTACGGTGTACTGTGCAGATGGAATTTAATAAAGTTTCTTGTCTCTACCTAGCAAAAATTTTAAGGGCTTTGATAAAATCAAAGGGTTCTAAACCGCAATAAAAGAGTGGAACATAGTTAATTTTGTGTATAATAAAGAGGATTTTCTCTTGCCTTGATGCCCTTAAGATTATCATTACGAAATTTCACGAGCAAGAATCTGGGTGCATAATTTGTTTTGTCATTAAATTATTTTTTACGAGACAAGCGATGTATCATTCATCTACAAGTATTTTGTAATTTACTTCAAGGTATCTTACAATTGCATATTTTTATTAACTACTGCATATTATACCTATGGCTACAACCCTTTTTACGTCCCACTGCTGGGCACTGGTCTCTCCCCATTATTGGAGAGGCCTGGAGCTTACTCCACCACGCTGCTCCAATGCGGGTTGGTGGAGACGCGGGTTAGTGGCCAACCTACTGCAGAATGTTTTCAAACCACCTTCTTCAAGGCCTTCAACAATGTCTAACGACTGTTATCTATCGATAACAACCGGGCGGGACTGACGGCTTTACGTGCCCTTCGAAACATAGAAACATATATTATCCATATACTGCAGGTTATTATGTACAACCTGCGTCCTGCGTTCAAATAAGAAGAAAGCCGAAAGTGCTGGGTTTAGTTAATTATATGAAGTAAGTGTGGATTAAAAGCATCATTCTAAAATCTCTTTTACGAATATAGATTATTGTTTTATAGGGGTATAAAACGGGGGATAACATTATTTTTCAACACTTGTTACGACAAAAATCTACAATAGCGGAAAATCACAAGCTTAGACTACTGAACCCTTAAAGCACTCGAGTTATCGTCGTCTTGGTCGTAGAATATTGATCATTCTTCATTGATAAAGTTAGAAGAAATTCCTTCTCATGTTACACATATTATAGTGGAAATCGCACACAACACAACATTTATTTCTGAGTCGATTTCTGTAAATAAATCAGCGTAGAGATGGGACAGATAGTTCCACTGGTCATTCTGTCGTCCTACTTCCAGGGGACAGCACAGGTATTTTCCGAATCAGAAAACTGACTTATGTCCTGATGCTAGCGTTGTAACGGACTTCGATATATTTCCGGGGCAGGTATGGAGTCCGAATGCACGAGGTTGTCTTTGATTTATTTGTTGTCGATACGTGGTAGCTTTCTCGCGTCGTCGGTTCTAGTTCATTTATTGCTCTATTGTTTGCCTCCCGGGCGCAGATTACGATTGCTCCAAGTAATTTACTTGTAACCGCTGTGTATTGTATATCGGTTTCTAGAGTTAGCGTTGTAATGAATTGCAATATACTCGCAACCCGCGTGACCATTTACGGTGATTTAGGATGAAAAATTGCCGCAAACAGAATTTATGTCTTGAAACGTGTTACCGCAAAATTATTTGCTTTTCTGACAGAGTGCACATTTTGTTGTCTAGTGCAGCCATGTGCCATGTTTTTAATACTTTCTTTGCCTTTAACATGATATCAGATATTCGTGAGATCAAAGGGGCTCAAGAAAAACATTAGGTGTCTATATATTAAGTAACCTTCATTTAATGGCGCTTTCAGGATGTAGGAGAAGTGTGGTAGTTGAAACCCTTCAAAACCAGGTCAAACATAAAAAGATTTTTTAAGAAAGCTAGGTAATAAGCGTAATGTATTCCTGCGGAGTAAAGATCAAAGGTGCCGTAACATCATCAACGTAAGGACGTAAATTAGCTCCACTTAGTTAGCTCCCAATAAAATGTAACATCTTAACTGCTGTTATCTTGCATTTTGTTTCCAATCTTAACTACCTGGCTTCCGAAGCATATTTCTTCAGATCCTTCGGCTTGAGTGACGTGGATGACTATTTAATTTATGTCCATTACCTTAGCCGTTTTATTTTAATGTGCTCGTTTACTTCGGTGACAGTGGGTGACGCTTCGGGCGCCATTTTGATTGTTATCTGTTTGCTGAGCGTTGAAAGTAGGCCCATAGGTCAGTTACATTGTTCAGTTTTTTGTTTTGTTGGGTAGGTGTTGCCTAACAATATTGTGGTCATCAGTATTACAGCTTCATGGAAACAGATCGAATTTATTACTTGCCCATTTTTTTCCGATTTTAAAGATACCTTTTACTACGAATTTCAGGTTATTTGTTGAAATTTCTTTTAATAATTAGATTTCTTCAATTATATAAATTAGATTTGATAATACATATTTGCAAAGAACATGAACCTGATATATTAACTGGGGCAAAAATTAACAGCGGGATAGAGACAGGACATACAAAGCTATCTTATTTAGCAAATGCATGTAACCTACGCTAAAAGATCGAGATAAATTAAAAAGGCAGTTTGTGTAAATAACCTAATAATAAGTCTCAAGAAAAAAGAGGTACATACATAGTTAATGGCAATCGCAGCTCACAATACTTGTAGGTAGCTCTTTAACAAAAATTTTCTACTTAAATTGAAAGTTACAGTGGTAGTCTGTGGTAGACACGCTAAATAAACTCACATTTTTAATCAAATCAATAATGTTTTAATAGCAATGTGTTTTTACTCTGAAATGTAGTAGGTACCAGACATGAGGGGGTACCGGACATATCGATAAAGGGTACTAAATATGTGATACTACTATGTGGGATGAAAATATCTAATAGATACTTAAAACGCTTAAGATTTTCTAAATTTGAAGAAAGCCTTGAGAAGAATTGTAGTTAATATAGTAAAGTTTAATTTCATAAACCGAATTGGATTACGTATTATCATATGTAGTTGCATAAAATATTAAACGATTTTCACTGCAAATTTCTTAATATGTTAAATACTCAAACAGAATGAAACAGCGGGCTAAATCGCTTCCATAATTGAAGTAGCTGGAACAATATATAGGGGTATTACTCGCGCGATAATTCAATCAGGCCGATATTGTCGGCCGCCGGAGGCTTCACTGCGCTTCTTAGGTAGTGTGGGTTCAAAGATTATTTTACAAGTAAGAATGGAGTTTTGTGCCTTTATTATTTCGCCTCTGTCAGGAACAATTTAGAGATAACCTTGTTCGTGGGTACATATTATTTATTGTTTAAATTAAAACATTAGTCTAAGGGCTTCGTTCACCATCTCCAAGTATTAATTAGTTACGTCCCAAGTAAAGTTAATTGGCAAGTAAAAGCTATGAGTACGGGTCAGTTTATCATATGATTAGTGCTACTCGAACATCGTGAAATTGAAATTGAAGTTACGGGTGACTTTAACCGACAATTAGCGTACTTGACTTTACTTGAAGGTGGTGATAGAGGCCCTGACACTAATTTAATAAAGCTTCATCCTAATCGTACTGCCAAGGTGGTGGACAGAGGATTTTAGTGCGGTATAAGTCCCACATTTCTCGGTAGGTATATCCCCCAGGTTGTCAAGTACTTTTTGAAGGTTTCCCCAAGATAACAAAACAAGGTAAGTGGTGCGTTATATCCACAGTTCATATAACATAAAAATATAGATTTGTAAAATAAAAACACAGGTTTACAAGAGAAACTTTGACTTTACTCTACCAAGCCTTACCCATATTGTAGCGTAATATTTAGAAGATATATTATTATTATAAAGATTTGACGACCCGTGTGGCGCAATGGTTACCATGCCGGACTGCCGATCTGAGGGTCTCGGGTTCCATTGCCGGCGAGGCAGAAATTTGAATGATGAGTTTAAATTTCTGTTCTTGGTCTGGATATTTGTGTTTCTGTCTTTGTATGTATCCATGGTACCCACGACGCAGGGTATATCACCCTACTGTGGGGCGTTCAGTGTGAAACGTTATTTATGTAACTATTAAACGTTGCACTCACTATTCGATTCAAACATTGTTATTCGATTCGAATGAATGACATTCGTAAAAAGCATAACACGTAAAGCATCAAATGAACTGACTCAGACGGGTGTCATACTCAGTACCTGTGATGCTCTTAGGCATCACAGAATTATATTCATGCTTACATAATCTGTGGCTCGATAAAGCGATTAATAAACTGTATCGATTAAAAGGACCGACAGAAAAATTATATCATGATTTTAATTTGGAAACAATTAAAGCGCTTTGCCGCAACGGAAACCGATCTCTGAATTGTGGCACTGGGTCATATTTTAACTGTAATCCTTATATTTAGAGTAATACCAGATTGATATATCTGCCGTAATTGTAGGCTTACATTCCAATTTGATTTTAGATTTACAAATTTTAATTTTAAAAACTGCTTTGCTTGTAAGTACTCGTACAAGTTAAGGTATTTAACTTTGATTGGGATCGTTATAGGGAGTCTTAATATCCTTTTTGTCATCGCCTAGCATCTGACAGAAGATTTTTCGGTTACTTGTCCATACTAATCCATACTAATATTATAAATGCAAAAGTGTATTTATTTTTGTTTGATTGTTTGCTTGCCCTTTTTTCAAGTCGCGACGTAGTTATTTTATTGGAGGCTACTTTTACTCCCATAAGCATATCCTTTACAATGTACTAATAACTTGTGATGCGAATGAAATAGTGGGCACAGCTACTTTGAAATACATACATAATATATTATTTAATATTCATAGAAGGGTTATCTTTAATGTTATTTACAAAATAGAAAATAAGTATAACTACAATGTTTTAAATAAACCTACTATTATCTTATTTTCTGTAGCAGAATCATTTGGAGCCAATGTCACCAATAGATAAATGACAAGCAAAAAAGAGCAGCGATGGCCGAGTGGTGAATAACCGCTAGGTTTAAATCCTCGGCGCGCACCTCTGACAAAGGAATTTGTAATGTGCGCATTTATCGCTACTCCAAGGTGATGGAAAATATCGTGATATTTAATTAATTACAATGTTCTCCATCGCCGTGCATGCCTGAGAGAAATTCATAATTTCTCGAAAGCATGACGTCCACCAATCCGCACTTGGCCAGCGTGGTGGACTATGGCCTAAATCCCTCTAACTTATGAGAGGAGACCTGTGCCCAGTAGTGGGACATAAAAAATGGTTGAAAAAAAAGAGTTAAAGACTGCGCATGATTGCGTTATAAAAATTGCTTGAATTTCTCCATAATTTCTCATACTCTATTTTTAAAAATCATTTAGTAGCAACCTACTTGGCCGTCAAGGTTTTCGTACCACTATATAAGGAATTCAATTAAATCAAAGGAACATCGATAATTGGACACAAGATTTAACACATAAAATGGCGAATAAAATGTACCTAGTAGTCACGGATACTAACAAGACGAGTGGTTCTCCGCGATCATCGTAAATTTTACTACTCAATAAAGTTGTTTTCGACCATTAGTCATTTAATAAAGTAGTCGTACAATCGAATTGATTATTTTACCAGTTAATTAAACAGTTTTATGACGGTTATCTTGACTTTGGGCGCTAATCTTAACTTATATATAAAAATGATAATCTCATTCACGATGTTTGTCCGCGCGGCTGTGTACCGACAATAGTGAAATTTTGACTTGAATCGGATAATTTAGCGTGCGTTATTCGGGCCAAGTCATGAAATGGCTTCTACATAATAATATCTTGATAAATACTCTCACCCGTCAACATTTTTTTTTATTGCAGATCAACGATAAAGAAGAAAACTATGGGGAGTAACTTAACAACTAATAAAAATAAAATATTCTTCAGAGCTCTTTGGTAAAACAATCCGCTTAGCCAATTATGACGGCAATATACAACAACGTTTATATTATAATGGCTTGATTTGAAAAGGATTGTAGCGAGAATGCGGATGTGCTCATCACTAGCGATATAATATTTATTTATCAATTTGTTATACCTAGTTAAACGTTACAAAAAGCCGCCGTGCCTTGTTAAGTAAAAAAGGCCTAGCGATGATGTTTATTTCATTGATGTAATGTATTTTATACGAGCTTTTTTAAATTGTTAACTATCTTATTTATTTATGCTCGTTTGCTAGCAAATGAACATGCAGCCAACCTGGTGTTTTTTTTCTTTCTGTGCATATTGCCAGCGTCAAGTATAATATTTGCATCATCACTTTGCCAGTTTCGTGGAAACTGGACGTAGTTCAGAAATCGGTAAAATCCGTAAGTCGTCAGTAATCAGTCAGTCTAGTCAGTCAGATGTTCAAGTAAAGCGATGGCTACTTTACTAGAACGTGTCTATGGAAGTTTTGGAGGCAACTGGGAAAAATATGTTTCCGCAGTGATACGTAATAATACTATTAATCTACGATATATCAAACAAAATGCCATCAACGTTACCCGGTATAACTCATAAATTTATACACAATGATTATGAAAATAAAATAAGAGCACAAAATGAATCTTTTCCAAGTTCCCGCCAAAAACAAAACGCGGTGTTAATTGATTCCTGCAGCCCGTGGACCTGAAGGAAATTGCAGGAGGTCGTGTGCAGTTGTGCTTCTATTCATAATGCAGTGAGATGAGAGGCTGCCATTCTGCACGTGCATACCGAAATAGAAGTCGGTCCACCGGTGGTATTTCATCGGTATACCCATGAAAGTTCCACCACCTATATTGTCTTTGTGTTAAGCAACGTGCTAATCACTCATTTAACACAGGTGAAGAGCCATTTGAAATACTATAGTAAATTTTACGGGGCTATAACAGCTTCATAAAATAAACAGTTCTTGACCCAGAGTAAGTACTTGTACGAAGGTGTGTGTGAATATTTTATGATTAAGTGAGCAACAATTAGAATTTTATGTGCAAACCACAAATTGCTGTACCTATTATAAATATAAATCAGCATTATTAGTTCGCATCGGTTACGTAAAGCGAAATCTTATTGTCTATAAGCGAAGTTCACGCGGAACAGGTATTAATAAATCTGCAACCCTTTTTGCGCCCTATGGATGGACGTGGGTCCTTCCGGGACCTTTCTCCACCAATGCGAGTGCTCCAATGCGAGTTTGTGGCCAAACCATTGTCGGATGTTTTCATACCGCCGTTTAGGTCTTCGACTAGGTTTAATGACTGCCATCTATCGATAGCACCCGGGATTGACGGCTGAACGTGCCGCCCTAAACAAGGAAACGCGTATAAAACTAGTGATCACCCAAACAAGGAAACGCGCATAAAACTAGTGATCATCCATGTCACACACGACCGCGTCCGTTTCGCTTAGCTGAGTTCATCGCTTGCTTTCTACGTCAGCCGCCGGGCCACGCGCGCTTCTATTATTATTTAATTTTATATTTACAAAAGCACAGCATTGACAATACAGAGATAAGAAGAGAGGATCAAAATAAAGCAAAAGGATTCGATCCAACGGCTACAAACCAATACTTACAACTTTATCTCCCAGTAATAATATCGACAGGACACAGGAAGCGATTTATTAAAATTTGATCGCTTGATCATAGTGTATAAAAAATAACAGCTTTTGTTAACGTTTACCATGGACCATTCCCGCCTTGTTAACATTTTTTATTAGCCTTGAGAAATATACATATCCTGAGAACAAACAAGTGATTAATTTTCGTCTTTGGATCTGATAGATAAGTGACATTTGTACTGTGGTCATCATAATTTAATTACGAATTTTCGTATTTTAAATGACGTCGTTTCGAGGATGCTTTTTCATCGTGTTTCAGCAAAAAAGTTATCAGATTCAGGCACTTGAGTTTTGTGAGTGGAATGTTCGAATCGACATCCCCTCGTGCATCGATGTCCTCTCGTGCGGCTTAGACGGCCTCGCTCTCAGAAAGACGTCCCGTCTGTTTGTCCAATGTCATCTGTTTTGTGTTCGAGTAGAGATACTTCAACTCAGTTGTGCGCGCGGCGCTATGTGTGCGTGGGCTAGTAATTATGCAGCTTTAATTTGTGTGACAGTGACGCGGCCGTGATCGTCCGAGCAACTTCACTGTACCTCTTGTCACGCACACAAAGTCACTGTGTATATACAGGTTTACCCACACATAGCGCCGCGCGCACAACTGAGTTGAAGTATCTGTATCTGCTAAAATCGAACTTTTTTTTTAATTTTTGTTGCCTATGGCTGTTCGACGACCCGCGTGGCGTAATGGGTACCATGCCGGATTGCCAATCGAGGGGTCCCGGGTTCGATTCCCGGCGAAACAGAAATTTGAATGACGAGTTGTTTCTGTACTCGGTCTGGGTGTTTGTGTTCCCTGTACCCACGACACAGGGTATTAATTACCTTACTGTGGTGCTATGAGTGTGTAATTATTATTACTTATTTATTTATTGTTACGATGGGAAAGACTTGAGTGGAAATCGAGATGCATTTTTTATGCATTTAACTTCTGACTGGCAACTATTTTAGTACTGAGCGGTTTTTAAGGTGTGAATAAGTACCCATACTGCCAAAGTCAGCAGTCAATAAAGATTTTTAATGAATAAAGATTTTCTCAACATGTTGTTTGCAAGACTTAAGAATGTGTATATTTCAAATTTTTATTGCTTTCATTCTTGTTTGCAATGTGTAAAAATACAGCAAAACGTTGAATCTAATAATTTAGATATTTTTGTTAGTTTCCGTAACATGTGAACTTAAAATATGAAGGATTTTATCCTTTTGAGAACCCTACAGATAAAATATGCCAGTGAAACCGATCGATTGGGATGTTTCTTTGTCGTTTTTCAGCAAAGAAGTTACTAGATTCGAGTACTTGAGTTTTGTGAGTGGGATATTGGAATCGACGATGCCTTATAGTGCGGCTTAGACGGGCTCACTCTCGAAAAGACGTCCAGCCTGTTTGTCTTCTGTTGTAACGTCTGTTTTGAATTCGAGTATTCTGTAAAATAGATTATTTTTACTTTTTGTTACGACGGGGAAGTTTTGAGTGGAAATTGAGGTGCATTTTTATTTACATCAGTCTTCTGACTGGCAAGTATTTCAGTATATAGCGGTTTTTGGGTGCAAATACAAGTATGTACCCATACTACCAGAGTCAGAAGTCTGTGAAGAACACCTTGATAAAGATTTTCATTTTTCTCGACCTGTTATTGCCGCACATGGTAATTTCGAATATTGTAAATAATTTTTTTTTAATGAAGTTGCAGACAACCTCAAGCAAGCATAGGTAAGTCTTGTCTGAGGTCGTATGCAGTTGCGCTTCTGCTCCGATGGCTGGTGGTTGCCTCATGGAAGTGTGGCCGGCAACTGCACCTTTCCACCGAAACACAATAGAATTGATCACGGCAGAAGTGGGTGCAGCGGTGGTACTTCCCCGGGTGAACCATAATTGTTCTACCACCTACAAAACTTAAATCTAGGAATATGGTAAAAGAAGGTATGTAATTATTATTTATTCTTATGGTAGTGGGACAGTTACAATGTATCTAAAAATAACAAAAGAAGTCTACTTAAGGAGGTACTCTATAATTACGTACTAATGCACTTTAGATGAGAGGGAAGACTACATTTTGACCTACTAGGCAACCTGAATGATATCTGAATTACACTAGCGGGACTGGAATCGATTTACTTGGGCTCTAGCTGACGTACGTATAATGTTTGTCCTTGACTTAGGAGTAGACAAGTTATAAAAATTGTATATTATTACACAAAAAAGAAATTAAAATTATTCTACTTTTATTGCTCGGCAAAAAAATGCGTTCGTTACGTACAACGATGTTGGAAATTGTTCGTAGCAGTGCTACGGTCGTAGATGCTTGTAATACTCGTACGTATAAACCAAGTCTTTTGTTCAGATTTAAGTAACTAAACAATTACTTACACTAAAATTACAAATACAAAATTAAATATTAAAAAACGAAAGGGCTCGTCCGGGATTCGAACCCGGGGCCTCTCGCACCCGAAGCGAGAATCATACCACTAGACCAACGAGCCATGTAAGGGATGATCCGAATTGCGAATGTGTATCGAGAAATGGGAGCGAACGGGAAAATAGATGTCCCTCAAATATTTATTTCATAGTTCTACTCATAGATTTTTTTATATACTACGAAGCGTAACTAGGCGAGACGCAAAACAGAATACCTACCTCAGTAAGCGAGTGTGTGGTTGACAAATAGTGTTGCGCGTGACTATATCGAATATAAGTGTGTATACTCGTATACATTAAAGCTTATCGATAGTTGTATCTGTCCTGATTAACTATACACAGATCTAAAGTAGCTAAAGTAAGTAGTAACTAAACAAAACAGTAAAGTAACTAAAGTGAAACTACACACACACAAACACAAAACAAGTTTATTTTGCTCCAAAAATAATTAATTAATAATAGAAAATAATTACATATATTAATGTTAGTGCTCCTCTATTAGAAAAACATTTTTCTTCGAAATGCTTGCTGCATATAATAATATATAATCGAATATTTTTTGGGAATCCATTTTTCTCTATTTATCATTCTTAGCTATCATTAGTATTTTGTGGAAATCTGAAACAATGTCAAGTTTGAATTTTTTTCAAGGATGTTTATTATAGTAGTGTTTGGATAAGGAATTCCAAAATTTAATAAAATTATTTGTAAATTAAGAGGTTATTTTATAAAAATAATATAATAATATCTTGGATGTTAAGGGACATATCGATATGCTTATCGATAATGTCAGAAGTCAGTGAATCTCTACATAATCATTGTTACAAACATGAGGAATTCACGTATTCACAATTATCTTGAATATAATTATTATGAATTTAAGGAATTAATATGATTTAATGTAATAATGTTTTATAGATTTTTTTTATATCAGAATTTTTAATCATTGCATTTAGACTGCTAAACATTTCATTCGTACTTACATGTGGAATGTATAATTATTTGGATTTTCTTTCTTAGATGAGTTACATCCAGGTGCTGCACACATTACTGTATCTATTTATTAATGTCCAATAAACACCAGTTAAACCTTTAAATTTAACCTGAGACTTTAGGAAAATAAGCGGGATTGGCTTCATTTGTTCACGAATAACGCTAGGCCGATACAGGCCGACTCACGCATAACTAGGTATGTTTTCTCTCTCTTGTATTGCCAATCTATCTTGACGTAGTCAAAGACCTAATAAATCTATGATTCTACTTCAGAGTTATTTACACGTGTTTAAATACTGAATTTATTATAATTGTTTTGCATGAGCGGAAATCAAATTAATCATGCTTAGTTTTTTAATGGCCTAATATTTTTTTAAATTGCCAATAAATTTTGTCCCTTTAAATATTTAGCCTTCTTATAGCATTATATTGTAGCTACTCCACCAAAAAATTAAATATCCGATGGACAATAACGAAACTTAACAAACAGTTTAAAAATAAACCTATTTCAATTAAACTTAGAAATTTTTAAGTAAAACCATAGTATAGCAACAAAATAATTTCGAAGTCGGTTATTTATATGTTCTCCATTCAATAAGAGTTAAGATGACCCCTACGGATCCATTCCGACCAGCGGAACTAAATCTTCGTTTAATCTTATTAATAGACTTGTAAATACTGGATACATTTCATCAGGTCAAATAAAGCATTTTTCTTACGCTTGTCGTGTTTCCATGATAAGTATAATCTATAGGTAATTAGACAGTAATATATTGAGCTTCGATGTTTTCTATGTCTTAGTAATGGGGCATTACTCTTACTTTACGGATTTGACCGGGACGCCATATTTTATTGAAGTGTAGACGTAAGGAATAGTGACAGAAATATGAAAAAATTAGGATGTTTTCTTTCGGTATGGTATTAGAAGTATTGTCTAAACGAAATAAATTGTGATCCAAATGTGTCGATATTTTATCTAATAATATTTAATGTAAGCTGTTGTATTATCAATTTCATATGTATGCTGAACGAGTGGGTAAAGGACCTAAAGGACATCACGTTTTTTCAGTCTTCTTTATTTTTACCGACTTCCAAAAAGAAGGAGGTACTGTATTCGGCTGTATGTATTTTTTTTTATATATGTTCACCGATTACTCCGCCGTTTCTGGACCGATTTTCAAAATTCTTTTTTTATTCGTCTGCTTATACTCCCGAGGTGGTCCCATTGTCACCAAATCAGGATCTGATGATGGGATCCCAGGGAAATCGAGGGGAACTCTCAAATTTTATAGGCACACATATTAATTTTCTTATACTTTCTGAAGCATAAGAGATATTTGTGCATAGTAATCATCATCTCGACACTCCCTATGAACAACAACTTAACTTGACTTACGTCAAAAATGAGTTAAGTTCATAGCGTTTATTATCATAATTTTCTCTTTATTTGTATCCAATAAACGTATCTCTAAGCACAGTAGGACCGGAGATAGCATGGTGTTACATCAACTTAACTCAGGGTCTTCTTGAAAAAACTATTTCTTTGAACGTTTTTAACACACTATATTGATCTACAATTTTGTTACGCGAATCAAATATTGTCTCTCCAAAAATTGTAACAACGCATGTTTATTTACGTTGTTATATCTGCGTTTTTTCGGTTTAAAGTACATGCAAGCACAAATCATATTGAGTTACGTTGATTTTCTCTGTATTTTATACAGAACGAGACAAGTGTCATTATCACTTCAACTTGAATTAATATTTCATTTCTGTACTCATACAAATTCACATTACGGTTTTCGAAATGTATAGAATAGCAAACAAAGAAATTGTAAGAAAATTGAAGGACATAGACAAAAATGAATCTCAAAAATCATCTAGTGTGATCGCAGCTTGTTAAGATTTACAGAAGATTATAGCTACTCCACAGTCAGAAGTATCGCTGTTTTATTATAAACGTAAATTTGGAGTGTACAATTTTACGATTTATGATATGGGGAAACATATTGGACACAATTATTTATGGAACGAGACTATCGGAAAAAAGGGATCTAACGAAATAAGTGGTTTCGTGTATGATTTTATCCAAATGAATGTACAAAAAGGAGCGCGCCGTTTCGTATTTTACTCCGATTCGTGTTGTGGCCAAAACAAAAACCGTGTGGTTTTTGCCATGTATGCAAAAGCATGTAAAATGTTTAATGTTGACATCACACACAATTTTTTTGAGGTAGGGCATTCGCAATCAGAGGGCGATGCTATGCATGCTATTATAGAGAGGCGTAAAAAAAATCAAACTATATATACCCCGGACCAATGGGCAACTATAATTAGATGCGCAAAATCTACAGGTGAACCATATAAATTGACAGAAGTCACGCAAGATTTAATATATGATTTTAAAAAATATGTACAACAATACCCCAATTGGAGCTTGGATACAACAGGTCAAAAAGTTTTATGGAAAATGATAAAACATGTTCATTTCTCTTGTGCTGAGCCTCATGTAATGCACTTCCAATACGATTTCTTTGACGAAACTAACTGTAGAATCGATCTTCTGCAAGGATCCATTCTTAACTCCAGTCTAGGCGAAAGTGTTGCTCGCGGCAGAGGACGTGGTCGTAGAGGTCGAGGTCGAAAACGTGGTCCTGGCCGAGGCTCACATGCACGAGCTCGTGGGCAGGATTCTGATAATGCTGTATCACTGGGTGACATCGACGAAACTCTTGATAAAGCATACAAAGAAAGGTTGCCCATAACAACCGCAAAATATAAGGACTTATGGAGTTTGTGCAAGGCAAAGGCAATTCCAGATGTATATCATGAATTCTACAAAAATTTACCTGTTGCGACAAACGATAATATAAATGAATCTGATGATAATGATGGTTTCTAAATAATCCACAGATGAGCAATATAAATAGGAAAGAATCCTCAAATTAAATTCGTTTTGTTTTTCTATTTTTAACTGCAATTATTTGTCCTTTATATTGCTCGTCAGTGTATAAGTTGGGAAAAAAATTAATAATGATTTAGTGGCATGAAAATAATTTTAATTTGAGAAGTTATAAAATTTTAATTTTCGACTTATACTTACCTGAAAAATCTAATTGATATTTCTGGATCGTAAAATTGGTAACGATTGTTAATATCAACAAAAACATGTTTGTAGCGTTTGCATTCTGTTAACATTGTAGAATGTAGAAAATGTAATTCTATACAGTGGACTTCATTTAATAAACCATTTAATTATGCCTAAAATTTTGGTACGTACATTTTAAAATAAAAAGAGACAAACATCATAAAATTAATTTTGAATATAATTAGGTAAGGAAATTTAAAGTATTTTAACTAATTTGTGCCGAATATACCTGATTGTCTATTTTTTAGCATTTACCTTACGACACGACAGTTTAATATATAGACAATTCGCTAAATATGTAGGTACAAATAATCTAAAATAAAATAAAGGCTAATTATCTCTTTTTAATTTAAAATTTTATTATATGACAAGTATGTTTTCAATTTAGTGCCTTGGAAAATTTATTTTTAAATAATTTTGTTATTACATTGTGTTAAAATAATAAATTAATAGAAATAACTCACTGTTCTCGAAAAGTATAATTCTAGATGCTCGACTTTAGTTAAAGTACATAAAGATAAAATAAACTATATTCATTAATACCTATTCATTGTTTCCATTTCTAAAATAAAGAAAATACTTTTTTTAAATTAAGTGTTATATTATTACGCAAAATACTTTTTATATTTATAAGATATGATTACTTTTCGTTGGTATGGAAAAAAAGGTTATTTTTGTTGAATCAGCTATGTTGCTAGGCCTGTTAGTCCTGTTAAAAATTCTTAACTCACTATAAAAACTTTATTGTAACGAAATATAAATTTAAAGTACAGAAAACTAACAAAATGTTTTATTTTATAGCATTATGGTCACCAGATTTAACACTTTTAACATTTCAATTCACCATTAACTAACCACCTCCTATTGTCCTTTCCAAATGCATGCATTTTTCAAATGTATATAAGACTTTGAGGTCAAATATGTAATAACTAAATAAGATAACTAAAACGTAACTCAGACATACAATGATATTTACAGTAAATTTCAATCATCTTTCTATCTTTGAAGCATCACTATCTCAACTTACAACGTTATAACATGTTCAAATATCGTAAGCCTTTCAATGTAAGTCATAAAACCCTATGAAATCGAATATTTATGATAAAAATGCATAAAGAAATATTTAAAACTTGCTACACTTATTCTGTAAATCCAACAATCGTCAAAATAAATACATAAATAAAAGCTAGAGATTTTTTTTAAACTTTAGATCGCTGTACTGAAAAATTACCAATATTGAGTTAAGTTGTTATTCATAGGGAGTGTCGATCTCATGTTGCTGAGCTGATGATGGAAGGTACTGCAACAGTGAGGAGTTGAAAGCAAATTCTTTCAATAAATAGTTTTTTATTCCAAATCTTACATTCCTGAGGTGGTCCAACTGTCACCAAGTCAAAGTTTCATGAGGTGATCCCAGAGAAATCGAAGGGAACATTCAAATTTTATAGCACAACAAATGATTTTCATATTTTACTAAAGCAAAACAGGCATTTTTGTATAATTGTCATCATATCATGTTGCTGAGCTGATGATGGAAGGTACTACGAAGGTTAGGAGTTGAGAGCAAATTCTTTCAATAAATAGTTTTTTGTTCGATATCTTACATTCCTGAGGTGGTCCAACTGTCACCAAGTCAAAGTCTGATGAAGGGATCCCAGAGAAATCGAAGGGAAAATTCAAATTTTATAGCACAACAAATGATTTTCATGTTTTTACTTCAGCAAAACAGGTATTTGTGTATAATTATCATCATATCTTGTTGCTGAGCTAAAGATGGAAGGTACTATGACGGTTAGGAGTTCAGAGCAAATTCTTTCGATAAATGGTTTTTTGTTGGAAATCTTACAATCCTGAGGTGGTCCAACTGCCACCATGTCAAAATCTGATGATTTGATACTAGGGAAACCGAGGGAAACACTGAAACTTAATAGGCACACACATTCTTTTAGTCATATTTTTTAACCTAATACAAATATTTATGTCCGGTGATTATCACTTCATGTTGCTGATGATTGAAGGTACAACTCCTCAACGGTTAGGAGCTGAGAGCAAATTCTTTCATTAATTTATACGTTCAGGTAGACTGATAGTAGTATTCTTTTAGCCTATAAGATGGCTATTAGATAAACATGATTATAAAAGGTATCTCTTTAACGTTTAGAAGTTAAGTGAAGAAAATTCCAGTTATGTTTATACATATGTGCAGAATTATTAAAATTACTAAAAAGAGTGAAATAAATTAAGTTTTTAACAAAAAAATAGAACCGACTTCAAACGGTAAAAAATAAAATGGTTCAGTACCTACTTCTTCTTGCTTATGATAATGACTCTTAAAACTATTTTTGGAGTCGGGCCCTTAGTAAAATGTCCTGTCTTAGTAAATATAGTCTACCTTTCGTTCTGAATGGGCACCGACTCCAATATAGTTTTAACAGTAATACCATAAGCAAGAAGAAGTAGGTACTGTCCCACTGTCTGTATTGTTGGTGCCCATTTAGAACGAACGGTACGATATTTTAGTAAGGGCCCGACTCCAAAAATAGTTTTAAGAGTCATTATCATAAGCAAGAAGAAGTAGGTACTGAACCATTTTATTTTTTACCGTTTGAAGTCGGTTCTATTTTTTTGTTAAAAACTTAATTTATATCTATACTTAATTGTGTTTTTATCCTCTTTGTCGCAACTTTGTCGTGTTCCGGATTGACCAATTTTTTTGTATGGATATAGTTGGGGGGCTGGAGAGTGACAGGCTGCTTTTTGTCTGAACAAATCTCATATAATATACTCAATACAAACAAATAAAATTGGAGTGTCTGTTTGTAATATTAAAATAACCGCTTTTTACTACGTGCATATGAATGTATGAATGCATGTACGGTACGTATACCAAAATAACATTTTTTACAATTTTTGCATGTCTGTCCGTCTGTTTGTTCCGGCTAATATCTGAAACGGCTGGACCGATTTCGTCGGGACTTTCACTGGCAGGTAGCTGACATAATAAGGAGCAACTTAAACTACTTTTACTTAAGAAAAAATCTAAAACTAAAGTCCACGCGGACGATGTCGCGGGCGGCCGCTACTTATAATAATATAAAACGTGTATACCACGCGAGCGGAGCCACGGGTGGATGCTAGTACGAGATAAGATGTACGCGAAGCCTCTTAGGAAGGAAAACACTATGTGTTAATTTCACACTATATTCACGATCCTCCCGCGCTCTTACTGGGTATCACGTTATAGATACATTGGGATGTTAACTTTGTTGCACAGCGTCATAATAATAAATTTATATAAAAATGTATAGGTATGTTTAAAACAATCCGTTTCATAGTACATTTACCTGAATCAGAAACCGCACTTCTAGTACAGCCAATAGCTGTAATATAGCGGAGTGGTTAATGTCACTCCGATTCGCAGTGCGGTTCATTTAGCTGTGGTTTCCTGACCATGCGGATCAAACACTTTCGTTTGAAATCAATTTATTGTCCCACATACTCGTATGTTCCGCATTAGGTTACATCGTGAAAATAACTCATTATTGCAATAATTATAAGCATTGCATTGGTATTATTATATGTAATGATCAATGTGTTAAATCCAATCAACAAAAGTTTAATGTGATCTGAGTATATGAATCATATGGCTGCAACCCTTTTTGCGTCCCACTGCCGGGCTCGGGTCTCTCCCCATTATTGGGGAGACCTTATTTAGGAGCTTACTCCACCACGCTGCTGCAATGCGTGTTGGTGGAGATGCGGGTTAGTGGCTAACCCGCTGTCGGATGATTTCAAACCGCCCATAAGGCCTCCGACAAGGTTTAACGACTGTTATCTATCGACAACAACCGGGACCGACGGGTTAACGTGCCCTCCGAAGCACGGAAACGTGCTTTTTTGACACTAGCGGTCACCCATTTCACACCCGACCGCGCCCGTTTGGCTTAGTTGCATAGATCGTTTGCGTTCTACACTAACCGCCGGCCATGCGCGCTGCAATCATATCATATGAATCATATATGAATGGTTAAAATAATAAGAATAAATAATATCTTATTTCTTTACCTCACCAGTATCAGATACATAATACTGAAAAAAAAGTACCTATGAACCACACGAGTGGTCATAATAATAATATAGTCTACGGGTTTCTCTACACAAATAGAATTTTGTCCTTTGCATTATATGGGATACCTATATGTATGTGTATGTATACCTATATGTTAACTAGCGGCCGCCCGCGAGTTCGTCCGTGTGGACATTGGTATTAGTCATAGCATGATGTTACATAGCTAGCATGTACTATTCAAAACAAAAATATTTTTTCAATTCGAACTAGTAGTTCCTAAGATTAGTGCGTTTAAACAAACAAACTTTTCAGCTTTATATATTAGTAAAGATGATAAGCTGCAGTATGGACAGACATAATAATATCTTAACCACTTTAGAGTTTTGTTGGTATTTAAGATGAATAACGTACATAAAATTAAGTTTTTAAAAAAAAAAAATAGAACCGACTTCAAACGGTAAAAAATAAAATTGTTCAGTACCTACTTCTTCCGGCTTATGGTAATGACTCTTAAAACTATTTCTGGAGTCGGGCCCTTAGTAAATGTCGTACCATTCTTTCTAAATTGGCACCGACAGTACAGACAGTGGGACAGTACCTACTTCTTCTTGCTTATGGTAATGACTGTTAAAACTATTTTGGAGTCGGTGCCCATTCAGAACGAAAGGTACACTATAATTACTAAGACAGGACATTTCACTAAGGGCCCGACTTCAAAAATAGTTTTAAGAGTCATTACCATAAGCCGGAAGAAGTAGGTACTGAACAATTTTATTTTTTACCGTTTGAAGTCGGTTCTATTTTTTTTTTTAAAAAACTTAATTTATTTCACTCTTTTTAGTAATTTTAATAATTCTGGAAGCGCGCATGGCCCGGAGGTTAGCGTAGAACGCAAACGATCTATGCAACTAAGCCAAACGGGCGCGGTCGGGTGTGAGATGGGTGACCGCTAGTGGCAAAAAATTTCATGCACGTTTCCGTGCTTCGGAGGGCACGTTAAGCCGTCGGTCCCGGTTGTTGTCGATAGATAACAGTCGTTAAACCGTGTCGGAGGCCTTATGGGTGGTTTGAAAACATCCGACAGCGGGTTGGCCACTAACCCGCATCTCCACCAACCCGCATTGGAGCAGCGTGGTGGAGTAAGCTCCAGGCCTCCCCAATAAAGGGGAGAGACCCGTGCCCAGCAGTGGGACGCAAAAAGGGTTGCAGCCAATAATTCTGTATGTATTAGCATAATTGGAAAAAATTTCACAACTTCTAAACTTTAAACAGATTTACCTTTTATAATCATGTTTATCTAATAGCCATCTAAAAGTCTGAAAGACATACTATCAGTCCACCTGAACGTATAAATTAAAGAAAGAATTTGCTCTCAGCTCCTAACCGTTGAGGAGTTGTACCTTCAATCATCAGTTAAGCAACAGCAGGTGATAATTACCAGACATAAATATTTGTATTATGTTAAAAATATGACTAAAAGCATGTGTGTGCCTATTAAGTTTCAGTGTTTCCCTCGATATCCCTAATATCACATCATCAGATTTTGACATGGTGACAGTTGGACCACCTCAGGAATGTAAGATTTCGAACAAAAAACCATTTATTGAAAGAATTTGCTCTTAACTCCTAACCGTCGTAATACCTTCCATCATCAGTTCAGCAACATGATATGACGATAATTATAAACAAATGTTCGTTTTGCTTTCTATAAATATGAAAATCATTTGTTGTGCTATAAAATTTGAATGTTCCCTTCGATTTCTCTGGGATCCCCTCATCAGACTTTGACTTGGTGACAGTTGGACCACCTCGGGAATGTAAGATTTCGATAAAAAAACTATTTATTGAAAGAATTTGCTCTCAACTCCTCACTGTCGCAGTACCTTCCATCATCAGCTCAACAACATGAGATGATGATTTCTATGCGTAAATATCTCTTATGCTTCAGAAACTATAAGAAAATTAATGTGTGTGCCTATAAAATTTGAGAGTTCCCCTCGATTTCCCTGGGATCCCATCATCAGATCCTGATTTGGTGACAATGGGACCACCTCGGGAGTATAAGCATACGAACAAAAAAAGAATTTTTAAAATCGGTCCACAAACGGCGGAGTAATCGGTGAACATATATAAAAAAAAAAAATACATACAGCCGAATACAGTACCTCCTTCTTTTGGAAGTCGGTAATTAAAGCATACGACATACTTCAGAGGACACCGGCACAATACAAGGAGCGCCTGCCTTTGTGACACCGGTCTCTGACAAGTGTATGAAGGCAAATGAAGGCTAATCCCTAATCGTAAAAATATTATAAATTCGAAAGTAGTCTGTCTGTCTGTCTGCTACGCTTTCCCGCTTAAACCACTGAGCCAATTTAAATGAAATTTGAAACACAGATAGAGTGGACCTTGGGAAAGGACATAGGATGGTTTTTATCCTACAGGAACCTATAAAACGGTTCCACGCGCAAAGCGGAAGGCAAGTTACCTAATAAATACAGGTAAGCTATTTCAAGAGTGACTGTCCAAAATCTTTTTATTTTATAACATCGGAGGCTTTAATAGTCTCTCCTGCAGAAGAAAATAATTTGCTTTAAAGTAAATCCTCGGTCAAAAAGCTTACTATTTACAGCTATTATCCATTTCAGAATAAAGTGCATATTGGCAGTTTAAAACGTTTTCGATACAAACGTACAGCTATTCGAACTAAATTGACCATTCGAAGTGCATCCGACAATAGTGGAAGACTATTTCGTGGTGATGCCATTCTGCTCTTATTACATCACATTTGGATCAAAGCCATAGAACAGTCATATTGTTATCCGGTACTTGCATTTGCACCTAAGCACTAATATAATGAAAAATGCACCGTAGGTTTATCATAATAAAGTTGAAGTTGACTTGGCGTATGTCATGTCATATGTGATATTTTCAAGAATACATCCTGAGTTGAGCCTATAAGGTCCCTGAACTTTGTCGAAGCCTATTTATATGAGGGCCGGTGACAAGATTATGACAAGTTAATCTAAGCGTTAATCTAATATTATCCATTTCAGGGTAAAGTGGAGAGTAGGATTTTTAAATTGTTCTTTGTTCATCATAAGTTGGAGCGTAGAGCGGTACTACCATATTTTTCGACGCGTATAAGGTATTTCGGCATACGCGTGCGCTACTTTTTGTACTTCAAAAAACCATACCATACATAAGCTTTTCCGGCGTTTTCGGATTCGAACCGGTATACTTAAGTTTTGCATCTGTCACGGCTGACTTGTAAAAAGCGTCAAAGTTTGTATGAGTTACGTGCAGCAAAAGCTTGCCAGTGTGCGCCTACACGGGTTTCAAAAAACTAACTAACACACACGCATAATACGCTATCCGGAAACCCCTCTTAGTCATACTACATATTTATAAAAACAGTATTATATAGTTATAAGTTGTTTATATTCTAAGGCATAACGCATTAAAATAAATTAATATTTTGTTTTTAGTTTTAATTTTGTTTTCTACTTATTATTTTATTTTTTATTTTTCTACTTAAATCATATTTTGAGAGAAAAAAATATTTCATACGAGAGAAAGTTTCAAAAGAAGTGGACTATTTTGTCTCCGTTTATATATTATAACTTAAAAGCTGACTTTTAATCACAACTAAACCATGGTTTAACATATGAAAAGTGTGACTGGCTCATCGTCAACCCGCGGCGGAAAGATGGCAATTTTGGCACAGACCCGAACGGCAAACACACCACCGCCGAAATTGCGCGCTGAGACGCTCCTCGGCCGTATTTCATATGCCTTTTCGTACATTCTGCTGAGTGTCATATGTGTTGCAGTTCATAATTAAAATATGCCTTTTTGAAATTATCCATGTATTAATATTATAAATGTGAAATTAGTCTATCCTTATTTCACGTAGAAACGCTGCGACGTATTGCCCTTATTTTTAGTACGGAGATAGTTTAGGGGTTGGAGACCGATATAGGCTACTTTTTACCTCGAGAAAATATCTGAGAAAAAACGTGTAGCAAACGTGGGAAGAGCTGCGGGCGGAAAGCTAGCAATCAATAAGTAAAAAAGAATAAGTAGACGTGGATGCATGTAAAGTGATCGCTACAACTTAATAAAAACTACACACATACGGGTTTGCTTGAAGTCATGCGCTACTCTGGAGGCTGACCTCCAACCGTCAGCCTTTTCAGCCATTTCATAGCAGAAATAAGGACAGCAGTGGCATGTCCCGTGTTGAACTATACAAGCTCTATATCATGTATTCAGTTAAAACATAAGTAACAAATTTATTTTGCACTTTTTTAACATTTATTTTCCAATTATAACTATTGACGACCCGCGTGGCGCAATGGTTACCATGCCGGACTGCCAATCGAGGGGTCCCGGGTTCGATTCCCGGCGAAACAGAAATTTGAATGATGAGTTTAAATTTCTGTTCTCGGTCTGGGTGTTTGTATTCCTGTCTTTGTATGTGTCCATGGTACCCACGACACAGGGTATTAATTATCCTTCTGTGGGGCTATCAGTGTGTAACGTTTATTTATTTATTTATTTTTCTTTTAATATGGTAAAATAATTATTGATTTATATTGTTGAGTTTTTGTTGTGACTTTTTTAAAATACTGATGAACAAAATAGTACTTTTTTAAAAATCTATACTACATTCCAAACCCTAATAATTTATTTTATTAAAATAAACCATATTTATTAGCCATTTCGCGGTCTACAAAAGACGCGCAACTACCGTATCATTCCGATTTTCACGAAACATGTAATTGTCGTCGTGTGGCGTATTGCGAGCTTTATTACCCATATCAACTTTGGTTTGTGCAGTTACTGTATCATGAAATTATTATTTGACGGCGTATTAACTTGGCGGTTTATGCTCGCTGCGGTCTTTGCTTGCTTTATGCCTGCCAATACAATAATTCTGTTTATAATGCTTCTATTATGGCTGGCTTATGAAGAGCTCTGAAAAGTTATTTGTGGTGATTGTGTAAATCGATAGTAGTGTTTGTGATTTTGATATTGATCACGCCTTGTTATATTTATAATCAGAGCAACAATATGCAGGGAAAATCTACTGCATATTCTTCTATTATACAATTTTAATGACTTAGTTTTTAATCATATCTATAAAAGAGAAAGTGTGTATGTATGTTCCTTATAGACTCCGAAACGGCTGGACCGATTTCAATGAAATTCTCGGAGAACCTTCAGATTGGTCCAACGAGTAATCCTGTAAAGTTTGGTTCACTTCTCTATCTAACGCGGGTGAAACCGCGGGGCACAGCTAGTATTAGTTAAAATGAAGATAATACAAGCTAAAAGAAGTCTTGTAAGACGTGTTTTGGAAATTTAAATTTTTATTTGCATGGAAACCTAACGAAGCATACATCCTACGTGGTTTTAAATGGTCGCCTCAGCCCAATGACACGAATAACACGAAGGTCGATTCTTGTCCGAAGATCCTAAGCAGTTGTTCTGTCGCTCCGGAGGCTGTTGGTCACTCATGCCGGCAACCTCATCTATCCACTGAAACATAATTGTATTGCTTCGTGGCAGAAATAGTTGCAGCTTGGAACGTCAGAATCACGTGTAAGTATTTTTATAGCAATCGCGGGGAACCTTCAGAAGGCACGTGGCAAATTGAGAGAGATACAGTTTATGTGAGAGTTGTACAGCTTTAAAACCCCCTCGATGGCATACCTCAGCGCTTTGTGAGGACTACAGGATGTCAAGTATATAGCTCTCTTATATCCTCGTGCAGCCACGCATACACCGTCGTCCTTCTTGCTGCCGGTTCCCGGTCCCTGGACGGCTCGAGTTTTCACTCTCGCCCTCCGCAATCCCAGAAGTCCCTCTTTAGTCGCCTCTTATGGATAGGATGACGATATCGTTGCCCTATTCTTAACCCCCAAACTACAGGGACTTTAGGTACATAATCTACCCTAGCCTATAATACTGTGTGTTTCTATTACAGGATAAGGTGGTTATCAAAAATTATCTGCAATAGTAACATGAAAATATATCATAACAATGTTTACGTTCAACATTAAAATTATTACAAGTACATGAAACAGCTGTTTTGCAATACAAAACGCTTCAATGATTATTTACGGGCGTGTAATAAAATTGAATGTATGCAAACGACACAGGGAGTGATTCTCCACAGATTCATCTCGTGTGGCCTCTCCGGGAATGCTTACAAAAGAGGCGGGTGACTAAAATGTCACTTTGTTTTCAGGATTAAATTAATAGTTAGTAGAAGTGTTCTAACTTTAAATACTGAACGCTAGCAGGTAAAGACAATCATCAATGTTATCACTTTTAAAAGGTATCAACCAGATCAAGTGGATTTGCTTAAAGTTTTAAAGTCAGTAGTTATAGAAGTAGTAGAATTTTAGATCTAACTTTTATAAACAGAATAAAATTATAAACAAAAAAAAATAATTAAAAAATTAACTATAATTCGAAAAGGAACAATAAGAAATTGTAATTTTATGTGAATGCTGTTTCTGTTTGTATTACCGGTACTGTATTTTTGTCTTTATAGCTGATGCTATAGGAAGTTTCTTAGGAGCAAGAAACATAAAAGGATTAAAGATAAAATCGTGAACACTAACGGTAGGACTAGTGCATTAGCTTAAAGTTGCTCAGTGTGTCATGGAAAGGGCTTTTCTCGGTGTGTTCCTCAGGAAAAGGATTCGCAATGAAGAGATACGCATGAGAACTAATCCTAATGTGGCAGAGGATCGGTCATGTCTGTCGAAGAGCTGACAAGATGAATATTAAATCAAACCGTTTTTGACACAATAATATGTAAATTGATATGTAAGAAAGTGCAAGCGTGATTTTAGCACCACAGCTACACACCGTGATGGTGCATACAGTATACGATTAGCAACATTTGCGAAGTTACCTTCAGGAATGCCATTTGCTATTGTTTTCTGTGTTCTTCACTATAAACTGTGTTGTAAAGTTGGTGTGCAGTCTGCGGTCCGTTTTTTTTAAATAAGTATTAAAGAAACACAAACATAAAACTATTTGCATAAGTAATCAAGTGAGGAAAACTTTGACTACACAAAAACGTTCGAACCATTCTGGAAGAACTCAGCACTGTGACAGCACCTTCATGGCGCATCACAACGTTGGTCTTAAGATGAACATGGACAAGATGAAAATCATGTTACCCTAAAAGTTGTTGACGAATGTAAGTCCAACTTTGAGAGAGGGGCAACTCGTATAATCCAATTTGGCTGGGTAGCGTTCAGGAAACTACAAAGTATGAGAAGATAAAGCTGTTGGATGGATACAAAAACTAAATTTTTATCCAATCAGATAAAATCATTTCATTTTTAGTACCTCATTTTTGGATTTTAAATTTATTGCAAGTTATTCGTACCATTATTATACTATATAGGTGTAGCAGAATGTAATGAACAGAAATTTTACTTAAACAATAGTTAATAATATAATTAACTAGCTGCCGCCCGCGACTTCATCCGCGTAGACTTTGATATTAGTCACAGCATGATGTTATAATAAATGGACTATTCAACACAAATATAATTTTACAATTAGAACCAGTAGTTCCTGAGATTAGTGCGAACAAACTCTATAAAATTTCTCCGTTTTTGCAAAAATTTTCACTGCGCTCCTATTGGTTGCAGCGTAATGTTATATAGCCTAAAGCCTTCCTCGATACATGGACTATCCAGCACAAAAATATTTTTTCAATATGAATTAGTGGTTAGTGAAATTAGCGCGTGCAAACAAACACATTTTCAGCTTTATATATTAGTATAGATTAAATAATACAACTGTTTCACCACGCAGAAAGATTAATACGACTCTTACTAAACCAAGCACAGAACGCACGCAGCAAGTATTTGTATTAATTAGAATTTGATCTACACATGCACTTGTCTTACAACAAAAATGCGACCAGGAAGGTAGTAAAGATTAACTTCCTACCTATTTCCCTTAATGGATTGCATTAATTTGGGAGATAGCGAGCGCGGGCGCCTTCAACAAACCGATTCTACCATTACAGATACGTCGTCAAGTTATGTGATTGAACCGAATTTATGGCCAGTTTCTACAGTAAAACACGTCGACGGGACTTTATGTGTATGTTTGCACCGTGGCTTCTCGTGAACGAAATTTTATATATCACTTGCTTTAAAATCACGCATCAATTACCTTTGTGTGTTCCGAGTCTACGCGGAAATGGTCAATATCTTACTTTGCTATAAAAAGAACGGAGATTTGTTTGTTTGTTAGATCAGGGACTAAGATTAGATTTATGTCTAAAAATACTTTGTTCGTAAGACAGTATTTGTTTTGTTACAGAAAATAGTTATCTTAGTTATTTTAAGTTGGTAGAACTTTAAGTTATGTCTCGAGATTTAAATTTGTAATGTGTCTCATATATTGTAATAAGCAAATAAATCAAAGTAAATACCAACCTCATTGGAGCAGCATGGCCGAGTAGTCCCCAATAAGGGGGAGTGACGCGTGTGCAGTGGGGTGCAAAAAGAGTTGCAGTCATATTTTCATTCATAGCAAGTAAAAGAATAAAAGTGCAATAATAGCGGGTGCAATAATAGCGGGTGCGATAATAGCGGGTGCGATAATAGCGGGGTGAAGCGCGCATGGCCCAGCGGTTAGCGTAGAACGCAAACGATCTATACAACTAAGCCAAACGGGCGCGGTCGGGTGTGAGTGAATGTGTGTGAACAAAAAATTTCATGCGCGTTTCCGTGTTTTGAAGGGCATGTTAAGCCGTCGGTCCCGGTTGTTTTCGATAGATAACAGTCGTTAAACCTTGTCGGATCGGTTTGAAAACATCCGACAGCGGGTTGGCCACTAACCTGCATTTCCACCAACCCGCATTGGAGCAGCGTGGTGGAGTAAGCTCCAGGCCTCCCCAATAATGGGATACCCGTGCCTAGCAGTGGGACGCAAAAAGGGTTGCAGCCAATAGCGGGTTCAATTAAAGTTGAAAGAGAATTTCCACTATAATTTCTCCACTTTAAGCATTATTGTAAGAATTTATTCCTCGAATAAAATACCATGTTTACGAGATTGACATGTCGAGTCGGCATCGATTGTAGGATGCCGATCAATAACTGTCGGTTTAAATCAATCATATCAACTTGCAGCCTTTTGTGTAAATCATAAACCTTATTTCTTATGTTTAAGAACTATTTCTGGACAAGGCTTGAATGGTAAAAGATTTACAACGGGATTTATAGTAATGAGGTGTTAAGCTGTGTGACAGCTACTTTCATCTGTATAACAGTAAGGATATTAAAAGAATCTCAATTCATCATAATATTATAATCATTGAGGCATACTATCGTCCGAAAAAAAATTAAGTATTTATTTGAAGATGTAGCAAACAAACATCGAGAGACCATTTGATGCTAAATAATATCTTCAGCCGGGCCTAAAGCAAGACAATATTTTAGTATTAAGTCGCATGCCGTTATGTTGCTACTAGAGGATGATTTAGAATCTAAATAAATAATTATTAAAAAAATAACTCTTCATATTCATAGCCCCACAGTAGGGTAAATATACCCTGTGGCGTGGGTACCATGGGTACACATACAAAGACAGAAAAACAAACACCCAGACCGAGAATAGAAACTTAAACTCGAATCATCATTAAAATTTCTATTTCGCCGGGAATCGAACCCTTCGATTGACAGTCCGGCATGGTAACCATTGCGCCACGCAGGTCGACCATTATGTTTATTATGTTATGGTACTTTTCTTTCCAAATCATGGTAGTTACCAACTACAAGCCATGACGCAGGGAATTACAACATATATTTTGACACTCTAGTTTTCGAAAGGAGAACTGTGCTCAACAGTAGGACATGAAAAAAGGCTGAAAAAAATATAGTTGATGGTAAATCGTATCCTAAATGTTCTATCCTGACATACAGATTACCGGTTTAGACCACTATAACAGTTTTCATGATAAGTAATATATTTGTATTGAAGTACAAAACAGGTGTTATCTCCAATAGGTAATGAAATTTAACCGAGGTAAGTAATTTCAAATTTCAAAATTACTTAGGCACCATTACCTCGTTGTCACGTCACTTCTCACCTCGGTAATGCACCCTTCCCGAGGCGGCAACTAAAAAAACCATCTACCTGCCGGCGTGTGTTCCCAGAATGTGAAATTGTAAACTCAAACACGTCGGTAGTTTGTTCTATTGACCGCCCGAGCTGTTGCCGGCCCGTGATAAATGGTGTAGCTACTTATCCGTTTAGTAGAGGCATTTCTTTATTTATTTACGATAGCCTTTTGTCTAAGCTTGCATCTGCAGTTACAGTAGAGCGCAAATTCCATGCAGGTTTCATATGTGCTTCCAAAAAAAGCGGTGTTCAAAATAAAGAACAGCAGGGAGAAGTAGACCTGTAGAGAGATGTCCCTGAACTCGTTGGGGAAGTAGTAATAATAATACTGCTAATAAGAATAATACTGTTAAGGCTTCAGGAGAATGCAAATCTTTTACTTCTTTTCTGAGACGGAATCATTCTTAACTGCCTTACGAGTAAGTGTGCAGTAAAGTTTTATGTGTTTAGTTAGTGTGAGAGTTAATTGTCATGGATATTTGAGTATTTTAAAATTTATTAAAAAGGCGTTAGTGTCAGTTCTACAAGAACTGAGGGGGTTTTTGGCGGGAAGTCGAAAAAGACGTATTGTGCTCTTGTTTTATTTTCATTTTCTTGGTGTATTTTTGAGTATATCGGATAAAGTTGATGGCATTTTGTTTGATATAGGTTAATTACAGTGCACGAGTGTTTGTGAAATAGAATAACAGTGCTAAAATATGTTTTTTCTGCTTGCCTCCAAAATTCCATCGGACACGTTCTAGTAAAGTAGCCATCGCTTTACTTGAATGTTGGACTGACTTGACTGACTGATTACTGACGACTTACTTACTGACTTTGTTATTACTTCGTCCAGTTTCATTAAAACTGGCAAAAAATTGATGCAAAAATATACTTGACGCTAGCACAATGTTAGCGATGCCATCATTGAAAAAAATAATACAAGAACTGATAGCACTGTCGTATGTTTAACATTGCTTCGTCTTTTATTTTATATTGGCTTTTATGTTAGTTTTAGTACTAGTTGTAGCTGTGTAACTAGTTACTCTATATAATACCTTAGTTCAATACACATATATGTATATTCAATCTGCATAAATGTATCTACGGCTTAAAATTTACCTAGGCTTTATACCTGTCTATATTCCGCAAATTTAAATTACGGTTGCGATTAAGATAATTATATCTTAATCAGAGAGATTAGCGTGCAGAGAAAAACATTTTAAATGAGAAAAGTTAATCAAACGTCAAATCTCTGATTTAAGTTAATAATATAGAGCCTTTTGATTTGATTTGATGGACGGGCGTTGAAACGTGACTCACCTTAATATGTATCTGTTACAATGACCACCCCTCGAGTTAATTCGCGTACAAAAGACATTTACCGCTTTTGGTTGACGTTTTTTACCATCCGGTGTCCATTCATCGGCCCGGTTCTTCGCGCTTAGAGTAGGGATTCCAAGCGTTCGCGCGTTCCGGAATTGTAAAGAATGTTCGCATCGTAAGTAACGGTGCAGTTTAATAATAATAATGAATATACTATTCACCTCGGTAATGTAGTCTGCTCGGAAAATTAAGTAACAGTTACAACTAGTGAAAATCCCAAATGTAAAATAAAATGTTTATTTTTGTGTTTACTTTTTTATCTCATTAGTTTAAAATAATTTTTAACGTGTTCATCGGATTCATTTTACGTTCTTCTCTGTTATTAAGTTTTCTTACGTCAGTATTATGTGATAATGTCGACCCGCGTAGCGCAATAGTTACCATGCCGGACTGTCAATCGAGGTGTCCAGGATTCGATTCCCGATGAAACAATAATTTGAATGATGAGTTTAAATTTCTGTTCTCGATTGGGTGTTTGTGTTCCTATCAAGATACTATAACATTCTGAAATATATTTGAGCATTTTTCTTAAAGTGAGAGATTTGTTTAGGAAGAGCTGGTAATTTGGAGGCTTATGGTCGTCCAAGTGTTTATAGAAAATGAACGAGTAACTAAATAACATAATAATATATATTAGCTTCTCGGTGTAAATAGGTGCAGCGATGTTGGTATTACGAAAAAGATGCAAGTCCTCCCAAAGGAATGTCTCAGTTAAATTTGACTCATGGGACCCCCATAGTTTAGCGGCCCCTGTTCAAACTTCATGACGTCACTGACACTAATCCCTCGCAAGTAGACGGCCAACAAAGAAGGGGATACAGTGATAATACACCAACCACGCCACTAAAGGTAGTTTTAGGGTTCCGTATCACAGGAACAAATGTTCGTTGACAGCCGGCGTGGGACTTCCTATGCAGAGAATCTGGCTTAAATGCAGCAAGGAATATAGGGCACGCAGGGCTCCTCTTTACCCGGGCAGTGTTATGAGGTCTCCAGCCTCAAGGTATAATAGGTTCGGTGTGCAGTCTTCTATTCATCTGTCAATCTGTGGGGACCCTTCTGTGAACCTCCAGTTGAAATTTATATCAAACACAGAAGTCTGTAGATCACACCTTGAAGATGTGAAGATTAAAATTTTAAGTCAAAGCAATCAAATGATGAAAACGGTAGTTTATCTCGCATTTTTATACTTGTTATCGCTGAGTAGATTGTAAAAATCATAGAATAAGACAAGAATTAATTTATTATAAAACAAAAAAAATGAAACAAACCGAAAAACTGAAAATTAATAGATACTCGTAAATCACAAAAAAAGTCTTTCTGCATTTCATTTTTTGTCTTAACTAATTCATTGTAATACGGAATCCTGCGCGTGGGGTTCTTGTTCAGACTTTTTTTTTTGTAAATGTAACGGTGGCCTAGTTTCCGTTATGAATTCACATAATAGACCGCCTTGGTATTCAAATTTGGGGGTGCTGACGTCAATCTAGACTCACTAAAGGTTAGATGTAAAGGTCGTTGATGGAAGCACGTACACAAGTAACAAGAATATAATGAACATTGTAGCATAGCATTGTTTAGAGTACATTTAAGATTACAAATTCCATATTTTTTTTGATGGAGAAGCACAAAGCATGCTGGCTGCTTGGTGTAAAGTGGTCACTGGAGCTCACTAGGCGCGGCCGCAGTCTTCATTTTGGAGTGGGGGGGGGGGGGGGGGTCACCAAGAAATTGGGGGAGGGATGTCACTAAGAGATTTAGAGATTTGGGGGAACAGGTGTCCAAAAATTGGCTTGTTTGGATTTCCATCTACGCATGACTGATGTCTCCTGTGAGCCCTCCCCCTCTGAGGCCGCGCCTGCAGCCCACGGACTTCTACATACAACTTCAAGTAAGCCTGTATATCTGAGGATGCTGGGTTCCTCATTTAGATAGCGCGTGCAGCTTTCCACCGAAACACAATAATATTGTTTCACGACAAAATAGACGACACTATGGTCAGATATTTTTCCTTGCGAATGGCATGCCACTTGGTATTAATTAGTAGCTGCATCCCAAAAACATTTACATTTTATCTTAAGCAGAATCGTATCTTGTCTATGTCGGTAGGTAAAGAGTAGCAGACTCTGGAAGCCGAAACAAGAAAAAACGATAGAAGATAGCCGAAGATAAAAACAGAAAGTTTGTATTTAGTCACTGGAAAGGAAGTTAATAAAGATTTGTACTGCAGTTTTTGACATGTTTTACATGGCGAAGAAAAAGGAGATAAAATTTCGTATGGAATGAAAACCGATTTCCACGCGGGCGAAGTCGAAGGGAAAAAAATATAATTTCTTTACGGCAGACGTACCAAGTACGTAATAAAAGGCAGAGAATAAGTTATTTCAGCTTCAATCATAATTCAAAAAGAACTGTTTTGGTGGGCAGATACCAAACCTTACAGAAACTACTTCTTTGTAACCGAACAACGAGTAATATATTAAAAGAATAAGAACGGATCAGATAATAGAAACACTTATTTATGTACTTACTTATTATGGGCTTTTACGAACTCAGTGCCTAAAGCTTGTGCTGATAAAATCTACTCACGAAATAGACAATAATATTTTCTGAATACAGGCCACAAATGCCGCGAGTATTCTGCAAAGACATAAACATTTGGGACTTTATAGGTTCAATCTCATCTTCTTACGCAATAAATAAAAATTTCATAAATTATGATCAAGAATTGGCAGCGAACCTTTTTTGTATTCCACTGCTGGGCAAGGGTCTCTTCCCATCTTTGGGGAGACCTGGAGCTTACTCCGCCACGCTGCTCCAATGCGGGTGGGTAGAGATGCGGGTTAGTGGCCAATCTGCTGTTGGATTGTCAGCTGTTTTCATACCGCCTATAAGGCCTTCGACATGGTTTAAAGATGGATCCATCGATAGCAACCGAGATTGCCGGTTTGACATAACCTCCGAAGCACGGACAAGCGTTTCAATTTTTTTCTGTTTAGCTTAGCTAGGTAGATAGCTTCCGCTTAAGGCTTGCCGTACGGTTAAATGCGCTTCACCTGCTTTTTCATGATGATAAATGTGGTGTGTAGATGTCCATGGACGGCTGCGACTACTAAACCACTTTTGTAGGTGGTAGAACTATTGTTGTTCGCCAATTCTATTGTGTTTCGATTGAAAGTTGCAGTTGCCGGCCACACTAACATGAGGCGACCACCAGCCTCCGGAGTAGCAGCGCAACTGCATACAACCTCAGACAAGACTTACCTATGATTGCTTGAGGTTGTATGTAGATGTCCATGGGCTGCAGCGACCACTTAACACCACGTGGCCTGCATGCTCGTCTGCTACTCCATTTAAATAAAATAAATATAAAAAACACCATATAGTAGTGTAAAAAGTAAGACAATCACATTTTCAGGTCAAGTTTGAAAGAAAACCAATCTATCTTCATCATCTATACATTTCAAAAACTTTGGCTAATGTTGTTTTTTTCGAAGACGATTAATGATGCCTTAACACGACGTTTGTTTTTTGTGGCTGTGACATTTAATAAAACATATTAGTTGTCAGTGACTTGCTACTAAATAATTGTCGATGACTGTTACCTATGAAACTCATTAAACATCTTTAGATTAAATGCTTATTGTTTATTGTCAAGATTGCTAGATTATAGGAAAATCGGGAAACTGCAAAATTATGTAAGGAAACAGTTGCAGCAACTTTGATGAATCATATTTTTATACCCTTTTTTTATTTGAACTTCGTCATTCATAAATTTGATGAATACAAAATAACATTCAAGCTTCTTAAAATTCCTTTACTAAAATGGAAAATCCATGTTACAAAATCTTGCACTTTCCACGATACATTCACATGTATTACGTCACAAACTTACGTCATTTTCTTGATTAAAAGAAAACATGCTCATTCTATTTTCAGCGCGCTATTTTCGAGCTCGCGTATGAATCGATATAAATATTGGAGAACGGGCGTCCCGTCAATGGAGAGTGCGACGCAGCCACCGCGACGCCGTCGGGACGCCCGCTACAGGTTGATCTATTTTATTGATACTCCGAACAAATATTGTTCTCAGTGCTCACGGTACAAGTACTTATGTGTGGGCGCTGGTACAACTTTTACCACGCAAATAAATGTATGTTGGCTAGCGGTGCCATACATCAGAGTTATTCATGTGGGCAAAGAAATTGACAATTAATAAAAAGACGGTTAACAGAAACAATCATAATTATTTCGAAAATTAATTTACACACCATTAGACAAGGTTATTAATCTGAAACTTTTCTAATTAACACTTAGAAATCACTCGGGATTGTTTGTATCAACAGTGATTCGTCGGTTACGTGGTGCGCAAACCGTCCACCATGTCTCCTTCCATAAGAATCAAGGAATGACACTATGGCTGTTACGCTACCATCGATACGACGGTCCTTTAGAGCAACTCTCTATGTTCACTCTCGACCCTAGCGCCACCGTTGTACCGTCGTGCCACTGACACATATTTGAGAAAACGGAGGTGGTGTGGACTTAATGAGTAGTGGGTGTCTATAGGTCCAGTAATAGCAATTTGAAACCTACTGTAAATCAAGTCTGAGAATATGTGTGTTGGATACTGAATATATTGTGTTCTGGCTTATTCAATTCTTCAAATTGAAAATGAAATTTTGCAGAAACAATATTGTGCACTTTGCATGGCACTATCTTTTATTTGCTCACGTAAATCTGGAAAAAAACATGCTCTTGTTTCAACGCGCTATTTTGGAGTTCGTGTATGAATTGATATAGATATTAGAGAATGGCGTCCCGTCAATGGAGAGTGCTTCGCAGCCACCGCGACGCCGCTGGCATGCCCACTACAGGTTGATCTATTATTGTGAATCACCATATTCTTAGTTCTTACATTATTACAGCCTATAAAATTTGCTTGCGAAATAAGGGAGGGCTTGCGTGTCAAAAAAACAGGGAGGTGACCTGTCCTGAAGTTTTTGTCTAAGGACTAAAACAATCTGCATAGTTAAATTTAACATCAACGAGAAATAAGTTGACAGCTATGAATATCTATAATAGCGGGTAAAAACGAAATAAATTAAAAATTATAAGATTATCATTTTTATTCAACCTTTTAAAAGTTCTCACAGCTGAGCACAAGTCTCCCCTCACACTTGAGAGGAATTTAGGCCATACTTTACCACTCTGGCCAAGTTCGGATGTTTGAATATCACGCAAAACATCGTAATTAATGAAATATCACAATATTTTCCATCACCTTGGAGAAGCGACAAATACGCACATTACAAATTTCTTTCTCAGAGGTGCGCACCGAGGACTAGGACCCGGTATTTCCGTGTCGGAGACCGCAGTCTTAACCGCTCGACCATCGCTGTTATCTCATATTATCATTATTTACATGTAATTTAAAAGAGCCTACTTAAGAACACCCTGTGTTTACATTTTTCTTTACTTAATCGACTCCCACGCGGTTTCAGTGCGTAGGCGATGCTGAATGTTCGTAGTAATTCGCGAAAGTTTGGGCGGGGGCGTAAGGCGCCGCCCGGCCTTGAGCGTCGCTACGAAAATATGCACTGTCTTCAGAAAAATAAAAGCTTACATAGTACTTACACATATTATTACAATTTATTTTGTAAGCAAAATTTTCATATTATATGGTTCTTTACAATAATATGTACAATGTTACAGCATTGCTTAAAGGTTTAAATTGAGGCATATTATATTTTGCATTATACATAATATATGTTCTATCCTTTTCATATTTTTTTTAAAGATATACGAGTACTCTCAATTTCAGCAGACTGCATTTAATTTATTCCAAAGATAAAAACGTAAATCTAAATATAGACTTCTCATTTGATCTGGGGTTTTTTTTCATTTAAGTCAAATATGTTCAAAGAACTGAAAGGAGTATCTTTCGCATGTCTTCTTCAGGTCGTCAGTGGACTTTATGGATGACTCTTTTTGCCGATATGCGGTCGCCATTCGATGACTTTTCTTCCCCATCGATTTTACCGATCCTATTGACAATGTTGCCTTTCGATTGCTACTTTAGCTTGCAAATTTTAATAGTTCGAGAACCTTCGTTTATCTACGGATTTAATGATTTCGGATTGTGTCGCCTATAAATACCAAGCATAGCTCTTTGCATTACTTGCTCTTGCTGAGCGACTTTTTTTTCAACCTTTTTTAAGTCCCACAGCTGGGCACCGGTCTCCTTCTCACAAGTGAGAGGGATTTAGTCCATAGTTCACCACGATGACCAAGTGCGGATTGGTGGACGTCATGCTTTCGAGAAATTATGAATTTCTCTCAAGCATGCACGGCGATGGGGAACAACGTAATCCATTAAATATCATGAATTCACGATATTTGCCGTCACCGTGGAGCAGCAATAAATGCGCAAATTTCTTTGTCAGAGGTGCGCGCCGAGGATTTGAACCCGGGATCGGTCGCGTCGAAGTCCGCAGTTTTTTGCTACTCAGCCATGGCTGCTCATTTTCAATCAAAGCGACTTTTAGCCTGTGGCAAAAGACTTCTCAGTGCAGAAAACTTTTGGCGTCAGGCACTCTGGTATGCTGAATAAGAAGATACATTGTATTTTCTCGAATGATGCCCAACCTAGTTGGATTTTACTAGTGAAGTGTTGACGACCCGCGTGGCGCAATGGTTACCATGCCGGACTACCAATCAAAGGGTCCCGGGTTCTATTCCCGGCGAAGGGGATTTCCCCTTCTGCTCATTTAAATTTTTAAATGAGCTTAAATTTCTGTTCTCGATTTGGGTGTTTGTGTTTCTGTCTCTGTGTGTGTCCATGGCACCCACGACACAGGGTATATCTACCCTACTGTGGGGCTATGAGTGTGAAACGTTATTATTAATATTATTTCTCAAAGTTTCAATCATCCATTTGGATCCGATAATAAACACAACAACAAATTCGCTTCAACGTTTTTGTCTCCGATTTGAGGGCAAGGATCTCTTTACATATCATTTATCTACTACGTTGCCCCAGATTGGTTACTTGCCAATCTTCAGCACTTTAAATAATTATGTTAAACCATATAATACATATATGCTTTGTATTAAGTTTTCCGTAAACAACGCGAATAACACCAAAGTTATAAAACTAATGATAATCTCTTGTGAACAGCATAGCGTAAGGCGCCATCAAATGACCTGGATTTCTCGGGAATAACATGTCATACCACACATTTTAGGGATATTTATTATGATTACGATCCATCGTAAACTGTGTCAGTTGCACATAAGTAATCAAATCTTCTCGTTGATATTTTATTGTTCAATAAACATTTTATTGTCGTGTTCGCGAATATTTCCCTACGTCGGTTTCGTTTATTGGTCTTTATGTTTATTTATCAGTTAATAAAGCGAGTAAAAATGTCGACAAGTGACTTTAAATTTCCTTATTAAGAAATGGAAGTTGTTTTACAGATAAATTTTCTTCTGATGGTTGCTATACAGATAATAATAAAAATACAGTAAAAAAAGAAACAAGTTTCAGTATTTTTATCCATTCTCTCCATTCAAAGTAGCAGACAAACACTCACGTGGTGTTAAGTGGTGCAGTGGTGGTGTGGCTGCAGCCCATGGACATCTACATACTACCTCAAGCAATCATAGGTAAGTCTTGTCTGAGGTCGTATGCAGTTGCGCTGCTACTTCGGAGGCTGGTGTTCGCCTCATGTAAGTGTGGTCGGCAACTGCACCTTTGTACCGAAACACAATAGAATTGGTTCACGGGAGAAGTGGGTGCAGCGATGGCACTTCCCCGGGCGAACGATAATAGTTCTACCACCTACGTAGTAGCTACGTAGTAGCTATAATTCATTGGGGGGCATCATAAAATTTATTCATCACCCAGAGTTGCCTAACCCTACTAATTACACCTTATAAATTAAGCACACCCTTGTATTCTTACTATGGGTATGAATAAGATAAAATATAAAATAAAATAAATTCGTAAACGCGTACTGGGTCAGTATTGTAGTCTTTGTATAAAGCACCTACCCATGGGTGGTACCTGTGATATCTATTTTCAAGCTGTGAAACACTTAGCTGTTAGTATTTTTCCATTCGTAAAATTAAATCTAAAACATTCCTAACTTTGTACGTTGCATATTAGTAAAGGGCAAGTAATATCTTAATTGCGGTAAGAAACTAGTTATCAAGCGGTATAATGGCTCTAATTTGTGCATGATAGCACTTCAAGTTGTTTATATGTAATAATTATTGCTTAATTATGACTACGTATACCTTGTCTTCGGGTGTCAAGAGAATGTAAGTAACCAAAAGTCAAAGGATTACACGCTAAACATCCTCCGTTATTCGTCTCTGTTTGCTACAAAATCGTTACATATAAATGAAAATGAAAAATGAATCCGAACAATATTTATTAGTGACTGTAAATTTCGACTGAAAGAGTTTGTCGTAATAAAATCGGAACGCAGCGCAAAAGACTGAAAAAGGAATACGGGAAGAATTTAAAAAGTTATTTACATAAAGTCAACTGTGAACACTTCGTAGTAACCATTTTTATTAAAACGTTACTTTTAGAATACTTTGGTGGATTTTTTTGTAGGTAGTAGAACTATCATGGATCGAAACAAGGAAATTACTATCGTTGCACATTGGCCGTGAAAGTATATAATACATATAAGATAGAAAGGTGCTTGGCCATACATACATGAGGTGAAATCAGTTTCCGGATTAGCACAACTGCACACGATTTCAGGCAATGTCCACAGGGTTTAATTCGCATTGCATGGCCTGCACGCTTCATTTTAATTTAAAACAGTATCCCTATACAGCTGAGACTACTGACTTATGAATGATTTTTTTTATCAAATGATCATCATACCACTGCAACTTTGACATTTTTTAAATGAAATCGCCCGATAAAGGGAATAGTAACAGACTGCCACACCAACTTATCTCATAATATGAAATAATACAGGATTACACAAACATTATCTTCTCACACGATTAGCTTGCCTTCGAGGCCAGCCTGTATTTAATGAAGTCATTAGTGTACAATCTGCACGTCTATAAGCTCTGAGATTTTAGTGCAAATTGAAACGTGCGTTGTCCTACATGCTCGATACCGAATTTATAATTATTATGTCTAATGCAAACATTATTTGGCCTTGCAGTGAGGTATGTCTTGCGTCTGTCTGTTAATACATACTATGGTTAATACCGTAAAATTCTTGTATAGTTACAGTAAACTATTTTATGGTTGGTGGCAATTTTTCGTTTGGTCTTTCGAAATCTTTGGGATATCTATGAAATATTAGTTGATAGACTGGGATTTTATTCTGTTCAAACTATTAGTGACTTGCTGGTACGTAGAAAGTTAGGAGACTGAACCAGTATTCCTCTTGTGCTAGGTCTATAGTACTCTTTTCTCGGCATAAGAACCCCAGTAGGTACTAGAACTGATATCGTTACGTGTCCCGGACAAATATGTTGTAGCTCGACGTCGGAAGCTGTTTGCAGTGCCACAGAGCAGACTTCTTATTGTGAAGGAGGAAGAATGCGAGCACTGACCTTGCTCAATGGATTAGTGTCATGGAATCCAAGTATTGATATATTCTGCACACCACTTGCTGAAGTTCGCAGCGGCAGGAGCATTCATTGTAAAGCTTTAAAACGAATTGGATGTAGGTATTCTGTTATGTTTTATGGCTTAATTTATGTTAAAATAAATAAATAAGTCAATGATGCGTCACCATTTCCCAGCTCACCAGTTCCCTACTCTGGCTACCCATTAAAACGTATGCGATTCTTTTATCACCTATATCTAACCCAGTAATAACTTGATGACTTCGTCAAAATATGCCTGATCGATTTACACTAGTGATGCACCAATAAGTGAATGCCTCGACGTCATTCGAGGAACTTCTACATCATGGGTTAAAATGGAAGCGCAAGGAAATGGATGGAGTGAATTTGTACAATCTGGTCCACCTTCTCATTGACGTATCAGCTCACCCATGAAGTGATGACTAAGAACTAAGACCTTAGGGTTTATACGACAACTGTTAAAAAAGGGGCCACTATTATAGCGCAAGCGCAACAATACGCAATGTTGAATATTATGATTTCTTTTTATTATTTTCGTCACCCTTAGCATTTCCACGGCGAAGCCCACGCGATATCCCGCCATTTGGCTTCCTGCCAGTTCTTCATTCATGTTTTCTACAACTTCATTTACCTAGACTATTTTGGCAAACGTCAGCGGGTCTCATAATGTAGCTGTTTCAAAAGAAAATTAATGAGATTCTACGGAATTTTACTATGTACGCTTTGAACGTCATGTCTTAATTTTTTTGTGGTCAATTGTATATTTCTTTTTGCTCTTTATTTTTTCTGTCCAAGCTTGTAAGTCTTAGAAAATTTTGAATTAAAATACATACCTGTTATAAAACATTTGTTTTGTGTTACATTTTTTGTACTTAATCATGCCATAAACAGTCAGGCGCGGTAGCAGCCTGCAATTTGGGGGGGGGGGGGCAAGAAATTGGGGGAGGGGATCACTCAGAAATTTGGGGGAAGAGGTGTCCTAAATTGGCTTGTTTCACCGTCCATCTAGGCATGACTGATGGATTTGGGGGGGGGGGGTCATGTCCCCTGTGACCCGCCCCCCTGTGACCGTGCAGGCGCGGTCACAGTTAAGTTTCATGAATCAGTTTATCCGTATTTTTTAAGTGCATGAAAGGTAGAGTTAGAGTTTGACCAAGTTAGTTTTTGACCATTTTTGCTTTCGTTGCCGGAGAGTAAAATTGATAAACACATAACCAATTTTCTTAATCGAAAGGCGCAATTACTATGCCTAAGGTATAAATAAGTAAGGTTTCTAATAAGGTAGGAAACCTGACTAAGCTAGGTACTCTTCTGCGTAGCTATTTTTCAGACAGTTAAATAGAGCTAATGTTAAGGCATGTTAACATTATTATGTGAATATTCTCTCTCTCTCTCTCTTCAGCTCTTATTAGCCCACTGCTGGACAAGGCGCGCCACTGAACCCGGTCTTCGGCTCTACGCATCCAATTGCTCCCCTCCACCCGGCGCAGATGGTCGCGCCAACTCTCAGGGGGGAGTCTGTCCTAATTGTCCTTAGTGTTAAAATATTACCTCTATTTAATCTATATGTCTATTACATTAAATAGGTGCCTTAGTATATGTTTCAAGTAAATATTTACTTTGTAAAACAAGGATATCATATTGTACGTTGCGAAACTACTTATCCGAACTTTACTTTCTTAACCTTTTCTATAATAACATTATTATTTGTAGGAGGAAATTAAATTTTATTTTATTCCTGACTCGCCGAGCGCTTAAGCGATTTCATTATTTTTAATTAACCACCTAATTTTCAAGTAAATCTCACAACTTCTACATTGAGATTTGTATTTGTAATTTGTATTTGAGATACCCATTACAACTTTCCCATATCTAAGTAACAAACCTACTATGTATCGTGCATTATAGATACCATGTTATCAGATTTATAGTCTCCAAATCGAAAAACTATGCATATCACGAATAATGTGACAAATTCATTATTTTACGATTTGTTTACATTAGAGATTGTGTTTTGTAACTTGTTAGGATAAGGATACGTATGCAAATGTGATGCATATCTAAATTAGAAGTTATATGTAGTATTAACATTATTTAATGGTTATCACGTAATTAAAACCATATGCACCGTATCTTCAAGCGTACAAGCGTGAAGATAAGGAGTTGATTTATTGGATTTGAATTTCTTCCGTTGACCTTTAACCTTCCAAATTTTTTTCTACCCACGTAACAGTGATATGGCATAGGGCCAAGTGTTCTGACGCAATTGGGGGTTGTCCATTCATAAATTCGCTTTCATCTCATGTTTTTGAATCTATTTTTGTGGGATGTTTGTATTTTTGGCAACGACTCTATAGACAAGTAAGGGACATTCTGACTTTTCGATTTGGTGAACCGGTGACCTTTCTAAGGAGACGTCAGAACTGGTATCGAAGAGATTAGACCTCTTAGTTACGGTAGCCACGTTAGGCGACTTACTTATGAAAAAATCAAAGCTTTAGTTTCAGTATCGGCATGCCTAAGTATTTTTCAATCAGGAAAGTTTTAGAGTTTGGAAATAACATATTTGATAAATTTTTCATTATTCCATTATTATCTGTAAAAACAACTTAACTTACAAGATAAATCCAAAGTAGCACTGATGGCCGAGTCAACGGCATGTATGGCCCTATCCTTCTCAATTTCAGGAGAAGATCTATGCACATTAATGTAAGTCTGACTAAGTAAGTAAATATAATTCCCCGGTCTTAGGATTAAAGTTCTACCATCTCCAAAACGTTATTTAACATAGAAATAACATTTTTAAATACAGTTTTAAAAAATATTTACGTGGCGTGTGTGGCGCAATGGTTACCATGTCGGACTGCCGATCGAAGGGGGACCCGTTTCGATTCCCAGCGAAATAGAAATTTGAATGATGAATTTAAATTTCTGGTCTCGGTCTGGGTGTTCGTGTTACCGTCTTTGTGTCCACGGTACCCACGACACAGGGTATATCTACCCTATTGTTGGGCTATGAGTGTGAAGCGTTATTTATTTATTTTGCTGAGTTCAAATGCAATTCAAGTGTAGAAATAGTTACGTACACAAGCAGTTGAAAGTAATGGAAATATTAAACAAACCCAGTTAGCAAACGAAGCGAGTTGAGAGGCTCAATGGCGTACAATTTAATTTGCACTGACAACTCCGGAAATAGAATCGCGTGAAAATGAAAATTGTTGCGACATTTTTTACAAACTAGGCACTAGTCAAGATAATAGCTCAGATAATAGTTAAAAGTCTTTGTAAATAAGAGAATTTGGTGTATATGAAACACAATGTTTTTAAAATATAAACTACTTTTCCGTAAATATGATCAAGGTAATGATAGTCATATGACTTTCTTAATTTTTCCTTCGATATTCTCCTGTATCTGATGGGATTTTCCTGTTTATTACGTAGACGTATAATCCGCTTTTACCCGACTGCGACAGAAGGAGGGTTATGTTTTTCGAGTGTATGTATGTTTGTGGCTATGTTTCTTTGGCTCGATGGATTTTAGCTTGAGAGGTGTCATTGGATTCGTCTCAATCGTGAGAGTGACACTGGGTACATAAAACACCAAAAAACAAAATGACTGACTATTACAGCCAAATTAAAAGACTACAAAAAATATATACCTCAAATCCTATCAAGTGGGGTATCAAAATGAAGGGTTTTATGAGGACATTACAAAAATGTAAAGTTAAAGAAAGAAAATAATAAATAATTATTCATGCTTATGTCCCTAAATAAGTTCAGGGAGCTTATTTTTGTACCACAAATACCTAGTGTCGGCTGGTGGTAGTAGTTGCGGGTTGTTTTTGTGTTGGAACACGAAAATATTTTCGCGTGAATTATGATCAAAACTACGTGTTTGTCTCGGACGCTTTATCATCCTTTTAGTTGAGCTTCATGCAAACTACAAAGTTCTAGATGGTTTTGTGACCCCGTTTTGTTACAGTTTCATAGTATAAAATGTAAAAGCATTTTTACGAAAGACTGTTTTTAAATAACTTCTGTGCAAGTAACAGTTTTTGCTTTTTTGACTTTGTGAATTTTAATTCCGCATATAATTTAATTTAAACAAATCGGATAAGTGTGAATCAAATTCATCTTATACCTTTTTATACAGTTTTATTTTTAGAAATTATAAATTATAAAAAATATTTTCACTGATAACTTAAATATGAACTGAAAAATACGACTCTTCCTGACATCTATTGGAGAGTATTAATAGGTAATATTGTGGCGTAGAACGCCGTCAAACGCCATCCGTCAAACCAACGTTCAAGGAGATGACAATGTCGATTTGAAGGATCACTATAAAAATTCTTTCATTAAATTAAAGCTTCCTTGGCCGAATGGTTACGTGGGCTGACTGCGGAACTAGAGACACGGGTTCAAACCTCAATTAAAAACATATTTAGTTTATATTTTGTGTTTGTAGTGTTGTGTTTTAAATTAAACCTAGAAAATAAATTGTATTTATTCGAGCAACGCTTGGTCGTCCAGGTACTTATGTCTTATAACGTCAACTTACAACTTTACTTTAAAGAAACTCTTAAATATGAAGGTATGTACTTACTTAGTCATCTGTATAGTACATAATATATAATCGATGCATAATTGATGTATGTTATATTGGTATTTGTGTGTACAGTACTGTACTGTAAATAAAAATAATAGTAAAATAGATGTAAATGTATATTTCGCAATTGTATTATAGTTTAGTTTTTTTCTTTTATATTTTTATCATTGTATATTTGCATACCTCATGAAGGTAAATATGGCGAACTAAATATATATAAACAACATTGTAAACACCCATATTTGTGCAAATAAATGTCTTTGTCTTTGTATATTTGTACTGTATCTTTGTATTGTATGTTTGTACTGTATGTTAGTTATATTGTGTCTGTGTGTCTAAGAGCGCTGGATGGAGTAGCCCAATTTTGGAGACTAGAAGACTCCAGAGTCTTTCAAAGCATTTTTTTAAAAGATTTTAGTGTTTCCAAACGGTACAGGGTTGCTATAAGTTAAGGACGTTGATCAAAATATTTTTTAATATTTAGTATCAAAGCTACAAATTGTACAAACAAGAAATTTTAATGTATTCATCGACATTCCTGTACATGTTAACAGATAAACAAGATATTGATTAAAATTTTCGTCGAAACTTATTAAGTATTCATTGTTATTTAAATCATTATCTCGGCATCATTATTAGATTAATGATCGTTTTATTAGGAATTCGAAACCACATGGCATAAGAAATATCTTCTACGATAGACTTATTACTAGGATGACCTTCATTTAGAAATATGTGGGATTATTTTCACAGGCACAAAATGCTTTAAGTATTATTCAAACAATTCAAATAAAATCAAATATTTTTATTTATGAACATAGGAACAAAGGTTTTTGAATTTACATAAAAAGGTGCTTTCTATTTGATTTTTAATTAGTAGTGTTAATATTCTTAAAATACGGTACAATCATACCGACATAAAGCCAAGGATTTATTAAATTTATGAAATCCTTAAAGTTACCAAAATCTCTAAAATTGTGGCGTTTTCATTACATAGGTATAATAAGTGATTTTCTATTCGTAGTTAAAAAAATGTCCAAATTTTACTATTTCCCTGGCTCAGACTATTTCGGATCTATCTGTTGGATATATTCTATTAAAACATAATCCATGGTCGCCTTAAAATCTGCTTCCAGATAGGTCGTTAATGTACCACTAAGTAAAGGTGTCTATACATTAAAGGTACCGTCCGTCTATCAAGCAATCAGTCCAACCAGTCCAACTTGATTGATTTCTCGTCGCAGCGTTAAATTTTGATGTCAGCAATCAATCAAATTTAATTCTGTCGCTCGACATGTTTAGTTCAGTGTTTATACACAAATTGTTACGTGCGACCGAATATTAGAATTTGGAATGTTTGTTTTGACGTGATGGGGAATATAGGCGCCATAAAGATGTTATTTACTAATGAAGTGTGGAGATTTACTGTGGTTTTGTTAATATAGTCGTCAAGCGGTCATTAATGTCAACAGGACACGGTTTCTTTTTTTGGAAATAAATGAGTAGAAATTACAGGTGTGGGGAACGCGACGCAACTACCGTTTCATGTGATGGTGTGCCGTGCCGATAGCAAAAAGTGTCTGGGTTTTCGTCTAATTGCTACACGGAGGATTCAATACCTTTTTAAACATGATGAATAAGAAGTAGGCACACAAGCGTGCTTAACAAATAAATTTAATTTTTATTTATTCATTAAATAAATAAGTACAGTTTTGGTATTGAACCCTGACAACTGCTTGAATTATACTGAGCTGCAGAAGACAACAATATTATAAAATAGTATCAAACAAATATAGTATAGTTTTGCAGTGTGTATGAGGACTTATTAACGCTTTAAAACATAGCCCTACACAAGTCAAGGATTCCCTGTGTCATGAATACAATGAAATTAAAAATTACAGGAACGGAGATCATCGCAACAAATTCTGTGCCTATTCTCTTCCTTGTCAGACTCAAGAATTCAATGCACTTACCTTTTATATGAATAGTTCATATTCATCCACCCATCAGTCTTGAAAAGACCACTGCTAGAGAAAGGTCGCCCCTAATATTCGCCACTCTGAATCCAATAGTTGAATAGTTGATAAATCAATACTGAAATAGACAAGGTTAAAAACAATTTAGCACTAGAATAGCATTATGACTAATTATGGTAATTCTAATGAAAGTACGTGGGTCAGACGCAATGTATTATTTTTATTGTTAACAAGATGGGTATAGTTATTATGGACTTTACAATGTATTTTACAGACCCAAGTTTAATTGTAGGGTTAGCCACAATAGATCACAACTGGTTATCTATTCGTTTAGGTAAGATATTGTCAATAGATAGCTGAAAGTAAAGTGAATTAAATATGTATTAAAAGTTAGAAATGAGGAAATTAAAAATATTGTTGGTAGCGCATATTGCTGCTACAGCAACCCCCTTTGTGTCCTAGATATGATTTTGGAGCTAATTGCTATTTGTTTATTTGTCTTCAATGTGTTTTTCCGTGGTGCTTACGACACATTGTATGCTACTATGAGGCTACGGATATGAAGCGTTATTATTATTTAATTTAGCGCGGAGTGCGGTACTAAGCTACAGGGGTTAATGATAGCGGAAATAGTTACGTTATATATAGGTTATGTTAAGGTTTGGAGCTTACTATACCGTGCGTTCAATTGGGGATTTATCGAGGCTTAGTGGCCAACCCGCAACTAAAAGTTTTTAAACCTTTAAAGGTTTAACTGGGTTCTTGGATGAGTTCGCATGAAGTTTGTACCAAGTAGGGAACTGGTGTGACCCTCTAAACATCCCGCAGGTATTCGTGACAAAGAGGCCACTGAGGGGTTTTAGTGAGATAAAAATTGCGGTATCTTCATCAAAGCTTTTGAGGCATTATTTTGCCGTTGCCCTCTCAAATAAAAGTTATTTTGCCCACCAAAACTCAAAAAAGTGAAATTTACTATTTCACCAACCCTGGTATGGTCTTCCCAAGGTGCCGAGAAATGCTTCCCTCCTGAAACAAAAAAAAAAAGAATACACCAACCCCACTGTAATCTTTTTATTTGGTATCGAGCGGGAAACCTTCAAAAGGTACCCAGCATCTTGGGAGAGGGTATAGGGTTATGTGGGATTTTACCGCACTAAAGCCCCCTCGGTGGTAACATGCGGCCACGCACACACCGTCGCCCTTCACGGGGCTGCTGGTTGGACGGATCGAGCTTCCACTAACACCATCCACAACCCCGGAAGCCCCCTTTTAGTCGCCTTTTAAGATCAGGCAGGGGATACCATAGCTCTATTCTTAATCCCGAAGCTACAGGGACTACCCCATTGTAACCTACGCGCGTTTCATTACCTTCGACTTCTATATTGAAAACATTCTAAAGCTTATAAGACAGTCTTCAGTATCATCTTATAAAAAAAAACGTAGATACTGCGTTACGTTTTAAGCATAACAATTACTTTTAAATTTCTATTATGTTCCAAATTGAAAAACACTAATCCGACAGAAATCCACGTATATCCCATATAAAGCATCATTCTTAAGAGCCATAAAGATTTGCATGTCGATGAAATTTGTTTACGAACTTCTTTTATGGTTTTCGATAAGAAAGATTGATTTAAAACATATTTAAATAAATTTTGTCTACAGAGTTGAACATGAATAGGTATACTCTTTAGAAATGTTTTTTATATAACGTGACGTTGACGTACGTGAGAGAGTGTAAAAAGTATGGAGGAATTTTATCTATTATAGATTTTTTATCAATAAAGAGGGCGATATCGATCAGATTATCACTTGAACTTTTTAATTGATTTCTTTATGGCGACGGTCAAGATAAGCGATGGAAGGCAAAGACAGGTTGTTGGTGCTTCTTTCAAAAGATAAGAAGCGACCTGTTTCAGTTTTGGATGGCTTTCAAAAGTAATCTTATATCAGTAACGGTATAATTTCATTGTCCAGTTATCCCCATAAACGTATGCATTATTAGAGCATCAATGTATGACAGGTATGACACCCATCAGAAAGAATATTTGTGAATGTGTGACAAAATTAAAATGTGTGCGTTTTTCCTCCGCACCAGATTTGGCACAAAAATTATGTATCGAAGTGAGGCGCTATGCCGTCTCTACTGAAGGGTGAGTCAGTAACTTTGATGCTCTAAGATTTTTTACTATTAGGATAGTAGAGTACTTCTCAAAGGGTAAATATTCCGACGGATCAGTAGACAACAGTAATCTATGGAAATAATCTAGTAAGATTATGACAGCTATAATCTTTCGAATCTGAATAATTCAGGTTAACAACACAACTATTTGGAAAAAATATTTCCTAATTACGAGCTTTTTCTATGGCAGTATCAATCAAACAACTTGCAATCATTAACGATATGATAATCGGAAGAAAATACGGCCTTTGCATCGCATCGAAAGTTTTTTCGAATAATGTAGCAATAAATCTGACAATAACTGTGCGCTGTCAAGGAAGTCACTGATCTAGTTTGGTTGCTCATTATTTTTTGTCGGCTTGTTTTTGCACGATTTGATAGCTGAAGGTATAGTCTAGAAACTGTGAACTGTAATCGTGAATATAATCATTTTTATTTAGTAATTTATAGGGGTAATAAAAATATTCATACGTGAGTAACTCAACGAAATTAATATGATCGGCTGTGTGGAAATAAAAAATTTGAATTGGGCTGGTTTTTAGACATTCCTCATAGTTAAATGAACATGCTTAGGTACGCTATTTGTAGTTTTGATGTTTTTTTTTTAAAATTCGTTGGAAATTATTCTCTCTACATTTTTAAATGAGGGAGATCTATAACTGTAACAGTTCTCTATAAATGTATGCAGTCATTTTAGGAAGAATTCGCCTACTTTCTTGTATCTATCTTTCTTGTAACCTAGTAAGGTAAACGTTCATAATGTCGACAGTGTACTAGTACCCATGATTCCATAGAAAAACTGTCAAAAGTTCTATGAATGACGAGTACCGGGACACTGACAAAAACTGACGATAGTACGGACGTTTATTTTGGCCGAAACGGCCGCGGCTTAACAAGCGTTATGAGTCATTCAATTTTTCATCACATGGATTAGACGAGCATAGAGTCTAATAAATACAATAGAATATAATAGAAGTTATTTATTTCACCTTCAATAGAACAAGAAATTACAAAAATACAATAAATAAATAACACAATTAGCCAGTAACAAAAACAAGCAAGAAGATACAAAATAATTGGCGTTAAACTATGTAGATTAATTTATATAAACCGATGGTGAAAAATGTCACCCTCAGTCTGTGCCATAATAGAAGACCTCTATGGCTGCTGATTTTCAGGGAGACCTGAAAACAATGCATAGCTCGTCGCCTCTCTCCGAATCTTTCCACTGATATTCAATAAAATTACTTCACGACATAAATGTGTGAACTCCTCCGGTAGAACTACAGCTACAACATGCGTTCAAGCTGTTTTGCGTGTACTATACCTAATTCACTTGTTCACGATGTCTAATGATGTTGGAATAGAGGTGTATTAGTTGTTACGAGGTCCTCTCGTGGTTTTGCTTCCTCAGTATATTGCTCGAACCTTGGTTCGTATTCAGGTGTTGCGGAAACGAAAACGGTCATTATGTTGTCTGACCAGACAATCGAACGTATTTGTTGTTGTTAGTTTTAGTTCTGCGTTATTTCGTTGTACGTGCTTCAAGGAGATCATAGTAGGTATATTTAGGAAATCGATCTCCATGCAGGCTATTTGGATAAAATTTAATTCAATGTTAACTGAATTGACCCTTGTGACAATCTTTCTAGATCGCACTTTTATAGGTATACGATTTTCAGATCATTCCGCGACATTAGTTGAAGCTTTTCTTTATGTATAATGGCTATGTTATAACAACCGCTACCAAAATTAGTATAATATATATTATATATAATACTTAAATATTAGTATTAATTTAGTAACGCTTAGTGCCCGTTTGGGCTAGATGTTGAGCTGAGAGAAAAAAGGCGGCGGAAAAAACTCCTAGCAGCACAATTAAAGTACATAAATATAGCTTTACAGCAGAAGTCGATGTTGGTACCTCCCGACCGAACCAATAAAGATCTACGACCTTAAAAATAATCTCGCTAGTGAGCACAATGTACGGTCACAGAATACTGTATAACTAACGTATTACAGTTATGAACAAAATTCCCTTAACTGCTTGTGTCAGACTGATAGATAGTCAATCTAACAATGTAACTGAATTTGTCGGGAAAACGTTTCGTGAAATGAAATGTCGACTATCAATCAGCGTGTATCTTATAACTAGCAGCCACCCGCGACTTCGTCCGCGTGGACTTTGGTATTAGTCTATGTGTTATATAGCCTAAAGCCTTCCCCAATAAATGGACTTTTCAACACAAAAATATTTTTTCAATTCGAACCAGTACTTCCTGAGATAAGTGCGTTCAAACAAACAAACAAACTCTTCAGCTTTATATATTTGTATAGATATGAAGAAAAATGTGCGTTCTAAGATAGTCATTGGTTTTGGTACGTATAGTAACATCACGACGTCCGTAATTTGTTTTCGTAATTTCTTTGGATTCTCTTTTAATTTTCCAATAGGTCGAACTGTACGAGATTTTACAACCTTTTATGTTGTTATTAGCTGTGCCCCGCGGTTTCACCCGCGATAATTACCTTATTTAGGCGTACAATAATAGTTTAAGGCGTTTAAAAAATAACTTAAAGAGAAGTAGAGTAAATCGGACCAAAAAACAACAGAAGTAACAAATTTATTGACACTATTAAAATGTAATTAATTATGAATCCTCAAAGAATTCACGAACAGAGTAATAACATTTCAGTATTAAGAATTCGTGTAGAGTTCTTTTGAATTTACTCACATCTGAAATCATACGTATATTTTTTGGTAATTTATTAAATTTTTTTGGAGCCATGCAGAATATATACATTTACATGTTTTCGTCAAGTATGCAACCATTCCATCAGTATTTTCTTATGACGTTGTTACGTTCAACTATCGTCAGTAAACCGACTTTACAGACAACTGATTTTTTTAAAGTATCCTATTTTACTTCCGTTAACTCCAAGAATATATGTACAAAGTTTCATGATGATCGGTTGAGTAGTTTTCTCGTGAAAGAGTTACAAACAAACTTACTTTCGCATTTATAATATTAGTAGGATATCAGTGTAGCGGACACTTAGCGGGCACGTGTGTACGAACAACCTCAAGCAGTCTTACCTGTCGTCGTATGCAACTCCGAAGGCAAATTGTCGCCTTGTGTAAGTCTGTACACTACTGCAAAACCTGAAAAAAGTACGCCTCTATTGGTCCGTGTGGTCGACAGCTGGATATCAATACATTTTATATTTTTAGTACTGCGAATGTTACATTTTTTGCGACACTGAACTAGATTAGCCAGTAACGTGAGCGGCACGCAGTCTGGCATATGTGATGTTTATTATCTCGGGTGATGTACGGTACTTACAATGGCATGTTTTTTGCGTTGATTATTATTCATTATATAATTGTGTGGTTTTTATTGTGGAGCGTAGACGATTTGTGTATAAATAAATCAAACAACTATAGGTACTTCTTATTAGGGATTATTATTTGGTCTCGACAAGGAGGTTTGTAGGTATAAGGTAAGTAAATGAGTCCATTGTCCATGAATCCTGTGGCAATTCGCCTGTTCTTAACTTGGCCATGAAGTGCGCATGGCCCGGCGGTTAGCGCAGAACGCAAGCGATCTATGCAACTAAGCGACACGGGTGCGGTCGGGTGTGAGATGAGTGATAGTGGCAAAAAATTGCATGCGAGTTTCGGTGCTTCATGGGAACGTTAAGCCGTCGGTCCCGGTTGTTGTCGACAGATAATAGTCGTTAAACCTTGTCGGAGGCCTTATGGGCGGTTTAAAAACATCCGACAGCGGGTTGGCCAGTAAACCTCATCTTCACCAACTCGCATTGGAGCAGCGTGGTGGAATAAGCTCCAGGCCTTCCCAATAATTGGGAGACTGTGCCCAGCTGTGGGACGCAAAAAGGGTTGCAGCCAACTTGGTCACACTAATTTAAAGCGATCGCCTAATGTATACAAAGCTTGTCCAAAACACTTTTTTATTTATTTAATGGAGTAGCGGACAGGCATGCAGGTCACGTGGTATTAAGTGGTCTCTGCAGCCCACGGACATGTGCACATATCCACAATCAAAGCCTGTCTTGCGTGTGATCGTATGCATTTGCTCTGCTATTCCGAAGGCCGATAGTCGCCTCATATAAGTCTGAAAAGGATAGCGATAATATTTACTGAATATCTATACAAATTAATAAAATTGGAGTGTCTGTTTGTAATTTTGAAATAACCGCTTTTTACTACTACTACTTACCGCATATGAATGTTTATGCGGTACATATACAAAAATAACATTATTTACAATTTTGTCTGTCTGTCTGTTTGTTCCGGCTAATCTCTGAAACGGCTGGACCGCTTTTAATAGGACTCTCACTAGCAGGTAGCTGATGTAATAAGGAGTAACTTAGGCTACTTTTATTTTAGGAAAATTTTAAAAGTAAAGTCAACGCGGAGGAAGTCGTGGGCGGCCGCTAGTTTTAAATAAAAATCGGCCTTTAGTGTGATAATATCCTATTAATATTTTCTTAGATATTCTCATCTATAATGCAGCGTTAACTTGCTGTTACATTGTACATAATTTGTGTCCTCAACATTTACATCAGTGTTTGTACAACCGTCTGCCTGATTTAAAGTAGTCACATTTGGATTTCACAGCACTATTTTTGGAAATTATAGGATCTATCAATAATCGAAGTTTCCAAATTTATCTACATTACATCATTTTGCAAATTGTCTGACTACAAACGATAAAAAATAATGTGTAACTTAAGAAGCCGTATGCGAAATTTTGACGATTTCGCTGATTTAGCTGATTTTACATACAATTAATAGAATCAGGCGTTACTTTGCGGAACTCCATTAGGTATTATAAACTAACATAACACAACTCATAAAGTTAGGTAAAAACTACTTTGCAACAATCCGCAATCAGAACGTATGATGGTGTATACTTTTTTCATGAATAGCACCTCCCTCCCTCCCACAAAGGACACATGCACATGCAACAACAAAAAGTATACACCAACATACGTACCACCACCAACACGCGTTTCGCCCCAAATTCCTGATGATGCTCTGTTTTGGGGCGAAACACGTGTTGGTGGTGGTACGTATGTTGGTGTATACATTTTGTTGTTGCGTATGTGTCCTATGTGGGAGGGAGGGAGGTGCTATTGCATGAAAAAAGTATACACCATCATACTTTCTGATTGCGGATTGTTGCAAAGTAGTTTTTACCTAACTTTATGATTTTACATAGGAGATTTTGCAGTTAAAATACAGTAGTTCCATAAATTTTATCCAGGTAAATCAGCAAAATCGGCAAAATTTCGTATACGGCCTCTTAAATAGTTAACTAGATATACGGGTAAAGGACATGCTGGCCACTGCTGGCTGCCTATGCTACTGTTGCGATCTCATGTACGAGAGTCAGTCACTGCAGATTCGAGACTAAGAATAGAGTACGGTAACCCCTGAGTGATTTGACTGAAAGAGGGGATTGCGGATGGTAACAGTGGGAGTTTCAACAGTCCATTTAACGGCCCCAGGAAGGGCGGCAGTGTGTTTGGAGCTCTAAGCATTCTTCACCTATGGGGTCCTTCTTTATATGGGTCCAAATAATTAATTTACGTACAATACGAAGAATATACCTATAAGTTACGTTTATGGGGTTTATAGTGCCCTGAAGACTGATTTTATGTCCTGTGCAATTGATTCTCGATTGACTCTTTCTATACGATGCCTGCCTGCTAGACTACTAGTACTACAATTTTTTTATAAAAAATATGTTTTTATTCGTTTTTTTATTTCGTTTACTTAGTGAATATGTTAGTTATGAGTTATGACGCATAATCTAGTGGCAGTAAAAAGGAATAACACAATACTAATAACACGAGCAAATTTCCTTTTTGCCTGGCGCTTTAGAATAGAATATCGCTTATCTTTTTCAGTGTGACATTATAGCGTTTCTGAGGTGTACATTTCAAGAGCGCTCCTTGGTCATGTAAGTATTGTTTATGTTACCAGAATAACATATTTTTAGACAAATGTTGACAGTACGATGGACTATGATCAATTGGTGCGAATTGTATAAGAATGTATTGGTAATAGGTAATGTCTAGAGATCGATATTGTAAGGTGTTGTAAAGATTTGTACCTATAGAAACACTTTTTTATACCCAGTATTTTTATTTTATTTGAATGGAGTAGCAGAGTAGCACACTACATGCAAACTCAAGCAAGCCTAAGCCTTGCCTGTGGTCGTATGCAGTTGCTCTGAAGCTACTCAGAAGGCTGATAGTCGCCTCATCGATCCGGCCAGCATCTAGTTACGATGATCATCATCACTTTATCATCATCATCATCATCACCTTTCCAACGACACAATAGAATTGTTTCACGACATAATTTTATTTTAAGTTTAAACATAATAATACATAAATAGGTATATATAAATATTTGGACAAGCGCGCATGGCCCGGCGGTTAGTGTAGAACGCAATCTATGCAACTAAGTCAAACGGGCGCGATCGGGTGTGAGATGCGTGACCGCTAGTGGCAAAAAAAAAAATTTAAAAAAAATTCATGCGCGTTTCCGTGCTTCGGAGGGCACGTTAAGCCGTCAGTCCCGGTTGTTGTCGGTTTATAACAGTTGTTAAACCTTGTCGGAGGCTTTATGGGCGGTTTGAAAACATCCGACAGCGGATTGGCCACTAACTCGCATCTCCACCAACGCGCATTGAAAAAGCGTGGTGGAATAGGCTTCAGGCCTCCCCAATAATGGAAGAGACCTGTGCCCAGAATTGGGATGCAAAAAAGGGTTGCAGCCATTTGGAAAATAAGTTAAAGTAAAGCTGCTAAGTTGGTGCCTTCTTTGCCTCGTTCACTGTACCTAATGTTAGAGATTTTTTTTATATGTAAACCGAACAAAAAGGCAGACGGGCCGCGTGGTGTTAAGCGATCACCGTCGCCTATGGACACGGGCAACCCCAGGGGAGCCACCCGAGTATTGCCGGCGTTGGAAAAAAACGTTAAATTAAACTTATACTTTAACTTTTTAACTTATTCTATTTACTACACATATTTACTAAATTATTTAATTACTAAAATATCTTTACCGGTAATTCCACGCTCCTCCACATAGAAAAAAATAACAATAATCCACTACTATTTTTGTTATTTTTACCAACTTTAACAGCATCCGAAGTGCCTCGAGTAGTAGAGGTTAGTAGAAAATCTGTGCGAGATGATTGGTGAGCTAACATTATTCGGCGAATACCACCATAAAACCAATTTTTGTCCCATTTTTTTGGTATTTGGTAAAATGGTGTGGATGCCGCCAAATAATACTTACATGAGATGATCACAGATCGAGTAGAACGCTCTACCGGATATGATAGGCAAAGAAGAAATAAAAGACTAGTGCTAGTTTTGGGGGTCGGATGTAGATTCAAAGCTCTACAGCAACCATTTACCATCACGTGGCCGGCGTATACATATTTTTTGACGTGATAACGTCTTTAAAATCGTTTTAGTCGGGTGACATGTTCAGAAACTTGTGTCACACCAAAACCTCACGAGCGCGATCGCAGGTATAACGAGAGAGAGACGGACCGATCTCCCGTCTCATCTCGAGCGCTGTGAAACTTGTCACGCGGAATCCTCACGAGCGGAGGCTGGCATAGCGTTCGAGTGAGTGGACCGATCTTCCGTCTCTCTCACTCTAGCGGCATACAAACGAATGGAGATTTTCTCGTGCGGACGTTATCACGTAAACATCTCGATCGTAAACCTACTTTACAAACAATTTGCCGTTTTTTTTCGACCTTTTTTTATGTCCCACTGCTGGGCACAGGTCTCCTCACACAATTGAGAGGGATTTAGGCCATAGTCCACCACGCTGGCCAAGTGCGGATTGGTGGACATCATGCTTTCGAGAAATTATGAATTTCTCTCAGGCATGCACGGCGATGGAGAACATCGTAATCAATGAAATATCACGATATTTTCCATCACCTTGGAGCAGCGATAAATTCGCACATTACAAATTTCTTTGTTAGAGGTGCGAGCCGAGGATTTGAACCTGGGATCGGTCGCGTCGAAGACCGCGGTTTTTTACCACTCGGCCATCGCTGCTGTATACATATAATAAATACGAATTAATAGCAAACATTTTCTAAACAAACATATTCAATACACATCTTTAGCGGTCAAACTTGGCATTCATGATTTGGGTTCGGCTTTTAGCCTATGTTAATTTCGCAGCTAATTTTATAATTGTGTTGGGTTAGCGTAGGCGATGCGTGTCGATTCCATCGATCAACATCACAAAAAGTAGGTTTGTGTAAACTTTGAACACTTAAATGTCGAAATGTGTTTGTTTAATTTATGGCAGTGATCGCACATCTGCCTAAATCAATAAAAACAATCGACGGCAGTTTTGTGCTGTGTAATTTTGTACGTAGTTTATTGATGCTCATGTGGGATGATGGTAAGTTTCGAGTACTGTACGGTCTGTACCCAGACCTATGGGTTTAGGTACTGGAAAATCATTAAAGATACTGTCAGTGACACATAGAGTAAAGGTGGCAGAGGGAGTAGAATTCACAATTAAAGCAAAACAGTAATTTATAACTTTTATCAGTTCTGATATAAAACATACGCTAACACCTAAACTATGTTTTAAAATTATCACTTTTTTTGTATCTTCCACAACACGATACTTTCTAACAGCATGAGTAATAATAATTTATTTAAAATATGTATATAGTGTATCTCTAGTAATGTTTTAGTTAAAAAACTCACGTAGACTAACTCAAGATTACGTTACAAAACATTTATTAGTTACTTAATTGGCGATGAATATAGGTATAGGTACGTAATATTAAAAAATACTGATAATTTGTAGCGTTTATTCGTAGTCATTTATTTTGCCGCCAATTTGAAAAGAAACCGCATTCGTTTCAATATCGATGCGCCCACCGGAACGGAATCACTGGTTCGGAAAATGGCCGAGCGATGTTCCTACGCGCCGCATAATACGTGAATTATCGTGCATTTGACACCTATTGTGGCAATAATCGGGACTAATACAATTTATTGCCATTATGCCTGGACACGTGGCAAAAATATTCCTTTACAACTCCACGGACAGATGGCAAAAGCTGGCGTTTAAACGAATTACTTTCTATTATGTTTTTGATTTTTGTTATAAAATTATTAGACCACAATGCGACCCGTCTTCCGTATATTTTGGTATTTAGTTATAATAGTGAATGGCAACTGTCGGATTATACGCTTAGCTTTTTCCTGCCAATATTACAATTTATTGCATTTTAGTCCTTGTTGCAGAGGATTTACAGTTCAGTTGCAGTTGCATTTTGAATGCAATTTGTGGATAATTAACCGACTATTTGTCCACTCCGTGACGAATTGAGTCGTCTGTGCTGTTCGGAAATGGAGCAATTTCGTTCGGAATTTATTCGTTTCCTATTTATTTGGGGTGTAATAGTCGGACATTTTGCTTGGACTGCGTTTGGATAATTATTAGGGGTGATGAATATGGGCATCGCTGTAGGTAAATCGATTATGTTGATCAATTTATGACCAATTTTGGGTATGATCAAGTTTCAGTTTTTAAATTTTATTATATTAATGTCCCACTGCTGGCCACATGTCTTCTCTCAAAATAAAGAGTAATTGCAGATGAATTATGACCATAGTCCAACACCGGGTAAGTGCGAGTTGGAGGACCTGACATTTTATGATGGAAAACATCGTAAAGAAAGGGTTTAGTTGTTTATTTAGAGAAGTTTACTTGTACTCTTAAAATACATGCTGGGATTAATCTCTTGTTTTACTACTGTAAGCCGCCACGGTCGCCATAACCCTTTTTCTGTCCCACTGTTGGACACGTGTTTCTCTCTATAGTTAGGAAGGCTTGGAGCTTACTTACTCACACACACAATGCTCGAAAGACGAGAGAGAGAGACGTAAGATTGAAAATAATCACTAAAATAAATTCTCTGTACAAAGCCAACAAAATATTTCCCGAGACTATAATAATATTTGATTATAACTACTAGCATTGCATAACAGTCGTTACAATACAAAGGCGTGTTAATACGGCAATTCATAGAACTATATCACCCGAGTGGTTGATATTAAATTTTATTCGTACACAGATTGTCGGCGCCCAGTGTGGCCCATTTTATCGCCCATCTTCGCCATAACGCTTGATTTCTGTACTCGCTCATGTTTTTATAGGGCCAGTGGCTTATGTTTCATTTGTTTCATTTGAACGTATTTTGTAATAGGTACAGAAAGTATTTTTTTTACAGTTGTTGCCTTTTTATAGAATACGGGTTTACCATAGTTGTGCATATTTTTTCAACTACTTTGGCCCATTATCTGTGTGCCTTACCTAAAAAGTTGTCAATCAGTCAGTCACAACTGGGAGGTAAATTAAGTTTATAAAGCTACGCAGGTAACTATAGTACCACCTTTTTTGTATCGAGGGGGGGGGAGTGGAACCTTCAAAAGGTACCCGGTACCTTGGGAGAGGATACCTTGTTATGTGGGATTTGTACCGCACTAAAACCCCGTTGGGATCTCCAGTGGAACGCATCGGTTTCCTCCGCGTGCGGCGCCCATCTTCGGGAGAGCAGATGCGCTCTCTTGCACCCTCAGGCGCTTACGACAGCATGCGGCCACGCACTCGCCGCCGTCCTTCCCGGGGCTGCTGCCTGGATGGATCGAGCTCCCACTCTCACCGCCCGCAACCACGGTAGCTTTACTCTTAATCCTGAAAAGCTACAGAAACTAACTAGGTAACCTTGGTAATTGATGACTGAGCAACAGGTTCTTAGGGACAGCATACAGAGTTAGTATGCACCTTCACACCACAGTAAGCTTAATTTCATGAAATAAAAGAAGTTACTAACTAATGAAACAAAATTTACAAGACATTATGCACCCATTAATATATTGGTTACATTACCGCCTGCCTGTGCCTTTACCACTAGTAAAAGCTATCTCAGCTCTATCAATATTCTATGATTTTGCTGTTTGTTCATATGTAGTAATGATTGCGTAATATACCGATCTTACTTGAAGATGATAGTAACAACAAGAATATTTATACTCGTATTTTAAAATTTTTAAGGAACATTTTTTTTCAAAAGGCGGGTTATCAGTTTTCGAAATGAAGACAAAATCTTGAATATTCCAATACTGTACAGAGTACAACTATTTCTCAATTGACCTAAATATCTTCGGGTGATCCCCCACTTTGCACTGATACTAGATAGCGCCCTGATTAACTGTAGATACATAATCATATAAATATTATGATTAGATCAATAGCTTGCGATTCATTAACTACGCAAATTGCTTATCTACACAAAACAAGTGAGTTAACTGATTTCCTTTTCCTATCTCTAGTGTCCATTAGTTGTCAAGTACTTTTACATGATTTGTAAATGGGGAAGGACGCGCATTACGGTTTTGGACTTTGTCCCTTCTAATGTACCTGTTATCACCCCTATTGTTGAGCAGCGATGGCCTAGCAAGAGTAAAAACTGCGGTCTTCGATACGGAGATACTGAATTCAAACCTCGGCGTAAATCTCTTGCATGTTGTCCACCAAACCGCACTTAGAGAGAGTAGTTGTACTTGGCTCTACAATTCAGAATTAAAATAGTTTAAAAAAACTAAAAAACACGCTTTTTATAGAAAACCGAACTAAAAAATAGAAAATAAATTTTAATGAATTTAAATTAAGAAAATAGTGTTAAAAATTTCAATGAATATAAGTTAATAATAGTGTGAATAAAAAAAAAATTATTTTAAAAAAAGCGTGGGGTGCATGGTGTCAATAGTTATAAATATTTTATTGACAGATATGAGTAGAGTGATTATCATTTCGATAATATTTTAAAAAGCACCCACGCTTTTTTTTAAATAAAATATTTTTTTTATTCACACTATTATTAACTTATATTCATTGAAATTTTTAACACTATTTTCTTAATTTAAATTCATTAAAATTTATTTTCTATTTTTTAGTTCGGTTTTCTATAAAAAGCGTGTTTTTTAGTTTTTTTAAACTATTATTTATTTTCTACTTTTTAGTTTGGATTATTTATTCTTTCCATGATGTTTCCACGAGCAATGGACTGGTTACTGAGAACCTTCTTCTTTCTTTCAAAAATATCTTTATCTATCATTATAAGGCTTGTTACATAACAAGGTTACATATTTTTTTAATTTTTACGTTTTCATAAAATTTCACCTGTCTTACGACTTAACAAATTATTTATATTCTTTATATATCTCATACACGTTTTCGGTTACTGAGCACCAATAGTCTACTCCCCTACATAAATATGAGCAACCCAAGCAGCAAAATAGTCGAATAGTAATTAGATTACTCAGCCTTTAATCGTATAAGAGCCGAGTAACCGTTCTTAAAACACCCATTTATCGTGTAATAGCGGTTATCTCGACTATTTGGCAATATTTGCTAATGTGTGCTTTAAGGACGTCGAATAAACGTTTACAGCACTATGTTTTAGCACTTTTACTCCACCTTTTAGCAGATGCTGAATTAAAGTGGCTAAAATACTCGTTATTAGATCGTTTGATCTATAACAGTCGTATAATAGCTGTAGCTCTATAAACGCAATCGAACAAAAATCATATTTTGCAAATTGAAAAATGGAATAATTTTATCAAATTAGTGTATTGTCATCGGTCCTCAATAAATCTACAAAGTTTGAACGAAATCTGGCCGTTTAAAGTGGGTCAAAATCGCGCCCAAAGAAGTCGGTTACAAACATACAAACATACAAACATACAGGTGAAGCTAATAAAAAGCGTGTAAAAACGAAGTAATCCGCCTAAAGCCTGCAGGTGAAGGATTAAGAATAGAGTTACGGTATCCCCTGCCTAATCGTAAGAGGCGACTAAAAGTTTTGCGTGCTGGCTTTGAGAGTGGAAGCTTGATCCAACCCCGTAAAGGACGGCGATGTGTGAGTGGCCGCATGCCGCCGTGAACACTTCAAGGCACAGGAGAGCAAAATTGCTAACCTGAAAAGAAATGAAATGAAATGAAATATGAAATGAAATGAAATATTCTTTATTCACTGTACGGTTCCTTTACAAACTCTTAGTGAACGTTATTTTTTTGTTCTGTCTGCTCTGGGTGCGCTTAGGCAATGCTGAGCTGAAGAAAAGAGCAGACGGAGAAAAACTTCAGCCCTGTTTTAAAATATGGGGTATACAATAGTTAACTTTCTTACAGAGTAGCTATGGGCCGATAAGGAACATACGTGACAGCTACCGCATGTGTCAATGTCGTCCCACAGCCATCTGCTAACATAGGAAATTTAATTCATTTAAGTATATTACATCAGTTATAGAAACAGCCTTGTGGGACTACACCTCAATCCCAAGCTTTTTTATCAATTAAATAGTCCTTAAGATCGTAATAAGCCTTGCGGCACAGGACTTGTTTGACTTTTTTTTAAATCTGTGAAAAGGAAGGGATTGAACATTTACCGGGATTGTATTGTATATTCTGATCGACATCCCGATAAAAGAGTGGCTCTTTTTGCGGAGCCTACACTTGGGGAATGCAAGTTTGTGCCCATTCCTTGTCGAAACACAGTTCGAACTATGTAGATCCAAAAAGGTCATAAATTCGTGTTTGTTTTTACGAACATACATTATATTTTCATAAATATATTGCGATGCAAATGTTAGTATATAAGTCTCCTTAAATTTTTCTCACAGTGATTCTCTAGAATTTAATTTATATATTGCGCGAATAGCCCTCTTCTGCAAAATAAATATTGTGTCGACATTAGCTGCATTTCCCCACAGTAAAATACCATACGACATTATACTATGGAAATAACTAAAATAGACCAATCTGGCTGTATCGACATCTGTAAGTGATCTTATTTTTTTAATCGCAAAGACGGCAGAACTTAGTATATTCGCTAACCGATAGATATGGGGTCCCCATTGAAGCCTAGAATCAACAGTTAATCCAAGAAATACAGCTTCATCAACAAAGCTCATTTCCTCGCCATTCAATTGAGGTTTTACAATATTTTCTTTAACATTAGGTGGTGAAAACTTAATACAATTGGTCTTTTTGTTATTGAGTAGTAAGTTATTTACATTAAACCAATTTATCACCTCAGAAAGAGCATTGTTCACATCGTCATAATCATCAGTTTGTCTATTAGTTTTGAAAATTAAGGAAGTATCATCTGCAAACAATACTATCTCGTGATTATTCTCCACCATATATGGCAGATCGTTAATATATATTAAAAATAGGAACGGGCCGAGTACTGAGCCCTGTGGGACCCCCAAATGAACTACAGACCCATTTGACATTTGACCGTTCACTTCAACCCTCTGGATCCTATCACTCAAATAAGACTCCAGAAGCCTGAGCGCGGTTTCTTTGATGCCATAGTGATTGAGTTTCCTGATTAATGTTTCATGTCATGAAGATGGGTATATCGTACGAGGCACTGGGAGATCCCAAAGTCCTCCCCAAAATACAACAAATCCCCATATAACCTAAATCTCCCAATAATTCAAATCAGTTCCCAACCGAATAGGTATGGGACGGAATTTCGTTGTCAGAAAACTAACAAAAGTAGCGTATCTCATACATAATGTATTCACGTAAAAGTGATCAAAGGTACCACTGACATGTCCTATATCATTATCGGAGATCTAAAGTTCTTTCGCCTGTTAAAAGTGTTAACGCCAATGAATTTTGAGTATTATGTCTAACGTCATAGGGGTCAATTATCAGCTTATTATAAACCCAGATAGTTAAGACCACGGCGGTCGATGAGAAAGTACTATAAAATGTACGTGATTGAACAAAAAGTGCAATTAAAATACTACGGAACTTCGACCACGTGTACGCCATGTAATCTATTGGACACCTACTTATTTGTATGTAGGCTTTGAAAGTACGCCGCTAACAAAATTCACTAAAACTCAAAATTCTGTTACTTGTATCAGTTCATGTCATATCGATAAATATAGTATCAATAATATCTACGTTTCGTAAGAAATATGCAGCATACAAAACATAACTTGTAATTTGATCACAAACTAAATCTGAATTCCATGGTGCCATTTCAAAACTTGATAAAGACAGGTTTTGAAAAATTTGTATGTCAATCTATAGTTTACCAATCATTTGTCAATCTTGCTTTTCCTATAATATAACATGTTTCATATAAAATTGAAATCGTTTATCATACCTAAAGGTTACATTTGTATATTATTTTTATGGGTTTTGTCATATACCTATTTATCAAAAAAAACCAATGATTAGTAAGGTAAGGTTATTTTTATATCAAACAGTTGTTTACGTGTATGTGATCAGTATATAAATTAAGGTTTTATCTAAGCGTACCTACATAGTTCCATCCAAAGTTTTCTCTTGTTTTCCCTTGTCCCAGCGCTGATATCGACTTTCAGAGAAAAACATGTAAGTTAATTGACCTCATGGTCCTGTAGATATATATGTCTTATTTATAATGCGTAAAACACAGTTTACTAGCTACGTAACACACGTGTAATGGTTTCACCATGGTTTCACCACGTCTTCTAAGCATTTTGTAATTGACAATTAATTAGTAAAAAAAATTTTGTTTGTTCATATACATTTGTGTCTTGCAGTTTGCAGTATGGTTTGGATATTCTAATTTTTTTTTCAATTATGGCATCGCAAACTCTGTGCATAATGCCAGCGTCAAGTATAATTTTTGCATCAATTTTTTGCCAGTTTCAATGAAACTGGACGAAGTAATAACAAAATCAGTAAGTAAGTCGTCAGTAATCAGTCAGTCTAGTCAGTCCAATATTCAAGTAAAGCGATGGCTACTTTACTAGAACGTGTCCGATGGAATTTTGGAGGCAGGCAGAAAAAACATAATTTAGCACTGTTATTCTATTTCACAAACACTCGTGCACTGTAATTAACCTATATCAAACAAAATGCCATCAACTTTATCCGATATAACTCAAAAATACACCAAGAAAATGAAAATAAAACAAGAGCACAATATGTCTTTTTCAACTTCCCGCCAAAACTCCAAACATAAGATTTTCGAAAATATTTTTTTGGTATTTGTGGTGTGTGATTTCATTTATTTTGTAATGTTATGTTTCAGTAAAAATTGGAAATATTTTGAAAAATTTACGTATTAGTCCTGAATTCTGACTAACTCAATATCTGTATACGTTCAGGAAAAATATGAAAATAATAAAAAGGAATAAATAATAATAAGTAATAATAAATAATAATAATAAATAATAATAATATTAATAGGAAAATATGAAAATAATATTTTATTAAAAGTTATAAACACTAGTAACAGAAGAGTATTGTAAAGTCTTCACTTAGTTGCAGATTTTCACTTCCACACAGTACAGTTTTCTTGAAAATTTCATCTATACTTTACAATATCTGACCTTATTTCAAAAAGCTTTGTCCAATATTTAATTTTAAGTTTGAGAGAGAATTCTGGAGGCACGCAGAATAATAAATAGTTATTACTTATATTGGAACAATTTATGTAGGTTTTCTATTTGACTTATGGATTTGAGTGGCATCATTTAACTGCTCTTTAGCCGAAATCTATTGACGAAAATGATTGCATCACTTCTCCGGTGGAAGCACGCAACTGTAGGTATGTGTTATTGTACTTTAATTCTAGAGTTTCAACAATAACAGACTCATTAAGTGTGTTTTGATTTGAGTAATTTGCTCGTATTCAGGTCTGGAAAACAAATAAGGAGTAAACAAGTCGGTGCCCATTCTGGAAAATTAAGCTTTCATCATGGCCATCTTGTACATCAAGAGCACAATTCCAATAAATGGTTTTGGGAATCTGTATAAATACTGTAAAATAAGAAATGGTCTTATACCTGTTTTTTACATAAAAGTATTTTTTATTGGACGACCTGCGTGGCGCGATGTTTACCATGCCGGACTACCAATTGAAGGGTCCCGGGTTCGATTCCTGGCGAAACAGAAATTATGATGATGAGTTTAAATTTCTGTTCTCGGTCTGGGTGTTTGTGTTTCTATCTTTGTGTGTGTCCATGGTACCCACGACACAGGGTATATCTACCCTACTGTGGGGCTATGAGTGTGAAGCGTTATTTTTTATTATATATTTTGAGGTCAGTTTTATATTTTATAACAAAAATCATTTCTTAGAACGCTTCCGTTCATTGTAAAAAATCGGAATAATAATAAAATGTTAAACTTTGCAGGAAAACATTACACACTGATGCAAAATTGTACTGAAATGCGAGAAAAGGATTTTCCAGAAAAATCACTTCATACCCATCGTTTATTTCCGAATACAATTTGTAAGGAAATGGACGCAGTAGAGGTGTTCCTCGACGTGGAAATAAAAGTTAATGCAGATTTGAGCGCAGAATGTGTTTATCGAATATCCTTGCAACAACAAAAGGATTTATTCACTTTCCATGCTCCTAAAATTTTTTTCAACCTTTTTTTTATGTCCCACTGCTGGGCACAGGTCTCCTCACAAGGGAGAGGGATTTAGGCCATAGTCCACCACGCTGGCCAAGTGCGGATTGGTGGACAAAAATATTATAAGACAATTAGATTTATTTTTTCTTATATTTGGAACCAAATAAAACTATGCGTTGCTCTGTAAATACAAAGATTTATTTATTACTTTTTTACACTTTACAACATAAAATAATATATCTCTATTGAAATAACATACCTGTAAATACAAAGAAACGACATTTAAAGTTTTTTATACGATTCCTTTGTACAATTTCTCAATATAATATTTTTAATTATTTTATTCTAATAAAATGTAGTAATGTCTTCCATCAAAACAACACGTCACTCTTGCTTTTCATTTCTCTGCCAGCCAGCGCCATCCATAATCAAAATAAAACATATCTAAAGGAACCTCATTCCTTTACATCTCCCCCCCTAGGCTAGAAAAATACTTCTAATAGTTTCGCTAGAATCATCATTGTCTTCTTCAGAAGGGATAGGAATAAGTTTAGTAATGTGAAATAAATTAGACTCAAATTTCCTGTGACCTGTATTTATCTCATATATTGACTCCGATATTTTCTTTTCGATTTTAAAAGGACCAATCCTTAACTCATCTAATTTTTTTCTATTTAATTTGTTTCCATTTTCGACATATACCAATTCACCTTCATTAAATTTATGATGTATTCTATTTTTATCAAATATCATTTTATTATATTGATGTGACTTAACTGATCTTTCAAATGCTATTTTTCTGTCTTTAATCCATTCATCTGCCGCTTTTTCTAGTCTAAGTTCGTCTGGAATAAACGAAACATCTGTACCATCCAACAAGTATCTCGGAGCAAATCCTGTAATAGTATGTTCAGTATTATTATATATATCTACACAATTATGTGCAACAGTTGTCCATGCTGTAGTATTTGATTTTTCATTCATCTTGCACCTTATCTTGTTTACAAGAGTTTGATTAACTCTTTCATTAAGACCATTTGAAAATGGCGTATTCACTGCAGTGAAAATTAATGTAATTGATTTTTTATTTAAAAAATCTTTGAATTCATTTGAGTTCAAACCAGGATACTGGTCAGTGAGAACCATGCCAATTTCGTTAAGATTTGGTACATTATTCATAAGTTTTATAAAATCTTTTGCACTCTGAGTCTTTGAGGTTACTATATACGCATATCGAGTAAAGTGGTCAACTAAAAGGTGTAAATATCTTTTAGTTGATCGAGAGCCACCAAAACCTCCAATCGTGTCTATAAAGACTATTTCAAATGGTTTTGAGGCAGGTCCCAACTGCGACATAAACCCGTATTTAATTTGTCCTCTTGTTTTATTCTTTAGACATATTTCACATTTTTTGCATAAATCTATAATATTTCTTGTTAAATTCTTTGCTGTATAAAATTTCCCAATTTTCTTCTGCATTTGTTTTATACCTACGTGGCACAAATTTTCATGAATTTTTTTATAAATTTTGTACTAAATTCCTCTGACAATATAATTTTTTCTCGCTTATTCATTCTCTTGTAATATATTTTATGTCTTTGTATTAAATTCTTTTCATGTTTTCTAATTTCCTCATTTTTCTCTTGATCTGTTACTATATCATCCAATGTTATTAAATTCATTATTTTTAATTGTTCATCTGTATTAATATTGGCATCCAATACTGGATTTCTACTCAAACAGTCAGCCTCTAAATTTATTCTTCCTGGAGCATATTTTATTATGAAGTCATATTGTGATAAGTAATATGTTAATTCTCCTAATTCTTCATCTGTTCTAGATTTAATATTTAAATTTTCCAAAGGTTTATGGTCCGAATATACCGTGAAAGGTTTGCCTATTAGCCAATACTGCCAGTATTTTACTGCTTCTTTTATGGCTAAGCATTCTAAGTAAATGGCTTTCTTTTTCTTTTGAACTTCATTTAATTTTTAGAGAAATATGCTACAGGTTTTTCTTTTCCGTTTGGCTGTATTTGCTTTAACACCGCTCCAACACCTTCCAATGATGCATCTGTGTATATATTTACTGGTAAATCCTGATCAAAAATTTCCAAGATTGGTTGTGAGCACAACAACTTTTTTATTTTTTCAAAAGCTTCTTGACAACTTGCTGACCAAATGAATTTTTGATTTTTTCTAAGCAAGTTATGAAGTGGTTCTAAAATTATTGAACTATTTGGTATGTATTCACGGTAAAAATTAATTTTTCCTAGAAGTTGCCTGATATTTTTTTGATTTTTTGGAGTTGGAAAATCCCTTATAGAAATTAAATTGTCTTTTACTGGTCTGACTGTATTTTCTTGTATTATATGGCCAAGATATTTTATTGAATTCGAAGCAAAGGTACATTTTGTAAATTTCAATCTTAAACCTTCTTTTTTTATAGCCTCCAAAACCTGGGATAAATGGTCTATATGTTCAGAATAAGATTTGGAGTATATCAGAATATCATCAATATAATTTACTGTAAAATCTGCTAAGTTATGCTTTCTTAGTATACTACTCAATATCCTCTGAAATATAGCTGAAGATGTCTTCAAGCCAAAAGGTAAACATGTCCATTGGTAATGGCCGGTTTCTGTTACAAAGGCAGTCTTTTTTCTGTCTTCAATTCGCATAGGTATTGACCAGAATGCAGAGTTTATATCAAATGTTGAATAATACTTACAGTTTCTAGTTTTTATCACTAGATCCTCAATTAGCGGAAACGGTTGAGCCTGTGGTACCACTATTTTATTTAAGTCTCTGAAATCAATACATAATCTGGTCTTTCTATTGTCTTCTTTTTTAAAAGCTAAGGTTACCGGTGCTGCAAATGGACTGTATGATTCTTCTATAAGATTTCTTTTTAGTAATTTACCTATTTGTTCTTCTATTTCTAACTTATCTTCTAAAGAACATTTGTACGGTCTTTTACTACAGTATTTGTCCACAATTAGATCAATGCGTGCTTCATATTCTTTTACTGTTCCGATGTCGTATTTATCCTTCGCAAAACTTGATTTGTACTTATCAATCAGTTTATTTATTTCACATTTCTGATGACTATTTAAATGACTCAGATCCACATTAAACTCTTCTTCTTTAACATGTTCATTAAAATTTATAAAATTTAAATTTGTTATATCTTCAATATCTTTATTATTATTTTTACTATATAGTGCCTCCTTTATAAAGTATTCTTTTGTACTTTTTCTAACTTCCAACTTTTCATCTTGAATCAAATTAAATTCTTTTATCATGTTTAATCCAATTAGGAAGTCATATTTAAAGTTTTTTCCATCCACGATGTAAACATCAACTTCTTTTTCTTCATCAAAAATTCTTATCTTTATTGTTGTCAAACCTTTTGTTCTTTTAACACCATTAATTGTCAATAAATTTGCATTATTATACTCATTACTTTTTCCTTTTTTTATTCTTAAGAATTTTGAATTTATTAAGGAAACGTTAGAGCCAGTATCATAAATACCAAATATGTCAATTTTATTGTCTAATGATAGTTTGACTTTAATTAATGGTGTTATTATTAGTTTTTTTGTTCATCATCCCTCAATTCAACATCTAATAATGTATTGTTTATATTTTTATTATAATTTCTCTTATTTTCATAAACATCAGTTTGTTTAAACCAGCATTTTTCTTCAGCGTGGTAACGTATACCTTTATTTAATTGTTCACAAATTTTGCATGATTGAATTTTGTCTGCTTTTACTTTACTTTCAAATGTATATATTTTGTTTTTATTATAATAATTATTCCTTTTATTTATTGTTTGCTCATGTTTACCCATTTCATTATAAAGGTTAGCAATTGATGTTATAGATCCATTATCTAATTTGTACATTATATAATCTGGTAAACCCATTACAATAAGATTTATCATTGTCTGTGTGTCAATATCTTTATTTACTTCTAGTAACAATCTTTCCTTTTTTGTAGCATATTCCAGTAACGAACCTCCTTGAAATTTAAACATAAATGCATATTTAACATGTGACCAACCTTTATTTCCATATGTCTCACAAAAAGCATTTTTCCAAACTTTCCATTCTGTGCTGATTGTGTATTTTATCAACATACTAGTGTACCAGTCCAAGCATTGTCTTTCAAGTAAATGTTTTAAAATCTCAATTTTTTCTGCGTCTCTTAATATCTCAAAACGTATACACTCATTCTCAAATTCATTAATCCATTGATTAACATTTGAAGTTTTACCAGAAAATTTTTCTAGTAAAAATCGTTCAGCAATTTTTCCAAAGTTTTTACTCACAGTTTCCATGCCACTACTATTACTCGACAACTTGATTTCATTTTTAATTTCATCTAAGTACTGGTCACCAAATTGTACATTTTCACCTTCGTCTAAGTAGATTTTTCTCAATTCTTTAGTTAATGGAATCCATACTCTTCGAGTTTGATGTCTTTTTTTAAGTGAATTCTTTATTTTGGTATAAACATCTAAAGTCGTTATGACAGTATGTTCACTAGCCGGTTTTAGATCATCCGGAATATCATATAAATGTCCATCAGGTGTCTCTATGGAGATTATGCAAATCACATTGCTTTTACCGTCTGATGCGGCTAACACTGTGAACGTAAATCGTAATTTTTCCATGTTCCTTTCCTTTACTTTTACAATAAATGTCGTTTTATAAGACAATTAGATTTATTTTTTCTTATATTTGGAACCAAATAAAACTATGCGTTGCTCTGTAAATACAAAGATTTATTTATTACTTTTTTACACTTTACAACATAAAATAATATATCTCTATTGAAATAACATACCTGTAAATACAAAGAAACGACATTTAAAGTTTTTTATACGATTCCTTTGTACAATTTCTCAATATAATATTTTTAATTATTTTATTCTAATAAAATGTAGTAATGTCTTCCATCAAAACAACACGTCACTCTTGCTTTTCATTTCTCTGCCAGCCAGCGCCATCCATAATCAAAATAAAACATATCTAAAGGAACCTCATTCCTTTACATAAATATAAATAATAGCAGCCGCCCGCGACGTCGTCCACGTGGACTTTGATATTAGTCATGATGATGTTATATAGCAATTTCCCAATAAATGGACTATTCAACACAAAAATAATAATTAAATTCGAACCAGTAGTTCCTGAGATTAGCGCGTTCAAACTAACTCTTCAGCTTTATATATTAGTATAGATTAATATCGATTTATACTTATACCCCACATTATATATCCCGTGTCTTGTACCATGTACATAAACCCAGACCAAGAGCAGAAATTCAAACTCATCATACTACTTTCTTCTTCGCCAGGAATCGAATCTAGGACGTTTGTTTGATAGTCCCGCATAGTATCCACTGCGCTGAAAGAATCGTCATAAAATCGACTAAGAATTGATAAGACAATGATGTTGATGCTATAATTGACTAAAAATAGATATTAAAATCGGGTAAAATCGTTCGGTATTAAGTCGATAATGGAATCTCGATTAAAAATTTATGTTTAAACGGATGATTAAATCGATACTGACATACTGATTTTGATACTTAACTCGACATTGAAATAGATATTAAAATTGATACTAAAATAATATAACTGCGATCTAAGCAAAGCGGGGACGGGTTGCTAGTCTTTCTAATCTTTTTTTTTGTATCGGAGGAAAACCATCAAATGGTACCTGGCACATTGAAAGAGAATACCGGGTTATGTGGGATTTGGCCGTTTTAGTGCGGCCACCACCGCCACCTTGGTGGCCTGCCTCTGCGCTTAGGGAGGACTCCGGGATCTCCAGTGGAACGCACTGCGCCCTGGAACGGGCCTATCTTTGGGAGAGCAGATGTGTTCTCCTGCATGTGGGGCTGCTGGCTGGACGGACAGAGCTCTCACTCTCACCGTCCGCAACTTGGAAGCCCCATTTTAGTCGCCTCTTATGATCAAGCAAGTCCATTCTTAATCCCGAAGCTATAGGGACTTATTCTTTCTAATCTAATCTACGTTTCAACTAGACGCTTAAATGAAACAGCTTTATTACGACGGATAGTGTGCACGATGCTTAACTTCATGTGTACCTGCTATTGTGAACATACGAATAATGGAAAATATTACGTGGATTTGTCGTGCGAACGTTGTTTGTCCTGTGTAACTTGTGACTGCGTTTTATCGTATCGTAAGCATTTGTGTACTGTCCAAATTCCATTTGATTCATGAATAAGTAGATGACGATTCGAATTCGTTGTATCGTGAACAGCTTTGTAAATAAACTTGCAACCAAACAACCAATAACTTTTGCTGTCAGAACTTGTACATATTGTTCGGTTAGTATGTGTTTGCTTATCCTACACCTATTTAACAGCAGCGAGAGCGAAGTGGTAGAGATTATTGGTCTCCAATGCGGGGATAGGTAGTTAGTTCAATTGCAGCGAGTGGCGCGGGCGCTGTCAGAGGGAGTGTTCGTATGTAATGTCTGTCTTAAGAAATTTGTTGTGAGTGCATTTATCGCTGCTCTATTAAGAGGGAAAGCATTGTTATATTTATTTTATTACTATGTATAAAACATATAAAACATGGAGCAGCGATGGCCGAGTGGTAAAAAACCGCGGTCTTCGATGCGACCGATCCCGGGCTCAAATCCTCGGCGCGCACCTCTGACAAAGAAATTTGTAACGTGCGCATTTATCGCTGCTCCACGGTGATGGGAAATATCATGATATTTAATTGATTACGATGTTCTTTATCGCCGTGCATGCCCGAGAGAAATTCATAATTTCTCGAAAGCATGACGTCCACCAATCCGCACTTGGCCAGCGTGATGGATTATGGCGTAATTCCCTCTCACTTGTGAGTGGAGACCTGTGCCCAGCAGTGGGACATAAAAAAAGGTTGAAAAGAAAATTGTATTGTATTGTATTGTTTTTTATTAAACATAATTTTATTATAAACTGCTCCGTCACCGCGCGTCAACGCGAGTAAGCTTCAAGTTTAGCATAATTTAAAAGTAAATTAACAATGTATATTAACATTTCAAACTCATATCCCCACACTAGGATTCCCTGTGTCGTAGGTACCACAGACACACACAAATACATTACCATAAACACCTAGATCAAGAACAGAATTTGAGCGTCATTGGGAATCAAACCCAGGGGCCTTTGTAAGGTACTCTGGCATGGTAACGCCATATGGATCGTCAAATAGAGATGGTATGTTTACTTTTTACCTTTTTTACTAACGTTAATAAACTACGCGCGCGCATGGCTCGACGGCTAGCGTAGAACGCAAGCGGACTATGCCGACTAAGCCAAACGGGCGCGGTCGGGTGTGAGACGGGTGACCGCTAGTGGCAAAAAAATTAATGAGCATTTCCGTGCTTCGGAAGGTACGTTAAGCCGTCGGTCCCGGTTGTTGTCGATAGATAACAGTCGTTAAATCTTGTCGGAGGTCTTATGGGCGGTTTGAAAACATTCGACAGCGGGCATGCCACTAACTCACCTCTCCACCAACCCCCATTGGAGCAGCGTGGTGGAGTAAGCTCCAGGCCTCCCCAATAAGGGGGAGAGACTCGTGCTCAGCAGTGGGATACTAAAAGGGTTGCAGCCAATAAACTACTAAGTTGGCCTTTACAAGTGAATATTTTAAAATGCTGCGGAATTTAGTCTACCACGTTAGAGTTAATTTTATTTACATTTACCATTTTTAATATACATAACTATATATATTTTAACCCATTTTTACTAAATTAACTAAACTAATAAATCTTATCTTTTACAAGGTACTGCTGGGCACTTGTCTTCTTTTCAAATTGAGATGGATTTAGACTGTCGTCTACTGCGTTGGCTTCTCGGTGTATTTATTTTCTCAGTCATATCACTATCTTAATTACAGTAAACCTGCTTCTGTGCATTAACATAGCTATTAATGAAATTAGTCAGTTTCCTACTGACATTTTTAAAATTGCGTAGGATTTAGGCCTTTCAACAACGCCTGTATTACGACCAGAAATGAAACGGACAGAGCTTCTGCATTTTTTTTATTGACAAGCAGAATGACACAGAATAATGGCTGCCAAAGGCTTATTTATAGACGACTCCCTTCTTATTGGCTAGGGCTTGGCTTGGCTTAAGGGAGACGTCATGGCGGCATGGCTCCGATTGGCTAGCTGGCTGACACGTTCGTTAAACCTGTCTATTTATGTGATGATTTTTTTTATTTTCTGTATTATGGTACTAGCCTAATTATAGGAAATCCACTACAGCGAAATAGAACCATAATAAAATTAGGCATTTTCTGACATTATTGTTACGCTTAGTAATCAGTGTTTTAATACATTGCGTACTCTTATTATTCAGTATTTTTAATACATTGTAGAGTTAAAATGCACCCGGAGTCGATGTGCACGTGCATACACGACCAAAACCTTGGTTAACGTGAGATAACCAAGCAATGTCGTTGGTGACAGACCTTGAATGTTTCTTCTAAGAAGTACAAGCACTATAACGATATTTCCTTTTCCTCTAAAGCATTCCATGGATTTCCCCGTGTGAAGTCAACGTGTTCTACTACCCACACAAATTCATGATATAATATTAGAAACAAAACTTAAAAAATATTTTTTTCGTATTTCGTATTAAAGCAATGTTTCCCGTAATTCATCTATAGACACCTTTACAATACTTTTTTATCGCACTTTACATAACATGGATGTCAATAATATCAATATTAATTTTGAAATCAAAACGAGGCGAACAATATTAATACCCAGAGATAAATTCCACAGATTTTCACTGAGGCATAAGCCGAGATTTAAGGCGAGATTATACGTCGGAATCTATACAAATATTTCACGCGATAAATATTGAATAAACAGTATGAATAAAAATAAGAATAAAATAGGCAAATTATGTATTTATAGAAAACTTACGTACGTTGCTTTCGTTCGACGGATGATAATTCCCTTGTAATCACTAGATTACCAACGCCCACCCGGCTTCCCATCGAGATGGGTCGCCGAGACCCCGACATAAATGTGAGAATTGAAGCGCCTTATTCAATTTCAAAATTAAATTTGTTAGGAAAAGGAAAGTTCAACATTAAAATGAGTACATTAAAAACTGTGTAGTTCGGAGAGGTGAAATCTCGCTACCAAAACGATTAGTTACTTTTATTTTAGTGCGTTTCACCGCTGGCGTCCAATTGAACCCTAAAACGAATACATTTTATTTGGAACCACATTTGGATAGATCGTATTTGAAGTCAATAAACGCTTTTATTCCTTGTTCGAAGTACGCCTCGGACCCATGTTACACGAAGAGCATGTATTGAATAAATTATTGTCAATACGTTTTTATATTGTTTTATTGGTATGAAAGTTCGTGAGTTTTCTATATTACCATTATATGAGGGGTCTGTTATGACGCAACATGTTGTTTTATGTTTGGAGATACCTAGTAATGGAACTGTTGCATTCGACGATAATGTGCGCTTGTGTGTTCATAAAGCGGTATTAACAATCACGTTTTGACTAGCGCCGATAAATCATTGATATTTGCTTTGGTTATGTCTTCGGTCTGTATTATTTAAAAGTATTTGATTAATGTATTGAATTGCTTTACAACCGTTGCCCTTCCTGCTGTTGTTACTTCCTCATTAGTTTGATTTTATTATCTACTGTTTCATGTTTAAGCTGTCATCAAGTGTGTAATTAATGAACGGAGCCTTTTTAAATGAGTGCAAGATGAGGAACAATAAGACGTGTTATGTTGCAAAAACAATATGGCCCGTTTAATAAATAGAACAAACTATCGTGATATCTTTGCGGTTACGTTGAAGCATTACTGTCATTTTAATCTTGGCCATCACGATTATTCATTTTTTGCATTTCTTTTCTGTCTTCTTATTTATTTATTTTCAAATTTCATTAATTTTTAGTATTTTGACCAATTTTAAAAAGAAAGAACAAACATTTCGGTCTGCGAATCTTTGAAATTTTGAAGACATGAAACCTCTTGTAGGTTGTTAGAATATGCTATGGTATCCCCTGCCTCGATAGAGGCTACTAAAACCTGGACATCTAGAGTTACGAGCGTTAAGAAGGAGATAGAATCATTCAGACAGCGGCCCTGGGAAGTATGGCTGTGTGTGAGTTAGATTGCTCTGCCAAGATGGGCCCGTTAGGGGCACAGAGCATGAAAGGCGTTACACTAGAGATCCTGGAGTCCTCCCCAAGCTTTGATGCAGGCCACAGAGGGGGCTTTATAATGGCAAAAAAACTCACATAACCCGGTATCTCTCCCAAGATGACGGCTAACTTTTGAAGGTATCTCCCCTATAAAAGGGTAGAAGTGAATATCCTAAGCCTTCAACAATATTTTACCGAAGTATTTAGTAATTTAAGTAAGCAAGGGTACATATTGGTGATTTTTCGCATAATGTACGTCGTGGTTGGTGCGGATTAGCGCGGCGAGTTCCGCTAGTCCTGCGCTGCAAAGCCGTACAAACGCTGGATTATAGCAGAACACTGTTCTTGTTGGACTAAATGAAGTTTTTATATTGTTTTATTTAATGGAATAGCAGACGAGAATGCAAGCCACGTTGATGTTACGGGTTACAAGGTCGCTGCAGCCCATGGACAATACACACCACCTGAAACATATTCAAGAAGCATACTTGCTAATGTAAGCAGGCAACGCTATGTAAAGAGCGCTATTTGACGTGCGTCCGTTATGTCAAGCCATCGATTCATAACGATTTTGACAAACGCATAGTAGCAGGCTTCAATCAAGTATCGTCTATAAATTCGTTTAGATGACCCTATGTGTTGGCGAGCACTATGAGTCCTCATAAGGTACCCGCGGGTAACAAGGGCCGGTGTTTATCAAGGGCCACTTTTAAAATAATGTACTTCTAACGGTTGGATTTTATTCTAATTACGCACACACGTTAAGGACCAATAGGAAGGCTAATATACGCCAGCGCATTCTCACGGGCTCCGCCATTTTGTCAGTAGCCGCGTCGCCGTTCAGAGGATTGGTCTGTGCCACTCAATAGTAATATTGTCTCTTGAATGGAACGAAATTGTGTGTGAAATATACAGTTGTTTATAAAACTTATTATTATAAAGTAAACCTTACAGTTTAATTGATACTATAGCAGGGTAAGTTCTAAAAAAATATTGATTTATGTGTATTTAACATCGAATCGAGTAAAATGAGTACCAAAACCTAATAAGGGCCAGATGAATGGCGGGTAAATGGGCCGGCCCTTATTAAACTTATGAATGTGTACTTTTAATAATCAAAGTTTTGTTTTATTTTAAACTTTTGCAAGGGTAAATAAGCAGAGTTTAACAAGGATGTAATGTTTAAATTTTTTTATTGTTGTTTTTTCATTTGATCGACTTTTTAAATGTTTTAGATCGCACTCATGGAGCCAAGAAAGCTCGAGGACTTTGGTCATTACAATAATTAGAAGCTGCAATGGCAGCTGTTGATGAGGGACGGTTGTCTCAACGGGCAGCGGCCGCACGTTATTCTATTCCCAGAACTTTGGTGAATCATCTGAAATCCGGAAAAATAGTAAAACAAATAGGCCGTCGCACAGTTTTAACTGCAGAGCAAGAAAATGATTTGGAATCTAGAATCAAAAGACTTGCGGCCATAGGTTTTCCGTTAACGCCTAAAGTTATACGACAACAAGCATGCGTTTTTTGTGAACAAAACTACATTCTTAATAATTTCAATAAATTCTTACAGCAGGCTGGAAAAGACTGGCTGAAACTCTTTTTAAAACGGCACCTCGACATTTCAAAGCGCAAAGTACAAATTTTGAATCCAGGTGGGGCTCAAAAATTAAATTAAAATATATTTATGCAACATTTTGAAGAATACATTTTTTTTAATGAAGAGCTGGATATTAACAACAATCCCGAGCGCTTGTTCAACATGGACGAGAAAGATTGCAGATTGACAATACACAATCGGCCCATGGTTTTAGTAAAACAAGGATCCAAGAGGTTGCATGGTTGCTCCAGAACACACTGAAAACGTGACAGTTGCAGCTTTAGGGAGTGCCATACTGCCATAATTTTTAAGGGCAAAAGAGCAAAACCCAAATTTTATGACAATTTGCCAGTAGGATCGATTGTAAGAATGGCCCCAAAAGGAAGTATGACCTCGTCATTGGTCGTGGATTTTATTCATCACTTAGGAAAATATAAAATGGGAGGCAAGTGTTTGCTAGTATTTGATGGCGCTTCTTGTCACTTGGATTATAAAATTGTGGAGGCAGCTGATAAATAAAATATTGTATTATACTACTTACTATCAAACACGACGCACGAGCTTCAGCCTTTAGATAAAAACGTCAATAAATCATTTGAACATCATTGGAACGAGGAGTTTTTGACGTTTTTGTACCAATTTCCTGACAAAAAATTAACTAAAGCACGTTTTACTTTAATTTTTAGCAAAGTCTGGTCGAAATGTATGAGCCATCAGAACAGTGTAAATGGGTTTAGGGCTACAGGACTCTATCCAAATATAATCCGGACGCAATTCCAGCTGAAGCATATGCACCATCTGTGCTGACTGAAAAACCTCTAGAGCAAGTTATCACTGGACATAAGTCACCAACTCCTGGTGCGAAATTCCCAGCGCTAATAGTTCCGATTCTGACAAGACATTTATTGAACACTTTAAACCAAGTTCTACATCTTTGCTGACTCAAGCTTATTTTTCATCACGCCCTTCTCTACCTGTTCAGAATTGAATAGAAGCAATAAAAATCGTTTAGTCGACATCAGACTCCGACGCTAGAAACTATAAGGTGTTAGCTGAACTAAACGGGCCTCATGCTACAGTCAGACGACCAATAATTCACAGTTCTGAGTCGGATACTTCTATTACTGATTATTATGAAGAAGCATTTATTTTGGATCATAGATCTCGACTAAAACGTGTTGTAGATCAGGCTTTAAATGTATACAGCTCATTTGAAGACGAAAATGAAGAGCCACTTTCAAAGCTACAAGAACAAGGTACTAATATCAAACAAATTAGTACTTTGTGTCACAATAATGTTAATGTACGGCAAGGTTCTGAAACGAGTGACGACGATTCGGAGGATATTCCATTAGAAAGGCTGAGGCTTAAAAATAGTACTAAATCTTCTTTCAAAAAATTGTTTGTATGTTGGTACACAACTATGCTGTAACAAAACAAAAACCTCGACGTAAAGCTATAAACTACAAAGCCCGGATAGTTAAAAAGGACATATTTAGAGACAGGGAAAATAAAAAAGAAAAACGCCAAAAGAACCAAAGAGAATCTACGAGTGAATCAAGAAGAAACAACAGAAGAAGGTGAACAATAAAAAAAAACGAAAGAAAATCCCAACACCGTAGATGCCGAGGACAAATGGTACTGTTAAGCGTGTAATGAAGAGCGTTTTGCAGACATGAGAAATTGCCCTGCGTGCAAAAGATGGTTTCATGAAGAATGCTTGGGCTTAACGAAAGAGGATTTAGATTTTGAATGTCCCATGTGCAAATAGACTAATTGCTTATTTTACTACACTAAATATGTGTAGTGAAACCAGTTTCAATTTTCCATAAGTTTAATAAGGTCCACCAAATTTGTTGACTTATTTTATGTCTTTATTTTTTTTTAAATATCAAAGCTTTATTTAGAGAAAAGGATACTTTGTTGAGGGATATGATAATTTTATTAATTTGTTGTTGGGAAATATGCTTTTTCATATTTTTTTTGTTTCTTTAGTTTAATAAGGTCCATCACTATTTTTCTCGTTAATTTATGTATATTCATAGATGTGATTTCATGCCAAATGATTGTATAAGCTATAGGGATCTAAAAATATTGTGTTCATTTTGGTTATCCAATTAAATATTGACTCAAAATCATGGTCCTTATTTAAACTACGTATATTTAATAAGGGCCATAGAAGAGGTTTTAAAAATGTTTTATTCTGAAGCGAAATTTGACATGCTAAGGCAAAATTTGTACTTAGTTATGTTGCTAAAATAATAAATGTTCTCCTAATAATACATTTTTTATTATTATCAATTAATTAACCTAAATAATTAAATTTAAAATAAGGTGGCCCTTGTTTGCCGCAAGTACCTTAGTACTCGTATTGTTTATGAATACGGATGAAGTCTTGCCGTAAGTAGTTGCGCTGATACTCCTATCCTCTACGCCGCTAAGCAAAATGGGTGTGGTCGGGTGTGAGATGCGTGACCGCTAGTGGCAAATGCGTGTTTCCGTATTTCGGTGGGCACCTAAATCCTCCGCCCTGGTTGTTTTCGATAGATAACAGCCATTAAACCTTATTGAAGCCCTAAGGAGTGATTAGAAATCATCTGACAACGCCGCTGGCATTAACGACTGCCGAAGGGTCCCGGGTTTTATTCCGGAGTTTAAAATTCTGTTCTCGGTCTGGGTGTTTGTGTTTCTGTCTCTGTGTATGTCCATGGTACCCACGACCCAGGGTATATCTATCCTACTGTGGGGCTATAAGTGTGAGCCGTTATTTTTTGTTATCCGCTATCTTAGCACTACTATTAACTAATTTTAAAAAAATATTGTAACTGCACGATTTTATACAAAATTTAGTGTATTATAGTGGATATTGTTTGTTCCAATATGTATCTTTAATTTTTGACATTTGGCCCATATTATTATTAGTATAAAATCGTCAGTACATATATGTATATCTCGATGTATGTAATACTATGAATAAGTAGGTTAAATATGCATGCAAAAATCATTTCATCCTAAAAATACTTTACTTCATATAAAAAAGGGTTACGCAAACCTACATTTTTTTAATTAATAATAAACATAATAAACGTTTCACACTCATAGCCCCACAGTAGGGTGGATATACCCTGTGTCGTGGGTGCCATGGACACATACAAAGACAGGAACACAAACACCCAGACCGAGAACAGAAATTTAAACTCAATTCAAATTTCTGTTTCGCCGGGAATCGAACCCGGGACCCCTCGATTGGCAGTCCGGTATGGTAACCATTGCGCCACGCAGGCTGTCCTGTTTTGCTTATAATAAATGAGGATGCAGTCCACAGTGTTACGTGGTTGCTGCTGATCATTAACACATAACCTCAAGCGAACCTGAATCTTTCCTGATTCATGCAGTTGCGCTGTTTTTTTGGAGTCTGATAAAAGTCTGACAGGCAGCCACAGCTTTTTGAACAAAGAGCAACAAACTCGAATTTTTCACAGAAATGGGTGCAGTGGTAAAGTCCGCGCCAAACTTTATTGCGTATCTGAAGTTAGTAACAAGACGCGTCGCATTAGCTAGTTTCCGGTGTCATCAGGGCTAAAGTGACTGTACCGGCGCAAACAAGTACTCGCAGCTCACTTCAGATCCGCAATAAAGTTTGGCGCGGACTATACTTCTTCGGTTTTTTTTATTATTTTTACTTATGTAAAATACATACCTACATAAGTTATTTCAATAATATAAAACTCTTATTTGGAGCAGCCGTGAAAGTATTGAAAACACACTACAAATTAAAACTAATTCTTTTATTGACAATACGATTACTCTTTCGATTATGGTTCGTGCTAACACCGGTGCACCCATTGTCAAACCTACAAGCCCAAGTTTCACAATACGTTTTATAGTTACAACCTCTCCCGTTTATTGAGATTTTACTGATCTTTAATATTAATATACATGTTTAATTTATTGCTCGGTCACTAATACACCATTTCATTCACTTTATGACTGGGCAGCCGAAATTTATTTTTATACATTCTTCTCTCAGTAATTTGATTTGGTTGAATATGAAATTAAAGATTGGCTTTTTTATTGTGTTTTGCATAATGAATAGATAAGTATAGGAAGAAGGGGTTATGGAAACGGGCTTACAGTATAACATTACCGTGATTGTATAAGTATTATGCGGCTAGAAACCTTGTGGTGGATAGCAATAGAAATTTTCTCACATCTCGGTGTTTAAAGTAAAAGCAATGTAGACCTGACGGTGTTAGATTTACCTGCTGAGATATATGAAAGAGACTTTAAAGGTAGAAAAACGTTAAATTACATGTTTTACATCAACTATCCAGAAAGCTGTCACACTACCTATACTTGTAGGTGGGTGTACAAAAATTATTTGTTTTTGTGAAAATTTTTCTTGTTTGCCATTCTATTAATGCTTCATTTTGTTCTCATTACAGGATACGACTACTTATATTATTCTCAATAATATAGTTATCTGTGTTGTGGCAGACCAATTTTCAATGGGTAATACTTAAAAATTTAAGGTGGTTTATACATTTATTTTTTTTGTAAAAAAGGGTGAAATAAATTCTCGTGAAAAAGTTAACGTGCGCTTACGAGGATTTTAAGAATATTTGAGTTTATCAATACTTATAACTTTCTTGTCATATTTAAGTACTAACAGAAGTATGTGTTCCTCATTAGCTTTGATATCAAAAGGATTTACTTTTTCACTCCTTTAAAAGTTCTTAGAACAGATTTTAAATATATTTTTTAGGCGCAAAAGTCACCCCCCCCCCCAATTCAAAATTCAGTACCTACGTTAAATCTTTTAAGCTTTCGGTCTATTATAAAGGGTCTTGGACACTATGCACAGAAAAAATCAAAATGCATGTAATACCTTAAAAAGGTGGCACTAAACCCCGCTTGGAAAGCAGGACAATCATTAATTTATGTTTATTCATGACTTTTACTACTTTTAATTCATTAAAAATTTTGTCAATTGACTTAAATGAGTAGTGACGTACCAAACCATTTTCTCATTTAAATGTATGAAGACATCAAGTTTTGATAGCTCATTAAAAGTTTTACAATTGATTTGGTAGCCAGAGAGCGCAATTTAGAATTAGCTCTGACAGGTGCAGGGACAAACGTGCACTCATACATATATCTGACAGATGTGACGAGTGATAAGGGTTTTGTTTTATATATTTTCGTACGGAACCCTAAATCGGGTTACGTAGTTACGGATTACAATTTATGATTTTACATTAATTTCAACTTGATATTCCATTCTATACTTTCGTTTTTGTGAGATTGACACATCACACAGCGGCGCGGGGAATAAAGTTTCCCAATTGTTTTTGTAGTACAAATAGTTGATAATTGTTGTCTCAGACTTATCGGCAGTCTCTATAAAACATAATCACACTATAAATAAAAAACTTTAATTTGCCAGTAGCAGTCTCGTAACGTTTGGATTGTGACCCTTGCCTTATGTTAATCCGGCAACGTTAATGCCAATTAAAATGTTAACAATAGAAGCAGTAAAAGCGAAGCTCCCATTCAACGTAGACCGGTTTGGCACAAGCTTGCTTTACAATTTAACATCTCAATTCCATGGGTTACATCTCAATCCGATAGGGTATTTGCACATGGGTTGAACATTTGAACATTTTAGGCCTTCCCTAAGCTGGTTCCGTATCTAGAAAGTAATAAAAGAACCCTCATAAAATAACTTCGTTGTTCATCTATCATACTTAGTTTGTCTGTGAAAACACTTAGAAATTAACCCTATAATTATTAATTTATTTAGGACATAGGTAATTGGTATCAAATTTAAATTTATATTAAATATTAGGTTTATAATTAACAAAGCTGAATAAATCAAACTCCTTAGTTAACATAAACAAAAGTTGCAGCCTCTTATGTCGCATATGTTATACACTTCACGATAGAATCAAAACCTTAGTGATTATTCCAGTTGACCTACAATCATAAAATTTTCCGATAAGCAATGTATTAAAGCACAAATAAGTACAAACATTCAAAAATAGGAATTACGATTTTAGGTACAGCAAACATAAATCTTTATTGGCGTCGATCGATTTATTATTCAATATTTATAATTTTATGGCATTCAATCGTCGCGAAAACGTTTTTTTTATAAGATTATGTGCTAATTACAAGGTTATCTGGTAAAATCGCAGATGAGAAGAAAGAGACTGTTGGATTTAATCAGAAGCATGACATCTAGTCTGTAACTAGAATTTTTACTTACATGTAACAAAATTATAATTATGATAAAATAATGATTGTGGCAATCTACATAATGACTGTGACATATTATAGTATTTGATTTGAAAACGATGTTATGCTGATGTCACTGGCAGAGCTGTTTATGCCTTTTCTGCTCGTCTGCAAACACCCTAAACCTGGCTCACAAGGGGATTGTACCAAACGTTTTTAATCAACATTTTAATATGCATTAGATTCAATAAACAATGTGCTCTGTTATTCTCTGTGATATTATCTTCGGTGGGCGAATAATAGACCCTATCTGGGCATAGTTATCTAGGATTAAGATCAAGTTTCATTGTCATTATTATTTAGCTGTGTTGTTTATCAAAGTACGTATGAATTGTAAATAATGCTGGATTTTTTTACTATTGCACTTTGCTTTTTTACGTAATTGTATAAACATCACTGCACTACCTGATATCCTCTGATTTATTTGCACTAAAACCCTCTTTTGCCCTTTTGCGTTTGTAGAAAACTCTAGAAATTTGGAAGAGCGCGTTGTTAACCCGTCTACCTTAAGGTTCCAAAGGCTTCTATAGTTTCACCTCGTACTTCGATAGTATGGGGGTACCATTAGCTAAATATTTGTTAAGAAACTATTTTCATAAATAAAACAACAATAAGTTGATGTTAAAATAAAATAAAACCGACTTCAAAAGAAAACGATTACAAAACAAATTAATATGCACTAAAAAGTAAAAAAAAAATTGCGTATTTTTCTATAATTTAATTGTCAACTTAAATTTTCTACGCATCAATATGTAGGTACGATCTGTGTTTAACATATAATGTAGGTACAATTATTGTTATTTTTGGAGCCCCTCTCAGCCAAGGTAGGTTTGTACATACACAGTTATGGATGAGATACGCGTATGATTGTGTCGCACGCGTGACTTGACGAGGCGTGAGGCGAGAGCGGCGGACTGTCAAGTGGACACGCTGACACAGACTCCAAAAATAACATTAATTGTACCTACATTGTATGATTGTACCTAAGTACCTAAGTACCTTGTAACACAGATTGTACCTACATATTGATGAGTCCTTTTTAGTGCAAATCGGTTTTCTGTTTTGTTAAAAATTTTGTTTACTTATTTATTTTTAGTGAATTTGAAGTACATTAACTAATTTTTTTGAATATGTTTAGACCTACTAAACGTGCTGCTCTATGAGACAGCGCCGTTTAAATGATACAGTTAGAAATTATGCCACAGATCGCACCCTTACTGTACGCCGTTAAGGAGTTTCTTGATCATCATATTCAACTACGACAATTAATTGGCGATGACGACGTTACGGTAGGTGACACAAATATCCGGATAGTCTATAAAAGATGCGGTCGAGTATCGTAAATTGCATTATTTTGTCATGGATCCCATAATCAGAACCTAAACAAACTCTTGAAGCTCAACTCAAACCTAATCAAACTACCCTTGAATCCTTTCTTTCCTTACATCGTCCGTTTGTAGCGCAGCTACTTAATGTGAATTTAAGGTTTTTATGATTTCTCATGGATGCCACTGTCAGAACTGGACCAAAATGGAACCACACGGGAAGCATCAGCTTTCAAATAAAAAAGAATCAAAATCTGAGTTCTGAAGTAACAAATATATTTAAAAAAAAAACAGTCGAATTGATAACCTCCTCCTTTTTTGATTGAAGTCGTTTAAAAATAATTGAAAAAGTTGGCATCGCTATTAAAAATACAAGTTAAATTAAACGAAATAATAAAATTATTGACAATACCTGGCACGAAATATTTCTTACGCAAAATAAAACCAAAAGAAAGCTGTTATTGTACCAGAATTTCGCCCTAATGAGCGTAGTAATGCAAAATTTATTTCCATACAAAAAGATAACTTGGTCGTCAACAACAAAGAAAGAACATCAATCAAAAATTTCGAAGTGACACCCTGTTGCGGTGACGGCGGGGAATCGATACACTAGTGTGGGGAGGAAATAAAAACCAGTAACTTCCTATTTCACCCTTCGGCTTCCGATTTTTTTTGTTGGGGTCCAATTTGTGAGGCCACGCATTGAATGGGCTCTTCCAGTAACGACGTCGCATTCAAATCGATCATTTTAATTTGGCTGCTTGTTAGTGTGATCTAAAGGTGCAAAACGTTTACGATTCATGTCTTTGTTCGTACTGCGAAAATATTTGAGTTTATTTGTCAAACTCGTCACATTATGCTTTTGTAAACTTATTTGTCTAATGGTGTATACAAAAAGTTTACGTTGCTAGTAATTCGGCGCTACCCAATATGTAGTGTTAAATAGCAAACGCTTCCGATGAGCAAATAAACAGCAATTACCTGAATTAAATATTTACACATTGAAGACCCGCGTGGCGCAATGGTTAAGATCTGCTGCCAAGACTGCCAATCGAGTCCCGGGTTCAATTCCCGGCGAAACAGAAATTTAAATGATGAGTTTGAATCTCTGTTCTCGGTCTGGGTGTTTGTGTTCCTGTCTCTGTATGTGTCCATGGTACTCACGACACAGGGTACTAATTACCTTACTGTGGGGCTATGAGTGTGTAACGTTAATTTATTTTATTTTATTTATTTCTATAACTTGCATTTAATGCACGTAAACGTTGAATTTACTTATGAAATAAACTCTTGTTTCATATATTTTACCATTAATCGCAAAACTTATGCTAGTCAATTTGTTTGACGATGTCGGGACCTGATGATGATTATAGCTACTTGGGGTATACAGGATCGTATATAAAATATTTATGGCCATCATTTACAAGTTGACTTAAGGTTAACCTTTCTTTTTATTTGAATTGAGTAGCAGACGAGCATGCAGGCAACGTGTTGTTAAGTGGTCGTTGCAGCCCATGGACATCTACATACAACCTCAAGCAAGCATAGGTTAGTCTTGTCTGAGGTCGTATGCAGTTGCGTTGCTACTCAGGAGGCTGGTGTTCGCCTCATGTAAGTGTGGCCGGCAACTGCATCTTTCCACTGAAACACAATAGAATTGCTCAAGGCAGAAGTGGGTGCAGCGGTGGTACTTCCCCAGGCGAACCATAATAGTTCTACCACCTACCAAAAAACCTATAGTTATATGATATAATATAACCTATACCTTTTTTTTTGGTATCAGGGGGGAAACCTTCAAAAGGTACCCGACACCTTGGGAGAGGATACCGGGTTATGTGGGATTTGACCGCACTAAAACCCCCTCGGTGGCCTGCCTCTGCGTTAGTGAGGACTCCGGGATCTCCATAGGAACGCACCGGTGTCCTCCACGCGTGGCGCCCCAGAACGGGCCCATCTTCGGGAGAGCAGATGTGCTCTCCTGCACCTTCAGGTGTTCACGGCGGCAAGAGGCCACGCAACCGCCGTCCCTCCCGGGGCTGCTAGCTGGACGGGTCAAGCTCCCACGCTCACCGTCCGCATCCCTGGAATCCCCCTTTTAGTCGCCTCTTACGATCAGGCAGGGGATACCGTAGTTCTATTCTTAATCCCGAAGCTACAGGGACCATTATATCAAAAGAAAAATAACGGATCGGTAGCCCGCCGATTTACAGCGCTTTAAATCCTAGATTCGAGTACTACAAAATCTGAAAAATAAATTTAATCGTGTTTTCTGATCTAACGGTTAGTGTGATATCCACGACAAAAGGACAAGAGTCTTGGGTATCACACAAACGGGAGGGTGTGAGGCGCGTGTGAAGTTGGTACCCAATACTCAGTCCTTTTTTTTGGTATCGGGGGGGAAACCTTCAAAAGGTACCCGACACTGAGGCCTTAGTGTGAGTCTGCACACGCGAAAACGTTACTATCGCGTTTGCCTTAAGAATTTAACTATCGACCTTATTCCTTGCAGGTCTCTATCTATCTCTATCTATCTGTCCAATTTTAACTCTGACGCAGTAGTAACGTTTGCGCGTTTACAAACTCACACTAAGGGCTCTGTTGAAGTAGGTACGCTGTTGGTCCCTTCCATACACCACTCCTCTTGTGTGATAGCTTTTAATATTTAACTTATACCGTAAAGATTTCTTGTGGCAACAGAAATTATTTAAGACATTACCCGTACGGCGCAGTAGTCGTCACTCCAATGAGCGAGTAAAGAGGTCCTTGGTTCGATTACCTGCGAGAAATCTAAATGACGAATAGTTAGGTTTGGTATTCGTGATACCAAGTCAACACATTACGCCTTACCCCAATTCTTATAACATTGACCATGAACTGTTTGCTATTCCAATTAAAATCCAAGTGTGCTACGATAGTTTAATTGCCATTCCAGGGCACAGCTAATTAATAAACCAGATTCTGATAGTAGTGGACGATAACAGCTGTGTACGTCATCGTCGTGCTGACATTGACTTCGCAGATCACCAAAAACATGAACTGGCTGTTAATTGCGAATGATAGTGTTACGTGATAAAAGTGCTTACTGTACTATATATTGTATATAGACTATAGTTATATTATATGTATCGAGCAGCGATATATGAGCGGTAACGACTGCAGTTTCCATCTCGGACATAATTTTTCGAAGGCATGGTCAATGTCATTGTTAATCCACACTTGACCAGCGTGTGACCTAAATACCTCTTACTTTCGAGAGGAAACCTAGGCCCGGCAGTACATAAAATAGCTTGGAAAAAGCTATGCACTGTATTGTTGTGCTTATTCTACGAAAGAATACGAAAAATTCACAAACGTATTAATAGTACTTTATAATGTGTTTAGGTTCTGTACTTGAAAATAAAAATATAACTTTTACAGTTATCTGTATGAGTCCTCTATCCTCTGTATGAAGTCTCTTAGTGGAGATAAAAAATTAAAACTTTTAAATCTTGATTTCGATAGACCAATAGGATGACGGAAAAAAGTCTCTTTGTACCTCTGTTTCTGAACAAATGGACAATAATATGAGTTAGCTTTAATGTATAGTAGTGTGAGTTAGCTTTTTTAAGGTGCAGCTAGAATCAAATATCTTTTAAGTCACGTCTTCTTTGAGGTCTTATGATAAACAGTTTCGTTATTTTCCCTATATCGCAAGATCACCTAAAATCATTGGTAACCTTACGATGAAAACCCATTCATTTATTTTACTGTCTAAATTAAAGACACGTCAGTGCGTAAAGGAATCGCTACAGAAAGTGCACACAATAAATGATACGGATGGCACGTGTGAATCGATATAACAAATCGATTTGTTTTGCGCCGATGAATGATGAATCGATGTCGTGATCCAACCCTTTCATTCACGATATAGGGCGTGAAGGGTACATGAATAAATTTAAGCTTAGAATTTGTTTGAACGCAGCTGTTACAACTGCATCTGCAGTTTTTACTGTTTGATTTTGTTTTGCGTATTAGAGATCAAATATTTGGGTTGTCATTGAGAATTAAGGTTATTGATTGTATTAGGGTCCTCTAATAGTGTTCAATCGAGTTGATGGTACTTTAAATTTTTAAATGTAGTTTGGATAACCTTAGAACATTATATCTTTTTTTTGGGATAGGGGGGGGGGACCTTCAAAAGGTACGCTTGGGGACTTGGGACTCCGGGATCTCTAGCGGAACGCACCGGTGTCCTCCACGTGCGAGCCCCCGGAACGAGCCCATCCTCGGGAGAGCAGATGTGCTCTTCTGCAAATTTCGATGCTTACGGCGACATGCGGCCACGCACACACATCCGCCCTTCCCGGGGCTGCTGGCTGGACGGATCGACCTCCCACTCTCACCGCCCCCAACCCCGGAAGCCCCCTTTTCTCTATTCTTAATCCCGAAGCTACAGGGACTAGAATATTACGTATCCTAGCTATATAAAAAATCCTGTAATTATTTGATACGTATAAATGTTTCACATTTTAGTTATCTCACTACTTATAAACATTTAAACACTGGTTGTGGTTAGAGAAATCCATTTGAATTCGAAAATAATTAAATTGAAAAATCTGTTGTGGTTTCAGATAAGTTCAAAAATATTATTAGGTACCTACAATAAGTACTATGTTTAAAAATGTTAATAAAATGTATTAGTCAGTTTTGCTGTTTTATTATGGAAATGTAACGAGCGTTATTTTTGGTAGAAGGAATTAATATCTTATTTAATATACATAACATGGGATTTGCATGGTTAAGAAAGATTTAGGACATAACACAGAGACAGACAAAGAAAGACAGACCAGGAAGGAATTTTCCATTGAGTGATAAAATATATGATTAGGTACTTACAATGTTTTTAATAGTTCACTCAATTTATTAAAACCGAGTTGGAAAACGTAATAAACGCTCTAATTTTGCTTTCTTATTTCCGTAAATAATGGAGCACTATAGTAAGGTCCGATTCCTTTATGTTCTAACGCACTTTACAGTCACTGATTTAACGCACAGTTTTCTTTGGTTTTACGCAATGTTCACTTAGGATAACACTTTCGCATATAAAACTTGAAGTAAATTTTAATATTATGACGTTAAATTGGTCTACGATTAGGTTTTTATATTTTTAAATTAAATTTTACATAAGAGCGTATTTTTAGATGTTTGACAGCAGCTGTCCTATGTGTGTAGATCCTGTCTGTACAATGTTATATGTACCTACATACCTCTCGAATTGTAAGACATATTTAGACCTACATAAACCCAGAGTTTGAATTTATAAATTTTAATATTTTGAAAAACTGCATCTCCTAAGTTCTTCTTAATGTCTGTGACAGTTAAACGGGCTTTAAATATTCTAAGTTTACAAGCAAGTTTCACTCAAGCAAAAATGCAGTCGATTTTGGCGCAAGGGCCTTCCAGAACTGGTTATAAATAAGCAAACGATCTGCTTATCTTGATCTTGTAGTAATGTCGTAGGCTAGGTATCGGATTTCTGTTTATGTCGCAGTAGCTGCAGGAGGGAGTGAGATGTTCGCGAGATCACTGATGCATGATAATCTTCGGTGTTTATCAAACTTGTTATAGTGTTGCTGCGGACGTATTTTTTGATGTGAAATAGCTAATACGGCGGGTTATATCGATTTTCGGCGTGGTGAAGTTTTGCCATGGCGCCAAAGCGGGTAGCTCCAATGCGGGTTGGTGGAGATGCGGGTTTGTGGCCAACCCGCTGTTGGATGTTTTCAAACCACCCATAAGGCCTCCGACAAGGTTTAACGACTGTTATCTATCGACAACAACCGGGACCCACGGCTTAACGTGCCCTCAGAAGCACGGATACGCGCATGACATTTTTAGCCACTAGCGGTCACCCATTGGCTTAGTTACATAGATCGTTAGCGTTCTACGCTAACCGCCGGGCCATGCGTGTTTCGTTGCTACTTAGTAGCATACAACCTTAGTCAACGATTCAAACTTTACGTCCATGTGTTGAAGCGACTATTTAACACCAACCAGCTGGTCTGCGCTCCATCATACACTCAACTTTATACTTAAATTAATTATAGGTAGGTACTATATTTTTAATGCAAATACAAAAACACTTTACAATGGAATGTGGATCAAAATACAGTAAAAGAGTGGTTATTTATATTTATTTATTGCCTGTCATTTATTGCTGGGACAGAATATTTAACGACATAGTTTTTAATGTCCTGCTACGCACTACGAGTGTACTTGGATATGGAATTCAACAGCATTAAAACACTATGACGTTTAATTCTATAATTTTACTGTAGACTAGTCTCGTCATGTGACATCCTCTATAATTTCTATATTAATGTAGAAGATTCTAAAAGTTCCATGTTACCTTTCATTCCGTATCCATTTCAAGGGATGATATTTTAAATTCATAGTGGATTTACTCTTTTTAAGGAATAAGCTGCTTCTCTGATTTTGTAGCGCGAAGGGTACCCACTTCTAAGGCTTCTGCAAGATTTTCTGTGCAATTAGGGTACAAAATTTTCTTGTTTCAACATCATAAAAAATCCGTAGTCATCTTTCTCTTGTAATTATTGCAAATAATATACGATAGACACGCGACACTTACATTTTTATTATATGTAGATAATGTAGAGACATAGATACAAGGCAGTTTGTCACTTTGTCAAACTTTACTCTAACAATCTATAATGTATTCCGTATTTAGAAAGTAATGCTAATTGTACCTCATTTGAGTTGTATAAATCTCGTAGAACCTTTATGTTAACACGGCTTTTGACTTCTCGAGGGAAAGTTCAATGAATTATAACACAGACGACAAAATTTTAACATTTCCGAATAACTTTATCCATTGGTCTCATCAACAATGGTTAAAATATATGTTACGCAGATAGACAAGAATTATTTTAAGTAAAGTTTTTGTTCGTGTCTCTACTACTCGGCTATTGAAATATATGTACAATACTAAAAACAAACAGAGAACAAATAATGAGAATTTAATGAAACTGCACCTGAAGTCTGTACTTAAATTTATTTAGATATTAGCATTCTGACCGTGGCTACGACAGCATAGGCTACTTGTTTTTTCTTACAGGAAAAAGATATTTTCAGATATGTCACTCTCAAACTATCTCCATACAAAACATCAGGTACATCTGTACTACCTACTATTGCGGCGTGAAAAAAACAAATATGCCCTTTTATAATTAAATGGATATTGTTAGATATATTATTAGATAAATAAATATTGTTAGATACTTGTTCTGATCCACTATTCCGCTCTACTTTACATTCTACGCCATAACTTTGCCATCTTTTTAACAATTGAATTAATTTAATCGTTACCTATCTGTGATAGGGCATACACCTTAAGAAGTCATTGGTCTTATATCTATGGTAATTATCATCAGTCAATATCTCAGATTGTTAAAAATATTTGATGACCAAGAAACTCGTCATACAGTTGATAGTTAATGTCAATGTAGGAGAAGATAAACGTAAATATTAGGCTGATATGATACCTTTTATTTTTTTAATGTTCCAATGGCATAAAAACATAAAATGATTGTATTTTTTATTACAGTTTAGTTTTTATCACTAAGCTGGAATTAATGTTCAATTAAAGTTTAAAATCGCATTCAGTATAGGTATCGCAAAATTATTGCAATACAATGAATGATTATAAAATTACCTGGCTTTAATTTTTTTACCAAATAAAAACATTTAACGTTGCGCTTTGATCATATTTCATTAAAAAACTTAAACTTTTAATCATATTTAATTAAAAAAAACTGATTATTCACAACATTTAGTCCTGATCCACATTTGGTTTACACTACAACATATACATACACACAAACAGATACACTAAAACTGTAACTTTTACCTCCACGCAGACGTTTCACAGATCTCTGGTACCGATAGTCGGAGGGTGCAAATGTAGGAAGACAAAGAAGGTCAGCCTTTGCGATGTTTCAAAACGCCCTTGCCATTAAATATCACTGGCATTTGATAAGATTGGCTGCAACCCTTTTCGCGTCCCACTGCTGGGCACGGGTCTCTCCCCATTATCGGGGAAGCCTGGAGCTTACCCCACCACGCTACTCCAATGCGGGTTGGTGGAGATAATTTGATTGATAAGATTAATTGTATTAAACTTGCATACTTTTAGAATAATGTTGACGAATCTAAGACAATGAATTTTATTATTTAATTCTGATTCTAAAACCTATATCAATAGTAAAACCAGTGACTTAGCAGGTGCCGACGAGCAACTAGGGCATTCTACAAAGTTCCGTAGCGCTCTCAGTGCTTCCTGTTCCTGCGATTTCCCGACGGTCCTTGTTAAGGTTACAGTTGCGAACCAGGTTACAGAAAAGTTTGAAACCAATCTCTGTCACAATGTGTATAGTATTAAATAAATTAAACAAATAAATAAAATGCTTTGCTTAAAGTATTAACGAGCAGACGGTAAGTACCAATAAGTAACTAGGACAGTTGACCGAAGTCCCGTCGCGCTGGTTGCTTCCTGCTTCTGTGACATCTCGATGGTCCTTGTTCAACAGTTGAAACGGTTACAAAAAGTTTGATTTACATATGCTTATTTCTATCACAATGTGTTTTGTGTCAAATAGTTTAAACAGTAAAATACTTTGCTATAAAAACTACTTACTAACAGATAGTTAGTACAAACAAGTAACTGGGATAGTTACGTCGCACTGGGTGTTTCCTGCTCCTGCGAGTATCCGACGGTCCTTGTTCGTTGCAGTTCGTTGTAGTTGCAAACTAGGCTACAAACAAGGATGCCAATATCTGTAATGTTGTCTACTGTTAAATACATATCTCGGACTTAATGATAAAATTAAGTCTATTAACTTCTAGTTTGCAGGTGCCAACAACAAACAACTAGTATAGCGTCACATTGGTGTTTCCAGCTCCTGCGACTTCCTGACGGTGCTGCAGTTTCGAACTAAGTTACAAACAAGGATGCTTTATCTGATTGAATAAACCATAGGGAATTATTAGAGATAAAAACGAATATTAAGCACAAAATATGTTGCTGAAGCGCGCATGAGACGGCGGTTAGCATAGAACGCAAACGATCTATGCAACTAAGCCAGTCGCGGTCGGGTGTGAGATGGGTGACCGTTAGTGGCAATATAGTGGTTTTCGTGCTTCAGAGGGCACTTTAAGCCGTCGGTCCCGGTTGTTGTCGATAGATAACAGTCGTTAAACCTTGTCGGAGGCCTTATGGGCGGTTTGAAAACATCCGACAGTGGGTTGGCCACTAACTCGCATCTCCACTCGTGCCCAGCAGTGGGACGCAAAAGGGTTGCAGCCATGTTGCTGAAATTAGATGCAGTAGGACTGGATGAAAATATCTCCTCGTTGTCTCGTCGACAAGGCATCTACATCCAAGAGAAGATTTCATGAAGGTACCCGACAGACTCCTTAAAAATAAAGCACACAATTTATGAAGAGAAATGATGATACACTCCATCATTTCTCTTAGTATATCTTGGCGGTATGCTGCTGTGTTTAAATACGTATGGTAAGCAGGATCCTTTATATCCCAAACGGAATTTTTCAGAGAAGTTTCTGTTAGTTGTAGTCTGTATGCATAGTTTGACCGCTTGAATACTACCGTACCGTTTGAACGCCGAGGACAATAACAGAATTCTTATAGATTAGTCATGTGAATGTTTGAGTGTCTGTCATAGCCATAGCCAATTTTATTGGAAACTACTAAACAACTAATACAACTATTGCTTTAAATAGATCTATTCTGTAATCCACTTTACTATTTTTATTCAAGAAGTGTTGGTTAGCTATGTACCTTGCATGCGCGTTACACAGATTAAAAAAAGGAGAAATTCAGCTGATTTAACATTTTTTATTTATTTTTTATAAATAAACCTAACAATAAGGCAGACGGGCCGCGTGGGGTTAAGCGATCACCGTCGCCTATGGACACGGGCAACCTTAGGGGAGCCGCCCGAGCATTGCCGGCTTTGGAGGAGAGATTTTTTTACAGCTTTCTTGAAGAACCCCATGATATAGTCCACTGGGAATGCCTCAGCTGGAAGGTTGTCCCATAACCTACACGTTCGTGGTAAAAAGGAGCGTGCAAAGCGGACTGTGGAGGACCGCCACGTGTCCAGATGGTGCCGGTGGAACTTTAACCTTCGTCTTGTGGTATATACATATAAACGCTATGTGTATTCGACAAAATGTGCACATATATATGTATATGCACTTACCTATTTACGTGCATATGTGTGTCAGATGTTTGTTATACAAAGTTGCGTTGCAGTCGACGCATCCTGTTCCTGCTGCCTTCTGGGACTGTGATCGAGTTTGTAAGTGAATTGGGTTACTGTTGATAAAACACTGTTATCAACCAGGGATATACTATGTTGAAAAACATGTGCCATATGATTTAAAAGGGAAATAAAAGTGCATTTTTAGGGTTCCGTTGCCAAATGGCAAAAACCGGAACCCTTATGGATTCGTCATGTCTGTCTGTCCGTATGTCACAGCCACTTCTTTCCGAAACTATAAGAACTATACCATTGAAACTTGGTAAGTAGATTGTATTCTGTATTAAGATTTTCACACAAAAATAGAAAAAAAAACAATAAATTTTGGGGGTTCCCCATTAGAACTCAAACTCAAATATTTTTTTTCATCATACCCATACGTGTGGGGTGTCTATGGATAGGTCTTTAAAATGATATTGAGATTTATAATATAATTTTTTTCTAAACTGAATAGTTTGCGCAAGAGACGGTTCCAAAGTGGTAAAATGTGTGTCCCTGTAACATCATATATATATATATATATATATATATATATATATATATATATATGATGTTACAGGGACACACATTTTACCACATATATATATATATATAATGTACAATACCATGCAAACTTCCACCGAAAATTGGTTTGAACGTGATCTAGTATGTAGTTTTTTTTTACGTCTTTTTTATCGTATTTACTCGTAAACCGCAATTTACCTTTTATTCAATCAATAAAAAATATTATGTTACTTGCTGCTACTCCGAGTCCGACTCGCACTTGGCCCCTTTTTACACGCTTTTTATTAGCTTCACCTGTATGTTTGTATGTTTGTATGTTTGTATGTTTGTAACCGACTTCTTTGGGCGCGATTTTGACCCACTTTAAACGGCCAGATTTCGTTCAAACTTTGTAGATTTATTGAGGACCGATGACAATACACTAATTTGATAAAATTATTCCATTTTTCAATTTGCAAAATATGATTTTTGTTCGATTGCGTTTATAGAGCTACAGCTATTATACGACTGTTATAGATCAAACGATCTAATAACGAGTATTTTAGCCACTTTAATTCAGCATCTGCTAAAAGGTGGAGTAAAAGTGCTAAAACATAGTGCTGTAAACGTTTATTCGACGTCCTTAAAGCACACATTAGCAAATATTGCCAAATAGTCGAGATAACCGCTATTACACGATAAATGGGTGTTTTAAGAACGGTTACTCGGCTCTTATACGATTAAAGGCTGAGTAATCTAATTACTATTCGACTATTTTGCTGCTTGGGTTGCTCATATTTATGTAGGGGAGTAGACTATTGGTGCTCAGTAACCGAAAACGTGTATGAGATATATAAAGAATATAAGTAATTTGTTAAGTCGTAAGACAGGTGAAATTTTATGAAAACGTAAAAATTAAAAAAATATGTAACCTTGTTATGTAACAAGCCTAATGATAGATAAAGATATTTTTGAAAGAAAGAAGAAGGTTCTCAGTAACCAGTCCATTGCTCGTGGAAACATCATGGAAAGAATAAATAATCCAAACTAAAAAGTAGAAAATAAATAATAGTTTAAAAAAACTAAAAAACACGCTTTTTATAGAAAACCGAACTAAAAAATAGAAAATAAATTTTAATGAATTTAAATTAAGAAAATAGTGTTAAAAATTTCAATGAATATAAGTTAATAATAGTGTGAATAAAAAAAATATTTTATTTAAAAAAAAGCGTGGGGTGCTTTTTAAAATATTATCGAAATGATAATCACTCTACTCATATCTGTCAATAAAATATTTATAACTATTGACACCATGCACCCCACGCTTTTTTTAAAATATTTTTTTTTTATTCACACTATTATTAACTTATATTCATTGAAATTTTTAACACTATTTTCTTAATTTAAATTCATTAAAATTTATTTTCTATTTTTTAGTTCGGTTTTCTATAAAAAGCGTGTTTTTTAGTTTTTTTAAACTATTATTTATTATCATTACCGTTGACATACCAGCCAGACCTACAAGAGCCAACGGTGTAGCACCGCAACTACGTACGACCTTAAGCGAGACTTAGTTTTACTTAAAGCACTGTAATAAAACCTTCCCTTTTGAACATTTTTGATACTCTAACTTACCGGCTAGCAAGGAAACACTAGAATCGCTTGTCTAAAGAAATTTGTTTCTGTTCTTTATATTTCAGAATTTTGCATATAAACCACAATGTAAACTTAGTTGCAACGAGATAGATACGAGAAAAATGTTTAGGTATTTCGGAGCACTAAGATGAATTTGATTTAGAGAAATGCTCATTAAAATCTGATAGGAGATCAGCTCAATGTTTATGTTTATGATTATAATAACTTTTGCAAATAAATAGAAATCTACCAATTTATAAAACAGTAATAAATTCATAGCATTTTAATGAATGATAAGGTTAGTCAGGTTAGTCAATTTTAATTATCAACTTTAAATATCAAAAAATATGTTAATGCTGTTAGGCTGCAACCCTTTTTTGCGTCCCACTGCTAAGCACGGGCCTCTCCTTTTATTATTGGGGAGGCCTGGAGCTTACTCCACCACGCTGCTCCAATGCGGGTTGGTGGAGATGCGGGTTAGTGGCCAACCCGCTGTCGGATGTTTTCAAACCGCCCATAAGGCCTCCGACAAGGTTTAACGACCATTATGTATCGATTACAACCGGGACCGACGACTTAACGTGCCCTCCGAAGCACGTGCATGAAATTTTCGCCACTAGCGGTCACCCATCGCACATCACGCCCGTTTGGCTTAACAGCGTAGATCGCTTACTTTCTACGCTAGCCGCCGAGCCAAACGCGCGTTGCAGCCAATGCTGTTAAGGAAAATCATCGTTACACTAAGATTATGCTCACTGTAATTGTAATTGTTATGGTAACTTTAATAGAATTCTATTATTTCATGGTTTTACCTAATACAACAAATAGTGACAATATTAATGTCTCATGGGGAAAACTGTGATCAAAATGCCTAGATTGAAATAACATTTCAAGAAAATGCGTCATACCATTAAGCACAGGAACGCAAATAATACACAGTAATAGCATTGCCCGCGTGTTGATGATTTGAGGTAATTCCACAAACAAATTCTGTTCAGAAAGAGAATGCGAGTGGTCATTTTGAAACCTAAAAAAAAACCATACACAAAGTCGAATTTATGTGAAACGTTAAAACCAACCAGGCCCAGTTCCATGTCTACACCTACACATAAAAATGACACAAAAAAGCAAATGAAATCTAATTCATATATTACCGTTTGCTACTAAAGTTTAAAATTTATACGATTGTACGATTCGTATACTCAAAAAACATTTTTTTGCCTCTGACACTACAAAACCTCCCTTTCATCATCATTATCGTAACATCCTTATTCAGCTTATTCTCAACAGTTACAATGCATTTTTCATAGAACACAATTTGAGAAATCTACATAACAATATATTTAATTTCACGCCACAACAATAGGAGCGCGATCATGCAAAAATTTCTGTGTCAACAAAATTCATTTACTATTACCTACTGCTACGCTCGCTACCCCTAACGTAGTGACGACTCGTCAGGCGAGCGACACGCACCCACGGTATTCCGTTATCAAATAATCAAGACGTGTAAGGGCTATCATAGCGAATAAAAGGGCAATCCCGTAGCGCGAACGGGGAGAGAAAAATGGTCATAGTGTTAAATGTAGAGAATTAACAGTGTTCCTGGATGCGTCACCGGTCGGTTGAGCTGTAGGGCGACCGGTCGGGGCGAAAGTCGGCTTCGGCCACACATTGCGAGTGCCGCGGTACATACCACGGCACAGTCTCATCTAAGCCACTGCTATGTGCACATCTTCCCCATCATAGCCGAAAATTCCTCATTCGAATTCCGGAGTCACGCGCGACTACGCGGCGCGAAACTTTCAATCCGCGAATCGCGAATTTTTTTTTAAATATTTTTGAACTCTATTTTTTAAACGCGAACTGTTTTAGAAAAAAGTTGGAGCGGTTGGCGGCAAACGGGTAAAGTTGAGTGTTGGTGTTGTAAAAGTGCGTTTAGCATAACTTCAGAGCTTCTAAGATTTTTATTTGTGTGCGGTGTGCCGAAAGATTCTGTTTATGTGAAGTGCTGTATTTTTATTTTGTGCACATTTTGATTTGGATTTTTGTTGCTCCGGATTTTTTGGTTGGTTATTATTTACGTATTTACTTTTCTCTCTGAGACTGGTATTTTATGTACTAAAAAATATGTAGTAAGTAGATTTTTTTGCTTTTTACTTTAAATGGCTTTCCTTGTTCTATTTGTACACGGTGTTGATGTTCTATGGATATGATTTCTTGTGATTTATATATGGACGAATATCTAAAGAAGGAATTAAAATTTATGAAACATTACTTTTAATCTAAGCGGTAAACGGTTTTTTAGCCCGAAAAGTTGCAGATTACATAGAAGCGTATCGCTAATTTATTCAAGATATATACTGAATGATTAAAAGCTTTAGTTTATATTAAGCGATTTAGCCGCAAGGCGTTCAGGACTCCATTAATTTTCCGACGACAAATGCTATCACTTTGTATTAACAGGTTTCTGTCGACTTGACAATATTCATACCGGGAGGTGAGCGTCAGCTATTCCTAATTAATTTCTAATACAGATTGTGTCCACGTTATAATCTAAAAAACTTCAGTGCTGAGGAAAATAATAAATATACTCACATTAAAGTATACGTAGTTACGAATAGATAGCGCGATGTCCTTAAATAAGTTACATTAAATTAATTGACTTTACATAAAAACACGCATGGAGATAAATCTTCGAAGTAGGTAACGTTTGTTATAAATTTAGTACTAATTAATTAACAGATTTTTTAATAAATATACTCACATTAAAGTATACGTAGTTACGAATAGATAGCGCGATGTCCTTAAATAAGTTACATTAAATTAATTGACTTTACATAAAAACACGCATGGAGATAGGTTGAAAGAAATCTTCGAAGTAGGTAACGTTTGTTATAAACTTGTTATAAATAATTTACAGATTTTTATTTAAAAAATGTAATTATTTATAATGCTACAGTTTTTTTTAATATGTTCTTTAAAATGACGTTTTTCCTGCTTATATCTGTAGTAACGATATGTTTTTTGGTAGGTAACTTAAATTTTCCGAACCCTTTCTCAGAGCATTCGTTAAATTCGCTTAAGTTAGTTTTCCCCGGGCTTTCTGGTAATGAAATCTGACGTTGGGGGAAAGCAGCTTCGTTTAACTCTATATCAATTATATTAGCAGACTACGTTCAAACTTAATTTCTACACATGGAGTTACTGAAATTCTCAATTTAAGAAAGATTTTATTATTTTGCAGCGCGAATTTTTGCTACTTAGGTACTTAAATTTTCCAAACTGTCTTCCAAAATATTCGTTGAAATTACATTTTCTCGCGATTTCAAGCAATTAAATCTGATGACGCGAAAAACGCCTGAAGGCGACATAAAACCTTTTTGTTATTCAATGTTTTTCTATGTAAATTTTATTTAAGAAAAATTTGATTTTAATTTATCTCCTTGGTAACGGAAAATTATACCGATACGTTTTCGTCACAAATGTCGGTCTTTTATTAGTAAATCTACAACTTTCGACTTCGGAACAAGTGCGTATTTTACAGAGCCTTCGTTTAATTAGTTAAACGAAGGCTCTGTAAAATACGCACTTAGGGGAGCAGACCACATTTTAATTCAATTTCTAAATAACGAGTCAGCATACTTATTAACTGATTTAATAAATTAATATTTGTAATTTTTACAAATTTTTTACAATTCTGATTTGTAGCGTTGCTCCGCTTTAAGCTAAAAGCTAAATAACAAAAAACAAAATTACGACGCTTGAAAGAGATCTTTATGCAATTTGTTTAAATCAATTAATATTTTCAGTAATATGTAAGTAGGTATACATTTTGAAAGTAAAGCGATATTTCTTAATCTAAATAGGCAGGATATAATTTTTAGAAGACAAATCGTGTTAAATTGGTGATCAACTCAATAGTAATTCAACGGGAGTTTTTAAACCTATAGGCTAAACATTGGCTATTTGTTTCATATACCTGGTTGCATTTTATCAAAGTACTAGATAGAATAGAAAAATATTTATCAGTTTTAAATTTAGCTTTATATAAAAAAAGTTGTACCACTTAATAACTAAAACACTCTTTGGAAATTGCTTTATTCGCGTTCGTCTAGCTTGTCGTAGGGGTAGGTACCAAAATAGTCATGGCGTCTTGCCAGAATTTTTAGACAAGATCTGCTCTGACCACTACCTGAAACTGATACGACAAACTTTTGTACCAAACTTAATTTCCAATTTTACTTTAACAACCAATTCTGACAAGACGAAGTTTCTTGCGCAGAAACCTTTAGTTTTATAGTACCTTCTTATGTAATTTTTATATCCATTTTAGACACCGACTTTCAATAAATTTATTTTATAATAGAGCACAATTTTATAATTACCTTAAGATATAAAAAATACAGAATCATTATTGACTGTCAGTCCGATTAGTACCTAATTCCGCGTTTTGTGTAATATTTAAAATCGTTTATATAAAATAGTTTCTAGATGTTGCTTCATATTGTCAAAATGCATTTGTTTAACATAATAGAGTTAATTTTGCATTAATGTTAGTACAGTGCGACAACGAACTTGTGTACTATTTTTAAGAACTATGTTCTCATGTAAGTGACATGAGAACATGTCTTTATGAGAATGGCTACAACCCTTTGTACATCCCACTGCTGGGCACGGGTCTCATCCCAATATTGGGGAGGCCTGGAGCTTACTCCACCACGCTGCTCCAATGCGGGTTGGTGGAGATGCGGGTTAGTCGCCAACCCGCTGTCAGATGTTTTCAAACCGCCCATTAGGCACGGCAAGGTTTAACGACTGTTATCTATCGACAACAACTGGGACCGATGGCTTAACGTGCCCTCTGAAGCACGGAAAAGCGCATGAAATTATTTGCCACTAGCGGTCACCCATCTCACATCCGACCGCGCCCGTTTAGCTTAGTGGCATAGATCGCTTGCGTTCTACGCTAACCACCGGGCCATGCGCGCTTCATGAGAATGAATGTCTTTAAACCTAAACCTAATATATTTATTACGTAGTTAGTAATAAAATCAGTCTTAACGCTGTGTACGTGCAGTTGTAGCAACTGTTTCAATTTTGATTTATTCTCGATTGAATAGCGTTGTATCTAAATTATGATCTATCTAAAACATGATTATTCTCATGTCCCATATTTATTACTTACTTTCTTATATACTTTCTTATTGATCCTTTTCATGACATTAACAAGAAATATCAATTTCATAAGTCAGCGAAAAGCGGCTAACTAGTAATTTTACAAGCAGAATTTCTAAGTACTGGTAAACGCTCTAAATAGAAAATCCCTTTTATTTAATAAGATATAAGCTGGTACATTATGGGAATCATCAACGAATGAATAATTTATTTAGTAAGTACTTGTATATTAAGTAATTTACAAGTACTTACTGGCTCTGCATAACTCCAGGAACACTTTTTGCTCCCCAACATATCATCGCTAATTACATTCTATTAAGAGATTCACTTCTGTGCGGCGCCTGCTCAGATTGATAATGCAGGTTAAGCAACGACTACATACCACCTAGTGCACCGTTTCAGATCATTAAGGCTTTCCACCTGGATCTTAAGGACAGGAAACTTAGGTTCAAAATTCTCTACATCACGTGCCTTCATCAAAAACCTCAATATACCTTGCATTATAGGTTCTAATGATACATTTGATTACTTAATGTCTTCGCGTCTCAGCGAATTAGTCGGAGTAGAAGAAAAGCGATAATAGATAAATAAGTCAATCGTATTTCCTACCTGCTTTAACATGGTAATGGAGAAACAAGTACTTTAATTATTTAAAACACCCTTTTAGCAGTAATGTTGATAACTGAGATTCTGCGAAATGACAGCGAGATATTTGTGTATTTGTATATAAGTGGTCGTCCGTAAGAAAGACTCGATATGAAGGACCTATAAAAATAGTTGTTGACAGTAATGTTTCCGCAACATAAGTTATGTTACAAGATCTGTAAGCTTTTGCCAAAAAATGTAAAATGTTTTACTAAGATTGAAATTTATTCATAAATTGCTTGACTGTAGCTTTTGAAAGACGTAACGAACAGTAACAATATTCGTAATGAGGGGTAGACATTTTGAGCTTTCCGTGATGGAAATGTATACCTACTTCTTTAGAAGTATTCCCTCAATATATTGTATCAGTTTGTATCTTTTACATACATACTATATTAAGTCAAGTAGAGCTGTACAGTGTACACTTATAGTTTTTGTGTCAATTCAAAGACAATTAAGCACAAAATGCATCCGCATAGGTCATAGGAGTTGAGTTATAAGGAGCAATAAATTCAAGTTTGCTCCGTTAAAACGAAATTTTAAATTTCTATCCCATATATTCCCCGGAATGGTGTTATTGACTCCCACGGGAATAAGTTTGCGAATAACATCCAGTTGCTATTGCAGTTTCGAATCTTCTGCGTACGCCAGTTGGAAACTTTAAAATCTTTTATACTAAACGTATTAAGTATAAACATTCAGTTGTCAGTTACGTACTGTATTTTAAACGTTATAGTTGTTATTTGAAGCAAGTTTTCGCATTCAGGATACAAATTTACCTCAACTTTCCGAATTATGCGTGGATACGGTAGATGCGTTTCAGAGACATAAAAGAAATGTTGAGAAGTAAAAAGAAATGTTTAAACGGTATTACGTTTTCATTCATAACAACTTTGATTGGATTTTCCAGATAAAGGTTGATTCAAAAAAATATATTAACGCGTATTTTCTGAAAATGATTATTGTCAATGACATCGCTTTTACAATACTCTTAAATACAAGACTTTGAAATGAAGTAGCTGATGATGCTGCTAGATACTAATTCACAAAAGAAAATCTAATTTAAAGTTGACTGAATGCAAGTTGCAGAATGTAGCAGGGCGTAAAGGTTCTTAAAAATATAAATCACTTATAGGCAGTAATTACAAATAACACTGACAATATAATATAAGGTTAGTAAATTTTCACTAATTTATTTAGCAACCCATCAAAATACCTATTTATATTCAATATATTTGATTAGATATCTAATAAGTAAGTTTATCGTATGTTCTAAACGATGCTGTTTTATGATAGAAATCGAATATGAAAACTTAAGGTGTGTTTACACTAAACTTATGGTGGCGAATGAACGTTACACAAACTGGAAGTAATCATTATACAGACTATGTAGACAACTTTGCCTAGTGAATTCCTTCAGATTGGTGCTGTTGTATAAAAAAAACGAACACCAAATATGCCGTTAACAAACAACAACTACTGCAGTGTGGTGGAGACTCCAGGCCTCGTCAATAATACTCGTAGGTTAGCAGTAGACGCAAAAATAATCCAGCCAAACAATAAACATTTTATTTGATACATCTGTCAACAGAAAACCTGTGCCAAGCAGAGGAACAACAATAGAGTTGTTGATCAAAGCGACATAGATTAAAAGACAATGTTAAAGCTTTTTAGTATTTTGATAGTCCATTACCTATGGCTTTAATTCGTTTCCTCGGAAACAGTAGAATTATTTCTTTAGTAACACAACAATTTAAGTGAAGTAAATGATAAAGATACGTCACAACTATAATAATGATTAATATAGACCGAGTGACTGCTGCGCTTACAATTTCAGCATGTATTATACAATTTGTGGCTTTATATCTATATTCAACTTATTAATTACGCTTGTTTGCGAATTCAGTACGTTCGCTCACAATTAGCGACAATACGTTTGGTGTGACCGCAGCTTTAATAAATTATGAAGTTATACCCTTACAGCGGTTTGGTATCAATAGATTGGTGTTGAATTAACTTCAACCGCAACACTAAGAGTAATACTGATATTGGTTATTGATTAATTATGAAGCCGGTTTAAATTACCGCTATGACATTATTATTTCACAAAGAATAGGTTAGTTGAAGTGACACATGTATACTTGCATCATCGCATAGCTATTTATTTACTTCCGTTTTTGATTGATTTATTTACAATTGACATTTTCTGCGGATTTTAGGCGCCAAATTTAATTGTTTGGCACGTTCTGCGGCCTGAACGGCTTGATGAATTTTAGCTTGAGAGGTGTCGTTAGATTGATGTTTACTGTAAAAGTGACACTGGGTACATAAAAAACCGTAATTTAAAAACTAAAAATCGACTGCGTTTATGTGTAATTTGAAAATGTACAAACCCTAAAACAAGAAAGTCGTCATACCCGACTGAATTTAACTTAAAAATCTACTAATAGGGGTAGTTTAATTATAGAACAGGAGCTCATTATATATTTAACAATAATTTTAAATAGGTACATGAAAAATTCCCGACACCCATTCTAGAAAGGCAGCAGTCTAAATCTGCAATGTATATAGTTATGGGTATGCCCTCTCAATTCACTAAACCTCTACTAGTATTTTTAGACTGGATCCCGACTCCTACAATTTTTCTTGTATATAAAATATTGTTGAATATACAATGAGCTCCGGTTCTATAATTTACCTACCCCTATTAGTCGATTTTTAGGTTAAGTGTTATCGGGTATGACGACGTTCTTGTTTTAGGGTTTTTACATTTCCAAATCACACATAAACCCAGTCGGGTTTTTAAGTTTTTTAATTTATTTATATTAAATGAATTAAACCTTTTGTAAGCCAAGAGTGAGAATGTCGCCTAGAAAATAGTTTACTCATTTTTCGTTTTATTTAGTACTTACAAAATAAATGTAAGGTACTTATTATTACAAAAAAACTTGCACAAGTCAAAATAATACAAAGTTATCAATAGGTAGGTGAAACTAAATACTTTGAAACTTTGAACAAAAGGCTCTTCTAAAAGTAAACTGACTCTATTCAATTTAACTAACATTAAGTTAATATTTAAGTACATATTCAAGTAAATACCGTACAATAAACACTTCGCTTACAAGTTTTCAATGAAACAGCCACGAAAGCTTTCAATACATCGCTTTTTGCCCATTTATTGTATAAAGTTGTATCGTTTACTGTAAATCACTTTACAAGACCTGAGTACGATATTATTCTAGGTAATGGGTGTAAGGGCAACCACACACATGCTTTTTGCATCGCTAAGTAGTATAGAGAAGGCGGTTAAGGTGATTTTGCTGAAAAATATGTCATATGAATCAGATAAATTGCATATAATTTAGCAGTTTCAGTTCATTACTTCATAGAATATCATTATAAATTATTTATTTAATTAAATAAAATTGTTTTTCCACCAATTTACTACGATATTTTTGCATAAGAATATTTTGAACATTGTTTACATCTGATTAATTTTATTACGGTAGATTTCACTCTCCGTTTAAGATTTGACTTTTTTAGTCTTTTATGATTTTTTTATTATAATTTTAATCACAAGCTTTACTGTTACAACATTAGTTAAAGTATTATATAAACTTGGCCATACTTTTAAGCAAAACAGTGTGACAGTAAAGTCGTACGTAAAGTCTTGCGTGTGTTGCCAGCCTTAGCTAGGCTGTTTCAATAAAACAATTCACTCAGCAGTTCGTTTTTCACACATAAATTCTGCGTCGCTTGCCCACAAGGCTCTACTCCTTACTACACGCATTAATATCCATTTGCCACTTTGTTAGGGCCATTATGTTTGGTGCTAGGTTCTTAGCAGTTTATATTGTAAGCCTTCTAACTGTAAGACATTAATTTTGTAGGTGTTATTAGTGCTTTTATGGCCTAATAACTCTTAGAACATGTAAGAATATATCTCCTTGAAATAAGGATCGTATTAAAATTGCCCTCAATTTAGAAGGTACTCAGATTCAGATTAGATTCATGTTGCGTAATTTATATTGATTATTAGCTGACCCCGCGAACTCCCTACCGCATTTAAAGGTTTGGGGTGGGACACTGTTATCACTCAGGGGTATGAAAAATAAATAGTAGCCGATTCTCAGACCTACTGAATATGCATATAAAATTTCATAAAAATCTGACAAGCCGTTTCAGAGGAGTATGGTAACTAACATTGTGACACGAGAATTTTGTATTTAAGATAATTATATCGTTAAGAGTTTTCACATATTATTGTTCGTTTTAATAGTGTACGAAATTCTATAAAGACATAAAATCTCCATTCAAATTCAGACGTAAACAGAAATGGTCTATAAAAGTACGTAGCAAGGTGCACTAAAAATCGCAATTTCGTACGTTAAATCGCTTGTGTGTAAACATCTAAAACGTTCATTGCTCCCTAGGTAGGTGCACTGAAATAAACTTCAGCTTTCCGAGTTATCAGAGTAGATGCGTTTCAGTTTTCAAGTAAACACGCAGTACGTTCGTAGCTTGCTTTCGTATTTTCGGAATAAAGTGTCAGCTTAGAAAGTCGGTGATTTATGATTAGTTCGGATACTTTTGCTGGAATGTTCCCGATGTATAGTTGTTTTCGAAGCAGGAAGACGGGTTGCCGCTGTGTTTCGCGCTGTCATTGACGGATTTCACGTAGCGACAGTAAACCGATTTCGAATCTCTTAAAGTGCACCATTCTTAGTAACTTTTGATTTATATATCGGGAATTTTAAGTCTTTCTGAGTTTCTATTCGCTTGTGTCGTTACACTGTCGTAAGTTTCGCGGGCGTAAACAGAAGCTTAGACAAAATGGCGACGTTCTTCTTTTAAACCGGGTTCCTAATGATTTATTGTCCCGGAGAAACTTTTACGTTACACACGTCGAAGTAAAAGTTTTTGACAATAAGTCCGGAATTCGTAATATAGAATTTCATATTTTCTTTATCTACTTTCCGTACAAGTTAAAAGCAGTATTGAGTTACGACATTTACATTATTTCTTGGTATTGTAAGATATACTGTTTTCTTAAATTGAAACTTGGCAATTGTTTCGTACCTAGATAAAGTATCAATCGATTCCAAATTTGAAAGGAAATAAATCAGACCGTTGGAAAGTCCGTATTTTAAAGTATCTGTGTTTTGCTAAATTCCATGATCTTAGATAATATGCATCATAATACTTAATTGTTAATGAATTTTCATTTCGTTAACTGAGAAGCTAAATTTTTCCGTAATACATACTAAGATCTAAAAGAACATAATTCATTCTTATTTTAACTGAACACTTAGTTTCCTTTACCTATATGCACGAAAGTCTAAAACTGTTTTTGATATATTTATGTCGAAACTGCGAGTATATACTCGTATATTCCACTAATAACGTATTATGAATAACGTTTCTTTGATAAATACGGTGACATAAGCCTTGTTTAAGTTATGAGTTATGACTATGATAATTTCGTTTTACTCTTAATTATTTACTGGAACAACTGACCTACATAAAGAATTAGCATTTACATCTCTTATTTATGGCCTGTATTTTCCGCTTTACAAACTTTTGATAAATGAACTAAAGCATTTTTTTGTTTAAGTATAGTGTATTCTATGATGAATAGTTATTGCTCTTGTTTGCTACTATTCTGATACTACTGTCAAGTCAATACAGATACCATAATTTACCATATGCTAGTTTAAAAAAATATCGCATTTAGAATTCGTAGACATTTCCTTCACATTTGTTGTGATGAAACTTAAATATGTTTTATTGAGAAAATAAAAATGTCTGTAGGTACTTTTTCACTGACGTAAAACATAATTTTGTCTTTCAAACCTCGTAGGTACTTACCGATAACACCCATGGTAAGTTGTATGTTTTAAATTAAAAAATACTAACAGCTTATCATTACAATGAATGCATCATTATGTGCGCTTAGACGTAATCGTTAATAAAAACAAAGATAGCCGCATCGCTATTCAGCTTATATGTACAAAAAGGAGTAACGTCACGATTAAAAAAAAAATAATGAGTAAATTAGTTATTATTGGATTGGTTAATACAATTTCGCTAGATGACTAGATATTTGACGACACTTTTGCATTACGATAGTAATCAAAAATTAGTGGCTATGGAGGGCATAAACATAAATCAATTTTTTTCTTTCGTCGACAGTTTTTAATTATTGTATTATTCTTGATTTGTGTAGTAACCACGTTGTATATCTAACAAAACATACTCATAATGTATATTATAAAATATTTCGTGGGTAATTACTAATTAGTAAAGAGACACTAAATGAAAACGTAAATACAAGTAATTTCTTCACAGACACACAACGTAACTTGTCTTTTCTAAAAACTCGTAATGATCACACCAGAGGCTACAAGTAGCAAGTTGTAATAAAATTCAAATGAGTGTACAACTTTTCATTACAACGAATGTTATGCAACGCGAGGACCGCTACGTGCGCTTCTAATCGTTTGGCAAACACACTTTTAAACTACGGTGTGGTCTGTGAGTGCCTTTACAGTGCGAGTTTACATGGAGCTAGAGATATTGGAATCGTTCAAGATTGAATTTACTTTCTTATCCTATCTTTTAATCATAATATCTGTTGAAAGATTTCTTTTCAAAAATATAATAAAATAACGCACTTTTTATTCTATTTAAAATTGATTTTATTTCAATAAAATTTACTCAACCGTTTTGTCAACGCTGCTAAAATTTTCACTGTTTTAAATGTGAGACAGCAAACGTAATCTGTAATCATTAAACAATGCATCACATAATAGAATGTGCAAAGTTCAATCAGGAAACTGCTATATCCATTTCTGCGGTAAAGTATTCCCTTTTAGTTTCTTTTAAAACACTTAGATGAGGCATCTATAAGCCTCCAGCGTTGCAGCACAGTTTGCGACATCAGACAAGACAACCTTGCATAAGCTCGTTGATATCTATCTATGAGATGCAGCGAGCATTTAATATCGTACCATGTGGCCTGCATACTTAACTGCAAAGCAAACTTTTCTATGCCGTTTCAATATGTGAGGCTCAAAGATTTTTATTCCCACTTGTATAGAGTTTGTACAGATGAGACCCGATAATCTTAGTTTTATCTTAGTCTGTGTGTCTTAACACTCGTGACACAGACGTCAAGAGACATTGAATGCCGTAGTGTTTCTCTATGTTGAATACGAATGTATTGCTATAGAAAAGAAAGAAGAGAAAGACTCTTTGTCGTTATAAGAATCTTTAATTTTTATCGCAGAAACCAAGGCATTCTACTACTATGACATTTATGGCGCTTGATATGATTGTCAACTCATTGCAGATACAGAAATTACAAGAGTTTCTTTTTTACACAAATGGTATTACCTATAATAAACGCTTTACTATTTGAAAGCTGTATTCATAAGTCTGTGGTTAGTAGATGTTCTAGTTAACAACTTTATTATTAGTGAGGATCATTTATAACACATCTCTTTATCTTGACACCTAATTAACTAAAACTTCGGAATTCCTTAGGATATCAGGCTACCTCTTTATTATGCGAACGGCTTCTGTTTTATTTTTAGGTTCACCGTGCTCGACCTTTACTGCAGTTGACTTGCTTTTATTTTATTGATTATTGTAAATACGGACATAATTGAGTCTAAAAAGCGAGTTTTTTCACTTTGAATGTTGCCGTTTACCTTTACCTTATTATGACATTATCAATTAGCTATGCCTTTGTTATGCGCTTCTGGCGTCAACGAATAATTTGAACACATTACTGTCCAATGCGGAAATTTTCTTTTAACTGGTTCTTTTAACGGACCACCCGAGAGTCTTGTGGAATGTCTCTAGCGTAGCCCAAAAGAGACAAAAATTTCAAAGTCTCTAATAATCTTATCTTTTTTTAATAATATTTCGGAAGATGCTGATAATTGGCACTTCTAGGTTTAAAAGGTCTGGTAGGTTTTGAAGTAAAAGTACCTGAGATCCGCACTCGGAACCTTCACCTTTATTTATGTATACTCAGACAGAAATCACCCTTTGCGTCGCCCGCTCGACGCATGAGAACCAAGAAAGCATTCAAAATGATTTATTGTAAATGGTTTTCTACTTTGTTGGCTAAAATAATAAGCCCCGCGCCCGGATTGCTGTTCTAAATTCGATATTTTATTGTTACTTTTTTCCTTTGCCGCAAACCGATACGCGGCACGAGGAATTTAATTTGCGATCCCTTAAGCCCATTAGGGGCAACGACTCAGCGAGTCGGCGAAATGGTAATCCTGTGAAAAGTAAGCAAAGTAATTAGAATAGAAATGGTGCCAAAGCAATAAACGGTGAAGCTGCAGATGCAGTTGAATAAGATGTTCACGACACAAATAAAAACGTTAAAGTACAGTAGGACTTGCGGGTGGCTTTGTCCGGCCACACAATAGCATTCGACGTCTAGCGATTGACGCTTCCAATGCAAAGGTGTCATGAGAATTAGTGGGCCATTATTGCTCCATAGAAAACGCTATGGTCAAGCAGAAAGCAGATAACAATAATTAGCTTGGACGACACAAAAAGTGACATAAATCCCGCATAATAAGTTCTTAGGAGCGCAAAAAACCTCGTCCGAGTTTACCTGAATGCTTACTTTTTTTGCAGAATGACTCGGAATGAACGTAGGCCGATATAATAAACACCTCAATTCTCGGCAGAGGCATTGTTTAATGATTTTTCTGTTGTGATCTTGCACAATTCTCAGGCGAGTCGGTTTTTTCTGCGTTTAGCTTGCGAGAAAAATAAAAGTTTTTGTACGTCTTGGTAGCATTTAAACAAAAGGGGCTCGGGCGTCGTGTGAAGGTGTGATTTATTTACGACTGAGCCTCAAGACTTCTCGCTTGACCGGCTCGGGTTGGCATCTAATGTATGGCGTTACAATGAATCCATAAAGTTCATAATCAATCAAATGACTAAATGTTCTTTCTATTGTTTCAGGTGCAATATGGAATTGTCGTTCTCGGACAACACCACTGCAGGCGGACGCAATTAATATTTTTAACGTAAACCCGTGTTCTTTTAAACCGCTATAAAACGAAAATGCTGGGGTGTGCTCTAACGGGAGCGATCTCGGTTTTCTTAAAGTTCGCGATACGAGACATCAGCTTCGGCTCGGCTGACAGCCGGTGCTTAGACAAGTAGATGGTAAACGAAACTGAATTTTCGGCAATCGATTCGGTCCCTATTAAAAATTTGAAAACTTTTGCCGTGGAAATTCGAAACAATAATACGAAATCTGAAACTTAACTAGTCATAGTCACAAAATCAGCCCAATAGCAATAATAAGTTACCAAAAGAAGTGATCAAAGCTATACAGCGCGCGGTACTGGAATCGCCACTGCGGTGGTATGCTTTATATTGGATCTTGTATCGACTGCGCGCTGACTGGTCGCTACGTCACGTGGCTTCCCGGCGCGCGACTGCAGTGCTGGATGCTACTAACTGTATACACGTGAGTATGCCTTTATTTTCCTCTTTCAAAACTGTTTTTAGAGAAATTTAAATTTTTATTTTATTTGATGTGTAATTTGACTATTATAAAAACGACTGTTTGTGTTTCCCTACGGGAACAAAATACATTGAGGAATGGAGAATAAAATTAAATCGGATTTTTAACATGCTTATATAGCATCACGTGTATGTTTCTTGATAACTGAGAGTTTGTAAACTTGTTTGTAACTTTAATTTGGACTCAATTTTTAACCACTTTCAAAGGACAGATTTAATTCAAACTTTGGACACTTATCAGGAATCAGTGGCAAAACCATAATTTTATGAGTTTATCTAATTCCGAGAACAATAAATCGAACTAAAAAATCATTGAGCGCTTAGTGCCATATTTTTCGTAAATCGAGCTACCCACACTTTTTTACAATAAAACTAGTATTTTTTGTTAATTATTATTTTGTGCTTATATTAAGGATATTTTTTACTTTTTTAGTTTTAAGTGCTTCTATAGCGTATTTTTTTTAAATTATATTTATTTTCTATCGTTATCTAGAAGGTTAGTAAGTAACTAGGTTGTTGAAATTCTAATCAACATGAATTTGGTAACGTTAGCGTGTTTAGAAAAACATTTCGTGTTGAGAAAATCGAGTGCTAGCAATAAATTTCTACTAGGGAGTTAGGCTTAGAATGGTGTAATAAATTGTACATTGTTAAGAATTTACTGTTGACTGGCTTTATGAAGTGTCAGGTGCGTACAGGCAATCATATTCGAATGCCGTGTGCTGGCCCTCGACCTTCCCTTCATGCTCATCAATGCTTGGACATAAACCTAGTGTTCCGGCAATGCCTTGGACACGTTGTCAGTGAGAGTCCACAGGTCACATTCGGTTTATGTACGTTATGAACTTACGTTACCTATTGTCCATTTTGTGTGTTATTCTTTGTTTGTTTGACTAAAACCTAGATTAAACTATATATAGTTGTATAATCGAGCTTTCTAATCTCAAAAAGAAACCTTTGAAAAAAAGAAAATAATCGGATAGGATTCGAACTTGAGTATTCTGGTTTCGGGACCGCCCGATTTCCCACCTGAGCTATAGTTATCTTTAGTAGGGCTATAGTAATTTATATACTTATTAACTCATGGATGTAACCTCATGATTCTAATGATATTTTAGCAGGTTTAGCAGCAAACGACGTTTTCTAAAAAGGAAATCTATCTAGATCAATTTGGCCCCATTATCATTCATTAATCAGTAAGATTACCGAAACCCTCTGCATGCTAAATTTCATAAAAATCGTTGGTACTGTTTCCGTGCTTCAAATTATATGTATAGGTGGGTATATATATGTATATGTACAAGAATTGCTCGTTTAAAGGTATGAGATAGATTTGTACTACTAACATAAGACGAAAAATACATTTAAAAGACTATTTTTATTCCTCTTTAATTAAATCGTAAGATGTTCTTAGTTATGACAGCTATGGATAAAAAAAACACACAATAAGCGTGACTACATTCCTGCCCCAAAGTTACAAAAAAAGAACATAGTTGCACAAAGTAGCCTCATTATTGTCTCTGAAAACTGACTATAGAACTTCAATTCCTTCAATTTCACTTAAAGGTTCGATATAATGCGAAGCGAACTACGGTAACTGATACAGTGTTACCAGAAAACCTACACAGTATTGATTTTAGGTTTCGTTGCGTGCCATACATGTAAGTTACATCGATATTTGTTGCTTAGTTGCCTAATTGATCCTAGGTTGAGGTTTTTTATGTGCAATAGGCACATAAAAATGTTCCTAGTACAACCTAGATGAGAAGGGTAAACGGCTTGGGTTAAAACTATGTATTCTTCCTATATGTCTTAGAATATTGATATTGCGTGGCGATACAACAGTAATGAACTGAACACTCAATATTCGATTCATTATGTGACTATTTGCGTCCAAAGTTTGTTAAAAATATCACGGCAATGTGCAAAATTTGCAGGAATGTAATATATTTGATGTTAAACAGATTATTCGAATGTTAAAAGGTCTCTCTGTGTTGTGTTATTTAATGCTAATCAATCAGAAGATAGAGTTGAATTATGAGACGAATATAAAGATAAAAGTGTTAATTTAATTATTTAAGGTTTTTTTATTTTGAATTTCTTTTTTCACCAACTACCTTAAATATAACAGGAATCAGGTATTAATATAGATATAAATAAAATAAAAATCTTGGCGTAGCGCGGCTCTTCTACGCTACATATTGGGTCCAATACGCATGTTATACTTTGAAGAAAGTATCCGTTTTTACCTGTTTGCTTTTTTATCTTAAAATTGAGTATCAGAAAAGCATACACACCACATTGTGCTAGGTGGTCGCTGCAGCCTATGGACATTTACACAGCCTCAAGCAAGCCTGCTACTCCTAAAACCGGTAAGCACTTCAAGCATGACTGCCAATACAATTGTTTAACGGCATAAATCAGTGCAGAAATGCAACTCTCCGGTGACTATGAAAGTTCTATCACCTATCAAATTGCATTTTACCTATGTGTGCTGCATAATGGGTTTTCATAGAAACTTTAGTAAAAACAAGTGAAAAGATGAAATCCCATATATTAAACATTTGATCGCGGTTAACAATATCGACACGGGTGAAGTCGCAGGCAAAGGCAACACGTCTAAAAAAACTCAAAACAATGGCCGTTGGATCGTAAATCCTAAATAGTTTTTAAAGGTCATCGCAGCGTATTTTGGCAAAAACATACAACAAGAAATGTTACACTATTGACCTATGTTTCGCCCACACAATCAGTTCCCAAATCGAGCATAACATGCAAATTAATAACTTGGACCGTCTGGGACCGTGTCGAACATTCATTAGATTCTATGGATATGTATGCGTAACTCGGTACATTATTATGTAAATACAAGTACCATTTGCATACATATTGGGTTTTTTGCGTAGCGATGTCTAATTACAATCAGTATTAGATGAAGTAGCATCTGTTTGACTTGTTAGGGGTGAACTAGGGTTGTCAACAGTATTTTGGCAGACGTCAGTAAGTGTATTTTTTATGCATTTTAATAAGATTTATTTTTAATCATGTTTTCACACTATAAATATTACGCCATTTACCATTATAAAGAAATCAATAACAATTTTAACCGATCAATTAACCTTCAATCAAAAAAGCAGTAGGTAATCAATTCGACTGTATTTTTAATGGATGTATGTTACCTCAGAACTTTCGACTGAGTGAACAGATTTTGATGATTTTTTTTATTTGAAAGCTGATGCTTCCTGTGTCTCGCTAAAAATCCACCAAAAACTCCAAAAATAACAATAATTATACCTACATTACATGGTAAACACAGATCGTACCTATATATTGATGAGGAGAAAATGAAAGTTGATTATTAAATTTCAGAAGAATACGCAATAGTTGTTTCTTTTTAGTGCACATTAATTTGTTTTGGAATAGTTTTTTTTGAAGTCGGTTTTTTTCATTAAATTTTTTAAAATAAAAATAAAGGCTGCTCAAAAATAGCATTACTGCAAAATTACTCTCTAATATAATATCAAAGGTCTGTAACGTACTAAGTACTACTACTACTATTACCACTAATAGTTTAAATTTTCAAGTCTCGTTCAGCATTAAATACAAATCATCTAAGGTAGAGCGGGCTGGCGTAGACGGCGTAGCCTGCGTAGCATAATATGCTCATATACAAAATGCAAGAAAAAAGATAGCCAAGCGTAACGTAATAAAATTTAAGTGCTGCTTTAATTACTTTTATAACATACTCCATCCATCCAATAGCCTTTTGAACTGATCGACATAGGCGTATCCTAATATTTGCCTCCACATTTGACGACCCGCGTGGCGCAATGGTTACCATGCCGGACTGCCAATCGAAGGGTCCCGGGTTCGATTCCCGGCGAAGCAGAAATTTGAATGATGAGTGATGAAAAGATGAAAAATTAAATAAATAAATATTTATTTTCTTACATTAAGTGTAACACAAATTTTCTTATTATTCGAATGTTATTTTTAAATTATGTCTACTGCCATAGCATCTTCCGGTAATGACTGAATCGGAACTTCAGTTATCAGTGGCTTATGATAACTAAAATATGATACCATGCGCGGTGCGCTTAGTTTCTTGGAGAAACTACCAACATGGTACAATAATATACTTACAACAAATGTATGAAGACTATTAAAAAAGTTTTTAGGTTACTGTTCAATAAACTGTCATTGATTTTTTTTTATGAAAGATGTCGTTTTAAAGTTTTATTCGAGATCTATTCCGAGAGGTAAACGACAAAAAAGTACAAAAATTATATTCTGTCAAATTGGTGGAGTATATAATATTTTTTGTCAGTCAGCAGGATTTGGTAACAATTGGCGCAGAAGGTGCTTACCTCAATTTAAAATGAAATATCCACTGCAAGTACTTTTCTAAAATCAGAAAATTTAGAAGCAAGCAGTATGTCAATTAAAGATAAGTTTCACGGTCTTCAGTCATGTAGATACGTGTAATCAATCACGTATGAAAGTCGTTAAAAAATAGTAACTATCATTTTGCTAGTTCAAGAGTTTTCATATAAAAAAACATTCACAACTTTCGCCATTCCTTAAATATTTTCATAACTGATGATCAATGGGGGCAAAAGTTCATTATGGATTTCAAACACTGAGCTGATGTGACGTAATTGAAATAAAATATTATTAGAAAATTGTTTGCAAGTTTTCATTGCTTAGCTCTCTGAATATTTCATGTGTGTCAAATTTTTGAACGACACGCCGAGACCAGAGACGCACCAACGGTTGACAAATACGACTGACGTTGTCCTGTCTTAAATAATAATCCAAATATTCAATTTAAATCACTACTGAATATATTTTATTGCCACATATATAATTCGCACTTGTATGAAAATAAAACACGTGTTGTGACTGTAAAAACTAAAACCATGTGGATAAATATTATATTATAAATAAATATGAAAACAGTGATCAGAGGCGACAAGCGTACCAACATGCGCGACTAAGAGAGGTTTTATTTCTATTTCGTTGGTAGCTATTCGGTTGAGTGGGCAACTTCATCTTGTTAATTTTGTGTTACAGTGATGCGCGCGCATCTTGAAATTTCACTCTCATCAGTTTTTCATAACGCGCTTAAAGAAGTATAACTTCAAAAATTACACGTTACGTTGATTGTCCGCTATGGACTCCTAAACTACTGAACCGAGTTTAATCAAATTTGCACATCGTGTGCAGTTTGATCTAACTTGTAATATAGGATAGCTTATATCTTAATAGGGTCTTGGACACTGCACAAAAAAATTCAAAATCCTTACCTTAAAAAGGTTGCACTAAATCACGCTTGGAAAGCAATATAATTGTTAATTCTTTTTTTATACATGATTTTTATTACCGCTTAAATCAATTATAATGAAGTCAATTGACTATATTATGATAAGTGACGTCACTTAGCATTTTCTCATACAAAATGTATGGGGATGTCATGTTTTGACAGCTCATTAAAAGTATTTCAATTGACTTGGTAGTCCAAGACCGGATTAACAGCATATAAAAAACTGGTACTTTAAGGCAGGACAACGTCTGCCGTGTTCGTAAGTATATAATATAGTATAGATGATTGTGGTCGACAACCCTAGGGTGAACGCACGTGCGTTGCGTGTTGTAAGGAAAGGATATGCAACGTGAGGATTCTTCCGGGTATGAATGCAACCGCAAAGGGGTTATTGTTTCTATAGATCCACCCTTTAATTAAACTTGCTTTGGTGCGGTAAACGTGGGGAAGTGTGAATACCGCGACCTACTTATAGCAAACGATGCTTGAAATGATGACGATGAAATATCTACGAAATGTTATGCTCGTAGGTCGTTCGTCGTTAAATGTTGTTTCGTGTTTTCAGGTGACTAATAATTTATTAATTAAATAAAATACAAAAGGGGTTTGATGGGATAAATATAGGCAGATACTTCGTGAGCTTATTATAGATTCTATACAGAAATATACTTAGTGTGGCCATATTGTGAACTAATTCAATTAAAAATGGATAAACTCTTTTAGGAGTCTTTCTATTTAAATGTTTTTTTCATTAGAATACCAATTTACACAGCTATTATACGACGTTTTTCAAGTCCATTTATTTTTTCACTTTTAGGCACAGATCTCCTCTCAGAATCGAGAAGGTTTTAACTATAACACATAAATACAAGCATTTTTTAAACAAAAGTCAGTGCTCTACGGAACGAAGCCATAAAGCCTTGTACACACTTGACCCGTTTTTATTTGCACATTAGGAAACCGTCGGTGCAGACGCCAACACCGGCGTGGGTAGTATTGTTTGAACACCGAGTCTCATGTTACAGCCTTGTCTTACTGAAGACGATAGACTGTCAATGCTGAGCTATGTTGCATTCTCATAAACTAAATTTGATTAGAAGTACACTGCTAAGGAAGTGGCGAAGAATTATCCTACAACTTGAGCATTTTTGTGGTACACTTTACTAAAAAACTTGCTTGCTGTTGTGACTGTGTTAACTGATTTAAAATCATAGGTATCTTTAAAAAAAAATAAGATTAACAATATTGTATTAATTTGATAGATAATGTTATTGTACTGTTTACGCTATCTGTTAGAAATCCAAACAATATATTGAGTTTTCTTATTTTGATTACATTACATGTATTTTAAGTTATCTACCAATTTGCAGTGGAGTTTTAAGGCTTACCAATTATTAATAGTAAGAGATCCGTGCTCAAGAGTGAACGCAAGAAAGGGTTGTGGCTGATTTTAATTATTTGGCTTATATTAATCAATGCTCGGATGACCGAGCGTTGCTCAGATAAAAACAATTCATTTTTCAGAGACTCATCGGCTAACTTAAGGGTTGTAGACCCGCGTGGTGTCATGAAAGGTCCCGGGTTCGATTCCCGGCGAAGCAGAAAATACGGATAAAACGGTATTTTCTAACAATAAAACCTAGCTAGATCGATTTGTTGCCCCCGAAAACCCCTGCAAACCAAATTTCATGAAAATAAATATTTATTTATTTTCATGAAATTTGGTTAATATTTAAATTATACCTATACCCACTTAGGTATATACGACAATTGCTCGTTTAAAGGTATAGATGCTTTGGCATGCTGGTAAGTTTTTTTTTCAATTATGGCATCGCAAACTCTGTGCATAGTGCCAGCGTCAATGTCAATTATATTAATCACATTTTTGCCAGTTTCGTTGAAACTGTACTAGTAATAAAGTCAGTCAGTCGTCACGTCAGTAATCAGTAAGTCAAATCAGTCAAACATTCAAGTAAAGCGATGGCTACTTTACCAGAACCTAATCGATGGAATTTTGGAGGCACGTTGAAAAAACATATTTTCGTATTGTTATTTTATTTCACAACACCCATTTCAAAAATACACCAAGAATATGAAAATAAAACAAGAGTACAATATGCTTAGAATAATTACAATTACATTATAGAAACCAAGTTCGCGCGCCCAAATGTTAATTGGTGGGCCGCTCCGTAAGACTTAAGGTAAAATTTTATCACAACACTTTTTAAAAACAAAATAACTTTCACAGCGTTTTCAATATTTTGTAGTATTTTATAGTTAATTTGGTCAAAATAAAAATATTTTGTTTGGCAGATGTGACAGCTGTAGGAATCTGTTTAGTGCTTCAATTTTGATAGCGCGCTTGTATGAAGAGTGACGTTCTTAACGTTATTATTCTAAGACAATCTGTCTTTTCAGATTTCCCGCCAAAACTCCCCAAGGTTAAGCTTTGACTTTCAAAACGATGCAATATCCGTTAAGGTGTTAATTCGGTCCCCAGATTATTATTTCTCGTTGTGGGACAGATCCCTTAGCCTTCTAGCATTACAACATAAGCGTCTAGACGTATTGAAAGGTAGACATTTTTTCCACCGCCGTAGGTCCGTGGGCGGGCATTAATATTTTAATTAATTAGTCAGATTGTGTTGGGATCTGACAGTAGCCGAATGACGGCAAGATTTAACGATAGAAATTTTTTGTACCTTGTAGTCTTAAAATACAATGTGGTTTATTTAAGAATTTTTGATGATCTATCAAATACGATGATACAAGAAGACAGATCTACGAGTATAAACACTTTTATTTATTACCTACATTAAACACCTATGAAAAGGAAGGAAGTTAAAATCTACTAATGTGATATTTAAATAATTTAATGCTTTTAAGAATTTTAATAAGTTATAAAATGCGTTTAATCTTATTTATATTGGATACAGAAAGATGTCACGGCGATTCACTTATTATATTTTATTATGAAGCTGTTAAAGTTCTAAGCTTGTCTGTGTGTTTGTTTATATTATTATGATTTATATTGACATCAATAATAAGTCCTCTATAAAAGATGTTTGTGCAGGTATTTGAGGTCAGCGTTGACGTTTTTATCGAAAGCCTTGGTATGGATTTAGGGCAGAATATTTAATAGGCACAACCCTATCAGGGTTATCCTGATTGAGTAATATCCGTAGACATCGTTAAAATACCCATAATATAAAATTTTAGAAAAAAATTGATTTAAAGTGTGGAATAAATCGTCATTTAATTTTGATATTCAAGATTTTGATTGGTTACATATTAATGTTTTTTTATGTAACCCTTAAAGAACTCTATTATAATACATACTTAGTGCACGTTATACACAGATAAACAAAATATTAACTACGTCTTTTTTGTGATCTTTTTGTACATTCTATAACAAATTACAGTAGTTTAGTTCCAGTGGTGCGGGATATAATTCTTCTGACGGCATAACAAAAAAAAAAAAACTAAAATGATAATTTTTAAATAAAACCTAGTTTATTATCCTAGTCCATTTATATTATATAATAATACTAATTTAATTAACAGGTCTATTCGAAATCAATGATGAATTGGTTTAAAAATAGCTATAAACCTCTTAATTAAATGTGTTAATTGGATATCTCACTCACTAATGCTACCGAACAAATTGCTTAGGCCAATGACACACGAACAATTTAATTCATATGTCACTCATATCAACACGTGCTGCCCAAATAGAGGGGTAATGAATTATTGAGGCGTTAAGTGGAGGTCACCTTAAAATGCAGTGATTACGACATCTGCTTGGATATTTATTTAATTACATTCAGTTAAGAAGTAAGTGCATTAAGTATTTCTGGTAAAGTAATAGAAGGAAAGAAAAAATATTTATTTCACATTAGGAATACAAATATTCGCTTAATGAATGTAATTTTTTCCCGGTCATCGCATTTAGGTGCCCGTTTGGGTTAGATGTTGAGCTGAGAGAAAAAAGGCGGCGGAAAAAAACTTCCAGCTGCACTCTTTTTTAAAATAAGTACATTTATTATATTTGAGATAACATAACAGAGAGAGACAGACAGCTATGGGTCGATAATGGGCACACGTGCCAGATGATCGTGTGAATTTATTTAGTATTTAGAAATCACGTTTCATAATCACAGGTTCAACTGGTAATAGTTATTTTAATCATTATATACGAATTTACCATCTGGTAATAAAATTTATTTAAATGTTAGCGTTTTTATATATCACCTTCTAAATTAATTAATTGCAATAGTGTAAATGAAGTACATTGGGAATTTTCTCCTTCGTCAGGCACATTTAGATTTAAATTAAATAACAATTTTATAATAAATTAATGAACATATCAGGCACGTTCTGGTAAAGTTGCTATGACTTCACTCGGACAGCTGTAATATGGCTGATTACTGATGTCTCACTGATTTTGACTTTTGATGTGTCTTCAACTTTAAATAAAACGGCCAAATTTATATTTTTTAATCGTTACACACTCATAGCCCCACAGTAAGGTAACTAATACCCTGTGTCGTGGGTACCATGGATACATACAAAGACAGGAACACAAACACCCAGAACGAGAACAGAAATTTAAACTCATCATTCAAATTTCTGTTTCGCCGGGAATCGAACCCGGGAGCCCTCGATTGGCAGCCTGGCATGGTAACCATTGTGCCACGCGGGTCTTCATTTATTTGATTTAATTGGATTTAATTTATTTACTTTACACACAAAAAAGAAATTCTTCTATTAATGAAATAAAAAATAAGATGGACATTTTATAAATATAAATTGCTTGGCCTTAATGGATCCCAATTGCACCTTTAGAGAAGCACGATGGCTCTCCAATACTAATAGTCGGATTAGTTTTCTTTACTGATTGTAATCAAACACGATTCAAGTTGATTTCGGGTGGGGGCTACATCTAGCGCCAAGTTATATAATATAAATAGTATAACGGTTCTCACGAAGTTACTTTTTAACGGGTACCGGTGTTTTTTTCTGAACTATTAATCTGTTTCTTTAACCACGTCCGTCTGCCAATTGAACGAATGCTGTCAATTTCCTATGATTATGAAAAGAAAAATGATTTATTTGCGCAAATATGTGTATTACATAAGTTGTTTTATACATTTAACAATCCGCCATATTTAACTCAGTAAGGTATGCAAATATTGATAAAGAAGTAAAGGGTTTTACGTTAATTATTTAAAGTGTGGCGGTGATAACAAAAAGGAAATTCTGACTGGCGTGAATAGTTTACACGATTGAAATTATATGAAAGTTATGTTTTGTTCAATTGTTTTCCATGTTTTTTATAAAAATAACCTATAACAGGCCGTTAATTTCATAAGCAACTAAGATAAAGTTTGTTGTTCTCCAATTGTTCACTTATTTTAGCTTTCGGCCGGGAGAAAGACAATAATAATATACTTACATGATGTTATATTAATGTGTGTCATTACCTGTTTGAATCGATTATTGACAAAGTACTCGGTGGGAGCTATCTCTATTCAACAGATACGTAAGTATTGTATGAGGATGAACTTGAACATTGTATGGAGGGTCTTGGCCACTTTTTACGCTTCATATTTTGAATGCGAACACTTGGGCACTTAAAACCCAGTCGGCGGTTTTCTTGCTTTGGTGTACGGTTTTTTATTCCCGGAGTTCACACACAACGCATATTATTGGTACTAATAATGCTCCAATGCGAATTAACATGTCCATGTTCACATAAATCAATGAACAGTAAAATAATCTACCGTAACTGTTATCGATTAAAATTGTTACGTGCACAACAAAAAAAAAAAAAAAAAAAAAAACAATTTTTACAAATCGTAGAATGCCAGCGATGCAAACTTAATAGATTTAAATCTGCCAATACTTGTTACCGATCCTTTGAAAAACCTTTATACTAGATCCGAAATACGAATTGTAATTCAAAGGTACAGAGGTATTTGTAGTGTTTATAAATGGAATCGCAGATTTTATTGAACGACACCAAAACAATATTATATTCACAAATAACGTTAATAACGATGACTAATTGAATAAGATTAAAGTTAGGACACTGATTTTATCTAACTACAAAGAATACTAATAGAATTTTTCGCTTGGGAAATTTTCCGGAGCCTACGTGAATGACTGAACGATTGAGTTTAACCGGTATATTTCTTACCACTCGCCACGCATAGACATACAGAAGTTCGAGTACTCTTTGTTGTCTTGTCACGGTATACAATTGCGTTTGGAAAGCGACTTTTACTCTAGTGCGTGGGCGCCTTTATTTGGGACACTAAGGACTGTACTTTTTGAAGGTAGCCCAGGTGATGCATTACTCTGTATATTTATTAAAAGGGAATCCTTACAAAGTTTAAATAGAAACTCATTGTGACATTATGAATGGCCTATTATCGTTTGAGATTTAAGACCGTTAGTGAAATTGAACAACGGGAATGGGAGAGCTTTGCGTGAGAAAACTTTAAATAATGTACTACGTAGAGAAGAGTTAAGTTAGAACTGGAATATTATAATTATGTACATATTCAATGTCAATGCAATCTTTTAAACACAAACTTAATAAATTATTAATAGAGAAATGTTATTATAGTGTTACAGATTTTCTAAATGACAATATTATTTTATAACTCTGACATATTATTAATTATTTTGTAACTGACGAATTATGTAATGTAAAGATGCAACTTAAAATTTATGTAATAATGAAATTTAATATTTTTTATATGTTGTAAACTTAACCAAATATACCTACTAATATCTGACACTTGCACGCCAGTATAGGCATAATATGTAGGAATTATTTAATATGACCATCACATTGTACACATATTAATTGCAAATAAATGATTACGATTATGATTATGATTATGATTATTATGATTATGATGCGTTCACGTACTACCTATTTATGAACAAATCCTTCGATTCAAATATTCTTTCGGCCTCCTGTGCTCACATAAATGTAACCAAATTATTAAGCAATGTCTGACTAAAAATAATGCATTGTTTATTATCTATCATCAACAACTACGTATTGTACTAACCCAATGTATACCCCGACGGCACAAATGGGTGCAGTGGTATTTCCACAGTCAAACCATGCAGGTTCCTTCTCGTGTAACTAAAAACCTTTTGTAATCATCCGACAGCGGCTTGGCCACTCCAACTTGCATCTCCACAAAGCTGGTGTTGGTGGTGTAAGCTCAACGCCTTCCCAATAATAAGGAGAGACCCGTGACCCGTGAGAGAGCAGTGGTACGCAAAAAATCCTTGCATCTTGCGTCGCTAATAATTATGAATAATTTTCAGCTAATAGAATCACACACATTGAACTTGCTTTAGCCTGTCCGCGGACCTATAACTTCGGCCATAAATATGTTCGTCGTGGACAGCTGTTCATAGTAAAGTTATTAGTTGGTACGTGACACTAAATTAATTAACGCCTGCAATCCGGATGCCGTTGGTTGAGGTCAGGTGGGAAAGGCATGCGTGCCCTGGTATAAAAGGTTATGAAGACCCATATGGTGCAATGGTTACAATCTGTCGATCTAGGGTCCCAGTATCGATTCTCGTCGAGGCAGAAACTTGAACGATGAAATTCTAGGATTTATGTAATCGATCTGCGTATTTGTGCGTGTCCATAGTACCCACGACACAGAGAATCCTAGGTGCTATGAGTAAGTAACAGGTGCAGGCCTAAAAAATACATCTTACGTCACGTTAACGTATTATTTACAATTTAATGTACAGCTATATTTTTGACGATGTTGGTCTAACTTTGATTAGTCCCTGTAGCTACGGTATTCCCTGTCTGATCGATAGAGGCGACTAAAAGCTTCCTGGGCTGTGGGCGGTGAGAGTGGGAGCTCGATCCGTTCAGCCAGCGGCCCCGGGAAGGACAGTTGTGTGTCCGTGGCCACATGCCACCGGAAGCATCGGAGGGTGCAGGAGAGGACATCTGCTCTCCAGAGGATATGCACGTTCTGAGGCGCCGCGCGTGGAGGACACCGGTTTGCTCCACTGGAGATCCCGGAGTCCTCCCCAAGCGCAGAGTTAGGCCACCGAGGGGGTTTTAGTGCGGTAACAAATCCTACATAACCTCTTCCAAGGTGCCGGGTTCCTTTTGAAGGTTCCCCCTAATACCGAAAAAAGGTCTAACTTTGATTAGGATTTAAGAATTAAATCGGTCAAACCCGATCACGCCAGAGCAATACGAGTAGGATAGCCGTGTCGTATGCGCATTCGCAATGTTGATCGCGATGGTAGAAAAAAAAACTAAAATTGGGGGTTTTATTGGAAATTATCAACAGAGCGAGGCAGTACTTCACTGCGGGGCAAATCCTGACGCTGTATAAGGCCCAGGTCAGACCCCACATGGAGTACTGCTCCCATCTCTGGGCAGGAGCACCGAAGTACCAGCTACACCCATTTGACTCCGTTGAAAAGCGCGCAGTCCGAATCGTCAACGACCCAAGATTGACTGACAGGCTAGAACCGCTTAGCTTGCGAAGAGACATAGGCTCGCTCTGCGTGTTCTACCGACTTTACTATGGTGAGTGCTCCGAGGAACTCTTCAAATTGATGCCTACATCACCATTCCATGATTATACCACCAGACGAAGGTTAAAGTTCCACCGGCACCATCTGGACTCGTGGCGGTCCTCCACAGTCCGCTTTGCACGCTCCTTTTTACCATGGACGTGTAGGTTATGGGACAACCTTCCAGCTGAGGCATTCCCAGTGGACTATAACATGGGGTTCTTCAAGAAAGCTGTAAAAAAAGCTCTCCTCCAAAGCCGGCAATGCTCGGGCGGCTCCCCTGGTGTTGCCCGTGTCCATGGGCGACGGTGATCGCTTAACATCACGCGGCCCGTCTGCCTTATTGTTAGGTTTATATATATATAAAAAAAATCTATTTTTCATCTTTTTATAAGGAACTTTAGATATTTTGGTGGAATAAATCTGAAGAAGTCAAGGAGTAGTCCTTAAGTATGTTTTATGAAATTATATCCTAACACTAAAAACTATCAGTAAGTACCGCCTACTTACAATGATCCGTTGATTGTTTTAATTATTACTTTATAGCGCATGTCACAAAATTGCTTTACGTGAAAAAAATAATGTTTTTTAGTGATTTTGTGTTCTCTTCATAATGGCCTCGGCTTCGGAGCTTTTGATCTGGTCATCCAATATGCGTAATTGTGGGTTTAGCGCCTTTACACTTGGCGCAAGACAAGAGCGGCATCGATGTTTGTGATATAAAATAATATATTTTTAATTATTTTATCTGTTTGGTATGTCTTTGTGAATTGTACTTTTGGAATTGATTTACTATTTTTCATATACCTATTTTATTTTATTTTATCAGTTATGTCATACCTATGTTAAATTCTTTTTGGAATATATTGCGATACCAAAATGAGGCTCATGATTGGTTTGGAAGGTGATGTCAATCCTTAAAAATTATGAAAAAGAAGTTGAGTATTTCTTTTATAAAATTTTTACATAATGTATACCTATAAAATAACTAGATTACTCTAGAAGTCATCAACAGGATTTTTAAAACTATCATACTTTTGAGTGATATTAATAGTTAGGGGAACATAGGATTACTTAATAGGAATCTAAATGAAATAAGAATAATCCTAGGATATCAAAGCTTAAGAGCAGTGTATTTTGACAAAAACATTTTCCATTCACGTTAAATTTGATCTAAGTGAAAAGAGTACCACACTAATACATCTTAAGCAGTCTATTACGTTTGCAAGAGGCGTTGTAGTAGACTATGGTAAAGTACGCCCACTACTGACCTTAATAGCATTCCGTTAGACGCGCCCAGGCAAACATTCACACCTGAGGGATAGAGACTGTACGGAGTCGAATTTGGTATCATCCATTACCCAGTCAAACAACACAATTGAACAAGCGATCGCTTAGCAACATTTAACAGTTTTTCCACTGTGCTTTTCTTTGTTACTTTTGAGTTTGGTTATATACTCGTCAGTATTTTTAGAGACTTTGTTTTACATGATAGAGTAGATAATTCTTTATCTATAATATCGGGTGTAGTTATTGATCAGAAGACTCTAAATAAGTACCGTACCTGGCTATGCGGGTTGGTGGAGATGCGGGTCAGTGGCCAACCCGATGTGGGATGTTATTAGATTGCCTATAAGGCCTCCGACAAGGTTTAACGTCTATTATCTATCGATAACAACCGGAACCGACGACTCAATGTGCCCTCCGAAGTACAGAAATCCACATGAAATTTTTGCCACTAGCGGTCATCCATCTCACACCGTTTGGCTTAGCTGTGTAGATCTCTTGTGTTCTACGTTAGCCGCTGGGTCATGCTCGCTTCAACACGATTACTTATCTCATTATCTGATACACTTAAATTAGATTTAGTCCATGAAAACAACAAAAACAAACCCTTATTTATTTGTAAATCGAAAAGTCGAAGCTTTTGACTTGGGACAAACTGTAAATGCACTTGTTTTTAAGCGGCGCAAGTGTTTTTAATGAATAGGTATTATATTAACACGGAGGCTGTATTTTTACCATTAACCGTTGATGTCTTATTACAACCTCAACGTTGAAGCGATATTAATAAAATGTATCAGCGCTACAAAAATTTCATTACAATCTTTTTCAGTCTTTTTTGTCTATAAACAATAAAAGGCACGAACTACTTAAAGTTGTCAGCTCGAAATCACAATAATAACATGTTGCAACAAAACTTCAACTTATCGCTTCCACAACGATGAGAAATTGGTTTTGAATCGTCAGCCTTTTATGTTTTTGTAGATGTTTATATTTTCGAATAGCTTACACAATGGTAGTTCGATCCAATAAAAAGCGGTGATCGATTGAGTGCCGTTCGTTCTTTTTATTTCTTATAATAAAACGGGCGCGCATTATGAATATTAAAAGGCTTAGCATTTTTAATCGTATAGGGCGTTTAGAATGTATATAAATTACCTTCCGATTAACGCAACACGTTATTAACGTAGTTAAAATAACTGGTGTTTAGTACGATTGGAACCGCCTCTCGTTTGATGCTCTAAGATATTTTTTGATACAGAACTATCGATTTCATACTTCAAGCTGACATAACGTGGTCAATAATTAGGTATACTTTATTAGTATCCAGAAACATTAAATTGAATTTTTATCGCCTACAAGCCTAAATAAATGCGTAATGACTCTAAGAGATCGTAAAAATGGAGTCAATGAGCAGCTAAAATTTTAGATTAAGAACACGTTAGAGTGAGTATAAAATTATCCATGCTAATGGCTGCAGTTACAAATCGAGTTACAAAATTTGATTTTAATTAATATAAAATTGTGGTTCAGCTTAAATTTTATTTTGCAAAATCTTTGTGATCCATGAACCTTTATGGGTGAACTTTTATATGGAAAGATAATATAATAGAAAATATTAAATTTTAATTAAAATGTCTTAGTTTCATAAACACTATTATTTTTGTCTACGATTCATTCAGGCAATTAAATATGCATATATTTACTTAGATGATTCTTTCATTTATGTAAAAATGTTGATATATTATGAAGTCATGAAGTCTAATTTGAGACAGGAATATGCAATTCGGTATCTACTGCCAATTTAAGAGGGGACTAAAAGGAGGCTCCGGGTCAGCAGTCAGCTCAGGATGACTACGAGTAGCTCTAACTGTCCTTTTAGCGGTTCCGGGACCGACGACTATATAGGTACATTACTTACAAACTTACATCGTCCATAGTATATATGCCATCATCAGCTTCGACAGGGCCTTAGGGATTAGCTCATAAGCACAATTAAGCAATCGCATAGGAAATCACGGCTGGAGGGGTACCAGCAATCCACTCCATTAATAAATCAATTTTATTTCTTTATTGTCTTTACTTCCACTAGATTTCCCAAGTTAAAATTCCTACGTATCTTGAATTGATACCACTCTCAATATAGTTCTTGAAGGATACCAAATAAAGACATTTGTATTTATGCACAGTTCAAAACAATGAATTTAAAAATACACTCGACCTAGGTCAAAGGAGCAAAGAGATTTACTAAAAGGTTGTGTTAAACAACAGATGTTAAACTAATTTTTAAGATTATTTTAATGGTAACAATTAAAAAATTGTCTCGCCTCTGCACACTGTAAGAAAATCGCAATCTAGCGGGATTTAATTCTGATAATACGGAACTCATTCATTTTGATTTAAATAAGTTATAATAAGTGTTCTTATAGTTTTATAAAATAATTTTCGTATATTTTTGTAATTAAAAATGAGAAAAATACAGAAAATAAACGTATTACTCATTTGTTGTGGGCAGGGAAAGCAATGATAACACTTCTGGCTCCAATCTACTTCTATTTTTTGTGGTATGCTCGTTAATTCTGCTAAATAGGGGTCAGATGAGATTAAAAGTCTATTTAGGAGATCTGTATTTGTATTCACCCGCGAAGTTTTTCGTGTAAAGAATTCTCTATACTTAGTAACGATAGTCTTTGTTTCGTGCTTCTTGGGCTTCTTCCGATAACTGGCCAATTGGTACTATACATGATGATATCACATATTTACCATGAAGAAAAACTTAGTGAACACTGACAGGCATATTGTACCAAAAATATTCCTTAAGATACAGTTCTCTAGTATCTTTTACAAACAAATCAAAGGCATTTAAGTCAATCGAAAACCCGCATCCGAGAGTTTCTAAAAATATATGAAATCGATGAATCTGAATCTGAATTCATGCCAGTTATCTCAACTGTTCTGAGGAATCTCGTAAAAAGATTTTTCGTTTTTGAGTTCTATCACAACATTCTCGAAAACGTTTTGCTGGTCTTCCTGGAGTAACTGAGCTGGATGATGGAATTTCTTGTAAAACACATTCAGGCAAAGTAATAGTTGTACTTCACCAATTCATATTATTTTCTAAAAAACGATCCCAATGACGATGGCATTTAGTCCATTTTACTTCAATTTGTTGGCATAATGCTCTCAAACAAACCCTTGATTTTATTTTTAGAACATCCAGAAAAAGTTACACGAGGATAATTATTCATAAAAAATGAAAAAACTTCGTCAAATCGATCACTCTCTCTGTTAGAAGACCAAATTTCGAAAATTTCATTATTTCGATAGCCATGCTGAAAATTGAAAAAAAATGTATGGGTGCCGCAAAAAAGCGCAAATTTTTTGAGTTACATCTGTTAGTTAAAATCATCAGCTTTACTGTGATGGTATATACTTTGCTATATAATGCTATATAATGTGTTTTCGGGTCCAATGAATTTAAAATCTAAAAAATCTAAGTATATTTCGTGTCCTAACAGAAATGGTTGGTTTTGCCTATTATTTCCTATTATAAATAGAACAAAATGTGTATGTACTTACGTATTAAACACAAACACTATAATAAATAAAGTAAATAACAATATTGACCTTATAATCACTTCGTAATCGTAAACGTAAGTGTCACAAATTAACGCTGGAAAACACGTAGTGAGTGTCGCTCAGTTTTGCTGCCGATATAAACATTTCCAATATATATGTTGACCTACCCACATAAAAAATATATATGCTGTCGTTTTTACTAGTGGCTAAGGAATAAATAGACATCAATAATTGCTACATAAAACATTGTTCCAATTTTTAATTAAATACAGCTAGATTGCGATTTTCTTACACTGTGCTCTGCCCCGAAAGACACTGAGTGGATCAAAAAACATTTTACGATTATTAAACCCCGCGATTGACAACCGGGAAGGCATTCTGGTCGTTCCCATATTTTTATTGCGTGTAAACCCGTCGGCGCGTTTTTATATCATCTCTTTTAAGTGACATAAATTCTAATACAAAGTCCATTTGTGTATCTCGGACGTCTTAAAAGGTATGGGGATAATCGTTTTTCTGCTTTTTACAGGGAACTCATTTCAATTATCGGGCGATTCGAAGGGTATAAAACTGGATGGTATGTGTCGTGTTGTAGGCGCCCCACGGAGGTCGGTAGGACGCCATGTTTTTTCCATTTTTAATTTGAAGGATGCTAATTTAATTATGGAATCTCATAGTTTTTAATGTCTTACACAGCTGTATCCTGTCCGCTTTAATAATGCGTAACTAACGGTGATTCGGGTTTCTGTGTTATTTTCTGTGATTCGATGGCAAAGTTCATATTAATTCATATTGAACAGAGGGTTTTCAATTCCATAATATGAAGTGGCAGACGTATTGTATTTTCTGTGTATAGTGTAGAGTGTATTTTCTGTGATTCGATGGCAAAGTTAATATTAATTCATATTGAACAGAGGGTTGTCAATTTCATAAAATGAACTGGCAGATGTATTGTATTTTCTGCGTATAGTGTAGAGTATATTTTCTGTGATTCGATGGCAAAGTTAATATTAATTCATATTGAACAGAGGGCTTTCAATTCCATAAAATTATGTGGCAGACGAGGATACAGGCCACTTGATGCTAAGATCGTCGCAGTCCTCCCTTGCACTGCATATATAGGGTATATATGCAAACAGGCTGGAGCATGTAATTGCGTTACTTCATGGGAGGTAAGACCCGCAAAAGCATCCTTCCACCAAAACACAACAGAATTGACTTATGACAAAAATCGGCGCACTGGTGTGATGTTATTTTATGACGTATTAACGGCGACTGGAAAATTTTATATAAGTAAGTATTTTAAACTAATGTTAATTTGTCATATCTGCTGACATCTCTGCATAAGTTTTAAAGGATTTAAAGTGACAATATGCCGTTTTGAGGATATCATTTCGTTCTCAATACATTAGATAAGGTTTTCGCTCTCTGTTGGACTATAAACTTTATTTGTATTTTGTCGACTTATGGCTCAAGGGTTGCGATTGTTCATCGAGGATCCCAGGTTCGATTCCCGGCGAGACAGAAATTTAAATGGAGAGTTTAAGTTTCTGATATTGGTCAAGGTCCTGTCTAAGTTATTCCATGGTATCCAATATGCCCCACATAAAGGAATCTTTATGTGTAGTGTGGCTATGAGGTGAGGAAATATTTTAAAAATTGTGAAATTTAACACCAATTTGTAATGCAAATATTTTATGTAGAAATAAATATAAATAGATATGTAAATTTTGTATTCACTTGAACATCATTAGTTCCTGCTCACGTTCGTTGTGTTTAGTGAAATGATAACGAATCTTTTCACCTTTAGTTCGTCGTGAGCCAACAGCCATGTCATGCACAATTGCACTTGCGAACTAAAAAATGCCCAAATAAAGTGTTATGTGAACAAACACAAGGGCCAAAAAGAAAGTGAATGCCTTAACAATATATCACTCACACTTTATATCGTATTTAAGCTTTCAACGGCCTAGGACTTGTTTCACTGGGGACGAGTAACGAACACGTCATTGTCGAGGTTTTGATTTAGTTTCTAGGTGGTTGGTTTCTGAATTTTGATTGTCTCTGTTCGGCAGCTGTTTTGTACCGCTAAGAACATGGTGCTTATTTTTGGTTCCATTATCTAAAATTTAAGTAAAATTTTCAATGTTAAATTACTGAAACATTGCGTGTTTTATCTTTTACATAGTATGGCAATTTTTTTTTGTTCTCGGTCTTAATTGCTTTGAAGTTAACAGGACATTTCCCTGAATAATTTGTAATACATGACAATTTCATACATTTTGTTGAGCCAGAAATAAGTAGGATTTATATGACACTGCAACTTTTGTAATTTCATCTATCCTTATGCTCATCTGTCAGATGGTATATTTTACAGGTACTCAGGTTTATGGCTGCAACCCTTTTTACGTCCTACTGCTGGGCACGGGTCTCTCCCCATTATTGGGGAGGCCTGGAGCTTATTCCACCACGCTGCTCCAATGCGGGTTGGTGGAGTCGACAAGAGAGACTCGGGTTTATATCAATTAGTAATTTTTAAAAAGCGTTTACTTTTTTACAATATTCAGTTAAATCAGGCTTCCTCTTATTCCTTATAGAAAAATCTTCAACGCTTCAACGCTTCACACACATAAATAAATAAAGAAATAATGTTTCACACATAGTCCCCCAGTAGGGTAGATATATCGTGGGTACCATGGACACATACAAAGACAAAAACACAAAAAACCATACCGAGAACAGAAATATAAACTCATCATTCAAATTTTTGCTTCGCTGAGAATGGAACCCGGGACCATCCGATCGGCGCCGGTCCGACATGGTACCCATTACGCCACACGGGTCATCAGATAATAATATTATAGATTATATATATATATATATATATATAATCTATAATATATATATATATATATTATATATATATATATATATTTATTAAAAGGTACCTAAAATACAAATTATGTGTTTTTAGGTACCTTTTAATAAACCTTCAACCTCGTTTAGGTGGTTAAACTTTCATCGCATGTTGTCAAACAACACGTAATGTCACAAGTCAGTGTATGCCACCAAAAGATAGATGGGGCCTAGTTATATTATAACAAGGTGGGTAAGCGATTCATCAAGAGCTTGTCAATTATTATTCTGGTAGCCACGGCCATCGGGAATGTTCGCTTTAATTAAAATTTATTTGACACAAAGCGAGCTGTCACCGATCTGGAACAGAATACGCGAGCGAACTCGAAACTACGTGTGAGAAAATTTATTGTTAAAGTTATGAGAGAGATGAAATGTTATGATAGTTTGGTGGAGTAAGTAATAGTATGCGCGCTTACAAATTCGGCGTTTATCGCGTTGTAGTGAAGCTTCAGTGACCTCAATGGTGTATAGTATAGGCCGATTATCGAAAGGTTTACAAATGCATTTTTATCTCCTGCTGCCTGTCGCGAGTTGCACGTGCCACTTTTCAGTAACGTATGTTTGATATTAGTACAGTTTGACGTACGTACGTACTACAGTAGGTAGTGGTATTTCACCAAGCCGCGACTAAGCTCCAGGCCTTCCCAATAATGGGCAGACTGGCAACCCGTGTCCAGGGACGTAAAAAGGGGAACCCTCTTTTTCTAATGTACGTTTAACTCGACTATAGTCTCATATTGGCTTGTTCGCTATAGGATTCTTAATCTCCAAATCAAATAAATCGAACATTCTAGATTCTAGTATTCGATACTTATAAGATGAGCTAATTACAATTTAATAGACATATTTCACTTTATATACAGTTTCCTTACATAATAGCCAATTCGTAAAGTCGTTACTTCCTCATTCCACACGTTAAAGTAACGCCTACCGCCCAATATAAATCACTTCGGCTCTCTATGCCTATCAATTAGCCTCGATTACCGTTAATTAACACAACACTCCATATTTTCTACGAGCTTCTCGCTTTCATAAGCTATATAACGTAATATTAGTGCCTTAGTCTTACACCACTCATGTTCTGATTATCCTAAGGTCTTGCGCAGACGTACAGGTCTTTCTACAGCTGCAGTTCATGAAACAAATCTTCCGAATATTTTTGCCAATTGCCAATATTAAGCAAATTGAAAAGCCAAGTCGAATGTTGTGATGTGGTCGTTTTTAATACAGTTGTTCTGCAAAACACGAAGTGAGGCCGGTTAAAAATGCACCTTGCCGTATACATACATACAAACATACATATATTCCTACGTGCATACTGTCAATGTTAAGTATCATTTGTATCAAATTTTTACTCGTTTTATTGACTCTGGGCGACATAAAAGTCGAAATCTATAAGTAATCACAAGATATCCGAGTTAAACGATGGCTACTTGATGTAGGACGTGATCTGATGGAGTTTTAGAGGTAACCCGGATTGCCATGTTTTGGCATTGTTTTTTTATTTCACATTACTTGGACACTCGAATCGAGGAAATTGCCTATAAATTTATTCGACTAAACTGTGAATTAACTATGGAAATGAAAACAACACATAACTTTTTCAAGCTCCCTCCAAAAACTCCCATGCAAGGATCGCATAGGAAGAGAATCAACTAATCAATTAAGAACGATTTTCTTCTTCTGTATATCCGCTCGTATACCATTCCCCTTATATCTTTCTCCATACAAGCTAAAACAAAATTTATTCCCTATCGAACGTACCCAATGTTGTTTATGAGCGTAAAATTCGTATTACGTTTTGTTAATTCAAATTAACAACCGTGTAATTATTATGTTCGTAGTGGGAATCGATTTTCTTGTCGCTCATTGTAAGTGCCGGCAATTTAAACGGAGCTATAGTGCTATATGGAGTTGAAAAACTGGCCAAGTGCGAGTCGGGATTTGAAACATAGGATTGCATACTAACTTACCTATACCTAAAAAACAATTGTAGGTTTTGCGATCGTATCTTTTGCTTCATTTGACTGAAAAATTTCATTTTATTAGAGCTCTACCTACACACGCATTCTTAAAAAAGAGTATTTTGTCTGACAGACAGGCAAGCAGATCGACAGACGTAAAACGCAGAGATTTTATATAATGGTTCCTTTATTGTTTTCGGAGTAGGGAATCCTAAAAATGATAACTTTAAAATTATACGGTACAGCAAAATGGCGTGTAGTTTGTAGTGTTCATGTTTTCTTCTATAGGAACAGAATATATGAAGAGTGTCTCATTATAAGGTCAAGGATATTATAAGGTTTCACACTCATAGCCCCACAGTAGGGTAGATATACCCTGTGTCGTAGGTACCATGGACACATATAAAGACAGAAACACAAACACCCAGACCAAGAACAGAAATTTAAACTCATCATTTAAATTTCTGCTTCGCCGGGAATCGAACTTGGGGCCCTCCGATTGGCAGTCCGGCATGGTATCCATTGCGCCACGCAGTTCGCAATTAACAAAGTTTAAAACAGTCCACGAAAGCTATTTATGTATTTCAATAAATAAAGAAGTAAAACGTTAACTCTCGATTTATACTTATATATTTAATGGAATAGTTCAGATAAATTAGCCGTAAAATGTAGATTGACTAATGTCACATAAATTTAAAACGACTTTATTATAATTAATTAACTAGAGCTCTCTATTCTAATTGACGAGTGTATAAAATTAATGAATATTAATAATGAGGTAAGCTTTTTTCTATTATCTGGCTCAGCCCTGGTCTATTCCTAGATGTGCGTAAATTAAATATCTATATATTAATATATAAAGATTGTATTAAAGATTGTATAAGATTATGGTATCAGTGTCTGCATCAGATAATCTTGGAACAATCGTGATAAGATGTTGGTAAATCTATTTTTACTATTACAATTAGGTCTCAATACAATTTTTTTTAGCTAATACATATATTTTTAATTGCTGAGGTATCCTCATTATGCCACGCGGGTCGTTAAGCATTTAAATAACTTTTTAAAAAAGTACCGATTGAATAGTTGTTTATACTTTTTATTTTTGTTATAGGTGTATGTCACCTAAAACTCCAATTTCTTGCATACTTATGCTTGTAGTTTATCGTTTCAAGTAAAATAACTTTTTCCGAACATTTTTTGCCTACGTTCGGCCTATTCCACATTATAGAAGGCCGTGACCTGTTTCTAACCGAGATTCGTTCTATCTAGACCTTATCTAGTATCGCAATCCGAGATCGGCTTTATGTTTCAATTTGCATTTCAGCTGGGTTTTCCCTTACATAATAAGCCTGCAGCTGTTTTGGTGCGCGGGATATACATTTTTCTGTTCTCTATTTATTCTTACTTAGGTTTAGTGAATACTAATTTGATAACGTTATCTTATCGTCATAAATCTTTATTTTATTTAGTCATAGTAAGCAGCGATGGCCGAGTGGTAAAAGACCGCGGTCTTCGACGCGACCGATCCCCGGTTCGAATCCTCGGCGCGCACCTCTGACAAAGAAATTTGTAATGTGCGCATTTATCGCTGCTTCACGATGATGGAAAATATCGTGATATTTAATTGGTTACGATGTTCCCCATCGCCGTGCATGCCTGAGAGAAATTCATAATTTCTCGAAAGCATGACGTCCACCAATCCGCACTTGGCCAGCGTGGTGGACTATGGCCTAAAACCCTCTCACTTGTGAGAAGGAGACCTGTGCCCAGCAGTGGGACATAAAAAAAGGTTGAAAAAAAAAACATCGTGCATTGTTGTTAAGGTATTTTCATTATAAAATAAAAAATAAACGTTGATTGTGCAATATAGAACTTATAATTTGGACAAAGTGAACTTTCGATATTTTTATATCAACACTCAATTTTACTGGCTGTAAACATATCTATACATATAATAAAACTGTAAGCAGGGTCAATTCTGTACATTGCATATAAATTTAAAAAAATACTTCTTGGGGTCTTTTTATAAGTAACAGAAGCTAAAAATATAAGTTTTGAAATTATTGTCTGTCTGTCTGTCTGTCTGTCTGTCTGTCTGTCTGTCTGTCTGTCTGTTGTTAGCTTTTCACGCAAAAACTACTGGACGGATTTTGATGAAACTTTTTTTGTTTTATATATATTGGTCCTCGCTAACATTTAGGCTATAGATAATTTTAAAAATCACCCTTTAAGGGTGTGAAATGAGCGATGAAAATTTGTATGGAAAACTTGGATTTTTTCAATAGATTTTCTTGAAATTTGGTATAAATATTTTCTAACCAAAATAAAAGAATACGTGTTTCAGCATTTCCCGAAATTCACCCTTTAAATGTCAATTTTCTTTGAAACTCTTTGAAAATTGAGTGTCGAAACTTGATGTACAGAATATTTTTGTGCAGAGTAATATACTTATAATTTTGTATTTGTAATCTTTACTAACATAGTAAGAATTCTATTTAAGCTTTTTTCAAAACTACCCCTCAATAGCAAATAAAGTGGCTTCGAAAGTTGGTATCTCAAGCGTACAATAATTAACCTTAACTTAATATTTCATTCTCAAATTCTTTTCCCTTCTTTGAATGATGTGTTTACTGATTTATTGTTGAATGAATTTCCGTAACATTAGTGTGTATTTCATATCAATCGGGTGATAAACAAAAAAGTTATGTTCATTTACACAATACGCGACATAAACTTAAAAGGCACTTTGGGGAATTTGTATGAAAGTTTCGGTAACAGCCCATTCAAAACCATAAACAAAAGTTTAAATTTAAGTAAAATTATTTTGAACTCTAACTAATATTGTCGACTATATTAAATATACTTAGATCAGCTTACTGTATTTTCTTTCGTTGGCCGAGTATGGCTACCTAATAAGCGCATCGCGAGCCTTACCGCCGCCGAACCTTACATCACAGGCTCCATTGAGTTAGTTGCTTAGCTTATTAGTCTTCTTTTGGGGTGGAAGATTATTAACAGGCTGCAGCTGAAACGATTATTATCGCTACATTATATCAAGCTGCAACCTTTTTAGCATTCCACTGCTGAGCATAGAGCTCTCCCAATATTGAGGAGGCCTCAAGCTCCGATGAACCGAAATCCAAATCTTACAATCTCAATGAATCCAGCATTAAGGTTATAAGATACGGAATCTAAACCTTCATACAGAATGTACAAAGCCTTAACAAAACAAGACTACTGCAGACATCTAGGTGACGAATAGTTAAACTTTTAGTGAACCAACTGTTAATCTCAATATCTACCTAATTGGTAATTTGACATTCGATTTATCAACCACAAAGTTTACATGTCATACGGTAGATGGCGTTATTGAGCAATATTCATTTCTTCTCCAAAGTGAATCGATGGAGATAATTTCAAATAAAAGCCTTAAGTCTAATAAAAGTAAGTACATAGTGTAAAAAAAATAAAAAATAACATTTCACACGTATAGCCTCACATTAGGGTAGATATACCCTGTGTCGCGGGTGCCATGAACACACATAGAGACAGAAACACAACCACCCAGACCGAGAACAGTTTAAACTCATCATTGAAATTTCTGCTTCGCCCGGATTCTAACCCGGGACAGTTCGATTAGCAGTCCGGCATGGTAAACATTGCGCCACGCGGGTTGTCCCATCGTTGGGTAGGTATACGTATGATGCTGAACATTGTTAATTGGACCAATGATAACTTAACTCATTTTTTGCGTCTCTTTATTGCGTACGGGCTGAGGGCTCATCCACACACGTTGATTGATGGAGATATTAAGGATTCTTTAAAGATTCTTTAAAAAAAATATTCTTTATTTCCAAATACAGATAGCACACTGTGTAGAGACCCTGCCTTCTGCTTTAGTTTTCACAATGTTATATGAGTTATGACTTATGACCAAATTGCTGTCCGCAAGTTTTAAACCTATAGTTTATTAATTGACCTTACAATTATTTTTCCGATTGTTTAATCCTAAGCACGTGTATGTTTAGAAATTTTATCTCCCAACTACAAGTAGTTGTATAGTGCACCTCTTTTCTGCAGTAGGTTAAAGCTATGTATATAGAATGAGTCTATACATTCTTTGCAGTATAAATTCACCCAATTTACTAAAGATACTATTTTTAACATAGATGAAGCCTCGGGCACAGCAGTATCTCTTAACTTTAATAAACGAGGTACATATTTGTAAAGAGAATCTGATTGCGCGAGACAAGCGAAACGTGAGAAAAGTGGATAGTAAGATCAGTACAGTAAGCATTCCTTACTGTTTTAGGTTTGAAGGATTTATTTTATTTTATTTTATTTTATTTATTCTTTTTTGTTATGACCTAAAAAACTAGGATAACAATGGGCGGACTTAATGCCTAATGACATTCTCTCCCAGTCAACCCATGGTGATGGTGAGAAATTGTGGGTAGGTTGTAACAGTTTGGTGGATTGAGTGAAGCTCAATATTCAATTTTTCAATTTCAATTTAGAAAAAATACATTAAGTTTCTTCTGAACATATTATGAACATTGTATTATAAGTGATTTCACTATATGTAAGAATAATCTACCTACTACTTATTCAATGCAAATAAATAATCTTTAATTTTTAATCAATCCATTTTATAAAAGTCTTTATACACGCGGACGACGTCGCGGGCACAGCTAGTAAAGAATAGTTTAACTCAAATAGAAACTTTGATGAGGAAGAAATTGTCCTACATTCTGGAGTTAAAGATAACAACATAAGTGAAAAACCAGACGTTATTACTTACCTATGATACATCGAATCCAGAAGACAGAATTAAAAGCCAAATGGCTAACATTGAGATGTGTGATGTTTGTTGTTTTAATACATCATAATTATGTGTTTTATTTTGTGAGTACTGAAATTGTTACTATCTAAGATGTTTCACACTCATAGTCCCACAGTAGGGTAGATATACCCTGTGTCGTGGGTACCATGGATACACACAAAGACAGAATCACAAACACCCAGACTGAGAACAGAAATTTAAACTCATTCAAATTTCTGTGTCGCCGGGAATCGAACCCGGGACCCTTAGATTGGCAGTCCGGTATAGTAACTATTACGCCACGCAGGTCGTCTTTTAGAATTTAATTTTTAATAAATTAGCCAAACTGATTAACTCTACCAATGTCTTCAATTGCACTACAACATTCATAATCAACAGTGACTTTTTCAAAATATAAAAAAATGCTAAATAAAAAGTCTCCATGTTTCAACGTACGAATAAAGTAATATAAATGAAGATCTCAATGCATTAACACATCAGGTTGTTGTAAAACACGCTCGCCTTTCAATTCGCATTTAAATAATTATCCATATCAAAAGCAGGCATTAAGGTATCTGAATTAAAAAACGAAGAAAAGATCTAAATATACAAGTTGTAGTACTAGTAACCAATTAGCAATCTGAATTAATTACGAATCCAATGCTGTTTGTACAAGTACAAGCTCATGTAGCTCTAAAGAGATATCATTATCTGTTGTATTGATTTTATTAAAGTAGATGCCTTGCATTCTTAGAGCATCAAGGCATGACACCCGTCAGAAAAGAGTGGCCTTTATGAGCGAATCCCTCGTCCCAACGTTCATGCACAATGTGCCTTCTAGTTATATAACTAATCCGTCTGTGTGTGTCGGTGTCAGTGTTGACGGTGCATAGAAAATGACATTGTTAATTGAAATTTAGAAATGTATGCGTCTGTAGCGATGAAAGAATATTTGTGAATGTCACACATATTCTTTCATCGCTACAGACGCAAAATTAAAATGTGTGCGGTTTTTCCTCCGCACCAGATTTGGCACAAAATTTATGTATCGAAGCGAGGCGCTACGCCGTCCCTACTGAAGGGTGAGTCAGTAACTTTGATACTCTAAGCTTGCATTGCTTTAAAATAGAATTTTCTTTGGTCTTTAATCCAATCCATTTCTTTCATTGTATAATTACATATGTATCTAGAAGTGACTAATAAATAAGTGAAGTTCAAAGACTGAAATCTGCTGAAAAAAAGAAACGCTCTCTTTTTAAGTATTTGCCACTACTATTGCCGCCAGTATGCCACTTATTTTACGATAGTTTAAGTAAGTGTGTAAGTTATTTTTAAATAGATCCATGTAATGCTTTAGGGTAACCTGTAAATTACATGTAATAAACGAATATTAGTATGGAACATATTTATGCGGAGTAACCCCGAATATTAGTCCAAAGTTAAAATAATCTACCTATGAAATAATGCAGTAATTCTCTGGAATTATTTCTAGATCAAAAAATGCTTTGAAAGGACGAACATACTTTTTTACGTCTCGTCACTATGAAAATCATAATGTTTCTTCTGGCAGTATAAAAAAACAACTTGTCAACATTATCATACGAAATGGCGGTAAACATTTGCACTCGATAATAAGCGCCGTCAATTTGTAATCGTAACATTTGCTATCAGCCGTCGATGGCAATGATAATAAAATACACGATTTGCTCCAACAGTTAGCGATTAAAACGGATGTGACAAGACAACTTTATAATTGTGTAGCTTTTTTCAATTAAGTAAATATTAGCGCACTTCAATATTTATAAATATATAAATATTGAAGCGCGCATGGCCCGGCGGTTAGCGTAGAACGCAAACGATCGATGCAACTAAGTCATACGGGCGCGGTCGGATGAGATATGGGTGACCGCTAGTGGCAAAAATTTCATGAGCGTTTCCGTGCTTCGGAGGGTATGTTAAGCCGTCGGTCCCGGTGGTTGTCGATAGATAACGTCGTTAAACCTTGTCGGAGGCCTTATGGGCGGTTTGAAAACATCCGACAGCGGGTTGGCCACTAACCCGCATCTCCACCAACCCGCATTGGAGCAGCTTGGTGGAGTAAGCTCCAGGCCTCCCAATAATGGGGAGAACCCGTGCCCAGCTGTGGGACGCAAAAAGGGTTGCAGCCAAATATCATAGCAGTATTATGACGTGAATAACTTTGTTCACTATAATCGTTGCGTCTCCGATAAATTCCAAATTTTGGAACGTAGGACCGTTCGTTAATTTCCAATTATCCATTCCGGGAATCCATTCAATTCCAAAACCTAATCAGGAATTCCCAAAAACTGTAATCAGGGATTCCCAAATTCCTAAACACTAGGTATTGATATAATATTTTACAGTCTAATACAGAATGCATAAATACTCTGTTATCTACTGATTATTAATTAGCGCCAATGAAAAAATTGGATTTTTAAAGCTAAATAACACACGAGTACATTAATGTACTCGTCTGTCATTTACAATGTTATTATACTCAAGCTTAGTCCGAGATCTTCTGTTTCACTTTGTATATTACTATCTCGGACTAAGCATCTCGTATAATTACAATAGAACTTCACTTCAGGTAAGTTCGTTTAATTATGTAATTACATTACATTATCTAAAGATTAATTACAAGTTCATAAAAATAATTTTACTTATTTTTACTGACAAAATCTCGTTCTTTATCTACAGTATTGCCGCAAGAGGTAGGTAAGTGAATTTCTCTTGATAAAAGTTCCCACAGGAGATTAATTCAGTAAGGCACTAGTATTTATTAGGCTGCGCCCACACAAAACGATACATTAGGCGGAAAACGCAACACGAATCGTATTAATGCTAAAGACCCGGTGGCAAATTGATAACACGCCCCGCTATCACACTCTTTGATTTAAATCTGATTTTGTAACATTCATTTAAGTCAGAGAGCTTGGTTACTCCGTAGAATCGGCAAATTAACTAATAGAAGTTACTGTTATATAGATGAGGCATGTTGATTGATTTTGTTAATATTGTGAATAATTAATTATAAAACAACATGTACTTATTTACTTTTTTATTTTCTGGTTAAAAGTTATATCAAATCAATTTAAATAAGAAATCTGTGTGAAATAAGTACAGACAAAAACGTGTAATAAATAGAGCCAAAGGTAGTTTTAGCGGGAAATAGAAAGAAACATGTTACTCTTGTTTTATATTAATTTTCTTAATGTATTTTTGAGATAGGTCGGATAAAGTTAGGGGCATTTTATACGATAGGTTCCATAAAATTGGGCACTGTTATAACAGTAAAGTGTAAAGTAACGTAAAAAGTATCAGTTCGAATACAAGTTTTTTGGGGTTGTCTCTAAAACTACGCCATACGTGTTCTGGTAAAGTAGCCATCGTTTTATTTTTGACTTGATTGACTGATTATTGACGACTAATTTCATTTTGACTATCAACGAAAAGGGCAAAATCTGAGTACAAAGTTACACAAATCAACACTACGCTATTATTAATAAGGCTTTGAGTTTAACGTCTGCGTATATGTAGACATTTTAATTCAGGTTGTGGAAATATCTTACTACGAAGAGCTCTTACTAAGTATGTAAGCTATTAATATTTTCGTTTGAGTATATGAGTGTCACTTCCAAACCATACATGATTCGTCATACCTCTTTATTACATTGCTTACCACAAACTTCAAAGCCTTCATTTATAATTTTAAACAGGCAATTCCAGAGAGATAAATGGTTGTTGAAATTACCATTGATATTAAAGTTTTTTGGATTCAACATTATTGATCGATGATGCGAAGACGGCCATTTCACGAACAGCGACACATCCCTGTTTCACCGACATTATTAAAAAGCGTGTTACCATTAAAAGAGTATTACCATCGCACTGGGTGGTTGACGGCTCAACAAATGATCGGTTTAAGGTACTTGTTTTATAGGAAAAGACCCACGATTGGCAAATGTAAGCTAGTAACTAACTGTCCGCTAACTGTCCCTACAGTCAGTTACTAGCTATATATTATGAGAATCAGATCTACTGATTAGGATTGAGTTGTTTTTACAATTTGCAGATTAGTACAAATCTCAGCACTTGCTAACTTTTAAAAGATTACATGTCTATTCATCCGTCCATTGTCTAAAATGTCCAGTATAGGCTCCCCTAACGTTCGCCATTCCATCCGGTCCTGCGCCCTCAGAATCCAGTGACCTCCCACTCTCTTCTTTAGGTCATCAGTCCCCCTGGTTGGAGGGCAGCTTGTGCTCCTTTTGCCGAGAGGTAGTCACCATGCCAAGACCTTTCTTCGCCATTGGTAATTGACTCCATCTATTAAGAACTAAAATATTGGTTCCTTAAAGAGCGAACACATATATGTAATTCATTGATGCACGAAATACACTATCTAACAGATTTGGATAATCAGTGTGAGAATATGGATATAATAAATACGAGTAAAAAATCGATTATCGCACATCGCTTATCGCTCATCTATTCCGTCTTCACGTTCGTAATGAAGAAACATGAACCGCGATTATGGTAGCATTATTAAAATAATTTATTATTTTAATCGGAAATGTTCAATGCACCCGTTTGTCTGCAAACCGATTAGTTAATCTGAATTAATTCAGTTCAGGCTACGCTTTTACTGGCGCACATTGTTGAGATATCGACCGGTGAATATTAATGCTGGTAATGTAAAAGTAATCTTAACGTTCCAACCATTTCGACATCTGTCGGTAGTCTTGTTAACATCTATTACGTGCCCGATAAGGGCCGTGTTCGATTTTACTAAATCCACATAATACAAGTTTCCGTAGCAATAAAAATAATTTGGATAAAGTAACGCCGTTTAAGATTGTAAGGCACCAACGATAAGATAATTAAAATGTATCCATTTCAGAAATAACTCAGATCCAAATTACTCTTGATATAAAAATTTGTGTAAAGATATGAAATGTGTTCAGAACATTGATGAAACGGTTTATTGCAGACAAACGCACTATGATGAAAATTTTTCATGTTTCTAACATTTCATGAATCTTCGGTCTTTGAACTACGACTGCTTCATAAAATACTAAGATATTTTAGGTCAACTAAAAAAAAAATCCGACATATAGCAAAAATAATTCTTTGTTCTTCGAAATTGTTTATTTGACCAGGGAGAATTAAATTACAATTAAAACTATTTTTTTCTCTCAATCCGTACGTTTAAGCGTTCTTATGGTCTCTGAGAAGGTTCCTACTTAAATTAATAGGTTCATTTTTAGTTCCTCAAGAAATTTCACAAGTAACAAAAAAAACTTTAGAACAATCCACAGCACTGATTACGAGTATATCAGCAAAATATTGCAGACATGATACTAAGATACATTTCGTATTAATAAATAAATACATTCACATTATTTAGAATTTACCATTGTGATACGTTGGGCATAACAAATACGTACTTACCAATAAGTTGTTTAGATACGTTGTATGTGAATAAGTGCATTCCATTCCAGTATAAAAACATATGACATTTTGTAACCACTATCGTGTGGTCCGTTACGCGAGGTAACTAATGGCTACCGATCGGGCTTATCAATACTATTTGTTAAACAAAGTATCAATACAAAATCAATAGGTACCCAAAGAATGAACACACGAATAGCACGGAAGTGAGCAATCAATATCAAAACCAATCCGTAGTAATGATGCTTCGAACAAATGATTTTGAAATCAATATGGGGACTTGTCGTATACAAAACGAGGTAACTAAAGCTAGAAACTTGATGTTTTTAGGCGAAAATTATGACAGTTTTAATCTGATTTCTCAAATTTTTAATTCCTTATTCTGGTAATATCATACTGTATCGTAAATAATTACCTTGCAAGTTACAATTGCAAAAAAGATTTTGAAGACGAAAGTGTGGGAATTCATAAGCTTTGCCCTATTTTCCCCTTCATTTACCATTTCTGCCGTGCATTTCTGCCGTTGAATTGCCTTTGGGTATAAAGGTACGGCTGTTTGACTTTCACGCGGTTACCGGTCTACGAAGTAGCAGTCTCAGACAAGACTGAGGTTTTCTTGAAGAAGTGTGTAGATGTTGATGAGCAGCAGCGATCGCTTAACAACACTAAGCTCACATGCTCGTCCAATACTTCATAAATAAAAATAAAAAACTCTCTCCCTACAAGCGTTAGCGAACATAATCTCGTAGTAGTAGTCTCTAGTATCGTAGTCTGACCATCTCTGTAGATTGGACGGTATGTTCATTGAACGTACCAGCGTTCACGATTGACAGACAACACTCATTAGCATTGTTTATTTTATTTTGAAGACCTCTTATACGCCAATATTGATGTAGTTAAGTAACATTACAATGGTGTTCGTGTAGCGTCACTTCCTCTTCGAATGTGTTTTCATTTGTCGATTTGGTATGTTTGTTTTTCGGTATCAATGTTGATTTATCAGTAGCTAATGGAAATGTATGCTGTATACTCATGGAGTATGTATTAATGCTATGACATTCCAGTATTAGCTACACCTTCTTCGGTTGTATCAAATTCGTTTTTGTTCTCCTTTTTTTCACAAATCACACCAGGACCTCCAGTGGAAGGCACCGGTGTCCACCGGTGACCACGCGCGACGCCCCAGTATGGGCCCATCTTAAACATAAGCAGTCACCATCGTAAGCAGGTTACAACCTCGGAAGACCCCTTTTAGTCGCCTCTTACGATCAGGCAGGGGATGGATACCGTAGCTCTATTCTTAATCCCGAAGCTACAGGGACTAACCTGAGTTAACCTAGCTGTAAAAAAAATTAGGACATGATTTATAGCGTAAGGGAAATGAAAAATCTGAAATCAGGAATTAATAGGGCAAAAAAACTAAAATCGATTCTAAAAATCGATGACAGATCTCTAATGTGATAAGTTTGCAAGAATCTCTCTTCATTCTCTTATTCAAACTCACATCATTTTTATTAAAACTTACGAAACTTAAGTATTTTGTTACATTTATTACGTGATTATAATATTTCCTCAAACAAGATTATGCCATCCCGGCTATCCGAGTTGTGTTTCTTGTGAATATTTCCCAATTCTTGATCGATCGATCTTTACGAGCGAAGAGTGGGCAGAACAACCACGGAGAATGATAACAAAGAGCTGGTTTGAGCCTTTACTACATAAACAACATTCTTTTGACATTATAAGAAATGCGCCAAGATGAGCATGGTGTTTGTAACAATAAAGAAAAGTTATGGGACAATTGTACGAAGTCTACACAATTTTCTGACTGGGAACTTAATCTAAGCCGTCTGGATTGAATTGCAGTGAAATATCCCTGCGTCAACAAAAAATAAATAAAAATAAGGGCATGAAAGTGTAGAGAGTAGAGAATTCTCTGTGTTTTACCATAGACAGAAACACAGACTGAGAATAGAAACTTAAACTCATAATTCAAATTTTTGCTTTGTCGGAAATCTAACCCGGCAATCTTCGATCAACTTAGGCAGTAGAACTTTTATGGTTGTACCTACTGCACCCACTTCTGAATCAATTCGGTGTTGTTTGTTTTTTCGGTGAAAAGGTGCAGTTGCGATGGCAATACGACCTCAAACAAGACTTATGCTTGCTTGAGGTTGTCCGTGTCCACGGGCTGACGTGTCCATTTAACACCACGTGACCTTCACGCTTGTTTGCTACTCCATTCAAATAAAAAACCCTAACTACATAATTATAGATTTTTAATTTCATTGGGAAGAATTTGTTTCAATGGTTCAACTTGGTGAGTCCTGATTGTCCGTGGCCCGGATAATTCAGTACAATGAGAACTTGTATGTCAACAACAAAAGCTCAGATGTTTTCGCTTATGATGGCTCTGTTAATGGACGAAGGGAATTAGCACCGATGTTGCGAAGACTGCCATTATTCGACTATTTCAAAGCCTTAAAACTTTAGCGCCCTTTCCAGTACTTGCCGCCTCATTGATGCAGATTTATTACTCAAGTTATTATATTTACGAGCACGTCTGTTTTCTTCATTTAGGTCGAGTAACTTTGAATAGTTATTTGTTCATAATTCACCGTTAAACCAGACTAAAAATGTTGTTATTGGTACTCCCTTTCAAATTATAACAATATTATCCTTTGGATAACACGCTATCGTTATTGCGTTTATTAACGTTTAAAGAAACACATAGTTATTATTTTACTATTATTTTTTTTGTAATTTTTTTAGATCTCCTTTTTGCGACTAAAGCACGCACGGTGATGAAAATCATTGCAATGTTATAATGCTTTCTCTCAACGTGCAACAGCGATAAACACGCATAGGTACACATAATAAAAATGAGATATTTTGCCCGCTGACGGCAACTGTTCTTAACACTTGTCTATTGCTGCTGATTTTTTGCTTCTTTGGTTATTATTTTTATAACAATAATAGGTATGTCAATAAGATTTACGTAAAAAATGTTATAACATTGAGATGCTTTTGTTATTTCGTCCATGCCTACACTGGGGCCGTTTAAATATTCTTGTTAAACTTAAACAGTGTTATTTGGTAGAGGGTGTGGCCATTTACTACTCCAATCGTAAATCCACGCAGAGACGGTGCCGGCGCCGCTGAGTTTTAACTTTAAATCTTCATTCGACTGCGTTTTTATCGTTTGTGAAAACTTTATTGCCACTTCAACTTTTTCGGTTACACGTTCTGTGTTGTACGAGATGTTTTATACAAATACCTACACGAATCTTTATGTGCTTAGTTTTTGTACGTTAAAAATATTCTTACTTTTCGAAGGGCGTAGATATGCTTTAATTATTTTTCTGTACAAAATCTGTCCTCTTTATAAAACAACAAACATTAGCCATTTATTAAATCCTCCTAATGATATACCTAGTGATCTATAAGATTGTAACAATATAAATTGCTTTGTAAAATATGTCATGATCTGTTTAATTATTAGTATGGCTTCTAGCAATAAGTCGAAGAGCTTGATTATAGACGTTTACAATAGTTCTTGCCATCCTTATCAGAACGAAATCTTAATTGATCGAGCTATGAATTCATAAAACAATTTTAGCTGTCTCATTTTGCATAAATGCATCGAATAAATAGTCTATAATGATAGAGAATGGAGGTGGGAAGAAGCGGGGTCCTGCGCAACAAAATGTCACTTGACCATAGACTAACACGGTTGTCGGCGATTTGTCGGTGTTTTTGAGTTTCACTGCTGGGTACAGAACTCTCCCCGTAACTGGAGAGGCTATAACGCTGCTTATGTGCGGGTTAGTGAAGGTACGGGTCAACGGCCAATCTGTGGCGGGATGTCAAACACATATTGAATTCAACATGGTTTACGACTATTCTCTGTCAATAACTAAGGGGTCTAATGGCTTACCGTATCCTGCGAAGCAATACAACGCGCAAAAAATTTATTATTAGATTTCTTCAATAGTTGCATCAGAGACCGTGCTAAATGACCGCTTTTAAACAAATGAGCACCTGGACGCCTGAGCGTTGCTCGGGTAAAAACAATTGATTTTCTTGGTTTAATTTAATGCAAAACATTATTTAATTTAACATTATTTGATTAGTGTTACTTAACAAAGCCTTTTGAAATACCTAGCTCCCAATTTAAAAAAATTGCCACAAAAAATGAAAAAAACGCAACTTGCCTACTTGAGGTTTGAACCCGGGTCTCTAGGTCCGTAGTCAACTTTCGTAACCATTCGACCAAGAAAGCTTTAATTGTATTGACGAAATGTTTATAGAGGTCTTTCATATCGACATTGTCATTTGTTTGGAGGGCGGATTGACGGTCGACATTTGACGGTTTTCTACGCCACAATATTATTAATATTCTCCAATAGATGTCAGTAAGAGTAATTTTATATTTAAAGGCACAATATATAAAATATAATTTTATATTTAAGGGTTTTAACATTAAATAAAACGACAAATTCTATCAATAAAAATTTGCTGGATCCACAGAACATTATCAAAAGAGGTAGAACGGCAATAATACGCCGTTTGTATGAAGACTGGTGTCGCCGATTAAGCCCCGCCTTTCACCTCCATTACATCTGTACTTAAATAAATACGAAGCTTACGCACATATTTGCAATTTCAAATCTAGCCAATCTTAGCGCCGCACAATCACGCGATTTCAAATGAACGAATCACACCCAAGCACGCACACAAGCACGCATATTGTAGCACGATCGCGTGTTTCTGTAGAGATTTTGGAAGTTTGAGCTTTTGCTCAAAATTCCTTGGCGACGTCTGCCCCGCCCACATTTCCATTCTAACTTCTGTTAATAATGTTCTGTGGCTGGATCGATTTATCATCCCCGAAACCAGGTACTAAATTTCATCAAAATCTTTGGAGCCGTTTCCGAGATTCAAAAAATATATTTAGATATATACAAGAATTGCTCGTTTAAAGGTATTAGATTTTCCGAGAGATGACTCCATTACTCGTTCAGAAAGCTCGCCGGTTGCCGCATTGCTCTAAGCACTTGGCGACTTGTTAAACAATATTTATTCAATAGCACACCGACTTGAAAAGGCGGACACTCGAAACTCTCATGCGGGAAATGTTAATGACATCCAGCTCTTAGGCACACACGCTATGCTAGCGACGAGTATGTTAATGTTCCGATGGGGCTTCCATCAGTCGAATTATTGGTTACGGTGATCAATTAACGGGATAAAAAGTTTGACAAATTATGCCAGTCGGAATGGCGGTCTTGTAAAAAGGCGACGACATAAAAAAACTTGATACAGTTAAAGTGTGATTGATGGAGTTGCGCTTGTTCGCGCAGTCGCCAAGGGCTAATGTAATTGAATTATTGTACAAGGAAGATTTCATATCTACGCGCTTTTGGAATTTCGTTTTGAGCCGCAGATTAGTGATTTGGTAGGACGGTTTTGGCGGGTGTGGCGAAAGATATTTTGTATGCGTTGATGACAGGCTATGCGGCAGAAAACATTAATATTAAAATTTTATATTATTATTGATTTGACGGGCTTTACGATAGTTATGCTAATTAATCGAGAATATTTGTATTTTTAAATATACAAGTGAAAATTGATAAGGCTAATGAAAAAATATTGTTAATTTGTTGAATATGCAGTTATAAAAAATCTCATAAAAGCGCAAACAGATTTTGTAGTTAATATAATTTAAACAGTGTCGGCGCTGTTATCATTATAAAATTTTTTTTGGTATCGGGGGGAAACCTTCAAAAGGCACCCGGCATCTTGGGAGAGGAGTTACCGGGTTATATGGGATTTGTTACCGCACTAAAACCCCATCGGTGGCCTACCTCTACGCTTGGGGAGGACTCCAGGATCTCCAGTGGAACGCACCGGTGTCCTCCACGCGCGGCGCCCCAGAACGGGCCTATCATCTGGTGAGCAGATGTGCTTTCATGCACACTCCGATGCTTACGGCGCGCATGCGGACACGCACACACCGCCGTCCTTCCCGGGGCCGCTGGCTGAACGGATCGAGCCCTCAATCTCATCGCCCACAACCCCGGAAGCCCCCTTTTAGTCGCCTCTTACGATCAGGCAAGAGATACTGTAGATCTATTCTTAATCCCGAAGGTACAGGGACAGACTGTTAAACCTAGAATACAGACTGGATTAAGAATATTTTAAAAACTTTTGCGATAATCTGAAGTACTTAAGAAATCAGATCGGTCTTTCTAACCTTATGAAATATGAAGATCTGACTACCTTCACTTAGTAAAATTAACACGCGATACCCTTTTTTAAATTCATGGCTCGTATGTAACTACATTTTGATATCGGCACTAAATCGATACACTGCTATAGGCATACCAAATGGAACCTACCAGGTGTGAGTTCACAATGCATACAAATCAGTGGGTATTTCGGAAATCACCTCGTTTTCTACATAGAACCTCGTAAATAGAACCCGGGACCCTCCAATCGGCAGTCCTAAGGCAGTCCGGTATTGCGCCACACGGGTCGTTAATTTTTGTTGATTTTTTCTACATTAAAATAGGAAAGAGCATTCTGGGGGCACACAAAAGTAAAAAATAAACTAGATGTGCTCATGGAACGGAAGCAATCTTTGCGAATGGGTAACCTCTAGATAATGCTAAAATTTCATGCAGGTTGTTTCAAAAGCACGCTAAGCAGTTGGTTCCGGTTGTTATCGATAGATATCATTACTAAACCTTGTCGAAGACGGTTTGCAAACATCCGACAGCAGGTTGGACATTAACCCGCATCTTCACTAACCCGCATAAGCGGGACCAGCGGGCGGAGTAAACAGCAACTCTCCCCACTAATGGGAAGAGACCCGTGCCCAGCAGTGGGACGCAAGAAAAGTTGCAGCCATTATACGTGTTAAAAAGGTCTCAGCACTAGTTTTTTGATATTAATTGATAAAAAGAGATGTCCAAAAATCATATAATCACATTCCAAAGATATAAATAAAAATGACACATATACCATTATTGTTGATATTAACAACGTTGAAATATGCTAATACCGAAACTGGAAAAATTTATATTGTCTCATATTGTCATGCTACAAAAAAGAATTCTTGAAATGTTAATATATTTTAACGACAAATCCTTGTAATAATTTTTAATCTTTATATTACGACGCCGAAAATTAATGTTTATACGATTGTTTTATGATTGATCTTTTAGGTCGAATTAATTTATTTTATCTGTCATTAGTAATCATTACCAGGTTTATGTCTTTTTTATATAAAAAATAATCATTTTTATTAAAAATTGTTTCCGACTGTGAAAATTATTATACACGTCATATCGGTGACCCGTAAGGTGTAGTGGTCATCACTCCGATATGCTGTATAATGGGTGCTGAGTTCGATTACCAGTGAGAGGACTATGTAAATGATTAGAGATCTTTTTAGGTCTGGCTACGACTGTTTAGCGTTATTTATTTAGAGAACAATTTTATACTAAACTATAATTTTCTAACTATTGTTGATAGTAGTTTATTGTAATTCTCTGAATAATAACTTATACCGTCTATATAACAAAACTTCTCTCAAATCATGTTTAATGATTGAAGAGACGATTAGGAAAGTCTAACTGCCGTCTTCTAGAGTAATAAAAAGTTTAGTTGCTTTTTTGTTACCGACTTCCAAAAGAAGGAGGTACTGTATTCAGCTGTATGTATTTTTTTTTATGGTGAATGGTGAACCGATTACTCCGCCGTTTGTTGACCGATTTTCGAAATTCTTTTTTTGTTCGTATGCTTATACTCCCGAGGTGGTCCCATTGTCACCAAATTAGGATCTGATGATGGGATCCCAGGGAAATCGAGGGGAACTCTCAAATTTTATAGGCACACACATTGATTTTCTTATACTTTCTGAAGCATAAGAGATATTTGTGCATAGTAATCATCATCTCATGTTGCTGAGCTGATGATGGAAGGTACTGCGACAGTGAGGAGTTGAGAGCAAATTTTTTCAAGAAATAGTTCTTTATTCCAAATCTTACATTCCTGAGGTGGTCCAACTGTCACCAAGTCAAAGTCTGATGATGGTATCCCAGAGAAATCGAAGGGAACATTCAAATTTTATAGCACAACAAATGATTTTCATATTTTGACTAAAGTAAAACAGGCATTTGTGTATAATCATCATCATCATATCATGTTGCTGAGCTGATGACGGAAGGTACTACGAAGGTTAGGAGTTGAGAGAAAATTCTTTCAATAAATGTTTTGTTGTTCGATATCTTACATTTCTGAGGTGGTCCAACTGTCACCAAGTTAAAGTCTGATGATGGTATCCCAGAGAAATCGAAGGGAACATTCAAATTTTATAGCACAATAAATGATTTTTATATTTTTACTAAAGCAAAACAGGTATTTGTGTATAATTATCATCATATCATGTTGCTGAGCTGATGATGGAAGGTACTATGACGATTAGGAGTTGAGAGCAAATTCTTTCAAAAAATGGTTTTTTGTTGGAAATCTTAAATTCCTGAGGTGGTCCAACTGTCACCATGGCAAAATCTGATGATGTGATACTAGGGAAATCGAGAGAAACAATGAAACTTAAAAGGCACACACATTATTTTAGTCATATTTTTTAACATAATACAAATATTTATGCCCGGTAATTATCACCTGATGTTGCTAAGCTGATGATTGAAGGTACAACTCCTCAACGGTTAGGAGCTCAGAGCAAATTCTTTCAATAATTTATACGTTCAGGTGGACTGATAGTAGTATTCTTTCAGGCTATAAGATGGCTATTAGATAAACATGATTATAAAAGATATCTCTTTAACGTTTAGAAGTTAAGTGAAAATTTTTCCAATTATGTGCAGAATTATTAAAATTACTAAAAAGAGTGTAATAAATTAAGTTTTTAACAAAAAAATAGAACCGACTTCAAACGGTAAAAAATAAAATTGTTCAGTACCTACTTCTTCTTGCTTATGGTAATGACTCTTAAAACTATTTTTGGAGTCGGGCCCTTAGTAAAATGTCCTGTCTTAGTAATATAGTGTACCTTTCGTTTTGAATGGGCACCGACTCCAATATTATATAGTCCAGCAGCCCCCGAACATTTTTTTTAGTGATTAATAACAAGCTGAATCTTCGTGAGTTCGTTCAGTTCGACGAGACGCCCAAGTTTTTCATGTGCCCAAATTCTGAAAGAGGTATGTAATGAACTGCGCAGCTGTAAAACATGTCGATTTGGTAGGGTGTTAAAATTGTCTGACGAACAGTAAATTTTGGATTGAAATTTTGAGATAATATGATAATAAACTCGGAAAAACAGTTGTCCTACAAAATCGATGGTTTTAGTTGGAGCGTCCTCCACGCCGAATATGTCGAAATAACGAGATCATAAAACTTATTAATAACCAGCAGATTTTTTGTATGCAGCTTAGTAAATATTAGTATAATTGAATGGCCACAAAGTCCTACAAATATAGTGGTAGGTTTTCCTAGTCCTACGCTTGGAGTTTGTTGATTCCACGGTAACACTTTTTTCATTAATAACAACCTAGATTTGTGTTTATCCTATCGGGAATAAAGGGTAGAACACAATTTTACCACTGTCCTACACCAAAAGTGGTATGTATTTCCAGGAATTGATATATTTTGTCCACATATTCAACTTTACATTTCGATACAGAGTTAAATTCTAAAAACAATCCCGAGTAAATCACATTGTCGTTACACATTAAAAAAGAGGCCCAAATACAATTCTCTACTCCCTAAAACTGTAGTATATGTATATCAAGCGGCCCTGATAGGCAAGTACTCTGCTCTCACCTCAGAGGCACAGTGTTCGATCCCTCGGAGGAGCGAATTTATTTTTTCATATGGTGAAAATAAATTGTTAATAATGTTTGAACAATTGATATTATTTAAGTATTGAATAAATTAAGAATCATTAGTTAATTATTAATTATTTTTTATTAATCAAAACATGCGCGTTTCCGTATTTGGAGGGCACATTATGCCGTCGGTCCCGGTTGTTATCGATAGATAACAGTCATTAAACCTTGCCGGAGGTCTTATGGGCGGTTTGAAAACATCCGACAGCGGGTTGGCCACTAAACCGCATTGGAGCAGCGTGGTGGAGTAAGCTCCAGGCCTCCCTATAATGGGGAGAGACCCGTGTCCACCAGTGGAACGCAAAAAGGGTTGCAGCCAATCATTACGTTTAATGTGTCCAATAAATTGTTTAAATAAAAATTAAATTTAAAATTAAAAAAAAACCCCCGACCCTAAAAATGAACTCTAAAAACTAACAAATAATATATTAAACCTATTATAATTATCATCGTCCCATAATTATATTATGTTAGTTCAAGTATTTTTATTTTCCAAGCGGCGTCGCGTCGGGAATCTACACCTTTTTTCTCACTTAGCGGTCCCCCAACGCGACGACGCGACGCTTGGAAAATAAAAATACTTGAACTTACATAATATATGTTGTATGTGACGATGATAATTATGATAGGATTAAAATATTATTTGTTAGTTTTTAGAGTTTATTTTTTGGGTCGGGGTTTTTTTATTTTTATTTAATTTTTATTTTAAGCTTTTTAAACGGAACTAACCTATAAGGCAATACATAAATATAGAAACGTAAGCCAGTATGATAAATAACGATGACATAAGCTGGGAGGTACTTCCAGCGGCTGGCTGCAGCATCAGGTCAACGTGACCGTGTTGCAAGATCATAAACTGCAAGAAAATTACTCTTTAAAAGTAATACACTGAATCCAAACACGATATGTCTGCTGTAAGTTTTCGAGGAGTTGGATTCTCTCAAGACCATCCAGTTTGTTACTAGGTCAACGTGACCGTATCGCAAGATCTTAAACTGCAATGTCTCTGCAACTCATTGAAACTAATATATTGAACCCAAATACGATAAGTCTGCTGTGAGTTTTAGAATAGTTGGGTTCTCTAGAGGCCAGGTGACCAGGACTCTGATGGTTGCAGCATCAGGTCGAAGTTATCAATTAATTGTCATTTAATGATGATACTGGCCACAAAAAGCACATCGAGTAATCGTACGCCAAAAATGCCTTCCAACATTTTGAAAAAACGCTGATACTCTTAAACTGCTGGACCGATATTAACCAAACATGGCTAAGAACCACCGGGCGGAAACTGGCTTTCAAATAAAAAAAAACCGCAGGGAAATCGGTCCATTCGAGTCCATCGGTCCATTTGAGAGTTACGATGCCACAGACAGACGCACACACAGACAGACAGACATCGACGTCAAACTTATAACCCTCTTTTTGCGTCGGGGGTTAAAAATCAACAATATTAAACGAATAGTTGATAATATGAAATTATTGAAGAGATTGAATACTTTTAACTAATAATTATTATTAATTGCTCATTTTTTAAATATTTTTTAATGAAGTCAATAATATGTGCATAATTGACTCGATTCAATCTTCTCAAAAAAGTTGTTGATATTCAACGCTAAACTGATAAAACGTCGACGTTGGAATCCGACGATGATTAAGATTGTATTTACCTATAATTATATTTATAATTGTATTTTTTAGTTTCACTTTTGCCAATTATATACTTAATACAATTCGTACAACTACAGTTATTTATGTTACAGTTAGTTAGTTATGTTTAAAAAAACCGGCCAAGTGCGAGTCGGACTCACGCACGAAGGGTTCCGTATCATTATCTATAAAAATCTTACCGTGTGGTGTCTGGCGTTAGAATAGCACCACTCCCACTCTTCCCACGGGAGGTCGTAGGAGGCAACCGAGGGAAAAATACCAGGAGATGGGCAGCAGCGTCTTCCTGAGGAACATACCATATACTGCGGTCACCAACACGCAGTGCCAAGCGCGGTGACTATGGCAAAAACCCCCTCATGACAAGTACACATATACCCCGGCCCCCAGTCCCCGGCGGCCCCGCTATTGCTGGCTATGACAGCGGCCACGGTCACGGCGGGGCAGGGGGTGCTAGGAATCTCCGGCAGAGATTCGGCTGTCGCAAACGACGACCTCTGCACCTGGCAACATATAACACCAGGACACTGCGAACCGACGAGAAGATACAGAAGCTGGACAAGATGATACAGGAGCTGGAGAAGAGATAGACAAGTTAAACTGGAGCATCATAGGATTATCCGAAGTCCGAAGACAGGGAGAGGACACGGTAATCCTCAAATCCGGTAACTTGTTCTATCACCGGGAGGGCGAACATCTGTCCCAAGGTGGTGTCGGGTTTCTCGTACACAGGTCTCTCGTCAACAACGTGACACAAGTCGAAAGTGTGTCAGCAAGGGTAGCGTACCTTATACTCAGAATATCTAAACGGTATTCGCTGAAGGTTACACAGGTATACGCACCGACCGCGACACACCCAGACGATGAGGTTGAGGCAATGTATGAGGACATCAGTAGAGCCATACATGCCTCTAAGACTCATTTCATGGTGGTGATGGGGGAATTCAACGCTAGACTGGGCACGCGAGACGGCGACGAGCAGAAAGTAGGGCCCTTTGGGTTTGGACAACGGAACCACCGAGGCCGCTTGCTCGCTAACTTCTTGGAGAAGGAGAACTTCTTCATGATGAACTCCTTCTTCAAGAAGAAGCCACAGCGCAAGTGGACTTGGATGGTTCCACGAAAAGCGAGATAGACTTCATTTTGTCAGACAAACGGCACATATTTAATGATGTCTCCGTGATCAACAGGGTGAAAACCGGAAGTGATCACCGAATGGTACGAGGCACATTAAATATCAACATTAAGCTGGAAAGGTCACGCCTAATGAAGTCTACGCTCCGATCAACACCTGTCCAAATCTAGAAGAATGCAAATCTGTGGACGAAATTAACACCAGGTTGGTACAAACCGTCCACGAGGTAGGGTCAAAGTTCTTTAAGACCCCCTCCAGTAGTAAACCTCAAGTGCTCTCTGAACATACCCTCGGTCTCATGAAGGAAAGGCGTGAACTATGTGTCCGGTCCCCGGCTTCAATTTCGAAATACAGGCAGCTAAATAAACAGATCTCTTGCAGTAGACGACGCGATCTGCGTGCTCACAACACAAAGCGCGTCAAGAACACAATTGAGCGGAACCAAGGCTCCAAAGTGTTCGCAAGGGATCTGATTGTTGGGCGAAGCCAGTTGACGAGATTGAAGACGGAGTCTGGCGCTATGGTTACGTCTAAGCCTGAAGTTCAGAGAGAAATTGAGAGTTACTACGGACGGTTGTACACCTCCTCACAGGCTCCCGTTCCCAATATGGCGAACGACAAAAGAGCCAAATTAACCCGACACTATACCGAAGATATCCCGGACGTCAACCTGTACGAAATTAGAGGGGCCCTAAGTCAGCTAAAAAACAACAAAGCACCGGGAGATGACGGTATCACATCAAAGCTACTAAAGGCTGGAGGCAAACCCCTCCTAGTGGCGCTCCAAAAACTGTTCGATACCGTCATCAGAAACGGAACTATCCCGGAGGCGTGCAGCGTGGTGGTTCTGTTCTTCAAGAAGGGTGACAGAGCCCTTTTGAAGAACTATAGACCCATCGCGCTTCTGAACCACGTCTATAAGCTGTTCTCAAGGGTCCTTACTAATCGTATTGCGCGCAGGCTCGACGACTTCCAGCCTCCCGAACAAGCCAGATTACGAAAAGTCTACAGTACCATAGACCACATACATACCCTGCGACAGGTTATACAAAAGACCGAGGAGTATAATCTGCCGCTATGTGTTGCGTATGTGGACTATGAGAAAGCCAGATAGACTATCGGTACATCGAGGTGTTGAAGTGTTTATACAAAGCCGCAACCATGACAGTACACGACGGAAGCACTAAACCTATTCCTTTGTAGCACGGAGTACGACATGGGGATGTTATATCCCCGAAACTGTTTACCGCTGCACTGGAAGACGTGTTTAAGCTGATGGAGTGGAAAGGGCTTGGTATTAACATCAATGGCGAACACCTCACGCACCTCCGATTTGCTGATGATATAGTCATCTTGGCGGAGTCCCTGGAAGAACTCAACATAATGCTAGGTGACCTCCATAGCGCCTCCCAACGGGTGAGTCTTAAGATGAACATGGACAAGACGAAGATCATGTCTAATGTCCATGTCACACCCATACCGGTCGTTGTTGATGGCGCTACTCTCGAAGTTGTCGACGAGTATATTTACCTGGGTCAAGCGATCCGTATGGGTAAGCAGGGTAAGTCCAACTTCGAAAGAGAGGTAACTCGTAGAATCCAACTCGGCTGGGCAGCGTTCGGGAAATTACAAAGTGTCTTCTCGTCCAGAATACCGCAGTGCCTGAAGTCGAAAGTTTTCGAGCAGTGTGTATTGCCAGTGATGACCTACGGCGCTGAGACATGGTCTTCTATACAGTTAGCCTTTTCCAGAGGCTCAAGGTCGCTCAGCGAGCGATGGAGAGGGCTATGCTTGGTATTTCTCTACGCGACAGAATCCGTAACGATGAAATCCGTAGACGAACGAAGGTCGACATAGCTCTCAAAATCTGCAAGCTGAAGTGGCAATGGACAGGCCACATAGTTAGGAGGACTGACAACCGGTGGGGAAGAAAGGTCCTCGAATGGCGACCACGTCTCGGCCCTCGGCAAAAGGAGCACAGGCCGCCCTCCAACCAGGTGGACCGACGACCTGAAGAAGATAGCGGGAAACCACTGGATTCAGAGGGCGCAGGACCAGACGGAGTGGCGAACATTAGGGGAGGCCTATGTCCAGCAGTGGACTCTAAAAGGCTGGTGGGTGAATGGATGGATCTATAAAAAATCACGTTTATTGTATGGGAGCCCCCTTAAATATTTATTTTATTCTATTTTTAGTATTTTTATAACAATAGCGGCAACAGAAATACATCATTGCCTTTGATTCTATTAGTTTACAAAATTTAACTTTTTGTCTGTTGCCGCGAATTCGGTGGTTGATAATGTTCACTTATGACTTGTTTTTGTCAAATCTAACATCAATTTTTTTTGAGCAGCTCTAGTTACTTTGTTTTTGATTTTTATCATTTAAGCGTATATATTAATCGATAACAGGCGTATTTTACTGTGTTAAGATTAGTATCTGCAGTTTTTGAGTCATGAGTAGTTCAAGGAGACGTTGTTTGAATAATTCAGATCATTTTTCCTACATATGCTGACAATATGTGCTTAACGATTGTAGAAAAGTTATATTAGAGTTGGTAAAAAATACCTATTTTGAGTATTTTGGGATGCGCTTGGATAAAAATGAGAAGTCTTGGGCTCCCAATTGTGTTTGTAAAGTCTGTGTGGAATATTTAAGATTATGAAAAAGCGGTAAAAGAAATGGCTTTAATTTGAAACACCGACTATTTAATAACCACAAATAAACACCACGAAATCATCTCGAAGACTGTTTTTTATACCGTGAACGTAAACGGTTTAAATACTAAAAATCGAGCAAATAAATGGCAGTAACCAAGTATTACTTGTGTTCAACGTCCAGTGCAGCGTTCATCTGACTCTTCAGTGCCTAAAATATATCTGAACCCTTAGAACAAGACATTGAAGGACCAAACTCATCACAAAATGATGCTGTGATTTGGAAGGTATGTCAAATGAGCCAAAATGCTTTTCCCAAAATAAGTTGATATGATCTTTTAAGAGATTTAAATCTTTCTAAACAAGCTTCAGAATTGTTACTAGCATCAAAATTGAAAAAAAAATGGTTTCCTCAGATAGAAATTTTATCGTGAAAAAGATAAAGAATTACGGCGTTATTTTTCCGAAGAAAACGGTACAATAAAAAATATGAGGTGCAATATGACCATAAAACTCCACTTCCTCCATATTCACCTGGACAGTTTTCCGGAAAATTTAGGAGATATGAGCGAAGAGCAGGCAGCGTATGCATAAGACTTACGCGTCATGGAAAGCCGCTATCAGGGTTTCTGGGACACGAATATGATGTCAGACCTACAATAGAGGTCTCTGATATGTTATTTTCCAAAGTCTACACATCAGAGAAGAGCTTTAAAAAGAAGTTTCAACTCAATTATTAATTATTTTTTCAAGTAAATTTTTTCGTAGTAAATGCGTGTTTTTTTCTGTTTTATAACTACACACCTGAAGCTCAGAAACTAGAGCTGATAAAAAAAATCTAATTATATTTTTTAAATAGCATATCATAATATGTAGTCAGCAACAGCTGAAATTTCTTCGGCAACGATGTACTGTAAACTAGTGAATTAATTATCCATAGAAATCATTGAATTAAGATTGAATGAAAGGTAAATTGTAGTTTACGATTTATGACGTATTAAAAAAACTACTTGCCAGATCTCATTTAAACCAATTTTTGGTGGAAGTTTGCATCATAATGTACATCATATATTTTTTTAAGTTTCATCATTCTCTTATTTTAGAAGTTACAGGGGGGACACGTTTTGCCACTTTGGTAGTGTCTCTCGCGCAAACAATTCAGTTTAGAAAAAAATGATATTAGAAACCTCAATACCATTTTTGAAGACCATAGATACACGTTTGGGTTTGATGAAAAAAAAAATTTTGAGTTTCAGTTCTAAGTATGGGGAACCCTCAAAATTTATTGCTCTTTTCTATTTTTGTGTGAAAATCTTAATGTGGTTCACAGAATACATCTACGTACCGAGTTTCAACACTTTAGTTCTTATAGTTTCGGAAAAAAGTGTCTGTGACATACGGATGGACAGACAGACAGACATCACGAATCTGTAAGGGTTCCGTTTTTTTGCCATTTGGCTACGGAACCCTAAAATATTGATTATGCTTACAAATATAAACGTCAAAGTCGCACCACGTTCGCTAAGTGCTCTGTGTTTTAATTCACTAACATTCGCAATGTCACTTAAATCCGTAGAAAGTGCTATCCGGGACCTCACCAAAACTGTACTGGATCTCCAGAATAAAGTGATAACCCTGGAAAACCTAGTTACGGATCAAAATAATCTAATTAAAAAGCTTGTGAGTGATAGTGATAAATCTGTGACTCAAGGAATTAACGTAAATGTTACAGAAGATGAGGGTAGTAACATCTCTCAAACATCACATCATTCAAAGCGGCCAATTCGTGATGCACGACTTCGTGCGAATTCGACTATCTCCGCCGCTGCTCGTAAGGGTAAAGGAGAACGTAACATATCGCCTGGGCGCTCGCGAAATGCGGGGATCGTTCTGCCAACCGAAACTTGCCGAGCGACGACGTCCAGTCACAGCGCACCGGGCACGCCGAGCGTTCCGAAAGCCGATCAAGATATTATAAACACCGTGATGCAACAAGTGGCGGGCGATGCCGCTTGGGTGGAAGTAAAACCAAAACGGCGTATGTCCGAAAATGTTACTCGTGGTACTGCTACACCGGGTTCGAAGGCATGCTTGTTGTCAGCCGCGGAGAGGAAATCATTTTTGCATTTGTATTACTTGCAAAATGGAACTACCGCAGAACAGGTTTTGGAACACTTGCGTAATATTTGTCCTGATGATAACTGCTCAGCTGAGATTCTAAAGTCACGCGGCGATTATGCTTCTTTCAAACTGACTGTACCTAGTAAGCATTTGGAAAAATATTTGTCACCAGAGCATTGGGCAGAAGATGTTCATATCAAACCCTGGCGTAATGGGTTTCGTAAACCACAAAGCGAAAAAAATAAATAAGCCTAAATCTTACACATGTGTTTACCAAAACGTTAGAGGCCTTCGATCAAAATTAGACTATTGCCAAAATGCAATATTAGCACAAACTGCTGATATTTATGCGTTCTCTGAAACTTTTCTAACGAGCGGCGTTGGTGACGCTGAAGTGTTTCCCCCCGGGTATTCCGTGGTGCGGCGGGACCGCGCTGGTGACGTCGGCTGGGGCGGCGTGCTACTGGCGGTGCGGGACCCGTTCCAGGTGCAACAAGTCGTGGACGTGGACGGCTACTCCGATGAGTTGGAACTGGTAATGTGTATCGTTACTTTGGACCTTGTAAAAATATTGTGTTGCGTTGTTTACATACCTCCGAGTGCGTGTGATTCAATTTACTGTAACACTTTTACTGCGATTGAAAATATCGTATCAAAATATGAAAAATTAGAAGTGTTGATTATCGGTGACTTCAACCTGAACTCGTGCGGTCAAAATGTTCTGATGCAATTTAATTATATGACTCAATTTTGTAATTTAAGACAACGCAATACAATTCAAAATAAATATGGTACAATGTTAGATTTAGTGCTGAGTAATCTGGACAGTGAGCGAATTGAAGTAGGTGACGCTGAGCCCGTGGTGATCGCGGATGCCTACCACCCTCCTCTGGCGGTCTGCGTGCGCCCTGCGCGGCGGGCAGGTGACGCGCGACGCGCGTCCTTTACACGCCCGGGACCTGTCTCCCCAGAGTGGAATTTTCGTAAGGCTGATTACAACCTGCTCTATGCTTCCCTTGCCTCTATTGAATGGGACGAGATATATTTAACTTCAGATGTAGACACAGCAGTATCGACGTTTTATAGGTTAATTTATTCGTGTTTTGATGCTTGCGTTCCCTTGAAAAAAAGCATTACAGAATACCGCTATCAATATCCTACGTGGTTTACTGCTGATTTAATAAGAAACATACGCATAAAATATTTTCATCTAAAAAAATATAAATCTTTACATTTAGAGTTTAACAAAGAAATGTTTAAATATTATAGACACAAAGTGAAAAATATGATAGAATTTGAATATAATAATTATATTAATCGCACCGAAGCAAGCATTCAAATGAATCCCAAACAGTTCTGGAAATTTGTAAAAGAAAAAAAATCGTCAAATTCTTACATTAGAGATTTCAAATACAAGGATAAGACTGTTAGTGGGCCTGATGCAGTCAATGCTTTTGCCAATTATTTTCAGTCTGTTTTTTTAGGTGAGAAACCTACTTTATCGGCAGATGACGCAGAGCGGAAGGCCGCAAGCCCCCTGTGTTCCACTCGCATTGCAATTGACACTCTTGATGTAAGTGATTTAAAATTAGCAATCAGACGGCTCAAAGCACATTCTTCTGCAGGACCTGATGCTATACCGCCGTTTATAGTAAAAGACTGCTTTAATGTTTTCGAGGAACCTTTGTTATACATCTATAATCTAGCTCTTAGTACATCGACATATCCTTCCGAATGGAAAGTCTCCAGGGTAACTCCTATACCCAAGGATGGTTCAAGATCAGAAGTTGAAAACTACAGGCCTATAGCTGTACTGTCTGCATTCGGCAAGATCTTTGAATCTATTTTAAACCGCCACATCACAAGGCAAGTAAGTGCGCAACTCAGCGACGCGCAGCACGGGTTCAGAGCGGGACGCTCGACTGTTACTAACCATGTTAGCTTTGTGGACTACACCGTTAAGCATATGGATTCAAGAAAGCAAGTAGATGCAGCTTACCTCGATTTTAAGAAAGCCTTTGACCGGGTAAATAACGATGTGTTATTAAATAAATTTTCGGCTGCAGGCTTTACGCCGAAGCTGCTCAAATTATTTGAGAGCTATTTTACAGGTCGAATCCAATACGTGCAGCTGTCAGGTTTTCGGTCTGATTCATATGAGACTTGCTCTGGTGTAAGTCAGGGAAGCACGCTTGGCCCGACGCAATTCTTAATTATGATTAATGACTTGCCGAGTGTGGTCAGGGCAGCTGAGTGCCTCATGTTTGCCGACGATGTAAAATTATTTTTGGGTATAGAGAGCTGTGATGACTGTCTGGCCTTGCAAAGGGATATTGACAATGTTGTTAAGTGGAGTGAACAAAACCAACTCGAGTTTAATACATCAAAATGCAAGCACATCACTTTTACTCGCTCCAGTTCACCCATTTCTTTCACTTACAACATAAATGGAATACCTCTTGCATGCGTCAAGCAGATTCGCGATCTTGGTTTGACCCTGGATAAGGAGCTGACTTTTAACCCTCACATTACAGAGATATGCGAACGAGCATATAAATCGCTCGGTTTCGTTATGAGGCAGACAACCAGATTCAAAGAAAGGTGCACAATTATCACTCTGTACTACGCGTTTGTTAGATCTAAGCTTGAGTATAATGCGATAATTTGGGACCCTCATGAACATAAATATACTCTTATGCTAGAAAAAATTCAGAAAAAATTTGCTAGATTTCTTTATAAAAAATTATTTGGATATTACCCATATTTATATCCGTCCCTATTTGTAGCAGGCATGGTGGGCATTGATCGACTGGAAGTGAGGCGCAAGTGTGCAATAATGTTACACTATTACCTGCTCCTAAACAATAGGATAGACAGTCCAACCACTTTGTCGCGCTGTTCGCTGTGCGCGCCGAGCAGGCTGCGCCGCGGACGCGTGCCGCGCGCGCTCGAGGCCGCGCCGGCGCGCACGCAGACCGCTAAACACGCGCCCACGGCCCAAGCAGTGAGGCTGCTCAATGCTTTGATACACCACAGTCCAGATGTGGACTTGTTCAATATGCCTGTATCACAATTTTTAAAGCACTGTTTTTGTTTTTTAAGTGCGACCATTTAATTTAATTTAATTTTAATTTTTATATTATTATGTTGAATCGTAAGTTTGAAGTGCGCCTTGGATTTACTCTGTAAGCACTTCAAACATAAAATTTAATAAATAAATAAATAAATAAATAAATAAATAAATATATGTGTCCCAACCCAAGTTACCAAATCTACAACTACGAAAAAATTTTGTTTTCAATATTTCTGTAGGACTAGCGATACATACCCATTTTTGAGTAGGACACTGTTTGATTTAGGCAAAGAATGCACTAACTGAGCATGTGTCTTTTTGTCCTACGGTTATTAATGAAAAAAGTGTTACCGTGGAATCAACAAACTCCAAGCGTAGGACTAGGAAAACCTACCACTATATTTGTAGGACTTTGTGGCCATTCAATTATACTAATATTTACTAAGCTGCATACAAAAAATCTGCTGGTTATTAATAAGTTTTATGATCTCGTTATTTCGACATATTCGGCGTGGAGGACGCTCCAACTAAAACCATCGATTTTGTAGGACAACTGTTTTTCCGAGTTTATTATCATATTATCTCAAAATTTCAATCCAAAATTTACTGTTAGTCAGACAATTTTAACACCCTACCAAATCGACATGTTTTACAGCTGCGCAGTTCATTACATACCTGTTTCAGAATTTGGGAACAGGAAAAACTTGGGCGTCTCGTCGAACTGAACGAACTCACGAAGATTCAGCCTGTTATTAATCACTAAAAAAAATGTTCGGGGGCTGCTGGACTAATAGTTCTAAGAGTCATTACCATAAGCAAGAAGAAGTAGGTACTGTCCCACTGTCTGAACTGTCGGTGCCCATGTAGAACGAATGGTACGACATTTTAGTAGGGGCCCGACTCCAAAAATAGTTTTAAGAGTCATTACCATAAGCAAGAAGAAGTAGGTACTGAACAATTTTATTTTTTACCGTTTGAAGTCGGTTCTATTTTTTTGTTAAAAACTTAATTTTTTTTTGTTTTTTTAGTTTAGTTATACTACAACTACAATAATCCCACCAAAACATTTTCATGTGAAAAGTTGTCAAGAAAATATAGCTTACTGAAAAAATATCAGATCTCATGTAGATTTTATTCCTGAATCTACACGTCCTAAGTCTACCTTAACCAATCTAACCAACTCTGCATCTCAGTCAAAATGTGCAGCTTCGTCGTTTCGCTACCGTCACAAAGGCATTCGTTACTTTTGTGTTATGGTAATATCTACTATCTAAAGTAACGATAATACAGATAAAAATAGAATAAAATATTCTTAATGGACTTAATTATGTAGGTTGAAAAGAAAAGTATAGTCAGAGTTTATACGAGTAGCATAGATTGGCTGAGGTAATATTGCAAACATAACGTGTACATAATAACAAAATTCTACTGTAAATAAGCCATTATAGTAATATATGAGATCAATAAGCTACCATTTACAGTCTCCGCCGCGATGCCACCGCGACCGGCGGGAGCTCCTGAAGAAGGTCCTCGGTCAGGACTAGTGATGGGTAATCACCTGGGTTAAAACCCGCCTCTGGGTTAAAACCCAGTTATCACCCATTTCAATCCACCCAAACTACCCACTGACCGGGTGAAAACACTGTAATATTATAGTGATTTATCTATGACTTGTTCACTGTTAAATGTATTATTAACCACTCGGGTAAAAACCGCCTGAGGATTACGTTCATTTTAATTGATTAAACTCTTCAATTGACCGGGTAAAACATATTGTTAACAGGGAGTAAGTATGTGTTAAATGTATTAGAGCGATTAAAAAGCGTAGGTAAATATAAATAAAGTGAAAATAAAATATGGTAAGGAAAATGTAAATTTATTTACCTATGTCTGCACTATAAAGAGTAAAATTTGATCAAGTTTATAATTTCTCCTCCTATGTTGGTCATTTCGTAATGTAAAAAAATAAAAAGTTCAAAGATATAGCAGTGCATGTGATCAAAGCTATTTATAAAAATCAAGTTTTGACATCTCTGGACGACGGAGGTGCCACACCGCCGACCATCATCAGCAGAGAGATCAAGGACGTGCGCTTCACTCATAAGGCCGTCAGACGAGCTCTGCAAGCCCTCGATGTCAAGAAGTCGAGCGGATGATATCCATGCGATAGTATTAAAGACGTGCGCTCCTGAGTTGGCTCCTGTCTTAACGCGCTTATTCTCGCTTTCCTACACCACAAGTAAAGTACCGTCTTCGTGGAAGGTAGCCCTAGTACACCCAATCCCGAAAAAGGGTGACCGCAGTGACCCGTCCAATTACAGGCCAGGTACAGAAAATAGTTGTACAGATGTAAGATCTGTTATTTGAAGCAAATATATAGCTAGATTTAAGATTTTCAAATCATTTTACTGTACATAAATAGAAAAAATATTTGGAAAGCAGTTAAGTACTTATACTAATAGATTTTGTTTGTAAAAATGACCTTAAAAATATTTTTAACATGTAAGCCGTTTTCACCCTTCAATTTGGGTGATAATGGGTTAAAATCGGGTTATTACCCAATTCACCCGGTTTTAACCCGGGTGGATTGAATGGGTTTTTACCTACCGCCCATCACTAGTCAGGACCGAAACATGTCGGCAAATCCGATATAATTTACGTGAGTACAGTCGTATAAAATATAACTACAATGTTAGCTACCATTTACATTTTTCATTGATTTAGGTCTGTTACTAAGTAGGTATAGTTTTTGAATGTTATTCAAACATATAAATTCAAGTTGTAAATTCATGTCACGTAAAATAAAGGAGGAACGTAATAAAATCACAATAATTGACCAAAACGACTCACTATTTTGATTGTAAATTTATCAATTTGCATCTGGTTTCGTCAATAAAATCTAAATTGTGTTTTATTCCTTGTACTCTGAGCCACCCACGACTTATAAGGGCATGTATCCACTGTACAAAACTAAGAAATTATTTTAGATAATTTTCAGATATTTTTATAATATTTATATAGCTCTACGAGTATGATTTGAATAACTTTTGAGTGAAGTCAAATATATCGCAGGACATAGAGACAAACATAGTAGGTATTGATCATTGATTGAAATCACCAATTGTAACATTTAGCGTTTTCGCTAAGATTGTAATTTGTTATATAAACTTATCCAGGTATGTAAAAATATTTTTATATTTAGATATATAAAGGGTTAGATTGAGTTTATGAGAGAAATAATTTGTATACAGGTTGCTTGTACTTTGTAGGTTTAGTTTAAGAGCGGTTTGAAACTAGCGTATTTTTCGGCGCGTAAATTGGTTTCTAAAAGCGCGTGTACCCGCAAAACGTCAAGATTTGACATTTTCAGGTTATGAAATTACGCAAGTCAGTGTACGGGCGTTTGTCCACCGCCGCCGTCACCGTCCCGCCACTGAGAACGAGATGATGGCGCTGAAGTAGCCGTACACAAGAGCCTGCGTGTCCACCGCACGTCCGTCACCCGAGCGCCGTCATTCCAGCCGCCGAGATTTCGAGTAGATCAACGTAACCAAGATTAGAGCGTAGGCCTGAGATTTATACAAGACGATGTGCTGGCAATACAAAACACATTTGTACTTGTCCACAAACTGCCGTCGCACCGACACGTTAGCTCGATTATTTTATTTTGTCTATCATCAATTACCAAAACATAATTGTAATAAAATGGCCAAGAAATTTCAATACTTTATTTATTCTTAATACATCCCTGTCATGTATTGGTTACGTATTAGCGGATGAATATGAATAAAAATAAATTGCATCGCCTGCGATCGAAGGTAGAAAAGCAGTAGAAATTGTCGCCGATTTAACCTAGCCATCATTTTATTTCTTCGAAAAAGCAACTGCCACGCGTGACAACTGGAACAAACTAAACCACTGAGATCGGTCGCAGTGGACAAACGATCGCCGTCACGTCTTCCTAAAATCGGTACGAAATAAACTCGTTCTCGTTGACGGCCCGGTGACGGCGGCGGTGGACAAACGCTCTAAGTGCGTTTGCCGAAACGGTGCAGTTGTTTCGTTCGAGTACGCGCCGAATAATACCATAGTTACCACTCTTAAGCGTTTTATATTAGATGTCAAATATTCTGTATCATTAAAAGTTTGATGAATATTTGGTAAAATCTCAAACTTTTAGTGAGTTCACTTTATAATTGAGACATTCAAAACCTGTTGCAACAATATCCTTGAAAAAAAATGGGAAAATTACTATCAGCACCAATATTTTTCGCCAAAACATAAATAATTTAATGTTATTCATAAAAAATCAATAAAAAATGTCATGATAATTCCATAAAACCAGCTAAAGTGGTCTACTAGTCTTGATATTAGCATAAATTGCCTATAAATTATTGTTAAGACAAATAGTTATTAGGTAATATGAACCCTGATAAGAATCTATGGAATTTGCAGTAATATGTCAAAGATAATTAATTATAAAACATCTTTGTTTCTTTTGGAATCATTAGGTATTCTAAATAGTGGCATGAATCCGGATATAAAAATAAATCGGTGTCGTATTAATTTACAAAGAATTTGTTTATTTTAGTTATTCTTGTTTTATAGACTAGTACCTGGACGCCCGAGCGTTGCTCGGATAAAAACAATTTATTTACTTGGTTTATTTTTATAAGCAAAGCATTCATTGACTTAGTGTTACTTTACAAATCTTTTTGAAATACGTAGCTCCCAATAAAAAAAATGTCACAAAAAAATAAACAACGCAACTTACCTACTTGAGATTTGAACCCGGGTGTCTAGCTCCGTAGTCGGCTTACGTAACCATTCGACCAAGAAAGCTTTAATTCCATTGACGAAATTTTTATAGAGGTCTTTCATAATTATCGACATTGTCATTTGTTTGATGGATTGTCAAATGTTGACCATTTGACGGCTTTCTACGCCACAATATTATTAATATTTTCCAATAGATGTCGGTACGTGTAATTTTATATTTAACTGCATAAACATTTAAAAAAACGACAAATTCTTTCAATAAAAAATTGTGGAACGATTTATCGTCCCTGCAACCAGTGTACTAAATTTCATCAAAATCTTTGGAGCCGTTTCCGAGATTCAAAAAATATATTTAGATACATACAAGAATTGCTCGTTTAAAGGTATTAGATTTCTGTGTTTATTTGTAGGTATTTGAAGATCGAATTCAAAATACTTGAGAAAAACCGTAGAGAAAAACAGTATCGTTGGTATAATATATAGGTGTCGTATTTTACATAAAAAGTTGACTTTATTTTATTAAATTAATGTCAATCTTAAAGCACTGACTACCCTGCGGCTGGCTTAGAACTCAATCCCTGTAAGTAGCTAAGTGAAAGTATGCGGTCAGGAGATGAATGCAACTAAGCCAAACGGGCGCGGTCGGGTGTGAGAGGGGTGACCGCTAGTGGCAAAAATTTCATGCGCGTTTCCGTGCTTCGGAGGGCATGTTAAGCCGTCGGTCCCGGTTGTTGTCGATAGATAACAGTCGTTAAACCTTGTCGTAGGACTGGGCAGTTTGAAAACATCCGACAGCGGGTTGGTCACTAACCCGCATCTCCAACAGCCCGCATTGGAGCAGCGTGGTGGAGTAAGCTCCCGGCCTCCCCTATAATGGGGGAGACCCGTGCCCAGCAGTGGGACGCAAAAAGGGTTGCAGCCAGGAGATGAATGTGAAGCATTAATTAAATTTAAATAAAATTATCATTGTAATATTGTCGTTTTAAAATGCCTATTCAACGTTTGATGAAGACGTCAGTTACCATTGCTTTAAGAATTCATCACCAAATGGACTTTTATTATATTGCTGCGTCATTGTAAAAAATGCTTTTTAGCATTAAAATTGTAATTAATTCAAGCGGTACGGATGTGAGAACTATGTTTACAACTGCTCACAAGCGAGTACCTTAAGAAATTTTAAGTTTCTTTGAGGAAATTTCAAATTAACATACACAGGTATTTGACACGTCTAAAGACCAGTCCGCATTGCAGACGAATCTATTGGTCAAGGTTCCCCATGAATATTGATGATCAGAGTCTTCGATGCTTGGAGTGCACAACCTAAATATATGAAACTTAGTTTTCAAATACGTACTCATGTCTGACGTGAATTGGATTACATGGCGTTTTTACTGAAGAAGTACTTAAAATACTTAAAATATTTGCTTATGTATTTGTTAAATTAGCAGATGTATCGTGCATAAGATATACTCGTATCTAATAAGATAAATATTATTCTGGGGAAATAATTTGAACAAGTTTATGGGAAAACCTCTAAAAATCTGAAAGTATAATACCTACCTTTTTTGGAATCTAATGGCAATAAAACAAGCAAGGTTTAATTTTATTTTGTACCTGTAAGTGATAATTCGCCGTAGCAGTTCTGAAAAAACCTCATAAAATTTACTGAATTTTAGATCGCTAAACTTATGCGACTGATAACTGATACGCCTGTTTTTGTCTTGAAACAATTTTCATATTTTTCTTGTCTTTCTATCGTCGCTTGCAAACCGATAATAATATGCCTAATTTACAAATATCGTATTTCAATTTGTCAAATGTCAATATTTTTCACTTATAAGATTCCTTATAGGTAAGATATAATAAGTTTGTTTGATACATCTTTAGTTCCTTTTCTGAGGTTCGTCTCCCGAAGACAATTTATATTTTGTCGTGTCAGCGACTATCTAATTAAAAAAAACTTCGTTATTAGCGGGGTCGCTTGCTCGCAAAAAATATTTTTAAGCCTGAGTTAGAGTTTAAAAAACCTTTTTAACATAAAGTTACTGTAACCTTACCTTCTATCTTAACATAAAGTAACTGAAAATGATTATATCTAAAGTATTTTTAATTTTGATAGGAAACACATTTACATTATTGTTGATGATAGCAGTGTTGATTAAGAAGTTAAATTTTACATCCTCTAGAGAAAAGCGAGCATCAGAATGCCAACACATAACGGCCACTTATACGAATTGGATTAATTCTGCGACCTCAACCTCGTTCAGGCGTTCACCCACTTTCAGCACGCGAGCGAGCAGCGCGAATTCACACTTAGGCCGATTTAGTGTTGATAGAGCCGTGCGGTGATTTAAAAGCGTTCTATAGAGCTAGCCTGCATTATTTCACTTATTATCATAGTGTTCTCTGGGAATGGGCATTTCGTTTACATAAATATCAATGTATGTAATAACAGGCAGGGCTCGTGTCTCGCTCTGAGTGTCAAAAAGCTTCCCTGACTATTTAATATAGAACTGTGTAGCGGTTTAATAGTGTGTAAAATATAAAAATCTACAGTTGAATCACCAGATCACCAGACAGAAGAATCCGGGAACGAACAAAATAATATAATAATATGACAATGTAACAAAATAATTCAAAAATCAAGAAGATGTAGTTAATTTATAAAAAAAAAATATGAACAAGGCAGATTAAAGCAGCAGACATTTGTACATTTATGACAAAAGTAATTATTTACTTTTAGTTTATGACAAATTTACTAAAGTAAAAATATGTTTTTTTTCGAGGTAACTCTCGTGGAATAAACTAATCTATAATTTACAAGTAATATATTATAGCTTTGGTGAAATTGGCCTTAACAGCAATTTTTATTAGTAGTTTCGTGCTAATAAATTCAGCAACGCATTTATGAAATTCTTGGTTTTTAAGCCTTGATAATTGGGAAGGAAAACCTTCTGACGTACTGTTGACGTCAATTTGAAGAAAATAAAGATTATCTTCCGAGTAGCGAGACTTAAAGACTCCTCGTGAGATTAAATTCCTTAATAATGACTCCATATCTTGATCCATTGTATTGTTCGAGGAAACGTCATGTAGTTTGACACTATGCTGACAAAAATTAATGATAGTCATTAGATGTGAATAATTAATTACTCACATTACGTTGTACTATGTGTAAGTGAAGCGCAAGCGATGAAAGATTTTGACATTATTGCATAACGTTGAGGATGAAGATTGGAGATGATAATCATGGTCACATTGATAGAGTAGATGTTTGAAACGAGTTTTTGTTTGACACAAGAAAAGCGGAAATTTCAAAACATTTTTTCACTCGTCAGCTCAGAAATCAAGTTTTGTAATACGAGTACATAACATTAAAGTTTTAAGAACCTTTAATTTTTAAACGATTGTATCATTTACATCTTAAATGCTTTGTATGCCATCTCATCAAAAGATACGTTTTAAAAACATTATTTTGTTCGGTTAACAGAACGTTTATGTTTATTTGTTTATGTTCCGAGGACCCAAAAAGTAGAAAATTAATTCTTGTAAAGACTTCATTTCAAAGATAAATATGTGAATCGTAGTATTACTTGCATTTTCTCCTAAGAAGAATACCAAAAATAAAATCGAAGATTGACACCGAAAAGTGCTATTGTTGGCAACACAGCAGTACTCGACCGAAAGTGTCAGACACAGAGTGTTAGACACTCGAGACACTTCTTCAGTTAGAACTGGGTTACAGTTCGTTCAGGACAATTCTATGTCAAGGGCTCTTATCGCATGCCTATTGTATGTCGTTGCACTTTTGATTGCATTTAATAATTCGTTTTGTGAGATTTATCGAAATCTATGGCGCAGTACGGAAGATTAATAGGCTAAGTGTTTTAAGTTGGTAACTAATGAGTGTTCTAGCTTTTAGTATTGGTGTTAAATGGTCGCTGTAGCCTGTGGACCCACAGTTTGTTTACACACAACATCAAACAAGGCTCGCATCTTCTCTAACATCATCATACCCTGCTGCTACACAGCCTTATAACCGCCCCTTGTACGAGTGTGTGTATGTGTGTGTGTAGTAGAAATAGTAGCGGTAAAACTTATTTGGACGAGCCATGCCAAGTCTATATAGCAAAAAGGTAGTATTTTCTTAAAATCGTGACGAGAATCTATTCGAAATGACAATAAGCTTTGATCCGAGGGTGAAGTTTGATGTAACTTATAATTATTTATTCATTTATCATTTCTAGCACCACTTAGGGTTAATCAGGGTAAAATTTAATGCCTTAATTATATCATTCTCTGCCAGTCAACCCTGGGTGGACCTTATTTTTTTTCTGCCGTTGCTACCCATAGACCTGAAATACCATCAGCCACTATTTATCTCATACAATACTATAGTATATCAAATAACAAATAGATATGATTCGTAACCGCAATTCTTATAAAGAGTTTTTGTATTATTGAGGACGAGGTGACAATGTTGCAATCTCTGGAATAATACTGTTCGTTTCACATTTTCTACGAATCATATCGTTGATTGCACCTAAATATGGTACAGTAACAGTTGAACAAGTTTGAATATAAATGACTCTTGCTTAGTAATAGTCCTGGGCATAGATGAGAATATTAATAGATTGGTATAATTTAGAGATTTTCACTGAAAAGAAGTTTCTTTGCAACCCTTTTTTGGGTCCTAATGTTGGCCACGAGTCTCCTCTTATTATTAAGGGGACTTGGAGCTTACTCTACTACGCTGCTTCAAGGCGGGTTGGTGGAGATGTCGCTCCCCGCTTTCGGATATTTTTATAAGGCTTCCGATAAGGATTAACGACTGTTATCGATCGATATCAACAGGTACCAACGCACCGGAATCGCGCTTGTAATTTGCCTATAGCGGTCACCCACCTCTCACCCGACCGCGCCGCGTAGATCGCTTACGTTCCATGCAAGCAACTGGGCAAAGCGCGCTTCACATTTGCGAACATGCAAGTCCTAGTCCAAGTAACAGTATACGGTAACCAAACGAAGATGTCAACGGCGTATGAACCTTTAGAATAGGTGTATGTTAGAAGTGAAAATTTGTGAGTTATGTTTTGCCGAAGCTTTATTGACAAGACCATGTGAAATGCTAGACACATGCATGCAAATAGGTTAAGTCAAAGAACGGTCTAACTATGCGGTTCTGTTATAATCGCACGATAATTTATTTTGACATTTTCCGCATATTTAAGTCACTTTCGTTTGCTGCTTACAACCCTGTCATTTCCAGTAAATATGCTAGTTCTATGTTGAAGATAATAAATACTCATACAATGCTTGTTAGGCCCAGCTCCTGGTAATTCAGATAAACATTCAGATATCTTCACGCCTACAAGTTTAACGGGTAGTGAGATGTTTGCATATTATAATCGCCGAGGAAAAGATAGTTAAACGTTGCTATATTTAGACGGCTCAAACATAGAACGAATGGAATTTCAATCCGTATATTAAAGTTTGCTTTTCCTAATTTCAACAATTTACAGTTGACTCAAGATGTTAACGCGAATGAAATATGGTAATACTGACAGTGTTACAAAGATTGAGTTTTAAAAAGCAATTGCGGTAAAAGCGTGAAATGTTAGCAATGGAAGTTTATATGTCTATAGGCTTTTGTAGAAGCTTCGCTCAAAGCTGCGAATATGAAACATGTTCGAAGGGAAAGGCTTAATACATATCATGTTTCAATTATAAAAATATCATGGAAAGGTTCTAGAAAAAGATTTTTAATATCGACGTATTAATATGTGATTGTGGCATGGCAAATGAGTGAGATTTTGAAATGTAAAGAAAATAAGAAGAAGCATGTTTCAAATGCACTTATAGTGCATGAAGGACTAAATTAATACTAATTTAATAAGTTAAATATCATATTCCCTTAAGAAGTACGAATTTTTGACGATTTCGCTAAATTACCGTCATTCAAATTCCACAAATAAATAATTTGAATTTGAATTTGAATACCTGATATTACATCGGAGATTTTGCAGTTAAAATTTTGTATTTTCATAAATTTTATTGCACAACATGACTGAACAGAGTTTTGTAAATTTTACTGTAGTAGGTATAAAATATTACATATTTCCACATCTTTTTAAAATCTAAACAGATCAAAAAAATGCTATGCATTGCTGTAAAAATCGCATACAAAGTAAATTAGTCACTTTTTGCCACTATACAAATAAATCATGTAGTTTAAAAAACTAAAAATCACGCTTTTGTGAAAATACGAACTTAAAAGTAAAAAAATAAGAAGAAAATGTGCAAGGGGTGCATGGTGTCAATAGTATCTTAAAAACCACCCCACGCTTTTTTTTACAGTAAAATACATTTTCTTCTTATTTTTTTCCTTTTTCGTTCGTATTTTCACAAAAGCGTGTTTTTTAGTTTTTTAAACTACATTTTAAATTTTTAATTTTTTACTTGGATTTTTATACTCATATTATTGCGTTGTCATCGGCCCTTGACCCCTGTGCAAATTTTCAAGTTAATCAGACTCCTAGAAGTAAGTGAAAATGAAGTTAAAAGATTCCGTTACATACATACATACATACATACAGGTCAAGTTAATAAAAGCATGTTAAAAATTTTGGTAAAAAACATTGAACTTAGTAAATTTTGAAAGAAAATGGGACAGAAATTGTATTTGATTTCGGCAAATTGGAATAATCATTCATAAAATACAATCAGACATAAATACACTTCAGTGAAATCAAGTCAACGAAAATTTGGCATTAAAAATCTTTTAAACTAACCTAAAAACTCATCACGCATTATAATTCTTGACGCAAGCTAAAAAGTAGCTAATGTATTTTAATTGAAAAATCGCATGTGTTAAATTAGATACTTAAATCAGGGAAATTGGCAGATTTTCGAACACGGCCTTTTAAGGCCTTAGTATTTTAAATTTTGATATATTCTTAGTTATACGAAAAGAAAACAGATTACATCCTTATACTTTAACGTAACACTCAAACCTTTACATTGAAGTATATTATATTTATTGGTATATTAATTCATTTTCCGTGTACGTCACAGACCGCAAGACGGAAACCGGCGTCCTTATAAACTTTCTATGCCTTATTTACACAACCTCCTTCGTTCCCATTTGAAGCGGTCAATAACAATAGGAGGCATATTTGCGATTGCTTTTATAAATAACTTATTGCACGTAACATACAATTAAATGATGTGCAGGCCAAGTGACTTAAAGTGTTTATCGGTTTGAGATTTTCCTTCAGTGTATTTGCCTGTTTTTATTAAGTGAGTGGGTGTAGACTCGGCCCTCCTCTGAGACTGACGCTGCATTCACATTTGGTTTTGCAAGCATAGCGATTTTATTAGTTCGAGAGCAAACAGAAGTGTTTATACTATCTTTAGTTTAAACAGAAGCAACTTACCAGTGTTTAGCGTTGTTGAGGCTAACAGTTTTATCTAAAAATTTAACAGGTCTTTTTATTTAGTTTGTAAGCTATTAATATATTTGTTTGCCTTTCCTGATCTAATAGAAATGAAATATTGGAACAAATATTTTCATCAATTCATCATTTAATTAAGTTCTGCAAGTATTTTTGTGAAAGATTGTTCCTTTTGTCTCTGTTTTCAAGTAGGTATTACATGAAAAATTAAATTGACGATTTCCGTGATGTCATATCCAGCGTCGACCAATACGACAATTGTTTACATGATAATAATTATTTTATGTCATAGAGAGAGTAGAGTGTATATACTCTTACATACATAATATGTAGAGTGGACGTAAAATGTATCGTGGAATCCAAGCTGAGTTGCGGTTTCCATTAGAGGAGTGCGAGTAATCGTTCTGGCGTGCGGTCGCAAAGTGCCATCCTAATAACCATATTTTCTTCTTGATACCTCGAACCTTGAGTGTGTCGAGCAAATGGGACGTTTTGCTCGACGATATACTGAAAAATCATACGTAACAAATTCTAGTTGTTACTTGATATCGTATATACTCGTAAAATAAGTATTTAATTGGGTCTATTTCGAAACAGTCTAGTCTAGTGTAGTGTCTAAAACAAGTCTAGTCTAGTGTCTAAAACAATTTATCTACCGGCCATTTTAAGCTATGCCCAGCGCCACAATGACATGGGTCCCGGGTTCGATTCTCGGAGATGCTGAGATTAAAATGATAAGATTCAGTTTCTATTCTTGCTCTAGGTGTTTGTGATTATGGCTTCGTGTGTGTCAGAGTATATCTATCCTACTGTTAGCTGTGAGTGTGAAACGTTATTTATTCATTTTTTATTTAATTTGTTGAAGTTGGTATGCTGGTGATTGCGTTTCGTTCTTGGAATTTTGAAACCTTTGTTAAATTCTGCAATGACAATTTTTACATCTCAGTTTCCAAGTTTTTTACTTACTTTGGTTAGGTACTTATGTGTTATATACTAGTGGTTATATACTTACTTTTACACTGTTACTGTGGTTTCCATTAGAGATGTGCAAGTAATCATTCTGGTATGCGGTCGCGCGGTGCCATCCTAATAACCATATTTTCTTCTTGATACTTCGAACCTTGATTGTGTCGGGCAAATGGCACGTTTTATTGCGCAATCGCCACACTGCGATTAGCATGTTTGCAGTTTCAACACTAAATTCTTTCTTAATCAAATTCCTGCGGATTTCACTTTAATTTTCGGAGACTTGTGTAATAAACGACCGAGTAAACTACCTCTGTTTGTAGCGAACCAACCTAACATTGAAAAGTTCACCACAATAGCAATTACCTTCGCATATTGACATTGTTCGTTCCGCGTAATACTATTGTCCAATATTTTGCCAGCATGAAGGATTGTTGCAGTTTATCTAAAAACCTTAAAAACGGAGTCAATGTCGAATAAATACTTTGAAGGTGCAAACAGCCAATAGTACTTCTTATAATAACAAATCAAATATCTTCAAAATCTTACAAGTAATGCAAACAACACGCTACTAACACGGTTCTTATATTTAGTACTGTGTAATTACATAATGTTCATTTCACTTACAGCAATATTTGCTCGACAATTATAAAAAACATGATTTTACATTATCGCGCATACAAAAATTTGAAATACACACATCCAAACGGTATAGGCGTGAGTTTGCATTAATTAGACGAGCATTAAGAACAAACGAATCGCAGTTGGGAAAATTCCAGATTACAAATATTAAACAGCTGTTTTGGTACCAATATACTGTGTGGTCATATAACATGAATTAATTTGAGTTGAGATTTCTTTTAAAGTTTGTGAGTTAGAGATACTGTTAATCTAATGTCGATAATTTCTATCCATATGTACAAGTCGATTTCGTAACTCGATATTTATACATATTTTTACCCGTCTACCCCGAGTGGAATTGTTTGCTGCAGAACCACAAACATGTTTACCTTTCGAATTCTTATGTACACAAACTGCTTTAATCTCATCGAAGTCGTCGAACTTCGAGACAAGGAGATGAATAAAGGTGCTAATGCGATTTGCAGATTCAGACAAAAACTTTACACGGATTATTGTTTTAACCCTAACGTCTTTGATAAGAACCCTCTTAAGATACAGTACAGAAGGTTTAAATTTTTTATGCACTGACAAGTAAGTTAGTAAATGTTATTACCAATACCATACCAATCATAACACCAACTACATCTTAAATCCCTACTAATACGAGTATTATAAATTCGAAAGTAACTCTGTCTATCTGTCTGTCTGCTGCGCTTTCCCGCTTAGACTACAGAACCAATTTTAATGAAATTTGGAACACAGATAGACCTTGGTAAAGGACATAGGATGATTTTTATCCTACGGCAACCTATAAAACGGGTCCACGCGGGCGAAGCCGTTGGCGGAAGGCTAGTATGGATATAATTTAATTATACATAGATAAATAAGAACTATCTAGTACAACAGCTAGTACTAGGCTAAAATGAATGATGATTAATAATTTGAAAATACAGTCATATTTTTCGACAAGCACGTCGAAACCATACCATTGTTTTTCTAGAATTATGGCAATAGTGTTGTTAGTCCTTTAACCTAGGAAGCTAAAAGCACATCATGTTTAAGTTTTATATTCAGTTTCCTTGAAATGGAATCACAACAATATTAAAATCCTCTGTTCCATAAAACATAGTCCATGGTAGTATATTTACCACAAATACTACCAAAGATCCTCGAACTTGGTCCGAGAAACAAAGACGAGCGAAAACATCAGAGCAATGCCAATCGGAGTAGTACTCAAAGAAAGGTCGGACGCACTCAAGTGTTTTATGCTATATCTATATTTGCAGAGTGGTTCTGCAGCGGCGGAGGCATGCCTTCTACAAACATTGCTGAGCTTAGGGCATTGCAATACATGAATTTTGACTTAGCGCCAACCTCAAGGAAATGCTCATATGCAGACAACGGGAAGCAACTTGATACGTCGAAATGCATTTATAAATAATCACGAATGTAACTTAGCGATGTGTTACTTTGTATTGTAGCAGTACAGGTTACCAAGTAAACTTTTAAGAGGTTTTTTAACTATGGGTTTGTTGTATCGTTACCATGTTGCCAATTTAATTGACTTCGTAGTTTTACTTTATTGTCTATAGATTACTGAGCCGTTTATTCTGCAGCGTTATTTTTATTTGTTATATTCCATATTACAGCTATAAAGTAAAATAAAGAATATTGTACGTTTAAATTACCGATACTAATATGTATAAATAAACATTTGGTACTGAATCATCCAAAGAGCAAAGATCCGCGAACTTGGTCAGAGAAGCTATTCTTCCTCTAGGAAACTGCTTATTAGTAACTGGAAAGCAACTCGATACATAAAAATACATTATAAATAGTCATGTACGAAGCTGTCGAGTTCGTTGTGTGGCAGTAAAGCTAACTAAAAGAGCCACGTTAACGTTCTTACTTCATTGGTATGTAGTCCTTCCCTGCGTGCTGTTAAGGCTCTATTAACCCCGTTTGTTTGTACTAGGACTAAATGGATTTTCGTTTTTATTTACGGTTTATTAACCCGTTTCTATGCGGTATTGTTTCTTCATTGTAGTCCGGATTTTATATGCCTCTCGAAAGACTAAGTGGAATAATTTCCTGCTAAACACTCGTTATTTGCAATAGGAGAAACGGCTGGTGGAGACTAGTGAGATATTAAGATAATCACTGGCTGTATGGTAAAGATCATATTTAGAATGCCGAATTTTTTCCGAATTTCCTCAGGGCCGCAGGGGCATCAAATCTTGGGAAAAAATTCACTCCCAACGCTTACCTGGCTTCCATCTTATATTTTTTATGCAATATTTATGGTGTATTTTCGTGACAAGTCAGACAGAAGTAATATGACATTAATTCGTGACAATAATAATTTTGTTTTACTATCAAGGCAACTGATCTTGACCCCATAATGAGTGTAGATGCGCACTTCATCAGTTATAATCGTTTAGTACGCTAATACGATTAGCATTTTCATGAATAGCGGTGAGCAGGCAATGAGTAATCTGCTTCGGAATCGCGCTAATCGTTTGACAAGCGGTTCATTTCGTACTGTTACTTTCTTGAGAGTTCGGCATTTTATTCACACTTTATTTTACTGCGAAATTGTTCGAGCAAAGTGAAATTCTAATGTATTCAATTATTTCAATATTTTCAGCTCTGATTACATCAAATCGAGCGCATTCTTTTGCAAACGAAAATTTGTTTATAACCCTCTTATCACAGGCTCTATGATAAAGAAACAGTTCATACTGTTACCTGCAATTTGGAGATTTTACAAAATATTTTGTAGACCACGGAAATAAAACCACCACATACTTCATTGATAATTTACTAAGGGGTTATCCAGGCGTTACAATAGTCTAGTACCTATAAATTTAAGATGTTGAAGGGCAATGCCATACCAAAAGTCCTTCTATTTTTCTATCACAGCAGCACATCTTAACCCCTTCTCGACGTACTTCATCAGTTATAATCGTTTAATGCGCTAATACGATTAGCAGTTTCACGAACAGCAGTGAGCAAGCAATGAGTAATCCGCTTCGGAATCGAGCTAAACGTTTGATAAGCGGTTCGTACTATTGCTTGCTTGGGAGTTTGGCATTTAATTACACACTGTTTTTTATTGAATGGAAGTAAAAATAAATTATTGACGCGATAATGTCTTTAAAATCGTTTTAGTCGGGTGACATGTTCAGAAACTTGTGTCACACCAAAACCTCACGAGCGCGATCGCAGGTATAACGAGAGAGAGACGGACCGATCTCCCGTCTCATCTCGAGCGCTGCCAGTCATTCCGTGAAACTTGTCACGCGGAATTCTCACGAGCGGAGGCTGGCATAGCGTTCGAGTGAGTGGACCGATCTTCCGTCTCTCTCACTCTAGCGGCATACAAACGAATGGAGATTTTCTCGTGCGGACGTTATCACGTAAATATCTCGATCGTAAACCTACTTTACAAACAATTTGCCGTTTTTTTTAATGGAAAGCCAATTTTTCATAAGAAAATGTGTTACAAGGCACTATGTGCTTTATTTTGGGAAAAAGTAACTTTGGGAACTTTTATGGGTAGTCAACAGCCACTTAGTCTCAAGCACTGATATTTTGATTTAAGAAAATTATATTTATGTCGTCATCAGTAATAGGGACTTAGCGTTCTATACACTATATCGGGGACTCGATTATCAGCACGCTTTTTAGAAGATTGCGCATATTATGATAGAAAGCACCGTACGGAAACCTACATGCGGAAACTAATACTAATCTTCACAAAGGTGTGGGGCGCACGTATGTAGTTGTAGGTATGTTGTATGTTCGGCGTGGTTGTCTTCGCTCTAAATATATTATTATTTTTACTGAGTTACTACTTACTACTACGGACACTGTTTTTTTTTCAGTAATAGCATCACATCTTTGTATATTGCCAAAGTCAAATGAACATTTGTTTCCATATAATATTAATATTATATCAAAGGCAAATCAGTCGTCAAACATTTAAATGTAAGTTGCCTACCTTATATGTAATGTTCTCTGTTATTTAAGAAATGAAATATCTAAATAAAATGCCACGTAAATAATGTATAACATTGCTATTTTATGTAATAAATAATAATGTAATAATCAATAAACCTTAGATTTTGTAATGCCCAACCAGGGTTTAACACCTTAAAATTATATTGTAAGTTATGTGCAATAAATAAATAAAATAAATAAAAATCAGACTCTCATATCAGTCAGATATTCAAGTTAAGTTATGGCTACTTTACCAGAACGTGTCCGATGAAGTTTAGGAGGAAAGCTGAAAAAAAAATGTTTTCGCAGTGTTCGAAATATCGTCAAAATACTAATCCACTGTAATTTACACGATATTAATACACCACGAAAATGAAAAATAAAATAAAAACACAATATTTATTTTCCAACTTCCCGCCAAAACTCCCTACTATACATGGGTACTGTTGTTACGTTTTACTTTTTTTATAAGTTACAACAAGATATGAAATATGGTCAGTAATACTAGAATCTCAGTGTCGCCAAAGTGCTCTATATTGTAATATTTCGTGCCACTTTCCTCTTGTAAATTTTATAGACCCTTTAAATGAAGAATAACTCTTCTAATAATTCTTTGATAGTCGTCTGATGTCACATCATGTTACCAAACAATTTCATTAATAGCCAAGTATGTGCTTCAAGTAGACTACTAAAATTACCGTTTCATAACACAATTAGGATTAATTGGTAACACTCTCGGCTTGTTATTGTAGATTGGTCGTGATTGATGGGGACCAAAGTGCTAATAAAAATTCAAGTGTGATGAACAAACAAACGAGAACATAATTTCTGTTATAGCGGCACCGTTATCAACTTTCGTCAGCTCAATTGATGACGGCTTCGTCACATTTTAAAATACTGTTATGACCTCAGATTGCTTAGGTACTGCATTCGTCAACCTTTTCAAGGTCTATTAGGTGTACTACGGTTGTTAAAACTTTTCAAGGAAGTAGTAGATATTTCAAGGAAGTAGTGTAGGTCAAATGGTTCTGGTTCGCTGCAACGCATGGACGTCTATACATATTATGCTCAAGCGCTACTCTATATAGAAGTATCTTTAACCTCTAGTTATATAGTGTTGCCAGAAAGCGCACCTTTCTACTGAAGCTCAAAATAATTGCTTGAGCGCTGAAGTGGGTACAGCAGTTTCGAGAACTCACCCAGCAGTAATATTTCCACAATCAGACATGCAAATTCTACCGTTTTCAAAAGTGGTGATGTTTGGTTCTAAGAAGAACCTTTTTGTTGTTAACGTGAACCTTCAAGGGTACCCAGTACCCTGGGGAGTGGTACTGTGTTATGTGGGATTTTTACCACACTAAAACCCCCTCGAGGTCTCCATGGCGCTTGTGAAGAGTCCCAGGATCTCCAAAGGAACGCACCGGTGCTTTAAGAAGAGCCCAGGACAGACAGATTAGCGCTTTCGTTTTCCAAGCTAAACTTCAAATAGCTTACTTGTAAAATGACGGATAGTAATTGTACTACCCATTCATCTGTAGTACGATACTTTTAGTATTTACACATTACATTTTACAATGAATACTGAGACTTTGTTAAACAAGGGAATACGATACGAGGAATAATGGTGTTGCGGTTCAAGTTGTACGGACGACGAAAGTCATGGCTTATTAAATTAAAATTAATTAAATAGGGTTAAAACCTTTTTATATGTTAGCAATCGCGCTACCCAACTCCAATTTGGTGAGTTTGTAATTAAACGTGCCTTTAAACGTACATTTATAGGTATTTTTTAAGGTTTCGGGGAAGTATACTGCTACTACACCCATTACACGAGGTGACATTACTCCAGTATCTACTGAATACGATCAAGGCTTAGTTAAAACTACGTGACGTGCATGCGCACATGCATGTCCTCTACTTCCTTAGAATGAAGAAAGTCATAAGCGAAATAAATTAAGTTTTTAACAAAAAAATAGAACCGACTTCAAACGGTAAAAAATAAAATTATTCGGTACCTACTTCTTCTTGGTTATGGTAATTACTCTTAAAACTATTTTTGGAGTCGGGCCCTTACTAAAATGTCGTACAATTCGTTCTAAATGGGCACCGACAGTACAGACAGTGGGACAGTACCTACATCTTCTTGCTTATGGTAATGACTGTTAAAACTATATTGGAGTCGGTGCCCATTCAGAACGAAAGGTACACTTTATTTACTATAACAGGACATTTTACTAAGGGCCCGACTCCAAAAATAGTTTTAAGAGTAATTACCATAAGCAAGAAGAAGTAGGTACTGAATAATTTTATTTTTTACCGTTTGAAGTCGGTTCTATTTTTTTGTTAAAAACTTAATTTATTTCACTCTTTTTAGTAACTTTAATAATACTGTAAATATGTATAATATTGTGCTTATTAAGTTTCAGTGTTTCCCTCGATTTGCCCAGTATCACATCATCAGATTATGACATAGTGACAGTTGGACCACCTTAGGAGTTTAAGTTTTAGAACAAAAAAATATATATTGAAAGAATTTGCTCTCAACTCCTAACCATCGTAGTACCTTCCATCATCAGCTCAGCAACATGATATGATGATAATTATACACAAATGCCTGTTTTGCTTTAGTAAAAATATAAGAATCATTTGTTGTACTATAAAATTTGAATGTTCCCTTCGATTTCTCTGGGATCCCATCATCATACTTTGACTTGGTGACAGTTGGACCACCTCAGGAATGTAAGATTTCGAACAAAAGACCATTTATTGAAAGAATTTGCTCTCAACTCCTCACCGTCGCAGTACCTTCCATCATCAGCTCAGCAACATGAGATGATGATTACAATGCACAAATATCTGTTATGCTTCAGAAACTATAAGAAAATCAATGTGTGTGCCTATAAAATTTGAGAGTTCCCCTCGATTTCCCTGGGATCCCATCATCAGATCCTGATTTGGTGACAATGGGACCACCTCGGGAGTATAAGCATACGAACAAAAAAAGAATTTTGAAAATCGGTCCACAAATGGCGGAGTAATCGGTGAACATATATAAAAAAAAAAAAAATACATACAGCCGAATACAGTACCTCCTTCTTTTGGAAGTCGGTAAAAAAAGGATAAGATTCTTGATTTATTATTTTCTTTTCAAACTATTTTTAATATTCCACTGCTGGGCACAGCCGCTGGCCCTGTGCGGATTGGTGGACATCATGCTTTCGAGAAATTATAAGTTTCCTGAGAAAAACGGCATGGCGATGGAAAACATCATCAACATGCAGACATCACAAATTGTTTAGTCAGAGGTGCGCAGCGAGGATTTGAACCCAGTATCTCCGTGTCGGAGACCGCGGTGTTTACCGCTAGGCCATCGCTGCTCGTTTTATTCTTTATGTTATGCCAAATATATCTTTTTACCGACTTCCAAAAAGAGGAGGTACTGTATTCGGCTGTAGGTATTTTTTTTATATAATATGTTCACCGATTACTCCGCCGTTTGTGGACCGATTTTCAAAATTCTTTTTTTGTTAGTATGCTTATACTCTCAAAGTGGTCCCATTGTCACTAAATCAGGATCTGATGATGGGATCCCAGGGAAATCGAGGATAACTCTAAAATTTTCTATAAAGTTAAGAATAAATAATGATGTACCTAAAGTCAGTTAAAGTTATTAAGTTTTGTGAAATTGAATCACTGTAAAATTATTAATAAGTGAAAGGCATCAGGGATAATCTTTCAGCGGTAAAAGCTCTCAGCAAATTGGGCCACTAAGTTCATTGACACGTCGATAGCTGACCACATGACAGTCAATGTCGTCACTGCACGTCTGGGTTTCCACTATCGTTGTACACACTACGCTATCTTACTATACTACTGTGCCATAGCATACTATTACTTCATACAAGTTTAAATTAAATTCAACAGTAGTTGCTATGTGAAAATTCTTGTGGCCAAATTTGAACTGGACTTTTATGAAATAACATTATATTTGTTTGATGATGAACTTTTAATGTTTGTTGAAACTCTTCTGTGAATGATCATGAAATTTAAAAAAAATGTTTAATCTACAAACATAATGATAACTCTAATATATTTTTAAGCGTAACTAGTTAGTATTAAATAATTAATTTAATTAATTATGTTTAGAGAAATAATGCTTAGGAACTCCAGAAAATAATAAATTAAACTCAATAGCATACCTATTAATCTTCGTATTTATAAAGCACTAGCTGTGCCCCGCGGTTTCACCCGCGTTAGAAAGAGAAGTGAACCAAACTTTACAGGATTACTCGTTGGACCAATCTGAAGATTCTCCGAGAATTTCATTGAAATCGGTCCAGCCGTTTCGGAGTCTATAGGAACATACATACACACTTTCTCTTTTATAGATATTATGATGATGATGATTGACTGAATATGAAAATGAAACTGCAGAATATGTTTCTTCAAAAGCAACATATTTTAAAACAATTGAAGAGTAACGTAGCATAGAAGTATTCTAATGTTGGCAACAACCTATTTACTCAATAAAAATATGAATTTAGTACGACAAAAGCTGGGATAGATATTTTGTGTTTAAAAACATGAATTGTAAGTATATCAGTTGATAAATTTAATTCAGCAGACGATATTAACCCATGTTGCCGTGTGTACCTACCTACATATGTATAACTTTGCAGAATTGAAATATCTTTATAGCATTATTGATATTGAAAATTGGCGCCACATATAATGAGTGTCGATAACAATTGTAGAGATATAATACGTATATAGAGATAAAGTGATAACTATAAAATGTTTAAGAATGCCAATATCGTGAATGTGTGAATACGATAAGAAGTCGGCGCTTGAATGGCTTGTTGAAATTTGTTCGTCATTTCTTGAGTTTATGCTGAGAAAATGGGGTTTTATATTACGATATTTGCTTTGTGTTATGTTCGCTAAGTTTTTTTTGTATTTGCATAACAACGTCTGGTAGAGCTATAAAACGATATTTTAAAAACATTCGTTCTGGCCAGTTTCTCTTGTTTATTTAATCCATAGGGACTAGTAAAGGCAATATAAGATTGAAAACTTTAATCATTAAGGCATTCTATGTCGCCCTTTCCCATTTATTAGGTTTCATACCTTAAAAATTAGATTCTTACGGACGTACTTAAAGAGTAATTTAGTGCGAAGAAACAGTAAAAATGCAGGTATTTTAAAAGGGTTTATAATTTGTATTAAACAAACATTGCGTAAACGGTATACCTATCTACGTGTCACGAAGATGCGCGTCTAAGGAATACTCGTTACCACTGTTATTACCAAATTATGCTAAGTGTGAAGAAATGGAAAACAGAAACAATTAAAAATAAAGTTGATTCAAACTAGTATTCCTCGTACTTGAATCCGCAGGTGGCGAAAGTATGACAACTTCCCGTGCGAATTATTGAAGTAGGAATATTGTAGCTTCTGCATGAATATTGCTTTGGTGTTGGAATCAAATCTTGGTACGGATGAAAAGGCCAATCAAGTTCATCTAAAACTCAGGCATCTTAATTAACTTAATTATTTAGTATGTAATTGTGCTAGACAGACCTTGCAAATCAACATCATTGAAAATCCTATTTCAATGATGTTGTGTTGTTTGGCAGGGGGTGGAAAATATGACATTTGGCAAAAAAAAACAAAGGTGTTAAAATGAAAATGCATTCCAATTTCGTTACATTAAGAGGCCGTATACGAAATTTTGCCGATTTCGCTGATTTAGCTGGTTTTATACATAAAATTTAGCAGTCAAAATACAGTATTTCCATAAATTTTATTGCACGATATAACTGATCATTTCAATAATAAACTATTAAATTAGCCACTTTTTGAATTTTTATTACGTTGTTTTGCTTAATAGACCTGAAGACGGTGATGGGTTTGTGAATTTTGAATTGAATAGGTATAGAATGTTACATATTGCTGAATCATTTTAAAATCTAAACAGATCGAAAAAATGCCATGTATTGCTGTAAAAATCACATACTTAATAAATGAGCCACTTTTTGTCAGTCTCATACAAAAAATATTAGAAAAAAAAATCATTGAACTTAGTCAATTTTGAGAGAAAATGGGCCAGAAATTACATTTGATTTCGGCAAATTGGAGTATTCTTTCCATTCAATCCATTTCCTGAAAAAAAAATATGAAATTAACGATGAAAATTAGGCATTAAAAATCTTTTAAAGTAACCTAAATCTTGCATTATAATTTTTGACGCAAGCTTAAAAAGTGGCTAATGTATTAGATTATTACTGAAATCATCAGTTATATTGTGCAATGAAACTTATGGAAATACCGTAAATTAACTGCAAAATCTCATGTGTTAAATCAGGTAAATAAGCGAAATCGTCAAAATTTCGTATACGGGCCCTTAAGCCCTTAAGGGCCTCTTTCACCACCTTCAAGTAAAGTGACAAGTACGCTAATTGTCGGTTACAGTCACCCGTAACTCCAATTTCATTTTCACGATGTTCAAGTAGCACTAATAATATGATAAACTGACCCGTACTCATAGCTTTTACTTACTTTTACTTACTTACTAATTATCTTTACTTGGGACATAACTAATCAAAACTTTACTTGGAAATGGTGAACCTTAGGCTTAATTTTATTTTTAAGGTAATATATATATTTTTTTATTTATGCATTCATTTTATCTATACTAGGCTATACTAATATTATAAAGAGGAAAGATTTGTATTTTTGTATGATTGTGATGAATAAACTCAAAAACTACAGTTTCGATTTCAAAAATTATTTCACCATTAGAAAACTACATTCACCCTGAATAACATAGGCTACTTTTTACCGCGAGAAAATGCTTCATTCCTACGTGAAAACGGGTAATAGGGTCAACGCGGTTGTAGCAACTGGCTAAACGCCTATGATTTTAATATAGCAACTAAGCCTGGAATAGCTCATAGGCTATTTTTTATACTACGGGGACGTCGGGGACCCAGTAAACGGGACCACGCGGACGAAGCCGCTGGCGGAAAGCTAGTGTTAAATAAACACCAGTGTTTACGAGGAAGGAGTTCTTCAGAACCAATAACTGATGGAGGTAGGCCGTACCTTTTAACTTCAAACCTGTATAGATTTCGGTTTCGGCTAATTAGTCACTAATGTAATTTCCGATGGTAAATTAGCCGGCGTGGAATCTAAAGTGTAGACATTACTATAGGAAGGAATCAACATGTTCCATCAATACATATAAGTTTGCCGTAGTTGTGTTTGTCGACTGGCGCCTTGCATGTGTAATTGTTCGAACAAACAGATACACAACGTCGAGACGCCTGATTTACTAATGTATCTAGTTTTAGCACTTACACAATATATGAGAGGATAATCCACGAAAACACTTTTTGTGTGCGAATAGTTTTTTGTTTATTCGTAAGGACAAGTTTCAAGGTCTATCAAGGTTGTGGCCGCGAGGAACTTATTATGTTCTTGACTTATTTACTTAAATCTTGGGAATCACATAAATGAAATGAAAGTAGCGACGGTGCGTTGTTTCACTATGGTATTGTGTACTATAATATAATTTGAATTTGAAAAAAAAAAGAAAATTATCCAACTATTAGATGCACTTAAAACGATACTGAATTTATATTTATTTTAAGGAGAGCAGCTCATTGCAATATGTGCCAGTGAGTTTAACATATGTACATACATAAAAAACTTGTTGTCTATAAAGTCAGTTTACGGACGATGGTTTAACGAGAAAACGTCATAACAAAATAATGAAAACCACATTAACCTTTCACTTCACTTTATAAACAGTTGACGAACGGTGCTAGCCTAACGCTCAAGCCTCAACGTAACGTTACAAGCGTATCGTTACAATGAGTCATCCTTTTTCGTGCGTGCAGCCGGCGTTCATCGATTTATTAGACGTTGTCACGTCAACAATACGTTAATTATTGTCATAGGTTTATGGTCAACTAGCTGACCCCGCGAACTCCGTATCGCGTTTAAATATTAAATAATAATAATAATGGATAATATAAACCTTCTCCGTGAAAAAATACATATACATACCAATTTTCATAATAATCGGTCGAATAGTTTCTGAGTTTTGCGATGTCATATATACAAACATCCTCTTTTATATGTATAGATAGATAGATAACAGCGTACATGCTATGTTATTGCACAATTTGTCTATACAAAAATCCACTTCAGGGGAACGCAGCATCAATGTTGGGCCCATGTTAGTTAGTATAAAATAAGTCTTAGTTTTGACAATACGTCTAAACCTTCTAAAACTTTTTTGTCGCACTCCAACCACTTCTAAAATACCAACACCTAAAATAAACTTGGTATCGTTAGCATACATATAAACTGTAGTTAATATTCTTGAAATAATCTTTTGCAGACGTATCACAGCTTTTGGTACATTTTTGAGATCACTTATACTGGAAGTCAAGTAATATATAATATATAACGGACATTTATATTTATTACTTGACATCCATTATCAAGTATTTTTTATGTAGGTAAAAAATGTTATTTTTGAATACGGATGTTTATACAAATAATAGAAGCATGCCAAAAGGTATGGATTTCGAATTCCAATATCTCAAGTGTGATCTTTAACTATTGGAACTTTGATGATGGAACTTGTGTTGGCCATTATAAAATCATTCATTTTTGGAATATAAATATTCGCTTAAGAAACAGTCCTTTCGTGGTCATCGGCTCTATATCACGAATTAAATGTTCGATTAGTCTATGACAAGTGACTAGAAACTTGTCATAGATACTTGTAGGTGGAAGAACTATTATGGTTCGCCGGGGGAAGTACCACCGCTGCACCCACTTCTGCCGTGAACCAATTCTGTTGTGTTTCGGTGGAAAAGTGCAGTTGCCGGCCACACTTACATGAGGCGACCACAAACCTCCGGAGTAGCAGCGCAACTGCATACGACCTCAGACAAGACTTATCTATGCTTGCTTGAGGTTTTATGTAGATTATTGTAGATGTCCATGGGCTGCAGCGACTACTTAACTTCACGTGGCCTGCATGCTCGTCTGCTACTCCATTCAAATAAAAAAAACTTAATATTTTCAGTTATGAAATTGATGCAAGTCTACATCAACATATTCATCACTTATGTTTTACACATAACTTACATAGTATCAAGCTAGTCCCATTTGCCGTGGCCGTGAAGTGATTCTATCGTGCTTTGGTGGAAAGGTGCGCCTCCTGGTCACACTTACACGAGGTGATCATTTAGTAGAAAAGTCAGATTAATCCTAGCGCACCCAAGTCTAACATTAAGGGTCTCTTTCACCACCTTCAAGTAAAGTACGCTTATTGTCGGTTAAAGTCACCCGTAACTTCAATTTCAATTTCACGATGTTCGAGTACCACTAATCATATGATAAACTGACCCATACTCATAGCTTTGACTTGCCAATTAACTTTACTTGGGAGGTAACTAATCAACACTTTACTTGGAGATGGTGAACGAAGCCCTAAGTGCTTACATCAGCCACGACAGTAAAAAATCCTTTCAATTTTATAGCGAAGTTACTTTCGAGGAAAAGTGCAAAAAATCATAATAAATAATAATAATAAACGTTCCACATTCATAGCCCCACAGTAAGGTAATTAATACCCTGTGTCGTGGGCACATACAAAGACAAAAACACAAACACGCAGACCGAGAACAGAAATTTAAACTCGTCATTCAAATTTCTGTTTCGCCGGGAATCGAACCCGGGACACCTCGATTGGCAGTCCGGCATGATAACCATTGCGTCACGCGGGTTGATTCATAATTTAATACCATATATATCATTTCCCTGAATTCCAAATTCTTGCTGACATACAACTATTTAAGGAGATGATGCATTTTGTGACATTGATCTAATTAATCTGCATGATATCACAAATGATTACGTTTCGGGAATTAATAGTTCTGAATTAATTCGAGGAACTAATTTATTATCTTACAGCACACTGGTGATGAGTAGGTTATCTAAAAATTTCGTGTTACCTCATGTTTATGTGTAAGTGACTTAATTTTTTTTAGGAATAGATAATTACCATGAAATTATAAAGTGCTCATTGTTCTGCGGTTGGTGTAAAAAGTTAGCTAAGGTGGTCATTTAATCGAGTAATGCTCAAACAAAAGTAAATCATGCCTGTTTTTATGCTTCGGAGGACACATTAAGCTACAGTTAAGGGTGTTTGAAGGGCTGGAGGCCCCATTATAAAAAAAAAATGCCAGGCTAAAAGGGCTACAGCCAATTCGGCAGTAAAAATTATAAATTTCAATATTGTTTGTTTGTTATAGGTAGTTTTTTAGATATAAGTACAATTATGTTATAAATATTTCCTAAATTCTTTTATTGTACCAATAAAACCTTTGATAGGACATTGTAATCAATAGATTATTTTTTGATTTATGAGAGGGATCTTAATAATGATAGTGTTATAGAAGATTATGACAGATACTGGTGTTACTTTGGTGTTTTAAACTAAAGTGGACAAAACAAAGGATTTGTTTTGTCCACTCGCACGCATGACCCGGCAGCTAGCACAGAACACAAGCGGTCGTCGAAGAAGTTGAAGTTCTGGGCTGATTTTTTATAGTAATAATATTATATGTATTATAAGGATATTCAAACAAAAATAGTCTTACATAAAAATTGATACAATATCTTTAAATCGTAAAGAGGATCATTAGCATAAAGTGAAGTCCTTTCTAAAGTGCCGTGGACCGGCTTTTTTTGTAGGACTATTTAAGATAAACATTTCCATCATCCATTACGAATGTGCAACTCTAGCGGTTTTGGCAGCGCACGCCACAATAGCTCGGAGATGGTCTACCATCTATCCTACTTACTTAACATAAATCGTCATATTTTGGACAATTCACACAATATCTTTATAAATATAGTCTATGTGTTATTCTGATATATAAGCTACATTATTGTAAAGTTTCATTTAAATCCATTCAGTGGTTTTTACGTGAAAGAGTAACAAACATCCATACTTACAAACTTTCGCGTTTATAATATTAGTAGGATTTTCCAGACCATTTGAAAAGTTGCTGGAACTTTCTCGAACATTCTCAATTAGTTAATACAGTTTGCAATTATTTTAAAAATCTCCTGATCATTCGAGAAGTTTCTGGAACTTTCTCGAATATTGTCAATTAATTAAAAAAGTTTGCAATTATTTTAAAAATCTCCAGATCATTCATTCGAAAAAAGATTACAATTATTTAAAAAAAATCCAAATCATTTGAGAAGCTTTCTTGAATATTCTCAATTAATTAAAATTATTAAAAAATCCAAATTATTCGAGAAGTTTCTGGAACTTTCTCGAACATTCTCAATAAAATTAAAATTAAAATAGTTTGCTAGATAATCCCAGAAATTTTGAGATCCATCCTGGAAGTCCCTATTGGTTAGAAAAGGACAGATATTTTTTTTCAGATTTTTCCACCCACTTCCACCCACCGCGATCAAACTCCCTTACTATCATCTACGTACTAAGGGGTATTTACCACCCCAACGGGAAGTTGATTGGAGTTAATGATAATAGAGAAAACCGTGTCTTTACGTACAAAGAAAACCCTTTACTTTTTATATATATATTAAGATTAAGCACAGCTTAACTTTAACATTGACAACCAATGTCAATCGTATAAATCTGGATGGGAGTTTTTGGCGGGAAGTCGGAAAAACATATTACGCTCTTGTTTTATTTTCCTTTTCTTGGTGTATTCTTGAGTTATATCAAATAAAGTTGATGAAATTTTATTCAATATTTGTTAAGTTAATTACAGCGCACGAGTCTTGTGAAATAAAATAACAGTGCAAAAATATGTTTTTTTCAGTTTGACTCCAAAATTCTATTGGTCACGTTTTGGTAAAGAAACCATCGCTTTACTTGAATATCTGACTGACTTGACTGATTGCTGGCGACTTATTGACTTAACCTACTATTGCTCGGCCAGTTTCATCGAAACTGGCAAAAACGTGATGCAAAAATCATACTTGACGCTGGCAATGTGCACAAAGATTGCGATGCCATAATTGAAGAAAAAAAATCTGGATGGAGTGTTGCGTTAAGACCGCGGCGCCGTGCACCTAAGTAGCCTTGTTGAAATATTTATGCTTGATACTCAAACCCCTGTACCGTGTACCAAAATATATGTTCATAACCCCAGTTGTCCTCGAACTCTTTTACATACGAAAGCGCCGTAGTACTCGTACCGTATACTGAAGGACATCAGCAGTGCTGTTTCGTACACTCCGTGAGTGTTGAAGAGTCGGCCCATCAGCCGTGCCGAAACTAATGAGGAATGCCGTGCGCTCTCTGATAAGATTTCGAGAGTGTTCAAGACCATCGGCCGTGCCGGATTAACAAAAAGTGAGCCATGCGCTCCCACCAGCTCCAGACCGAACTGGAGGTTAAGGTTGGTGGTTAAAAAATACTTATTAGCTTCAGCAGGGTTTTTAATATATTTTTTACATATATAAAATTCATACAGTCCACTCATCTAGTGCGATTACCGCAAAGTACCTACATATATACGTAGAGCTGTATATAATCGAAATTTTTGGCATGTATGTAACAGTATAATAATATTATACTATCGATAGTTACCTCATTGTATAAAAATAATATTGCTTCTGATCCGCATTACAGTTTGCTATACGGCAATGAAATTTTTGTCCGGTATATTATTTTAACAAACACTACTTCTAAACTCTGTCAAATGCCTACTTGTGATTTGCCTTTTTATTTATTTACTTTACTCGCATTTATGAATACTGATTGCTTGTGATGTAGGAATATACGTCATATTGCTACAAAATAAGCATTAAAATAGCATACACAAAATTCTGAAGATTTTTTTTCTGGATTCATTGTGACGATCTTGACCCAAGAGCTTCGAAAGGCGTGATCAAATCAATCATACAGTTGCGTCATTAATAATAACATAAAATAACCATTATGAAAAACATAAAGAGTTTCCGCATAATATTATGTAAGTTCGAAGGATGTCACATTAGTGATATGTCCTCATAAGTCTCGAGTTTTTGTTTAGGTATCATCATAAATATGTGGCTTTTAAACAAACAACATCGAGGCTAGGTGTCAGTTTCATGCTATAATATATTTAAAAAAACCGACTTAGTGCGAGTGGAAATGGCACACAGAGTGTTCTGTATCGTCCTGAAATATTTAATAAAATATACCTTCTATTTTTGGAAATGGGCAAAAATAAACGGAATGTATGTGTTTAATCAATTATTTACTTGAGCTATACGTCATTCCATAGGTTTATTCTTTGTGAAAGTGTATGAAATTGTGACCAGTGATCTTTTGATTGCTTTGATTTGGAAGTTTAAATTTTTAATTTGCCAGACTTCCTTTATGTCTTTATTTCTCCTTCTGAATTATTGAACCATAAAAATATCCATAGTAAAATATTCCTTCAACTACTGCATAATATGTAATCTATCCATGCAGTGACAATGTTATTGAAGGCATTGTACTGATTGTCTATGCTTATACTGCCAATGGCTATAAGTTAATTATCTGTGGAACGATGTTTTAACTGAAACATAAAATTAGTAAGGCTCGTACCACCCAAGTCTAAAGACCACTTCGTAACTAAATATTCTTTCTCTACGATGTCCATGTAACATGTAACTTTCCTCGTAGAAAAGCATAAATTTTTGGAATTGTCGGCTGTCGTACGGCGAACTTTGTAAAGGCACTAAAGGGGAATAAGACGTCAAACTATGTAAGGAACTCGTCCTTTTTATTGGTATAAAACGCTCGCTAAGTAAAGGTTAGGCCGAGCTGAGTACTTCGCAGTCGAGTGTCCTTCACAGAGGCATTCATTCGGTCTCCCTGATTATGGCTTTAGCGTAACTTTATTGTCCGAAGCCATAATGGAGGTAAAGTAAATACTTGGGCAGAGAGGCAACGCGAATTCTGATTTCACAATAAGGGCCCTCGACGATATTGATACTGCCTCTTTAATCGTGTATGAAATTGTACGCGATCGAATTACAGTCCGTGCTACCTTATTCCAGTATTGCATTGTGTTGTGATTGTTGGGATCGTATTTTCTCTGCAGTTCAATACTATGTTTACTATTTTTATGTACATTTGTAGCTTATGAGCAAACATACTATCTAAAGTACTGCGGTTGAAGCAGTTCAAAGAATATATACATGGAAATTAACCTGCCTGTGCCTAGAAATACTGTCTGGCATTAGACCCCTTTCCATGGGATTTCGGCATCTTGATCTCAAAATTTTGGGAAGGTCTGTATATTTATGAACTCTATAATCAACTACAAATTGAATCACGATTGAAACTTATGGGCTCGATGAAGCATAACAAATACAAATACATTTAAAAAACATTTTGAATTTCGTAAATTTCAGAGATCAATTAATACAGTTCTAAGAGTCCTTTTTCCGTATTCTAAACTGTCGGCAGCCGATGTACGAGTATTTATAGAGGATAAACGTTGGAAAGTTTCACAAAGCACTATAAACACGTGTGTTAGCGTAACAGGTGTAATTATATGAAAATTCTTAGTTAACACATCTTTTTTTGGTATCTAAACCTTCAAAAGGTACCCAGCACCTTGGGAGAGGATACCGGGTTATATGGGATTTGACCGTACTAAAACCCCCTCGGTGGCCTGCCTCTGCGCTTGGGGAGGACTTCGGGATCTCCAGCGGAACGCACCAGTGTCCTCCACGCGCGACGCCCCAGAACGGTACCATCTTCGGGAGAGCAGATGTGCTCTCCTGCACCTTTCGATGCTTACGGTGACATGCGGCCACGCACACATCGTCGCCCTTCCCGAGGCTGCTGGTTGGACGGATCGAGCTCCCACTCACACCGTCCACAGCCCCGGAAGCCCACTTTTAGTCGCCTCTTACGATCAGGCAGGGAATACCTTAGCTCTATTCTCAATCCCGAAGCTACAGGGACTTAGTTTACACATCTAAACGGAAAGTTTAGAATAAGTAGTAGAGAATGAGATTAAGTAGTAGAGAATGAAGAGTGCTACGGCACAATACCTTAAATTCTGTTTTAGTTCAACCTTGACCGGATTTTATTTTCTTCGCTTATAAATGCATGTGCTTCAGTCGTAAAGTCATCGGAAGTTGTATGAGATTTAATTTTATTCTCTGATACCGTTACGAACCGATAACATTGGTGAGGGCAAATAAAGGAAATGGTGGAGTTTGAAAAGGTCGTCGTCGTGGCGACCGTCATCACTCGGTCAGCGGCGGTCAAGGCGAGGCTGTCAAAACAATCCTTATTCCTTGCCTGGTTACGTATTTGCGTATATTCATGACAAATATTCCAGTGTAATTATTCAGACATGTTCAGTAACAGTTATTTTTTCCAGTCCATAAAACATTGCCCTACTATTGTTTGCCACGCTGGGCTATCTGTTGGGCATGTTAGAAAATATCGTGAACTAATCATCGCATGAATAATGAATAAGATGTTTAATACATTTCTTCATTTTAAATGACTCGCAAGTGCTCTGAGCACAATTATAGGTAAAGCAAAGAATATATTTGAATCAAGTGCATTCAAGGAATTCAAGTAATTAATTGAAAAGAACACCCGTTGATTTGAAAACTGAACATGGTTTGGTCAACGACGTATTCGCGTTTCGTTCAAGCGGCAAGTTTTATTATTATGACTGAGAGGTTTTTCCGAACCTGGACTGGTTTGATTTTTCATGTGGTTACAAGAGTCAGTGAGCAATTGCTCATATTTTCAGAGATGTTTATATTCATTTAAGATGAACCGGTCACTATCAGGAAAAATCAAAGAACGCAAATGTAATGAGTACGACACACGTAGGCTTCAAGACTAATGCATGTCAAGCTAAACAAGGAAGACATGAGAAAATTAGTGCCGACGACTCCGGAAAAAGGAAGTCCCGCTCAAATAAAATACGTGTTTTATTGTGGCCGATTGATATTCTACGTTATCTTGTTAGCAGCAATCCAATAATAGGGCACGGGTTTTCTAGAACTTTACTTGTTACTTTTGATTTAATAGTAATTTAACTTTAATTACATGTAATTAAATTAATAAATTGCACAAAACGAAATGTTTAGTAAATGTATTAGTCCGCAAGATGATGGAAACATCGTATACAAATTTTTTTTCTGCTACATGATTTGACCCGGCGATGATGACTTGTGTCTTAACAAATCGGCCATTTTCCCCCATAATTAAGGACTTCACAATTAAATGTTAAAACAATATGGATTAAAGTTTTGATTTAGTTTTAAGTTACGGATGACATAGGTAGGCTCTAAACTCTAAAAACAATTCGAATTACGTCCATACATCACATTGGATTCCTTAAAATCAAAGTATTTAAAAGTTAAAGTTTGAAACATCAGTACCTACACTTTTTACTTTCTCCAGTTAACTCTTGCTAGTTTGGACAAATTTGTAGGTTGTAACCTCGTGTCATACAGGCTGATTATACTAATTTTCGGTGTATGAACATACAGCTGAACAAACTGTAGGTTATTAGCTTATTAGAAGCGTGTATACCTCGGCGGCTTTACACTATTAAAGCACAAGCGATTTATACAGCTGAGCAAAACGGGCGCTACCGATATTAGGATAAATTCTTTCTTTTAAAATTTGGTTTCATGCTTCTAATGAGAAAATCAACGCTAGCCGTTGAGCGTAAATATAAATGTATGTAAAAATAAATCTATTTTATTTGTTCTATAATTCTATGCAGGGATGATCCTTTATCGTTAAAGCATACCAACCCGTATTACGTATTTACGCTCAACTGCTTGACATGATTTTCTCATTCTATTGATTTGAAAACGTATTGTTGCTGACCAAATTTACCAATGGTAAAGGAAGCCTGAAGGACCTTTGCAATGGCGGCACAATCTTAGACACGATTACAGCTTGTTTTTAAAGAAGCGACCACTATGGCACACGTTGCTGCTTATTCATTTGCCACTTCATTTTATTATATATGTTACCGGCCAAACGCGATTTTAGGATAAGCTAGTTTTTCTTAGGCTAAACTAGTTCTTCCTATACGTGAAAGGATTAACTGGTTTAGCCTAGTCTAAATCAGTATATAAATAATGCACTCCAGGATAAACTAGTATGGTCTAGTCTAAATATTATAGAATACCTAGAATACTGAAGTTACTACATAAACTGAATTAAATACATCGTAATTGGATTTTTCTGATTAAAACGATAAGAAATTTTCGTTTAGTAGTTTTAACGAAGATCAACCATTACCATAGATAAATGGTAACACAAACAATCAAATTGTAACAAATAGCAAGTTTTTTCTTAAGCAATAATTACAGCTTAGTTATTAATTCTATTCTATTACTCTAATTGTTTCGTAGCTGCAGTCCTCAAAGGTTATTTCAGAGTCTTTGTTTACATTTGCTACCTCTAAATGTTGGTAAAATGAGCTTACTCGCAAGAACGAAAACTGAGCTTGCTCGCAAGTAATTAGTGATGTATTCTGGGAATACTATTTATGAGATATTGTTGAAATCTGAACTATTGGTGAAAACTGAGTGCGATTTGGCTGAACCAGTTTATCCTGGAGTGTGCGTATTAATATCAGGATAAATTAGTTTTGCCTAGTCTAAACTAGTTTATCCTATCGGGCTTAGGACGAACTAGTTTGGACTAGGCTGAATCAGTTTATCCTATCGCGTATATAAATAACAAGTTTAGCCTAGGAAAAACTAGTTTATTCTAAATTTGGGTATTAATGTATTGTCGTTTCGCAATAAATCTACCAGCTTTTTTTTTAAATAATTATCAATTTGATAAGAAACAGCGGAGTGCCACGAGTAAGTTCATTTCCCTTGTACATAACATTGAAATCGTAAATGTAGAACGAAATACGTTTATCAAGAATGAAGGATTTGTTGAGCGAAATAAAAAGGACTAACGTACCGTGGTGGATACAAATATTAGGGTTGCCAACATAATATCATATAAATAAATAAATAACGCTCCACACTCATAGCCCCACAGTAGGGTAAATACTCGTATGTCGTGGGTACCATGAACACACACAATGACAGAAATACATACACTCAGACGGAGAACAAGAATTTGAACTCATCATTCAAATTTCGGTTTTGCTGGGAATCGAACCCGGGACGCTCGATTGGCAGTACGGCATGGTAAATATTGCGCCACATAGGTCGTCATCATTATTATCGTGTTCAATAATTATAGAGAAAATTATAGAAGTGTCTCAATGTAGTATCTGTTCCAAAAAATACAAATAGATGACTAGTTTACCGCTCACGGCTCTACCCGTGTGGGCTAAACCATTCTTCCAATAGGAATGATGCATTTTCCCCGGCTAAAAATAGTCAATGTAACTCTCCGACCTCCAAACTATCTTTATAATCCATATTATGGATTTTGGGTATCCATATCCATACATATGTATGAAGAGGTGTAAAAGCGAGAACTTGTATGAAAGAGGATTATAGCGAAAACAGGCTCCAACCTAGTAGGAGGGTAAGAAAAAAAAACTATCTCTGTACAAAAAATCAGGCCAATTCGTAGCACCGTTGCGACGTGAAAGAATGACAAACAAAAACATTTATAATATTAGAATGGATATGGATACCCAAAATTGTATCATATAACAATATTAGATTAACTTTATATTAAACAACGAATGATAATTTTGGCTAATCTGCGAATGTTGACACAAGAGAACTCAGCTAATATAAAGTCATGATCTACAATTACCCTCTACATATATTTTACTGCTTAATACCAAGCTAGTTAAGTGAAGTTTTACAGTACCTAAAAAAAATTTGTCCTTTCAGTAATTTTCACGTTTTCTTTCACCGTACTGCAAGTAAAAACTAAGTACAATTTATCAAGTGTGCGCGCTCGGACATTTTATTTCGAATTTGAGTCGAATTCGATATAAAGATTCCTACTTCTTAACTGTCTGCAACTTTTTTAGCGTCCCACTATTGGGCACGAGTATCTCCCTATTATTATTTTAAGTCAGGAAGGCGGAACCGCAGTAAAAAGTAGTTTTGATAATGAAGAAAGTAAAGATGGCAGCCCTGCATTGGCCCATTTTGATAAAGCCGGCCATAGATTACACGGCATCCACTCAAGTGCTCAGGTGTAGTTAATGTCGCGTTTTGTGCTGTTGTTTCAATTTCTTTTTGTTTTAGCTACAATCTTTTACCTCTAATTTTATAAGTTACAAAGAATTATAACTGACTGGCTGGTACTCGTTTAATATTATGTCCCACAACTGGGCACAAGTCTCCGTTATAATTTGGAAGCCCTCGAAGCCTACTCCAACAAGCTGCTACAATGCAGGTCTGTGGAGTTTGAATGTTTGGATTGAAATAACATGTTTTTAACCTTTTCATGTCCCACTGCTGGGCACACGACTCCTCTCACAAGTGAGAGAGGCCAGTGCGGGTTGGTAGATAAATGTTGGTGGGAAAAATTATATAAAGTTGATAATATTAATCCAAATACACTATAATTTCTTTATTTTAATTTTGACTTAAATAAAGACATACTTAGAAGATTTTGCAAAAACCATAGAGTTCCAGAACTTCGTAAGGTCACTGACAAAAGTCCCGCGTTCACACCATCTCAGCGGTACGCACACAAACAAAAAAGTTTAGCTTATAAGTTTATAATCAAGCGAGGTTTTTATCTCGTAGTCGTTGGCCGCCCGCCGCGCAGTGCACATGTCCGCGTCACCGCTGAAGCCTAACGCATACGCACGTGAAAATACCTACCCCTATGAAAATACTAAAGCAATTTACTGGTGTAACTCAAAGGAAACGCGACCGTCAAAGCGCTATTCGAGTGCCCTTTTAAATTAAAACGCGCTTCGGGAAAATTATGAAAGTGACGTGAAACATCGAGTTTCTCTACGGAAAACGTTCAGCATTTTCTTAGTTATTTTTTTTGAGTGACTACAAAGCCTATTGTTCACGCCTGGGCTACAGAAGTATAAATATGCTACTTTCAGTGTTTTCGTTTTGCTTTTGAAAACGAACAGTGTTGAAAAATTATTACATAAAAGTGGATTGTTCAGTTTTACTAAAGGAAAAGCGGCAGAGTAATTCAGTTAGATGAATGTTCAACATAATACGCAACGGGACAAAACATGACGGCAAAGTTCGGCTATGTAAGTTTTATTTTACGTTTTATTTATTTATTTATATACAATAGGACACGAGCATGGAAGCCATTTGTTGGTAAAGTGGTTACTGCCGCTCATGGACATCTACCCTACCTCAAGTATGCCTGAGTCTAGCCCGAGGACATATGCACTTGAGTTCTTACTCCGGAGGCAGATTGTCGTCTCCTGTTTACCATTTTCTTTCATTTTTCAATTTTCCGCAGTGGAGGGCGCTCTCTAAACCATTTCCGGCGTGCGTTATCGAGTGTAGATTATAGATTTTTTAGCATGAATGGAGTTTGATTGAATACGTTTTAATCTTTATTGCTAGTACATACATTAAAGTTTGAATGTGTTCGTGCGATATGTATATATATATATATATCGGCTGTAAACCAGTAATTGATAAATACTCCATTGGGCTATACCTACCTTAACAATTGCATATCTTCAGTATTTTCAAACACTTATCGAAAGATAACGTGATCGTCTGCATTCAATAACAATATCGAGATAAATTATAAAAATGTCTATCTATTTTATTGTTTTCCTTATAGTTGGTTTTTTTGCAGTGAAAATATTTACCTATGCAATGTAGAGTTGATATTAAATTTGTGCAGTAAATATTTTAACTTATGTAACGTGATAAGTGACTTATAAATCTATTTTCGAATTGTCTATATTTAAATGTCTTTAAGCTTTTAAAATACTTTTACATACTTAATACCTTCTCCACCAACCCGCATTGGAGCAGCGTGGTGGAGTAAGCTCCAGGCCTCCCCAATAATGGGGAGAGACCCGTGCCGTGCAGTGGGACGCAAAAAGGGTTGCAACCATACTTAATACCGTTTACTGCCCATATAGAACTGCTACAGTCATCAATAAAATATAAACAGGAAATGAATACTTTGCTTTTACACTTTTTTATGGCAATGAAGTTGAAAAGGCATGCAAATCCACCTGGCTGGTTAGCAGTTCGTGCTATCCCAATAAAACAATGATAATAAAATTTTAAATATTTTAAAAATTAATTTTAAGAATTAAAAAATTTTTTTTAAGAATTAACATAACTAATGTATTTTCTAATGAAATCTAAATCTAGTACGACGGTTATTGTTATTTCATACCTACTTTACTGTACCCGTAAAATGGTGTTCAGTTTTGGAATATCACTCAATGGTGGTGGTTTTAATTGTATGTATACAACAAGAACGCGGATGCTGTCCAATTCTTAAAGTAGAGCCATAGCAATTTTACTCAAAGGTTACTTAAACCGTGAAATCAATTCACTAAAATATTTTTCCAGAAAACTTTGATGTTTTTAGGGTTAAAATTCCAATGGTCTAGTATATGACATATTAATGACGTTCAAAGTTGCATTTCTCTCATTTTTATGTAGGCAAGTGATCTGGATATTTAAGTATTGTTAAATGATTGTTTAAAGGTACATTACACTATTTTATTATTTAACGAATCGTGAGTGTACACTAACATTGTATTTATGTATTATACGGCTGTCCTCACGGTAATATTTGTCTGATGATGTCTGATGAAGGTCCTCGGTCAGAACCGAAACATGTCGGCATCCCCGACAGACAAATATTAACGTGAGAACAGCCGTATAATACGTACAATACACTAATCAGAAACATATGTTTCGTATCCTATGTATAGCACTTCTATATTTTATTTAGTGTTTAGGATACATTGATTTAACTGTTAATGTCACAGTAATCATATTCTATGTATTATGTGCGCTACTGTAGGTCAATATACAGCTGAACAAACATAACTGTTTTGCGACAGAAATCGATGTAGCTTTAACGAAGCATGACATTCATTTCTTCAATATTTACATTTTAAAATGAATGGATAGGAACTTTTTTGGATCAGTTTGTAAATTCTAGTCTAGATTAGTAATGACCCATTTACCCATTTTTTTAGACTAAGTAAGTCCCTATACCACCACCTCCACCAACCCGCATTGGAGCAGCGTGGTGGAGTAAGCTCCAGGCCTCCCCAATAATGAGGAGAGACCCGTGCCCAGCAGTGGGACGCAAAAAAGTCCCTATATCTTTAATGGTTCTACTGTGGAAGTATCACCACACTTATTTCTGCCTTGTAGCATTTCTGTTGTATTTCGATAGAGAGGTGCAGATGACCGCTTGACTTACAGGAGGCGATCATTAGCCTTAGGAGTAGCAGTAAAAAAACTAAAAAACTTCGTTCGGTGTAGTGCTATTGCTGCATACATTTCCTTTCTATTGAGTTTCTGAAAGGACATACATACATGTCTGTCTGTCGGACATACTAGCATGAGGCAAATACTAGACTAGTCGTAACTTATCTACATAAGACCTAAGATAAGATTCCCCTGCTTGAGAAGTTGTTCTGATAGACCCAACACTATGAGACCTCTGATACCAACCATGACACCTACATGTTTAAAAAAATAACGGGTTGCACTCCGGGAGTGCCGGCAGAAGTGAAAACTTGAACATTGACGTGCATTTTTGATATTTTGGAATGGTTAGGGAATAATTTCGCACGAATTGCTTTAATTATCAGAATTTTTATTTAGTATTTTCAGTAGGTTTTCATCTAGTATTTTTATAAAGTACTCACTCATTTTCTTTCACTATTTCTTCCTTACTTTTTTTTATTACGAATTTTACAAGTATACAGAGGAGCCGTCTGTCACCCTTCCGTCTTACGAAAATTCGATCAGGTCACGTGTCCTGACGCGAGTTTAACATTTTTTACCCGTCCCAAAAAAGTGCACAACACCGCTAAAGAAGTTTTCACTTCAAAAAACATGAGCACCTCTGTGTTTAACAAATAACTCATGTTAAAATTAGGAGACCACAAATCCTATTTGATTTTGTATGGATTCTTTTGCACATAATTTAAAACACTGAAATTGGAAATGGAAAATACTTGTAAAAATGCTTGTTTAATGTGGTGGCGATATGAAGTACCTATACTATTTCCTGAAAAGCTAAAAATTAGAGTTAATTTATTAATAAGAAATCAGGAAATGAGCAGCGAAGGCTGAATGGTAAAAAACTTGTAATGTGCGCATTTATCGCTGCCCCACGGTGACGGAAAATATCGTGAATTCGTGATATTTAATTGACTACGATGTTCCCCATCGCCGTGCATGCCTGATATAAATTCATAATTTCTCGAAAGCATGACGTCCACCAATCCGCAATTGGCCGTGGTGGACTATGGCCTAAATCCCTCTCACTTGTAAGAAGGAGACCTGTGCCCTACTGCTGGGCTGGTCTCCATAATAAAGGTTGAAAAAATAATAATAAAAAAACCAGGAAATTAAAAAACGGCTCCTAAGTTTTGACATGGAGTATCTGTACTGTATTTAATTGCTTCTTGAGTAGCACATGTGTTCATGTGAACTAATAGATAAAGTATTTGTTTGTTGTTACACAAGTGTACTCTTACGTTTTTACGTTTCTTATCAATCACGTTTTTGTATTATTACGCGGTGTGACATGTGATTACAATTTTGTTTTGAATTCTGACGAGTTGTCTCTTTATTTTAATCATTCTTCCTCGTTTTCACTTTGATCACCAAGTAACCAAATATTAGGTATATTTAATATAGGATATTCGGGTAGAAATTGATGTAGAATCGAAGGTTTCCCGATACAAAATTGAATGCCAGCTTTTAGTCGAATACTCTATTTTTTGCGATCTTAGTTTCAAGCAGTTTAAAGAAATAGGCAGTTTTCATGGGACTGGCAGAAACTTTATGTGGCTGTAGATACTCGTATAATAGCATCTAACAAGAAAAGGAAAAATCACATGGATGCAGCGAAAAATGCATTCTACTAGAAATTTTAGAGATGATATATGTATGTTGGTCATATGGTAGTTTCTTAGATTCTTGTGTCACTATGATTGCACTATATACTGTTTATCAAATCAAATCAAATAATATTGTAATTGTAAATTTTACCAAGTACTTATTTACACAAAAGACAGAAAAAAGTAATAAAAATATGAAGTTATTATCATTAGGGAATCACTAAGCGATCCTGGAGCACTTTCACACGCTTCTTCAACTCAACGTGGAACAGAATACTCGTAGTAATAAATTCTCTTTAACGTAAAATCATAACATAAAATTTATATTCCGTCTAAACTGATTTTTACAGCGTTCTGCTAACATAGTACGTAACTTTACTGAATATGTTTTCACGTGCGTCGTTTTACAACAGAAGCGTGTTATTTTATGGGCATTGAACGTCTAATCCTTATTAAACAAGGCTGTTGACTCTACGCGATAATAGAACGAGAGCGGTCATAATGAATTTTCTTCATGAACAAAAAGTACGTTGAAGTGCGTGTATTATATATTACTCGTGGAATTTTTCGTAAAGTTAATGTATTATTTGCCATTTATCTGAATGTTAGGATTCGTAAATTGATGTAACGTACGTGTTTCTATCGAGTTGTTTTTTTGTTTATTTTCATGTTAAAAATAATAATAGAGAGCTTCGCTCTATACACACTTATGAGATCGGAAATAATAAACAAAATCCAAATTGGAAACAGGATCCATACTTAGTAGGGGGCACAAATGTTTTGGTTTAAAACTATTAAAAATGTTAGCGAGTAGCTTCTTGAAGGCTTGAAATATCACAAACCCTGGCATTCGTAATAATAAGGCTTAAACGCAAGTGTAAATCTAAAGCAGTGAGGGTGATTAAAAAGTTTTCTCTTGGTGGAAACTGGCGGTGCTAAGTTGATTTGCATACGAACGGGGAAGTAATCCCCGTTACGTAAGGGTTACATTCAATACAAACGGCATAATTTAGACTAGTGTTTTGCTATGAAACATATTTCTGAATAAACGTTTGATGGGTAAAGAGTATAACTGTGCATTTTTATATGAGTAAAAAGATATCGTAGATTGGAGATTAAGATGTTGGAGTTTTTATGTATTAAATTAACCACTTCATAAAATTTGAAATATGACTTCTTGTTGACGTCGATTGTTCTTGATTTCGTCTGTATATTCGCATTGTAAAAAACTGAAATATTATAAATACTTAAATCGATACATACCAGTGATAAAGTCTCCGAATTTTTCAAAAGTTGCTATCTTTTGACCCGTGTGGCGTAATAAAGTTACCATGCCGGACAGCTCAGAGTGTCCCGGGTTTGATTCCCGACGGGGCAGAAATTGTATTAATGAGTTTAAGTTTCCTTCTAAGTTTCTATCCTCCGACTGGATGTTTGTGTTTCTTTCTTTGTCCACGGTACCCAACACACAAGGAATGATGTGAAGAGAGAAAAAAGAGGAAAATCACACTAATATTATAAATGCGAAAGTAAGTTTGTTTGTTAGTCTTTCACGCGAAAATTACTCAACCGATCATCATGAAATTTTGTACATATATTCTTGGAGTTATCAGAAGTAAAATAGGATACTTCAAAAAAATTAACGCGGGTGAAACCACGAGGTACAGCTAGTATGAAATAGAGAAGAAGATCGTTTTGAGGGCAAAGTTGTCATGGGACAACCGGTATTGATGTCAAATTGCTAAATAATTAATAGACATACACATAACTTAGAATACTAGAGAAACCGCATTTTTTAACCATTCATTTCCTGATACTTAATATGTAAGTATATATGGGTATTCTTGCATAACTCTTACAACAGCATTAAATTCATGTGTTATCTTTACACGATACTGATTGTTCAAGCATGTTATTGTTTTGTTAAGTATATACCTACGATTTTAAAATGTATCGCAAGCATATAACGTTCTTTCGTAAGCATGTTAAATATTACTTCGGTGTGTATTATTATTAAAATAACGTTTAAAATATATCGATGCAAGAAAACGTATTTGCTGTAAGTAGCCAAAACCCAACTTTTCACCAGAGCCAAAAAACTGTTAAAAAATTAGAAAAAAATTCATATCTTTTTAATTATCAGTGACAGAAACATGAATTTTGGAACACAGTTTTGTTAAAAAAATACTCATGAACAGCAATGAAAATATTTTTGTTAAAGTTATTAGCAGTAGGCTTTTCACTACTTACAGCAATTGACTTTACATTTTAAAGACCTGAAGAACGTCGTAAGTATGTTAGTGACTTCTATGGAGATAGCTAAGTTTCGTATATTTCCAAACATTTAAAACGCTGTACTTGGAATATTTAATTAATTACGTACTATTGAAGAGATGTAAGACTAACTCAAAAAAAATACTGATACCACTTAATTGGTATAAATAAAGAATTGTTTGTATGTGTGGTACAAATAAAATGCTGTAAGTTTATTATTTTGTTTATTATTATTACATAAAAATGTAACTTGCTCTCATCATCAAAAAAAAAAACATAACATAAAAACAAACTTCTTCTTAATATCTTCTTCTTTCATAAAGGAATCCTTAATTTAGTCTTCTTCATCAGTGTCTGCTAAACAATCGACTTTCTTTTTATTAAACTTCAAATCTAAATATTATTTAGCACAATGGCTAGGAAATCAAATCAAATCAAATCTCAACCATCCTCAATGTTGTCCTTGTGGGACCCAGGTTGACCATTTGGGGCACCACGATCTTTCTTGTTTTCGCAGTGCCGGTCGCTTCTCTCGTCACGCTGCATTGAATGATATTATCCGGAGGGCTCTTGTCACCGTCAACGTACCGGCTCAACTTGAGCCGAATGGTATTGCGCGTGGCGATGGCAAGAGGCCAGATGGTTTGTCTTTAATACCCTGGATGAATGGAAGGTGCCTTGTGTGGGAAGCTACTTGCGTCGACACTTTGGCACCTTCTCATCTCCAAATGTCATCCAGTGTGGCTGGCTTGGTGGCGACCGACGCTGAGATACGCAAAGTGCAGAAATATGCAGCTCTAGCTGAGGACTACATATTTCTGCCCTTTGGCGTTGAAACTATAGGACCATGGGGCTCAGATGCAAAAGTTTTTATTAAGCACTTATCCAGACGATTGATCCAGGCAACAGGTGATCAGAAGGCTGGCACCTACCTCGGTGTGTGTTTCCAAGTATGATACAGGATCAATGGCCACAGTGACACGGATTGAAGAATCGTTCGATAGTACTTGACACTGATCGAGATTAAAGTTGTCATAATAGGAATATAAGTCTATTTTGAAGTAGTTCTTACAAGCGTCTTTCTGAGTAAACATCTGTTCACAGAAAGAAAGTTTACATGGTGTAATTTTCTTGAGCACTTCATTTGTTTCTTTAATATAATATGAATCTGGATTACGAAAAGTTGGAGTCAATTCTTTTTTTCATGTCTTTCGTGATGAGGTGTTTTAAAAAAAACCTTCACAATCTTTATTTGGTGCAGATATAAATAAATAAATAAATATCTTTGGACAATTCACACAACACCATCTGATTCCAAACTAAGCAGAGCTTGTACTATGGTAATCAGAAAGCTGATAAACATACTTATATAATTCTAAATACATACTTAAATAGATAAATTAACACCCAGACACAGAACAAATAGTCATGTTCATCACACAAATATTTTTCCTGGGTGGGAATCGAACCCACGACCTCACGTTTCGCAGTCGGCTCATCACCCACTACGCCACGGACGCTGTCAAATATAAATCAACAATCAACAAGATAATAAATCAACATCACTAGTTATGGTTCAGTTAGTGTTTAGCGTGCTTGATATAAGTTTACCACCAACGTAAAATTTTTGGCTCAATATTTTGACTTTGGATTTGGATTGGACTTTAGGCCGTCAGACGAGCTCTGCTAGCCCTCGATGTCAAGAAGTCGAGCGGGCCGGATGATATCCCCGCGGTCGTATTAAAGAAGTGCGCTCCCGAGTTGGCTCCCGTCTTAACGCGCTTATTCTCGCTTTCCTACACCACTAGCAAAGTACCGTCTTCGTGGAAGGTAGCCCTAGTACACCCAATCCCGAAAAAGGGTGACCGCAGTGACCCGTCCAACTACAGGCCCATTGCGATAACCTCCCTGCTCTCTAAGGTGATGGAGCGTGTTATAAATACGCAGCTCCTTAGGTACCTCGAGAAGCACCGGTTGATCAGCGATCGTCAGTATGGCTTTCGCCAGGGCCGGTCGGCCGGTGATCTCTTGGTATACCTCACACACCGCTGGGCTGAAGCCGTCGAGGGCAACGGGGAGGCTCTGGCAATCAGCCTGGATATTGCAAAGGCCTTTGACCGGGTCTGGCACAGGGCCCTTCTCGCGAAGCTTCCATCTTACGGTCTTCCCCTGAGGCAATGCAACTGGGTGGCAAACTTTCTGTCTGAGCGGCAGATTTAGGTCGTTGTTGACGGATGCTGCTCAGATATGAAGCCCATTAATGCCGGTGTTCCCCAAGGCTCAGTGCTGTCTCCTACACTATTCATTCTGCATATCAATGACATGCTGCAACAGTCACGCAGTATACATTGCTACGCAGATGATAGTACGGTGGACGAAATATACACCTGTCGAGCCAATGCCTCTCGGTCACAAGTGGAGGAAAGTAGAATCAAACTTGTGTCTGAAGTCGAGAACTCTCTGGAGCGGGTCTCGGAATGGGGTCGACTTAACCTTGTCGAGTTTAACCTCACGAAGACACAAGTTTGCGCGTTTACCGCTAAAAAAACCCCATTTGTTATACCACCCAAGTTCCAGGGTACCGCGCTCACCGTCGGTGAAAGTGTCGGTATCTTGGGAGTTGAAATTACGAGTAAAGTGCAGTACCGGAGTCATTTGGAGCACAAAGCCAAATTGGCGTCCAAAAAGCTTGGTGTTCTCAACACGGCCAGGCAGTACTTCACTGCGGGGCAACTCCTGACGCTGTACAAGGCCCAGGTCAGACCCCACATGGAGTACTGCTCTCATCTCTGGGCAGGAGCACCAAAATACCAGCTACACCCATTTGACTCCGTTGAAAAGCGCGCAGTTCGAATCGTCAACGACCCAAGATTGACTGACAGGCTAGAACCGCTCAGCTTGCGAAGAGACATAGGCTCGCTCTGCGTGTTCTACCGACTTTACTATGGTGAGTGCTCCGAAGAACTTTTCAAACTCATGCCTACATCACCATTCCATGATTATACCACCAGACGAAGGTTAAAGTTCCACAGGCACCATCTGGACTCGTGGCGGTCCTCCACAGTCCGCTTTGCACGCTCCTTTTTACCACGGAAGTGTAGGTTATGGGACAACCTTCCCGCTGAGGCATTCCAAGTGGACTATAACATGGGGTTCTTTAAGAAAGCTGTAAAAAAAAGGTCTCATCCTAAGCCGGCAATGCTTGGGTGGCTCCCCTGGGATTGCCCGTGTCCATAGGCGACGGTGATCGCTTAACACCACGCGGCCCGTCTGCCTTTTTGTTCGGTTTACATATAAAAAAATATAAAAAAACTTTGGATTTTTCCTTTGGTTCTATTTTAGGTCTCTTCTTTGGCTCTATTTTAGATCTTTTTTTCGGTTGTGTATATTCTTCTCGTTCTATTGGTTTCAGATCATCCATCTACTGTCTACGTTTCGCCATCTAATTAAAAAAAGAATAAAATGTTCTCATTTTAATGTATTTGCCTATAATTTTTTAGAATAATAATATAATAATTATCTCAAATCCTAAAAAAATATCATATAGTAATAGGTCTTGAATAGGTAGTAGAAATTTCAAGATTACCCCATACTACCATAATTTACATACATAACAAACAATTTTACCATTCTACAATAAGTAAATTATTATAATTATTATTTTTCATTGTGTAAGGTCTATTACAATTTATAGTGTAGAGACGTTTAAGGGGTTTGAAAATTTTTATGCGGAGGCTGGCATAGCCCCATTTTTTTATGTCTCCCACCGTATTTTTTTTTCGAAATTGAGTCGTGCAATGAAACTCATATATTTGGAATTTTTATTTCAAACTATTCAAAATTGTCAATTTCACTTTGCAACCTTAAGTACGATTATCGCCATAGTTAACCTGTAGTTTTAGGACAATGAAATAGAATATGAATTTGTCTGTCTATGTATCCCTACTAAAAATATATGAGATACATTGCACGACGCGATTTGGAAAAAAACGTGGTCCCTACTGTAAGTAGGGATAAAAGGAAGCGCGGGCTAAAATTTGACGGCGTAACCAATTTCGTTGTAAGTAAAATGTCACAAAACAATGCCTTAAATGTTCAATTTTTATATAATTCCTACCTTAAATAATGTATTTTTTCTTATTTTCTAAATATTTATAACTCGCTAAAATGAAGTAACAAGGAATATATTTTTAAAAGCATCACTAGAAAAGTGTTGTAACCTTATGGCAAACTTAAATTACAGACTGAAAGAATGCTGTAAGTAATCTTGTGTTCAATTTGCACACCATAAGAATGTTGTAAGTAATCTTGTATTTAATTTGCACCCCAAAAGAATGCTGTAAGTAATCTTTTCACAAGTTAGTTTCATTCCATAAGAATGCTGTGAGTTACATTAGATGTTTAATAATAAACCGCACTTTTGCTGTAAGAAAAAAAAGTGTTAAAACACCATTTTTTTAGTGACTTACAGCAAATTAAATATGTAAACTTTTCAAAATTATACCCTATTTTCGAAATTTTTGTCGTCGTAGCGATATGAGACTCAGATCATTCGACGCAGAAAAAAAATCTAAATCTAGCTGTGTATTCAGTCTACTTACGCCATTCTTGCTACTTACAGCAAATACGTTTTCTTACGTCGATATGTTGAATGACAATTTCTTGTTTTGGAAGGTTTATTTTATAGCGTATGTTTTATCATTATCATTATCATAAACAATAACATTATCATCAGAATTTTCAACTATAACAAGAATATCAACAATTCTATTAGGTGAGGTAAGTTTAGTCATAATACATTCGGCGAGTAAACTGACGAACTTAAAATGCCTTTAAAAATGTTGGCTAATTCGAAGAGCTTGTTATTTTCATTTTATTTCTGAATAAATAAGTAACGTTTCACACTCATAGCCCCACAGTAAGTAGTAGTGGGTAGCTATACCCTATATCGTGGGTACTATACACACATACAAAGACAGAAACACAAACACCCAGACCGAGAACAGAAATTTAAAGTCATCATTCAAATTTCTGTTTCGCCGGGATCGAACCCGGGACCCTCCGTTCGGTGGTCCGGCATGGTAACCATTACGCCACACGGGTCGTCTTCTTCTGAAGTAAGAATAGTTATTTTTTCTTACTAAATTTTAATTGGATATCCGCAACGACTCCATCATTCAATCCATAAATCCAATAACTTTTTTTAATAAGTTTATATTTTATGTTTGCCAATTAAAGTTACAAGCACATACAAAATATATCTAGTAATGCGCTACCTAATTGGCCCAATACGCATCTCCAAAAAACAAGATTTTCTATAACGTTATATATTTGTTCTAATTTGCATATTGTAAAAACGATCCATAAGTTTTAATGATGGAAATCTATAAACAAATAAAATTAGCGCCAAATTAGCATAGGAATGTTAACAAGGTTATTATGGCCATGCCATACTAGCTACTTTTGCTTGTTTAAAACCGCACTTAGCATCGGCGATTCTGAGCGTGGATCGATGCTGAATTGCGTTTTGGCAACTTGGACGCGGCGTCCGCGGACCTCGCGCGGCGTTTTAGTGTTTTCAAGAGAGCATTGTTTAGCGTTCAATCGCCGCGTTTAGCTTCTAGAAAGCGACTAAACCGCCGATGCTAAAAGCAGCTAGTGTTGTTTGACCATTAATCGCACGGTCGGATCAATATTTCAATATTTCGCTTTTATTTTTCATACCTAATCATCGCCAAGACATTTGTGTAATCAGGCAAAGTTGTAAATGTTGATAAAGGATTAAGATGGTAGAAAAATGCGGATGGATTTTTCCAAAGATAAAACATTGTTAAACATCTATTGATCATATAAACATACTAAAATAATAAATATATGATATATGTCACGTGTCCGCTATAAAATTTGAATATATAATATTGAACGATATTTTATACTTTATAGGTAGGTAGGTATACTTTTAAGATTTCGTGTTGACAAGCTATTGTATAATGTTAATATACAAAGGAAATAGCAGCTAGTATCTTGCATTATTCTTTATGGGTTTCTTTTTTCGTTTGGGAGACCTTTTGAGATTCTTGAAACCCTGAATCTGAACCTTGATCCAGGGCAGCTGCCCCCCATCGAATATGAGAGGGTTAAGACGTACCTACTAAGAATGAAACGGTCGTCCGTAACACAGATTGTCGGTGTTCTGCTGATAGAGAAGCAGGAAAAAGTTATAGGGTCTTTATTTGGACATTATCAATAAGAGTTTATTTCACGAGCTTTACAGTAAGGGTTAAAAATGTCATAATGTTAACGCTGACGCCTCATTTTATCTAATTTTCCCGTTTCAGGCGAAAAACATATTCCAATAGCAATAAATATCTGTAACACAAGACTTACTTTTTTGGGTTTATAAATAATATTACATTCATTTTACTATATGTAATTTTATAAACTATTTACGACAATCTGAGAACCTTAATATTTACATATTTCTTGTTAAAGATTCAATCATTACAATACATATCTAAAACTAGGAATTGACTTTAATATCTGATTTTGTATTTTACATATCATACGATAAGATTGAGAACTTAGATTACATCAAAGATTCAGTAGCACACATAGGTAGGTAAAACTAATCAGCAAAGCGAAGCAATAAGGTAAACGTCCATAGTGTGGACAGTGTACTAGTACTAAAAAAGGGCAAAAAATTATACTTTTTCTATGAATGACGATTACTGGGATACTGACAAAAATTCACTATAGTACGAACGTTTACCTTACATTTTTTGTATCGGGGAATACTTAAAAATATACGCGACACATTGGTTAAGATAACGGGTCATACATACTCGCATATGTCAATCGTTATTACGGGTCATACGTTACATTACGCCCCCTCTGTGACTTGACTCAATGCTTAGGGACAATTTTGGGTTCTCCATGGAAACGCACGCGCGGCTGTGCTACCCTCTTCCAGTGCTTGCGACGGCATGCGGCCACGCTTACACAGCCGTTCTTCCCGTAGCCGTTTACTAGGTGGTTGGAACTCCACTCTCGCTGCTTACTACTCCAGAAACCCCCCTTTAGGACTTCTATTATTTTACTATCAAGCAGACAATTCGCAGCCCCATCATAATCTCGAAGCTACAGGCTTAAGCAATTCCTGCATTCCTTGGGGGACTGCTATTAATACATTACAGGCGTGTAGATTTTGCAGTGATTAATATCCAAAATTATGCAGACACCTTTAAATTTTAAACAAAATGTTCTAAAACTAAACATTATTTTTAAGTAAAGCCTCATCTACTTTACTAACATTGCGTATTGCGTATTAATTAGAAAAGTTGAAATGTACACAAATACAAATACGTTTCTTCGCTGATAACGTAGGTACGTTTAGCTGTAAATATTATATTTTTAGTAATTTTGAATCAAAGCTCTGATACGAGGATATGATCGGAGTTATGCTGAAGAGCTATTAAAGCTCAACAGAACAAATATCCGCACGGTAACCAGAGTCCTTACTGGACACTGTAAGATCGGAAGACATATGTCGCTTTTAGGACTAAGTCCAACCGACACGTGCAGATACTGTGGGGAGGAGAGCGAGACACCACGCCACTTCCTTTTAAATTGTGGTGCGCTAAACCACAAGCGTAGCATTCATCTTGGGAGGCACGTGCTGCTGCCAGATGAAGCCAAACAAATCACCGTCCATAAAATCCTAGCCTTTATCAAGGCTATCGGGTTGGACGGTGATCTGTAATCTGGCTACGGGTACAAACAATCTTTATAGGTTGAAGTACCCTGGGCTGATACAGCCAGAGCCCTTTATTCAAATAAAAAAAAAAAATTTTGAATGCTTGATGCAGAATGTATGACTGGTTAGATTTTTCTTATATTCTCTGGAATTTGGAGTGTGGTCTGTACGTAAATAAAGAGCGTTTAAAAAATTATATATTTGCTTTTATTAATTCTATTCATACATGGCGCCACAAATTACCAGTTAAATTACTCACCTATCCGGACATTGATTCTATCAGCGGTGATTAAATGATCTCTGAACTTTGTTTTTGTTTGACACCGTTTGTGATGATACCTATCGCGTTACTTACGGTGACACTGACTATGTGATTAGAATGATTAATGTTTGGCGTACAGACGACGGTGGCATTGCATCCTATACATGAATAGAAACCGACGGAAACTGAAAATGGTTGGTCATTCTGTACACAAGTATCTATTGTCGTAAATAAGTGGACCCACGTGGCGTCGGAAGGTTCGGGTTTGATTCCCGGCGAAGCAAATTTTTAATGATAAGTTTAAAAATCTGTTCTCGGTCTGGGTGTTTGTATTTCTGTCATTGTCCGTGGTACCCACGACAGCCACAGGGTTACCCTACTGTGGGAGCTATAAGTGTGAAACGTTATTATTATTGAATATTTCTATTCAAATTCGCATTGGGGCAGAGCAGAAGGGTGATTTTAAAGTAGAGTAAACAATTGAAAAATTAAATTATTAAATTAATTATTATTTGTATCGATATGTTTGGCTTAAATGATTATTACTCAATTGAAAAATTGATAATATTGTTGCACACCATGATTATGGTAGGATACAAGATCTTTTTGTTTTACTCATATGACCATCCTGTATACTGTATTCGTGCAATAAATAATTTGAATTGAATTAAGAAAAATAATAGTTTAAAGAAGGTAAAAAATAGACAGCTATGGCACAATAAAAAAGAAAGAAGAACTTCGTTGTACTGTGACTAAAGGAAATATGCTGTAGTTAGTTTTAGCAAATTTTAGGCTGTCAAAATAAAGGTAGAGTCTAATGGTGGACGGCAATATCATACTGGTGCGAACTATCTATATAAGCTATTAGTTAAACGAGCGAATTAATTATAATTTGAGAGTTGTTTTAAAATAATTCCATGTTAAAGCTTGTTTGAATGAGATTTTAATCTAACAAAATGAAGGTAGAATCCAATAGTGGAAAGCAGTAATCACACCGTTGCATTCAATCTATATGAGCTATTTGTGAAATCACAATAATTTGAGACTTCTTTTAAAACACTTCCACCTAAAAGCTAGTTTATATAAGTAACATAATATTTGGTTTTCACCTCTCTTTCGCCTTACTTTAGAATGTAAACAACAATGCGTTCTCTAGGTTCGTCGTTTTAGTTAGATAAGGGAGTAAGCAAATACGACTTCGCACAATCCTGTTGCAAATAACTCATTCGCTGCTCTGGCAAGCTTTTAAAATACTTGTAGCTTTTATTTACGGGTCTCTCGCGATACTTAAATAGTACACTAAAGTATTTTAGATGTATTGCGTAAAAATGTAGCCATATAACATTTTCAGTTTCGTGTCTTTAAAAACATGATAGTACATTTACATCTTAAACATGCTGTCTTAATTTAAAAGTTGAACAAATTTCTTTAATATTTAATATACATATATATATCCAATGAAATAAATAAATAAAATAAATAAATGAAAATAATGGTTATATGTATGTATTAGACGGACATACCGGACTGCTGATCGGAGGATCCCGGGTTCGATTCCCGGCAAAGCAGAGTTTAAATTGATGAGATTAAAACTTCTGCTCTCAGTCTAGGTGATTGTGTATTTTTGTGAGTATCCATGGTATCCACAACACTGGGTATATCTGCCCTACTGTGGAGTTATGAGTAAAGAAACTTTGTTACGTTATCATTAATTTAATACTAAATAATTTATTTTGATACTTTATTGCTACTGCCTACTACAAAAACTAATTGTTGAGTTAATAATTAGTTTAAGTAGTAGGCTGTACACTTCTAGTCACATAAGTTTTTTTTTATTTGAAGAGTAACAGACGAGCAAGCAGGCCACGTGGTGTTAAGTAGTCGCTGTAGCCCATGGACATCTACATACAACCTCAAGCAAGCATAGGTCTTGTCTGAGGTTGTATGCAATTGCGCTGCTACTCTGGAGGCTGGTGATCGCCTCATTAAAGTGTAGCCGGCAACTGCACCTTTCCACCGAAACACAATAGAACTGGTTCACGGCAGAAGTGGTTGCAGTGCAGCGGTGGTACTTCCCCGGGCGAACCATAATAGTTCTACCACAAATTGTAGATCTAGCTAAAACGTACAAAATAAAGAATTATTCTTCTGAACAGTAAATACTTTAAATAAAAGTGTACAGTAAAATATTGTCTCTGTTTCAGGTTACCACAGCTTGCCGTCTCTGCGAAGATATTGTGCCTCCTGATGGTAAGTAACATCAGTAATTTATTTTTATTTTTATATGAATGGAGCAGCAGAAGTGCATGCAGACCACGGGGTGATACGTGGTCGCTGCATCCCATGGACACACACAACTTCAAACAAGCATAAGACTTGCCTGTATGCAGTTGCGCTGCTATTTCGAAGGCTGATATCCGCCTCGTGTACCTAAGTCTGACCGGTAACTATACTTTTCTACCGAAACACAATAAAATCGCTTTACAGCAGAAGTGGGTGTATAAGGTCATAGAAGCGCGCATGGCTCGGCGGCTAGCGTAGAACGCAAGCGGTCTAGACAGCTAAGCCAGACGGGCGCGGTCGGGTGTGAGATGGGTGACCGCTAGTGGCAAAAATTTCATGCGCGTTTCCGTGCTTCGGAGAACACGTTAAGCCGTTAGTCCCGGTTGTTGTCGATAGATAACAGTCGTTAAATCTTGTCGGAGGCCTTATGGGCGGTTTGAAAACATCCGACAGCTGGCTGGCCACTAACCCGCATCTCCACCAACCCGCATTGGAGCAGCGGAGTAAGCTCCAGGCCTTCCCAATAATGGGGAGAGACCCGTGCCCAGCATTGGGACGCAAAAAGGGTTGCAACCAACCAACCAACCAAGGTCATAAAAAGGCATAGAGCCTTGGTTCTCCCTCGCATGAACCATTAAAGTTCTATAACCTTAAAAATCACAGTAATCCTAGAAATCATAATTTTAGTATGGAAATATTTTAAACCCTTGACCGGGGTTCGAATCAAAACTTGTCTAACCGGGGTCATCAAGCTTCAAGGAAGCTGCAAATATGCAGAAATATCTTACTTAATACATTCCGTATACTCGTTAAACAGTATTGGAATTAAAAATACATTAACTTGAGAATTTATGGTTATGCTCATAAAAATCGAAAGACAAGATAACATGACCCGAAATGCTACTGTGTTAAGCGCAAAAAAGGAACCAATATTGTCATTTAATATTTAAAATGTGTCCATATACAATACATGGAACAATGACCTGTATTATATTAGATTTAAGATAAAAAATGCGAATACGCGAATGAAACTTGTTTCTACAAAATATTCTCTATTTTCAATATACCTTAGATGGGCTGAGTGTAGTTTAGTTTTGTGCCTCATGTTCCTTAATTAGTAAGAAATTATTATATCGAGCAGCTCCTGTAGGTACTTCGTTTAAGCAGATTTAAGACGCAAAAATTGGCTAAACAAATACAGTTTAAAGAAACCCTTCATAAGATAATCGGTAGTCTCCGTTATAACACTATATATATATACTACACTACTATATATATATATACACACTATGTATAAAATTTGATGTTTGATAAATAAGCATTGTCGGATTTCATTCATATTATTGTACTATTGGCGCCCGCGACTTCGTCCGCGTGGATTTCTGTATTAGTCATAGCATGATTTTATGTAGCCTAAAGCCCTCGAGTGGCTTCCCTGGGGTTGCCCGTGTCCATATGCGACGGTGATCGCATAATACCACGCGGCCCGTCTGCCTTTAAAAAAAGCCTTCCCCGATAAAAAATATTATACTTATTTTCTCCTACGCATATCACGAACATGGTATTGCAAGATTCAATAAAATAATTTACGTAATAAGCAAAAAAGGTCACTTACCCGGTATAAAGATTACTAATTTCATCTGCAGTCGCTATCATTTTATTCTCATTAGCTAGGCTTAATAGGAAACTGTTTGACGCTGACTTCACTTATGTGCATACGATCGATTCTAGTGCGATAAGAATAGAAATCAAGAAAGAAAATAGTGTAATCGTTAATAAATTATCGTAACAACACAATTTATATCAAAATTAAGACATTTAAAAAATATGTCTTCTTAGTGGCGTCTCAAATATACCGTATTTTTTGCCTTCAATACGATAGAAAAGATGGCGTTTTTGTCGAATCACGTCCTTATGTAAAACTAAATATATATAAGAAAATCTTTCCTTTAAGTAGTGTACATAACAAATAAAGTTTTGTTATTACATTTATATTTGCATCGGACTAAAAATACAACCATATTTGCCGCTTACAAACACGTAAATGTTTTTGAAATTGTACAATGATAAATACATAATTAATTAACTAAACATCACATCTTCTATGTTAAGGAAAATCCACATGAATATATTGGATGATGTAATTATAATTAGGATATAGTGATCAAAACCGCAGACACAAAGAGTTGAGATGCTTAATTTGTTTAAGATCACACAATTTAGTACTGAGAAATAATAGGTAAAATAAAAAGAAGGTTAATTTCATGATCACATCTAGCCTTTTCGATAAGCTCAGCGAGCGATGGAGAGAGCAATGCTTGGTATTTCTTTACGCGACAGAATCCGTAACGATGACGCCCGTAGGCGAACGAAGGTTACCGACATAGCTCTCAAAATCTGCAAGCTGAAGTGGCAGTGGACATGCCATATAGATAATCGGCGGGGAAGAAAGGTCCTTAAATGGCGACCACGTCTCGGCAAAAGGAGTTAAGGCCGCCGTCTAACCAGGTGTACTGATGACCTTAAGAAAATAGCGGGAAGCCACTGGTTTCAGTAGGCGCAGGATCGGGAGGAGTGGCGAACGTTAGGGCAAGCAGTGGACTATGAAAGGCTGAAATAATTATGATGATTAAAAAAGATCCTCTATTGTAGGAATAAAAAATACATTTAATTTCGGTCGCCATGTTATATCGCTCTTTAGTTTTCCGTATAAATTGTATCAGATGAGATCAAATAAGTTTCAAGTCTTTAGCGAATGACTATCATTTGCCATGATTACATACTTACATTGCACGCTAGATGAAGAAATTTACTCATATTGAATATTATCGTGATTTTTCAATTAAAGCCGTTGGTCGTCGCTACGTGGGTGTTCACCGTTCATACTTCGCTTATTGACTTAGAAAGCCATTCAAATGTAATAGGAAATGACTACCACAAAATGTCAATAGTACGTTGACCATTGAGTAATAGTTCGAATGTAATTGCGAATTTACGAGTATGTAGTAATAAATTTGACAAACTAATTAATGAAAGTGCCAGAAAGTTTGTAAGTAAATAAAAAATTGGTCTTTGTACTACAGTTATTTTGTTTCCTAATATAAACTTCATTTTTGAAAGAAATGCCTACGGCACTTTGTCGAGATCCAATTAATGATTATCTACTAAGATATACTAGAATGCAATATGTAGTGAAATAGTGATATTATATCATCGTAGAGTCACTGAGATTAGAACTCAGGATCATCAATTAGGAACACAGAAGTTAACCGTTGCGATATGTCGGTCGTTAAATACGTCTCTCAACTGTTTACGATACAAGGATTCAGATAACAGTTATTCATAATCTTTTTTACTTTCTTCATATTGTTTTACTAATATTATATATTGATGAAGATGAAAAGACGTAGTTTCCCAAACACTGTTCAAAGCAGATTTCTTCTTAAAATAAGTAGTCAAACATTTCTCATGACTTGTTTTTCTTCTGTTTATTCCACAAATTGATTTAACAATCTCATCGGTCCAACTATCGAGCCATCCACTCGTCCCAGACAAGTATGAATTTGTTTTCCGCTATTTGACGAACAAACACGTATTGAGTATCTTTATTCAGGTCATAGAGCTATGACGAACAAGCACATACCAAGATCTGGGCTGAGTTCTCTAAGTGGCTTACTGTATGTAGTATTCGAGAACATTTAGGGCCTTCCCTCACTTATCTTTACGTAGAAGCTTTTGTAATTTTAATGGATATTAAAATGTTTTGAATATATAACTTTTTCAATGAAATAGAAAATTATGGCTTCACGGCATAAGTGTGTGCACCGGGGAAACTTCACGGGTCGAACCAGGAAATTTCTATGGTCAACCTCTACAATATTCCCGAGGGGACAAATGCCATTCCATCATTATAAGATAAACAGAGTCTTTCTCTGTTAACAACAACTAAAAAATCTTTGAATACTAGTTTAGCACATACTTCAGGGACAACCTTACATATTTTTTCCATATGATGACCTATTTTATGTATGAAAATCACGCTTAAATGCTTCAGCGAGGACAAGCTAGGAATCTTTAAACGGAGTGTTTACACGAATGTGTTAAATAGTAGATCATGTAATACCTAAGTAATCACGTAAATCCGTTATTTACGTGCTGTGAACTTGCATTTAACAAGCAGCATTTCAATACGCAGGGAATTTTATTTTTCATCGTCAATTTTGATTTGTAATTTTCTTATTAAGCACATAGTGTCTTTAAGCAATAATTGTTCTTGTGACTTGCCTTTATTCAAAAAATTCAAATATCGTCAAAGAATTAGTAACTTCAAAATTTAATCATGAAAGCGCTTAGAGTCTTAACAATATTACTTATTTTTAATAATATTTCCATCCTTAATTTAGAATGGAAAATTTAAAACTGGAATGGCCGATATTGCGTACTTTTCTGATAAAGTTTCGAGAGTACCTACTGTTAAAATAATGTATGAACTTAAAAAATAAACGGTGTTATTATCTTCCCAAAACAATTGTTACGTAGTCGTTATCTAAAATGTGTGTGGTCGGCCTAATCCCAAGATTAAGGACGGTCACTGATAATATTTTCACAGGTCTAGTATCACGTCACTATGCGCTAGATTCGTAATGTTTTTAGTTAGATCACAATATTTGTTCTGTAACAAAGACGGTATGAATTTAAAAACAAAACACTATCACAGATCAACGAATCTAGTTTAGTTGTTTCATAGGTTAAATTATGTGTTAAGGCCTTATTAATTATCAATTTGTATTAATTTCTTGTTATATTAATAAAATACAATAGTTCAGAAACTGAGATATTGCAAGAGTTCATTTATTAGCCTTAGGAGCAGTACCACAACTATCGCATTTTTCACTTGCTCTACGGTAGTAAAATATCGTGATATTTACGTACAATGTTTTCTTTAAATGTGCATGCTTAGGTACATGAAATTTCTCAAAAGAATGTTGATGTGTCTACCAACTTTCTCTTGTTATTCTCAATACTGTAAGGAGGACCTATGTATTGAACACAGGATATAATGTTCCTATCAGCTGTGGGAAATTACCGCACATAATGCCTACCCTAATGTTCTGTCTTTTTCAAGTTGTCAGTATATCTTGTTCTAGTCGCCATTCCAGGACCTGCCTTCTTCATAGGTAATCGTCTTCCTAACCATATAAATAGATACATAACAAATAATTCAAAATCAAACTTTTATGAACCTTTCCTACTTTTTTATATAAAAGTGAAATTAATCATTTTATAAGCACCAAGCAACATCATAACAAAGCACCAAAAGTCACCAGGTCTTTGTTCTATATTCAAACTTTGAATCAGATCACCTGTTTTCGCCGTTCTATTCACTTCCTGTTTGTTCGGAAGTAGAGGTCATAGATCTTTATTACAGCCAGTTCTTCTGCATAATACAAGTATCCAATCAGACATATTTGGCACATTCAGAAAATAACAGTGTTCTGTGTAGTTGTATTACAGTTTTTCATAAGATACACTTTTCTTACTTTCTTCGCAATTATTAACTTTTAATGCTGGAGAGTGTCATGGGCCATTTTTTTCCGCGATGAAACAACTAATTCCCATGGGAAAATCTATTACAATGTATTTGACCCTTTCTAACGCGGGTGAATCGGGAGGCAGCTAGTGATTTAATATTATGGGTGTTTTTTCTAGTAAAGTTAAAGAAAGAAAGAATGGATCAAATATTGAAATTATCGAACAGCAATTTCATAATCAATATTACATAAACACATTAATAAATTAAAAGAGTGCAATGCTCTTCTTGCTTTGTTTATTACCCATTGTTTTGTGTACACCTGTGTCAGTTCATCATCAAGACATCCTTGTGAAAATAACTATATTAAAGCAACTCAATTCTAGATGGAAACTGCAAGGATTTTGCTGGCGTTCGGTATTCAGTTCTTTGTTATTGTAATATTTTTGTATAATTTACATAATAAATTGAAAGATGTTAACACTTTTTGCTTCTATAATTGGAAGATTTGTAGCATACTTCACGACGTGGCTTAAATGCAGACGCAAAGAAAAATGGAGCAAAATCGCTTTTTTTATCAAAAGATTAATATTATTGTTGTGTTTTTAAACTTAAGCTTATGCAGTCTTATAAAAAGAGTACTAAGCCATAATAACACTGTATAAACGAATTGTCAACTATGCTTAATATAGGTAGAAATAATACCTTTATAAAAGGTTGACGACCCGTGTGGCTTAATGGTTACCATGCCGGAACGTCGATTGGAGGGTCCCGGGTTCGATTCCCGTCGAAGCAGAAATTTAAATGATTTTGTTTGTTGTTTGTTCAATATTTAAATTTATGTTCTCGATCTGGGTATTTGTGTTTCTGTCTTTGTATGTGACCATGGTACCCACGACACAGGGTATATCTACTCTACTGTGAGGCTCTGAGTGTAAACGTTATTTATTTATTTATAGTTTCAGGAAGCAATGCTATCGTATGTTGAACATAATTTTCCTCATATGAGCTGTTATACAAGCCGTCATACATGTAAACACAGAGCATCAGTGATGTATTAATAGATAATAGTCTATCAGTGTTCAATTGGTGTGAAAATTTCCGAAACACTTGCTCCGGATAGTTTCGGCAAGTTTGATATGCAGTCACCCGTGAATGCGTTGGGTCCACAGATATGCCAAGACGACCCCCGGATACTAGATAACATGAACTTACAGTGTGTGAACATCGGAAAATCGGTGTTGCACGATTTGGTTTGATGCTTGTTGAAAGGGAAAGCTTTGATGTCTTATATACAAGTGGTTATCCTGAAAAAATATCTAAAATGTATTTGAATATGGTTAACTAGTAATCCGGCCCAACTTTTCTTAGTGATTTGAGTTTATATGATTGTTTTAATCTATCTTACGAAAACAGTGTATTTTCCGAGTTAAAAAGTAGTCCATGTGCTATTGCAGGCTTTGATCTATCTCTTTGCCAAATATCATCCCGATTATTTCAGCTATTATTGCGTGATTGAGGAATAAGTATCCTTACAAATATACATCCAAACTTTCGCATTTATAATATTATTATAGATATTGATAGTGGCAGTTACAGTCTGTTTAGAAAAAGAATTGACTTCATACCTATAGAGGAGAATAACTGGGGATTGACTTTTCTCATACTTTCGTTTTTTTATGGATTTTGATGGATGATACGAGTAGATTTTATTTTAGAAAAGGCTACGTCTTATCTCTTTTTAAACACTCATAGTCCCACTCTAGGATTCTCTGTGTTGTGGGCACTATGGAAACCATCACAGGAGTACAAACAACCCGATCAATAAAACAAATTAAAACTCATCATTCCAATTTCTGTCTGCCGGGAAAAGAACCCGGGACCTTTGATTGGTAGTCCGAAATGGTAACCATTGCGCTGACACGGGTCGTCTAATGTTGATAGTATTACTTGTAAAACTAAGGAAATACCTCAGATTTTGCACCGAAGTGGTACTTATGCAATAGTTACTAACTTAAAACAGTTTCAGCTTTTGCTGTTGGAAAAATATAGTATTCACGGTTCCATTTTAACGTAAGGCGAACGTTTTAGCATTATAAGAGTGTTATAATGCTAAAACGTTCGCCTTTGTTATTGTTATGTGTATTAGACATCTGGTAATGTTTGGCCTATTTGCTATATTGACATTATTAAAATTAATTTTCAATAAGACGCAGTGACTACTTTTAAGATTAGTACTTATATTTTAATATACTTTAGCCAGTAGTAAGTTGTAGTAGTAAGTTAGTCGATTAAGGGCTGATTTTTTAATCCCCGAATAAAGTTAATAGTCAGTTAATAATATTCATATGCATATAATTTAAAAACAAATCGCGCGTGCGACACAAGCACATCTCACCTATAACTATGTAAATTAGTTACAAACCTACCTCGGCTGATACCGGCTCCAAAAATAACAATAATTGTACCTACATTATATGGTTAACACAGATCATACCTACATATTGATGAGTAGAAAATGTAAATTGACTATTAAATTGTAGAAGAATACGCAATTATTTTTTTACTTTTCAGTGCACATTAATTTGTTTGGGAATAGTTTTCTTTTGAATTTGATTTCTTTATGCTTATGATGTCTTGTATTTTATATTTAATGCTTGTTAATAGCTACCAAGGAGGAAAATATTGCCAGGGCTGAAAAAATTAAGTCAAGAATAGTTTCCATTGTAGCTACCTTAACTGTACTAACAGTAGTTATCTATACATGAAGTTGAAGTTTTTTAACCCGTCTCGTAGTAGTGTTAAATATTTGTACGCAAACAAGACACTTCTTGAAATAAATCACTATTGATTTATCAATACTCTTTGCAACAATGTATAATTCGTTCTGGCCATTACAATCAATAAACATTACCTTAGTAAATCAGCAGTTAGGTTATTCTTTATCTACAAGTAAGTAGTAATGATAAACTTTGCTTCATTTACCTCATTTATGTACCCAATTAAATACATACAATATTAGTATTCATTATTACAGTTGTGACGTGACTTGTCTATGAATAAAGTAACAGCTTTATTAATTCCATTAAAATATATATATATATATATATATATAAATCCTAGCCGACCCGCGACTTTGTTTCGCTGTACCTTCGAGAACACTTTTTTCCCCAATACCATTCCAGCGGTATGAAATGTGCTTTATGACCTATTCTGACTTAGGTAATAAAAAATCACAAAAAAAAACTGTGATACGAGGGTTTAACATATTATTACTCGTAGATTTAAATTATTCGAACAAAAATTTATACCGGTTCCAACTATTTGGATAATTAACATAAAGAAATTTCAAATAAGATTTTCTTCATCATTATAGTCATTTATTAGATCAACATTTTCACCCTTAAGCTGTACTGCATCTAGCACAAAAATAAGGTTAAAAATTGTTTGGCTGCAACCCTTTTTGCGTCCCACTACTGGGCACGGGTCTCACCCCATTATTGGGGAGGCCTGGAGCTTACTCTACCACGCTGCTCCAATGCGGGTTGGTGAAGAAAAAAATTATTGTTTATTAGTTATTAATTAGCTTCAAATAAATAGATTACTAAATCTTTGGTTCATAGCTCCAATGATCATTTACAGATAACCACCATTTTAATGAGATTATTTCGATGCTACACAGAATCTAAATTAGAAAGATTCATCAGAGTCGGTTCAGAAACAAAACAGAAAGTAGCGCGTAGCTACCATATAAATAAAAAAAGGAACATATAAAACAAGCTTATTGGAAATAGTGTAACAATAAGCGGCCTTAGCGCTTATAGCGATATCTTCCAGACTGCCTTTGGGTAGAGGAAAGAAGAAATTCCTTTATAAAATCGGGCACCAGTTCACTTGTCCTCGCTTCGGTTGACCAGAGGGCTGGCAGTTATTTTGCACAAAAAATTAGCCTTTTAATTCAAAGAGGTAATGCTGCCAGCGTTCTGGGGACCATGCCGCAATCTGGTCTTTTGGATGGCATATACATTTTGTAAAATATGTATATAATTTTTTCCGTTCACAAGATAAATATATAAAATCAAAGATAGTGATATGGTAATGATAGATATTGTACGACAAGCATCAGCACCCAAAAAGAAAAGAAAATACAAGAATAAAAAAGGAGTTTACTCTTAAGAAAGTTCTAAGGTAACATGCATAAAAAATACAAACGAATTGAAAACCTCTTCCTTTTTGGAAGTCTTTTAAAAATCTCTATAAATATGCATTATCATAATTGATTTCATTTGCATGTGGAAATATAGCCGTTAATTTTAAGTATGACCTGTTTTGACGTGTTAATGATTATGTGTCAGGTTTATATGAGCCCAAAATATTTCCTAATGAATATTTCGAAATATTGCTTCGGGATTAGATCTGATGCTTATAGTTTGATTAGAGACTTTATGATAAAATACATTTAGTAAATGAATGCATCGTAAACAACTTCACATCATTATTTTAATGTCTCTTGGTGTTATCGTATTTATTTTATTTCTCGGCTTAGCTATTTTAATTTTTAAATAAATAAAGTGCAGAAATGTTACAAAAACTTTTTTTGTTTATAAAGTTCATTGATTGCTAATATACCCAGTGTTTTTAATATATTTCAATAAAAAATAATTCAATAAATTTTTTAATTGTTTAGTTATTAAGTGCTTTTTTTCAAGTTCTTTGTCGTATCCCCACGTAATTGTTAAACATAAAAAATAGGATTTCAAATTCCCCACTAGATATTCTAAAAAGACGCGGGAATAAAACCAATAATCGGAAACGAAGAATGAAAAATGTAGTAGGAGTTTTGAAGATGCTTTTTAATATTAAATAGATATATCATTAAAAATCATTGGAAACTATAAAACAATGAAATTAAATCAGTTTGTTAGTATACTTATTATCATTTTACAATATAAAAATATACATAATTTGTAAAAATTCTATACGATACTGATCGTATACCATCGTTATACTCTAATATCACTCATTCGAGATTTGTCGAAAGGAGTTATTTGGTTGTTACACTTTACTTTTTTGTAAAAGATTACTGTCTGCAATCTTTGGTTAACTTAATGTTTCCTATAACTCCGTATTAAAAAGTTAAATTTCTGCTGCTTTCAAAAAGTTCACGTGAAACGCAATATGATGGCTGTAGTGACCGCGTCGCGGTAGCGTATGCTTTCCCACCTGAACATGACACCGCCTCTGCAGTGATGGAAGGGCGTACCACAATCGACGAACTAATAGCAAAAACTACTTACGGTACTATAAAACAGAATTCAAATTTGAACGACAGCAACGCATTTGAACCCCCAGTCTGACGGATTAGCTGAGCACGGCTGACCCATTAAAACGATCGATTGTTTCCTTATTGTAGTGCATGGAACGCGCGTACTTCGAAAACGTTGAAGGTCTTAGAAAAATTATCATTATACGCCTATTACTCTCCTGATTATCCTGATTGTGGGTTAGGGTTAACTAGTCCCGTTCATGGGATAGGGTTAAACTTAGCGCATGCGTATAAGAGGCAACATAATAAACTGTAATTGTTCAAACGTTAGAAATGTAACAACGGTGCTGGAAGTTTTTGCGAGAAGTTGGAAAGAACATATTGTGCTCTTGTTTTATTTTTTTTGTATTTTTGAGTTATATCGGATAAAGTTTATGGCATTTCTTTCGATATAGGTTAATAACAGTGCACGAGTGTTGTAAAGTAAAAAAAATAACAGTGCGAAAATATGTTTTTGTCAGCCTGCCTCCAAAACTCCATCTGACTGACCAGACTGACTGATTACTGTCGGCACAGATTTTTTTCTGTAACTATTAAGTGATGCAAAAATTATACGTTGGCAATATACATAGAGTTTGCGATGCCATTATTGAAAAAAATATGAAACAGTGCTGATTCTCAGGTTATGTGAGGGCCTTATTGTTAAGACATACAGAGAACTTCTCATTTAGTGATATAGGACAATAGTAATAGACAAAAGGTTTGCATTTGTATAGAGTAGCAGAGTAAGTATTATGGAAATGCCTATTCCTAGAATGAGATAATGTGAGGGGCTGCTTTCTCTATTTAATTAAACATCTGTTTTAGATATTTCATTAAGAAAAAAGAAATTATTGATAACAAGCTGTCATACGGTAACGTTTTATATGAGTAAAAAGAGTTTTGAATGAAAAAATATACGTTTTTTCTTTAACCGTTTCTATTTAACACCCGGAATTATTTAGAGAATGGAAGTAAACTTTACATAAACTTATTTAATAAAATATTATGAACATTTTTATCCTGATGTGTCTTACGTACTGAACTCACAGTTCTTTATCTGTTTTAGTCCTAAAGTTAACGAGACAATTCAATGTTCGTGAAGTTCAGGGTTCACTTCATGAGTAAAGCGATAGCGTTGATCAATATCGGTATAATGAGGACCTTAGGCGCCATTAAAATAAAAGATTCAAGGCAATAGTGAACCTAATCTATACAAGTCAACTCTTTAGCAAGTAAGTAAAAGTTAAGACCACACACATTGCGGTAAAGTTGTATTCTCTTCGTGATTTAAATTGTTTTTAATCTTATTGTTGTATCTGGTACCTATAACTTGCAAGGTTAAATCGCGTTATGCCACTACTATGCCCATTTCTGTCGTGAAGCATTTATTTTCTGTTTAAACGCATACTTTTACTGCCGACCCGTTTCGTAGTCGTATGGTAATGGATAGCTGGACTGCCAATCACAGATCTGGGAATTTGAATGATAAGTTTAAATTTAAAAACGATACAGGGATTCCTGGTGTGGTCCTATGAGTATTTATTTAAGTGTGAAAGCGTTTAAGCAGATACTTATAAGTGCGATTGACAATCAGCCTTCGGAATAGCGTGTCGTAGCATAACATAAAGTAACGTCTTCAGCTCGAAGTTGGATGTAAATATTGCACATATCATGCTGTAGGCACAGCAGGCATAGATGGTATTTTGCTTGATATTTCATTTTATTAAGAAAGTTATGGTCACAGAATTAAAATTAGACAGCCTCCGTGGCGTAGTGGGTGATGAGCCGACTGCGAAACGTGAGGTCGTGGGTTCGATTCCCACCCAGGACAAATATTTGTGTCATGAACATGACTATTTGTTCTGTGTCTGGGTGTTAATTTATCTATTTAAGTATGTATTTAGAATTATATAAGTATGTTTATCAGCTTTCTTGACTACCATAGTACAAGCTCTGCTTAGTTTGGAATCAGATGGTGTTGTGTGAATTGTCCAAACATATTGAAAAATAATAATAATTCAAAAAAATATAAACATTAACATTTTTGTTGATTAGAAGATTCAACAATCATAACAATCATTTCTGTATCTGAAAGTTAAATATTCAGTAATCATGCAGCGTTACCTACTACATTTTTGTATGTTATTATATGATTTTTATTTCTTTTATCTCGCGTGTTTCCTTTCGTCATCGCTAACATTTTATTAATCTTTGTAGACCGTTATAATTGACACTAAATGATATGTTAAGATAATATACGGTCCACTGATGACATAGTTTCGTTATTATAATTCACATTCAATCTGTAACTAGAAATTACGCCGATATGTTGACATTTAGTTGCGCTATAATCTACGACTATTACTTAGACACTAATTTATTAATAAACTCTAACTTATGTCGGTGTTTCACAGACGATTGGAGTGTTATCGGGAAGTCAATTAGTATGTCCATCTATCACAAGCTAAGGTATAAATTGATACCACTATGAGAACCAATTTCTCTACAATTATCATGTAAATCTGAATATTGTGCTTTAAGGAAATCTTTTACAGTCATAATTAGGCAAATTAAAAATAAATGATTACTGCCCTGAAATAAATAAAGTTCTGAGATTATTTGTCTTTAATTACTAGACAATAATTGACAGTCATATTTTTATAATGGGACTTCAGAAATAGGAAGCAAATAATTAAAGTGCCATCATAAATTTGCGAATGTAAGAGAATAATAGGTTGACCTGGTTGGTTGGATTAAATTAGATAGTCCTAGGGGCCAGTTATTCGAATATTATTATTTATGTATTTATTTCAATTTTAAATCGGTCACAAGGGCCATATGGTGTTAGTCCTTAAAACTATGTTAAATTTTACAGTTATAAAGTCCACGGGGCATGTAGCAATGCTGTTCCCTTCGTACATTTTTGAACTATTCAGGACCGATTTGAAACTTGTCCCCAAAAACACAATATAGTTACGTTGGCTCCAGCGGCAAATAACTATTGCAAAAATTGTGTTAAAGATACTTTATGAATTTACTGGCCTCATTTTTGGAAAACACCAAATGTAGAATATTAAGATTTGGTCTTTTCTAAAAATGAGCCCCTGATCGATCGAAAATTGATAATAGAAACGATCTTAATATGCTAATTTTCTTTCCGAAAATGTAAAAACTTATGGACAGATGCGTTCAGAGTAGCTACTATAGAGTTACTATAGATCTGTAAATGCGTTAAAAACTTAATGTGCCAATTATAATTTTAGCCAATTAGCAGACTATTAGAAGGTTGTAAGGAAGTCGAGTAGTCTGCCGACTCGTCGGCAAAGCTGACGGTTTCGGGGACTTCCTTGCTTGATGGTGCTTTGCGCGCAATAAGTAGTTCATCATCGTTCAGAAAAACATCAATATTTTGTTTGATAAATAATAGATGTTTTTTTTTCAAATAAATAATTTTAGAAAATGTTGCTTGGATTTATATTTTGAAATATGAAAGACTAATATTAATGACTAATAATTATAATAGTGGCCGACTATAATTGTGGCCGTATAGTCGAGTTTACCGACTAGTCGGTAAAAAAATAGTTTTTTTCTTATTTTAACTTCTATTTTGTCTCAGGTGGTGATCTGCGGTGCGGTGCCGTCGATGGTCCGGTCGGTCCGTCTCTACAGCAAGTGCTCGCACATGTATGTCAACGTATTCCCAAACGGCACCGTTATGGCCCGCTCCGATGGAAACGACCAACGTAAGTTTATATTTTACTCATATCCTCTATATAAAAACGTGTGATAGGGATGAAAATATTGGCTCCAAATCTAATTTTGTGCTTCGAGGTATAGGTAGGTTCTCTAGTCACAACGATGTAAGGCGATCGTTTACCTCATTAACAGTGTATGACCTGATCTAATTGACCCGTGTGGCGAAATGGTTACCATGCCGGACTGCCAATCGGAGGGTCCCGGGTTCGATTCCCGGCGAAACAGCTTAGCAATTTAAATGATGAGTTTAAATTTCTGTTCTCGGTCTGGGTATTTGTGTTTCTGTCTTTGAATGTGTCCATGGTACCCACTACACAGGGTATACCTACCTTATTGTTGGGCTATAAGTGTGAAACGTTATTAAAATAAAAACAGCTAAATGGTCCGGATGCTCGTATCTTAAGCTCGTTCTATAGAGAAATGTTTAATCATAATTGCCTTTAGGACCAAAAAAAAAGAAATTTATATCAAAAAGGATTTGTTTTGCCTAAAATCTAAAACATGCAACCTTTATTGTTTTTAGTTTTTGAGAAAAGACCATGTAATATTCATTTGGCATCAGGTTGATCATGATAAATTGATCTAATAAAACGGCGGTTCATAATAAGATACGAAAGAGTGTAAAAAAGTGTAACCTAATTATTCTTCGACACCGCCCATGTGTGGAATTTTGAGTGGATTTGATATCGACGTTCAAACAACTGATTGGGTTGCTACGCCATAATCACACGATACGTAGTATCAGAAGATTGCAATTGCCTTACTAACACGGAGCATAATGCCCGAAGGCCATCGCTTTTAATGAACTGGGTCAAATTAAGATTAATTTCATTAAATACCAAAATGTATTTCCGCTTCATTAAGCTCATAAAACGATTATCAGCAATTCTAATTTGTATTCAATTTAATTGTGCGCTTCGAATTTATGTTCATGGCTATGAAAATGGTTGCAATAATCACAGTTTATTAAACAGGAAATGTGTTCAGATTTCATATTACGCAACTGTTGAAATATGTACTTATTAGGCTCATCTTCAATCTGGAAGTTGTATTTTATTGAAAAAATAAACTTTATCGTAAGTTTTATATACGAAATTTTCCAAGTAAACCTGCTACAACATTTGCATCATTTTACAAAGGAGCTATTATAAGAGAGGGTTTGCAAGGAATGCGTTCGTAGCTAAGCACAGCAGGCTTGCTGTAATCGTATTGGCGGGTGTTAGACGTGAGAAACTATAGAACTATAGGAATATGTCAATACTTGAAGGGTCAGTGACCAGTGTGCAACAGGTAAGCCGTATGCAATATACTAACGGGCATGGTCACGTTGGTCACCAGCGATATGGCGGAGTGGGTCGCGTGAAATATGAAATTGTCCCCCAAGGACGGTTTTTACGACACAATGTTTTCCTTGTATTTGAGTTTTTATCGTAAGTTGTGTTAAATGTTTTTGGTGGAGATTTTTATGGTAATAAGACTTTAACTTAAAAGCTCCAAAAGGCTTTTATACTCGTAGTAGTTAAAAACAATGTAGTTTAGTTTTGTCGTGAGATAGATGTGGTTCTCCTTTACAGTACTTTTTAATTGTCTATATTTGAATTAATTGCAGATATTCTTAAAGACTTCTTACTGTAAATTGCTGCAGAAGTCGTAAAATACTATTGCGGTAAAAAATAAAAATTATCAGTATGTGTAACTACCGTATATCTTTAGTATTTATCTTATTACTCACGTTTACTTGGGTATTATAATCTCGGTTCAAGCCGTGGCAGCTTCTATTTAAAAAACCAAAATTCTTATTCTACGTACGCACTATGTGTAGTACATAATATTACTATGTACGTAAGAACAGTGTTTACAATTTTGATTGCATGGCATTTTAATGACACACGATTCAAACACGTTTGCGTATCGTATTACAAGTTGTACGTAGATAATTAGTAATTAAAGATTTAATCATCAACGCTGAACATTCATTATGGTTTTTGAGCACAACGAAACCCATCATAAACAATATTAAACTTGACAAAAAGTTTGCTGACTAGTAATCTGCGTTTACTCATCAGAAAATAAGAACCTATCTTTTGTCTCGTTTAAATTAGCGAAAGCACGCAAGTATGTAAGGTCCGCGAATATGTAATATGTGGCCGTCAACTTACTCAATGTTTGTAAGAGCCTCAACTATTTAGCAGAGGCCTGTTCAAATAAAATGTGCTTTCACCGTTCTTTATTTTGTTCTGCGACTTGTGGTTTGCACAAAAATTATCGCAAGCGCCTTTACGACCCGATGCTGAGGGTTTTTTATTAAAAATAAGCAATGGAATGTGCGTCCTTTTCAATGTGAGTAATCTTTTCCAAAAATATGCAAAGGAATGTGAAATATGATGAGACAAGGTCCGCCGGCGCCATGCTTATACCTATATAATTTCATATGTTGTTACACTGTTTTTCAAGGAATTTCAAACTTTATCTACGGGTCAATAGACACAAATTAGTGATACGTGTGTCGTGTCCTCTGCGTGCACTGCAAAATGCATCGTCAGATCATTATAAAGTTCATATTACGTGCGACACAAGCGTGCCTGACCTAATAAATACTGACACTTGTTTTCATCAGCAATGTTTACTTGACGTAATTAACGTACTAAAATGTAGTAAAATGTTTTGGATAAATCTGTTTCAAAGAGTTATAAAACGTCACGGAACAAAACACAAGCTATGATTTTATGAAAGAACTAACTAATCTTACTTACAAAATGTTTCAATAGACTTCGGTGATAGAAGACATCTTGCTGAAATGGATGCTCTGAAAACATTAATATTATTGTTAAGTTCAGCATATTTGGCAAGCAGAACTACGGGTAAAGTCAGTGCCCAGCAAAGCGACATTAAGAGGCTGTATACGAAATTTTGCCGATTTCGCTGATTTACCTGATTTTACACATGAGATACAGTGTTTCTATAAGTTTTATTGCATAATATGGCTGATCATTTCAATAATATCAAAATCTCATATGTAAAATCAGGTAAATCAGCGAAATCGGCAAAATTTCGTATACGGCCTCTGTTGTTGATGATGATACTGATGATGATGAGCTCTAGGATTATTTTTGTGAAAAATACAGCGTAGTATATCTAGCAACCCTTACATGCATGTTAAATTTGGTTTAAATTTCAGCTCCTACTTTTATTCGATGCACCTCCGAAGTCGACTTGGCAGGTTCTTTGCGTGCTTGTTAGCTGTTTCTCTATTAAAATATCATTAACAATTAATATAAGATACCCTATCATTTTAATAAGAACGGCGGTTAAGAGGAGTGAATACAAATATTTGTTCTACGCCCATAACAACATCCGAATAAGAATACCATTAATTTAATGTGAACAATAATCGCGTGAGAATAAACATTGTTGTCAATAAAAAAGTTTAATCGCTTGACCCGTGTTACTGCGTGTTAGTTGTGAGGCAATAAAATATTTTCGAGCCAATATTAAATTTAACGATTTAATATTGCATCGCCACTTTTAAATGATCTCTTTCGTATATGATCGTTAGACGGATTGGTTGTAATGCAAGGGTCTTATTTCTTTTGTTGTGTAATAGCTCGACCGACGCCTCCGACACATTGCACCGCCTACCGCCGAATATCGCGTAAAATATGGGACGTTTTTTAATTAAAATTAGATTTCAACGAACAGATAAAGAAATTCAATATTTTATGTAGAGTTAGAAACAACTGGTCGAATAACGGGTGAAAACGTTTGAAGTCACCGACTAAATGCTTTTACACTTATACTCTAAGTACTTGATGCTTCTAATAGAAAGTCAGAAGTACGAAACTGATTTCATCTCATGTATGATTAAGCGATTATATAAGTACCCTTGAACACTTTACGCTTGACGTTCTATAAGTAACGTTGCATTCCAAACTTTCATTTTTTAGGGGGATGTTGATCTTAAAATTAAGTGATCAAAATTGAAAATAACGAAATTCTTTTCCTTTACAACGTTTATTAAAATATTTTTTGCAGCGATTTGCCGGATGCACAGAACAAAAAATACCTTCACCGTCGAGGGTAAATTATAGGAAATCAATCGACGTAGGCGGTACGGCGCCTGCCCAAATTAAGTTGTTATAGTTTAAAAATATAATAATAAAATACCCATAAGGCCCTCCGTTTCGCAAAAAACCATACCACACGCACGCATCCCCATTACTGTCCCGTAATCTAATAAGAATTAAGTGACGTAATTTGGACGCCCGGGAAAATAATAGGCTGGCGTAAATCGATTGGGTTTTTGACTTCTTAGAATAGCTTTGTTATTGCTGTGAAGATTAAAATTGGTGTAAAATTAAGTTCTCGAGTCTAGAGTATTTTGTTTAGTTTTGAAGGTGATTGAAGAGGTAAGCAATGACAGCTAAGTAGTTAAGATTTAAGACGCTGAAAATTTAGTCTCATTAGTGTGTGGAAAATATTGTGCCGAGTTTGAGTGCGTAAGATATACGCCCTTTGCGTTTTCTTAGAGCATATGAAATCTACATAGTTGTTAATACTTACTTTGAGATGAAACTCCTATTTTTTGGTGTCTGGGGGGAAACCTTCAAAAGGTTCCCGGCACCTTGGGAGAGGATACCGGGTTATGTGGGATTTGACCACACTAAAACCCCTTCGGTGACCTGCCTCTGCGTTTTGGGAGGACTCCGGGATCTCCGATGGAACGCACAGGTGTCCTCCACGCGCGGAGCCCAGAATGGGCCCACACTCGGAGAGTAGATGAGCTCTCCTGCACCTTCCGATGTTTACGCCCAGCAATTGAATAAAAAAGGACTATGTACTTACTACTAACTCATGAAAATAATAGTGTGCGGTGATGCAAAAAATCGTGCGTTTACTGCTTGCCTCATTGCTTACGTTTAAAACTACTTACTCTTCGTGTTTATTTAGATAATTGCAGTACTACTCAACCAAGTGATTTGTAGTTCAGAACGTCTTTATAGTTCTACGAAATTAGAAGTGTTTCTTGGTCTTTCGTTGACAAGTAGGCCAGAAGGAAAACGGAGACAATATCCGCATTGAATCTAATTTACTTCTATTCGTCTTTATAAAATTTTCCTTATAAATTTACTTACCAATTTATTAAGACGCAAGATCAAGGACACCAAAGTGTAACTGATTTATGTAAAGAAAATGTCTTAGCGAAGGTCACATGTAGTCATTTAAATTCTTACAAACATCTTTGCGGATGTCAAGATAACTGCAAAAAAATTTTGTTTCTGTACACAATTAAAATGATTACATTTGTTGTTATCGCTCTAGAAAATAGACAGCTTATCAAGAATATACTGCCTTTATTATAACACGCGTTCGCCACAATTACTTGTTGGGTGGTCCGCACTCAGGGCGTTTTCAATGTAATGTCGCGAATAAAAAATATCACGCACATTGTTTAGTAAACATCCTACAGTGTGGTATAAAATTGAATCCGGTTTAAAAAAAGCCAAATGCAAGTCGAGATCGCACACAAAGGGCTCCGTACTACTACGTTACGAAATTAAAAAATCGAATCGAATCGAATAAGATGTTAAGGAATCGAATCAAAAAATTTTTGCAATTTGATTACATTACCCAAGCTTCAGTTTCCGATCAAATTAAAAAAGTAAAGATAGAATGCTACGAACAATGAAGTGAGGCCAGTTTAAACTGCACCTCTCCACACACACATGATACGCACACAGTACAACGATACTGCATCTTGCTTTGTCAGTCGAATACCTGCCTCACTTTGTTGTTCGAGTTACATTACTTTATTTGATCTGTGGCTTCAGTACTTTAGATGATGGATTAGTCAGCCAGAACACGTGACTTCAATTCAATAAAGATTATCAAGTTAACAATTATGATAGCAGTTTTGCTTATTTTTATGTAACAATGTAAATACATTGTTTACACACGACATTCAAGAGCTATCTAAGCGTAAATACATTGCCAAAACGAATGTTAAGAAGATCACGTCTATGCGATTCAATTCCTTTTATGTGTAAAGATAGGATATCATTTATGCTTAATTATTTTTATTTCCGATATTAAACAGCACATTTACACGTTACATTAAACGTAAACGTTACACACTCATAGCCCCACAGTAAGGTAATTAATACCCTGTGTCGTGGGTACCATGGACACATACAAAGACAGGAACACAAACACCCAGATCTAGAACAGAAATTTAAACTCATCATTCAAATTTCTGTTTCGCCGGGAATCGATCTCGGGACCCCTCGATTGGCAGTCCGGCAGTGGTTTCTACTTATTACTTATTAAGCGGTGATTACTAATTAATTCAGCGATGGATTAAAGCGGATGGATATAAGTTTTTGATTACCGGCTTAAGCTTATTAACGCTCTCATTTTACTTATAGTTCAAATGAATTTGAATCTTTTATGTCATAGGCTTCTACCACAAATGTGCAGACATATTTTAATTAAAAATTAAAAATAAATACTACCTAAATTCATGTTTCTACTTACGTTTTAGACACAATCTCAAAACAATTACAGATAATTCAACTCAGTTGTGCGCGCGGCGCTATGTGTGCGTGTGCTAGTAATTATGCAGCTTTAATTTGTGTGACAGTGACGCGGCCGTGATCGTCCGAGCAACTTCACTGTACCTCTTGTCACGCACACAAAGTCACTGTGTATATACAGGTTTACCCACACATAGCGCCGCGCGCACAACTGAGTTGAAGTATCTGTATTATCTTTGTGATGTCGGCGTTCACTTATCAAAATAATATACGTTTGACCCGATTTCGATAGTATTGACAATTCCTTACTCAATCATATCCAGCGATAACATTAATGCTCTTAGCACAACATTTAAGATCTAAATCATATGAATGATTTTTCAGTACTATGTTTAAAATATTGCTTTTTGACACACTTTCGATATGGCAATGAAATTGGCATACTCTTAATTGTGTCTTGATTTTGCTGTCTAATAAGCTTTTTGAAAATCGTATGTTGGTTCATTCGTTTCCAGTTATTTTATAGTACAGTAGTATCTTTTTATTAAAAAAATTAATATGCAACTAATATTATTAGAATATGTATATTAGTATATATTTATTTATTTAAAGTCAACAATATGCGAACAGTGCATGACCAGACGCATATGTGATTTTTAAATTATATAGGTAAACATAGAAATAATAAAAGATAGTAACTATATGTATACAAACCAAACAATAATAATAATTAATAATAATAGATAATTATGTTTACAATAAAGATTAGGGATGCAATACTGTTGCTAATGACCATAGTCTCAATGAAGCGACTTGCAGCTTTACGGAAGCAGGAGGGGTGGCAAGCGAATAGGTCCAGATTAGGATTGCTCTTAATGATCGTGTTAACTAGCCTAGCCGCCCTTGCCAGGGGAGCCCAGTGTCCTAGATGTTCTATATGTATGTATAAGTTGTATATGTGTACATATTATTTTTCTTTTACTTCTCATACACAAAGCCCACAACACATTTTCATCGTCACCCAGGGTCGACTGGAAGAAAATGCCAAAAGGCATTATGTTAAGCCCTTTGTAACACCTAATTTAAGGTGTTTGCAAAAAAAGATAAATAAATAAATATTTATTTATAATCCTTAAATGTGTCCTTGAAGCTGAAAAATACTTCGAAAACTATTGGTAGAGTCAAAAGCACATGCAATCGAGTGTAAATTTACGAACACTCCCAACGTAAAATCGACTTACCAACACAGGAAAAATATTTGACATTTCGATGCGAATAAAATGACTCAACTAAGGTAACATTTTCTAACAAATATTTCCAAAGAAATCACGTTGGTCTTTTCCAATAATGTGGAATATAATTTGCATAAAGCGATATGGTCAGATAGTGGAAGGCATCATGCCTAGTATTAGTGTCAATGCCACATTGTTTGTGGTCACGTACCAGTCCCGCGAGACGATATCCGATATTGGCAAGCTAATGTAGTTATTGATGCGGACTGAAGGTGTGATACCTCTTGGATGTATTTGGAACAGAGTGCTATTAGCACTCAGAAATCGGCAATGTGATACCTATCAGTTTTCCAACCACTTTTTCTCTGAAGTCTACACAAACCATTACAAAGCCGTGTCAAAAGTTTGGAAATTACTGTTTTGACATATTGGTATGCTTGTTAAATGCAAACATTGGCGGCTTTTTCTCCAAACAAACGCACTCTCTGATTTCTCACTGGTTTGGCCGCAACCCTGTTTCGCGTCCCACAGCTGGGCACGGGTCTCTTCCCATTTATTAGGGAGGCATGTGGCATTCTTTGCCACTCTGATCCAATGCGGTTTGGTGGAGAATTAGTGTTATAGTCAAAAAAAGACCAAATACTTTTATGAAATTAGGTTTTCCTTACTTTTATAACCTATTTTGTAGCTTTAATATGAACTTTAAAATGGCCTTATGGCCATATCGCTGTCATCTAAAGCCTAGTGCAAAAATTTCACGATTTTTAATTTAAATGTTAATTTAAAAAATGCCTCCAATTAAAAACTTTAAAGGCTTTTTTAGAATCTATTATTTTTTAGAATCATAAGATATTTATATGTTTTATGATTCTAAATTCATGATATTGGACATAATTAAATTAATTTTGCGTTTCGAATAATCCATTAGTATATTATCAAGTAAAAGTAATAAACAGGACATAATGACAAACTTTTGAAAATATTTAAAGACGTAGTTTATTTCTATTGCATATCGCCCGTTACTAAAATGTATAATCAATATTATTATGAAGATTTCTTCAAACAAATAGTTGGTATTTAACCGCAAAATCAACAGATAATAAACGTCGACTCTACTACATAATTTCTAGTCGTACATATAGGGATGCCAACTCAAAAAGATTACATTTATTTTAAGTTAAAATTATTTTAAATTAATATTCATATAAAATATGTGTATCATAATAATTTTGTGAATACTAATAAGTAAAGTAATTAAGTTTTATTTATCTATTTTAATAATTTCAATAATAGGTAAATGAGATAGAACGTTTAATGAGAATTACGAAATCGTAACTGTAGTATTATTTTTTTAATTTTGAAACTAAAAAGTACGAAATTTCAGCTTAGTTAGTACTTGTTAAACTTGACCAAGAAATAATATGAAAAGATAATTTAAATCTATTTTTTTATAGATAATGATTATATGCGAATCGGACTCACGCACGAAGGGTTCCGTCTTCGTGCGTGAGTCCGACTCGCACTAGGTCGGTTTTTTTGACCAGGGAGGTACCGCTGCTGCACATTTCTACTATGAAGCAATTCAGTAGTGTTTCAGCGGCAAAGCGCTCGCCAGATTTACATGAGGGGAAAGTTACGCTCCAAAGTATCAGCGTCAATACAAAGGACCTCTGACAAGCCTCATGCTGAATTTGGATTGCAATATGTATAATAAATAATATATATCTTTGAATATCCATGGTATGGAGTGTCCAACACGAGGTAGCCCACATGATTATCTGCTACTTAATTTAATAAAAAATACTTAATATACTAAGCAAAACTCTTCAAAGCTATTATTCCGTAAAACTCTCAACCCTACGAAGCAATAAAATGCCGCTGGCTTGGAATCGCCAACAACTTGTTCCACGTTACAACCTACGAGCAATAATTTGCCGCTACTATCCGTTTTATCTGCAAGCAACTTTATAAGAAAACTACCGCGCTACTACCATCCAGATATTTCTGAAGCAATAAACATTTATTTGTCCAATACATCTCTCACGAACGAAAGTTTATCGGTACTTTTACGTTTGCGTACCTACATTATACAAGTAAATGCTGAGTTATGAATAAACACTCTGTAAAAACTTCTAAGGCAAGTAATAAAAGAGTACTTACGTATTTCATACATTTTACGGGGGAAATTAAACTTATACAGCCTTACAATTACGGTTTCAAAATTATTAAATTACACATATCAAAGAAACATATTTAGATAAGATTACTTAGGTACATACATAAGCATACACCAAGCTTAAAACTTTTTACTTTTATTTTACTTGTCACGCAATTTAGAAAAAGTAGTCCTGTATAATGTTTTATATTCTTTTTTTTTCAATAATGGCATCGCAAGCTTAGTGCACATTGCCAGCGTCAATTATAATTTTGCATTACTTTGTAGTCATAGAAAAAATCAGTAAGTTGTTAGTAATCAGTCAGTCTATTCCATAGATTTATTATGACTTTGAATGCTCGCTTCTTTGTGAATAAGGTACATAAATGAAACGCCTATTTTAGGCTACTCACCGCTTAATCGCTTAATCTTACACAGTAAGACGAGGTGGGAAATAAAATTTTATCACTATAATTTTCTTTAGAAGCATAACATATGTATTTTTAAAGATACATGCATTCAACCTCCATTCAAAAGAAATAATTAATGTTACAATTCGTAATGTACACATTTTATTGCTAATGTATGTAAATACATTTATTTAATGGGCAATATGTATTAATAATATGCTTCTATAATCTATACATATAATAAAACTGTAAGCAGGGTCAATTCTGTACATTGCATATAAATTAAAAAAAATACTTCTAGGGGTCTTTTTATAAGTAACAGAAGCTAAAAATATAAGTTTTGAAATTATTGTCTGTCTGTCTGTCTGTCTGTCTGTCTGTCTGTCTGTCTGTCTGTCTGTTGTTAGCTTTTCACGAAAAAACTACTGGACGGATTTTGATGAAACTTTTTTTGTTTTATATATATTGATCCTCGCTAACATTTAGGCTATAGATAATTTTAAAAATCACCCTTTAAGGGTGTGAAATGAGCGATGAAAATTTGTATGGAAAACTTGGATTTTTTCAATAGATTTTCTTGAAATTTGGTATAAATATTTTCTAACCAAAATAAAAGAATACGTGTTTCAGCATTTCCCGAAATTCACCCTTTAAATGTCAATTTTCTTTGAAACTCTTTGAAAATTGAGTGTCGAAACTTGATGTACAGAATATTTTTGTGCAGAGTAATATACTTATAATTTTGTATTTGTAATATTTACTAACATAGTAAGAATTCTATTTAAGCTTTTTTCAAAACTACCCCTCAATAGCAAATAAAATGGATTCGAAAGTTGGTATCTCAAGCGTACAATAATTAACCTTAACTTAATATTTCATTCTCAAATTCTTTTCCCTTCTTTGAATGATGTGTTTACTGATATATTGTTGAATGAATTTCCGTAACATTAGTGTGTATTTCATATCAATCGGGTGATAAACAAAAAAGTTATGTTCATTTACACAATACGCGACATAAACTTAAAAGGCACTTTGGGCAATTTGTATGACAGTTTCGGTAACAGCCCATTCAAAACCATAAATAAAAGTTTAAATTTAAGTAAAATTATTTTGAACTCTCACTAATATTGTCGACTATATTAAATATACTTAGATCAGCTTACTGTATTTTCTTACGTTGGCCGAGAATAGCTAGACTATAGGTACCTAATAAGTGCATCGCGAGCCTTACCGCGGCCGAACCTTACATCACAGGCTCCATTGAGTTAATTACTCAGCTTATTAGTCTTCTTTTGGGGTGGAAGATTATGAACAGGCTGCAGCTGAAACGATTATTATCGCTACATTATATCAAGCTGCAACATTTTTAGCATTCCACTGCTGAGCATGGAGCTCTCCCAATATTGAGGAGGCCTCTAGCTCCGATGAACCAAAATCCAAATCTTACAATCTCAATGCATCCAGCATTAAGGTTGTAAGATACGGAATCTAAACCTTCATACAGAATGTACAAAGCCTTAACAAAACGAGACTACTGCAGACATCTAGGTGACGAATAGTTAAACTTTTAGTGAACCAACTGTTAATCTCAATATCTACCTATTTAGTAATTTGACATTCGATTTATCAACCATAAAGTTTACATGTCATACGGTAGATGGCGTTATTGAGCAATATTCATTTTTTCTCCAAAGTGATTCGATGGAGATAATTTCAAATAAAAGCCTTAAGTCTAATAAAAGTAAGTACAATACAATACAATACAATACAAAAATACTTTATTACACACCAGAATTTATACAATGAGATAACATTAAATTAAACATTAATTTACTTAGTGTATGCAATAGGCGGCCTTATCGCTCAGGCAGCGATCTCTTCCAGGCAACCTATGCTTGGAAAAATAGCAATGGACAAAGGGGAAGAAAAAGGTCAGGGTGTGCAAACTTTAAGTAAGATAAATTGACTACTATAGGAACAAAAAAAGAACAACACTAAACAACGTCGCACAGTAAAAAAAAATTAATAATAGGTAAGTGAAGCAGAATTAAAAGTACAGCATTACTGTTTATAGACAGTTCATGATAAGGAAGGAAAGGGAACTCAAAGATTTAAATAGTAAGCTTTTAATTTAACTTTAAAGGAGTCAAGAGACTTTGCACGCCTAATATCAACTGGGAGATTGTTCCACAGGTGAATAGCGGAGGCAAGTACATAGTGTAAAAAAAATAAAAAATAACATTTCAAACGTATAGCCTCACATTAGGGTAGATATACCCTGTGTCGTGAGTGCCATGAACACGCATAGAGACAGAAACACAACCACCCAGACCGAGAACAGTTTAAACTCATCATTGAAATTTCTGCTTCGCCCGGATTCTAACCCGGGACAGTTCGATTAGCAGTCCGGCATGGTAAACATTGCGCCACGCGGGTTGTCCCATCGTTGGGTAGGTATACGTATGATGCTGAACATTGTTAATTGGACCAATGAGAACTTAACTCATTTTTTGCGTCTCTTTATTGCGTACGGGCTGAGGGCTCATCCACCGTTGATTGATGGAGATATTAAGGATTCTTTAAAGATTCTTTATAAAAATATTCTTTATTTCCAAATACAGATAGCACACTGTGTAGAGACCCTGCCTTCTGCTTTAGTTTTCACAATGTTATATGAGTTATGACTTATGACCAAACTGCTGTCCGCAAGTTTTAAACCTATAGTTTATTAATTGACCTTACAATTATTTTTCCGATTGTTTAATCCTAAGCACGTGTGCGTTTAGAAATTTTATCTCCCAACTACAAGTAGTTGTATAGTGCACCTCTTTTCTGCAGTAGGTTAAAGCTATGTATATAGAATGAGTCTATACATTCTTTGCAGTATAAATTCACCCAATTTACTAAAGATACTATTTTTAACATAGATGAAGCCACGGGCACAGCAGTATCTCTTAACTTTAATAAACGAGGTACATATTTGTAAAGAGAATCTGATTGCGCGAGAAAAGCGAAACGTGAGAAAATTGGATAGTAAGATCAGTACAGTAAGCATTCCTTACTGTTATAGGTTTGAAGGATTTAGAAAAAATACATTAGGTTTCTTCTGAACATGTGAACATTGTATTATAAGTGATTTCACTATATGTAAGAATAATCTACCTACTACTTATTCAATGCAAATAAATAATCTTTAATTTTTAATCAATCCATTTTATAAAAGTCTTTAAACACGCGGACGACGTCGCGGGCACAGCTAGTATTAAAATAAATACATTTGCTTTAATGCGTTTGCCTTTAAAAACTATATAGGTTGTTATTATGTTTAATACACTTTGTCTTTAGAAAATATTCATCCACCTTCTATACACATTATATATGTACATTTACAAATTGAATATCAATAATTTCCTTATTCATAGAACTATGGACGATAGCGATATAGTAGAGTGAAAGTAAAAAAAATTATCTTAATTTCCTGTAAATATAATTTGAAAAGTAATAACATTTAAATTATCTAACATAATTTAAAATTACTCACATACTTGTTTATAAATAAAACTATAGTCGAGCGGGAAAAACATCGGTTTCAGTATCCGCGATCCCGAGTTTAAATCCCGGTGCGCACCTCTGACTACGTTATTACATGCTTACTTATCGTTGCTTCACATTTGGTAAACATTGTAAGTAATATTCTATTACGATATTTTCCATCATCGTGCATGCTTGAGAGTCACACAAACATTTTTCGAAGGCATAATGTCCACCGACCCGCACTTGGCCAGCGTGGTAGACTACGACCTGAATCCCTCTCTAGTACGTTTGCAGACCTGTGCCCGGCAGTGGGATATAAAAAGGATAGAAAAATAAATATTATCCCCACAATCCTCAAAATGCGTGGGAGTTTGGCTATTATGGCTACGAATAAAGAGGGTTTGCCATAAGCTGCTAAATTATACAAAAAGGTGATCTAAAAAAGGTAATCTAAACGCAAGCAGGTTAGCATTTTAGTAGGTCACGGGGTCGTTCTGTCCTATTTGTCGAGTATAGAATGCGAATGATGATTTTTAACACGCTTTTATTAGCTTGACCTGTATGAATGTATGTACGAGTATGTAACAGAAGCTTTGAACGTTATTTTGACCGACTTTGGAACGTCGCATTAATTTGAAACTCTATATACTCATCAAGGACCGATGACAATGCAATAATATAAAAAAAAATCCAACTAAAAAAATTAAAAAATGTAGTTTAAAAAACTAAAAAACACGCTTTTTAGTTCGTTTTTCACAAAAGCGTGTGTTTTAGTTTTTTAAATAGTACATTGTATTAAAAGATGTCACTAGTTTCAACGGACAACGGACACTAAGTTATGCAACAAACGAGTTAAATATCAACATTTTTATAAAGTTATTATAAATTTATAGTTATATTATATTTCATTTTATAATGAAACTAGTGGACCCCGCAGACGTTGTCCTGCCTTAAAAGTAATAAAAGAGGATTTGTTTTCTTATTATCTTAAAGAGACTTCATGTTACTATCAAACAAAAATATAAAACAAATAATGACACGAACTGTCCAGTTATTCTGACTGTGTCAAAGTTTAGAACGACACGGCACGAAATACAAAACGTTTGACAGGCAGGAACAATTTATATGGGAAAGCTAAATAAGTAAAAAAGTAATTAAAAAACATTTCCAGTGGCCCAAATTGTGAATCTAAACCATCCTCGAATCCATTTGAATACACACAAAAAAAAATCATTAAAATCTGTCCAGCCGTTAAGGAGGAGTTCAGTGACATACACACTCACAGAAGAATTATATATATTAAGATATTTACATTTTGTTTCTAATTTGTATTTAAAGAGTTCATAATGCAAAGTTCTTTTAATGTTACTTATTTTAAGTCATTTATTCATGTGCTATTGTTTTGTAATCAAATCACAGAGTTGGAATCAACTCCTGCCTTAACTCATAGCGACTACTAAAGGGACTCAAAATTTCATTGGCGGAATAAAATTTTATTAGAAAGGAATATTGTACTCACATGAAGTAAATTCAATTGCCTTATCTGTTTCCTCTGGGAATACGTCAATTTTCATCTAGTTTTCCGTTACTGATGGCCAACTTCTCCCGTTACAGACTCCACGATTATTCGTTAGTTAGTTTTGGACAAGACTAAAAATGTCAGCTTTATTATTTATTCAGTAGCTTCATGTCATCAATGACAATAATAATCTTACAAATTTGTGAAATGAGTGAATAAATGACCTGAAACCCTAAAATTATTACGAAAATTTTAGAACATACGGATGGATGCTTTGAGAGTAGGCCCTCTGACGTACCTAAAATTTAAAAAAATATTTTTTAACGTACAAAGCAAGTCTCAAACATTTTCAACTTTGTTTCTTGCCTAAATATTATCCTCAATATTACAAGCGACTCGCTTAGGTTAGCCTTGTGAATGTATAAAGCAATTTATAAACTTTTTGTGACTATAAAAAACGTAATGGCTTCTATGTTCACGTAAGGGAAAAGCTACTGTGTAAAGTTACCTGTACATGCAACTTTCGTTTTAAGTTAATATTCAGTACTAGGCTATGGCCGTGACTTCGCATAAATTTTTTTATGAGACAACAGTTATTTAGCAATTTAAAATTAATTACTTTAATGCAACATACAAGGAACCTTAATAGGTTATAGTTTTTGGGGTACAAGTCTATTCATTTACCTCAAATAACATTGAATTTCAATTTATATATGGTCCATGAAAACTCTATGCTAAAGAGAATGATAATATAAATTTCAAAGTGCAATATAAATAAGAAACAAAAATATGTGAATTTCAATATTAAGACTCTGTTATATCATTATTTAATAAGAAAAATTAAAAAATCATTAATAGTATATTCATAAAATTATAAAAAATCATAAGTCTTTGGTAAGGTTATTACAGGGAACTTACGTTTATAACTTGAAAGACACCCAACCGTTCGATTTTTATATCTAGTGTCCATAATTAATTGCATACACGTATTTAATACAACGCTGTTGTATGTGGTAACTCCCATTAATTTATCACCACGGCCTGTGCGCGAATAGTTGTGACCTGTTTTTTATAAATTAACCGAACAAAAAGGCGGACGGCCTGATATTGACGACCCACTACGCAATATAGTAAAAATATAATTGTGCGAATTATTAAAAAAAATACATCTCAAACCATGAAATGATTATTCTTTATTGTTATGTCTTGATGCAAAGGAAATTTAACACAAGTTTCAAGTCTATGTGCACATGACAGTATACAATAATGAAGAGGCGGTGACCGAGTTTCAAAAAGATGAATTTTGCCATCATATCTTTTGTGTAGAATCCATTATTTAATAGCATTTTTAAGATAATGAATTTTCTGTTACTATCATTTTCAAGATAGAGCACCTAATTTTTTCTACTGTACCTACGTTATACATTTTTGTTATATGATACAATGTTTAACATGAATTTTATGTAACATCAAATAAATATGAATCTTTCATTTACTTTATAAGTAAAACCTGTATCTTCTTCAAATAATAATTAAATGCGTGATTCACTCTCCACCAACCCGCATTGGAGTAGCGTGATTGAGTATCCCAGCAGTTAGACACAAAAAATAACACACAGATTATAAAAATGGTTGCAACCACAGTATGAACGAGCACAATTACACCAAGAAGGACCGCGGTACTACGAATCTTTCACCTATATTTTTTACCTATAAATTATATTTTTTCTAATGTAAGGAACTCTAAACATGGCTACACAACAAAATGTTAACTCCAAACCGTCATATACAAGAGAAGCATCCAATAGTTACAATTATTACTAAGCTGAAGATTAAAACGGTTAAGCTGAAACTTTTATCAAATATCTAAATATAACATCTTTTAAAATATAAGCTGCTTCGTCTTCAAATCCCAATTAATAAAGTAGCGTCTTAATAGAAAGACTAAAAAGCTTATAAAAAAATCAGAATCCTTTACCTATTCCTTTCTACCTATAAATTACCTATCTATTAAGGCGCCAAAGCTATAAACATAACTTACACCATATTAAAACATCAACTGTAAATGGTTATAAATAAGAGGAGCATCCAACAGTGCCACAAGCTAGATTAAGACGGTTTAGCTGGGACTTCAGTTGCGGTGGAGCTTGTTTACTGCTCCGACAGCGCTCTGTCGTCGGGGAGGCGCTTACTGAGATTTGCCGCGTTTCCATTGTTCCACAACGTTTTGGCCTCATTTGATTGCCACAACGGTCAGACAAGATTTAACGAGTAACATCAAAAGTAATAAAATGTTATGAATTGAAACTGCCAGTTCGAAAATTGCCCTTCGAATGTCATGATACCGCGTGCCACACATGTTAAGTTGGTGAAGGAGCTGACACGTTTAATGTAACAGAAAATGTTTTATACTTCAGATTTCTAGCGTTTTTGAGTGATTATTAATATTTCCTTTCTTAAATATACTTTGATATTTCTTTATGATATGTTATAAGAAATTTCGCCATTTTTTTTATAAAATGAAGTAGCGTGAAAATATTCAACGCAATTGGTGTAATAGTTTGGACGTTATAATATACAAAAAAAGGCGCGAAACACAAACTGTCTCGAGCAGACAGGTAAAAAACGTTAACAAAAGTGATTTGGACGGCCAGCCTAGTTTATTGCAATAGTATACATTAAACATACTTAATGATATATGATTTTAATATATTTTCAATCTTAATATACATATAAATATAATTTTAATATATTCGTTGTTCAAATATCTCCTCTTCTACTCGTATTTTCAATAAATTGAGTGGCGAAGTAAGCTCCAAACATTTTCAACCGTGGATAGAGAAACCTAGAAGAGTAATAAAAACTTCCCTTTTCTGAATAAACGTTTTAAGAGTTGTACTTAAATGTTAGGTTATAAACGTACAATTTAAAAGCGAATAAGAAAACCTGAAAAATTATATTGTCAACGTACAAAACACCGTACAAAATTCAAACTAAAACGGGGCAATGGAACCACGCACGCCTTACAAGGAAGCGTCCGGAATCCTCGACAGGATTCGAACCTACCTACCGCAGCGGCATCCGGGATTAGCAGCCAAACGCCTTAATCCGAGAGCCAACGTTTGTGTAGTGCGGCGATTATCCCCTGACTTAGCGATACCGACTTAATCTTAGAGAACTGTGACAATTATACGAGCTTAACTTTTACAGTGTCTCATTAAAAATGTAAATAGTTGGACGTTACAATAAGATTTAAGTTTTTCAGGACATTGCATTTTCTTTTTAGTTTTTTTTAAACAACGACGTAGCACAATGAATCGTGGTGTAGTGGGGTGCAGCCCATGGACAGATCATTTACATCCAATCTCATGGAAGATTACCTGGATCAAGCATAGTACGATTGTTATTTATTTTTATTTATATAGCATATGTAAGTCTTGTCCGAGGTCGTATGCAGTTGCGCTGCTACTCCGGAGGATGGTGGTCGCCTCATATAAGTGTGGCAGGCAACTGTACCTTTTCACCGAAACACAATAGAATTGGTTCATGGCAGAAGTCGGTGCAGCGGTGGTACTTCCCCGGGCGAACGATAATAGTGCTACCACCTTTAAGTTTTAAGTACGAGTTCCTAAGGTGTTATTAACTAACTGGGACTGTATTCAGGCGCTGGTATTCCGAAGGGTAGCGGTCGCCTTATATACATAGATGCTGCCGACAACCTTTATCAAATATAGACATTGCTTTACAGCAGTTTTAGATGTACTTTACAGAGGCAGATATAGGTGTTATTTTATAAATTTTATTCACCTTTAAAATGTAATGAGAAACCCGAGTAAACTTTAAAGAAGTTTTTTTTTGAGTTTACGGTCATACCTAATACTTAAGATACCCATGAGTAATGTAACATCCTCATGGGCATACTTTCTATAAGGGCTTCCTGCATTATGGGAAAACCCATGTCCAGCAGTGGGACGCAAAAACGTTGCAGACAGACTATCTTTAAGTAGATTACTAGGACTACGTAGATGACTAATGCAGTATGTACGAGTTTAAATGTAGAGCACACTATCGTAGAATAGCTACATTATCACAACAATATCGTGAACTGTAAAAGTAGCTTTCTGCATACATTACCCGACGAGCACGTCGATCTTAGAACTTATACATAGGTATAGATCTTTGTGACGAATGAACTAAATGAGAACAGGTCTTCGAATGGCGACCAGACCTCTATCCAGGTGGACTGACGATCTAAAGAAGACCTGCGGATTCAAAAACCGAACAGAGTGGCGGATATTCGAGGAGGGTTGTGACCAGCAGTAAACATTTAAGGGCTGATGTATGGGCAGCTCTTGAAAGGGTGTTGTTTTTGAAAAGTCAATTAAATATACGTCATTTCCTGAAGTAGAAAGTTATCGAGCGGTGTATTTTGTCAGGGATGACCAAGAGCCATAAGACGTTTTACCTTTAGTTTTCTCTACAGCAACAATCGCAAATTATGTTTGGTTTTTCACTCCGCGACAGAATCCTAAACTATAAAATTCGTTATCTTATAAAAGTCGGCTTTTGCTGCTTGAAGGTGTGCATGTACATGCAGACCGTCACAGGCAGTCATTGCCGAGTGCCGGTCAGACTATAGCAACCCGTGAATAAGAACCTACGGTAGCCTGATTAGTAACTGATGACTATTTGTCAGCATCTTCCAAAACGCACAAAGACACAGTATCCTCGTAACATACCACAGCCAGCATTTATAAGATACTAGCGGCCGCCCGCGACTTCGTCCGCGTGGACTTTGGTATTAAGCATATCATGATGTTATATAGTCTAAAGCTTTCCTCGATAAATGGAATATCCAACACAAAAATATTTTTTCAATTCAAACTAGTAGTTCCTTAGATTAGCGAGTTCAAACAAACACACAAAATCTTCAGCTTTATATGTATATTAGTATAGAAAAGAATTATTATTGAAACCAAAATGCATCTAATGAACTTCTAGATACGTAACATGCAATAGGCATGTACTCATTACGTATTACAAGCTTGCGTAATTCCGATATCCTGCAGTTTATTAGACGTCAAATGCCGTCACAGCATGATAGCGATGTATTGTAAAGTTGTACACATTCGACTGTATAATTAAAACAGTTATGCGTAGCGTGAACTAAAACAGAATAATTCCTCTTAGGCCCTTCTTCGGCTTACATTCGGAATTCCGTTAAGGAATTCAGATTTGAAATATCGATTCGGAATTCCGTAATTATATAACACACATGCGTTTTTTCCCGTTCGGAACAACAAAGCTCAGTTGATCGGTGCAGATATTGAGTTCAAATTTTTGTCACCAAACATGTTAAAATATAAATGAGTCAGTTTTATATAAAAATAACCAATTTACAAGAATATCCAGGTTTTTTTCCGTGTGGGATTCCGAATGCACAGGCACTGGATATTCCGTATTACGTATTATGAAACTTAAAAGAAAAATAATGGTATTTCTTTCATCGAGAAAGGCAAAAATGGATAGGGATATTGGATTCGGTTTCGGTCATATGAACTTAAAATCAAATGACCTTAACATCTCTGACTTATTGTATAAAATGACAAGGCACAACCATTTAATTGTTATTCACATGGTCACAATGATAACCACGTTTTTACGACCTTTTAATCAATTTTATTGCTTCGCATAGCAAAATATTTTTTAAACAATTGATTTAAAGCAAGTAATCTTATGTAAACAAGAAGCGTAAGTGGTTTGACGTTTTTAATTAGAGTTCATTTTGTAAAATTCCATTGATTAGAATAAATAACAATAAAAATGTATATGTCCTTAACAGAGTCAAATCTTTTTTTTAAATCTACTTTTCCTTTAAACAATACATACATTATTATATCACACCGGAGAGATGACATTCATGTAAAATTATGAACAATTAATCGCTAGGTTTTATTAATGAATTAAAAAAAAAACAAAATAAAAGAACAGTATAATGCTGTCTATGAAAAAACCAAATATTTGGGGCCATCTTGAATTTGTTGAAAATAAAATATAGACCTATTTGTTATTGATAGTATGGTTTTTGATCAGTGGTAAAATTTTTGAAATTGGTCAAATAGTTGAATAATATAAATAAAAAATAATGTACGTATATAAATATGTAAATAATCTACATGTTATTAATATTAGTGCAGACAAATGAAATGCGTACTGCAGCGACTGCACCGATAGAATCAAAATGCAGGTTACCAATAAGATTACATCGATAGTCCATTATCAGACCGATAACAGGTCATTAACCTCAGTTGGCGCCCACTCGATACAGATTTTGAGCAATACCAATCAAATACCTGAGTCAAAACTGTTATTGTGTAGGTTCGAAAGGACTGCTTTATTTCTTTGCATTGTTAGCTATTATACTAGTAAAAACTGCACTTTTATAAGTAGTACTAACTGTGCCCCACGGGTTTACCCGCGTTAGGAAGGATTAGTAGTATAAAGTGAATTTTCTCCAGAGGTTTGATGGGACTCAAAACTTATTTCACTCCTTGGGTTACATTATCGAAGTTTACAACGGTTCCCAAACATTGTTGTTTTAATAATAGCCTATGTTTATCAAAAAGTAAAAGTGTTTAAATTAGTCCAGTAGTTTTGGAGCCTACTCAATGCAAACAAACAATCAAATCTTTCCTCTTTATTACATTAGTATAGATTAGTACAGATTAAAATCGCTTTTACTTTTAAATACTTGCCACTTTTTATCATTAATATACCTTTGTTTTTAGTCAATTCTTCTCAATTAATTAGTTATTTATTTAAAATAAAAATATACGTTTTTGCTATATATTAGAATATAATTCACTAAGTTAAATAAAACATTCATAATAAACACATCAATTTTCTACGTATTTAATTGGTTAATGAGCTAATTTTTTGTTCATTTATGAAACGGTTGTATTTAAAACTCAATTAATAAAATAAAACTAATTCCCATACATAATTGCAGAACATTGATATATCCTCGTTGCACATGAAACTTACTCGTATATGATTAGTGCGGTTTCAGTATTATTGTAATTTCAAAGTTAATTTTGGGTAATGCGTGTCAGTTCTCAAATAGTTTTGTTTTCCCTACTTACTACTTCTAACCTAACGAAATAGTTTCTTTGGTCTTGAGGCCGTATACAAAATTTTGTCAATTTCGCTGATTTAGCTTATTTTACACACGAGATTTTGCAGTTAAAATACAGTATTTCCATAAGTTTTATTGTACAATATGACTGATTATTTCAATAATAAACTATTAAATTGGCCACTTTTTCATTTTTATAACGTTGTTTTACTTAATAGACCTGAAGACGGTGACAGTTTAGTGAATTTTACTGTAATAAATAATACTGTATTTTAACTAGAAATACTGCATTTTAACTGCAAAATCTCATGTGTTCAATCAATTAAATCAGCGAAATCGGCAAAATTTCGCCTCTTAATTTGGAAAGGAAAAAATTAACGTTACGAAGCGGCTACTACAGTCTTTTCATTCAATTTTTAAACTTAATTTAAATTTAACAAAAATAAAGAAACCCAGCGATTATCATAATCATTCATTTCAGTTATTAATGAGTCTAATTAATACTTGAAATGAATAATTTATTAATTAGTCTAAACTCTAATTAATAATTGATAGGAAGGATTATATGATGATTACTTTTATAAGATTACTTTGACTTTATTAATACTCGAATGAATAATTGTGATTACACGAAATTTTATTTCTTTTTAAAATGTAAACTTAATTTTAGTTTTTAATAGATTCGTTACTTTTTATAATCTAATTGCCATTAATTGTATGTACAAAAAAATCTAAATTCTTCTTAATTTTTTATCTTAAAGCCCATTTTATTTATAGTTAATTATTTTGTAACGTTCGTTTCGTACTTTTTTATCAATGGTATTTTTAATATTCAAAACGTGTATGCTTTCTGCCGGTAAATTCAATTTTATTTACTTAATTTTTCCCTCTGTCCATTTGTATGTCATTGTAGACTTATGGTATCTTAGTTTTACAACTTTCAGACTTAAAGTTTTTTTTATTTTATTTTTGGTAGTTGAGATGACTGTGCCCGATGTGTTAGGATACAATTACCGATAATTTAACGGTAATAATGACTTCTTTGATTTCGTTTTAGTACATAATAAAGTACGTAGAGTATGTGTATTACACCGTAGCAAACAGTTAAGTTCTGGCTGATAAGAAACTGTTACGAATTTGACAAAAGGGCGCATCGAATCCTCTACACGAACTCCTAATGAGGTATAATTTCTGAAAACACTATTTATTTCGTTTATATAGGTTATTATGAAAGTTATTGTAAAGGCATTGATCATATTAGCTTGTTTCGGAACTGAGAGCTAATTTAATTGTAAAGGCTTAATTTTTAACTTCCCATACATTTCCCCGTTTAGATCATAATATTCATAATTATTTGCCGCAATAGCTCATTTTATTAGTGCAGAAAGTATCAAATTCTTGCGTTTGGCCAGGATGGATGCAGGATCAGAACCTGTGAAGATATTTGTGCGCAGAAAAGCGAAATAAAAAAGGATCGAAAAATCATAATTTGTTGAAACTATTCAACTCGAACTATTCTGGATTCAATGGCAATCTACAAAGCTATGTTTAGATTACTCTAAATAGAGATTTGTACTGTTTGTAGTCTAGCTAAGATAATCTCGACACTACATAGAGTTGTAGATTGCCATACGACATTAAATCTACAATAGTTTTGCTTTGGAAGACTAAAACAGCGGCTGACTTTATATCAATGGATATACAGGTTAGTAAAAGTCATTCTTAAAAATAATACTGCGTTATGTAGTTACGTTAATAGACAAAAAATAGTAAAACAGAAAGTAAATCGTTACCTCGGGCATTCCCATTACATTATTAAAATATTTGAATCTTAAAAAGCCGAAGGTAATTTCAATAGTTCTCAGCATACTTTACAAGAATTTTTATAACCATACGCGTCAATATGCTCATAAAAATTATCTGTAATCGCCGTACATAAATACTTAGAGGCATCTAATGATGAAAATTACGGGTACGTTGTTATCTGCGCATTGTTATCAAACGTCTGAAACGTCGTTGGCCTCTGTTATGATACGGCTGAAAAGTAGGAAGTGTTTTGTTTTCCTCAATGTTTTAATATAAAAATAATTCATACAACTATATTTTTTACTTTAATTCAAAATTGTTGGGAATTTTAGCATTTCCAAATTAGATATTATGATTGATACATACGTCCACGTAAATGTGCTCTTAGCTAGCTTATGGCCTCATCATTCTCACATGGAGGAAGTAAAAATACCTTAAAAGCAAAATATAAAGCTTTGTTCGATACAAAATATATTGAGTTTATAAAAAAGAAAAGCTACAATTAATAATTTACACAGAAATCATTTACACACTGAGATCGGTTTCAACACCGTACTGTTATGGTTACATTGCATAAGTACGTAAATTTATCAAAAGCATTTCCACGGAAAGTGAAATTTTGAGCGTCGGCGTGGCATCAAAGAAAAATGTTTGCTTAAGCGCCTCGAGATTACGGCGTCTTTTCAAAAATTAGCTTATGGCTATTACAGGTTGAGCAATGTTTACGAAGTGCGTTTAAAAAGAAATATGGCCAATGGGTCGACTTTTGTTTACTTGTCATTACGTTATAAACATGGGAAAACAGAATTTAGCACATGCATACCGTAATATGCGCAGGCGCATGGCTCTGCTACTCTGGTATAGAACGTCCCACGTTATTTAAATAAAGCTTAGCGATTTGGGATCAGCCTGGAGTTGAATGGATGATTGTAAGTGATACTAAGCACTTTTCCATGCTTTTGAGACCGTATTCGGTACCCGCATATTCGGTACCGTATTCAGTATTGAAGCGCGCATGGCCCGGCGCTTAGCGTAGCGTAGCGATCTATGTCGCGTTCTACGTTGCGACTTAGCCAAGCGCGGTCGGGTGTGAGATGGGTGACCGCTAGTGGCAAAAAATTTCATGCGCGTTTCCGTGCATCGGAGGGCACGTTAAGCTGTCGGTCCCGGTTGTTGTCGATAGATAACAGTAGTTAAACCTTGTCGGAGGACTTATGGGCGGTTTGAAAGCATCCATCAGCGGGTTGGCCACTAACCCGCATCTCCACCAACCCGCATTGGAGCAGCGTGGTTGAGTAAGCTCCAGGCCTCCCCAGTAATGGGGAGAGACCCGTGCCTAGCAGTGGAACCTAAAAAGGGTTGCAACCAAGTCTGGAAAAATTATCGTAGACGAATAGATAGATATGAAAGATATGTGACAGATAAGAAATATGTATATAGAGAGAGATATTATGAGGATTCCGTTTTGAAATTCAGATGCCAAATACTTAAAACTAAGACGTCATCTAACAGACGTAAGTGAAACGTACCGGATTAAATTAAAACTTTACGAAAACAGATGCTCGGTTATCATTATTTGTCTTTCACGTATCTGGCAGCAAATATCAAATGGTATACGACATATAAAATAAAACAAAGAATTTATTGTTTACATAATTATGAAAATGTGTTGATAGCTTTGTATCTGGTAATTGCAGACATTGTGTCTCTATATTATAACGCTCCTTCAAAACACTTGTGAAGAAATCAGATGTTTAATATGATCGGGTTTTTAGTGTTATTATTTTCAAAATTATTATTCAATTCAAATTATCTTTATCAAGCTTAATTTCTAGTTAGATGTAACCCTTTTTTCGTAGATCTGGATCTCATTCTACCAGGTTGCTCGAATACGTAAGCACCAATACGTAAACCATCCATAAACCACCTATCAGTTAACTTATAATAGACTTATTGGAAATTGGAGACTGGAATTGGATCTGGAAGCACTTTTTGCTATTTCTCATAGTTTCTTTATTGTTTTATATGTGCTCTTCATTAGTCTTCAAACAATGGTCACAAGTAGTTATCCGCTTTTAGCACAGACTCTACAATAAGTAGCAAATAAAAAATAGTAATAGGAATATGGCGCTGAAAATCATGTTGCCATACTTTCAATTAACCTTACTTTTTTTTCAACGTTGTTATTAGTGAATATTAGGGATTATGCATGAATTTTATTTTAATTTATATATAGGTAATATGTATAAGTACCTATTTCGATTTGAATATTGCGAATAATAATGACAATTAAAAATAATAATGATTAAAATTAAATGATTATGATGTATTTAGGTTAGAGGTGTAAATATTAGCACTAAAACAACGAAGTATTATTTGAAATTCAGATTCAAATCGTTAAGTACAGCATACGCGTATCGATTTATTAATCAATTTCTTTCTTTCTTTCTTATCACTTTCACGCGTTCTCAGCAAGTAGGTATGAAATTATAATAAATTTATGTCACCGATGTCCCGGCCCGAAGCATTTTTATTTCTTTTAATGTTAATTGAAATGACATGGTCGGTCACAGCCGGCCGTCTGTACTTTTTATTTTTATTAATTCTTTTTATTCCAGTCCCATCGGCTTTGGTTATCGAATTCCTTACTACGACTTTCCTCTTTTATGTTATCTAATCGACGACTCGGGAGGGCTTACATGTAGGGCAAACTTAAAGTTCAAAATGTTCTAACAATCGCGTAGAGAGGTTTCCTCAGAAGTTCTTTCTTGAATAACGTAAAAATTATGTATTGTAGAACTATACAAGAAATATTTAACTTACCTTTAAATTTGTATACCAAAATTTATATACCACACGATGCGGGTACATAAAGTGTTTAACCTTTATAAGGTTATCTTATCACCCAATCAACTTCAGTTGTTTTCGTAGTTTTTTGTCTTTGGGTCACATAAAAGCATTATGAGTAATTAGTTACCTACTTAATTTGAACTGAGTTTTTACAGTAGTTTCAAAACAAATTGGAGGCATTAGATGGTAAAACAAACGGCTGTTTCGAAAAAGTTTTCGATTTTCTTGTTTCTTCGTGCGAAATGACGTGTCTTTGGCCGGATTGAAGTAAAATATAATAGTTCCACTAGAAACGTTCATCTTGAATATATTTTATTTTGCACTCAACATAACGACTTCGCGACTTCGCATATTATTCTTGGTTAATTATATTTAGCACTGCTGCGCCATTAAAATTTGTTGGACACTAAAGTTGGGACATCCAAAAAACTACTGAGCAATTTGCACGTTACTGTTACATAGTGTGCGATTATGTACTTGAATACACAAAGACATTTATTAAGTACTTTTTTGTAAATAATATTATAATTTAGATACTACTTGTTTGTTTTGATTATAATTATAATGATGTGTTTTATTTAATTGTACCTCTTTTCAAGGACTCTTTCAATGACAGTTTGCTTTGTGAGCTATAATTTGTACATCTTAGCTCCAGGATTTTTACAAATCGCTTAAGGCATGTGACACATTTATTGTTTCAAGTATCACTGCTATACCAATTATTTACCAGGATCGGTATCAGGATAGGATTTATTTACTTATTACGAAAATGCTCCTGCCTATTATGCCTTCCTGCTATTTATGTCCCAGACCTAGTGAATATGCCATAACCTTACACAAACGGCATTCACTGTCATACGTGTGGTTTTATGGTTTTTAAATTCTAGGCCGGTTAAAGAAGGTTAAAGAAGATTGTGAGGTCCAAAATTTCAGGTACTTGAGAACAATTTAAATTATAATGAATGAAAATATAATCAAATCTAATTATAATCTTTTATATTTTAAATGTATGTTCAACATTTGCAATACCTATCGGTGTGCTATCGGCGGTATTTAGCCGCGTCGTGTCAAAGTCACGTCACCCGACAAGACGACACCTGCAAAAAACCTGGAGCTATAATGTATGGAGGTGCGTTTTGATGTCGTCATGTAAACCAACGCTGGGCTGTCAAGTATTCAATGTCCAGCAATAGATTAATATTTATCGACATTTTATTTTTGTACTTTATAAGTGTTCAAATATCATTAACGATTAGTTTGTTGCACCTGACACTGCATCTGACTTTCTCGCTTTTGTACAACGTTGTATGCTCAGGTTGTATGTATTTAATTATTAAATTTATTATGTGACCCGTTAGCGGCGTTGTTTTGAACCAAGTTATGTGCCTCTGGGTGTAAATTTTTGAACGAGAAGCAGTAACGAAAATTCCACGAATAACTCTTTCTTTAATATTCCCCTTATAGATTCATTAATTCAATAAAGTTGCTTAAATGAATATCTGAACATGATTTCAATTTTAAAAGAAATGTAGATTGATCATAAAAATAAAATTATTACTATTGCTTACACATCTGAATATAAAGCCATGTAACATGTCAGATGGTTTATCGTAAATTGTGGAACAAGTTGGAGTAATCTGTCAATGACCTACATTTTTCTTATCAAAATCCTTGAAAATATTTTCTAATTTTACAAAATTTAAAACTCAGTTGTTCTTTATGTGAACTAGGTCATATTAAGTATTACGGATCTATATCAAATAATAAATCACCTACTAAAGGGTCTGTATAGTCATAAATTTATGTTATTATGTTATGACATTGTTGTCGACTTCTGTTACTATTACAAAGATCGATTTCACTCTTAATGAAATAATAATGTGTAAATTTGTTCTACACAGACCAAATACAAAATTTTGCATATGTGAATGTGTTGCACTGGAATGGATGGAACTAGCAATGATTTCCATGCTGGACTGCCGGCAGGGTGTCATCCGGGTTCGATTCCTGGCTAAAAAAATTTTTATTGATGAGTCCAACTTTCTGTTTTCGGTCTGGGTTTTATGTTTCTGTCTATGAGTGTGTAGCGTGAGGGGAAAGACCCGTGCTCAGCAGTGGAATGCAAAAAGGGTTGCAACTAAATGGGGGGTTTCAGCTTAAAAGTTTCCTTCTCCTCAGTAGATGATCGCCATAAACGATGAGTGTTCGATACATTGAAGCTTATAAAGTCGTTTCTTTGTTGCAGCGAATCTCACCATCAGTACTCGCGGCAGAAGCCTCGACCTGCTCATCTACTCGCCCATTCAGGACATGTACCTATGCTTCAACCGGTCGCGGTTGGTCGGCAGGCGTTTGGTAAGTTGAATTTTTTAAAATAAATATTTCTCGTTAAAATCTCTCATCAATACTGTTGTAGTAGCTAAAACTTCTATTTCTCCCACAAAGCAGTTTTAGAAACACAATACACATACACACACACACATAAACATCAACGACAAACAAACACACAAATATATGAGGCAATCATCAGTTTCCGAAGGAAATAAGATACATAAGTCAAGAGACTGAGTTGATTCTTACTTGAGATTAGATATTGAAGATTGTGAGCTGCATTGATCATTAAAACTCGGGGCCTGCAAGTTTTTCTACATCACGTAATAAGAAAAAACTGTTATGTTATAACACGTAGTTTGCGCGACTAGCATTTTAAAAATAACAAAAACTACAAAATTGTAAATACGGTAATCGTGTAAAAGATATATTAACAAATTTAAATATTAAGTACTAGTAATTTGAGTTGTTTTTGAAATTAAAAAAAATATCTTTTCTTGTCCACAGACGAAGTCCCAAGCAGAGAAACAGCCGAACTGCCTCTTCCAAGAGGAGTTGGTGGAAGGCTACACCAGATATCACCTAGTGAAGAACCCAGACCGATACATAGGGTTCAACAAAAAGGGCGGTCCTTTGCGGCGCTTAAAGAGCCGCTATCCGATGCCGAACAAATGTTTCTCTTTCATGAAAGAGGCCCACGAATTCGACCTAGACAGGCACAACACCATTCTCGCTGGCGACTTGACCAAGTGGCGCCCTCCGCGTAGATTCAGGACGTTGTCGCAAAACTCTATCAAACCTCCTTGCCATAACTTCCGCCATCAACACAGCAGGCATCCGAGGCGAAGGAACTGCGACGGCACGTAGACTGGCCGTCTCATCATTAGCAGCTAATTTACGCTTCAACGCTTAACGCGTTCCGTTGCCAGCTGTCGATGGACCTTGTGAGTGGACAGAGTATTAGTCAACTACCGCAGTATTATTACAGTGACGAGGACTGGATAGCGTTAGGCTAGCACTCGGCCGCGGTGGCCGCGGCGTTTCAAACGCCGTATGAATGGTAGCTGAAGCGAGAGAGAGAGCAAACATTTGAATGGGGAGAAAAAAGCCGAGCCGGGACTGACGTCTGAAGCTGTGAAATTCCTTAAGGTCGTGTAACATCGTGGCGCTCGTTTGCTCTTGCCTGCGCTCGGACTCGTGCTCTAAAAGGAAAAAAGTTTTTCTGACGAAAGAGCAAATAGTATTCTCGCTAGTCACGAGTCTTCCGACAGACCACCGCTGAATTTTGATGCTTGTACGACGAGGGAAGTGTGCGGTGTCGTCGTTAGCACGCGGCGAACGTCGTCCGTTCCTTGCGACGAACCCCGGACTTAAGTTTTGAGACCTCGATTGCTCCGGCTGGCTCGCCATAAATGTAGTTAAAGCCCCTTTACGTCAATTCTCAGTGTATTATTATTTAAAACGCTTTACTGTTAATTAAGTACGGATTGTGTTATCTGCTTGTAAATATAATAAATTTGTGTTTAGGTACTTATTTATATCAAAAACGGTAATCAAAAATTTGTAAACGTAGATTTTAGTTGTAAAGTTGTATTAAAATGTTTTGTATTTAATTGTGGATAATTTAATCTATCCGACCGACCGCTCTCTTGTGTTAAGCCGCAGTTGATTACGTACTCCGACCTAGATTCTTTCGATTGATTCCTGTAGCAAAACATCTATTGCAATGTTTTCTGTTTTCAGATATGGTTACTGTACTATGAGTATATTTGTATGGTTTTGAACGTTATGTACATATTATTTTAAGTGTTCGTCTGAGAGTGATAGGTTTTTGAATCTCTTTATATCTACTGTTTTCTCGATTTATGTAAAAGTGATGTCTTTATTTTTAATCACCGGCATATCTTTTAATTTCACTTTAAAAATCGTTGTTTTGCGGAAAAACTTGCGTAAAGACATCATTGTTTATTGGACCGCTGTACAACTTCTTAATTGTATCTTCAGATAAAGGACTTTTTAACTTAATTATAATAAGATCTGTGCCATAGAGGGGTGGCAGAACGGCTTGGTGTTCGCATTGTAACGAGTGCAAGTTTGTGTCTATAAAGAATAGTTAAAGAATTGTTTAACATAGGACAAAATAACTTGAAATTAAACCATTAGTGTATGCCCAGTGTATATTCGAATATTAACTCAAAATGTATCTGCTGAGCATTCAATGTTGCTATGTCGGTGTGACTTTCAGTTTTAGCTTTACATTCCACAATATTCCATCGATATTATTAGTCGACAATATTTTAAAAGACATAGATGTATTTACATTCCAAATATTTAAAAATATAAAATATGCGCTTACACATAATAAGTCTGTTATGTGATCACTGTCTATTATAATCACCGTATCTAATATTTATAATTATTCAGATGCTGAAAACGAAATCATATAATTGCTAAGAAAAATTACGAAATTAAATCATATTTAACTCGCAAAACGTTGTGTTATTTCAATCTATTTTGGTACCTTTTTCCTTATTAGAAATTCAGTTTTGCTTTTATATTTCATTTTAGAAATGGTATTTATCTATTAGTTATTTGCAACAAATAGTATTTTACCGTTCCGGCTTGACAGACTTATCAGGATATTAAAAAAATATTTTGATCGAGTTGTTCGTCATATTCAAAAAGGTTTTCAGTTTTTTTGCCAGCCATTTTTTTACGAAAAATGAAAGTAGGTACTAAAGGCTGCCAAAAATAATTTAATAACAGTTTCTTATCTCTAGACCACACTATAGTACAAAAATCATCTCAGTTTCACACTAAACCTAACGAAACTATATCCTTTTAAGGAAATGACATTTTTAAGGATCTTTATTACGATTTACCACGATTGGAATTTTTTATTGAAGTGATAACGACACCGAATTAAATTTTAGGTGTCGATGATTTTAATCTTTTGAAATGTATTCGATTACGGATTTGAGACTTTACGAACCAGGAACTGAAATTGGTTTTAAAATTAGGATTCAATAACTAAAATTACTTAATAAATTTTAGGATGAAGGATTTTTATACAGTCATTTTATTTTTAAAATGCTTTGAAGGACTCCAAAATTATTGGAAAAAAGTTATTAAGAGGCAATACGGGCTGAATAGTTTTTGAAAATTAAGTATTTAGGACAGTTACAACCCACGTGGTACATATTAAGTAAAATTAGTCAGAAATTGAACTTATCTGTTCCCTTCTACCACAATAGACATAGTATACAGTAGAGTAACTTCATACTTTCGACCGAATTGACACACACACACACACACACAATTTCATTTAAACAATCTTAAGAAGGCAATAGTATTCAGTGCCACATTGCACTGCGGCACAGAACAATATCACTCTTGCGGACTGAAAATCGAGTTTCATATCATATCATAAATTTTCAAGTGCCGCTTTTTCTAATCATAGGCTTGTTTTACCATTATGATAAAAAATATTTTTTTATACGTGAACCGGGCAATAAGGATGACGGGCGTGATGTAGCGATCGCCGCCCCCTACGGGCAACTCCAGGAGAGTCTTCTGAGCATTGTCTGCTGCTGTGAAGAAGAGCTTTTTTACCCGACTGCGCCAGAAGGAGGGTTATGTTTTTCGAGAGTATGTATGTATGTATAATTGTTTGGCACGCTCTGCAGCCTGAACGGCTTGATGGATTTTAGCTTCAGATGTGTTGTTAGATTTGTATTAATTGTGAGAATGACAATAGGTACATTTATCAAAATTAAAAAAAACTAAATGGCGGATTTTTGGCGCCAAATTCATTTGTTTAGCACGCTCAAAATAAAAAACAAAAAACGGTAATTTAAAAAACTAAAAATCCGACTGTGTTTATGAGTAATTTGGAAATGTAAAAACCATATAACAAGAAAATCGTCATATCCGATTGCACATAACTTAAAAATCTACTAATAGGAGTAAGTAAATTATAGAACAGGAGCTCATTGTATATTTAACAATATATATAAATTCAAGAAAAATTGTAGCAGTCTTTAAATTCCATTTTAAACTGAATATTTTACACATTGAACAAAAATTTACTCTCAATCAGTCGCTTTACTTTTTGTAGGCACCAACCATAGCGATCTGCACAGTCTTTTGAAATTTAAAAAATTGGGCTGAGTTACCCTACTGTCTAAGAAAGGAGCTCTTTTTATTGTGCTACTACTGTTACCCGTATGTACTAAACGTATAAAAATCATATAAATACATTACGGTATGTATCATTTTGACTTTAACAAGTTACTGCTTATGTCATGAAACATAAAAAAGAGCATTTACCTACATGGAGAAAAGGTATCCCGCATTTCCCTTAAAGGAAGATTCTATAAATGCCACGTCTGTACTAAACCAAACCGCATAAAACAGGGTACAAAACCGTAAAAGAAAAAACTGTTTGCTTTTAAACTAAGGACTTATATAACCAATAAGTAGCTAAGCGGTTGGGGCCAATAGTTCCAGTTACACAGGAAGGGCAATATTAGGTGGAAGGTAACATTAAATATAAACAGGGTAAAGTGGGGCTAACTGGGCATGATGCCGCGTTATGTGCGCGCGTTCTCTATTAACACCTCGTGGCGAGCGGAGGAGATAGACTCCTGAGTAGACGATTATTAAATTATAAATTGTTTTAATAGCGTAGATTGTTTGAAATTTACATTTTTTATGATAAAGCTAGTGTCCTTCACTCTAACATTTAACAAATATCCCAACAAAAACATTTTCATGTAAAATTTGCTATGATTCGCACTGTCAAAAAAGTATCAAGTCTCATGTAGAGTCAAGCTTGTAATTTTACATGCCTTAATTCTAAAAGGCCTAACTTCACCAACTCTTCGAGATATGTGGCTTGGTCTTTTCACTACATTCACTTAGGTGTAAGGTGAAAAATTAAATTACTGTTCATTACTTTTCTGTTATATAATAGTTCTTGTACTAACAAATATACCTATGACGACCCGCTTGGCGCAATGGTTATCATGCCGGACTGCCAATCGAGAGGTCCCGGGTTCGATTCTCGGCGAAACAGAAATTTAAATGATGAGTTTAAATTTCTGTTCTCGGTCTGGGTGTTTGTGTTCCTATCTTTGTATATGTCCATGGTGCCCACGACACAGGGTATTAATTACCTTATTGTGAGATTATGAGTGTGTAATGTTTATTTATGTTTGTTTACCTATATCAGTTAGTAGTTATAATTATATGAAAGAATTATATTATTATGATTGAATTGTTTAAATTAAAATTCAACGCGATTGTTATGCTTATGTGATCATAGTAACAGTACAAGCATAAAATTAAATGTTGAGAATTCGCTGGTAACTTTTTTTTTAAGTATTATTGAAATTTTTTTTTAATACAGTTGCTCAAAAAGTGGCGTATTGCAGGGACGTATAGCGTTCGGGAAGTGGGCTATTACACACTCGTGCATTTTCTTTACCTTTTCCGAATTCGAGAGTTCTAATTCCCAACTGTCAAAATAATGTCTATTAAAAAATCCAACCACGAAGTTTTAGAAGTTCTTATGATTCATGCCATGCCTTAAACGGTACCACAAAGGCTCACTTCAACGTTGTCATGGGGGATTTTAACGCCAAGGTGGGTATACAGACTGGCATTGAATCTTGTATTGGCCCCCACGGTTTTGGAAGGAGAAACCATCGAGGGCAAATGCTGGTCAATTTCCTCGAAAGTCAGGGGTTATTCTTGATGAATTCTTTCTACAAGAAAAAGCCTCAGAGGAAATGGACCTGGCGCAGCCCTGATGGTAAGTCCAAAAACGAGATAGACTTCATCATTACGTACTACAGGCGGATATTAAAAGACGTCTCCGTGATTAATAGGTTCAACACCGGCAGTGATCACAGGCTTGTAAGAGGCTCTTTAAATATAGATCTTCAGCTGGAGAGACGCCGTATGTTGAAGTCTACGCTCCGACCAAATCTCCTCCAAATCGAAGCGGGGTCAAATGAATTTCAGCTGGAACTGAAAAATCGGTTTGATGCCTTGGAACCCACCATGGATATTGACGAGGACTATGAAAATGTGGCTGATACCTTAAGGGATGAAAGTAACAGGTTTTGTCGGACGAAGCATAAGGGCAGGAAGTCTAAACTTTCGGATAGGACTCTCACGCTTATGAAGCAAAGACGCGAAGACCGTAATGCCACACCATCAGAACTCCGATGTCTTACAAAAGATATCCGGAAAAACATACGCAAAGACCTCCGGCGCTCCAATACACTTGCTATAAAACAGGCAATTGAGAAGAACCGGGGGTCTAAGGTACTCGCTCATCGTCTAGGTATAAGTCACCTTACAAAACTTAAGACGCATGACGGCAAAACGGTCGCTTCTAAGCCAGAGATACTGTCCGAGGTTGAAGACTTCTACAGCCGATTGTATGTTTCACGTATTCCGCAGCCTGAGAACCAATCCACTGATCCCAGAGCCACATTAACACGCCACTATACTGACAAGCTTCCCGAAGTCAGTGTTGAGGAGATCGCGTTGGCCCTCAAACAGCTTAAAAACGGAAAAGCCCCTGGCGAGGACGGAATAACATCGGAGCTTATTAAAGCCGGCGGCACACCTATTCTTTTACAATTAGCCCGAATATTTAATTCCGTCTTGCAGACAGGGAGAACTCCGCAGGCGTGGAACAGGAGCATTGTCGTTTTGTTCCATAAGAAGGGGGACAAAACACTACTAAAAAACTATCGCCCCATCTCGCTCCTGAGCCACGTCTATAAGTTGTTTTCGAGGGTCATAACGAATCGACTCACCAGAAGACTAGACGAATTCCAGCCACCAGAACAGGCCGGGTTCCGACGAGACTTTAGCACCATAGACCACATTCTCACAGTGAGGCAGATAATACAAAAAACACATGAGTACAATCAGCCCCTGTGCCTAGCGTTTGTGGACTATGAAAAAGCTTTTGACTCGATCGAGACCTGGGCTGTTCTGGAATCCCTGCAGCGATGCCAGGTTGACTATCGATCGATACATCGATGTGTTGAGATGCTTATACAACTCAGCCATTATGTCCGTCCAAATCCAGAACGTCCAAACAAGACCTATCCAGCTGCACAGAGGTGTGAGACAAGGGGACATCCTGTCACCGAAACTGTTTACCTGTGCACTGGAAGACGTCTTCAAGTTATTGGACTGGGAAGGACGTGGCATACGCATAGACGGCAAATATCTCTCACATTTGCGTTTTGCTGATGACGTAGTCCTCATGGCAGAATCGCCGCAGGAGTTGCAGGACATGTTGTCCAGCCTAAATGAAGCCTCCCGACGAGTAGGGCTAGGAATGAACTTGGACAAGACCAAGGTTATGTTCAACGCACACGTTATTCCTAACCCTATCAACGTCGAAGGTACGACACTCGAAGCTGTTCAAGAATATGTTTACCTTGGGCAGACCATCCAGATTGACAGATATAGCTTCGAGAAGGAAACCGATAGGAGGATTCAGTTAGGCTGGGCAGCATTCGGGAAGCTCCGTCATATATTCTCGTCATCTATACCACAAAGCCTCAAGACGAAAGTCTTCGACCAGTGCGTCCTACCCGTTATGACCTACGGAGCCGAAACGTGGACACTGACGATGGGACTGGTCCACAAGTTCAAAGTCGCGCAGCGAGCAATGGAGAGAGCTATGCTCGGTGTGTCCCTTCGAGATAAGATCCGAAATCAGGAGATCCGAAGGAGGACTAAAGTCACCGACATAGCTCTAAAAGCCAGCAAGCTGAAGTGGCAGTGGGCTGGTCACATCTGTCGTAGAGCCGACAATCGTTGGACGAGACGGCTTTTGGAGTGGAGACCGCGTTCGGGCAAACGTAGTGTAGGACGCCCCCCTGCGAGGTGGCGCGACGATCTGCGCCGGGTGGCGGGAAGTAACTGGATGCGTAGAGCCGAAGATCGGGCTCAGTGGCACGCCTTGGGAGAGGCCTATGTCCAGCAGTGGACTGATACGGGCTGATGATGATGATGATGATGATGATTCCTGCAAATATTTCTTAAAAGAAGCTACTAATTTGAAACAAATAATAAAAAATATCAGATTTAATGATTTGATTCAATGAGTTAGGATAGGTTTCATTTCATCTCATGAACATTTTCATTTCATATCAATAAAAAAAATTCTACTGAAGACTTGGCTGTATGGGCATTTGCCTACCCAGAATGGGTGAAGAAAACAAACATAAATATCTGCATATAGGTATTATATTATGGTTGGCGCCATTTTTCAAAAATGTTCTTTGCGAGTTTTTAATATTTTATTAAATTGCTTAATTTTTTCGCAACTGTATTAAAAAAAGTTGTTCACTACACGTGCGGAACCGTCATTGGAAGGAGTTCCGACTGTCAACCCTCACCTTCGGCTGCGCCTCGGCTCGGGTAGACATTTGTCGGAACTCCTTGCAATGACAGCCTTTCCGCACTTGTTATGAAATATACTATTTTGAAGTCTTGGTACATTTTTTTACATCATGCACGAAGTAAAGTACTTACCAATACTTTGCAACTTGTTTAGATTGTAAATTGACTTCATAAACGTCTTTTATTGCACTATTAGTATTAAGTATTAAGATTGAAGACGAGTACATTATATAAAGGTGTATTTTAATTATTCAAAAGGATGGCATTCCAGCGGACCATTGTGGTTAAAACGTTAGTGTAGACGCATATCCTTCTACAATACTTCTAAAATGAAAATGAAAATAATTTATCTGCACGAGTATGGGTAACAAAAGTTGTTTTATGTACATTTATTAGTTCGCCATATTTACCTCTGTGAGGTATGCAAATTTGGAGGACAGAATTAAAACGTAAGTTTAATGTTAGCAGTATAACAAAAATTACTTATAACTAAATTTATTATAATTGAAGCCAACGTTGATTTAATTGTAACCCATATTTTGCGGTTTTTATTGCGATGTTTTATCAATTTTGTTTTAATTATAAAATATGTTTATACGAGTTATATTTTTATCCAGGTCTAAATCAATAATATCCTTAATTTTTTTCAAGTATGTGTCTTAAAAAATGTTTATTCGTATCTTCATTTTCGTATACAGCTATAAGAACTTTTGATCGTCGCCTTTTGTAGAAAATATACTTGAATCGCAGATATAACTTTACTGACCTATTGTCTATTAAATTCGCTAGTTCTAAAGTATTTTTAAAGTAGCTAGCAGAGTCAAATCATGTGTATCATGTTGTTGTTACTCATTTATAAGTTAGTTGACTTCAGTTTTTTTTCAACCTTCTTTATGTTCCATTGCTGGGCACAGGTCACCTCTCACAAGTGAGAGTGATTTAGGCCATAGTCCACCACGCTGGCCAAGTGCGGATTGGTGGTCATGCTTTCGAGAAATTATGAATTTCTGTCAGGCATGCACGGCGATGGACAACATCGTTATAAATTAAATATCACGATATTTTCCATCACCGTGGAGCAACGATAAATGCGCACATTACTAGTTATTTGTCAGAAGTGCGCGCCTAGGATTTGAACCCGGGATCGGTTGCGTCGAAGACCACGGCTTTTCACCACACGGCCATCGCTGCTCAGTTACTGTTTCTTAAATACCACGAATACTATACTTAATTAAGCTGGGAACATGCGTGACATAATGTTAATGAGCGTTGAAATACGATGATAAAGAGGTACACGTCATTTGAGAACAAAGCCCGCAGAACTATGTTTTGTTTTACGCTAGTTACAAATTTTTGCTTACATTACGTGAAATCATAATGGTCAAAACATTTATTTGAACATTCATTTACGGGAAAATCCGCGTACGGTATTTTCCATAGAGTGATTGTTAAGAGGCTCATCTTTTCGTTTCGAGGGTGATCATTCTGCGTTCTAATATTAAATATGTTATGATCTCATCTGAAACTGGTTGTAAAATAGTAAATTAAATAACATACCCTGAATTACTGACTAATTCCTACTAATATTATAAATTCGAAAGTAACTGTCTGTCTTTCTGTCTGCTACGCTTTTCCGCTTAAACTATTGAACCAATTTTAATGAAATTTGGAACACAGATAGAGTGGACCTTGGGAAAGGACATAGGATGGTTTTTGTCCTACGGGAACCTATAAAATGGGTCCACGCGAGAAATTTTTAGGTTCGTGGTCAGGGTGGGGGGGGGGGGGGCGATTTATGTCAAACTGGGTACCGCGCGTTAATTAGCCTTCCACATAACACGAAGACACGCACACAAAAATTAAATATACAAAGGAAACAGCAGGAGGTAGAATATCTAGCTTATTCTTTATAGTTTTCTTTTTTTATTTAGAAGATCTTTTGGGATTTTTGAATTCCTGAATCCCTGACCTTGATCCAGCTGCTAGGCAGCAATGTAAGCAATGTAAAGTAAATAAATCGGTACACTTTTAACATATGGGTTGATTTCTATCAGAGGAGCAAAAACGGTTTAGGATAGAAAATCGGTTTCGGCCGTAAATGTAAATTTAATAGAACTAAGATTAACTTCCTTATCTTATCTTAACACGATTTAGCTGCAAGTGACCAGTCATACAATGAAACCACGATCGTCACAATCGGCGATTCTTCACGCATATTAACTTCACTATGTAACACTATGTTACATAGTAAAACTGCGTCCACGCATTGGATAGTCTGAACCTGAGCCCTTAGTGTAAGATTGAAAACGCGCAAACGTTACTACTGTGTCCGAGTTAACATTAGACAGATAGATCTTAGCCTGAAAGGAATAAGGCCGATGGTTAAATTCTTAACGCAAACGCTATAGTAACGTTTTCACGTGTGAAGACTTACACTAAGGCCTCTGAACCGAGTCTTTCTACGCTTATGTCATTTTAATACTTAACTATATAGGTACGCGTAGGTACTATGGTTGTTGCGGATACAGAATTTATGTTATTCTCTACGGATTTGTAAGTAGAAGTGAATTACTACAGTCTCAATGTAAATGTCCAGAATACGTGCTACCATACGTACGTAATTTATTTTTATTAGACCTAACTTCAGACGTTTATTTATTCACGTAATAATTAACGTAAAATTTTAATAGACATATATGAACTTAAAATTGTTAGAATTTTTTTTATCAATTTTTCCCGCAGTGAAAATAATATTCATATTCTCATGCTTACTGTCCAATGAAATTGGGAATCTACTGTTATCGAGATTACAAATTATTGATAACTTTCAGTAAAGCTCGAAACTATGTTACGATAGCTTACAAAACTTTTGATTGCAATTGCAGCAATTAATATAGCGATTTGGCATATTTATAACTATGAATGAATAATACAAAAATACTTTTCTATAGTATTGAACAGTAGGTAGTCGTAGTAAACTATTGCATCACACGTCAGTGTTCTTATGAATACTTGAGATAAACGTTAACATTCCTCATTTTACGACTTTTTATGTTTGAAGTAGCATCATTTATTTATTATTTACTCAATAAAAAACCAGCATAATTATTGGTCGAGTAGTTTTAGAGACAGTAAAACAATTTACAGGTTTCTATGTTTATTTTAATGAGGTGATTATGTAATTTGCGGTGATTCTAATGCTTGTATTGAATGTAGGAAGTTTTCCAGTGACATTATCTTCTATATTCTGATTGAAATAACGGAATAATTTATTTTTGAAGTGAAAAAAGGCGTTGTGCACTTTTTTGGGATGGGTAAAAAATGTTAAACTCGCATCAGGACACGTGGCCTGATCGAATATTCGTAAGACGGAGGGGTGACAGCTGATGACGGCTCGACTGTCTATATTTAAAATATGGACATTGAACAAAGTGCATTTATTAATGAAAACAGTGACGAAGAAATAGTTAAAGAAAATGAGTGAGTACTTATAATAAAATATACTATAATATTTATGTTTTGCATTACAACAAAACATTTATTATGTGTTGAATAAAACATACAGCGTTTGGTGAAGAAGCTGTCTGCAAATTTCCTTATAAATTAATGAAAAGCATAAAAACCTTACCAGATTGACCATGGCTCCTCAAGATTTATCGTAGCCTCACCAGCAAGAGCATGGAGGTTCTGTGCTGTCAGTTGTCACTGTCAAGCTTCATAGTGTCTTCACCACCAGCAAGTGTTACACTGGAACGCTGTATGTTTTATTCAACACATAATAAATGTTTTGTTGTAATGCAAAACATAAATATTATGTGCATCTCTAAAACATACAGCGTTTGGTGAAGACGTGTCTGATATCTGCTGGTAGGTGCTGTTTCTGGGCAAATGCTATGTGACAATTCTGAAATATTTTTATGCAAACAAAGTAAATAAAATATCTCATATAATGTGCTAAAAATCTCCCACATAAAAGAGTTTTAATTTTGTGAATATTAAAAGTATAAGGTTATAAAAGCCATTTCAATGAAAACTAAATGTATTATTGTCTAGTATGTATGGCAAATTTCTTAAATGGGGTTTTGGACACCATTCACACAAAAAATCAGTTTGCATATTGCATACCTTAAAAAGGCTGCACAAAACTATGCTTGGAAAGCAGGATAATTGTTCATTCAGTCAAACACAGGATTTCTTCCGCCACTCAAATCAATTTAAATTTAGTCAAATTGAGTCAAATGGTTAGCGATGTCACAAACCATCCTCTCTTACAAAATGTATGGAGATATCACTGGATTAAATATATTCATTGCAAAACAAAGTATTTTTGCATATTTTCGAATAAACTGATGGTTGTAGTATCAGACTTCATAAACCAAAGATAGTTTATATGTAGTAGATAGAAAGCTTGTTGCTAGCTATCTTTAGGAAAAGTAGATCACTCTTTTTAAAACATCAAATAATGTTTGATTATGTAATGATACAGAGTGCGCGAAATTTCGCTTTGAAAGTAATAGACATGGAGACAAACCATGTATTTATTTTCCATAGATTTTTAAAATAAATGTTTATTGATGTGTTCTGTTGCTTTCCGATCTTCACTTCTTAAATTTTATTATTTTTAAGATGTTATTCAATTATTTTTTTTATAGACCTTGAAAAAGGTTTTTAAGTATAAAAAGTTAAGGAACAGAACTAAAAAATTAATATATTTAAAATAAAGAAATTTTGTCAGTGATTTGCTGAATCTGTCTTAGTTGAGGCTCTAACTCTAACAACAACCTATTAAATTAGGTTCAGAAAGCAACCTCTTCAATTTCTGTAGTGCATCAGAGATGTTCGCAAAGGCGAGAGTAGATTGTTTTTATGCAACTATGCGCAAAAGATGTGATTCCCTGGTGCACTAAGAGGCAGCTCCAACGGCATCATAGTTTTTAAGTATATAACACTTTTGAGTCTATGTTACTTGTGAATAAATTATTATTATTATCATGAAGATGTTAATTGGTACAGAAACACTTTTAATAACACCTGCGTCTGCCACCTATATATGGCCTCCCAGGATCTGATTTTTGAATCTTCTGATAGAAAGCTGTATGTAATACACACAACAGAGTGCCATGTTTCTACATAAGTTCAATTGTTGGTTAAATGTATTTGCAATTAATTTTACCTGAGATTTAAAATACCATTCTGTACTATACAAAGGACATAAATTTCTGTTGATTAAGGTGCACAATCTGTTGTCAATGTCACACTCTATGATACTGCTTATTTTATCTCACTCTCTTTGCCACCCGCTATTTGTTTATTAACAACGGTACCATTTCCTCTTCATAGAGAGCAGTGTTGTTGGTGCCCCTCCCCAAATTTTTTCTTTATAAGATGGGAATATTGGGTATTGTAGTTCAAATAGAACAAGAATCATCATGAGATTTGCCAAGATAAAATTTTTAATTTTACTTTATTTCAGCCTAAAGACTTGTTGGATGATGTGGCATTTTACATTATTCAGTGTACTTTTGGGTGAGGTTTGATTACCTTTATAAGGCTGTGCCATTACTTTGCATTAAAGTTTTTCAAATTACATACACGTGATTTTGTAGTCAATCACAATGGCTGCAACTCCTTTTGCGTCCCACTTCTGGGCACGGGTCTCTCCCAATTATTGTTTTTTCCCACTGCTGGGTAAAGGTCTCTCCCAATGATAGGTTAGGCCTGGAGCTCACTACACCAAGATGCTCCAATTTTGGTTGGTGGAGAAATCACAAAAGTGCCTCCTAATTTTAGTCAGTTTATTTATATCTGTTTAAACTCTATTAGCTTGCTTCTGCTACTACCAACAGACTACTGACGCTGATGTAGTATGTACAACTTCTACAGATGGGCATTTAATCATAACCCTTATTAGGTGAGATGATCTTGAAAGAACATTATAACTTCAATTAGTACTGCTGTAACAGCAAGTAACAACCTGCCAATCATCAAGCTGTTTGATTAGGCAGAATAATACTCAAATTAGGAACCCATTTTGACTACTCATATAAAACACTTCTAAGTGAGTCATATCTCTAGTGCTATTAGTACTCTAGCTACATTTTTGTATTGCCAATTCTGGCTCTCAACCATCTGTTTTTTTTTTTAAGAGGTTTTACTTATTTAGACTTATCTCTTTTCTGTATCTAGAGAGTTAGAAAAATGGTTTAAATCTGTTTTCGTTTAAAAGTTCAATAAACTTTTCTCCAGATTTTAGATGTAGTCATTAACACAAGCAACTTTATTGGCAGTAATTTGTAGGGTTCCGCAGATGCAATGCTATTGAATTATGTTTTCTAGCCAGCATTACAGTCAAGTAAAACTTTATTTGTTGGTTTATCATCTTTATCACATTTTGATATTGGGGCACTTTTGTAAGTGTTGCTCGAGCTATTCCAAGGTACGCATTGTTTCCGCAACATGCGCAACTATAACTTGGAACTGTCCCAATGGACAAAGAGATAATCACCCACATAACCTGGCATGAAAATTCTCTTGCTCAACGGATCTCTCCGATCTCAATTAGCTAAGTCTAGCTAGCTTGGCTTGCTCTTGTATCATTGGTGGTCTCTCTGACGCACTACCAAGGTACTTCGCTTCCGCAGCATAAGTACCTATCTTGGACAAGTCCCAATAGACAAAGTGATTAATGCTTATTTGTTTAGCTGTATCTATTCACAAGAGCTGCAACACTGATGGCCTGTTTAGGCCATTTGAGCATATTCAAGGTACTCATTGATTTCACAACATGAGTCCATTGTTTAGTTTAGGCCATTTGAGCATATCCAAGGTACTCATTGTTACCGCAACATGGGTAACTGATCTTGGAAACGTCCTGATGGACAAAGTCATTTATCATCTACCTCTGTAGTATGATTTCATGGGATACATTAAATCCACTTACTATTGAGTAAATTTAGCAATTTCAAATTGGGCACATAGGTACTATGTGTATGATATGTACAACTGTCATAATGATCAGTAAATTCACTGATTGTATTACACACTGTATAGAACACCAATTATCTGTGCTTAACGTTTCCCATTCATTGAAATTGCAGAAGGGTTGATGTTGGGATTTCCCAAATAAAAAATATATATCAACCTGGATAGTAGTTATAGCTCTACTACCTATATAAAATTATGATGGGGTAATATTTGGTCTGTACAACACTGTAGGTCTGGATCAAATTTCTTTATGCTTTTACTAAGCTTTCATTTAAATTTCTTATGTTAAGATTGGCACCCTTAACTCTCATATCATTTACAATTAACTTTTATAGTTGTTTTGAATTGGCAGTTCAAAGTAAATAGCAGTAAAGTTTCCTGTAATAACCACAGTTGAACTTTTGTATACATATTGTGGTGTAGTAAAGTCTATTTGCTACCAACACCTATTTATGGTCAGTTGACCATACAATCATGCTGAAGCAACACTGAACAGGTGTTGCTCTGCTGAGCTGTCATTTACAACATTACATTTTGTAAACAAAACAGTACTCTGTCACCATATGTAATGTTATTATTATTTTTATTGCTTATAATCTAATGGTGATGACTGTAATTGTTTGCCGAAGAATAATCAAATGAGTGGCATCTTTTTAACCTGATGTTAAAGAAATAATGGAACAAAAATTGTGAATATTTGCAATAATGCATTAATTTTCTTCAATTTTGTTGTACAATAGTAATCAATAGGTACACACAATTACTTTATTCTGTACATCTGTGCTGAAGAAGGCAAATATGAATAATAGACATGTTACCATAACTTGAAACTATAAAGTAAAGAGCAGCTATTATGCTTTAGACACTCCGACCGTAATTTCTGGTAGCAGACATCGACTGGATGTGTTCCACACAGAATTACCTTTTATTCTTTACACAAAAACCAGTCACAGACAAAACCATATAAGCCAAGATTTTTCATTAAGATTTACAAAATAATGTTATTACATTATCAACAATGGCTTCTGGCACTGCGCAACATTATTAAATTTCATAGAGAAATTAAACACTACAAGTAACTTACCAGAGCGGGTTTTTACTCCGTCTGACTTACTTCAGGTCGATCGTTTATTGAAACGAATGTAGGTTCCATTCCAGATCCCTGTTGTTCTTTATATGCAGAACTGCGTAGGTATAATGCACTTACATTGGAATTAAAGATTTCATCGCGGCCATGATCGCGGCATGTTTTACCTACACTATGTACGATTATGATCAACAAATTTTTTGTTTGAGCACACATTTTTTACAAAAAAATACTTATTTCGTGATGAATGTATGCAAATACGAAACAAACTTCGTTTGTATTATCGCTTTTTCTTGTAATTCAAGAAATTTTCGAATTTGAAAAATTTTCACTGTTCGTTACATGAAAATTTGCAAACGCTATGAAGCTTGACAGTGACAACTGACAGCACAGAACCTCCATGCTCTTGCTGGTGAGGCTACGATAAATCTTGAGGAGCCATGGTCAATCTGGTAAGGTTTTTATGCTTTTCATTAATTTATAAGGAAATTTGCAGACAGCTTCTTCACCAAACGCTGTATGTTTTAGAGATGCACATAATACTGATAATAAAAGCAATTCGTGCGAAATTATTCCCTAACCATTCCAAAATATCAAAAATGCACAACGTTAATATTCAAGTTTTCACTTCGGCCGGCACTACCGGAGTGCAAACCGTTGTTTTTTTTTATAATTTAGGGTGTAATATAATAGAGGGTAATAGGTAATTGTAGCATCGACTTCACGATCGATTTTTTGCGATGTCCTTATCGAAACTAGGAAAGAATACCTACAAGGGTTCATTTTTCCTGTCAGTACTAACTTTAAGAAGGAGTCGAACATGAACTTTCTCGTGATGACTACCCGTGTGGCGCATTAGTTACTATGCTGGTCTACAATTCAAGGGTCCCGGGTTCGATTCCCAGGGAAGCAGAAATTCTTATGATGAGTTTAAATTTCTGTTCTCGGTCTGGGTGTTTGTGTTCATGACTTTATGTGTGTACATGGCACCTATGACACAGAAGTTCCTGGTCGGCTAAATGTATGTATGTGTCGTATGTAGCGTTATGTTAAAATTATACTGTTTGACCAACAAGATTATCTACCAACTATTGAAAATGGGTTTTAAATATTTTCTAATTTGCCGCTACATACTCGTAACTACGAGTACAATTGGAATGCGATTGACATCGCAATGATCGATTAATTTAAAATATTTCTCTTTCCAGCTCAATTGATCACGATAATGCCATTTTTAGGAATTTCAATAGAATGGATTGCAATTGCTTTATGCTACTGTTGTGGCATTTTTAGCTACGCAAGAGTGTTCTAACCACGTGTTGGTGCAAGAATTGAATACGTCAGATGTTTTACACATTGAGAGTTTTTTATTCTTATGGTATTACGATGATTATTTCAGAATGATATATAGTATTGTTATATGGTATTATGTATATTTGTACACTATTTTATTTATATAATTAAAATAAGTTATATGTACATGCTTATACACTTTCATATATTCATATTTCTTTAGTTGTATTAATTTATTATTGTTAACTTTTCTATTATAATTTATGTAAGTTTTCGTTGTTATCTCTGTTTATGTGTTATCTCTGTTTCGCCCAAAGGTAGACTGGCAGAGAATGCTTTTAACATTAAGTCCGCCTTTTATACCCTTATTCTGCGGTAGGTGGTAGAAATATTATGGTTCGCCCGGGGAAGTACCACCGCTGCACCCACTTCTGCTGTGAACCAATTCTATTGTGTTTCAGTGGAAAGGTGCAGTTGCTGGCCACACTTACCTGAGGCGACCACCAGCCTCCGGAGTAGCAGCGCAACTGCATACAACCTCAGACAAGACTTACCTATGCTTGCTTGAGGTTGTATGTAGATGTCCATGGGCTGCAGCTACCACTTAACACCACGTGGCCTGCATGCTCATCTGCTACTCCATTCAAATAAAATAAAAAACGATGTGGTGTAATAAAGAAAAAAATAAAATATATGGTTGGGGAAATGATTTGGTAATTTGTTGGTTTTTAAAATGATGAAAGATTTTTTTAAATCCTGGTGCCATAGTATATTTATTAAATTGTTTCTTTTGTTATCGATGCTATACAGCTTTCAGATGGGTATTACAGCTTACATAGAAGCGCTGCAATGGCTGTTTGATACCGTTGTCATTCTGAAACTGTGGTGAAACTGAAGTCGTGGATTGTTTTCTAAAAAAATGATTGCATGCGTGGCCTTTTTATGAGGTAATGAAACAATTAATGCCATGAGCAGCGATGGCCGAGTGGTAAGTACTGTGGTCTTCGACGTGGAAGATGCCGAGTTCAAAGCCTCGGCACCCTTCGCTGATAAAATAAATTGGTAATGTGCGCATTTTTATCGCTGCTTTACGTTGATGTAAAAAGTATTGTGATATTTAATTATTGTGATGTGATGCCTGAGAAAAACTCATAATTTCTCAAAGGTATAATAACAATAATAATAATCATTTAATTAAAGAAAATAATTCTCATATAAAAGTGTTAGCCTATATGATATCAGAATGATGATGTCCGTCAATCCGCACTAGGCCAGCGTGGTAGACTATGGCCTAAATCCCTCTCACTTGTTATATGAGACCTGTGCCCAGCAGTGGGACATAAAAAGGTTGAACAAAATATGAAAAAATTAACTGAAAGAAACCCCAGGTATAAAACAAATCGAAACTATAACTAATGACTAATGAACGACCCAAGCACCAAGTTCCATGCCTATTCTTCTGCTAACAATAATAATCGTTAGTCTAAAGCCAAACCAATAGGCATGATGACTCTATTAAAGAATCAGAGAATAAACGGTTTTACAGAAAAATATATGCTAAAAAAAGTTCTTAAATATGATCCCGTTTTAATATAAACATTGAGATTAATACGATTTTCAATAAAATAAAAGTATTAAATACAGCAATCGGCCATATTACCTGAAACGCCAATCAAAAGGAATGACGTCACGTCTCAGTTAATGTCATCGTGTTGCTTGAAGTTTGACGAGCAAGCCGACGCCATGACACCTACGAGCGTTTTCGCGCTTAATTCAAATTGCATAGCAGAAAATACATTAATTTACGTTAAAAGTTGAGTTTATTGCTGAAATAAACTTTTTTTCGAAACTAGGAGACGTGTACCTACAATAAGGAAAGGTATTTAAAAATCTGTCATCATGCCCATTGTCCCTAATCTTAACGTAAGTCTCAACAACACGAAACTTCTTAATGGATTCCCAAAAAACCCCACCGAGTCTGTTAATCGAAGCTCGTAATGCGTGCGACTAGTTAGCCTCGCGCTAACTGTTAGTTCAAACATCGTTGGAACCAGTCGCTCCAACTACCTGGTAACGGACGCTGCTCCATACTTTGAATTTTGTACCTTGAGCATTTCATTCTTATTTGGAAGTAGTAAGATGGATAATTTGAAGATAACCTGAAGAACTGTGATAAGTGTTTTTCCATTTTTAAAGTGACTTGAGGTTTAACTTAAATTTTGTTATTCCACCACGTTGCTCCAATGCGGGTTGGTGGAGATGCAGGATAGCGACCAACCCGCTGCCGGATGTTTTTAAACCCTCCATAAGGCCTTTAACAAGGTTGCCTATCGATAACAACCGGGTACGACGGCTTACGTGCCGTCTGAAGAACGAAAATGAACATGAAATATAGGCCACAAGTGGGCACCCAAATAATTAACGACGCGCCCTTTTGTTTTAGTTGCGTAGATCACTTGCGTTCTACACTAGCCACCGGGCCATGCGTTGTATTAATACCTACATTGATAAAATTAAAGGGAACATTGATTCGTAAATATTGTAAGCTAGAATGCGATAAAATATACGGCAATCTTGAATAAGGTAAACAATCAGTAAAACATAACTCATAACACGAACTAATTGTATTAAACACAATGTACAAAACTGCTGATATGCGATACGATTCCGCAGAACGGGCAAAAAAATTTTTTTTGAAGTGAAAACTTATTTAGCGGCGTTGAGCACTTTTTGTGGGATGGGTAAAAACTATGAAACTCGCGCGAGGTCACGTGTGCTGATCGCAAAATTTCGTAAGATAGTAGAGGAGACGAGGAAGATCGACCTTCACCGATCTGATAATTCGATGAGACATATTGTTTACCAAATATAATTTATAAACATATATGCCTATGATAACTTGACTATCGAAAAGTGTTCATAGCTATTTTTAATTTAATTAATTTTAATCAATTTTCTTTCATATCACCTTCACTCTTGTAACAACCGAACGAGTGAATATCTTCACCGGCTCTTAGACCAAGACGGAGGGGTGACAGCTGATGACGGCTCATCTGACTGCTGTCTATACTTTTTTCTTCAATTATGGCATCGCAAACTCTGCATATTGCCAGCGTCAAGTATAATTTTATCTTAAAATTCGTTTATATCAAGTATTTAAAATATGAACATTGAACAAAGTGCATCTATTAATGAAAAAAGTGACGAAGAAATAGTGAAAGAAAATGAGAGAGTACTTTGTAAAAATACTAGATAGAAATTAATAGGTACTGATAATTCAAGCAATTCGTGCGGAATTATTCCCTAACGATTCCAAGACATCAAAAACGCACAACGTTAATGTTTTCACTTCTGCCGGCACTCCCGGAGTGCAACCCATTGTTTTTTTAATTTGATTGGAGTAGCAGCTACTCCGGAGGCTGGTGGTCACCTCATGTGTGGCCGGCAACTGCACCTTTCCACCGAAACACAACAGAATTGGTTCACGGCAGAAGTGGGTGCAGCGGTGGTACTTCCCCGGGCGAACCATAATAGTTCTACCACCTACGAAACATACAAATACACATTTTCATCAAATTTTAATGTGTATTTGTATGCTCAGCCATTGAGACTATTTGATATGAAATTATATCTAATACAATATTCAATTTATTTCATGTACCAATAAAAAGATAAGGATTGGGTTTTCTTTAATCCTAATCTCAGGTAAATCCAATATAATCCTCCATTACAATATTAAGACATACATAAATGTGTTCATATAAATTTATTTCAAAGAAACGGAAAGCTGAACATCAAATAATAACTCACCCTAGCTCTTATAAGTAATTCCCTCGTTACGATAGAAATGAAGAGTTTCGCAAACATTCGCTCCGTGAATCTTACTCAAAAGTGTTTGTAAATGGCCAAAACTTCTCATCTCAAACTTGGTTTTAGGTTTTATTTTTAGGATTTAAGAAAAGAAAGAATTAAAATCGTATTCTTTTACTGGCGTTAAATTGCAAGGCTTTACTTTTGTGATTTTTAAATTAAATTTTCATCTACATTTCTTGTTTGTTTGGGTAGAATCTTGCAACTCAATTTTGAAGGAGATATCTTTAATCGACTAAGCTAAAATATTGTATGTATGGGGCAAACATTAACACGTTACAACATAAGTTAAGATTGAATGACATTGTAATTATAAAAGGTTGCCGTCATAAAATGTAGGATTTTATATTTTTGTACAACCCAACAATTATGAGTATGTGCCTTCAAATCTTTCTGTACTCCCTTAGGTAAGCTGGTAGATAATGCCATTAGGCATTAAGCTCGCCTATTGTACCACAAATTGTTATGGTTCAATAAAGTTTTAAATAAATAAATAAATATCAATGAAAGGGCACTTTTCCGCAGGACTGTGTTTGGAAAAAAATCACCAATACCTCGTTTGTGTAACACATTGAATACTTGGTTAGCTAACGAACCCAAAGATGTTTTCTCCCTTAAACTTCACCAGTTTCGTGTACTTAAAAAGATCAAAGTTTAAAAAGATCCCTGATTAATTTCAGTTTACTCCGTTGTTTTTATGTTTTAAGATATAAGTTGTAATGTAATAATTTAATAATGGTACCTAGGTTGCATGTTAAATTTGCATGCAGTGTTTACCTGTAATTGATTGTACTGTCCAATGTAACTACTTTAAGCTTATATAATGTAACAATCGTTGTTAGACCAAATAAATAAATAAAGGGCATACTAAAGGGCATTTAAATACAAAAAAAAACTATTTTAAAGAAGATCTTTTTACTTATTCTTTTTAAGATATTCGAGTCTAGCTTGGATTAATGTGCCAGTAAGATCTGTAGAAGATACTATAGCATATAGCCATCAAATGAATATAAAAGTTACATTTTATTGCAATGATTATTGTCACCGTGGAATCATCGATAAACATGCGTGTAACAGATTTTCTTAGTAAGAAGTCCAATGAGTTAACCATTAGACTATAACATTGAATCGAATTACGTACCTATTATCCTTAACAGTCACGAGCTTTCATTTAATTTTAATCCTAAGCTTCTTATCACCACCGCAAAACGACCTCTATGCATATGGAACACAGATTACATATCCTAGAAGTCCTTCAGTCAAAATTAGATGCATGATCGCACATAAAAGACTTCAGATACCCAAACTGAATGGTGAATGCTCGTGACAAAAGGCCTTATTTATTATTTCGTGTTGCGGTACAATTTTCCAAATTCCATCGTGAAGGTTGCCGCGACTCTCCAAACACCCTCACCATTCAACCCTTCCACTTGGGCTTGACAAAAAATACTCCACACTTGGTAAATATTGGACGTCCACTGTCTAGTTGTGTGGTGCAAGCCACTAGAGATAGCGGGTGAAGTTCACAATCAAGAAAACAATCTCTTCCACTTCTTTATTATGACAATCTTGAATGTAATCTCTAAAAAAAATTTGCTTGAAAATCTCATAAAATCTGTAAGATAACGAACGTAGTTTTTGTCTACCGCTACAGTATATTTAAATACGCTTTTTATGACATTCTAGGATGTAATCTCTGAAAAATCTGCAGAAAAATCTATAAGATAACGAACATAGATTTTGTATACCACTAAAGTATACATAAAAACTCTGTAGAAAAAAGGACCACGTCCTATTTATTTGAGTTTATTTAAAACGAAAGAAAATAATAATCTTAAAAAAACTGTTGCTAATCCCTTGATTATATAAAACAACCGACAACAGAGAATCTTCCCTTGCCGCTTGGAGCAAACATTAATATGTATTATGTTGGCCCTTCGTCCTTTTAACGCCACTTGTGTGTTTGAATACGTCGGGTATTACAAGTCCATTAGTTCGCTTGCGGATATGTTCTAAGGTTGTCTCGTAAAACAGAGACCAGAGAAAAGACGACAATTTTAGCTTGAAAGGTTCTTAACTTCACATTAAATTACACATACCTTAAATACTGCGTACGAAACTTCAAGAATTGATTTACTCGTATTATTTTGCGGAAATATAATGTATTTTTGAAAGAAATTTAGTGTCGGAAATCAATTAAACTTATGTAAAATGGAGTCCACGTCACTATTAAAGTTCTAAAGAAACAGAACGCGAAACTCCAAACGCGAAGAAAAAGCGTAGAGAAAAGCAATATTGACTGAAGGAAGTAGCTTTCGAATCTTTATAGCGCCGGCCCTAAAGCCATCTCCTAACGTTTTTATTTATCTATTCCCATTACATTTTTGGACAAAAGGCGTCGAGTGTTTAGTCGACTATCGAGGAGAGGCCAACAAACGTCGCAGACAAATAGTCCAGGTTCCCACGACGACCAGTTTGCTGTGTGACCCGCTATGCTCATGTTAAGACTTTAAACATAGGAATGATTTATATTCCGATCGTATGAAGTATGTAACTACTTACCACTAATCAAAAACGGAAGGGAAAATAGTATTTAAACTAATTAATAGATTGATAATTTTTATCATTTCTTAATTCAGATCGACATATCGTAATAAGGCTTATGTTGAAATCTTCATTTTGTTTTGGCAAACCTCAAAAACATTTAATCTTAACATCGTCTTTTTTAATTGTTCAAATTTTGCTTTGATATGTTATGAAATCCATAAAGGAAGTATTAAGAAAGATATAAATAAAAGGTAGAAAAATAGTAAAGCACTATCAATACAGATATAGAATCCAGTGTAACGGATCTAATGACAAACGCGTTAACCAATATCGAAAGCCGCCAATTAAAGGAAAACTGAACATAAAATATATCGACGATAAGGATAAAGTGTTCTGTGGCCTATCATTAAGCCCCACAAGATCACACTAATTAGTGGAATCACTTATCTGGCATACCACAAGGAGCCTACCGCGGTCATCTGATGCTTGTAGCAACATTCTAACAACAGGTGAACGAAATGTAACTATTAATCATTCTATTTAATGATAAAGAAAACTAAACTTGTCGGAAACTAACTATCGAATAAGCTTGGTTGGGGGGTTTAATGATTGAAAGGAAAAAAAATTTAACGTAAATCCCACTTAACTTTTTCAAATGTTTTTTTTATCTATTATAACAATAATATCCAGAAATTGATGCTGAAATGCTCGTGTTAATCTAATGGATATTTCCTTTTAACAAATCTGTCGGGTTCGGTTTCCACCTATTCAGTGCTGTAACTTGTTTTACTTTACATTTATACAATTTAATCGTTAAGTTTGTTTTAATTGAATAAGATCAATAAACACGGCAAAATATGCAACTTTGGAATTGCACTGATGTCTGGAATTTCACCGGCAGCTCTTGAAAACAATCGAATAGAAGCGGTCGAATAGAGATAAACGTTAAAAGTCAATCGTTTATCCGATAAAGAACCAATGAGAGCTCGTTGAAAACAAACTTATCTTGATGAGACAGTTGAAGCCTGGACACGCCATTAATAATACCATATAAATAGTAACATCATTACTTTCAAGGTGGACCACCCAAAATCATCACCTCGATTGTACGTACGTTGTAGTTCGATCGCAAACATAAAAGATAAGAAAGAAAATGAAGGGAAATGAGAATCGAAAAATTAAGAGAAACCGCCGGTACGGTAATTGTAGACTTCAATTCGAAGGCAATTTGCATATGATATGAGGCGCTAATGCTTGTAAGATACGATTTTTTCTGAATATCTTGTACGTGAGCTGGCACAAACTAAATAAGCATAGATAATAATAGGCTAAAAGACGTAACATCTTAAAATTGTTAGTATTATTGTTTCAATCTTTAAAAATTTTCGTGATGACAAAGATTAAAGAACACGAATGATGACGAAAAAATACGATATGAAATCAATTATACTGGCGCCGGTTTTAAAGAATATCTGAAGCATGGATTAAAGTTGTCCTATTTTTTATTATGTTATCGTTTTGTTTGTTGAATCTAATTTATCATTCTATAATCACTTATTATGAACAGTTTTTGGACGTTTTAAATGTATATTAGCAGTGGGCAGCTAAAGTTGTATTTTGCCTCACAAGTACCACAATAAACTTCTTCGTACTGTGCAAGTACCTAAGATTCTTACTATATATGAAATATTTAAATGCCAGCTTAAGGTCTTACATACAATATTATAGATTACAATGGGTTGCAGGTAGTTACGAGTATCATTATGCGGTGTGTATAACCGTTCATCCCTACTAATATAATAAATTCAAAAGTAACTCTGTCTGTCTGTCTGCTACGCTTTCCCGCTTAAACTACTGAACTACCTACCTATTTTTATGAATAATAATTTTAATGAAATTTGGAATACAGAGTGGACCTTGGGAAAGGACATAGGATGGTTTTTATCCTACGGGAACCTATAAAACGGGTCCAAGCGGACGAAGCTGCTGGCGGAGGGCTAAAGTAAAAAATGAATTTTATGTAAAAATATTAAGTAGACTCTGAGAGCCACAAGTCTAATGAAGGTATTTAAGCTACTGTTTTTCATGTCTTTAATTTCAAAATCCGCGTATACTCTATGACCAGTAACTGTACTTAAGAGGCGCTACTAAAATATGCATCGACAGTTTTGGTAGGCGTTCCGACATGTAATGAGCATATTTAACGTATCTACATTATTTAAAAATGATTTATAGCTTGGACACTTATGGTGCATTTACGGAGGCTGATGAGAGCAAATGCTAAATATTTGTACTGGTTTTTTATGACATTTTATGGAATTACGGGCACTTAAGTCAATTGGCCACACGCAGTAGTTTTATGAAATGCCATAATTAGACCAAGTAGTAGAATTCATTACTATTAAAGCAAGTAGATGCTGAGCATGTAAAAAGTCGTTTATTTTTATACATGGCGCATAGACTTTCTGGTGTACAAGATTAAACGTAGCACTATCCTAAATATTCATTTCTTTTTTCAATAACGCCATCGCAAACTATGTGCATATTGTCTGCGTCAAGTATAATTTTTGCATCAATTAGTAGTCATAGAAGAAATCAGTAAGTTGTCAGTAATCAGTCAGTCGAGTCAATCAGATGCGTAAAAAGTAAAGCGATGGCTACTTTACTATAGCGTGTCCCATGGAATTTTGGAGGCAAGTTTAAATATAAGTTTAAATATAAGATACTAGCTGTGCCCCGCAGTTTCACCCGAGTTAGAGAGGATCATTAGCATAAAGTGAAGTCCCTTCTGAAGTGCTGTGGACCGGCTTTTTTGTAGGACTATTTAAGATAAACATTTTCATCATACATTACATTATGTGTAACTCTAGCGGTTTTGGCAGCGCACGCCAGAATAGTTCGCAGATGGTAGATTTTTTTCCTACTTACTTGACACTTATCGTCATATTTTGGACAATTCACACAATATCTTTATAAATTGTATGTGTTATTCTGATGTATAAGCTATATTATTGTAAAGTTTTAATGGATTTAACCATTCAGTAGTTTTTACGTGAAAGAGTAATAAATCCATCCATACTTACAAACTTTCGCCTTTATAATATTAGTAGGATAACTCAAAAATACACCAAGAAATTGAAAATAAAACAAGAACACAACATATCCATTCAGACTTCCCCCGAAAATTCCTATCCAAAATATTAAATCAATCACTATTACTGCATGTTCTTCCTCCAAACCTGAAAATGAAAAAAAATTGTAAGTAAAGGTAGCGAAAACTTTTAAAGAAGCTTATTAAAACTTAATATGAAAAATATGCTGCTATATGATAGGAAAGCTCTTTCAACATCCTAAGACAAGGCAATACACATTAATACAGTTAATATTATAATAAATTCTACCGCAATAATTATAAATTATCTGTCCACATCACAGCGGGCACCATACGCAGGTTTATCTGACACCATCTACCAGTCAGTTTTGTTATCACATCAGCGACATTAATATTAATCAGCACAGATAATTTATAGTAACATGGGTAGCGATAGATTAAAATGGCTAGAAATTTTGTAGATGTTTGTCAAAGGAAAATAATTTAATGTATTAAATGCTAACAATAGAATTAGCTAAATTCTCTACAATTTCCACCATTGCGTTCTATTTTCAATCTAAAAACATACAAGTAAGCAACTGACGTTTCGTATAAATTATACAAAGATTGTATTTGTATTTTTTTGTTTATTTTTGTAGTTGTAGAATTTTATTAAATAAAAGTAGCCTAAGTTACTCCTCATTATATCAGCTATCTGTCAGATAAAATCCCGTCAAAATTGGCCCAGCCGTTTCAGAGATTAGCCGGTACAGACAACAGACGGGTCTGACAAAAATATAAAAAAATGTTATTTAGATCTAGATTGTACCGTATATACATTCATATGGATGTAGCAAAAGGCGGTTATTTTAATATTACAAAAAAGCACTCCAATTTTATTTATTTAAATAAATAAATTAGCCTGATATAAATAATAAATATAATAATTATTATAAGATAAGTCCTCCTTCTAAACCTTGGTATCAATTAAATTCTAAAATCTATATTATTTTTCTTAATATTCATTAATTTCAATTCAATAATTATCTATAAATATCCATAATAACTGTGTTCTTCTAGCCTACTTTTCACAACTATGAAACTTGGTTCATAATTGTGAAAAGTATGTTTGTAGATCTGAAATATCTTATCTACTATTATTACTATTTCTTACTGTTTTAATAAAATAAATTATACAATAAAATGGCATAAAAGCTTTAGTCTAAAAATAAAAAATAAAAACTGGTCCTTACTCCAATTTTTTGGTAACCAGTGAGAACAAGGCTTTATTATAATAAGATTGTTTACGATCATTAATAAGTCTTCTTAAAAGCACACGTTACATACTTTTTGGACATGGCGGCGCCTTTGATATCTTTTTGTTGCAGTTAACTGTAAGAAAACAATTTACCTCAAAATATGTTCCTTATATTTGATTTATTAAATCGTAATGATACTAAAGTTATTGTTGGAAGAGAAAGGACAATTATTAAAATTGTTTATTTTTTATACCGTAGTGTAATCATATTTTTTACCGGTATATTTTTTGGAAGTAAGTCAATATAGTCCTCTCTTGTCTAGTTCCAGATTTAGGTACCCGTCCAGTAGTCCCTGTAGCTTCGGGGCTATAATAGAGCTACGGAGCAGGAGATACCTGCTCGTGATCGTAAGAGGCGACTAAAAGATGGCTTCCGGCGTTGCGGATGGTGTGGAGTGGGAGCTCGACCCAACCTGCCAGCATCCCCGGAAAGGATGGCGGTGTAGGCGTGGCCGCATGCCGCTTTGAGCGCCTGATGGTGTAGGAGAGTGCTTCTTCACCGGTGCGTTCCAATGGAAATCCCGGAGTCCTCCTCAAGCGCAGAGGCAGGCCACTGAGGGGGTTTTAGTGCGGTACAAACCCCACATAACCCGGTATCCTCTTCCAAGTTGCTGAGTACCTTTTTAAGCCCCCCCCCCCCCCCCCGATACCAAAAAAAAGGTTATATTGGACAGAAATTTTTTAGTAGTTTCGAAAAGTTTACCTAATAGAAGAGAAACTGCATATAACGGGAATTAGTGCTTGGCACGCATCTGGGGGCACGGGAGTGCCCCCGCGACAAGTCGAGCGCAAAGCAAACACTGCCGTACCATCCTTTACTGGAACCATTTCGCCGCATTTTCAGGCCCCTATTTGAGAACCTCTGGATAAGACCAGAGCGCTGAAATTTTCATCATCCAGTAAGCTATAATCACATACTTAAAATCCAAAATTTCAAGTCTGTAGGTCATTTAGTTCCGAAGTTAAGCGAAAGCAAAGTTTCGCATTTACGTCGCTTTTACGAGACTCACCTCACTCATAAAATCAAAATAGAACTAGTACTTCCCATAAACTCAGAGAGCTGAAATTTGGTACAGAGTTAGGGTTTAATGGCCACATAAAGGGAAAACTATAAAAACTAGGATAACTAGGATTATTTAGTAGGTACTCTTAGTTTTCCAGGTTTCATTTACAGTTAGGCAGTACTTCGAATCGCGTTCGTATTTATAAGTACTTTTCTAGTATTCTACATTTCGTTTATTTAGTTAGATATTACTTCGTTACGTTTAAAAATATCATTAATTTAGCTGTATTTCAGTACTAGGTAGGTGTCCGACCGTGCTTTAGCGGAGCGCAATTAAAATTGTAAGTTGTAATAGTTCTGCAATATCGGGCTAGATGGCGTTAGTAATGTACACTCTGAATCACGCTGTTCTGGGTAAATTGTATATAAGACCCAATGTATGAAAATTTTTAAAGCAATCGCAAATAAATCGGGCTTGAAGTCACATCCTTACTTCGACTCAGAGAATAAGTGACCCGAAGTTTTTTCGAACCTCAACCCCCTCTCCTCGAGTCCTCCAGGAGGCAGGACAGTAGGTAATTCCTTTGGTAGAAAGTTCATTGATTTTATTATGTAAATATTAATTATATTAACGCCTGTCTAATAATAAAGATAAAGAGTTAACGTTATGTTTATAGTTTGTATAGATTGAGTAGGTTCAGTATTATTTCCTTTGAGTTTTTTTATTAAGATCTAATTTAATCTAGCCTATTACGTTCCAATGCTGGGCGAATGCCTCCCCTTCTGGTTTTAATACGCATATAAATAAAATTAAAGGAAAGCTCTGGATAAGACAAGATTGGCTTTTATACTTATACTTACAAGTATACAAGAAGAAACAGTCGAACGATTAACTTTATTCCACTCAAACATTACATAGGTAAATTAAATAAACAAATTACACTAAAATATTAATTTCGCTCATTTGGTCAAAATATAATGCATTGGACTAAGAGTGGCGGTGATAGTGAGGTCGCTAGATGGCGCTGACTGTATTTTAAAACGCGCTTGCGGCCGCGTTACAGTCGACTCGTTTACGACATTCTTCTACTGCGCTTGAAAACGTTTGCTATGGATTAGGAGGGATTATTTGCATTTTGTTGATTTCGCTTATTATTTCGTGAGGTTTGCTAAGGTTTAGGGCATGCATCAATGCGAAATACCTAATCACAAGCCACGCCTCTACCCTGCGGCGGGGTGATGTTCCCCTTGCGGGGATTCGCCATCTATCGGTGAAGTAAAAATAAGTTGATTTCTAAATTACGAGCCAGCGTCACCTAGCGGAACAACGAAGAAGCTCTTATACAACGAAGAAGCTCAAATAACTGTCTTGCAACAATGTCATTTAGTAACAAAATTTTGAACAAATACGTATAACATATCAGCAACGTACAGTACTTAAACATTGCAAAAAATACGAATGTACAGCTTCGACTGTTCTACGATTGTATACAGTGGGCCGCAGCTCATATGTAAAATTATAAATAAAGTAAAAAAATCGATACTTAAAATAAATTCACAATTTTGTTCACTTTTTTAATGAATCAGAAACGGAAAAATGTTTTCACTGTAAAAAAAATATTTGTGGTTGAGGACTAATTTTACAAAAACTGTACAAGTGGGAATCGAACCCAGAACACTCCTACGAAATGCACGAGAATTTATTACGAGCTACGCTCACTACTTTACTAAAAGTGAAATAAAGGATCAGTATGGCTACACATTACCTACGTAAGGATTTCTCGTTGTCAGTCTATCGACTCAGTCGATATAGATAGGGGCAGTGTAATTGTAGGTTTTTATTTATGAAACAAAATTGATTACGGTGTAAAAAAATAAACACTTAAAGTATATAATGAATCATAGCTTTGTACCTAGGTTACTTACGTACTTTTCTTTTGTTCATGTAGACTTCTTTCGGCCGTAAGAATTTCAAATATTTATGTTTTCAGTCTGTCTTTTTATAAGCTTTTTTATTGTAAAAATTATTTGTAATTTTAAAATAGTAAGTAGTAAAATAGTAGTCGCTGGGGATCGAACCTGAGTCGTATTGCAAACGTGAGTGAAACAAGACTTCAAAAACTTGACTACAGACGCTACTTTCCAAATCGTAAAATAAGGACCAAGTGTGACTACCGAGTAACCTAAATATTCTTTGCTCATAAATAGATAGCTAGCCTAAAATAAAATATATTACGAAAAAAATTATTGTAAATAGATTATCGATATATCGGGTATTGTTTCTTTCTACTTACCTTTTTTCTTCGTTCATATAAGCTATTTGCTGTCGTTTGAATTGTAAATATTTCCGTTTTGATAATTTATTTTTACTTTTATTTCCCATTTTCTAAACTTTAAAATTACCTAATTCTTACTAAAAATAATAACTTATACCTAATACTTACTTACTAAGAAACAAAATATATTTTCAAAAACTAAACAAAATGAAATAAAATTTGAAATTTTCGTATTTCGCGGGCGATACGGGCATAAAAAGTACGCGTCCATCGTTGACAGTGGTCACGGGTGGTATCATGGTGGGATGGGATGGGAGTGGCGAAGAAAAGAGAGTGATGGCATGCGTTACTTCAGCTCTCGCGAGGAAAAGAAAGCATCATCTTATTTTGAATGTCGTAAGCGCCAAATCAAAAAAATTTTTCGTTAAAAAACTAAAACAAAACATAGAAAACTGTTTGCATAGAAAGCTTTATAATAATACTAGTGGATCCCGCAGACGTTGTCCTGCCTTAAAAGTATTGAAAGAGGATTTGTTTTCTTATTATCTTAAAGAGATTTCATGTTACTGTCAAAAAAAATATAAAACAAATAATGACATACGAACTGTCCAGTTATTCTGACTGTGTCAAAGTTTAGAACGACACGGCACGAAATACAAAACGTTTGACAGACAGGAACAATTTATATGGGAAAACTAAATAAGTAAAAAAGTAATTAAAAAACATTTCCAGTGGCCCAAATTGTGAATCTAAACCATTCTCGAATCTCCACGAACACACACAATAAATTTCATCATAATCCGTCCAGTCGTTTAGGAGGAGTTCAGTCACATACACACGCACAGAAGAAATATATATATTAAGATTAGCTTGTTGTTAAAAAAATAATGATAAATAATTACATTCAAACTCGTTTTGACATAAAATGATAAAAATTGAAAATATTGTCCTAATTTTGAAAAATAATTCTATCGAGAAAATTTTATGGCATCGTGTTTTCTGTTGCATAAAAATTTAGTAAATATAAAGAAAATTCAGATTATGTAAAAACTATTCTCCAGTCGTTTCTACAAAATGAAACATATTCAATTACAATACCTACTCCTTTTTTATGCATGCCCTTAATTAGCAGGTTGTTATTATAACAATTCTAAGATTTGAATAGGTATCTATGTTAGGAATATTCTGATTAGTGACGTATTACTGATTATTACTTAATTATTAGATTTGAAAGAAGTTTTAATTGAATGCTTTATTTAATTGTTACTTATTTAGTACTCTTAGTTTTCTAGGTTTAATTTACATTTAGGCAGTACTTCGAATAAAAAGAAAAAAACTGTGTCAAATAAGAAAATCTAATAAAATAAATCAATATGCCCACGTTTCTACAAAAAGAAGTGAAATCCCACCAAAACATTCTGTAAAAAACTAGCCAAGTCTCGATGAAGCTGCTTGTTTATCTCTAAAAAGTAATGAAATCTAGAGAAAGTCGTGCCAAGTCTAAGGTTCCTTACTGCGATTTCTTTATTATTATAGTTAATGTTGTGTGACTTGGCCGTTGAAGGATACACAAGTGTTATTTTATGTTAGATCGGTGGTCGATTTGACGCTCAAAAAAGAAGTGAGCAGAAGTCAGCAGTCTCAATGCTGAATGCATGTGTTGCACAATCAACAACAGCCTAAAATGAGACACTAGCGTCCAATTACCAATACCAGTATGGGCTATTATCTCGCTTAACATGGTACATACATGGTACGTACATGAACAAAGGTAGTTAAAACAGATAACATTACGTGTAAACAAAAAGAATGTTCAACGGCCAAGTCACACAACGTTAACTATAATAATAAAGAAATCGCAGTAAGGAACCTTAGACTTGGCACGACTTTCTCTAGATTTCATTACTTTTTAGAGATAAACAAGCAGCTCCATCGAGACTTGGCTAGTTTTTTACAGATAAATATTGCCTCATCTGTATTAAAAATCGAAATACCCCTCATTTAAAGTAACGACCACTTCAGATACCAATATAATATTATAGTTTTTACTAATAAAAATGCGATAGCAGACGTTGCGCAGGTTCAAAATTTATGTGCAAGAATTAAAATTTTGGTCGTCCTAATCTACCTCACTGTTACCTAAATATAGGCAGATAAACATTTTTCCCGACAACAAAGCATAAAATAAAAGAGCATAAATAACATATAATCGTCACAGATAACTACAAAAAACAAAGCCATTATGCAACCTTACTGATGGTATCGGCATGGTATCTATATCACCTGATCTTGATTGGATCCAGACTTATTATATTTAGCATGATACGCGCCGCACTGATAAATATTGAAGTTGTGAATGAATTATTCATATGGTATTGTTATTAGCTTACATTGAAAAATATAGATTGTTAACTTAAGTAGATTGTAGCGCAGTCTTTTAATAGGTACATAAAATGAAATAAAGAGAATGCACAGGGGTACAGTCAGCAGCAGTGAAACCGTAATCACACAATATAGGTACAATACATTGCAAGAAATTTGATATTGCGAATATAGATTTCATTGCTACTGAATGTAATGCCATCTTAGATTAATGTCACTTTGAGGTTTCCCGACCTCAACAAGAATATTACTGCATCACGTCGCTGTTGATTACCTTCTTTTTTAAGAGTTTTTTAGAAAGCTTTTTTTCCAATTTGAGTTTAATTTTGGTATTTTTCAAATTTCTTATTCTATTTAATCTATCGAAGTACCATAGATTTTTGATTCACTTGTTGATCGATTTTTTTTCATGGCTCTAAAGACGACACAAATGTATTTGATGTTAATTTCACGGGCAGAATAGTTTCACCAGCCAGACAGACGGCAAAGTGATCCTATACAGTACTATACACCTTCAGGCTTTTTTAAATATAGAGCTTCATTTCCTCCTTTTATAGGACGGATCTCCAAAATAGATCCCCGACTGCCCCAATAAAACGCTATAATTCTCCATAAGCCAAAAATTAATAAGAACATAATCTTCGGTATCATAATACACATAATCTGCTGTGTCGAAATAGAATATCTCTTAAAAACGCAGCTAATCTTTCGATATTCCTTTATCTCTGTAACCAAGTGAATAAGGATTATCGCCGTCTGTGCAGTTATCACATACCTGGAAGATTCTAAAGTCCAATTAGCTCTTTAATTTGTTGAATTGCACCTCATGAAGTTACTCTAATACCTATATTTCAAACATACTTCCATTTTCATCTGTCAATTAATTTCTCATTTTTCTTAAGTTGACTAACATTTATCGATGAATCGATGAATTTTTTATTATTAATGGCTCGACGTAGGCCTTAAACAATATTTGTTACTTCATCTGGTCCTGAGCCCTCTAGCGACTCAACGCATACAGAGTCTTAAGGTCGTTTGTCCACATGTTTGTAGCCTATGCTCCTGTAGCCAAGAAGTAGTTGCGATTTTAGGAGCTTTTTCCCATTGGTTATCAATTCTCATTGCAATATTCCTCAATGCAATATTCCCATTGCCACATTAGCTTGCAGATCTTGAGTGCTATGTGTATTGTGTTTGTCTACGGACTCCAATGTTTGATTATGTCGCTTATAGTAACACCAACGATTTATCCTTCGATCCATACCGTAAGCCTCGTCGACGGATGGACGAACTCAGCAATGAGGCAGGTATCTTTAAAGTACACTCATTCAAACGGGTATTGCATATTTAACAAACACGAGGGAATCATCTACGAGTTCAGATGACTTAGAATCATTCTTGCAACGAGCAGTGTATTTTATGTAGTCTCGCAAACATATATAGCTGTTTGGTATTAATATTAATTTGGTATCTTAAGGAAATCCTGAATAAATAGCTCTTGACACACAAATAGGCAGACATACATACATATATTATGTACTCGTATATACAAGAGTCTGTCTGTAGAATTAATTCTTTTTATTCGAGATGCGGAACTCTAGAAGGTATAATCTCATCGTTTATACTCATAACTTCCAATATCCTATATCCAAAAATTTATAAAATGAAACTGGTTTTGCCAAATTGATGTAAATTAGCAAACAGGAGAATTTATTAAAACAATATTAATGGCATGCGCCGTCCACAAAATTGGACGACTGGTTTATGTTATACCATATTTCTTTACTTTATAATATGTATGTCTTTTGGGTCACGGCAATTAATCAGCCTAAGTGATTGTAGCTGAATGTGCTAGGTTTTTAAGATAATATCTATAAATCTGATTTATTAATTGCCATTCCATGTAACCTTTTAATTAGCGATGTAATAAATATGTCAAACTGTTTTATAAGACTTCATCACTCCTCAATAGATTGCTGAAAGTAAGCACTTCGCGCAGAGCCCGTTAGATTAGTAAGTACCTATGTAAATGACAGCTCTGCTATTTGCAAATAATTTTATTCAATTTTCCGAGCATTTTGGTTGCTATGTATGATCAGATAGCAGTCTTTAAGCCTTTTCGGAGCCTTTGTGTGTAGGTAGGTTCAAACCTTTCAGAACCGGGTTGTGGCCATGCATGTAGTTTTATTTACAAACTCATGAGTTACTAATTGCGAGTATATATGAATAAAAAAAAACGACGGGTTGCACTCCGGGAGTGCCGGCAGAAGTGAAAACTTGAATATTAACGTTGTGCATTTTTGATATTTTGGAATGGTTGGGAAATAATTTCGCACGAATTGCTTTAATTATCGGTATTATTTTTCATCTAATATTTTCAGTAGGTTTTCATCTAGTATTTTGATAAAGTAGGTACTCACTCATTTTCTTTCACTATTTCTTCGTCACTTTTTTCATTAATGGATGCACTTTGTTCAATAATTTAAATACTTGATATAAACGAATTTTAAGATAAAATTATACTTGACGCTGGCAATATGCAGAATTTGCGATTCCATAATTGAAGAAAAAAAAGTATAGACAGCCGTCAGACGAGCCGTCATCAGCTGTCACCCCTCCGTCTTGGTCTAAGAGCCGGTGAAGATATTCACTCGTTCGGTTATTACAAGAGTGAAGGTGATATGAAAGAAAATTGATTAAAATTAATTAAATTAAAAATAGCTATGGACACTTTTCGATAGTCAAGTTATCATAGGCATATATGTTTATAAATTATATTTGGTAAAAAATATGTCTCATCGAATTATCAGATCGGTGAAGGTCGATCTTCCACGTCTCCTCTACTATCTTACGAAATTTTTCGATCAGCACACGTGACCTCGCTCGAGTTTCACAGTTTTTACCCATCCCACAAAAGTGCTCAACGCCGCTAAAGAAGTTTTCACTTCAAAAAACTTTTGTGCTATAGGTATAACTTCAGATACAGCACAGTACCCACTACTACTATCGAAATTCAGGTACTTACAGCCACGCACACACCGCCGTCCTTCCCGGGGCCGCTGGCTGGACAGATCGAGCTCCCATTCTCACCGCTCGCAACCCTGGAAGCCTCCTTTTAGTCGCCTCTTACAATCAGGCAGGGATACCGGAACTCTATTCTGAATCAATATTTTATTATCTAGGAACGGCGAAGGCGCCGTCGCAATAAATTACACAAGACTGCTTATTTTATGATAATGACGCTAATCGCTAATCTTGATAAAAACAAAAACCAATAATATAAAAAATCATTTTTTATCTGTTTCTTCGCAGTGAATATATTATATTAATAATATTAATTTGGTATAGTTTTCCATGCTCGACCTTTTGAAGTCGGTTTTATTCTGAAACTCCCACCCTGAAACCCTCAGGGAGAAGGAGAATCAGTTTCCCCAGTAAAAACGCTGTTTCCTAAAACTTTACTTAAAATTGTACTAGTGTGTATTGCTGCTTGTTTTTGTATTATGTGTATGTTTATGTTTGAGTCTAATCTATTTCAGTATCTATGTAAACTCTTAGCTATAACTCCTGTCGCTCCTATAACTATTGGTATAATTGTGGTAGATGTTTTCCATAATCTAGTTATTTCTGTTCTTAATAGATGATATTTACTCAATTTTTCAATTTCTTTAGCGCCTATATTATAATCAGATGGTACAGTTATATCTATTAAATATGTATGATTTTCTTTTTTATTTATATAAATGATGTCTGGTCTATTGTTCGCTACTGTGATATCTGTTTGAACTGGCATCTCCCACATTATTTTGGCTGTATCATTTTCTATTACTTGTGGTTGGGCTAATGTTTCCTTCCACCATAAACTATTGACTTCAAATTTATGTTTTTTAGCTAATGTCCAATGAATATATTGGACAATGTTATTATGACGTCGGATATAATAAGTGCCTGCCAGTTTTTCGCAACCAGATATAATGTGCTGTACGGTCTCGTCTTTGGCTTGACATATTCTACACTTACCGTCTACTGTCTTCTTCATAATATCTCTTTCAAACTGCTTTGTAATAATAGATTGATCTTGGATACAAAATATGGAGGCTTCTAATGTAGGAGTTATCGGTTGTTTCTTAAACCATCGGAATGAAAATTCTGTATCTATATTTTCTTTTTCTAATACTGATTTTAAGAACTGTCCATGTAATGCTTTACTCTTCCAGGTATTAATATGTTTTCTTACCACTGCTGTCTTTAGTTCCTTTTCTGTGTAGTCGTTTCTATTCTGTAGCTCTATTTCTTCGCTAAACTGTCTGGCTTCTTTGTGAATTGAATACTTATCTCGTAATTTATCATGAACTACTATGGCTTTAATAAGGTGATCTTTTTCGGATTTTAAATATTTATTGTATTTAATTATTTGCGTTTTATACATCATTTCTACGTTTATCAAACCTCTACCTCCTTCTTCTATTGGTATATATAACCTACTTACGTCGGCTTTCTGTTGATGGGCTTTATGTATAGCTAACACTTTTCTAGTTTTAGTATCTATTGCTTTTAAGTCACTAGTTTTAAAATTAACTATTCCGAAAGAATATAAATAAAATCAATCAAATTCAAATGCAATTTTTATTCAACTTTAAATAAAAAACGTGTAATTAACTTATTAATTATTTAGTTTTCTATTCTGTGGCTGACTTCATCATGTCGTTCCTGCGCCCGCAGCTCACAAAAATTCAAAAAAACTGTCTACGTATTACTTATTATGTCATTAAGAATTGTTCCATGATACTTTTGCTTAACCGGAATTTCCAAGTTGTTTAATGAGGAAGGACTTTTCTATAAGTACACAGAAAATATCATCAAGCATTTCTATTTATGTTTATGGTGTGTGTGATGTGCTCATGAAGAAGATCATATGTGTGTCCAACAAGTAGACGTGATAGTCTTTGGAAAAGGTTCTTCTGCACCGTACTGTACCTATAGAACACGGACCCATGTCTACCAATACACCAAGATTAGCATGTCCAGCGATCCCGGCATCGATTCCCGGTGAGGCAGAGATTTGAATAATGAGTGTTTCTGTGTTCGGTCTGGGCGTTTGTGTGTGTTTGTGTCCTTGTCTCTTTTTGTGTACATGGTATGGTAAAAACGCTGTGTGGAGTAGGTAAAGCGCTATATTTAACTGCTATAAATATAAGTGAGATCAAACACTACATCATATTTGAGGGTTATCACGTATTTAGTCTACAAAATATGCGTGTCAAGAAAATATTTACTTTATTTATTGAAAAACAATTAAATTGTGGTAGACAAAACATTGCTAACATGAATCTGACGGCAATTCGAAACGGCATAAAAAGTGTTCAGTTGGTATTTCTTATTTGTTTTGTATTTAATTATTTTAGCATGTATCGAGAGTAACAATAATCGAGTGATTAAAACACCAGAGTATCTCGCTGGGGGTTCGAATTCAAATCTCGGTGCATTACGATGTCTACAAAATTGTTATATGTTATACTCGGCGAGGGAAAGCATTGAAATATTTTATTGCGATATTTTCCAACACCACACATATGGCAGCTGCTATGCAAGTGTTCTCACAGGCATCTTTGGATCCAATGTGGCTAGACAGAATAGATCGACAGTAGACCTTGTAACTGATTACGCGGTAATTAATGAATTAATGGGAATTAGTTTTAATTACCTATTGGTAACGCCAGTTACGTGGATTTTATATTTTTTTTCTTATGTATCAATTAATTCGCGTGCTCGTCTTTTTGTCAATATGGGATGGGTACGAGTTTGCGGCAATTGTTGGCTGCAATCTACGCTCGCGCCCTCTATCGGGTCGAGTTGACAATTCTCGCCTTCTTACCGCTGTTGACGGCGGTTGTTGTACTACGGATGTCATACGAGCCGGCACGCGAAATCATTGTCCGCTGAAGTTATACTGCATTTTCTTCATCAAAGCGTGGTGCAACGTGGTACGAGGTGTCGTGAGCCACTAGAGAGTGGTCGGCATTGTTCGCGGGTGAGTGCCTTTTTCTATATTTGGCTAAAAGACGACGATTCAAACGGACAGAACCAGTGAGCTTTACTCGTGGTGGTGTCGAACCCTACAACAAAATATACAGTCCACTTTTTCTCCTGGACACCATCACATCGGTTTGGCCTTTGGCTGAACCACCTATAAAAAATGTCAAATTACCTAATAACAAAATATACTCTAAAATGAGGCGAATAGGATCTCGCTATAATTCTTTAGTAAAAGCAACATTATTTCAAAATTAATTCAGGTTTTCTAAATGAGAAAGATAAAGCCAATACAAAAACAAAACTTTGCTAATTAGATACAGAGCAATAAATGAATTAATGTTTACTGTAAAATTGAAAACATAATTGACGTCACATCCTGCCGAAATCGAATGCATAGCGATAAATAATATATATTTTAGGTACCTAATAAGTTATCTTTAATGCGTATTGGAATTTTTTGTTTGAATCAAAGGGATTATAACGGTCCGTGCAACTTTCAGACAATAAATAAAGATTGCTTTTAACATTAGAGGGTAAATAAGCAAGCTATAGAGAATGCGTTAGGGTGTATAACTTTTCATTTTAATTATACAAGATGAATAAAACGGTTTGAAATGCAGTTCAAAGTAATTCCTTATATAAATTTAGCTACCAATCGCAGACTAACAAGGAAGGTCACCGAGAAGATTTTTTTCAGAATAATTTCCACATAACCTGATGTCTCTCTTACTCGTAATATACCTCAACATTTTGAAGGTTTATTTTAAGAGGAAGGTATTAATATTGATTTGGGTGCACTTTATAACTGAGCGACAGTTTGTAGCCGTATCAAATTTTCGTAGTAGCTTAGGAGTGCTCTATAGGTTGCTTATGCTTCTTTTAATATCATAAATATGTTGTGATACGAAACAACAACTTATAAGGCCAATAGCGAAACGTCAAAGCTCTCATTTGCATCGGATATAACGTATTGTTTGTTGAAAGTGTTATAACACATTCAAAAATTATGTTGCCATACAACGGTACTAAGGGCCAGTTACATGTTTGACAGATGGGAACCGGTACTTAATAAAGGGTATTAATATTAGAGAAACCATTATGAGTAAACCCGTCCACGTTTGTAGGAGCCGCTTCCAAATTATTTTCTGTATTAATTATTATTCGAAATCGTGTGAAATTAGCATACAATATAACTTCTTCGGAGCGGTGGCGCCGTCACGCCCACGCATCTATATCTAAAAATTTAAATAGAACCTTTTCTCTACAACCTCCAAACGTACTTTAGACGAGTATCCCTTGAAGTAAGGCTTAATTTAAATGCGACAAGGTTCCATGTTTAAGCAGAAGATGGTTCATAATTAATGGTCTTCGAACTGGTTGTAGACAAGTAAAGTTTGCATGTTATCATTAAACCTCATGAGTCGTGTTTTATTGCTTCACATTTATTAAAAGTTCATTTATTAGCTAGAATGGAATATAACATTTTAATAATTTATTTCCATGTGAATTATCTTAATGACCCGCATATTACTTTGTAAAATAGGAATTTTATTCAACAGGCATTTTAATTCAATTCATAGAATGTTTATATAAATCGTACTGGGTTTGCTACATTTTAGAGATGTGTTTCTCAAAAGAAAATCGCTCAAAAGTAACCCTCATAGGATCGTCGCTTTGTTATCCGTCTGCCTGTCCGTTCGTCCATTTACCCCTTTTCTTGGAAATACGTACATGATGTTAGTAAAAATTAATATCACTTCGAAATTCACATTTTATTCACTTAGAAGTGCATCATGTTTAATATACGTTTTCCATTTGGGAAATATAGAAAAACTTACAAGTCAAATAAAAACTTATAAGTCAAATACATCCCTTTAACCTTTTTTTTTTTTTTTTTTTTTTTTTTTTTTTTTTTTTTTTTTTTTTTTTTTTTTTTTTGGTGTCGGGGGGGAAACCTTCAAAAGGTACCCGGCACCTAGGGAGACGATACCGGGTTATGTGGGATTTGACCGCACTAAAACCCCCTCGGTAGCCTGCCTCTGCGCTTGGGGAGGACTCCGGGATCTCCTAAGGAACGCACCGGTGTTCTCCACGCGTGGAGCCCAGAATGGGCCCATCTTCGGAGGTTAGATGTGCTCTCCTGCACCTTCCGATGTTTACGGCGGCATGCGGCCACACGCACACCGCCGTCCTTCCCGGGGCTGCTGGCTGGACGGATCGAGCTCCGACTCTCCCCGTCCGCAACCCCGGAAGTCCCCTTTTAGTCGCCTCTTACGATCAGGCAGGGGATACCGTAGCTCTATTCTTAATCCCGAAGCTACAGGGACTACATCCCTTTAACCTAGGTTCAAGTTTGCTACACAAGTAAAGGAAAAAAATTTGAATCTAATATTATATTATATTACCTATATACCTTTAATGGATTCTCGTTTACCTATATACCTTTAATATACGTTAATCAGTCGGTCATGGCCCCTTTTTGTATCGGAGAGAAATAAGATACCTTGGGCAACGGTACCGGGTAATGTTGTAGTTATTCCGGGGTTATAATATATATATATAATAATATAACGGCTATGAGTCGAAAACGAACACACGTGACCCTCCCTTATTTTTATACCCCGGGATGTCCAGTGGAACGCGCCGGTGTGCTTGTACGCGCAGTGCCTCATGACATGAGGCATGAACCACAACATGACCATGACCATGACCATAACCACCATGGTGTACCCATCTTCGGGAGAGACATGATGCTATCCGGCTTCTTCCGGTGTTTACAACGGCGTGCGACAACCCAAACAATGTCTTCCTCCTCGCCGGCTAAACGGTTCGATCTGCCATCATCGCCATCGGCAACTCCGGTAGCCCCCTTTTAGTCGCCTCTTACGATCAGGCAAGAGATACCTTAACTTTATGGACAGTATGCTTTATTTTAATATACCTGTTGAGTGTTATGTTGAAAAATCGACCGACAAATTGCTATAAGCAGCGAGTACTAAGGCGCCGCGATTGTGTGGCTTCAGTCGTTGCAAGGGGTTTTAAAGTAAGGATTACACATGAGTCAATTAATGAGTAATTTTCTGTTTGAGCGCTACATATATACCCTAACAGACAACATAGTGTATATTCGATTTGGTAGGTTTATCCTTTAGTAGGTTCTAGGTCATAATAGGTCTTAAGTTAGTCATCAAAGGCTCTTAGCTGCAAATAAAATCATATAAGTATTTCCAGATCTGTAACCCATCAAATGTTCGTGAGTTTATAGCTCAGTAATCAGCGACAGACTAATGGTTAAGACAACAATCATCTACACAGATCTGCCCCGATGCTCTCCTAACCACAAAAATTGTATTTATCGTTGCATCATGGTGAGGGAAATCAAATATGCATCCCTCTTAATACCAAGAAGAGTCCTGCGTCCAGCAGTGGGACACTAAAAATACATATTGGCGACGCCACCTTTAAATCCAATCTATGCAATAATCTGGTTTCAGTATAATTTGACACATCCATATAAAAATAATAATAAAAGAGATAGTCGTTCGTCATATCTACAAAATTTTATATTTCGGTAATATTTTTGCCTCTCTACGTAACTACGTAATATCATAAAACTCTAGAACTTAACCTACTTATGTAATGTGAATATTTCAGTTTGCCGTTAGCCCAAAACCTCGGAACTTTACCTCTTAAAATTTTAACAAGGCTTGAAGAACTTACCAAATCTTCGTGCCATCTAGTTTACTCGTAACATAGATAAACTTTTAATTATGTGATGTATTTTCTTGTAATACATAAAAAATGGCTGCGCCCGTATAGACATAGAATTTTCCGTGAAAGAGCCAATTTACCAATTTACCGTAAATATAAACTGCATTCGTATATTTTCCATAAATTCGTATATTTTCTTGTAGGTGGTAGAACTATTATGGTTCACCCGGGGGAGTACCACCGCTGCACCCACTTATGACGTGAACCAATTCTATTGTGTTTCGGTGGAAAGGTGTAGTTGCCGGCCACACTTACATGAGACGACCACCAGCCTCCGGAGTAGCAGCGCAACTGCATAGGACCTCAGACAAGACTTACCTATGCTTGCTTGAGGTTGTAAGAAGATGTCCATGGGCTGCAGCGACCACTTAACACCACGTGGTCTGCATGCTCGACTGCTACTCCATTAAAATTAAAAAAAAATCTCTACTAGAGAATTTTTGGAAGGATTTTACGAAGTCTCATAGTTTTAAAGATCTCTTTTATACCATCCTATTGAATCAATCAAAACGACATAGTTTATTGTCCTACATAGTATAGTATAATGTTTTGTAGGTTTTGATGATTTTTTCGTTTATTCTCTCTTTTATCTGGAGTAGCCTAAACAAATAGTATGTCGGATGATTCCTTGAAACTGTTTTACTACGTAGTCCGTATGTTATCCATATCATTCAAAGGTTATCAAATTTTTAAACATTGGATTGATTAATAATTGATTTAATGGAATAGAGTTTCAATGAAAACAAAAACAAAAGAAAAATATATTTTTTTAATAGGGTCGTCTTAATAAAATCACCTCTTTTGGATTACTATATGGTCATCTTTCTGTCAAACAGACAGAACTGTCTTTCTGTCTAATCAAGAACCCAATTTTTCCCAAGAACACGAGGAGGCAAGATATATAAGACTGGACTAAAATATTTTGGTAACGAGAAAAAATTTAATTCAAAAGTGACGACAGCTTAATAGGCATATTTCAAACTACAGAAAACAAAAATTGGGGGTGTTATTTTATCCTCCGTGGTTATTTTACGTATTTTTCTGTGGGGAATTTTGCAAGATGCGATGTCTTAATAATATAATGAAGGATTTATGAAAACTATGAATTATGAATATCAAAAAAAAAACGGTTTGCACTCCGGTAGTGCCGGCAGAAGTGAAAACTTGAACATAACGTTGTGCATTTCGATATTTTGGAAATTATTCCCAATTTCGCATGAATTGCTTTTAATATCACTATTATTTTTCATCTAGCATTTTCAGTAGGTTTTCATCTAGTATTTTTATAAAGTACTCACTCATTTTCTTTCTTTCTTTCTTCGTCCATTTTTTCATTAATAGATGCACTTTGTTCAATGTCCATATTTTAAATACTTGATATAAACGAATTTTACAAGTATAGACAGTCGAGCCGTCATCAGCTGTCACCCCTCCGTCTTGGTCTAAGAGCCGATGAAGATCGACCTTCACCGATCTGATAATTCGATGAGACATATTTTTTATCAAATATAATTTATAAACATACTGCCTATGATAACTTGCCTATCGAAAAGTGTTCTTTTAATATAATTAATTTTAATCAATTTTCTTTCATCACCTCACTCTTGTATATAAATAAATTATATATATAATAATATTTATATGTTTATAAATTATACTTGATAAAAAATATGTCTCATCGAGTTATCAGATCGGTGAAGGTCGATCTTCCACGTCTCCTCTACTATCTTACGAATTTCGACGATCAGGCCACGTGTGTTGACGCGAGTTTAACATTTTTTACCCATTCCAAAAAAAGTGTACAACGCCGCTAAAGAAGTTTTCACTTCAAAAAATTTTAGTTCAACGTAAGTACGATCTCCATCTCAGTTTGCATACAATCCTCGGTACTCGAGTGATTCTCACTTGTACAATTTTATATAATGTTAGTGAGATATATAATCAACGCCATCTTTCATTGGTGTACAGCTTTTAAAAGTACTAGTAGTTATAATCTCACGATAATGGATGCTATAATGTGTAATAATAGGGGTCATAAAAGTGCCAAGAACGATTCTTAAGACTATCCGTCCACTTATCGAATCCGCACTATACGAAATAAATTACGAAAGAACGGACGTAATAGCAGAGTTCCTGCGGTATTAAATTGATATCGCTTTCAATGAAGAAGATCCATAATTACAATGTATTTAGTTCTCTGATTCATTGCTCGAAAGTGTGAGTTTCAGAACGCTTAACGTCGTGTGCGATACAATAAGAGTACCTAAATCACATGCGATCATTGGGCGTTATTGCAGTATCGACGTAATGTACCTACTCTACGTTACCTGTCTATACTTAGTAATTCCGCTTATATCCTTAAGCCTAACATTCACACGCAGATTGGATCGGTGAATCGTTCACGAGCGACTTAGTTTACAGAACTTACATAGATAATAAAACAGTCAAACATAATTTATGCCTGGTGCTCTTGCTCGACCATAAAAAAAGTTACTATTAGTTATGATCAAAAAGTCTATCCATCCATCCATCAGCCTTTCATAGTCCACTGCTGGACATAACAATCCCCTCACGCTACTCCATGCGGTCCTGCGCTCTCTGTATCTAGCGGCATCTTCGGTCGGCTGCTGTCTTCTGTAGGTCATTAGTTCATCTGGTTGGAGGGTGGTCTGTACTCCTTTTGCCAAGACGAGGTCGCCATTCGAGGATCTATCTTCCGCATGAGTTTCCAGTGCTCCTACTATATGGCTTAACCCATTGTCACTTTAGCTTGTAGATTGTGAGATATGTTGGTAACATAAACATTAACATTACCCTTGGCTGCAACCCTTTTTATGTCTCACTGCTGGGCACGGTTCTCTCCCCATTATTAGGGAGGTCTGAAGCTTACTGCACCACGCTGCTTCAATGCGAGTTGGTAGAGATGCGGGTTAGTGGCCAACCCGGGTGTCGGATGTTTTCAAACCGCCCATAAGGCCTCCGACAATGTTTAACGACTGTTACCTATCGACATCAACTGCGACCGACGGCTTAATGTGCCCTCCGAAGCACGGAAACGCGCATGAATTTTTTTTGCCACTAGCGGTCACCCATCTCACACCCGACCGCGCCTGTTTGCCTTAGTTGCATAGATCGTTTGCGTTCTACGCTAACCGCTGGACCATGCGACCTTACCCTTAGCAGCAGCTAAATACTTTTGGTTATGATTTGAAATAAGTACATTTCAAATGTCAAGGCCAGTGGAGAGGTAGGTACCTACTCGAAGAGTAATACAAGAGGTAAGCGTTCTGACTTTCAAAAGGAAAAATTCTACGTTTATAAAATATAAAATGACGGAAATATGTAGGTCAGTTTTCATAAAGATGCCATTAAAATAATTCGTGTATGTCGTCAGCATCATCGAATCTTTTATTCCCGTGACTGATCTCAGGTGTTCTTTCTAAAATGAGGAGTCCGGACGCTTAAGAACCTTGTAGTTGGGGATTAAGAATATGAAATATTTCCTACCTGATGTTAAGAGCTACTAAAACGAAACGGTGCGGCTAGAGAGGCAGCTGTCCATCGCTGTCTCCCAAGGTGGGCCCGTTTTGGCGTATAGCGCTCGAAGGATACCCGTAAACTCCGCTGGAGACCCTGGAGTCCTCCCCTGCGACACCAAAGGGGTTAAATTCTACATAACCTGGTAATTATCTCAAGGTACGGGTTACCTTTGGATTTATTTTAATGGCATCATAAACTCTAATATATAATTGCCAGTGTCAAGTATCGTTAAAACTGGATGAAGTATTAGTAGGTCAAATCAGTGAGTCATCCCTAATCAGTCATTCTAGTCAATCAGATGTCCAAGTAATAGTTATAATATTTACTAGAACGTGTCTGATGGTGTTTTGGGAGCCATTAAAAAAACATATTTTGCTCATTATTATTTAATTATAAAATAAGCAAAACTCGAATCTTCCAACATCCCATCAAAACTACTTTGGAAGGTTTCCCCCATATAAAAAATCAGGATGATGCAGTCTATGCTTCAGAATGAGAAATGATAAAGTCTTACTTTATTTACTTTGTTCCACAACATTTTAAAATTATAATGACGATTGATATGTCAATTCGGAAAAAGGTGACGGAATTAGTGACGAAAGGAGATTTTTTTTACATTTTTAAAAATAAACATTTAAATTAAATTAATAATAAAATTTATGTTTAACTAAAAAACATTCTATTCCAGACTGCCGAAACCCGGGATTGAACCAGGGACCTTTAGATCTTCAGTCTAACGCTCTCCCAACTGAGCTATTTCGGCTGATGAGAAGTCGTTTTAAATAACTGAATACATACTAAAACCTAGAATAGGAGATAAATCATATAGATCCTCTTAGAACCCTAATACCGGCAACTTTTATTTTCTTCAAGTATGGCATCGCAAACTCTGTGCATAATGCCAGCGTCAAGTATAATTTTTGAATCAAGTTTTCGCAAGTTTCAATTAAACTTGTCAATCTAATAATAGATAAAGTCAGTAAGTCGTCAGTTGTCAGCTAATCATTCAAGTAACTGGCTACTTTACCAAAACGTGTTCGATGGAATTTTGATGGCAAGCAGAAGAAACATATTTTAGCACTTTAGCACTATCATTATATTTCACAACACTCGTACATTGTGATTAACCTATATCGAACAAAATGCTATCAACTTTTTCTGATATAACTCAAAAATACACCAAGAAAATCTCTTCCGACTTCCCACCACAACTCCTATCAACTACTTCTCGGTCATCTATATTTTATCTTATCTCAAAGCCGCAGTAAACAGTAGAGACAGATTTACATCGCTGCAATGCCGCAATTAAAAGTAATAATAATAATATAATAATAAATATTTATTTCCACAAAAACATTAGGTACAAATTTATTTTCCATAACTATACTTAGTCTTATAACATATTATTGTTATGTGAAACATTGTCTACCGCGCTGGGTGTTACCCTGTGTTACGGTACACATTGCTCACCCCCAGGGAAAATTTAATTATTACTATAAAAGCTAATTAACAAAAAAATGATTACTTAAAATATTTGATTGTTTTTGATATTATTAAATCTTTTTATGTTTATGAGTAAGTTTTGTTTGAATCTCTCTCTGTGTGTGTGTGTGTGTGTGTGTGTGCGTGTGTGTAAAGTGTTAACATAAAGACTGAAACACAAACAACAAACACAAACTACCAGGCTAAGGACAAAAAATTAAACTGATAATAAAGTTTCTACTTCGCCGAGATTCAATCTCGTCGAGGTCTTCGGTCGGCAGTCCATCTCATGAAAAACAACCGCGCTATTTGAAATTATGGGTCATCTTGAAGTTCTCTTCAATTAAATAAATAAATAATGGTTCACACCCATAGCGCCTCACTAGTTCACAATGGCACCCACAATATCGTGGAACTATGGAAAGGCAGTAACACAATAATCCAGACCAAGAACAGTTTAAACTTTCATTCATTCAAATGTATGTTTTGCTGAAATCGAATCGAACCCTTTGTTTGAACGGCAGCCTGGCAACGGCCTGTTGGAAGTACCTAAATTAATCGTAATTAAAAGTAGGTTCAGGCTTAGTCTGTTAACAAGGGTTTTTGTTCCAGTATCCGAGGGGAACTAAAAAAAACAATGTTTTTTTTTGAAAACTTAAGAGATACACGTTTTATCGCATATTAAAAGAAGGTAACAAGACGATCAATTATATTAAGAGAAATTAATTATTAGATTAGTATCTAGTGTTAAAGATAATATGGTGGAAGGCAATAGGTATGAAATTAATTAAGCCATAATGACTTAAGTTTTTAATAAAAATTAAACCCATTTCAAAATTAAAAGAAGACAGTTCTTAATTATTTGGCATACCCGTTTGACGCAATAACGACCCGTTTGGCGCAATGGTTACCATGCCGGACTGCCGATCGGAGGGTCCCGGGTTCCCGGGTCCCGGCAGAAATTGGAATGATGAGTTTAAATTTCTGTTCTCGGTATAGGTGTTTGTGTTTCTGTCTTTGTGTGTATACATGGTACCCGCGACACAGGGAAACCTAGTATGGGGCTATGAGTGTGTAGCGTTTATTTATTATTTATTTATTTATTTATACCCATATATAATACTTTTTCTTGATAATGTTAAAACAATTTTGGAGTCGATGCCCATTCAGAACGGATGTTAAGCCATTCTTCTAAGGGCTCGACTTCAAAATAGTTTTTAAAGTCACGATCTACGCAACTAAGGTAAACAGGCACAAACGGGCGTGAGATTGGTGGCAAAAAAAAATTGTGTACGTTTTCGTGATTCGGAGGGCACGTTAAACCATTGGTCCCGGTTGTTATCGATAGAAAACAGTCGTTAAACCTTGTCGGAGGACTTGAAAACATCGGACACTAATCTACATCTCCACCAACCCGCATTGAAACAACGTGGAGTAAGCTCCAGGCCTCCCCAATAATGAGAAGAGGTACGGGCCCAGCAGAGGGACGCTAAAAGGGTTGCAGCCACTTACGATTCTCTAGTCAAATACGTAACACAACCATTATAAGCATTACTGCTATACGTGGCAGCTATGTTTATATCCCCACTACACGCGATACAAAGTTTGCCCGCCTCAGGAGTGACTGGCCAATAGTGGCCAATACCCTTGCCCATCGATTTGGGATGAAAGGAGCCGCAGGTAGCGTCATTAATTGACTATTAAGCACGTATCGGCACAAAAAGGCAAAAACGTTTTAAGACAATGAATTTCACCAAACTTGATAACTCAATTTCGGCCGGTTGTCAGCAGAACAAGGGAAGAGTTGAGTTGAACTTACTTACATATTTTTTTTATTTGATAGATTTTATATTTGATCGGGAAAGAAGGGACAGACGGACAGAAAACAAAGTGATCTTATAAGGGTTCCGTTTTTTTCTTTAGAGGTACGGAACCCTAAAAAGCACTAAGTTTTTTATGTATTATAACAATTCTTTACAACAAGTAGTAGAACTTTTATTGTTCATCTATTGAAGTACTAGTTGAAGTCAGACTTACATGAGGCGACCATCAGCCTCCGGAGTACCAGCCTCTGCATACCAAAAAGACTTATAAGTATGTATGGCGTTGTGTGTATGTCATGGTGTAATATAATAGCATCTATCACTTAACACCACGTGGCCTGCATGCAAAAAAAGCTAAAAACAGCAAGGCCCCTGGATTTCACTGTATTCGATTATTTAAAATAATATTCAAACACGCTGGAAAACAGTGATTCCGATGTTAAACTTAGTTGTGATTCTGCGCAGTGCTTAAAAATGATACACAATACTAAATACTACAGAGATAGCAATAATGTATTGAGTAGGTATTACCAACTATTATGTCAAACAGACTTTCTATTGAACCTATTCCAATAAATTATTTAAAGAGGTAGTAATGAATTTTAATGACTTTGAATTACATCAACTTTAACGTTTGTAATCGTCTCCTAAGAATCATTGTTAGGAGGAAATTTATAATGGGCGGCTTCATTTGTGAAATTGAAAAGATTAATAACTACTTATTATTTTACAATTTTGTACCCATACTAATAAGTCACGATCGATTTATTAAGATATTAGCCATTACCGGCTAACTTAATTAATTACATGGATTTTTAATAAACTTTAATATATACGAATGTTTTGAATGTCTTGAATATTTGCTGGTTTTGTCTACAAGATACAGCATCTAAACGAATAATGTATCGGATAAAAAAGACAAACATAAATAGGTACATAAAGGATATTGTTACTAGTGGTAAAAGCCACCGTAACATTGTTGAAAAATTACAAGTTTGTTGAAATGTTCTAATGAAAATAACACAGAAACTAAAATACGTTTTATAAGTAATCTTTATTTTTTCTATTTTAACTGATACGTTTTTGCTTGTTTATATCGAAACAAACATGCTTATGTTAATTAATTTATTCTCATATAAATTTCCTTACTAAATTAAAGGTGCTCAAATAAAGTTAAAATATCATTATTATGAATAGGTACAGACATTTTATATTAAGCGTGTTTTGGTGGTCTTACAAAATTGGTCAGTTAACCACTTGTTTTGAAACCGTAACACACAGCATCCGTTGTTAATCAATAGACTAATGACGAGATATAAATCTACCCTTAATAGCTTTTTAGGGCGGCGCTTTTAAAAGGGGTATAATTGGGCAATTTTAAGGGTGCACCGTCACTATGCGAGTTAAGGGGTAGCCTAATTTTATATGTGTTACGCTTAATTATATTTATGAGTAGATTTTACTGCTATTGTGAACATCAACTGCATAGACATTTACGTATAAATTCCTACTAGCGGACCCGGCAGTCGTTGTCCTGCCTTAAAGTATAAGAAATAATCAAGTTTAAAGCACTTAAAATCATAAAATTTACCAAAAATCCTTTAATAAATATTATAACGTTTTTTTTACAATAAAATATGTAAGAACATTTTCTTCTTATTTTTTACTTTGCAGTTGGTTTTTTCACAAAAGCGTGTTTTTTTAGTTTTTGAAACTGCATTATTTATTTTTAATTTTTTAGTTGGATTTTTTCATATTATTACATTGCAAATTGCAAATTTTCAAGTTAATCAGATTCTTAGAAGTAGGTGAAAATTAAGTTAAAAGATTCCGTTACATACTCGTACGTACGGATCCAGCTAATAAAAGCGTGATAAATAATAAAGGGCCAAATCTAAAATCAATCCAACCAATAAAAATATGACTTAGACACGTGTTGTGTCCTCGAACGTAAACACACTAAAGCGATATAATTAAACATATAAGTGCACGGAAATAAAACGACAAGTGCTGGACTCTGTATAATAAATTCAATAAAATTACTCACATACTTCAGTAAGTAGGTCGAGATCGAGACCTTCGGGATTGCACGTCAGCTTTGATGGATGTTAAGGCACAGAATTCTATACCTAACTTTCATACTTAACAAATATCTTGATGTATCGAAAACATATAAGAAATTAATTTAAGAAACCTATTATTGTAGAAAGAAATAATACATAAAATTATTTTTTCTTATCTCCATCTTTTGCTTTTCTTACGTTTATGAAAATTTTTAGATATTTTTGCAGTTTAGAAATTCAGAGACTGACTTGTATCGCGCCCGTTTCAAATTGTTTAGATTTGACGGATTATTTATACTAATATATAAAGCTGAAGGGTTTGTTTGTTTGAACGCGATAATCTCAGGAACTACTGGTTCGGATTGAAAAATTCTTTTTGAGTTGGATAGTCCATTTATCAAGGAAGGCTTAAGGCTATATAACATCATTCCATGACTTATATCAAAGAAGTCCACGCGGACGAAGTCGCGGACGGCCGCTAGTATTAAATAATAAAAGCAAAAGACGTTGTTTATCTCAAACTTTTCCGAAGCACTGATAACTTTCATTTTTACGAGTTCTTATTAAAAGCTATTCAGCAGACGTCTCATTCCAAAGATTTGGCATATGAGCCTTGTTAAAAATTTCAATTATGGAAAGTCAATGACAGTTTCTAGACAAAATAGATACCAAAGGTTGATTAGGTATTGACAAATATTTTTTTAATTTCCATAGTGTTAAGTAAACATCGTTCGTGGATTGAAAGGTATGTAAACCTCTGTCAAAAACATATTTAATTGCAAAGTACTACATTAATTTGCACATCGAAAGATTAAGCTAGTACTTTGCAACTAAATATGTTTTTGACAGAGCTTTACATACGTCAGAATTTGAGCCCGGATTCTCTGTTTTTCAATGGTTGCAATAAGTAAAATAAACTGAAAAATATCGTATGATAAAAATTGTAATCCTGTTGTGTACAATATATAATTGTATTTATTTCAACTTCCCCTTAAGGCTTTACGCTAAACAGATGTATGAATGTGGATGCGTATTAAAGTCTTGATTTATTTGAAACCCACCGCCCATTGTCGTTAGGGGTGTGTCATTAATGAGGCGGCTTTTTAGAAGATAGTTTGATACACAGTGGCAGACCTTTTCATTTCCTTTTAATGTAATGAAGCGATAATTTGGAATACTTTAAATTCTTAGGAATGTTCCAATAAGGGTCAGAGCAGCGTGATGGAGTAAGATTATTGTAGAGATAACCGGCGTGGTTGTATTGTGAAAATTGAACGTGAAATGTCAGTCGCGAATCCTAGGGAAGTAAAAAACCTACCTAGTCCCTATAGCTTTGGGATTAAGAATAGAGCTACGGTATCCCCTGTCTAATCGTAATAGGCGACTAAAAGGGGGCTTCCGGGGTTGTGGGCGGTGAGTGTGGGAGTTCGATCCGTCCAGCCAGCAGTCCCGGGAAGGACGGCGGTGTGTGCGTGGCTGCATGCCGCGGTAAGCTTCGGATCACATCTGCTCTCCCGAGGATGGGCCCGTTCTGGGGCGCCGCGCGTGCAGGACACCGGTGCGTTCCACTGGAGATCCCGGAGTACCTGGTATCTTCTCCCAAGGTTTTGAAGAAAAAAAGGGAAGTAAAAAACTTAGCTACAGTACAGTTCTAGCACCATGTTGTGATTCTTGAAGATTTTGAAGTAATTCGTAAACATTAAATTGACGACCCCTGTGGCGCAACGGTTATCATGCTGGACTGCCATTCGTAGGGTCCCGGGTTCGATTCCCGGCGAAACAGAAATTTGAATGATGAGTTTAAATTTCTGTTTTCGGTCTGGGTGTTTGTGTTCCTGTCTTTGTCAGTGTCCATGGTACCCACGACACAGGGTATTAATTACCCTACTGTGGGGCTATGAATGTTAAACGTTAAAAAACGTTAAATATTAATTAAATATATTTATAAAAATCTACCTCCATACATGAAACACTAATTAGTTTTCAACTTAAATTCATCGACGACCACTTTCAAGGCACATTCTTATTTCAACAACATTATAATCTGTTCTATGTTCATTACTTGCTTTAAAATATATCACAGGGAAGAATAGGTACCTACGTGTAAGTCGTATCTGGTCTATTCTGGTCTCTCCGACAGAAAGTTAAAAACTGTTCAAATAAAAATTTCAAAGACAAAATATTTTCATCGTTTTTGTAATAAAAATATTCTTTTAATGAGACAAACCTTTTTATAGACATGGGCACTTAAGTCTCCTTATGGGCGATGAGTTGAGAAGAGAGTAGGAGAAGAATAACTCTTGGCAGCCTTAGAATAATAACGTTAAGAACGTGAGTCTTCATACAAGCGCGCTGTCAAAATTGAAGCACCAAATAGATTCCTACAGCTGTCACATCTGACAAACAAAATATTTTTATTTATACCAAATTAACTATAAAATACTACGAAATATTTAAAACACTGTGAAAAGTTATTTTATTAGATTTCTTTTGTTTTTAAAAAGTGTTGTGATTAAATCTAACCTTAAGTCGTATGGTGCGGCCCGGCGTTTGGTGCCATTAATGGCAATCAACATGCTTCAATTTGGGCGCGCGAACTTGGTTTCTATAATATAATTGTAATTATTCTAAGTTGGCAGCATTGTTTTAAATTACCTACAATAGGCATGATGACACTATTAAAGAATCAGAGAATAAACGGTTTTACAGAAAAATATATTCTAAAAAAGTTCTAAAATATGATCCCGTTTTAATATAAACATTAAGATTAATAAGATTATCAATAAAAAAAAGTATTAAATATAGCAATCGGCCATGTTATCTGAAACGCCAATGGAAAAAAGAAAAAGGAATGACGTCACGTCTCAGTTAATGTCATCGTGTTGCTTGAAGTAGTATTATTTATTCTTAAGCTTCGAGCGTTTTCGCGCTTAATTCAAATTACATAGCAGAATGGTATATTTCATTACAAGTGCAGAAAGGCTGTCATTGCAAGGAGTTCTGACAAATGTCTACCCGAGCCGAGGCGCAGCCGAAGGTGAGGGTTGACAGTCTGAACTCCTTCCAATGACGGTTCCGCACGTGTACTGAACGACTATTTTTAATACAGTTGCGAAAAAATGAAGCAATTTAATAAAATCACAATACACTCAACTAACTAATCATCTAAACTCACAAAGAACATTTTTGAAAAATGGCGCCAACCGTAAAAGAATATAAGCAGAGGATTTTTTTGTTTTCTTCACCCATTCTGGGTAGGCAAAGGGAACTATGCCCATACAGCCAAGTCTTCAGTAGATTTTTTTATTGATATGAAATGAAAATGTTAATGAGATGAAATTAAATGAAACCTAACTTAACTCATTGAATCAAATCATTAAATCTGATATTGAAACAAATAATTAGCTTCTTTTTGGAAATATTTGCATGAATCATAAAAACTTCTAAAACTTCGTGGTTGGTTTTTTTTTTCTTTTTAATAGATATTATTTTGACAGTTGGGAAAGAAAATGCACGAGTTCGGAAAAGATAAAGAAAAAGCACGAGTGTGTAATAGCCCACTTCCCGCACGCTATACGTCCCTGCAATACGTCACTTTTTGAGCAACTGTATTAAAAAATACATTAATTTACGTTAAAAGTTGAGTTTATTGCTAAAATAAACTTTTTTTCGAAACTAGGAGACGTGTACCTACAATAGGGAAAGGTATTTAAAAATCTGTCATCATGCCCATTGTTACATAAAATATCAATAGTGGGGCTATGAGCCGACGATGAACACAAGTATTGTTCGTGCTTGATATTATTACTATTATTTATAACCATAATTAATAAATATTGCCTTTATCAATTCAGTTTTATAATGAATGCTTAAGAGTAATTTGCTTGCTTTCAAAGTTAATAACTCGGGCGTGATAACCGTACATGCCACTCAAATGTACTTACTGTGTTATTTCCATAATCGATTTATGTAATTAACACAATATTGCTCACTATAAACAGGTAATTATTACAGACAGTGGCCCGACAACTAATGTTAAGTTGTAAAAGCAAAAATAAATAGTTACAATGTACTACTTAGTTATAAAAATAATTATATATGTACCTACTTCCGTTTACCTAACAGTTCTATACTCATAGAGTTCAAGCAAAGCTCTGTTACTAACTAGGTTATTTTTTTTAACTAACAGATAATACAAACTATACAAATAAACAAAATTGGAGTGTCAAAATAACCGATTTTTACTACATGCATATGAATGTATACGGTACATATACCAAATATACGGTACATACACCAAAACAACAAATAATAGGTTCTTTCGTTTAGGTTTGGGGGGCAAATTTTTAGTTTCTTGGTAGGAGAGGTTGAGGGGGTTTGGTTTTTTCTTTCTTTCTTCCTTCAAGTGCGAGTTGGACTCGCGCAACGAGTGTTCCGTAGAATATTTTTAATATATGATGTACTTAGCTTAAAATTTACGGTTTTCGCAATTTTCCTTTAGGTATCTGTGCTGAAAGACATTGCTTTGTACCAAATTTCAAGATTATGAGTTCACGGGAAGTACCTTGTAGGTTTTAATTAATTTGGGAGTGTCGAAAATTTGTGGATATATGCGGCATAAAGGGCTCTTTTGATTGGGCTGGCTTAAAAGTTTGATTTTTTTACAGCTCCAAGGGACAGTAGACCTAAGTATTTTATATAAATTCCAGCTTGATACCTCCACGCCTTCTTGAGAAACAGGGTCTTGACAGACAGAAAGACAGACGAACGAACCACAAAGTGATCCTATATGGGTTCCGTTATTTTCATTCGAGGTACGGAACCCTAAAAACGAAGCTTAGTTAAACCCGTTTACATCAGTGCTATCCTATGTTAACCAATGAATGTGATTTGTGGATATAAAACACGTCTATGGCAATGTGGCGCAGCACATCTCTGGTGGAAAGGCACCATTAAAAGACGGCGGAGGAAGGACGGCGGTGCGTGCGTGGCCGCATGTCACCGTATTCCACTGGAGATCCCGGAGTCCTGGCTAAGCGCAGAGACAGGCCACCGAGGGGGTTTTAGTTCGGTACAAATCCCACATAACCTGGTATCCTCTCCCAAGGTGCCGGGTAGCTTTTGAAAGTTCTCCCCCCCCCCTCATATTAGAAAAAAGGGATACATAAATAAATAAGGTAAGTTTATTTTAACTAAAAAATAATTTTAGTTTTACGAAATTAAATTTATATAGACAGCTACTTAGTAATAATTGGGTGTGTCCTGCGGTTGTAACCGCGTTGTACCGTAATGTTAGTAATAATGCTTTTAAATAAATAAACTCTTCAGCTTTTTAATATTACAATAGAAGTACAGATAAATAATAGCATAAAAAGCATTTACGTTAAGTTAACTTAGTTGCCTTTACAAAGTCCTATTTCTACCCAAGTAGCCTGCGCTTGAGGTAGTGGGTCAACAAAGGTCACATTTGACAGCCAGCAGCAACAAAGCTATTGGTCAGTTTGATGTCGCATTGTTTCGAATTCCAACACGCGTTCGCGCGGGTTAAGGTCATGGGATAAGGGAACCTACCTATTGTAGAGAACCCCCAGAGGGGATTTTTGGATTTTCTCGAGCGCGTTATTTAGACATAGGCATTCTAGAGCGCGTTATTTAGGCATAGGTAGTATAGACCTCGCAGTCTGTCGAACACTCCCAGTGCGTTTTCTATTACCTTTGGTTTGGTGTTAAACATCCGGTTACCGTTTGCTTTACAAATATATAACTTTTTAACAAAATAAAACCGCCTTCAAACGGTAAAAAATAATATTGTTCAGTACTTCGCGTTTGATAATTTACTCATAGGTAGGTACTAATGGTAGTGACTCTTGAAACTATTTTGGAGTCGGTGCCCATTCAGAGCGAAAGGTACTTCATTTTACTAAGGGCTGAAGCAGAAGGGGCTAAGGAATGATAGTTACTATGCACAAATATCAATTTTGGTTCAGAAAGTATAAGAAAATGTGTGCCTATAAAATTTGAGAGTTCCCCTCGATTTCCCTGGGATCCCATCATCAGATCTTGACTTGGTGACAATGGGACCACCTCGAAAGTATAAGCTTTCGAACAAAAAAGAATCATCAAAATCGGTTCTTATACGAGGAAGTTATCCGCGAACAAACATAAAAAAAGCATATACACCTACGGTCGAATTGAGTAACCTCCACCTTTTTTTGAAGTCGGTTAAAAATAAAGGTAGTTAGTTAATTTTTCTACAGTTTTGACCTCGCTCGAAACTATCGAATTTATATATTTTTTGTATTTTGTAGTTTACTGGCGATCCCACACTCTTAATCTTGGTATATTAACTGTCAAATATTGAAATACTACTGCAGCATCGATTTTATATTATTCAACCTAAATTTGACATTTTAAGCTCTACGTTTTCTAAGTAATCTTTTTGGAAACGAATAATATTAGGTTTTCATATTCTTTCCATCCAGTTTGTGTAAATCGACATTTGGCCTTGAGGTTTCCATGCGCCCTACAACTCCATGCGCTTTAAGAAATTGTAACTCTTTCTTTATGCATTTCATTATTTGAATGTATGAAACCTAGATATTGACGTTTTCTAGCATTTTTAAAACATTTTCGTACCAAATTTTACCGTATATACGATGTTACGAGCTATATATGTTACAAGCAATAATAAATTCGACTACAAATGTTGATTTTTTTAAATTTTTAGTTTATACTTTGAAGAAAATAATTAAGTTATTTTAAACTATAATTTAAAATCTGTTTTTTGTTACAATATTTATACGAAGTCTTACAACTAACTCCTAACTTTACAAACTCGACTTCACTACACCTTAGTCAATTATTTTGGCTTGGCCATGTCGTTACTACAAGAACTATTGTAACAGAAAAGTAATGAACATTGAATTAATTTTTCACCTTATGCCTATGTGAATGTAACGAAATGACCAAGCCACATATTTTCGTCGGTGGTAGAACTATTATGGTTCGCCCGGGGAAGTACCACCGCTGCACCCACTTCTGCCGTGAACCAATTCTATTGTGTTTCGGTGGAAAGGTGCAGTTGCCGGCCACACTTAGATGAGGCGACCACCAGCCTCCGCAGTAGCAGCGCAACTGCATACGACCTCAGACGTAAGAGTAAGAGAAATACTTACCTATGCTGTCGAGCCTTTCTCAGAACATTTTCAATGGTTCCGTGTCTTTTATAATGGTCAATAGCATTAAAAACTTTCTTTACAGAACATTTCAAATGTCCATGGGCTGCAGTGACCACTTAACACCACGTGGCCTGCATGCTCGTCTACTACTCCATTCAAATAAAAAAAATACTAAGGTGTATAATTTGTGAAGTTAGACTTTGTACAGATAGGGCGTGTAGAGTTAAAAGAAGCCTCTGCTTGAGATCTGAGCCCTTAGTGTAAGTTTGTAAACGCGCAAACCTTACTACTGCGTCCGAGTTAAAATTGGACAGATAGATCTTAACCTGGAAGGAATAAGGTCGACAATTAAATTCTGAACGCAAACGCGTTAGTAACGTTTTCGCGTGTGCAGACTTACACTAAGGCCTCTGGTAACTTTTTGACAGTGCGAGTCATATGGTCTCGTCTTGCCAACATTTTACATAAAAATGTTTTTGGTGGCATTCCATTTCTTTTTGTAAGTTGATTGTATGTCAATTTTTATATCAGACCTCAAGTCGCGTCAAAATTGCTGGTCTCATACAAACATCCATTTTGATTGAATTTTGATTTTGATCAGTGAGTCCCAGTCCCCCAGATAAGGATCTGGCATTTTCAAGGGAAAATAGATACCGAAAAGCAAAAGGAGAAAAAGACCACCAATAGACCGGTATTGGTGCATGCGCGGTACCAGGGTGGTCACAGAGGGCATGACCCCCCCCAAAATCCATCAGTCATGCAGAAGAAGGCGAAACAAGCCAATTTGGGACACCTCTTCCTCCAAATCTTTTAGTGACCCCCCCAAATTTCTTGGTGACCCCCTCCATAATCGAAGGCTGCGACCGCACTTGTATTGGTGGTCTTCTAACTCCTCTACATTCTAGATAGACGAACAAGGGAAGATGGCCGTCTTCATCCCGCCGGATGCCGGTGATGCCGTTGGATACAAGGATAACCTACCCAGGATCGAAAGAGTAGCAAGGATTAAGGAAGTGACAGTGGACTTTTAAGGCTCGAGAGACGTACATAGGTAGATGATTTAAAAAAATACTTTTTTATTGATTAAAACGTTGCGGATATCTATTTAAATTAAATTATTTAATAACAATAATTAATATCTACATTTCTGAGTAAAGCTAAAAATGTAATTCCTACATAATACATAATTTTATTTACCTAGGAAAACGAAATACAATCATAGCATAAACATTCCATTCTGCGAAATCAAATTAATGGTGGCGCCAACTTGACTTTATTATATCCTATGAGAAAATTTATTGTTAATCGCCGTAATCAATTACAAATTTTTCGGTTTTGTTTTTAAACAAATTCCTAACAATATTAATAGCCGGATTTTCACGGTTCATTGCATTGCATATCATTATAAAAGATTTTGCAAAATAGCGCCATCTATGATTCCTTTGGCAAACTAAGACGTTGTTACAATTGTGCGTAAGTAGCGCAAGCTGCGTGGTCTCTCATGGTGACTATCAAGTTCAGAATTCATATAGTAGATGGCGCTGATCCATTACATGTAGCGACCTCTGTATGACTGTACTTAGTGATAATGTGATGTACGTTAGATTTAAATAGATGTCGCTAGCAGTCGTGTATAGGTAGACACCTATACAGACGGATAAATACCTAATATAGTAAATTTTTTATTATACCTATGTATATATTTTCCAGATTTCAATTTCAGAAGCCTAGTTTATTTTGAATAGAATTTTACACAAGAAGTGATACCTATTTACTAACGTTTGGCACGAGTATTTTATAAATAAAACAATATTTTCTTTACAAATCTAAAAATTAGAAGATTAGTTCTTAAAAAATAAATTATTTAAGTAATTCCTCTGTATTGTAACCAAACGTGATGAAAAAAAACTAAAATATTGCATTGAGCAAGAAAATATTATGCCCCGGGTGAGGATCGAACTCACGACCTTAAGATTATGAGACTTACGCGCTGCCTACTGCGCTACCGAGGCTTGCATAATAATATTAAATTATAGTGTATTATAGAAAAGATTAAGAGCGTACATAAAGACCGTACCCATAGTACGAGGTACCTAGTACCAAGTCCTCCATCATGAGACACTGTTTAGGTAGATAGTAGGTAGAAGGTAGATAAAATTTATATTTTTTTAACCGTATCAAGAAAAGAAGTAGGTTCTCAATTCGGTTGGAATGTCTCATTATTTTATTTGTATGTATGTACAGCGATTATTATTATTATTATTAAACTCTTTATTGTACACCATAATACAAAAACTTGTTATTACTTGTTGAATTACCTAACCGAAATTGATTGCATTATGTCGAAAAGGAAATCTCGTATTTGGACTTTCTTTGATGATTTTGAGGGAGAAGTAGGCAAGAAAGTGAAGTGTAATCAGTGCAAAACAGTTATTTCTCATCTTCGTCGTCAGGGCAAAACGGCAAATACTACGAGCTTGACCAATCATATTACCTAAATATAAACATCCACAACTGATGCCTCAACTAGGTTCTGCAATTAAAATTTGCTGAAAGATAATTCGTCCTCGAGTACGTCGCTGTCACAATTGGAACTCCTACCACGTCCTACGTTGTCTTCACCGGGTAATTCAGAAGCCAGTTTATCAAAAAAAAAACCAGCATACTATTGAGGAAAGTTTTGTTGTACAGTGGGCATATGAAGATTCTAGATCAATGGATATTAGTGTTGCCATTGGTGAGATGATTTAGGGCACATTGATACGAGTAAAAAATGGGCAGACTAATCGGCGGTTTCAGCCGACTAGTCGTTGACTAGTCGACTTTCCCGACTAGTCGGTACATCTCTACTATTTTCTAAGGTCATATTAATTAAGTACGTTGACCAAAATGATTAATATGATAGTAGTGGCTTACAGTAATATCACCTGATTTACCTATAATCACCTATCATGAAAAACAATACTGAACACGAAAATCTTTCAATGTAAAGCCCCGGGCTCAACCCGATCAACACGAGAAGCGCCTGTCAAACTTTTCGAGCAAACTTTTGCTAATCGACACCTAAAATGTCATTATTTCCGCATAAATTCTCCCAAGAGTGATGAATTTTACCTCGTTTTCAGACTTGTTTTAACCCTTCGTCCGCTGTGAATATTTAAAAAGTCGTTGGCAACATTTTAATTGAGCAATCCGGTAAGGATTAAATTATCAAGACACCTAGTAACGACGCCCTTACAAAGTTAATGAATTCGACATAAATTAACCGCGAGTAAAGCTTGCATAATCGCGGAATTTGTGTTTGTTTCATATAAAACTTAAAACAAAAAGATTTAGCAGCTTAAATTTTAATGACGAGTTTTTGTCCTATGTCTCGGTCTTTGTGTATCTTTGTGTGTGTCCATAGAATCCTCGACACAGAGAATTCTGCTGCATTCGTTTGGAGATCTCGGAGTTTCTCCCGCCGTAGGCCACCGAGAAGGTTTTATTGCGGTAAAAATCCCGTTTTTCTCCCAGGTGTCGGGTACCTTTTGAAACTTTCCCCTACTATACAAAAAAGATATCTAAACGTTGGAAAAACCGGTCGTTGATATAGGTAGATACTTATGTAGCGCTGTTAGAGAACTTGAAATTTCAGAAATTACCAAGAAATACCAAGCTCTTTAGAAAAAGACCTAAACAGCACACTGATAATAATGGTCGCTGTACTCTAACGCATTCACTGTTCCGTCTTATTATGCTTTAATTTCCATTCTGTACTCTCAAAGCGGAGGTAAAATGTTTACTTTGCTCAAGAGGGGACATTGCGAACTTTATTTTTCGACTTTTGCCTTTAATTTTTTACGAACAACCTCAAGAGACCGATCCAAGATTTGAAACACGGTTGAGTTTAAAAGTTCTAAGAGTTTGTTAAAAAGGACTCTTTTACAATGGGTTACGCTTACACAAAGCTCGGCAAGTCCCGCATAATTTTATATTTCCCTAAGGTTTTCAGTTCTGGCAATAAAGTATTTAATGGTGGAAGTAAGTATATTAATTCGGATTTTAGCTCAATTTTTTTACTTTACTTTCATTAACAAAAAACGAGTAGATACGTCGCCGAATTACGTTTAGGTAGGTACAAATTTTGCTTCTTCCTAACCATTCATAAAAAAGCGCATAGTCACTGCAGCTTATGTTTGTTCAGTCGAATTTACGCATTAGTTTGAAAATTGGACCGATCGGATCCGTGACTACGTAAAAAGCGGAGGCGGGCAGTTGAACATTGTAAGTTTTATAATATGTAGTGTCTCATACGATCAGCTGTCACGTGTGCCCATTATGGACCCATAGCCATACTGTTATCTCAATTATATTACCTATGTACTTTTTTTTTAAAGAGTGCTGCTGGGAGTTTTTTCCGCCGCCTTTTTTCTCTCAGCTTAACATCTAGCCCAAACGGGCACCTAAAGGCGATGACCGGGAAAAAATAAAAATCATTAAGCGAATATTTTGTTTTCCTAATATCAAAAAATATTTTTGATTTGATTCCATATTTAATGGCAAACATGATCTATAAATAAAGCAGCCTAGAATTTTGTTGATACCTCAATTATTTGTTTTATTTCATTTCAAAATATACCCGCCCTTATTGAAAAACTCCATTACTAGATGCAGCGACCACTTAGCACCACTAGGCCTAGGTGCTTTTCTCTTGCATCATTTATAAAAGCAAGGGGTAACCTATGCAAAAAATTATCTATGTACAAAAAATATCAGCACGAAGGAATGAAGAACGAGAATTTACATTACTTACATTTTAATGTCAGTATTGGTAATGTTATTCACGATTTTTTTAATACTTCATGCTTAGGTAATCTACACATTACATTTAGTTTTTTCGCATATCTTGGCATTTAAGTTTATTTCCCGCAAACTAGATGGCGCTTCATGCCTCTTTTAGAACTGAGGTCGCGATATCGTAATCTTAGTCTGAAATTTCATGTTGAAAATGATACAATTAGCTTGCAGATGAATGCAACTCTATATCTTTCTGTTTTATCATTGACTATCACCTCCATGATGCCTTGACGAATTTTCGCGAAGTTAGGGGGTTCTATGTAATTTGCATTAGTTTTCCCTGATGTTATCGCTGGATTTGTGCATTAGTATTTCCAATGCTAGCTGTGCAATAGCTGAAGTTAGTTAGTTGAATTAATATCTGTCTGTTTACTATCAGTGAGTCAATTACTCTAGTAAAGCCACGAACATAAGAACTTCTCCAAAATATTTTTGAATTATTTATATATTTAAATTCAATATTACATGAGGCTATCTACCTTAGGATTGACAGCACAAGTCCCTGTAACTTCGGGATTAAGAATAGAGCTACGGTATCCCCTGCCTGGTCGTAAAAGGCGACTAAAAGGGGGCTTTCGGGGTTGCGGGATATCCCCAAGTGTTAGCGCTTCTACTATTTTTTATCTGTTAATTTTACGTGTGGGAACACCGGCGGCTCGGTGGGGCGGCCATTCGCAGAGCGCACGCGCTGACAGTCAAACGCATACCATATCGTCCATATTATTTTTAAGAATTCATTAGCATTGTCCATTGTAATCAAGGAATAAACTTCAACTTCTTCACGTAAACGGCGTTTGATTAGAAGAATCCCTATCAGAATTGGACCTTCTGCCGGATAATACAAGACGAAACCTAGCCATCGAGCATCGGGAGGACATTCGACGCAAACGCCGTGTAATTGATCATCGACGCCGGACACTATAAACGGCGGCCATTAATGAGCTACGAACAAAGACATAACGGAACGGAACACGTGGCGTGCGGTAAATTGGCAATTGGTGAGTTCGTTCCAAATCATTTCCTTATTTCTTTCCCGTTTTCCATCGTACTCAAAAATCATAATATCAATCAATACATCCAAAATTGAAAAATAAATTATCTAATGTCCCAAATGTTTTATGAATTACGTTGAAGTATACTCAAACCATATTCATATAATAAACATCTAAAAGTAAATATCTATCTGATAATCAGTTTTCTTCTCATTTCCTGCATGGTAGTTGAACTACCATTAACAAATATTTTATTACTCCACGATAGTAAATAAATATTTTTTCCCCTTTTATTTCGTGCTACAGTTACCACAATCAAGGATTTCATTGGCAAACAATACAAATAGCATACACCATTTCAGATTTGCTACGATTCGAATTTCGAGTGCATCCAACGGCTGTGCAGGGGCATACCTGCCTATCTTCTGCTTCTATCTTCTGCACGCTTCGGGGCTGCCTCGCTGCACTTTGCTTATGATTTCGCCTGTTCTACGCTGCAAATCTTCCATACGCATTTAAGTATTATTTTCTTACATTACTGATTAATCATTGCATTCTGTCTGTTCTTTTAAACATAATAATAATTATATCATTATATCACACATATACGTTAATATACGGTACTAGATACTATTTAACTACAGCTCATTTTAATATTTCCAAATTTATATTTAAATTATACTTGTGTGATAATGTCTACGTTAGCTGAATTACGTAGAAAGCGGGGCTCATACAAATCTAAGCTTAAACAATTCAACACTTATCTTGAGAGTATTTTGTCAATTGAGAACCCCAGTAAAGCGCAACACAATGAGCTCACTCTAAGATTATGCAAGACTGAGGAATGGTACAGTGAATATGATGCTTTACAGTTTGAAATAGAAAGTTTAATGGAAATTTCAGAGGCTGACTGCGAGAAGGAGTACCAGTATCGCGAGAAGTTCGAGGTTGAGTACTTCGCGACTGTCGGCCGAGCACGAGAGTATGTGAGTCGATTTGCCTCTGCGCAGCCCGGGGAGCTGGCGTCAGGCGCTTCCTGTGTTGGTACTGTCAGTGCATCAGGTGGGCCAAGCTTGAAATTACCTACAATACATTTACCTACCTTTTCTGGACAGTATGAAATGTGGTTAGAATTTCACGACACCTTTATGTCACTCATTCATTGCAACGACAGCATACCTAAAATTAATAAATTTCATTATTTACGGTCTTCCCTTCGGGACAACGCCGCTAATGTTATCAGTTCCTTGGATTGTTCTGCCAACAATTATGACATTGCTTGGAAGCTGTTATGTGAACGTTACCACAATGTCAAGGTTCTCATTGCAAATCACATACAAGCGTTGCTAGATATTAATATCATTTCAAAGGAATCCTCACTCTCATTACGTAACTTAATCGATACTATTAATAAAAATATTAGGTCACTTCAAACACTTAATGTTAACACGCAAAATTGGGACATACTAATTATACATTTAGTCAGTAACAAACTAGACCCTACCACGAATAGGAAATGGAAGGAATACATAAATAACTTTGAAAAATTACCTGACTTAGAAACATTCATTGAATTCGTAAAAAATAGGGCAGAATTGCTAGAAACGGTCAGTCAAAGCATTAATAAGCGTAGACAGAGCGAGCCAGCTAGCAGCAGGTCACGTACATATGTTATAAATAATCCAGAATCAAAATATTTACGTCCGCCATATAATTGTTACTGTTGTAATCAAAATCATGCCATTTATCAATGTCCAAAATTTAAATCCATGTCTATTCAAACTAGAATTGATAAGGCAAAACAATTAAGACTTTGTCTTAATTGCTTGCGTCCTGGGCATGATATAACAAAATGTAGATCTGGTCCGTGTAAAATCTGCTACAAATGGCACAACACTATATTACACACAGACGATGCACCGCGGCTGGTGCCGCAGCTGCCGACCGCCTGCGCCGAGTCGGACGCACTTCACGCCGAGGCCGAGCGCACTTTGCACGCTGCTCAGGACGAAGCTGCATCGGAAACACAATCGTTACATCAGCAATCCTTACAAAAGGACATCTCTTTATCTTCTACCCATGATAGCTGCGTTCTCTTATCTACTGTGCTCATCAAGGTTGCCGACAGCAGTGGCAAACAGCACACAGTACGCGCACTACTGGACAATGGTAGTACATCGAACTTTATAACTGACAAACTATGTAAAAAATTAAAACTTAACGTACAATCCGCGTCAACGGCGGTTGAAGGATTAAGTCGCGAATCGATTTTGATCACAAAACGCTCTGTTATCACCATTTCCTCACGTACAGAACCATACACAACGACCGTTAATTGTTTTATCATACCGCATATCACTCAAACATTACCCACGACATATTTTGATATCAAAACGTTTAATATTCCCAATCACTTGATTCTAGCCGACCCGACGTTTAATTCACCATCTGAAGTGGATATGCTGCTTAGTGCAGACATATTTTGGACTACGTTAGGCAGCGAACGCATTTCTTTAGGCAGAAATATGCCTGTTCTTAGTAACTCAAGGTTCGGCTGGTTAGTTTCAGGTGCAATATACACAAATAGAAGAACGAATAAAATCATTGTCATTTCTTGAACGAAGTTGAGTTGCAGAATCAACTTGATAGATTTTTTGAACTAGAATCAGTCTCATCGGTTCATAAAACTACAAAACAAGAATCTGAATGCGAGCAACATTTTATTAATACTACTACACGTCAGAGAGACGGTCGTTTTGTAGTAGAAATACCTTTAAAACAATCGCCCGATTCATTAGGTGATTCCTACGAACAAGCGTTAAACAGGTTCTTGTCGTTGGAACAAAAATTTAAACGCTTTCCATTATTGAAACAAGAATACTCCAAATTCATTCAAGAATACATAAACCTCGGACATATGTCTGAAAATGCTAATAGATCCAAAGATAAGTACACTTACATTTTACCTCATCATGGTATAATCAAAGACAGTAGTTTAACCACAAAGTTGAGAGTCGTGTTTGACGCGTCGGCGAAAACAACCTCGGGACATTCCTTTAATGATATTCAACATATCGGACCAACTGTACAAGATGACTTAATTAGTATTCTCATTCGTTTTAGGCAGCATCGATACGTCGTCACATCAGACTGTGAGAAAATGTATCGGTGTGTATTCGTTGCAGAACATCAAAGATGTCTACAACAAATCCTCTGGCGCTTCGACCCTAGCCAAGAAATCAAAGCATACAAATTAAATACTGTGACGTACGGCACCGCCTCGGCTCCTTTTCTCGCCACACGTTGCCTTGTGCAGTTGGGCCAAGAATGTACAGATCCGTTAGTAAGTGAAACGATATTAAGGGATTTTTATGTAGACGATTATATAAGTGGTCATGAATCCAAATCTAAATTGCAACACATTATTCAAGGTGTAATAAATCAACTCAAGGGTGGTAAATTTTATTTACGCAAATGGCGCTCAAACTGTCCAGAGATTTTAGAACACATTCAAGAAAACGATAACAACGACCACTTGTTAAAATTAATCAATGACGATCACGCGAAAACTTTAGGTCTCAGATGGTCCTGCAAATCTGATGTGCTAAGATTTTCAGTTAACATTGAGCCTTTAAAACACAAAGGCAATGTAAACAAACGATTAGTTTTGTCTACGATTGGACAGGTGTTTGATCCATTAGGTCTTGTTAATCCTTGTATTCTCCAGGGCAAAATAATATTACAGAAACTTTGGGCCTTAAAGATATCATGGGATGAACCTCTTCCTGATGAAATTGAAAAGGATTGGCAATCATTTTTAAACTACCTACCTAAATTAAATGATATTTCGATCCCACGTTATATGATAAGCAATTCATCTACTTGTATTGAATTACATGCATTCTGTGAAGCCTCACTGCAAGCCTATAGCGCTTGCATTTATCTGCGGTCGAGCTCAGCTGATAGTAATTGGACCGTCAACTTAGTCATGGCAAAAAGCAAAGTTGCACCGCTGCAGGGACTAACAATTCCCCGCCTAGAATTGTCTGGCGCACTGTTAGCAGTTAGATTGGCATTAAAGGTAAAAACAGCTTTACGGCTTGCTATCAATAAATGCATTTATTGGTGCGATTCTACTATAGTTCTCGGCTGGATTCGTGCCCCAAAATCAACATTAAAAACATTTGTTCTTAACAGAATAAACGAAATCTCCGAACACACGAGCCCAACGTCCTGGAAATACGTACCTACGTCCTTAAACCCAGCCGATATTGGATCGAGAGGTTGCAATGCAATACAGCTGCAAGCCTCTCAGCTGTGGTTCTGTGGCCCTAGATTCTTGTTGCAATCTGAGACTCATTGGCCTATTCAACCAAAATATAGTATCAGTGAGTTACCAGAAACTAAAGTAGTGTGTCTTGGATCTGAAATCTTTGATTTTACTCAAAAATTCTCTAGTTATAGCAAATTACAACGAATCACAGCTTACATATTACGTGTCATACATAATTGTAAACAACCAGGTAACAAGTATGTCCGCCATTTAACCGTGTCAGAATTAAATGCTGCCACCATTACTTTATGCAGAATTGTACAAAAATGTGCATTTTCCCAAGAATATGATACTTTAATTCATGGTAAACAATTGCCTAAGTCAAGAATATTAAATTTAAATCCTTTCATGTCCAAAGAAAACATAATTCGTGTTGGTGGAAGGCTCTCTAACGCTTATTACAACTATGACACTAAACATCCAATTCTCCTTCACTCATCACACCATGTTTCAAAAATATTATTTAGACATTACCATAAACTTTTATTACATGCGGGTCCTCAGTTATTGTTATGTACATTAAGGCATAAGTTTTGGGTTATTGGTGGTCGTAATTTAGCACGAAAAATCACACATTCTTGTCATAAATGTTGCAGATTTAACGGTAGAACCATCCAACCTATAATGGCAGATCTCCCTAAGGAAAGGCTTCAGAGTGATTTTCCATTTTCTAACACAGCTGTAGATTACGCTGGTCCTATTTTAATAGCTGACAGAAAGGGTAGGGGATGTAAATTAATAAAATCCTATATTTGCGTTTTTGTCTGCCTGGTGATACGAGCAGTGCACATAGAATTAGTAACAGATTTAACTACCGAAGCTTTTATGGCTGCATTAAACCGGTTTATAGCGCGCAGAGGCAAGCCACTTAACATCTACTCTGATAATGGCTCAAATTTCGTTGGAGCCCATAATGAACTAGCTAAATTCTTACAGTCAAAATGCAATGATGTCAGTGCTTTTGCAGCAGAACAGGCAATCAATTTCAAATTCTCCCCCGCATACAGCCCTCACTTTAATGGTTTAGCCGAAAGTTCAGTTAAGTCATTGAAACATCATCTCAAACGTGTGTTAGGATTGGCTCACCTTACCTATGAGGAAATGAGTACAGCCCTAATTCAAATAGAAGGAATCCTTAATTCACGGCCATTAACTCCTTTATCATCTGATCCAAATGACCTAGTTCCGTTAACCCCCGCTCACTTCCTCTTGGGACGAACAATAACCATGTTGCCTAATGCTCACGTCGAACTTACCTCATCGGGAAAAATATGCACTCTGCCTAGATACCAGCGAGCACAGGCTCTAGCGACTCATTTTTGGCAAAGATATAAAACTGAATATATTTCAGAACTCCAGAAGAGGCTGAAGTGGCAACGCCAGAGTGGAGAGCTACTTATCGGGGACATGGTCATCGTGAAGGAAGATCGCCTTCCTCCGAACCGGTGGTTGCTGGGTCGAGTCACCGGCCTGCATCCTGGCAGCGACGGTGTGGTGCGCGTCGTCGACGTCACCACAACAACAGGCACTATACGCAGGGCTTACAATCGGCTCTGTAAGCTACCAACCGACGAAATGAAGACTTTGGAACAAGTTCCAACCCGGGGAGCCTGTTAGCGCTTCTACTATTTTTTATCTGTTAATTTTACGTGTGGGAACACCGGCGGCTCGGTGGGGCGGCCATTCGCAGAGCGCACGCGCTGACAGTCAAACGCATACCATATCGTCCATATTATTTTTAAGAATTCATTAGCATTGTCCATTGTAATCAAGGAATAAACTTCAACTTCTTCACGTAAACGGCGTTTGATTAGAAGAATCCCTATCACCAAGTCCTCCCCAAGCGCAGAGGCAGGCCACCGAGAGGGTTTTAGTGCGGTCAAATCCTACATAACCCGGTATCCTCTCCTAAGGTGCCGGGTACCTTTTGAAGGTTTCCCCTCGATACAAAAAAACCTGTAACAGCACAATTGCACACGACCTCAGGCTAGTCTCAGACTTGCTTAAGGTTAAGTGTAGATGACATCACTGCAGCTACCGTTAATTCGTAACTTATGCTCGTCTTCTACTCTATATAAATCATTTGAAAAAAATGTTAAATATAGTATTTATAAGTACAATTTTAGAATAATGTTAATGACTGCAACCCTTTTTGCGTCCCACTGCTGGGCACAGGTCTCTTTCCATTTTCGGAGAGGCTTGGAGCTTACTCCACGACGATTTTCCAATCAGAGTTGGTGGAGATACGGGTTAGGTATAGCGGCTTATGAGCAATAAGGCCTCCCACAAGGTTTAACGACCGGTTAGAACCAGGACCAAAGAACGGAAACGGCGTGATTTTTTTTGCCACTAGCGGTCACCTATCCCACAGTCCACACCCGACCGCGCAGTTTAGCTTAGCTGGGAATATCGCTCGCATTCTACGCTAGCCGTCGGGTCATGCGCACTTTATGTAAGTACTTTAATTAAACTATATCAAAAGGAATGTTAGTATCTCAAAAATATTTACACTATGTAGTATGTACACTATGTAGTAGTTAGTATATTGTAGGTTATATGAGCGCATCGCATCATATAAAGTCAGTCAGTTTCAAGTTCTCCCTAAACTTAACTTATTATAACATGCCCAATTGAAAAATCAATTAAAAACAGACATTGGATCATTCTAACAGAAATATTTTAGAAATAGATGGTAGAACTGAACTTGATATGAGTCGCACCGTTTTACGATTGTAGTCGTAATCTTTTGAAAACAACCGGACCGATGGTATCACACGGAAAATCTCTTGATTTTAGGTTTTAGTTCAAATTAATCTACCTTTTTTTGGTATCGGGGGGAAAACCTTCAAAAGGTACCCGACACCTTGGGTGAGGAAAGGATTTTGTGGGATTTGACCACATTAAAACCCCTCAATGGCCTGCCTCTGCGCTTGGTGAGGACTCCAGGATCTCCAGTGGAACGCACCGGTGTCCTCCACGCGCGGCGCCCTGGAACGGGCCCATCTTTGGGAGAGCAGATGTGCACTCCTGCATCTTCCGATCCTTACGGCCACGCACAAACCGCCATCCTTCCCGGAGCTGCTGACTGGACAAATCGAGCTCCCACTCTCACCGCCCGCAACTCCGGAAGCCCCCTTTTAGTCGCCCCTTACGATCAGGCAGGATCGAGCTTAATCTCGAAGCTACAGGGACTCAGATTTATGTACCTAATGCCAAAATTGCCTATAGGTATCGTATGTATTTAGGTTAAAAGGTATTATAAAAAATATCTCCTAACAGTGTATCTTTACTGCTAGGAGAAGAAGCAATACCTACAAAGGCTACAAACAAACATCTTCAAGACCTTAAAACCTTGCGACAATATTTCGTAGCACATTAAAATTTATCACAAACGAGAGAGTAACTGCAAAGCCGGGTTATAAAATAAAATGACAGTTGTTTAGTATGGGCTCGGGAATATTGTTGTGCCTATGTAGAAATTGAAAGGTATGGGGCGCGGGAGACCTGTTTTATTTATGGCGGAGAATGGCTTTTGGATTGCCGTGAGTAACACACGGAAGTAAACTTATACGGCACGTGTAATGCTTTGTGTTTAGGAAGATAGGAATCAATTGTATTTGTGTTTGAAAGATTCAGAGTATTGTCGATTGAGGGTTTTTTGAATTGCACAATGTGGGTTTTTGGGGCGGTAATAAATAGGATGAAAAACAGGCTGCCCTTTTATCATCTCACTGCATTTTGACACATGTCTTTCCTAATATTGGGGAGGCCTGGAGCTTACTCCACCATGCTGCTCGAATGCGGGTTAATGGGGATGCGAATTAGTTGCCACCCCGCTGTTAGATGTTTTCAAACCGCCCATAAGGTCTCCGACAAGGTTTAACGACTGATATCTATCGATAACAACCGGGACCAACGGTTTAACGTGCCTTCCGAAGCACGGAAACGCTCACGAAATTTTTGCCAGCGATCAAACATCTCACACCCGTCCACTCCACGGCATAGCTTCGTAGATTGCCTGCTTTCTACGCCAGCCATGACCGCCATGCGCGCTTCTAATGATGAAAAATTGACAAAACTCTAATTCGGTACAAAATAATGTGGCAAAAAGAAGAAAATGAAGCGCGTATGGCCCGGCGGTTTGCGTACAACGCAAGCGATCTATGCAACTAAGCCAAGCAAGATTGTCATTGCATTACTTGTATGTAAAAGAGCATGACAGCAATATGATGATGATGACATAATACTTTTCGTAATGGTATCTTTAAGAACTACAATAAAACTTAGTATTAGTATACTCCCATTACATTCACATGTCCAACAAATAGACTTACCTGAAGAAGACATCAGAAATTCACTGTTAGAGGCTCAGGACCGGACATGGTGGCAAATGTTATGGAAGGCCTATGTCCCGCAGTGGACTTCTAAGGTGCAGAAGATGAAACAACAAAAAAGCAAAGAAAATATACGTAAAAAATCTTAAAATTTTGTAAATTCTTGAAGATTTTTGTTACCTATTTGATTTTATTACGATACGAACGGTTTAGTTTTTATTTTTTTTCTTCATATCTCTATCCAATGAAATATACGATGAAAGTCTTTATTATTATATTTATTTTGTTTTTATAAGTATTGTGATGTCAATAATAAAATCTTTTACTACTACATGACCACCAAAAGTATATTAGGCATATCCTTTACAGTAGATAGCCCTTAAATCTTGTCCTGACGCTTTTATAAGAGAAGCTTCATCCCCTCTTGCTTAGCCAGAATTACGTTACATGTAGCGATTGCAAAACAAAAACTTAACTAATATTATTTTTATAATGGATTACATACATACCATTTTAATATCAATACTGAATTAGAATTAACTTTCAGAACATAGCAAAAATAAAATACTTAATCCATACTAATATTATAAATTTAAAAGTAACTCTGTCTGTCTGTCTGTCTGCTACTCTTTCACGCTTAAAGCACTGAACCGATTTTGATGAAATTTGGCATAAACATAGAAAGGACGTTGAGAAAGAACATAGGCTACTTTTTACCGCGTGAAAATATCTCATTCCCACGGGAAGCAAATGAAATGAAGGAAATGCGCCATGTAGTGTTATAAACACACTACATGTTATTACTTACTTCATTCACGTCCATTATTATATTTTATAACTTATATCCTTTTGTTTTATTCTTAAACTTTTCTTTTCTTTATTATTTCTTTACAAAATTATTTACTTTCTGTGTTTATTTATTTACATTTTGACGCAGCTATTGCTACTATAGCTATGCGTAATTGTCTGTCTTTTATGTTTCTTATTTTTTTAAATTCGTTTTACGGCATTGTATAAAAATCCTTTTAGCCATTCAATATTAAATGAATAGATTTTTTTTATATTTCCTTAGAGCATTAAGGTATGACGGTATGACACCAGGGTGAGTCAGTAACTTTGATGCTCTAATATGTTTCTTATTTCAGTTCATCTCTATATATAAAAATTAATTGCTGTTCGTTAGTCTCGCTAAAACGCGGGAACGGCTGAACCGATGTGACTTATTTTGATGTGTCTTGATATATTAGTAGAAGTTCAAGGAAGGTTTAAACGGTGAGAAAATATGGAAAAATTGCGAAATTAATAAAAGCAACTTATTTTCGCAGGACGACGTCTGCGGGGTCCACTAGTTTATAATAATATTAATAGTTCGTACCAGTTTTTTAGCTAAGCGTAAGATGCGCACTATTTGTGCCAGTCAATGACATTCGACTAATTAACGCTTGAATGAAGAATGAAAAATTTATGGAATTGACCGTTCGAGATCACGTGACGTCTCGACGGCTTATGTCAATTCCATACATTTTTCATTCTATTCCACAAACAAACAACCATTACGGCTTTATACCATGGAACCTTTTTTAGTATTTCTAAAATAGTAAAAAGTAAAAAATAAATAATTGTAATTATGACAAGGATTTGTGACCAATTTTCCTTACTTTTGTCAAATTTTATATCACTGTACTGTGTTTTTTTGCCAGTTTTAATGAAACTGGACGAAGTAATAACAAAGTCAGTAAGTAAGTCGTCAGTAATCAGTCAGTCTAGTCAGTCCAACATTCCAGTAAAGCGATGGCTACTTTACTAGAACGTGTCCGATGGATTTTTGGAGGCAAGCAGAAAAAACATATTTTAGCACTATTATTCTATTTCACCAACACTCGTGCACTGTAATTAACATATATCAAACAAAAGGCCATCAACTTTATCCAATATAACTCAAAAATACACCAAGAAAATGAAAATAAAACAAGAGCACAAATGTCTTTTTCGACTTCCCGCCAAAACTCTTATTATGAATCTTCTGTATTAATTTCTTATGTTTAGGTTCAATAACTGTTTGTTTAGGTCCTTGCGGTGTCTCCGTGGGTGTCATCAATATGTTTTTTTCTAGTTTTATTTACCTCCTCTCTACTTTCTTCTGTTTCTAAATTCTGGAAAATGTTATTGTCTTTCTTTCTTTTTTTTCTTAACGCCCACCGGTGCGCATGCTGACGTGGTAGCGCCACACGCGCACCGGCCTGACGGGGTCGCCATCTGAAGACGTAGCAGGCTCAGTTTGGAAGGCGTGTCCGAATGAAGGCTTTATTCATAATGTCTCAACTTAATATCTAACTAACTTACATATAATTGAGGCGTCTGAGGCAGACACTACACTCTACAAGTTTTTTCAAGAGGATGGATCACTAGCCTAGTGAAGGCTGGCCAGCTCAGGCCAAGAGGCATGAGCTCTTTGCTGTGAAAGTAAGCTTTTCTCATCTTAATAGGATTCGAAAAGACTGGTGTCCTTATCGATCTAGTTCTAGCACAGGGAGAACATGAATTTTTTTGTTATCTGTTTTGTTGACCCTACATGGCCAGTCCATACCATCCGTTCATCTCAATGGCGTCCGTAACTAGTGTTTTTCACACAAGTTTTATGTGCTATTATTTGTTACGAGATATAAAAGTAATCCGGTCCAGTTTATGGCACCGGCAGACTAATCCGGACAGCGTAAACTCAAACAACCCCTTTATGTTGTGTGTCCACATAAAATCTGTGCTACCTATTGTTTATTTAAGTAGAACACTTCAGCTTTCTTTACGATCGACGAGATGGCGTTGTCAATTTCATACCTACCTGCGGGTGTTTGAAATACATACATTACATTTTGTTTTCGCAAAGTTAAACTTTTTTATATTATAAATTATTTAATTTACTTATGATTATATAATATGATTTTTTATTTAAACGGAGCATAAATAAGTAAGTAAGTTTTAAAGCAGAAGTAGTTTTTAAAAATATCTTTTTATCTGAAGATCACATTTGTCTCACTTCATTTCTTTATGAATATGTCAGTGAGAACTAACAATACACCTACTCGCATTGGAGCAGAAGCACAGCACAAAAAAGTTCTTCTTTAGATGAGTCAGCGACAAACTCGAATCCCCTGCGTTTTGGGCAAAAATCCACGCACAGTGAGATAATAAAGAAACACTCAGTCAATGTCACTAAACATATTAAAAAAATATATATATAAACATCTTGTGGCGTGCTGTTTTTGGCCAATTATCTACACCTTATTATTTCTACTTGTTACTTTAAAAAGACTCGACCGATTCTTACGTGACATTCTTATGTTGATTTGGTAGGTATGAGAATGGGTTGTAAAGTAGGGTTGTAAGTATGTTTCGCTCAGTGACTAGGGTATGCCTGTGCAGAATTTTTTTCCTGTATTTACTTCAGGGTAAAAATAATTTAAAGAGGTTGGTGAAATGGCGGGAATCAATCTAATCAAATCCCCAAGCCTTTTCAGTTCACAAAAGTTCATAAAATTCTATTATTTCTTTTTCTATTGCCAGTTTGTAGTTTTTATTTACCACTGAAAAAGCGATAACTGACAATGTGCAAGCTCCGGTTGGTTCCAGTATAAAATTATACTGTCGCCCATTCCGCGTCATCCAACGACGTTACAAAAAGTTTACGCCTCATGTAACATTTAAGAATTAATCGTAGACTACGCCGTAGACAATACGAGCTACAACGGACTACGGAAGCCGTATCGTTCATCGTAAAAACTTTGCTCGCAGTAAACTATGAAAATTAAATCAGTCTCAGAATGCCTGAGCGTTGATATGATGCTTTAAGAACTCTTATTTTAGTAGCCCTCAAATATTCATAGCAGCTCATAGCGAACGTGAAATGCTTAATGAAGGAAAATGTTTTGAAAATTTCCTTTCACATTCAAGTCTCTAAAGGGCAAAGTAGTTATTCCTTAGTTTATTCAATAGCAACATTATAAATTACTAGCGGCCGCCCGCGACTTCGTCTGCGTGGACTTTGGTATTAGTCATAGCATGATGTTATATCCTTTTCAGCTTTATATGTTAGTATATTCACTTAATAAAAAGTTGGTTTATTACAAGTATCTTATTGTTTTTATAGGAATTGATGGACCTATGATTCATTCGTTTTCTTCACTTATAAGAAATCCGTTTGAATGATGAATAATAAGCACTTTTTAAATAAAAACAATATAAAGTAGTTGTTGAAGCTCATACATATGTTAGACATCAAGTTATCTTGTATTATTTTTATGATATGCATAAATAGTGGGTTGCCCACTAACCCGTATCTCCACCAACCTGCATTGGAGCAGCGTGGTGGAGTAAGCTCCAGGCCTCCCTAATAAGGGGGAGAGAGGCTGCCCGTGCCTAGCAGTGGGACACAGAAAGGGTTGCAGCCATGCATAAATAGTAGGTATTTATGCAGTAAAAAAACTATTCATGTTGTGACTGACATTCAATAACAACAAAATAGAAAATCAATATGAATTAATAATATAATATAAAATAAATATTATATAATGCGTCACTTTTACCTTAGGTACCAGGGACATACGAAAACTCCTGTCTTTGTCTATTCCTACATACCCTTAGAGTATCAAAGTTACTGTCACCCTTCAGTAGAGACGGGATAGCTCCTTGCTTCGGTACATACATAATTTTTGTGCCAAATCTGGTGCGGGGGAAGAACGCACACATTTTAATTTTGTCACACATTCACAAATATTCTTTCATCGCTACAGACACATACATTTCTAAATATGTCAATTTCAATGAACAACGTCATTTTCTATGCTCCGTCAACACTGACAACGACACACACAGACACACTACTTGTATAACTAGAAGGCACATTGTGCATGGACGTTGGGACGAGGGCTTCGCCCGTAAAGGCCATTCCTCTCTGACGGGTGTCATACCTGTCATACCTTGATGCTCTAAGTACATACCTAGACCGATAGGACAGAAACATTTCTGCTTATCTTGGAATCGAGTCCAGGACTCCCGATTGGCAGTTCAATGTGATAACCACTGTGCCACTTGTTTGTTGTTGTCTTAGTCTTGCAATGAAGTGATCTTATGACATGATTTTTGGGCGTGAAGATAGTAAGGAGTTAATAGGCTACTTTTTATTGCGTAAAAATTTCACATTCCCATCAGAGGATCCATTATAATTTACAGTATCATTTCTATCGTGGATATAACCCCGAGGCACAACAAGTTATATAACAGATTACTTCGTCAGAAATCAGATAAATTATGCAGTAAATTATGCCTTTAGAATAGCTAAACCAAATAACAAAACAAAAAATATATGTATATAGTTTCAAAACAAACAAACCTAACTTTATCATAGAGTGTCCTTAAAAGTACCTCCACATACGAGTTCTGATTATGATCCTTCAAAACGGCAACCCTCGGTGTCATCTGGAATATAATATATTGCGTTAGCTGGACCCGGGCCCATCCCTAAGGAACCCCTGTTAATTACCAAGTACAAGTCGCCGAGCCGGGGGAAAGCTTTTAATGTTTTTGTTTATCTTATTAAAAATTATATTTCCATATGAAGCAATAGTTAGGAAATATTAAACTATTTTAAAAACGACTCTGGAAAGTTGAAAATTATTACGTAAAATGTCTTATTTACTGACTTTGTTTACTCGAGCACATAACCCAGTAGTCTAAAAATATCGGTTGGATGATATTACATTAGTAAGACAAACGTCGTAGTAGTTGACTTGGGTATTGTAATGTGGCCAGGTCTGAGTTTCATCGACCATATTTATAATATCACTACTAAAGCCAAATCTACAAATCAATTGGTTTTGTCTTGATGCAGCCTAAAGATCTTGGAAGTGTTGCACTCAAACGTAAGGGACTACGGGAGCGAGGAACAACCTATTTACCCGGGCAGACTCATGAGGATCACTGCCTCATGGTGATTTCACTCCGCCGTTAGGCGGTAGGCATTTTTGCCAAGGTTTGGTCAATAAGTGTTGCGGCGATAAATATACTACCTGTACAGTAGTTTCGTTATAAGCATTTTAGAAAATAACGCTGGAGTACACACAAGGCAAAATACAAACCTGTGCTGGAGAAACTCCAAAAGATTTTTTTACGATGGCTTAAAAATTTCTTTTGGAAATACCACTTCACTCGCCCGGGGGAGTACCACTGCTGCACCCACTTCTGCCGTGAACCAATTCTATTGTGTTTCGGTGCAAAGGTGCAGTTACTGGCCACACTTACATGTAGCGACCACCAGCAGAGTGGTCCGGAGTAGCAGCATACGCTTAGACAAGACTTACCTATGCTTGCTTGAGGTTGTATGTAGATGTCCATGGGCTGCAGCGACTACTTAACACCACGTGGCCTGCATGTTCGTCTGTTACTCCATTGAAATAAAAAAAGCAGTATGGTTACTTTGCGTACTGTGTACGGTGTACCCTAGTCAATTTATAGAGCGATTGTTAGGATATGATCCCCTTGAAAAAGGAGAAACATGTTCCTAATGGGAGTATTTTTATAACCTAATCACAGACAGAATTTTTAGCCCAGTCTTAGCACTGCTAAGGCTAATATCACTGAGCATACCAAAGTATGCTCACGTCCGTCAGCATACGTTATTCGCAGTGCCGGGTTTTAGGTTGCAACTGGTGAGAGAGTCACCTCTTATACGAGCACTGACCATGCTAAATGGTGCTCTGGAGTTTGATAATGTCTTGATCTATTCTTTTCTACTCCTGATGTATTTCGCCGGCCTGGAGATACCTTGAGAAAATGTTTGCCATTTTTTTCAACCTTTCTTTTTATGTCCCACAGCTGGGCAAGGGTCTCTTTCTCACAATTGAGGAGATTTGGGCCATAACCTACCACACTGGCCAAGTGCGGATTGGTGGACGTCATGCTTTCGAGAAATTTTGAATTTCATGCATGCCTATGCACGGCGATGGAGAATATCGTAATCAATTAAATATCCCAATATTTTCCATCACCGTGGAGCAGCGATAAATGAGCACATTACAGATTTCTTTGTCAGAGGTGCGCGCCGAGGATTTCAATGCGGGATCGGTCGCGTCAAAGACCGTGGTTTTTAGGACGTGCGTTTTCCATTTAAGATAAAATAAATAAATAAATATTTACTTATGATAATAAAAATTATTGCAATCCACACAAAATTTTTAAAAAGATTGATAAGCGATCCCATTTTTCGTATCTAACTCCAAAGATTTAAACGAATCTGCTAGAAATGATTGTACTAGACCAGAGTGACACTTGAGTTGCTTAGCTTTTAGTAATGAGTGACAAAAAAACATGTTCAATAGTTCAGATAGAGTTAAGCCTATTCAAAACAGAGACAAACCTATTAGAAACATCTATAATTTACGGCCTCCGGTTAAGTCCGGTTTAATTCTGCCGCCAATTCCCATTTTGAACAGAGTAGCATAGAAATTAAAGATAAAAATATTTTAGGCAGATTTTAATAAGAACTGGCCACAAAATATTTCTGATTGCGTTCCTTAAGGTTCCAATTTTAATTTTGTTCTTTTTGCTTCGACTTTTAAAGATGTTATTCCACAGTTGAACTTGGAATGCCACGGGGGATATTTCACGTCGTTCCGGTCCAAAAATTAAATTTAAATCCCCTCACTTTTGCCGCCCTAAAATTATTTTCCGCAATAATTTAACTTTTTTACCTTTTTCCGCGGGTCATGCTAGGGAATTGTATTAATAAAAATTTATTATTAAAATCGTGGATTTGTACTAGTCATATTTCATTCGAGCTATCTATCAAACATAATAAATATTTCACAAGAAAAATCTTAAATCAGGACACTAAATTATTTAAGAAATATAAATTTGTTACTTAGTAAAATAATGGCTGCAACCCTTTTTGATTCACACTGCTGGGCCCGGGTCTCTCCAGACTATAGGTGAGGCTTGGAGCTTACTTCACCACGCTGCTGCAATGGGTTAGTGGCTATAAGTCGTTAAACCATATCAGATGGTTTATCGACCTGTTATCTTTCGATAACAACCGGGACCAACGGCTTTACTTTCCCTCTAAAGCTAGCGGTCACCCATTTCACACCCGATTGCGCTCATTTGGCTTAGCTGCATAGATCGCTTCTGTTCTAAGCGATACGCACTTCACTTTTAATAGTAATTACGCCAATTTCACTGGCATATCTTGCTCATACTAGAACAAGACCAATTTTCTCTATGAGACACTAATCATATTTAATAAGACGCTCTTATACGTATCTTAGACGCTATCCATTTAAGCAAAAAAAAAAGTTGTGAAGGTATTTTGTTTTGCTAGTAAACATAAAAATCCGGTATATTTGCTAACTTACTCACAATGTACATTTGCCTAAAGGCCGTTGCTCACGGGCCATAACCGACGAGGCAGGCCGCTAGGGGCATCTCCGAGGCACTTGTCAAAGCTCGTAATATTTTATTAGATAACCAAATAAACTGGCGCATTTCAAATTTCGCCTCAAGATGTCTGCCCCGTGTTGCTCTTTGTTTCGAAGTTTTTATTAGGATTATAAGGTTTATCCTGGTTGGGGTCATGAGGACTATGTAGAGAATTATGACAGATTTTTTTAAAGACCAGTTGGAGAGGCCAAACCAATCTTCCATTTTTCTTAATTCATTTTTTATGACTTTATACGATCGTATTGCGTAATGGTTACCATACTGGACTGCCCGTTGAAGATCCCTTGTACGATTCTCGATGAGGCAGAAAAATTGAGTCACAATTTTATATTTTGGTCTCAGTATTTGTGTTTCTGTCTTTACAATATGTGTATATGTCTCTCACAACACAGGAAATCCTAATTTAGGGTGTGTTTGAAGCGTTACTTTTCTAATGAAACTTCTCCTAATATAATAACTGCGTTTAAATATAAAAAGTTAACAAAAAGCAGGGTGGTATTGCATACATAGACAATACTGTTAAGAAGGTCCTGGTCTAAGCACTATTATGTCTTCAAACGAAGAAAAAGTTTGTTTCGAAGTTTATACTACGCAAAAATCCAAATAGACACGCAAGGACTTAAAGTTAAATAATAATCCATACTATATTTAATTTAATTTGAATATTATAAATTTGAAAGTAACTCTGTCTGTCTGCTACTCTTTCACGCTTAAACCACTGAACGATTTTGATGAAATTTGGCATAAACATAGAAAGGACGTTGAGAAAGAACATAGGCTACTTTTTACTGCGGGAAAATATCTCATTATGCGCCGTGTAGTGTTATAAATACACTACATGTTATTACTTACTTTATTCACGTCGATTATCATATTTTATAACTTATATCCGTTTGTTTTATTCTTATACTTTGCTTTTCCTTTATTATTTCTTTACAAAATTATTTACTTTCTCTGTTTCTTTATTTACATTTTGATGCAGCTATCAAAATTGCCATGTCTGTCTTTTATGTTTCTTATTTTTTTTTATTCGTTTTACGGCATTGTATAAAAATCCTTTTAGCCATTCAATATTAAAAGAAACGAAAAATTGTATGTTTCTTATTTCATTTCATAGATTAATAAAGTATAGTATTGTCTTTGGCTTATTTATGTTTTTTATATTAGCCCGTTAATCAACATTTTAATCTATACATCAAGCTGAAGAGTTCGTTCGTTCGTTTGTATGTTTGTTTGAACGAACTAATCTCAGGAACTACTGGTTCCAATTGAAAAAATATTTTTGTGTTATATAGTCCATTTATCGGGGAAGCCTTTTTTTAAAGGCAGACGGGCTGCGTGGTGTAAGCTATTACCGTCGCCTATGGATACGGGCAACACCAGGGGAGCCACCAGAGGGCTTTAGGCTATTTAACATCATGCTATGACTAATACCAAAGTCCACGCGGACGAAGTCGCGGGCGGCCACTAGTATTACTATACCGAAGTAATACAATATTAAGTGATAGCTACAAAGCCATCGTACGTCAAATATTAAGGCCATCATAATTTGATGCTGAAATCTGGGCCATAAAGACGGGGCTTCACTTAACCATATAATATAATACATTACTCTCGCACGCACGCCTATTAATATTCATAATACAATTTAACGCAACGAGGTTAATTTCACCTAAATATGTAAATTATCATGAGCCGACCACCGTTAATTCGGAGATGTCAGTTTGCAAATATTTCTGTCATGCTCACTCTAGTACGTATTTACCGAGGTGTGAAAAGAAGGGATAGAACATGTGTATTATGAATAAGGTGGTAGGGAAAATTTTAACGGCGCCTATGAGGGTTGTGAATGTTGAAATAACTTTCAAATATTGTCGCTAGGTGGACGGAAAGTTTAGTTCCTGAGGGAGGTTGTTTGCCGGGTCGTACTCTCCTCCCTGTTTATAAATGAAACGCATATCATTTTAAAACGAGCTACAGTGTACGGTTCTCTTTGGGATGCCACAGTCTACAAAAACACAGCTGACAAGTTAACATAGGTACTTAAGTTTTCTTTGTTACTATAGTTTTTTTTTTCAGCCTTTTTTATGTACCGCTGCTGGGCACAGGTCTCCTCTCACAAGTTAGGCCATAGTCCACCACGCTGGTTATGTGCAGATTGATGGACGTTTTGCCTTCGAGAAATTATGAATTTTTCTCAGACAGGCACGACAATGGAGATCATCGTAATGAATTAAATATCACGATATTTTCCATCACCGTGGAGCAGCGATAAATGCGCACATTACAAATTTCTTTGTCAGATGTGCGTGCCGAGGATTTGATCTCGGTATCGGTCGCGTCGGAGACCGTGGTTTCTTACCATGCGGCTATCGCTGCTCTCTGTACTGTAGTTACTTATTATTTTAGTCTGTGGTTTTTACTGAAAATTTCACACATTGAAATGAACGAGGTGTTTGAAATGTGTACCGTTATTTCGGCCGAGAGAAGTTTGGATTATTATAATGACGGTACGAATACGCTTTTGAATAGGCTCCGACGGCGAGTTTCGGACTTCAACGTATGTACGGGGCCTTAATTACATACATTCGTGAGCTGAAAGTACTACGAATATATTCACTAATGGTAAAGTTTAGTTAAAAGCGAAAGTTTTAGTCACGTTTAGGATGAAATATCACCACACCAATGGATTCAAATTAAACTGGGGACAATTTTATATACAAAAATATTATGCGAAACATGTAGATACTTTAAAAAATAAAATGGTAACTTATTATGGGTAAGCTGGATCTTTGGGCATGATAGTGCCTCCGCCAAAACGAGCGAAGCGAAGCGCATATATCTATACAAATAAAAAAAAATGGAGTGTCTGTTTGTAATATTAAAATAACCTCTTCCTGCCTGCATATGAATGTTTATAAGGTACATATACCAAAACAACATTTTTTACAGTTTTTGTCTGTCTGTCTATCTGTCTGTCTGTTTATTCAGGCTAATCTCTGAAGCGGCTGCCGATTTTGACGGGACTTTCATTGGCAGATATCTGATGTAAAAAGAGCATTTAAGAAAAAATCTTAAACTAAAGTTCACGCGGACGAAGTCGCGGGCGGCCGCTATCTTTCTTTAAGGGCATTGTTTTTTTATAACCCCATAAATTTGATTTCGAATATACCAGATTGTTAAAATTCTTAGGACTATAATTTCAATAGTGGACTATTTAAACATACTAAGATTATTTACTGAGATGTACATTTAGTGAAATTAGGACTGTTAGAATTAGAAGGTGTAGTTTCAGGAGCTTGGTTCTAAATAAGATCTGACGTACTTATCACAGCGTATGCCTCAGCACGCAATGTTTTTGCTGGAATATAATGTTACCTCGTGTGTAAGTTTGGCTTTGAAAATTTTCAAATAATTTGGTTTTACTCACGAAGTTAATGAGTATGACTTGGCTGTGACCTTATCATACCCCACTGCGGAGCATAAGTCCCTCTCTGTAACTGAGGAGGCCCGGAAAAGGCTACAGATTTCTGTTATGTGGGGTGGTAGGGGTAAGGGCCGTATGGGTTACTGATCAAGTTAGATGTTTTCAAACTACTCATAAGGTCTTTGATAAAAACTAATAAAATAATACTTAACTGTTATCTATCGATAAAAATCAGCACAGAAACATTTAATCTTTTGAAGCATGAAAACTTACTTGACATTATTTGTGACTGACAGTCATCCATCTCATGCCCGCGTCCGCTTCGTTCAGCTGTCATGATCGCCTGCCTTCTAGATCATTCGTAGGCTCAGATAAATCTGAGTTCGTAGATGCCTCGTAGAACGCTGATAACTTATTTAAATCCACGCTTACGTCAGTAGAATGCACAAAACAGATAATTAATCAGAAAAGGGAAGATGTTTGTTTATTTTTTTTTCATAGAAAAGCAATGTTTCATTCCAAGTAATTAAAATTCGGTACCATCTAAACGAAGTTAATCCAGTAAATTGCGAATCGCGAGTCCATAAAACGTAATTAAAAACTCGAACGCGAAAAACCAAAAAAACCTGTCAAGAGTGATTTGAACTTACTTATGGTGGATTCCGTATCAAAAAATGTCAAGCAATTGATCTCTTTACAACATAAAATATTTTTTTTAATTTGCTGTACTATCAACTGTGGAAAAATAATATATTATTTTTTTAAAACGCTAAAAAATATCGGTTTGTTTTATTATAGATAAAATTTAAATGTTTAGAGGTTTCATACATGAACAATTTATTTTCAAAATGTCTTGTTATATGCAGTTTTACAGATTCACAGTTTTTGTATTTCTTTAAATTTTTCGAGAGTCTTTGGTTGTAATTTAGGTGGTAGACAGAAGGTCAAACAAACATAGAGGTCAGGTCTGGTAGAGTTATCACGTTTTTGTCCTTTGCTCACAGAACCCCAGAAAGCAGGCGCGAGGTATCCGCGTCATCAATCTGAGGAATTATTTCATTTGCGTATTAAAATTCTCGTTTTGTCGGTCCGTGAATTATTCCTCATCCTGTTAATTACCGCGCTCGTACTGTACCCCTGCGATTTAGAACCATAGAGTTTAGATGTAGAGGGTCTGTAACCTTTGTATGGTTCGTTTTACGAGTTCTGTTTGTTCTAGGATGCAGTTTTTCTGTCTTTTGGATAATAATTTTAGCATTATTAAAGTCATAGATTTCTTAATAATGATTATAAATTTGTAGACTTAAATACTAGTGTCTACCATGGCATTTATTTTATTATTGTTAGTTTTTTCTCTGTCTTGTGTTATTTTGACATTTTTGACCTTGTAAGTGGGTCAAAATTTGGACCTAAATAGCTATTTGTATTTACAAAAGAAATAAAAACGTATTTATTTTACCTACTCCTTTTATAAATTATTATACCTTGTAGGAGGATTTGAAAATTTAGATTTCATGTTTGAGTTATTTCTTAGAAGATAGTTGTGCTTAAAAAAGCTTGCCTATTTTTTTAAATATCCATAAAATACCAATAGTAGACCGAAATTAGTTTGATTATTAAATAAGCCCCATAAATTTATAAATAAGAATAAATTATAAAAAAAAACTCAATTTTCCATATATTTGTATTTGATTTTTGAATTAAATTCCAATAGATGATACAGACGCGTCACAATGCTTGGTGAAACCGAAGACTTAGTATATGGGTGAAACCATCTTTGAAGAAAAAATAAAACATTGTGTTAGTTGCTTCTTGGAGATAATTTGGCATAACTGGTGTTATTTTGGAGCTATTTTTTAAATTGTAGTATTAACAAATAAAAACCGATCAGATTATTTTGATTGACAATGTGTCCTTTAAGCAAAGATGTTTATCAGAATTTTTACTTTAATACTACGAATTACTATAATAATAACTCATAGGTAAGCGTTTTGACGACCGCGTGGCACAATGGTCACCATGCCGGACTGCCAATCGAGGGGTCCCGGGTTCGATTCTCAGCTAAACAGAAATTTGAATGATGAGTTCAAATTTCTGTTCTCGGTCTGGGTATTTGTGTCCATGGTACCCACGACACAGGGTATTAATTTCCTTACTGTGGGGCTATGAGTGTGTAACTTTATGAGTGTGTAACGTTTAATGCAAGGAATAACAAAAATTTGCTGAATCGACCATGAGAAAACGAAGTTTATCCACGATCACAATGCATTATAATACAAGTATGTATAGTAAATGTAGAACCGTAATGAAAATCGATTTCTAATCTTGAAATGTAGCCATGAAAATAAATAAATTACGGAGCCTAATGAGAATCTAGTGTTTGGTGAATACTCTGTTCAGACGGCCAGCCACGCTCAACAAACAGACAGATTGACATCTATGTGTGAATAATGTGGACTAGAAAATGGACTGCAATGGGGTACACTAGGTTTGCCAAGTTGTTTGTTTAAAATTTCAAATAATGAATTTAAAGTACGGACGAACACTATTTAGACGAGTTATACGAGTACTCTGGACTGCCGTTCGAGAGGTTGTAGCTAGTTATTATATATAAATGTAATAATGAGTTCAAATTAAGTGCGTTAAGCGTTATTTTTAAATTAAAATAAAATTACTGTAATGGGCATGATGACACTATTAAAGAATCAAAGAATAAATGGTTTTACAGAAAAATATATGCTAAAAAAGTTCTAAAATACGATCCCGTTTTAATATAAACATTAAGATTAATAAGATTTTCAATAAAATAAAAGTATTAAATACAGCAATCCGCCACGTTATCTGAAACGCCAATCAAAAGGAATGACGTCACGTCTCAGTAAAAGTCATCGTGTTGCTTGAAGTTTGACGAGCAAGCCGACGCCATGACACCTAGGAGCGTTTTCGCGCTTAATTCAAATTACATATCAGAAAATACATTTATTTACGTTAAAACTTAAGTTTATTGGTGAAATAAACATTTTTTCGAAACTAGGAGACAGAATAAGGAAAGGTATTTAAAAATCTGTCATCATGCCTATTACTGAAATACGGAGCTTGCATGCTGTTTAAATATGTGATGAATTTTATTTATCAGGTGGGATTTTTATGTACATTCAATATCAATAAGCATACTACCTACAACCAGGAACCTACGAATACATAGATACGTCAGATTTTTCACTATAAGTGTTACAATTAAGTTTGATGCTCGACGCCAGAGGTAGACGTGTGGCGCTATTGGGATGCGATACGTGACGTGACAAGTGCCGTGATTAGAGATACGTGACGTGCCTGTATAATATAGGAGTGCTATTTTCCAGTTTCTACTTATTGTATCACATTTCAAACTAGGATGCCAACATTTTTACACCCTTCTGCTTATCATCGGTCTCTCCTCCCATTTTGGGAGGCCTGCACCTCACTCCACAAACGCTGTTACATATGACATAACGTCACACACTCATAGTTCCACAGAAGGGTAGATATACCCTGTGTCGTGGGTACCATGGACATATACAAAGACAGAAACACATACACCCAGACTGAGAACAGAAATTTAAACTCATCATTCAAATTGCTGCTTCGTCGGGAATGGAACCCGGAATCCTCCGATCGGCGGTCCGGCATGGTTGCCATTACGCCACACGGATATAGTGATAGTTAGTGATCAGCCCGCTGAAAGTTTAGTGATCGCTATCTACATCGATAGATTGTTATCGAACAATCGAAATCAACGTTTTATCTACTTTCCAAAGGACGGAAACGCACATGAAATTAATCAGCAGCGGTCACTCATGTCACACTCGATCGAGCTCATTATGCTTAGCTACGTAGATCGCTTACGTTCTACACCTGGTACTGGGTTATGCTCACAGATACTATGGTTAAGCAAGATTTTCAAATTGAAACTGCTAAAGGTAAATTTGTGACGGTACAAATGATTGGAATGCGATGTGTGACGCAACAAATGTCTTGATTAGAGATACGTGATACTCCTGTATAATATTGTAGTAATCACTAATCACCTATAGTGCTATTTGCCTACTAACATCAAATTATGTACTATAAGTACTAATGTAGTTGAAATTATTCGTATGGGGCAGTGTTATTCAGTCGTAGAAAATACCTATATAATTAATATCATATTTTTAACTCAATTTAATAATTTTTGCCTGCAATCAAAGTAGAAAATAATAATTGAAAGTATTTTATATACTATTTCAACAATTTTAAATGTACCATTAATGCGCACAGACGGTCGATGGACATGATATTCTACTGAGAAATTTTGTTATAATTATTTACGATTCATCATCGTTGAGCACCGATCAAAGATCAAAAACAACCCTGTTATCGTTGCTCCATATACTTCCATATAGGTAGATTACTGTCACTAGATAAGTTTAAAAAAATTTAAAACAAAATTAATTTAGAAAAATTTACAATTGAAAATATGAAACCGAATAATTCCTCTTTTACAGGGTTCGTAAACCGGCCATTAGGAGCACAAGTGTGAAGGTGTGAATGCGTATGGCGTGACGTCACGACTCGTTATTAGCGGCACGTGACAATCGGTCTTAATGACTTAGTAGATGTTGCCGAATATTGAAATGCTTACCTTCAGGTATATTTTATACCTTAACCATTTATTATACTAGGAATATATTATATTATAGTATGTATATTATACTAGGAACCTAAAGATCAACGACAAAGACAAAGACAAAAAAAAAATATTTGCATATATATGGGTACTAGCTGACCCCGCGAACTCCGTATCGCGTTTAAATATTAAATAATAATAATAATGGATAGCATATAAACCTTCTCCGTGAAAAAATACATATACATACCAATTTTCATAATAATCGGTCGAATAGTTTCTGAGTTTTGCGATGTCATATATACAAACATCCTCTTTTATATGTATACTAGTGGACCCCGCAGACGTTGTCCTGCCTTAAAAGTAATAAAAGAGGATAAAGAGACTTCATGTTACTATCAAACAAAAATATAAAACAAATAATGGCATACGAACTGTGCAGTTATTCTGACTGTGTCAAAGTTTAGAACGACACGGCACGAAATACAAAACGTTTGACAGGCTGGAACAATTTATATGGGAAAACTAAATAAGTAAAAAAGTAATTAAAAAACATTTCCAGTGGCCCAAATTGTGAATCTAAAGCATCCTCGAATCCATTTGAATACACACAAAAAAATTCATTAAAATCTGTCCAGCCGTTAAGGAGCAGTTCAGTGACATACACACTCACAGAAGAATTATATATATTAAGATAAGAAGATTTAACAAAAGATGTTTTTACATACATAGGTATTTGGTACGCCATATTTACCTTCATGAGGTATTGAAATATTAAAAAGTTAAAAGAAAATAAATTTATTTAAAACATGATTTATAAAAATGTACATTTAAATGAATACTGGCTGTGCCCCGCGGATTCACTCGCGTTATTTTTTTATAGTATCCTATTTTACTTCTGATAACTCCAAAAATATATGTACAAAGTTTCATGATGATCGGTTGAGTAGTTTTCGCGTGAAAGAGTAACAAACAAACTTACTTTCGCATTTATAATATTAGTAGGAAGTAGGGTAATAGGATTATCATTATATTTTTTATGTGATCCTATATTGCGCCATTTAAAAAAATAATTTTTATTCATTTAAGTATGTATTTATTTAGTTGTTTGTTTGTTTATATCATTATTATAGGTTTGTATCTGAAAAGTAAAAATCAATCCATATAGGATCACTTTGTAGTTACAAAACCTTTTTTTCTTAAAACAAGTTGTACAATACTTGTTAAACCTTTTTATGCCCGAGTTTTATTTTCATACACTAGTTAGACTTGATGCACAAGTCTGGTCTGCATTATGGTAACTACTGCAACCCTTTTCACTGCCAACTGCTGGGATCCGTGGTTGTCACTCTATCGATTTAGTGAGAAATAGGAGAATCTCTCTTATTAACACGCTTTTATTAGCTTGACCTGTATGTATGTATGTAACGGAATCTTTTAACTTCATTTTCACCTACTTCTACGCGTCTGATTAACTTGAAAATTTGCACAGGGCTCAAGGGCCCATGACAATGCAATAATATGAAAAAATCCAACTACAAAAATAAAAATGAATAATGTAGTTTAAAAAACTAAAAAAACACGTTTTTGTGAAAATATAAATTAATAATTAAAAAATAAGAAGAAAATATACTTAAAAAGCGTGGGGTGCTTTTTGAGATACTATTGACACCATTCATCCCCATGCTTTTTTTACAGTAAAATACATTTTCTTCTTATTTTTTACTTTTTTAGTTCGAATTTTCACAAAAGCGTGTTTTTTAGTTTTTAAACTACATTATTTATTTTTCTTTTCAAACCCGATCTGGCCGCATTGCCTTTAATCCGCATCTGTTGAAAATTCATATTGTACTGAACAAAATCTAATGGAACTGGAATTTCTTTTCACTTTTTAAAGTATATTAAAATAGGATAATAAAATAAATAAAAAAAACAACGTTCAAGTTTTTCCATGTCCCATATACAAACTTTTGGTTTCCAATAAAACAATAGCAATAAATAAATTAGATGCGCGCATAAAAAGAAGGGCGCATGGCCCGGCGATTAGCGTAGAATGCAAACGATCTATGCAACTGAGCGAAACGGGCGCGGTCGGGTGTGAGATGGGTGACCGCTAGTGGCAAAAAAATTCATGTGCGTTTCCGTGCTTCGGAGGGCACGTTAAGCCGTCGGTCCCGGTTGTTGTCGATAGATAACAGTCGTTAAACCTTGTCGGAGGGCTTATGGGCGGTTTGAAAATATCCGACAGCGGGTTGGCCACTAACCCGCATCTCCATCAACCCGCATTGGAGCAGCGTGGTGGAGTAAGCTCCAGGCCTCCCCAATAATGGGGAGAGACCCGTGCCCAGCAGTGTCACGCAAAAAGGGTTGCAGCCAATAAATAAATAAGGACAATAAGAAATAAATATATTCAGCACAATATCCATTGGACGTCTTTTTCCTATATTCCTAACCTAACTCCTCAGTAACTGGCATGCGACAGACAGACAAACCGATAATGTGGTGTGAACTCTCTGGGCGCCCGCTAAATGTAACGTCTGAAGCCGATATGGTCCAAGCTTTGTTGCAGTTGTTTGGGTTAAGTAAACTTAAAGGGATTTGAAATTTGTGTAGAATCAATCTTCGATAATATTTTTGGGCAGTTGTGGCGTGATGCTTTTAACTTTGAAAAGGAGGGGTTTGACGCGTTTTACATTAAGTTGGAGCACTTATTATAGGATCTTTGGCTAATACTTGAGTCTTAAGTATTAGCCAAAGAGCCTATAATTCTCCGCTATACGGTTCAAAACTCTGCGCTATACGTTTTTCTGCTAGTTCATCGATCTGACACTGGAAGCTTAAAGTTAAAAGATGAATATTAATCTGAAATAAAGAATAAGAAATTTAAAAATCGCATAATAATATAATTAATAGCACCAATTATAAGAAATATAATAATAGACAAAAAATGTAATTTGACACAGAGCCATACTTTTATGCGCATGGGCCTTTAAAGTGGTAAGATCGGTTCAGAGCCGAGCTATTCTACAAAGAAGTTTAGTCGCACCGCAGAATACAGGTTTCCTCTGGAAATTAAGAGGAAATAAGGCGATAGTACAACAAACTGGCTAATTGCGTGTGGACATGACATGCTTTTGAGAAGTTTTGTGTAACTTTCAAATATTTACGCCACGGTGATGGAAAACATCACTACGAAAATAACAATACTTTCCCCGATTAAGAAGCAGCTATTATGCACGTTACTAATTTCTTTTTCAGATGTGCACGCCGGCCTTTATGCCGCGGATATCTCCGACAGATAATGATGTCTTAACACTTGGATACAGTTGCTTCGTTTGTAAGTAACCCATTAATAAATACATTCACGCCAAATATTCATGTAACCCTATTCTTATTACACTACACTATGGCAGTATAAGTGGCACTACGACAGACAGACGGCCGATAATGGAGCGTGAACTCTCCCGGCGCTGCCCGAATGTGACTGTTATACTGTGCTGAATCTAAAGCTAGGTTTAACCTATCATTGTTGTGCAAATCGAGAAGTTAAAATAACTTTAAATACAAATAAGGACTTGCTAGTTTATTCTTTGTCAACGAATGTCTAATATTAACTGTATTCTTTTTGGGTCATACTAAGTTTTTACCACATAATTTTATTGCCCACGTAGCCCTTTTGCTAAATAAATAAAGTATTTTGCATGCCGCTGACCGGTAGAATAAGCTGGAAATATGTTTAGACTATAAGACCTATGTATGTAAAACGTTATTCAGGCAAATAAAGCTATTTGATTGATTGATTGGCTGCAACCCTTTTTGCGTCCCACTGCTGGGCACGGGTCTCTCCATCATATAGGGGAGGCCTGGAGCTTACTCCACCACACTGCTCCAATGCGGGTTGGTGGAGATGCGGGTTAGTGGCAAACCCGCTGTCGGATGTTTTCAAACCGCCCATAAGGCCTCCGACAAGGTTTAACGACTGTTATCTATCGACAACAACCGGGACCGACGGCTTAACGTGCCCTCCGAAGCACGGAAACGCGCATGAAATTTTGCCACTAGCGGTCACCCATCTCACACCCGACCGCGCCCGTTTGGCTTAACTGCATAGACCGCTTGCGTCCTACGCTAGCCGCCGAGCCATGCGCGATTGATTGATTGATTGCTATGTAGTTATTGGAGTTAAGGATTAGTGGCAAATTCGCTATCAAATACGTTGAAACTTAGACTAAGAATAATGTACCGTTGAAACCTCCTATGACGTTTAGCGCATGCTGTCAATCAATACACGCGAAAACAAAGGTTTGACGTATCCCACACACACAAAAGTCTTTTTGGATTGCACTTTGCTTCGCTGCGAAATGGCAAGAACAAGCATGTTTCGAAAAAAATTCTAATTAAGTACTCAAAATTAAGCCCGAAAAACAATACCTATAAGTATATGTATATAAGTATATGCTATTAATAAAAAAAATACATCCAATATATTGACAATTTAGTGTTCTTCTACAAGAGATCTAAGAATGTAAAATTATATTTAGTCATTTATTTTTCTCATTCGGTTACAGTTTCATTGTACGTGTAGTAACTTGTTTAAAATACTTCAATAAACACACTAAAATGTATTAAATTAATATAATTAGTGTTCATATGAACAAATATTTTTAAATTTAAAATTCTATAAAATACAATTATTACTGACTCGAAATTTACACAAAAACTGTAACGTGATATTAATAACACCTTTAACTTTTATCATCTGAAAGATAGTTGAATTCCCTTTAAAGATAATTCCACGGAAGGAAATTCCTAGTTATTCCCAAATAACGTTCTCGTATACAGAACAATGTACGCGGCGTCTGCGTGAATTCCCTGTGCTCGTAACGTCTAATTCCCGCCGACTTACACACATCAGCGTTTTCGATATCGTGTTGTACCCCCTTTATGCATAGAGTAGTTTTCATGTAGAGATTCTTTAGATTTTTGTGAATCTTGGATATATTTTAGGTTTATTTATTAAATTTAATTTATGACATTAATCTTACCTGAATCTGTAAAGTACAAATCGAAAAATGAAGAAAGTTATATCAGCTAAATGATCTCAATAAAAGTATTTCAAGGTTGAACTAAGAATATTTTACTAATACATGGTTTAAATACCCCATTACAGTCTGTTGATTTCTAGAGTTTTGCGAGTTCATTAATCTAAATACACATGTGATAATAAAAACAATACGTGTCATCCGTTAAAGATCTTATTTGGCCATCAACAACAGATAAAAATGTTTCGTTTTATATTTTGAAGAAAGTGAAGAATTGCAATTTACTAATACTCGGTGAGTAGAATCTCGTCTTGTCTTCTCTGATTAACCATGGAAATAAAAATCAAGTAGATCCTATCACTTAAATACTCTGTGCATTCCTTTTTCCATTTACACACAACCGCACAAATATTGCAAACTAAACGCGAGCGCACTATTTACAGTTTGACCGCGCTCCGTCAGGGCACATTCGGCCGTCATTACGTTGCCAATGTTTATATTGCTTGTGCGGGATCTTACGTTTTTATTGCCGCAACACACGACCGTGTTATTGCGAATAAGCATACAATTTGGTATGGATTTTGTAGAGTCTGATAGTCTAGTAGACTTAAAGCGGCTGGACATATTGATGCAATATTTGCACTCATTCTGGTTTACTTGTTTGAAACTGCTACTGCTGGGCATGAATCTCCCCCATAATGGGAAGGCCTAAATCCTTCTCCGCCACGCTGCTTCCATGCAGGTTGGTGGAGATTCCATGTTCCACCCCTGTAGGCTGTAGGCGAAGCGAAATTATTATATTATTTAATAGGAAAACTTAATAAGGAAAGTCATAATAAATCTATGGTCGTAATGCTTTCGTGCTCACATAGAAAAAGAGATAACATGTTTTAATAATACCGAATGACAAGACTGTAATTATACTCCACTTATTTAAGTCGAAGCAATTGTCTCTACATTTAAATTTGAATTATAAAACTCTCGTTTACAGACTATAATCCCGAACCCGAGTATACTCACGAACATCAAATTGATCAAGTTAGAGCAAATTACGCGAGAATGTCCAATTAAGTGCGTCAAACGTGAGCCAGTGAAGCGTGATGCGATGTACGCGCAACAATTAAAGGCTCTATTCATTGTCTGTTATGCCGCAGAATACCTTAGAGCATCAAGATATTGACAGGTATGCCACCCTGAACATACTATTATGTTATAATTCGTCTATGTAAACAGTAAATTTTGTTGTTAAATAAACTTACAAGTTTTTCATCAATAACAAAGTACATAATTTTAGCCGTGCCCCGCAGCCTCCATAGTTTTCCTGAGACTCAATTGCAAAATTCAAACTTTAATTTCCTATTGTTTGTATGTAGTAATTGTTCCCTATATTACTTTGGTGTAACATGTGTCATCTTTTTGATTTTTCTTATTTTTTTTATTTGAATGTAGTAGCAGACGAGCATGCAGGCCACGTGGTGTTAAGTGGTCCCTGCAGCCCATGGACATCTACACACAACCTCAAGCAAGCATAGGTAGGTCTTGTCTGAGGTCGTATGCAGTTGCGCTACTACTCCGGAGGCTGGTGGTCGCCTCGTGTAATTGTGGCCGGCAACTGCACCTTTCCACCGAAACACAATAGAATTGGTTCACGGCAGAAGTGGGTGCAGCGGTGGTACTTCCCCGGGCGAACCATAATAGTTGTACCACCTACAAAAACCATAATAGTTCTACCACCTACAAAAAGTTATCATTGGACATGAACACAGCACTAATTTTTAAATTTTATTTTTAGTTTTAACATTTCTAAATTTTAACGTTGATTATTCGTCAGAACTTTTAAGCCATTAAATAGATAAGGATACTGTTGCGAGGGTTTTTAGTTCAATATTACTTAGTTAATCTAAGAAACTATAATGTCTCTGCTACATTTCAGGTTAGGAAAAGTACAAAAAAACTTCTAACACAAACTTAAAGACGAAGAAGATGTAAGTTAAATCTGTCTCTTATGGATTTGTTTTGGCTTAGTGGACATTTACTGAGTAGGTAAATGTCCACTACTATAACTATCTCATACCAAAATTATGTTTGTAGCACAAAAATGAAAGACTTTTATATTTATTTATTTATTAAGAAATTGAGAGAACCCTTGGACCACTTTAATCTGGTCCTGTCACAAAATTCGTTCTTAGCGGAAGTCTACTACATAATATTAAGCAACCTTCTTGTCTTTCATGCTTACATCTAGCGGTTTTTAAGATTTCGTGATGAATGACAGAGTCACCTTCCGCTTTTATATATTTAGATTTAATGATTAGCTCTGATAGACGATATCCGTCAAACTAGCATTTCATATTCATATCATTAAGAGAAGCAACAACAATAATTCACCATATGAAATATGAAGTGGGATCGATAATTAATTAATTACAGTTATAGGCACCGGGTCGCGACGCGCGCCGCAACTAGCGAGCAACAGCCGATTTCCCAGGAGGTCTGCGTTCAACGTTCTGTCAAAGACTGAGGTACAGAGAGGTCATAGCAAATATTCTGTAAATACAGAGAAAAGCTAAATAATAAGAGCGCTTTAAATTACCTAGGTATTCGGTGTCCAAAACATTGGAAAAAACTCTATTTTCGAATTCATTCGAGCGTGTTTGTTGGTAACGAATATCTAATGCTTATATGGACAAAAGCTAGTGGAACTACAACATAGAAACAACAACAATTATTTACCTGATTGGACCACGGGTAAGAAAAATGTGCCCGTGGTACAACTAATTGGTTTTAGTTCAACCTGGGTTCAACGAGTAAAAAAAGTTGGCCGTGGTACAACTCTTTTAGTTGGACCATTGATAAAATAATTACGCATACCTAATTACGTCCACTTATTACGTAAACCTTCTTGCAGACGCCAAATCAGGAAGTAACACCTTACTTCATGCCCCCTAATTACGTTCACTTTACTACGTATGCCTTATTTCGTATTACGAACACCTAATTACGTTTACCTCTGTATACCTCTATATACATACTATATTTTCTTATATATACTATATACATACATTTCCTTTGATAAGTTTATCCTTTTATGCATGTTATACCTGTATGTGTCAATTTTTTTTAGTACCGTCTTCCAATGGCTTGACGGCTTTTTGTAAATGTACTATCTATCTTTCAATTTATTTCTTCCTTCGAGAAAAAAAAAGAGAGAAAAAAATACAATTAGATATGTTAATTTTTGCCACCATCGTTAATCTTTGCTATTCATAGCAGGTCGCACCCGCCATGTTACTTCGTCCATTACGGCGCCTGTCATGTGAGTTTACAATAAGTAAATAAGGACGTGTCAGTAACGGGACCTTACCTGTTATTGCCTCACTATTGCCGCAATTTGGGGCGTTTTGTTTGCACGAAAAATAACCATGTATTGGCAAGGTAAATCGTCAGCTTATTGGCAAATCGTTAGGGTGGACACTGTGACGCATATTGGGTTTGCAATGTTTGCACTCAGATATTGGTTGTTGCATCTATTGTCTTGCATTGTTTGCTTGAAAGGGAAAATGTGAATATGGTTTGGGTAATTATTCACGAAAAAATTCAAAATGCCCTCCTTGCATACATTGAAAAATCTGCGCATGGATAGCAGGATGGTTGTTAATTCATTTTTACCGACTTCTAAAAGGAGGAGGTAGTATTCGTATTCCTTGCTGCTTCGTTTTCAGTCGTCTTCGCTTCCATGCTTCTTTTCCTTGCTAACGGTAGGACTCTTAAAACTATTTTCGAGTTGGGCCCTCAGTAAAATGGTGTAACTTATGTAATAAAAAATAGGTATGTAATTTTCATTAGCTTACTTTACCAGAAACCATTGTTTAAACGATTTTTTATTGATGTAAATGAGAAAATATATGTCACAGGTAAAAATAGCAGTCTACAGGTAGTGAATGTGAGACACGTTCGTCGTAAAGCAAGTGAGGAACGAGCGATCTTCCCGAATCAGACGCGCCGTCAATTACCTCAGCTTATTGATATTGCTGCCCTGCGCCCGTGGTCGCCCTTCGTAACTGTGAATGAATGATCTTTATCCATTTTATCATAGGAACTGAATTTAATTTGACTGAAGTCGGAATGGAGATGTTGAGTAATTTTTGTTATTCGTTCAATCGAAGCATTTCTGTTATAGAATTAGAACACAAAAATAAGATTTTGAATAATTTTATAAATGTGCAAGATGTGAACGGTTCAAATTGAACATCAGAATAAGAGGTCAATATTGAATCGTGACGGCAAGAGCCAGAATCATCGTACAAAAATTAGTAATGCATGTTTTGGTAGAAAGCGATAAATAAATTTGATAAAAATTCCTGACGACATTCGAAACGCAATGGATCAAAGGAAAATCACGGTATTGGTGCTCATTGACTTTTCAAATGCTTTTAACGCAGTCAACCACGAAATCCTCCTTTCCCTACTATCCTCTCTTAACTTTACCCCAACTGTTCTTGAGTGGCTTTCTTCCTATCTTCGTGACCGTCAGCAATCAGTCCAACTTGAACAAAAGTGTTCAAAACTGGGCGGATCTTACTGCTGGCGTTCCATAAGGCGATATACTGTCTCCCTTAATATTTTCGTTCATGGAATCGTAATCACTGAATCAAAACACAAAAAGCCAGCGGGAACCGCTCTAAAATGCATTTGTTACAATTTAATTAACTTTGGCTCATTACCATACTTATCATTACAGTGCTTATTACTTAAAATTAGATCCTGCGGCGTCATTTTAACGCCAGAGTTAAGTAAACAGAATTTTTGTCACTATATCCAATGAAATTAACGATGGCAGACTAGATGACGCTAACTTATGACGGGAGGGCACGCGATCGTGTCATGGTAATGACAGAATAATAAATTATGTTGTAATAAGTTATTATAATGTACACGGCTTATAATGCTCCCGTGTGTACTGCCCCTGGGTGTGGAGTAAGTGGACTTCTATAGCGAATTTAGTAAATTAAAGGCGAAGTTTTGGATGAGTAAGTGGTGTTAATAAAGGGTTAAATGATACACACCTACATCTTATCATGATTTGGAAGTATACTGACATGAATATTGCATTAAAGGGTGAAAATTTGCGATTCAGTCTGACTACTAAATAATACCCTCAAACGTTATTTTAATTTTGAATGGCCTCTGCTTATTTTGTGAAAAATATTTGTCGGTTACTTGTAAGCAATAAATAAATAACCATTTCTGACATTTTATATTATTATCTGATTTAATGTGAAGTATATTACCTGATTGTATTTGTTCTATCGCGATTTATTTTTACTTAAAACCTTCTAAGGTGCGTAAATAATATTTTAATTAGTCACAGTTTCGACTTAAATATTTATGCTTTCGTAGAATAGATTGTCACCGCAGTGTTTCATATGTTTTTTTTAAACAATTGGGTACCATAAGGATATTGATCACATAATCAATAAAAATAAAAATAGAAAAAAAAACCAGAGCTAATGTATCGTGTAAAGATACGGATAAACCAGTCGGTGTAACCAATACACTCTTCTTTGTGATAGTGGCCAAGGCAGTCCTTCATCATTAATTATTATTTTATTATTACAATTAAAATAAAATAAAAATACAAATGATTTTTAAATAGAATTGTTTTTCTTGAACATTTTGTAAATCATATTTTATGTGAAAACCCATTTTTATTGGGTTACGCTAAGCTCAATAAAACGTTAAGGTACCCACGTTATAAATTCAAATAGTTTATTTGACTTTGGTGAACAAATGCGCGCCTTATCAGCCTACTTAGTATGCACCCTCAGGGAGGCTTGCTTGTATCAAATAGTTTATTTTTAATTACAGTTTTATTACTGACGCATCCCATCCAATTACCAAAAAATATTAGACGTGCCACGATGTCAAATTGAATTTTAGGGTGAAATTTTAATGTTTTTCTAAGACAACTGCATCTTTAAAATTGTAAAAGGGTTTTCAGAGGACTTTATTTCTCAAAGCGGAAAACTAAAGGAAAAAATAAATAATATCTTTTGTAAAATACTGCTCCGGGACTAATAAGTTTTTTTATAGGTAACATAAGATTTTAATACAGAAAACTAACCAAATATGAAACAGTGTCCTAATATGGAATTTCGCCTTTTCTCCGATACGAATTAAGACGAAATTCCATAATAGTGCACTATTTCATATTTGGTTACGTTTCTATAATGTATGAGTAAAAACATTATTATCGATAGACATCTTTACGAATATCTAGACTCACTTAATTTCGGGGTTACAATTGGATATTAATGGATAACCTTAACTGTAAGATTTAATTTTTTACTTCATTAACTTAAGTAATTAATAAATATTTTTGTATCACACCCAGTTAAATGCGAATTTTATATATTTATACGAGTCTCCACCAACCCGCATTGGAGCAGCGTGGTGGAGTAAGCTCCAGGCCTACCCACTAAGGGGGAGAGACCCGTGCCCAGCAGTGGAACGCAAAAAGTGTTGCAGCCATACGAGTACGAAATTATATAAATATATTTTATAGGAAACTAGCTGACCCCGCGAACTCCGTATCGCGTTTAAATATTAAATAATAATAATAATGGATAGCATATAAACCTTCTCCGTGAAAAAATACATGTACATACCAATTTTCATCATAATCGGTCGAATAGTTTCTGAGTTTTGCGATGTCATATATACAAACATTACTTAACACCCCCGCAACCCCCCCTTCCGGGTGGAATTTCGTAAAATCCGTTCTTAGCTGACCTCTACTCGGCGAAAGGAATATTCCTACCAAATTTGAAGTCGGTAGGTCTTATAGTTCCAGAGATATCGTGATGAGTCAATATATGGGTGGAAATACCCCCCCTTCCGGGTGGAATTTCGTAAAATCCGTTCTTAGCTGACCTCTACTCGGCGAAAGGAATATTCCTACCAAATTTGAAGTCGGTAGGTCTTATAGTTCCAGAGATATCGTGATGAGTCAATATATGGGTGGAAATCTCTTATATATATTTAGATATAGATAAAAAAAATATTTGTGGATGCATCTTGTATTATCATCTAATATATAGCGAAATTTTTGATATATCGCAAGGTATTAAAAAAAAAACGAAAAGTTTCTAAGTAAATTATAGTAGGTATTTTATTTGAATAGAACACTTTTCTTTAGGCTCTTCCAAGCTCCAAAATCATTATTAAGTTAATATATTTCTTGCGATTCCTACTAGATTTACACTTTAAAAATTATATATTTATGGTATATTAAAATACAATACCGATAACACTACCTATACGTAGACTTACAATTGTATAGAGAACCATGTCCTTTATCTGATTTTTTTCTTTTTTATTTGAATGGAATAGCAGACAAGCATGCGGGCCACGTGGTGTTAAGTGGTCACTGCAGCCCATGGACATCTATATACAACCTCAAGCAAGCATAGGTAAGTCTTTTTTGAGTTCGCGTATTCCGGAGGCTGGTGGTCGCCTCATGTAAGTGTGGCCGGCAACTGCATCTTTCAACCGAAATTAACAAAAAAATTAAGATACACTTTTGCTTAATTCTTAGTAAAACAAAGCTTATTTATAAGCTGTAAACTGATTCATATACATCACAAAAAAGCAAATATCACCATGTACTACGCCTACATCGACACAAAACCCTTATAAATCTTGATGTTTGAAGCCGTTTCGATGAAATACTCCCGTTTACAGCAACATTTGTATAAAGGATGAAAATAAAAACAATAATCCGATACTGCTGCTCCCGGAGGGCACATTTTCGCCCCAATAATACATTTTATCATATTTATTGACTGATAAATGGAAACGCAGTGTCGAGTGCATTTGTATGTTGCTCCTAACTTTGTTATACTCTGTTTCAGTGATATTTTATTTTTATACCATGTATTTTCAACGAGCCAATACAAAGAGCTTTATATTTAAAACGTAACATTACGTTCGTGCAAAATATTTTACATCTATGATAAGTAAGGCATCAAAAATCATCAGAAATAGCAATAAAATGTAGCGGTTCTAACTAAAACTGAAGTCTGATTTTCTTAATATTTAGCCAGTTTTCTAACTGTTTTTTCTCTTAAAAGGAAGAAACGAAGCTCTTTTAGGATTACTTTGTTGTCTGTCCGTCTGTCCGTTAAGACATTTAATTTTGGAAATGCGTGGGTGGGTATATCGGCTGAAAATAAAACCAAGTAGGTACTAAGTATAACAGTCACATAAAGCTGTTAAAAGGGAGCTGCCAAAAACGCTTATTATAACACTTTCAAGTTTTCATTAACGTTTCACAATCATAACGTTTTACATTGATAGCCCCACAGTAGGGTAATATGTGTCGTGGGTACCATGGACACACACAAATACAGAAATACAAACACCCAGACCGAGAACAGGAACTTAAAGTCATCATTAAAATTTCTGTTTCGCCGGGAATCTAACCGGTGACCCTCCGATCGGCAGTCCGGCATGGTATTCATTGCGCCATGCAGATCTTCATTGATTAAAGATGCAACACATATTTTAAGAATGGAACGGGTACAAAAAAGGTTTATTGGCATCTTTCTTTTTCAGTCGGAATGTCTAAGGAGCTGCCTTCGTACCGAGATCGTCTTCATCACTTTAAAATATTAACGCTGGAAAATCGTCATTTCTTATTAGATCTCACTTTTCTTTAAAAAATACTCAGAAACCAAATAGATTTCTCAAACCTTTTAAACAAAATCCATTTCAGTGTTCCCCGGAAATTCTATAAAAAATGCTTGAAACCACTTTGTGCCCCGATTCGTAGGACAGTATTGGGAGCAAATTCTGCAATCCCACGTCTGTGTAAACTGTTGAATGCGTGCCATGGGTCATTAGATATAAATCATCTCACTTTATATGCTTTTAAAAAAGCGATCACTTTGGAACAGCTTGGAACAGCACACTAACACATAGATTTTAAATTCAAGTACTATATTATTTACTATTTAATATTTATGCATGCTGTGTTTGTGCTTATATATGTACTTAGTTTTTAATAAGGTTAAGTATAAAAAATGTCAAATTAGTATAGTAGCCACTGGCAAACCTTTTTAATAAATAAATAAATAAATATAAAAATCTATCTGGGATTGTAAGAGTAGAAACATTCACTTCTTTTTCATTTCACAAAAAGAAGCAGATTTTACAATTACAAAGTTTGAAGAAATGAAATCACCCATCAAAAATCTGTAAGATCATGAACACAATCATTGTGCAGCCACTAAACTATCTTCGCGACGTCTGGAGTAACGCCACTTTATCCCATACAAATACATTACAGTGAAACCAGAGAAAATATTCTGTTTACAAAAGCAGGTGCCTTTGAACACAAAGCACTAGCAGATCCCAAGCGGCATTAGCAGATAACACATACCGGATGCGTATCTCGCGACTTGAATTTCAGAGGGTTTTTTGCGAAGTGAAATCTATCGTTGACGGCAATGATTTGGGATTATATGTCAAGGTATAATGCTTCTATTTTATAAATATAACATCAACTGTGGTATCCAATCGTAGCTAGACATTTTCCTTTGACTCGTGAACATGAAAATATTTCTGCTTGAAAAATACTTGTATATTATTTTTATAATAACAAAATTTGTTTATTAAATTGAAAGTTACTTTAGCAACGTAATGTTAGCACCGTTTATTAAGAAAGTAGATTTTTACACACTATGTTTATACTAAAAACATTATGTATTCTAATAATGTCATAGGTTCAGGTTTATTGAAAGGCGTGTTGGTCAAAACGTTTATTGAAACTAACATTACAAATACCTATACAACTTAAAATAAAGGATGCATAGCTACACATCACAATACATATAAGTTCTCTCTTCATCATTCGTCTAGACATCATTTATTTTTATTTTATTTTTGTACAGTTTTTTAAATTCTTATTTTATATAGTAAAGTATTTTTTTAATATAACTTAATAAAGTAAAATTCAAGTTAAATGCTACATGTTCATAGACATCATATCATGTGATATCTCCAAATAAATCTGTACCTTCAGTGAAAAACGCTATAACTCACAACTTAAGATAAAGGGTTCTTAGCTACACACCACAGTATAAGTGCTCTTTTCGTATGTCTCTCTCAGTATGATTAACTCACTTCATTTGGTACACAAAGATATCATAGCATGTGATATCTCCAAATAAATCTGTACCTTCAGTGAAGAACGCTATAACTCACAACTTAAAATAAAGAGTTTTTAGCTACACACCACAATATAAGTGTTCTTTTCGTATGTCTCTCTCAGTATTATTAACTCACATTATTTGGTACACAAAGACATCACAGCATGTGATATCTCCAAATAAATCTGAACCTTCAGTGAAAAACGCTATAAATCACAACTTAAAATAAAGGGTTCTTAGCTACACACCACAGTATAAGTGCTCTTTTCGTATGTCTCTCTCAGTATGATTAACTCACTTCATTTGGTACACAAAGACATCATAGCATTGTGATATCTCCAAATAAATCTGTACCTTCAGTGAAGAACGCTATAACTCACAACTTAAAATAAAGAGTTTATAGCTACACACCACAATATAAGTGCTCTCTTATGTCTCTCTCAGTATGACTAACTCACATTATTTGGTACACAAAGACATCAAAACATGTGATATCTGAAAATAAATCTGTACCTTCAGTGCTATAACTCGACTTATACCACTTTTGATGTTATTCTTTATTATGAATCTCCAAAAATTACCTATTAAATAAAATATGCCTTAGGCAAACGACAGAAACTATTCTGTTTACTATGGTTTCCCAAGTGGCATTAGTAAATGTAACAAATATCGTATGCGTATCAGGCGAAGTGCGGGGAAAGATTTCCATCTGCTCGCGGCTCGAATTTCAAAGGGGTTTTTCGCGAAGTTAAAGGTATCGGCACAATATAATGTGGTATCGGTGATGGCAATGATATATCAGTGATATTTTTAACTTTACTTTATTTTTTTAAATTCCCTTTGGCATTACAAGATTTAGACGAAACTTTGAGAGCTAGTGTGTCCAAGATTTTAAATTTAAATTTCGATGATCGAGCTTGGCGACAAGCTAGCCTTCCGATTAAATTTGGAGGGTTAGGTATTCGCACTAGTGCAAGTGTAGCGCTCCCGGCCTTTTTGGCTTCTACCCATAGTTCGCTATCTCTCATCAGCAGTATATTAAACATAAATGAAGCTGATGTTCGGGTGGCGAACTTGGATGAAGCTGTGGAGGTCTGGAGGGCTACGTTCCCGATTGAAACTATTCTCGATGATAAAACATCTAATCAGCGTTTCTGGGACTTGCCTGGTGTCAAGGATACCTATGCTTGTCTCCTACATGTTTGTACTGACAGCGTGGACCGAGCGAGGCTGCTTGCTGTATCTGAAACGGACTCTGGCCACTGGTTGCACGCGTTACCTTCTCGAAATTTAGGAACTTTATTAGATGCATCAACATTAAGAATATCAGTTGGTCTTCGCGTAGGTTCCAAAGTTTGTGAGCCTCATCATTGCTCCTGCGGCCGCAATGTGGATGGTTTTGGTCGCCATGGCCAAGTTCTTGTTCAAGGAGCGCTGGCCGACTATACCGTCATGGCACGATTAATGATTTGATCCGCAGGTCTCTTGCCACCGTCTCTATACCAGCTTCACTAGAACCAGTTGGTATGTATAGAGATGATGGCAAGAGACCTGATGGAGCAACACTGGTGCCATGGCGTGTTGGTCGTGCCTTAGTTAGGGGTTGTCACAATAGTTGACACTCTGGCCCTATCCTATTTAAGTAACACCTGCAAGGAGGCTGGGGCCGCAGCCGATCATGCCCAGTTTTTGAAGCGCCGCAAATATTCATCGATAGCTATAAATTATGAATTCGCGGCGCTTGCAATAGAAACTATGGGTCCATGGTCGGCTGACATGAAAGGTTTCATGAGAGACATGTCGACCAAGCTCATCCTCGCTTCAGGTGACCAGAGAGCTGGCAGCTACCTTGCACAAAGAATTAGCTTAGCAGTTCAGCGAGGTAATGCTGCCAGCGTTCTGGGAACTATGCCGCAGGATGGTTTATTGGATGGCATATATCTTTTGTAATACTTTAATGTAATAACACTTTAATATGTTACTAAATACTTAAATTAACATAATATATATATATATATATATATTATTTTATGTTAATTTAAGTATTTAGTAACATATAATAAAGTGACCATATAGTGTACAGATTGTTAAACCTTTACTGGATATAAATAAAAACATTATTTTATGAGGAAGTAAGTTTGTTATAATATATTTCACTGAATATAAAAATACTAGCTGTCCGCCCAGGGCTCCACTCGTGTAGGCTTACTGTTTTTCTCTATAGGAAGAAAATATTTTATCTGGCTAAAACTAGCCTATGTCTCTCTCCATCCCTCCATATTCATAAAAAAATCTAATCAAACCGCAGCACCAATGTGACGTGAAAGAAACAATGTGAACAAACAAACAAACAAACACAATTTGACATTCTAATTGTAAACAGTAAAGTAATGTGTAATTTTGCTGTGCAAAAAATATGTTCACATTATTAATAAATTTGATAGGTAAAGAAGAACTACTGTTCTTCTTACCATACTTTACCTTACCTTACTAGGTAAGCTAGGTAAAGAACAATACGGCGGGTATTGTTTCTTTCTTCAAAACCAAAATATATTATGTTTTTCTTTTTTTTTGCATTGTAAATTCCATGTATTTTGTATAAGTGAAGTATCACTTACCAATATTTGTATGTTATAGTATTGTATGTATAAGTGATTGCTTCGTTGGTGCAAATAAATAAAAATGTTGAGATAATTTCTATTAGATGTTTGCGCAAGTTTTGCAAGAAGCAAAAACATAATATCAAATGTTCCGAATTAAATTACGTTCAATCATATCTGCTACCTTACCTTAAATATTTTTTCTGTATTAAACGTAAACTAAAAGAACTAAATCGAAATTATTTTATTATTATATTTGTATTTACTTATCAACCTTATTTATTTCACATAATCACGAAACAGAAGTCCATCTCCGATCCGTATTCGTATTAGGTAATTAAGCGGCGGATAGACCCTTGTCAACTTAATTAACTGGCTAAGGCCAGGCTGTCAAGGGGTTTATGAAACCGCCACTTATGGCATGATTGATCGCAGATAATTCTATTTGAGGTAAGTTTCTTCGTTCATGTATGATTTCAGAATAGGTAAGTAATGATGATCTGATCTCATAGTATGTCGAGAATAGAAAATTTAGAATTAGAAGCGTGCTTGACTAAGCAAACAAGCGCGGGTGGGTGTGAGATAGGTGAGCGCTAGTGGAAAGACATTTATGAGTGTTTTCGTGCTTTGGAGATTACGTCACACGTTGGTAATCGTTGAACCTTGTTGGAGTCCTTATAAGCGGTTTGAAAATTTCCGTCAGGGGGTTGGCCACTAACTCGTATCACCATTAACCCATATTGGAGCCTCGGTGTCTCGATTCTCTCACCATTACTGGGAAGGCCTGGAGCTTATTAGCGTGGGACATAAAACGAGTTGCAGCCATGTAACAAACGTTGTTTGTTTGACAGCCTCCGTGGCGTAGTGGGTGATGAGCCGACTGCGAAGCGTGAGGTCGTGGGTTCGATTTCCACCCAGGACAAATATTTGTGTGATGAACATGAATATTTGTTCTGTTTGTCTGGTCGTTAATATACCTATTTAAGTATGTATTTAGAATTATATAAGTATGTTTATCAGCTTTCTGATTACCATAGTACAAGCTCTGCTTAGTTTGGAATCAGATGGCGTTGTGTGAATTGTCCAAATATATATATTTATTTATTTAAACATACTGAAGGCAATAAACAAATAACAATCAACATTTACATTTCAAAATATCTAAACAAAGACGAACATAAAACAGAAATCTTTTCCCAAACCCAGTCACAGTCGAGGCGAGATAACACCTCCTGCATTACCATAACAAGATGTGAAATTTGAATGTCCGCAAACCGAATAACGGCCCGGAATTAACTTATCCACTTTTTGTAAGAAAAGACGGACACGTTAACATTATGAATATGACAAATTGTGCGGCGGCGGTCGCGTCGAGGACTGTCCCGCGTCCGGCGAACTTTTACGACACCCCGGGGACCTCGGGGAGGGCAACTTGAAAATTTTTCATTCCAACCGAATACCGGAAAGAAAAACGGGCTGGTCACTCCTCAAAACTGTAACAATTTCTCAGAAACAATAATGGGATAACGTGACCCTACTTTTGACCAGTGAAAAAGCTATTATGGCGCCTGTCAATGTTATTTATTCGGACGCCACACGCTTAGAATTCTTATGTTGTCAAGGGATTTCAAGTTTTATTGGTGGTGGCAACTCCACTTGACTTCACCTGAGTTCAGTTAGCGGGAGGCAATTGAAAATATTTTTGTGGTTAGTTTATCGTGCATTCTGTATGCCACTCTAGTATTAGATGGTAAATCTCATTAAAATAATAGTTGCTGTAAAGTGCGAGTCGGACTCATGTACGAAGGGTTTATTGTATGGGAACCCCTTTAAATATTTATTTTATTCTATTTTTAGTATTTGTTGTAATGGCGGCAACAGAAATACATCACCTGTGAAAAATTCTAATGTCTAGCCATCACGGTTCATGAGATTCACCCTGATGACAGACAGACAGACGGACAGCGGAGGCTTAGTAATAGGGTCCCGCTGGCACCTTTCGAATACGGAACCCTAAAAATCTCATGTGTTAGGCTGTTGCGTTGCTACGCTTAATATCAAGTAAATGTTGCCAATAGTGACATACTCGTATGTATATCTGTCGTAACTCAAAGATTAAACAAAACGAGGGGCGACCTGGGTGGCGATGGCTTAATGATTACAATGCCGGACTGCCAATTGAGGGGTCCTGGGTTCGATTTCCGGCGAAACAGGAATTTGAACGATGAGTTTAAATTTCTGTTCTCGGTCTGGGTGTTTGCGTTTCTGTCTTTGTATGTGTCCATGGAACCCACGACGCAGGGTATTGATTACCTTACTGTGGGGCTATGTGTGTAACGTTTAAAACGCAATTTCTAACGTACAACACGTTAAGGTTACTTCATAATAGCTAAACATGTATAGTATAATCTTTATAATATATATAATTCTTCTGTACGTGTGTTGACAGTGAACTCCTTCTAAACGGCTGGACCGATTTCAATAAATTTTTTGTGTGTGTTCAAATGGATTCGAGGATGGTTTAGATTCACAATTCAGTCCACTGGAAAATGTTTTTTTTTTAATTATTTTTTTATTTATTTAGTTTTCCCTTATAAATTTTTCCTACCTTTCAAACGTTTGTATTTCGTGCCGTGTCGTCCTAAACTTTGACACAGTCAGAATAACAGGACAGTTCTTATTTGGCAGTGACATGAAATTCCTTTAAGATAACAAGAAAACAAATCCTCTTTCAATACTTTTAAGGCAGGACAACGTTTGCAGGGCCCACTAGTAGTAATAAAAAAAGAACCCATCTCCAATTCTTAATCACCAACTACTCGTAGATAACGATTTAACTTACATATGAACTTTAAGTACACCACTGCTGGACATAGGCTTCTTTCAACATTTACTACTCCGAACATTCATTCCGTTTAAACTTAAACGGAATGAATGTTTATGATGATGATAAAGAAATTACAATTCCAAAACGATTTCTATCGAACGCCAACTTAAGACGTAGATTGCTACGAATGAGTTATTCTACCGTGCTTTTTCGTCTACGCGTACTCTTTGTGACACTGCTACGACGTAGCCTGATCGGGTCTGCTACGCACTTTTGATAAGTATGTGAAAAAGTAATAAAGCCCGCAGAAATATTAAAGTAACTGGTAAACTATATGTAATTTTTTGTATGTACGGTTGTAGATTAACTTTATAAAACGCTGTTATTATTCAATACCACCATTCGTTGCTCTCATGTCACCAGGTCGACTGGTAGAGAACGCTTACAGCATTAAGTATGCTTAAGTACATTATCTCTATATTTTCGTACATGAAGAATAAATACTTAAATTTAAAAAAATAAACTGGTGAGTAGTAGTTACTTTAATAATTTAAAACATATTATTATATGTATTTAATTCTAAGGACAAAATTTATAGAAAGATATTTGAAAGAATAATAATTAACTCGCTCTGCCAATAATGTACGAGTCGAATCTTAATAATAACGGGAAGGGAGACATGCCCAGCAGTAGGAAGCAAATAAAGGAAAGTGGCCAATATTAAAATAGAACATTTTATACTGTTTGGATTTTTTTATTACTTATACTTTTATGTTTGTAGGTATACTAGCACTATTTAAACAGGATAACCCTGTTATAAATACAACCTTGTTACGCCTACGAAATGGATTCCTCTTGGACTACCCAAAACAAATTTGCCTTAATTGTTCAAGAGGCCTCCTTCGTTTTTTGTAACTATGTTCGTAATTTTATAAATCTAAAATAATAACGATTTTTATAACATGTGAAATTTTCGAGTCAGGCCCACATCGTCTCACTCAACACGACGAAAACGCGTCAGAATTACCATACGCCGTATTCAGATTCGCAAGTCCCAAGTACAATAAAGCAATTATAACTGTCATATTTCAACCGTGGCGTGTATTTACATTTATATTGAGGCGGCGCAGTGCATTCGTCCGGTCGAATACTGTTTCGGATTGACTTTGTAATTTCAGATTTAGGCGCTACGGCTTTGCTTTGAGTTTTGTTGTGCTGTAAAACTAAATTACTGGTGGTTTAGTTAACACTAATCTAAAAAAGATCGATAAAATTAAAAAATAAAAGAAAAATAATCTATTAAGAATGTAAATTTTGAATTAGGTAATGTATAAGGCCCGACAACGTTTGGAGAACAAGGCTCCAATGGTGACATCGTTTTAGCTAAAGGAACGCTGGACACTCTGCAACCAAGTAGATTCCACTTTTAGATATGTTAACGAGCCTCAGAGAAGGCCTGTTTCATTGTGGCAGCAGCAGTAAATAAAATCTTTGTAATAATTAATTACATTAACCATAGCTAAATAAACGTGATTCTGTCTGATGAGCATTTTTTATCTTATGAGCATCTTTATACGAAACTCGTATACATAAGTCTGGTCAATATCACAGTCAAACTTTCATTCGAAAACTTACTTATGACGCAAAATACAAGTACAGTTATTCCACATGCGTTCTCTATCGGTAAATCATTTCAATACTGGTACTTCGTACGTTCGAATAAAACCGGTAACGTATGCGTATTTGCCATTCGGTCCACGGCTGCACTCTTCCTGATTCCATTTGGGAATTACTCTGTCGCCACAAACTCGCAAATCAGGACTTTCATTATAATGCCAGATAGTGCGGGTTCGAGTTTGTTTCCAAATAAGTTTGCCGAGTTCTTTGAATTCAGTATTTACTTGTGTAACGTGTTGGTATGCTTTGTTTAGAATTCATGGAACTTTTCCCCATACTAATATTCTATTTCGTTTCCTTCCTGGTTTATGGCTTTTTTCTCATAACTGATCATCTAGCCCAAACGGGCACCTAAAGGTGATGTCCGGGAAAAAATACATTCATTAAGCGAATATTAAATTTTGTGTTCCTAATATGAAGTAAATAGTCTTTCTTTCTTTATTTTTTTTCTTTTATTTGTTTCTTTTTTACATAGTTTAACTCTCAACATTAATCCTTTTAAATCAAGACGAAAAACATCCATTGAGATTGCTATATTTTGTAGGCTTTTTGTAGATAGTGTAATTTTTTTGCTAATGAAAAGAAAAACAGAGAGATCAGTACAAGTTTATTTTAAGTTTGTAAAATATCGTATGCCGTTGTCATTATCGAATATCCGAGCTATTGTAGAAACATATAATTAAGTCTTTAACAAAAAATAGAACGTATAAATTATTGAAAGAATTTGCTTTCAGCTCCTAACCTTTGAGGAACCTTCAATCATCAACTTAGAAACGTGAGGTGATAATGACCGTGAATGAATATTTGTATTATGTTAAAAAATATGACTAAAACAATGTGTGTGCCTATAAAGATTCAGTGCTTCCCTCGATTTTCCTAGCATCCCATCATCAGATTTTGACATGGTGACAGTTAGACCACCTTAGGAGTATAAGTTTTTGAACAAAAATATATATATTGCAATAATTTGCTCTCAACTCCTAACCGTCGTAGCACCTTCCATCATTAGCTCAGCAACATGAGATGATGATTACTATGCACTAATATATCACATGCTTCAGGAAGTATAAGAAAAATAATGTGTGTGCGTATAAAATTTGAGAGTTCCCCTTGATTTCTCATGGGATATCTCTCATCAGATCCAGACTTGGTGATAACGGGACCACCTCGGAAGTATAAGCATACGAATAAAAAATAATTTTGAAAATCGGTCTACAAACGGTGGAGTATTCGGTGAACGAAATACTCGTACATATAGCCGAATACAGTACCTCCTCCTTTTGGAAGTCGGTAAAAAGATGAAAAAGCCTAAAGTAGAAAATATTTCTATAAATACCATTTTTAAAAAGTTTTTCAGTATTATGTAGGTACACACTTATTTTTTGCAATATTTTTAAATTTCTTTAAACACATCAGATGTCTATAGATATCAGGATATTTTTTTCATTCGTATTTACGTACATAGGCACTAATACACATAAACACATAAAACTAAAAAAACTAAGAGCCTTATTCATAAAAAATCGTTAAATAGCTTCCTAAGCATTATTTACCTAATTTATTACTTAGTTCTTAAGCAGTGTTTAAAAGTTAATTTGACAGTTATTTAGTAGATGGTATACTCTTATCATTTCAATTTTATTATAAAGTAATTTAAATATTGCTTAAAATTTGAATACCGTTTATGAATACGGCTCAAAGTATCTAATCTACTACGTACTAACTGCTTCGGAAATATTATCACACGATTTATGACAGTGGCGTAAACAGTATAGTTAGTACAAAACTAAAGACATTAAATATTAAAAAAACTGTACTCTAGTAGATGGCCGCTCATAAATATTCAAAAGTTACTAGCGACGGCTCATTTAGGAGATGCCCTCTTTTTGTGATATTGGATAATTCGCCAGGGGCTCCTCGGATCAACTTGTTAGGAAAATCGATGCTGCGTTAATGGACCGGTTTTTATTAATTACAGGAAAGTTGGCGAAGTCTCTAGGTGCCACTTTTTTGTAGATGCCACTTAGTTACATCTTTTATTCATAAGGAAATATTAGGTATCATATATTCGGTCAGGAAAACTCAACGATTTACACGTAAATTTACACAAAATGGTATTGATTCTGTTTCCCATGACATGAATAAAGTATTAAATATTTTGTAAAATTTAGAAAACATTCATAAACTTCAAATCAAAGCTGTACATAGGCAATTAAAAATAATTAAAGAGAAATTATAAAGAAAAACTTTGAGGGTCGAACCTGCGGGTGACATAGAACGCAAACGATCTACACAGCTAAGAGAAACAGTCTGTAATATGGGTGACCACTAGAAGCAATTCATACGCATTTTTGTTTTAGAAGGCCATAATGCAGATGATCTCTCACGCTAAGAATAGTAATGTTTTTATATCATTATCAATGGCACAGAATACTAACAATGATGATGATGTTATCTATCGATGGATAGCAGCTGAGACCTTATTGGAGTCCTTGATTTCTTGATTCCTGTCCTTCAAGCCCAATGAAAATTTCCGACAACCACTAACCCGCATTTCTATCAGCCCAAATAAGGTCGTAGAGTAAGTTCCTGACCCTCCCAACCATTAGGAGAGTCTCGTGCCAGCATTGGGATAGAAAAAGATAGCAGCTAATAAAAAAGCTCCATAGATTCGTGCCCAAAGCAATTGTAAAATATTTGTTAGTACTGTTGGTGAATCCATGATGCTCGTAACTTTTTTCATAAAGTCACTTCTGGTTTCAAGACACTATATTTTAAGAAATTCTGATGTTACGTGCTGATACCCGAAATGGTTGCACCCCTTCTTTGAGCAGACTCGTTACTCGTGTAAAAAGAACGGTAAACGCAGACAAAACCGCAGTCAAAATGTATGTTACGTGTTAGTATAATTCTATTGTCCATAGTACAGTCTCGGCAATCAGTCCCGGCGTTCTCGGATAATGAATCCCGTAGGAACGATCCCGGACGCAGCAACAATCGTGACTTAACTCCCGATCTATTCCCAATACGTTCAATTGTACATTGTTTGATATATTGTGTCTGTATAAGTATGTCCAAATTAGGAGATTTATTATTGGCGTAGCCTTTATCCAGAAGATTCTTAAAGTTACACAGTATCCTCGAAAATGTACTAATATGACATTAATTTATTACCATAAATTTAATAACATAACCTCTTACTCGTAGTAAGTTTAGTTACTGGTAGATCTTAAATAGTTCCACCGCGGGAAGTACCACCGTTGCACCTACTTCTGCAGTGGAGCAATTTTATTACGTTTCAGTGTAAATGTGCAGTTACTGTCCAAACTTACATGAGGTAACCATCAGCCTTCGGAATAGCAGCGCCACTGCATACGACCGCAGGCAAACGTTAGACTTGCCTGAGGTTGGGTGTACAGTCCTCCACCATGTCACTTAACATCACGCGGCCTGCATAATCATCTGAAAATCTAAATTTAAACAAAAAAGCAAATTATAAATAATGTTAAGAAATAGCACCTTATTTATTTATTTATTTATTTCAAGAAAGTACAATATATATACTACCCTCGGTAAATATGTACGTAATTTTCATTTCCAGGGTTCTAATTCATCATATTATCAATATCATCACACATGTAACTCATTAACAACATTTGTTTGTGTTAAATATTGTGTTTTTTGCAATAATAAAAATCTTAATATATATAAATCTCGTGTCACAATGTTTGTCCTCAATGGACTCCTAAACCACTTAACCGATTATAATAAAATTCGCACACCATGTGCAGTTTGATCCAACTTGAGAGATAGGATAGTTTAAATCTCAAATTATAGTCGCAATATAATTTTATTTCTGATATTTTAAGGCAGGACAACGTCTGCCGGATTCGCTCTGTTAGTAACTGTCAATCATTGATTCTTCGCGCCATCGCGGCCGTCCAGAAGTTTGACATTGTCTGAATAACAATGCATCTGTCACTATTTGTTTTATATTTTTTATTTGGCAGTAACATAAAAACTCTTTGAGATGATAAAGAAACTAATCCTCTTTCAATATATTTAAGGCAGGACAACGTCTGCCTGGTTCACTAGTAACATATAAATTATAAAAAGTTGCATCTTATCTCAAGGCGTAAGTATCTTCATGTAAAATTAACGCGGGTATAAGTCAGACACTATTGAATATTTCTGACTCGCGTACAAAACAAACACTTGCGCGTCCAATTATCATAAACGTCGCAATAATAGCCTAAGTCATAACTTCCATAATCAGGTCTCTTTTGTACAACAAATAATGATTTCGATATCGAGGGGCGTTTGTGAGGAATAATTTATCCATCACAGCGGGTGATTCTTCGCGGAACAAATTACCTAGCATGTGGCATTTGGCACTCGTAATCGATATGCTTTTGTTTTTGAAAATGCATGAAGTTTTTTATCCATACAAATAAATAAAATTAGAGTGTATGTTTATGAGTGTAGAGTGTATGATGCGCGCATGGCCCGGCGGCGAGCGTAGAACGCAAGCGATCTACGCAGCTAAACCAAACGGGCGCGGTCGAGTGTGAGATGGGTGACCACTAGTGGCAAAAATTTCATGCGCGTTTCCGTGCTTCGGAGGGCACGTTAAGCCGTCGGTCCCGGTTGTTGTCGATAGATAAAAGTCGTTAAACCTTGTCAGAGGCCTTATGGGCGGTTTGAAAACATCCGACACCGGGTTGGCCACTAACCCGCATCTCCACCAACCCGCATTGGAGCAGCGTGGTGGAGTAAGCTCCAGGCTAGGCTCCAGTGGGAGAGACCCGTGCCCAGCAGTGGGACGCAAAAAGGGTTGCAGCCAGAGTGTATGTTTGTAATATTAAAAATACGTTTTTCACAAATTTTTGTATGTCTGCCCATCTGCTTAAATCATCAAAGGCTCACTCACCCTTTATGTCATACCTGTCAATGTTGATGCTCTAAGCCCGTCTAAGTCTGTCTGTTTGTTCCGGCTAACTCTAAAACGGCTGAACCCATTTTGACGGGACTTTACTGGCAAATCGCTGTTGTAATAAGGAGTAACTAAGGCTACTATAATTTAAAAAAAATCTAAAACTAAAGTCCACGCGGACGAACCCGCGGGCGGCTGCTAGTTTTGTATATATGTTTTTTTATGAACTCGGTAGCGATGTTTTAGAAAAGTGTATTATTGAAAAGGAATATTTTAGCCTGGATAGATCGTTAGTAGGACCAAACGTGATCCAAACTAAGGTGGATTGGCTGCAATTCAGTCTTTCTGTATCTTAATATGGGTATACGGGCATACTGGTTCATCCACATACTTAAGAAACCGCCAGGTCTCCAAAGTAACGAACTGGAGTAAGTTCCAGGCTGCTCCAGTACGCTGCTTCCATGCAACTTAAAGAAGATGTGTTTTTTTTAATAACGCTTCACGCTCATAGCGCCACAGTATACCCTGTGTCGTGGGTCACATGGACACACACAAAAACAGAAACACAAACACCCAGACCGAGAACAGAAATATAAACTCATTATTCAAATTTCTGTATCGCTGGAAATCGAATACGGGAACCTTTCGATTGGCAGTCCGCGGTATGGTAACCATTGCGCCACGCAGGTTATTAATAATATGTGGTGAATCTGCACTCATCTAAAATTGTTTTTTTACGTTTTTTGGATTTAAGAAATGTATACCACTTGATGAAGTTCAATAAACAATTTGAGAAAAATATGTTATTATATTATAAAATATGTTATAAGTTTTTATGAAGCAGATTTTAGGAACCTAATGAAAAAATGTAAAGTATATTACTAACATGAAAGGTCGTCGGATTATTCACAGTAATCCATCTCAAATAACCATCCGCCATCCAGTGTAAGTAGCTAACGCAATGAGTGCGTATAATGGAATTTATCAAAAATCGAAGGGGTGTGCTTGCATCATCCCCTAATTTGGTTTTTATTTTATATCAACCCCAAGTAAGGGCAGCGTGTGGAATTAGTCTTACCATATGCGCTCCTACTTGTGTTACACTTGGCATCGACTGTTCATTTTTGGGTGGTGCGTTAAAGCAGCAATAGCACATTTAAATAAATATATTTACAGAATTTTTTGCATCTATCTCTACTTTAGTACTAAAATATTTGAATTAAACAACTTAAAAATAAATGAAAAATAAATTTTTGATTTAGTTTAATGGAAAATCGATATTATACAGTTTTTAGAATTACAGCTTTAATTATGCATGTTGGTTCCTCTTAAAATATCTCACGGTGTGACCTGATTTTGTCAAACCCTGTTTAGATTTTAGAAGGACGAACAGTGACCTAGGCTGCTTTTTAACCCTTTGGAAATATTTTTCTACTATAGGAAAAAACGTATAGACCATACGGGAGGGCCACGGAAAGAAAGCTAGTATTTATAAATTTTAATTCATTTCTTTTATACTTACGAAATATAAATAAAATTAAAATATATGTAGGTATATCGTCAAGAATGAGCAAATCTAGGGCAAAAGTAACGTAACTTTTATTCTGTAGGCAACCATGATGAAATTGTAATTATTTTTAAATTTCATTTTAAGAATTACATTTCTATAGCAATATTAATTGTAAGAATTTAAACACTTATCTAGCTTTAATCCTAACTTGTGCTGCTGGCCTAACGCACATATTTAGGGTGTACTTCAATGACGTAATCCGAGCGTAGAACATGTGCGTGCGGTTTTAAATTCTGATGGAACACCGATTACCCACACGCACCAGTATGTGGGAGATGTTTAATCTATCGCTGCGGGTTCACAATCAATTAGCAAAAATGATTTTGCCAAGTCATAACGCACATTACCATTTAAAAAATAAATATAGTTAAAAAAACTAAAATACACGCCTTTGAAGCACATAACTACTGGCACAGACCATATTTTTCGTATATCGAGCAACCCACACATTATTCACAATAATGCCAGTATTTTTTGTTCATTATAATTTTCTGCTTATATTAAATATTATGTTTCACTTTTTTTGGGTTTGGTGTGCTTTTGAAGCACATTCGTCGCTTCTCATGAATAGTGTACAATCTCAAAGTTAGCTAACTTTACAGGAGAGCGTTTTGAAAATTGAACCGTTAATAAAAGCGTTATTTATAAAGTTCGACAGTCGTTCTTATTTTAAAAAAAAGTTCATCCCTTTAGCTCATAAAATAAATTATTGTAAGTAAATATTTAAAAAGCCAATTCATGAAAAAATATTTTTGAAATTAAGTCGTTTTGACTTTAGCTACTTTTTTTGAAAGAAATTGCTCATAATTTAGATATTCGATAGTTATTTCAATGTATTAAAGAAGTTATCAATGGCGTTTTTTCAATGAAACAATCATACATTATTACAGTTTTTATTGGAAAATCACAGAATCATCATAACTGAGTGTTTTAGTCAGGTTGTATAAAATAAAGAAAACAATTTTCTTCCTATCAATAGGATATAAATTAACCAAACTTAAAAAGTATCAAAAATCATAAAATACTATCAACAATATAAATCCTTCCTTTTAGATTTTAATTAATATAAATTCTTTACATCAATGATTACATGTTTTCTGTAATAATCAAGAGTAACATAGCAACATAACACTTATTTTATAATCCAATTTTTGGAAGTTTATTCAGTATTGTAATACGAAAACATCTTTTAAGTTTAAGGACTATATCCGCAGACTTCCAGATAGTAGTTATTATCTTCCAGATTATTTAAAAATACGAGAAATAATATGTATACCAATTTTAAACAAGAGAGAGCCTATCCAAAGATTTATCCAAAGACTGTGAAACTGACTATTCTTTACTATCATAAAAGCAGCTAGTATATTAAAGATTGATTGACACATTAGTACTTTGAATTAAATAAAAACTATCAATCTTTCTCAGTAGAGAAGGTAATACGAGCATTAAATTTTTTCTTAATCCTCGATTAATGGTCAATAAAAAATCAAAGAAGATAATAATATAAACAAAATGTAACGTTAAAAACGAACAATCAAGAAATAATACGGATATGATGAATAAATTTCCGTTTCAAGTTTCAAAAAATTACTCAACAAAACTGTTTAATTTTGAGATTGTACAGTCCTTTAGAGAAGAATTTGTTAAGTGTTAGGTCATCCTTTTGTCAAAAACCATATAAATTTGATTTAAGACAATATAACAGAGAAACTGAACTTCCCTTTGGGTCGTAATTTAGTTTTAGTACACTTTTTACGAGGAACTCTAAGTGTAGCCTGCAGAATCTGTGACACAACTAAAGATTGTAATGTTTTTGCGCGAAAGGTACATAAAATCATGCCAATTTAAAACTGAACATTAGCTCCCCTGGCGGAAATTTTTGAAAATAGCCTCTTTAGATATTTTTCAAGAGAAAGAGTAGGTGATTCTTAGTATTTCTGTATATTTAACTTGATTTCGCAAATTTTTTGACTTTGTACACTTTTCATGAGAAGCGGCGATTTGTTTATAAGTTTGTGGGTATATCAAACCACTTATAATCACTGTATTTTATAGTAGATCACTACACACATCCTACACATCACAAAATACATAGTATAATTAGAACATGTGTGAACTCATACTAACTCGTTATATAACTGTGAAAAACAACTGCACTTACCCAATCTAATCTTATGACACAGAAACAATAACCTCAACCACTTACTTGATACAGTTACTGAATTACACTTAACTCACTTTTAATGACAACACAGTTATAAATCAATACTTATTTGAACAGAGCTTTAGCGTACTTATTTTACTACCTAATTCCTTGAAGTCTAGGACAGTAATAATTCTATCATCTCACTTTGCCGGTATTTACATTTACAGAAACTTGAAGAAAATAGAAGGTACTTTTTAAAACATGCATTAACAACTACCCGTATTATGATTGATAAATTAACATAATTATTTTTCTACCCTAGAATGTTGATATTTTACTAATTAAAATCGTTGGCGACAACAAGTTTGTTTTTTCATTATATTTATTTTTCTTTTTTCATTATATTTAGTTCGATTTATTCTTCACAAAATTTAACAAACAAACGGAATTAGTTAAACTCATGAAATTATTGTTTTGCCTATTCCTGGAGTCCAAAGTTTGAATTAAATCTGTCCGTTGAAAGTGGTTCAAAATCGAGTCCAAAGGAGAGTTACAAACAAGCTTGCAAAATGAAACCCGACTTTATAAAGACTAAAATGATGTGTTATAAGTACAATACGTCTATGATACGATACTTGCGAATGGTAATAACTCTTAAAACTATTTTGGAGTCAGTTCCCATACCTAATGTCGTCGTTGAATACTCAAAATTCAAGTTATTGTCAATATTTACTCTTTTAGATTTTCGATAAACACTTTTTCATAGCTGTCGCCTGTAATAGTTCATTATTGAATATACTGGACCCCGCAGACGTTGTCCTGCCTTAAAAGCATTGAAAGAGAATTAGTTTCTTTATCATCTCAAATATTTTTTATGTTTCTGTCAAATAAAAAAATATAAAACAAATAGTGACAGTGTTGTTATTCGGACTTTGTCAAACTTCTGGACGATAGCGCTACAGCGCGAACAAACAATGTTTGACAGTTACTAACAGTTTATATAGGAAAATAAAATAAGTTGTTTTACTATTAATTTCGCAATTTTTCTATATTGTCTCACCGTTTAAACCTTCTCTGGACTTTTACTAATAGGTATATCAAGACCAAAATAAGCCACATCGGTTCAGCCGAACTCGAGTTTTAGCGAGACTAACGAACAGCAATTCATTTTTATATATAGAGATTAAGTTATGACATCGCAACTTTGACATTGGCAAATGGTGAAAAGACCAAGATGCGATTCGATAAAAGAAAAAAAGTGCCTACAGGCACCTCGTGTCATATTTATTGATTACGTTTTTGACATGTTTGTGCGTTCATTCTTATGAACAGCAAATGATTGATGGACCGTTTATTTGGAAAAATAAAATCGTTGAAATAGGTATAAATAGAATTGAGATTTTTATCATATTTTCATACTTATTATTCTATTTCCGGCGAAGACAAATCCAAAAACATAAAAATCATAGAAATGGGTCCAACCGTTCTTGAGTTATAAATGGTGTAACTTACACGACTTTGTTTGATATATATAGATCTTAATAATTCATTATGCTACACGGCTATCTTAGTTATATCGGCTTCCATTGTACTGCATTGTCTGTAAGAAAGCTAGTTATTGTATAACCCATATTTTAAAACAGGGCTGAAGTTTTTCATCGTCTGCTCTTTTCTTCAGCTCAGCATTGCCTAAGCGCACCCACTACTACACTCACCACACACACACACACCACACTCACCGTTAGTCATCACACACACACTCACCACTCAAACGCACCCCACACAGCACACATATGCACAACACATCACACCTATCACGGCCAAACATTATCCTTGAATTTAAGCTAAGCGCTCAGCACACCATTCCTTATTTTTATTTCTTTTTCGTTTTTCATGTATACCTAATCTGTAAGCCACAATTTGTAAGGTATAGTTATAGTCACTACAATGGGAGAAGACGCTGGTTCTTGGAACACAGTCTTGGCTAACCCAAGAACCAGAGGCTTCAATACAATAAAATGTGTAATCTTACTTAATGTGCCAAATAAAGATTAAAGATTAAACCCAGAGCGGACAGAGCAAAAAAAAATAACGTTCACTGAGAGTTTGTAAAGTAAAGGAACCGTACAGTCCGAATCGTCAACGACCCAAGATTGACTGACAGGCTAGAACCGCTTAGCTTGCGAAGAGACATAGGCTCGCTCTGCGTGTGCTACCGACTTTACTATGGTGAGTGCTCCTAGGAACTCTTCAAATTGATGCCTACATCACCATTCCATGATTATACCACCAGACGAAGGTTAAAGTTCCACCGGCACCATCTGGACTCGTGGCGGTCCTCCACAGTCCGCTTTGCACGCTCCTTTTTACCACGGACGTGTAGGTTATGGGACAACCTTCCAGCTGAGGCATTCCCAGTAGACTATAACATGGGATTCTTCAAGAGTAGTAAAAAAACTGTAAAAAAAGCTCTCGTCCAAAGCCGGCAATACTCGGGCGGCTCCCCTAGGGTTGCCCGTGTCCATAGGCAACGGTGATCGCTTAACATCACGCGGCCCGTCTGCCTTATTGTTAGGTTTATTTATAAAAAAAAGAAAAAAAAAGAATAAAGAATATTTCATTTTACTTCATTTCATTCCACAAAGTTTTTTAGTTTTTTCGAAAAGTAATTTTTACACATAGGAGATTTCAGATTTGTAATGACGATATACATTTATTTAATTATCTATTTATTTATTTATTTATTTGTCATTAAGTGTAGGTTAACATAGTGATGGTAAACATCATAAAGGATATGCGAAAACTACTTTATTTGCAAAAACTGTTCAGTTCAGACGATATTCGTCGAAACAAAATGACTGCAACTATTGAAGCCTAATAACTACGAGTAATAATATATTGATATTTCACGACAGCAACTTATTGTTAAATCATGTACATATTTCATCGGTCTGGCTGTTTGTGTCCATGTTTTTGTGTGTCTCCACGGTACCCACGACACAGGGAATCCTAGTGTATGAGTATAATGAGTGTGCTATATTATTTATAACTATATTTATAACTACTTCAGAAAAAATCCATAACTTTAAGGGATGATGAAAGTATAACGCGCTATTCAATATTGGTGTATTTTTATTTATTATATAATTTGAAGCTTGATGATAACTAGGCTTTGAACCTCTTCAAAGTGTATGGAAAATGGATTTGAGCCGTTAATCTTGAAAGCAATGAAAAGATTAGATCTCTATTATAAAAACTTCCGTAGGAAAACCATTTAAGTACCGATACCTATATTGAAACACAATAAAGGGTATGCAAAAACGAAAACCCCCTTATCAGACAACCATTACTTACGAGACATTACAACTTGCGAGCACACATGTTATCTGAAGCACTTGATCACCGAACAGCGCATTAAAGTCGAGAGACGTGTTTAATCTATAATGCGCCTTATCGCAATATTTTCCATTTCCGGGGCAAAGTCGGGAACGTCGGGGCGCCAGGGGAAATAAGGAAGGCTGAGTTTCACTTTGTTGTTTTTTTCCGCGCCGGGAAAATTTTTCGTACTCTCTTCGTTTACACTTACAACAGTTACCGGTGTTGCCCGATTGTTACCTGCATCCTCTGAATTAAATATACCGGGCAAAGGGTGAAATGTCTGGATTTGCATTTCGTTTGCAACAATGAGTCCGGATTGGAGTTCGTTTGCTATGTTTAAGTTGAATTTGAAAATCAAGAAAAAGTGCGGTAGTCGCTTTGTAAATTGCACTGCTTTGTGATGTTGTTACATAATTTAGGCCTCGTTTTAAGGCATCCTTTGTTTTATGTCTGGTATGTTACATGAAAAGTTACGTTTCTATCGGTGGGCAAATAAAAAAGCTCAAGTCGGAGAACGTAGCCTAAAAATATTTATTGAATAACCAATAACCTTATGTCCATTATACATGACTAACTTAAATTAAAACTTAATGTTACCCTACAATTTATATGTTAATTTCAGTAAATACCAGAAAAATGGGCAAGTAAATAGTTATATGAAATTTATAGTTATTGCTATCCTAAGTGTAATACTGTTTAGCTACCTATAGGTATTTAAATGATTTTACTTGGAAATGTAACCAAAGTACATTTCTTTTATAGGCTAATGTTAAATTTTTATTTATACTTTTAATTTCAATTAAATTTTAATTTATTTTACCGTCAACTTAATTTTCATCTTAAAAGTTACAGTCTTTCTTACAAGATGGTAATATTTGTATAATCGATACCTCTTAGATATCGGTGTCGGTAATTAGTTAATGTTCCCGCTCATCTTCAGTAATTTATTGAGACGGAACGCCTCCCCGTAATATATCCCCCCTCCTCCACCGCCCGGGGAATAGGCGGCGGCGAAAAACTCAACCAAAATATTAATGCACCGACTATGGTAAGTATTGACGGCAAATTATAGCTGGACTTATTGATCTTGGTCAACGAATTTCATTTCACAATACAAGCAGCATTCACGGATAGGTGCCAAGCCGGGGTCCCTGTAACTTGGAATTAAGAATAAGAGCTACAGTATCTCCTGCCTGACCGTAATTGAGTAAGAGTAATAAGGGGAGGTCTGGGGTGGGCGCAGAGAGTTGGAGCTCGATCCATCCAACAATGGACCCGGGAAGGTCGTTAGCATTTGAAGATGAAGGATAGCTACCTCACTCTCCAATGATGAGTATGTTAAGGCCACCGCGCATGTAGGGCATCGATAGGTTCCACTGGAGAGCCCTGAGTTCTCCCCAAGTGCTGAAGCAGACTATCAAGTGGGTTTTAGGATAGTATAAATACCACATAATCCGGTTTTCTCGCAATCTGCCGGATATCTTATAAAGGTGGAATTAACCAAAAAAGAAATGGTGGCAAGCCAGAGTCTAGAGGATGAAAGGGGAAGAAGGGGTAGGCCGGGACTAATGACTATCAGTAAAGAATACTACCTATCTACTGGCAGCTAACAAAATTTGTAGTTTATATTTCCCTATCTAAATATAATATTATGTTTGTAGTATACCTAGGCATAAAACCTCGATGAAATTATGATAATATAATCAAACACCATCCTAGCTTATAAGGGATTAAATAAACACAATCAAAGCGCACGAAAGTGCGCCGGCCAAGTTCTAAGCACAGACCGCGCGCACAACGTGCACTATTTACCCGAACCGCTTCGAGCCACTTTTGACCCCCCTGTATCTTCTTACCTGATTAATAGATCTAGATTAAACTTTACGGACATAATAACACCATTTAGTTTACTTTGAATAAAAAGTTTCAATATTGTAGCTATTACAGAAAAAAAGTTATAGACTCGAGAAAATTGTAAATTTGATACTCACTGACTCATGTACTCACTGACAGCTCATCAAAATGTTTGACCACTTCTAGAAGACCTACAAAGCTGAAATTTGGCATTTAGCTAGTCGTCAGGGTAAAATTAATGGGAAATTGGTCAAAGTGCGAGTCAGGTTTTAGTCAAAATTATGTATAATGTTGGTAAGATCTAAGACTTAAAAATCTGGGATTGGGCATGGGGATAGTCGTTAACATTTAAAAAAAGTAAAGAAAACATCGAAAATTTGAAATTGGTCAAGTGCGAGTCAGATTATAGTCATTATCATTATGATGTCTAAAAATGTTGGTAACTGCTTCTCTAAGACCTACAAATCTGTAATTTGGCATCGGGGTGGTCGTTAGCATAAAAGTAAACGAAAACTTTAGAAAATAGAAAATGGTCAAGTGCAAAAAGAAATTATAATACACGAAAAAAAAATCAGAACATAAAAAAAGGAATTATAGTATATTCAAAATTCATTTTAATAGATAACTAACAACGTTTTAAAATGAATTATAAACAAAACAATCCATTTCATCCCAAGATGTCGTGCACAGTATCGTATTGCAGTTTACATAAAGCTCCCTTCCCTTCGGACCTCTGAGGTGTTCAGACGCGTATTATGTGCAGTGTTTATAATCTAAAAGAAAAATAATAAAACTAAATTACTAAGCGCAATAATTACTTTTGAATAATAGGAGCGCATAAAATTTAATGTACTTACAAGTGTTCAGTGACCTATTTGCTGTCGCTCATTCATAGTTTTTTGTGTGTGCTAATTATTGGAAGACAAACAGTAAGTGAATACATATTGCATAACCACACATCCAACTAGAGATCACAGTATACTGGACGGAACGCAAAATTATATGAAACTCTCGATCGGTGCCCATCAATACTGACCACCACCTGTTGCTTAGTACCTGTTTTAAACTATAGCGGAGTATTCTCTGTTTCACTTATAATAGTGCAACTCGTCTATTAACCATTCACAACTTCTCGCCTCCTAGTACCTGTTCATTATAAAAATGCCACTACGCCGCACTCCACCCACTTCCCCATGCGTACGCGCAAATGAGATGGCTATGATAAACAAGACTACGGCTCTTACGCCGCAGACGCTACAACATTGCGCGTCGGAACCGGAATTAAATGTATCGCGATCTACAGAGGGAATGGACAACCGAACTATGTGTTTAAAGCGTAAACGCGACGAGTGCACGAGCGAACAGCTGACTGAACTTATGACGGAGATGAGAACTATGTTTAATGAACTAAAAGCGCACCAGGTTACACAGGATGCTATGATGGAAAAAATTTCTCTCGCACTAGATGAGATAAAGATTCAAACTGTGGCCATGCAAAATTCTGCGGATTTTCTTGCAAACAAATTTGAATCTATTCAGTCCCAAATCGAGAAACTTGAGTTTGACCGAAACAACAACTTGAAAGACATCCAGGGACTGGAAGAAAAATTCGAACTTGTCGAGCGGCATAAACGATCAACGTGTGTAGAGATAAAAAATATCCCACATGCCGCAGGCGAAACGAAGGCAGATCTCTGCAAGCAGATTACCTCTATTGCTAATATTTTGAACACAACAGTTGACCACCACTCCATAAGAGATATTTTTCGCATCAGAAATAATAAAGATTCCGAAAATAAAACCATTATTGTAGATTTTGTCAGTGTGCTCACTAAGGAACAATTAATTAAAAAGTATAAGGACTACAATAAAATGAATAGATCCAGTAAATTCAGTACCGAAACACTCCGCATACAAGGCCCGCGGAAACCAGTTTTTATCTCAGAAAACCTAACGCCGAGAGTGAAAAAGTTGCTGTATATTACGAAGGAATACGCAAAATCCAATAATTTCCAATACTGTTGGGTTTCACATGGTAAAATATTCCTGCGTAAAAAAGAAGGTTCCTCTGCTAAACTTGTTGGATGTGAACAGGACCTCAAGAATTTGAACACAGAGAGTAATATACAGTCGTGACTAGCTCTAGGGCTCTCATATGTGAATTTACGCTTTTATTATATTCTTTGTTTATTTGTATGTAATACACTACACATTTACACACAACGTAACACTCACATTAAACAAAATGCAACTCAGTATATAACACATTACACTTTAACAATACTCGCGGTTTATAAAATACCAAATTATTTGCAAATGGCCCAAGAACAGTCTGCGATCATTGTAAAATGTTTTATATTAATGTTGCTGGTTATGACACCTGTTAAATTTTTCAATCTTTATGGATAGTACACTTGAAATTGCGAATGATATTGAAAATATATCCATATCCCAGTCATTTATCTGTGATCCTGAAAGCTGCCTGTTTCATATTCAGAGAATTAATGACTCATTTAAAGTTTTACATCTAAATATAAGGAGTATTGGACGCAATTTTGCTGAGCTACAATTACTTATAAAACGTATAAATGTTTCATTTGACGTAATAGTACTCAGCGAATGCTGGTTGAGCAAGTGTAACTACTTACCAATCATGACTGGATACAATTCTTTTAAATCGAGTTACACAAATCAGAATGATGGGGTGGTTGTTTATGTTAAATCGGGGTTATCTTGTACGGTCATGAAGCCTAACTTAAATGATGCCAATTGCCTTGTTCTCAAATTTTCTACCGATTTAGCGCTAATAGCTGTTTATCGCTCTCCCGCAATTCGAAATATTTCAAACTTTATAGAGTCTCTAGATAACTTATTATCATCTCTTAATAAATTTAAAACCATTGCGTTACTCGGTGATATAAATATTAACATAACTCCAGGAAGTGACGATCCAAATTCTGACGCTTATTTGAACCTTACAGCCGCTAATGCCATGCTACCAGCTCATCTATTCCCAACCAGAAACAATAGCTGCTTGGATCATGTTATGTTAAAAGCAAGTAAAGCTTCAGTGACCTTAGTAGTTAATTCGTTCATTACTGACCACGCTCCCGTAATTTATTGCTGTAGTAGAGAGAAGATAATGAGCAAAGCTGAACGTTACAGACTCATTACAGATGAAAATGCTTGTGTAAATCATTTAAATAACACAGATTTTTCCTTTATTTTTTCTATGTCCGACCCAAATACCGCAGCTAATGCATTCATAAACGTTATAAAAAACATAATCCAAATTCGTTCTAAAACTGTAACCATTCCTAGTAAAAACCGAACTATAAAACCCTGGATGACCCCCGGTCTCTTAAAATGTATCAGAAACCGCGACCATCTCCATAAACTATCAAAAAAGGACCCTACTGATGTAATGGCCAGAAAAACATACACCCGCTATAGAAATTATTGCAGGAATCTACTTAAAAAAATAAAACTATCCTACGAAAAAATGCAATTTCAGAAGGTAAGAAATAATCCCAAAGCTACATGGAAGTTAATTAAAAATATTACTAACCTGAACAACAAGACAGCTATATCAAATGATCTTTTAAATATAGAGACAAATCCGGATCTATCAGTCGAAATAGTTAATAAATATTTTATAGGTGTTGGAGAAGATTTAGCCTCTAAATTCACAAGTAATTTAACGTCGGATAGTCAGTGTCGCCCTATGTTGACCCAGCCTGTCTCTAATTTGTCTAACTCAATGGCTCTAATAGAGACTGATAAAGACGAAGTTGACCGTTTGATTGTCGGTCTGAAGCCCTGTGCCGTAGGCTGGGATAATATCTCAGCAACATTATTAAAATCCGCACGTCATGCACTAACACCCGCATTAACCTACATCTTTAACCTCTGTTTTTCCACCGGGCTATTTCCCAATGTATTCAAAATAGCTGTTGTTCATCCAATATTTAAGAGTGGTGATAGAGACAGTGTCAACAATTACAGGCCAATATCTGTGCTTTCTTGTATATCAAAAATTTTGGAAAAGATATTGAATAACAGACTGACTAAATTCCTCAATAGCTTCAATATTATTTCGGACAATCAGTACGGTTTTCGTAGTGGAAAATCGACGGAAGATGCTGTCCTAGACCTGACAAGCACTATTATTGGTAACTTAGACAAGAGACTTAAAACCGTCGGTATCTTCCTGGATCTTACCAAAGCATTTGACACTGTCTCTATCCCCATCCTTATAAACAAGTTAGAATGTGTAGGAGTTAGGGGTATTGTACTCGATATTTTTAAGAGTTATCTGGCAGACCGAAAACAGTATGTAAAAATAGGAAGTCACACCAGCCAAGCGCGAACTATTACGTGCGGAATTCCTCAAGGCAGTGCCCTCGGTCCTACCTTATTTTTAATCTACATTAATGACTTGTGTAAGCTGGCTATAAACAATTGCAAAATAATAGCTTATGCAGATGATACAGCCCTTCTCGTCCACGGTAGCTCATGGACTGAATCGCGCAAACACGCTGAAACAGCAATGAGAACAGTAATGGCATGGCTTGACAAGAACTTGTTAACACTAAACTTAAATAAAACTACTTTTACAGCATTTTCCCTAAACTCGTCCGGATTACCACCACGACCGTTCTCAATTTCCGCACACAAATGTAATTCTGGTGCCTCTTGCTCATGTACAACTATGACACGAGCAAAGTCAATTAAATATCTTGGTGTTCACATAGACGAAACATTAACTTGGAAAGAGCAGATTGATGCAACTGTCAACAAAATTAGAAAATTAATATACGTTTTTAAAACACTCAGGGCTGTTGTTGATAAAGAAACGTTAAAAATAGTTTACTTTTCTATAGCACAATCAGTTTTGGCATACTGCATAACTGCATGGGGCGGTGCTGGTAAAGTTAATTTTTTACGCCTGGAAAGGGCTCAACGGGCCGTGCTTAAAGTAATGATGTCCAAACCAATTAGATTTCCAACAACAGATCTCTTCAAAATAACTAAGGTGTTAACAGTCAGACAGATATTTCTGAATCAACTTGTTTTGCGCAAACACAAAAGCCTATCATTTATAAATAGTACAACTAACTCACGCAGAGCTGGTCGCATTTGCGAAATTAATAGCTGTCGTTCTGCACTCGCAAAACGCCATTATACATATTTAGCATCACTCGTATATAACAAAATAAATAAATTGCTCAATATTTATCCCCTCACGTATCAACAATGTAAAATAAAAGTAACGCTCTATTTGCAGAGTCTTACATACATCGAGACTGAGGCACTTATTATAAGATTTTGATAGTCGTGTAACGAACACATACAAAAGCGAGCTCTCTCCCACACACACACACACACACACATACACACACACACTTTACTCACACACACATACACACACACACACACTTTACTCACTCACACACATATATGTACACACAACACTATACAGACTCAGATAATGAGAAGTTTTGTAAAATATTAAGCCTAGAATAATAAGCCATTGTAATAATTGTAACAAGCTTATTTTTTGTATATGTCAAAATTCATTATTCATTATAACTCTATTTATTTTTCTTCTGTTAAAGTTGTATTGAACATAACGCCTGTATGTCTTAAGGTGGGCGTAAGCGGCTGCGACACAGTCTCAACTATTGTAGCCGTTTACGAATTTTTCAGTTGTGTAAATTGTTATGTATATGTTCAATAAAAATCTTTAAATCTTTAAATCTTTAAAAATCTTTAAAGCTATTATTACATCTGGTGGACCAGACACACTTCATTTTAATAATAATAATAATATAATATGAACAACGTTGCGATAGGTACCATAAAGCAAACTGAGCAAAAAGAAATGAAATCCCACCAAAAACATAAATGTAAAAATGTAGGCCAAGTTCTTGTACATAAAAAAAGAGTTGAAATCTAAACTACAGCCCGCCGGGCCATGCGCGCTTTTTTTAGTAGTATGACTGACATTTTTTCACGAAAGCAAGAAAAAAAATAAACTTCAAAGTATCAAGCCGTATGAGTCCAACAAATTAACACTGCGACTTCAATAGTCTCACGGCGGATTAATCAGGGATTGTTCGTTCCGCGGTGAAAAATTGTCGCCATCAGCGGCGAGCTATAACTGGATGATGCATCGCCTTGTTTGAGTTTATTTCTTTTATCGTTATTTTTCTTATTCAGTCGCCAATTAGTCTTTATAGCAATAATCCTTTATGCCTGCTACTACTGGATATGGGCTCTCTACATTATTGGGGAGGCCTAGAGCTTACTCAACCACGATGCTCCAATGCGGATTGATAGAGTTTTATAAATAATTATTTTTTAATATCATTAATAATAATAATAAAGTCTGAACGGCAGGTGTCCATAGGTGTCCATGTTCTCCATAGCCCATCTACCAGTCCCTCGTTCGTTCATCCCCATAGACCCAATATTAGTATCCCCTTTTGTAGCAATAGTTCCTGTGCACCTGGCGGGGACCATCTTCGGGTCATATAACCTTTTATATGATACGGCCGAGGATGGTATCCGTCACGTGTTACCACATAACAACATTAAAGTGTCTCAAAGGGGCCTCTACGTATTGGACCTATGTCCCCATGCAAGCCTTCCAAATGACCGGGTCAAATAACATCTTCGATCCGTGACCTATAAGGAGAGATACATAATAATAATAAAATACCTTTATTTCATTTCCACAAATAAATGGTTGTTACAAAAAACATGTAAAATGCGGAAGTGCTATATTAGGCTGTATTTTTATATTATATTACTTTACTTAAGCAGCGATGACTGAGCAGCAATAACCGCGATACCGAGTTAAAAAACTCGGTGCGTACGCCAGAAAAAGAAATTTGGAACGTTTTATCGCTGTTGAATGTATTGTGATTATTCAATAAATTATGATGTTTTCCATCACCACGCATGCCTGAAAGAATTTCATGATTTTTCGAAGGCAGGATGTCCACCTATCTGCTCTTAGCCAGCGTGGGAGGCTGTGACCTATATCCATCTCACTTCCGATATGAGCTGTGCCCAGTCCTGTGCCCAGCAGTGGAACTAATAAGCTTGAAAAAAATATCTTTTTTTGGTTTGGTACTTGCAAGTTTCTATCAGTCAATATTTATATCACACTTAGGTAGTGTTTATATAATATGAAAGGGAAGAAAACATGAAAAGAGATAAATGGCCCGATGAGAATTCTCTGTAACATTTAAATCTACCAAGTGTTAGTTATACTTAGGGCCATGTTCATCATCTCCAAGTAAAATGTTGATTAGTAACGTCACAAGTAAAGTTAATTGGCAAGTAAAAGGTTTGAGTATGGGTCAGTTTATTATATGATTACTCTACTCTATCTATCTATCTATCAGCCTTTTAAAGTCCACTGCTGGACATAGGCCTCCTCTAATACCAGTTTACCAGTAATATGCTAGCATTCCAAACATACACTGCTAAAGCTTTGGATGAAGGTTTTCAAGTTGATGCCGCATATTTTGATTTTCGGAAGGCGTTTGATACGGTCGATAATGATCTTCTTCACCTAAAGTTTGCAACTGCCGGATTTACCCCTAGTTTATTACAATTCTTCTCTTGCTACCTCCGTAACCGGAGGCAGTATGTGCAGTTTAATGGATACCTCTCGAGGCCGTATTACACGCTTTCCGGAATAAGCCAGGGCTCAAACCTCGGACCTCTGGAATTTTTAATATTTGTGAACGATTTGCCAAATATGGTTAGCACGGCTCGTTGTCTGTTATTTGCAGATGATCTGAAATTGTATTTGAGGATTGGAAATACATCGGACTGTGAGCTTTTACAGAGGGACATTAAAAGTGTGTATGAGTGGAGTAGGAAAAATTGCCTGATGTTCAACGAAACCAAGTGTTCGGTAATATCGTTTACCCTCGTGCATAACCCAATAGAGTACAGATATCGGCTGGCTGGAATTGAGTTAGATAGATCAACTTCGGTAAAGGACCTAGGAGTCTTAATGAGACCAATTTCGCCAGTCATATTTGTAGTCTAGCAACAAAGGCCTACAAATCATTAGGATTTGTTTTAAGGCAGTCAAAGGACTTTGAAAGTGTTGCTGCGGTCAAAAAGTTGTATAACTGCTTCGTTAGGAGCCAGTTAGAAACCAACACAGTTATCTGGAGTCCACATGATGCAAAACATAAGCTCATGTTGGAGAAACTCCAAAGAATTTTTTTGAGATGGCTGTATTTTAAGCAGTTTGGTTACCATGTCGGATACCCGCATGTATATCCGAGTCTATTCCTACAGGGTATGTTGGGATATGACTCCCTCGAGGTAAGGCGTGATATGGCATTGATAGATTATTTTTATCAATTAATTAAGGGTAATATCTGTAACCCCCCTGTGCTGGAACTTATATCGCTGAGCGTCCCTAGGAACGTTCATGTTCGGCGACAAAACTTGTTTGCAGTTCCGCACTGCAGGCTGGTATTGTTAAGAGAATCGCCGCTCGTACGAGCCCTGACGTTGCTCAATGGTGTCCTGGCCAAGGACACTAGCCTAGACATATTTTTTACTCCGCCGGCTGCATTTCGTAGGGCAGCGGGCAGGTACCTACAAAATTTGTAACGATGTATATAAACGCATTGGCTTTTTAAAAATCTGTAATGTTTATATATTATATGAAATAAATAAATAAATATTCACCACTCCGTCCGGTCATGCGCCCTCTGAATCCAGCGGTTTCCCTCTATCTTCTTCAGGTCGTCAGTCCACCTGGTTGGAGGGCGGCCTGTGCTCCTTTTTTCGAGACGTGGTCGCCATACGAAGAGCTTACTTCCTCATCGGTTGTCAGTCCTCCTAACTATATGGCCTACCCATTGCCACTTAAGCTTGCAAATTTTGAGAGCTATGTCGGTAACCTTCGTTCGTCTACGGATTTCATCGTTTCGAATTCTGTCGCGTAGAGAAATACCAAGCATAGCCCTCTCCATCGCTCGCTGAGCGACCTTGAGCCTATGGAAAAGGCTAACTGTGAAAGACCACGTCTCAGCGCCGTAAGTCATCACTGGCAACACACACTGCTCGACTTCAGGCACTGAGGTATTGTCGTACTGGTAGTGGTACTCAAACATCGTGAAATTGAAATTGAAGTTACGGGTAACTTTAACCAACAATTAGCGTACTTGTCGCTTTACTTGAAGGTAGTGAAAGAGGCCCTTAGTATATAGGTATAATAAGGTATACATATAATATGAAAGAAACTGTACCCGTTAATATTACCAATTTAGAACTACCTACCGACCCACAAATTAATAAGAAAATCACAAAGTTACATAGTTCCAACAACAGTTAACTTCATAATAACTTCGTTCCTCGTGGAATCATACCACCATAGCACGGAAAGCCATACTTTTTCCCATAATAACTTCACATCTCGGTCCGCGCCGTGATTGGCTCAATCCCCCCGGGGCCAGAACTTCGTCAGCAAATGAGCAGTGAGCTAACACGATAATAATTTATAAGACAACCAGTATTATTTATTGCCAACGCCATAATATCTGATGAATTTTTGCGCCGTCAGGTAGGTCGAGAGGCATAACGGTGGATTGCACTCGCGTGATGAAAATGGTTCAGGCAATTGGGGGGAAAAAATGGAAGACGGAGATGACCGATTTATTAAAGTTTTTTGAGGTTTTTTATTAATTTTCTGAAAAGATGATGAAAAGCTTACAAAATATTTAGAGTAAATTTTTGAACCTTTATGTGTTAAAACTAAGAAGAGTCAGTGTCAGTGAGCGTGCGTTTTTACAGCTTTATCACTAAAATAGCGGCCGAACGCGGCTTCGTTCGCGTGGACTTTAGTTGTAGATTTTTGCTACAATAAAATTAGCCTGAGTTACTCCTCATTACAACAGCTACTTGCCAGTGAAAGTTCCGTCAAAGTCGGTCCTGTCATTTCAGAGATTAGCCGGAACAAACAGACAGATAGTCAGACCGACAGTCAGACAGACAAAAATTGTAAAAAATATTATTTTGGTATGCCGTATACATATACATTCATATGGATATAGTAAAAAGCTGTAATTTTAATACTACAAACAGACACTCCAATTTTATTTATTTGTATAGATGTATAGATAGCAATGCTACTTGTTAAGCGGTACGTAATAAAAAATACTGTCTTGTTGATGTTGGATTTGTTCGTATGCCTAAGAGGGCAAAGAAAACTGTGCTCACCGTATGTGCTGTGAATTCGTTTTGAGTTTTGTAATGAATTATTTGATTCGCTCGGACTCGCTATTCTCGTTATCGGTATAGCAGTGCACGTGTCACATCTCTTAAAAAAATTGTAAAATCCTGGAGCTATAATGGACTATTGTAATAGAAGCCGATATATCGATAGTTGGTACATACTATCTCTAGACACACAAATGCATTTTCATGTTGCGACTGGCGATTAGGTCACGCCTATTGCATAGGTATGTGTTGTGTAACGTATGCTTGACAAAATTTACATGTGCACTATGTTATATGAAATTTGTTAGTACCAAACAATTTTACATTTAACGAGATTGACTTCTTTTCAATAATATAAATTTAATACATATTATAAAGCTGAAGAGAGTCAGGAAATACCTACTGGTTCGAATTGAAAACTTCTTTTTGTGCTATATAGTCCATTTATTATTATTTTATAGGACTAGCCTTCCGCCAGTGGCTTCGCCCTCGTGGACCCGTTTTATAGGTTCTCGTAGGATAAAAACCATCCTATGTCCTTTTCTAAGGTCCACTCTATCTGTGTTCCAAATTTCATTAAAATTAGTTCATTAGTTTAAGCGGGAATGCGTAGCAGACAGACAGAGTTACTTTAAAATTTATAATATTAATTAATATGGATTAGTAAGGATTTACTTTTCTTTCATTATTGACAAGACATATGTATGTTTAAAAAATATTTTATAATTTTACCCCTTCAGCATAACTAAATAAAGATCTATTTCCAGCATCAACAAAACCCGCGAAAGTTTCGCCACATTTACATCGCTGAGAAAAACATCACTCCCCTAGCAAGTACGTTACAGAAATAAATAAGTACGGAGCACGGTGAAGAAGATATATGGTGTGGCGAGGGAATACAATTCTGGATAGCAAAGGTCTTTCCCGTTAGTTTAAATGTAAGTAAATTTGAATAAAACATAGCCGGATCGCCCGAGCGCGGGTCTCGCTTTGTTTTAATAAAACCAACCGGTTACACGTATGTTTTGGAGAAACACAGAATACGCTGATATGCTTGGATTGTGCTTCGTAACTTTTGCATATGTGCTTTTGTTGCAGGTCGATTTGATTTTATAATAAACGACAGTAAAGTGTATTGACAGTAAATCAGTGATATAGAGCCATTAATAATACTCAATACTACTCACTCATAGCCCCACAGTGAGGTCGATATACCCTGTGTCGTGGGTATCATGGACACACACAAGGACAGAAAAATAAACACCCAGACCGAAAACAAATTTATCATCATTCAAATTTCTGTTAATCCGGGAATTGAAGCCGGGGGCCCTTCGAATGGCAGTCCGGATGATATAGAGTCAGAGAACTCATGTAATATCATTGATAACAATTGTAATGAATTCAGTATTTCTATGCATTTTGTAATTGATATAATAATATGTAAGTTAATATGATAAAAGTATTTACTAATTTAATAAAAAGTATTTTACATTCCTATTATTATTAAATTTTCTCTGGAAGTATAATTTGGATGTAAGGGCCATTAATATAAAAAAAATAAGGGAGGTGCGTTATTTGAAAATGGAATGGATGTGAAAAAAAAACAATATTGTGAAAATAATAGAGAAGTCATAATAGATGTACCAAGAATTATTTGTAACAAAACAAGATTGAATTATTTATCTGAGATGTTTAATTTCATTACACAGAATAATATACAGGGTATTTTATACTGGGACTTTTGAATTTAGGACCTCGCAGCTAAGTTTTTTTTACAAATTTTTAATAAAACCCTAGATTGACGTCGTCTGCGGAACTGGCGCCATAATTTTTTAAAGATATCATTTAAAGAAAAATAAACTTTTATTTTATTATAGTTTTAATCGTGTACAACGACTTACTTATTCATTTTACGTACAGTATTGGTTATTAAGATAATAAAGCATCTTATTTTACATGTGAAATCAAATAATAGTAATAATAAGGCTTACACATTTTGAAGCGCGCATGGCTCGGCGGCTAGCGTAGAACGCAAACGGTCTACGCAGCTAGGCCAAACGGGCGCGGTCGGTTGTAAGATGGGTGACCGCTAGTGGCAAAAAATTTCATGCGCGTTTCCGTGCTTCGGAGGGCACGTTAAGCCGTCGGTCCCGGTTGTTGTCGATAGATAACAGTCGTTAAACCTTGTCGGAGGCCTTATGGGCGGTTTGATAACATCCGACAGCGGGTTGGCCACTAATCCGCATCTCCACCAACCCGCATTGGAGCAGCGTGGTGGAGTAAGCTCCAGGCCTCCCCAATAAGGGGGAGAGACCCTTGCCCAGCAGTGGGACGCAAAAGGGTTCAGCTGCTACACATTTTAAAATATCTACGCTAACAGCCGAAAATCGGGATTTTTTTTGTAAAAAACAATTAAATTCAAATATCTCGAAAACTGTTACACTAAGGATAGGTTGTCTCATAGTGAAATCTGTCAGAAATGATGTCAACTACACGCCATTAAAGGGAATAGGTCGACTTAACCAGTAACCCTGTATATATTTAATGTACTCGTATCAAGGTAAGGTATATTCAGTTTATCGTCATCATAAAGTTACCTAGTATGAAAATATCTGCCTCTACATACAAAGGTCCGCTCCCATAATTTATGTAATGGCTATTAAGCACTAAAGTAGTTTTTAGTATTAGAAATAAAAAAATACTTTTAGTAATTAAAATTGCCTCGTGACAAAAAGCTATTGAGATACTCATTACATTAAGAGATTACGCACTTAATTTTTCGCCAGTACCTGCTAGACGGTAGTCAATGTTCATGTAATGGCAGCAAAATAAATTATAAAAAATAGTAATATTTAAACACATTGGGTTCACAGCTACTACCAGTGTTCTTATATAACAGTTAAAATAATGGATTTTAAATGGTAAAGTTTTTAATACATAATTTTAAAAATAATTAAAGATGAAAATAAAAAAGATTTAAGTGGGCAAATCTTAGGATGAATTGGAAAGCCAAAAATACATACATAATGAGATACAAAAATAATCTATAGTTATTTAAATAAAGAGTTCAACTAATTTAATGAATTATTATAGTAAAATAAATTATCTAATCATCAATATAGAACACCTAATTTTCTCATTTTCTTCTTTGTTCTCCTATAGTTCTTCATTATTTTTATTATTAACTTTATTTTTATTTTTATTTTAACCTTTTTTTATGTCCCACTGCTGGGCACAGGTCTCCTCTCACAAGTGAGAGGGATTTAGGCCATAGTGGGACGCAGGTCAAGTGCGGATTGGTGGACGTCATGCTTTCGAGAAATTATGAATTTCTCTCCGGTATGCACGGCGATGGACAACATCGAAATCAATTAAATATCACGATATTTTCCATCACCGTGGAGCAACGATAAAATGCGCACATTACACATTTCTTTGTCAGACCGCGGCTTTTTACCACTCGGCTATCGCTGCTATTATCTTTATAGTTTCCTTAAAAATCATAAATTTTTATTTGCTGTCACTACCTGCGTACCAACGCAATACATATGGCTGACAGTATAATATTTAAAACGCAAGGGTTAACGACGTTCGCTTGTAATCTGCCACGAGACAACAATCTACTCGACTTTATTTTAATTAAAACCACCCATTTGTTTTACTTGTAATTAATACATTTGGAGCAAAGAGTAGTAAAGTAAGCTTGTGACTTACTTTGAAAGCATTTTGTACATATCGTATGCGGAAAAAACATTTAAAGTTATATTTAAAGGAAAAAGGAAAGTATATGTCAGATATATATGTTACCGGCCAAACCTGATTTAAAGATAAACCAGTTTTTCTTGGCTAAACTAGTTCTTCCTATACGCGAACGGATAAACTGGTTTAGCCTAGTCCAAAATTCGTCCTATGACTAGTTAATCCTGATATAAATAAGGCACTCCAGAATAAACTAGTATGGGCTAGTCTAAACATTAAAGAATACCTAGAAAACTGAAGTTACTAGATACACTGAATAAAATACATCGTCATTGGAAAAATAATTATTTTTATGAAAACGGTAAGAATTTTTCGTTAAAGCTAAGAAATAATGATAACACAATGAAATTGTAACAAATAACAGGTTTTTTTCTTGATAGAAGCAATAATCGTTTCGTAGCTGCAGTCCTTAAAGATTATTATTTTCAGAGTCTAGCTAGTGCTATACCAGTGCGTTTCTTACTTTTTATAGTAACATCATAAATTGTATCTAAAGCTGGGATATTAAACTCATTTAATATAAGTACCAGCTTTAGATTTTTTTTTTATTTGAATGGAGAAGCAGACGAGCATGCAGGCCACGTGGTGTTAAGTGGTTGCAAGTGGTAGCAGACAAGCATACAACCTCAAGCAAGCATAGGTAAGTCTTGTCTGAGGTCGCATGCAGTTGCCCTGCTACTTCAGAGGCTGGTGGTCTCCTCATGTAAGTGTGGTCGGCAACTGCACCTTTCCACCGAAATACCACAGAATTGGTTCACGGCAAAAGTGGGTGCAGCGGTGGTACTTCCTAGAGCGAACCATAATAGTTCTACGACCTACGACGCCATCATAAGGATGCTATAATAAAGTCATGCTTACCTCGTGTGGTTTGGATTACTTTCTATGTCTTAGAGTAAATTTAGGAAGCTCGTGCAGGGCTTACTTCTTACCTTTTAGATTAAGAAAACATCATTTCTTAAATCTAGAACTATGCATAAATAGGATTTTTTAATTCACAGATTGCATTGTAAAATCCGTTGATCAAACCGGGGTCAAACCACCCTCGCAGGAATAATTAATTCGCCGCTAATAATTCAGTTAGGTATATAAGTTTTAATGTGGCATACAATTTAATTATAATAATTTAACTACAAAATAATAAATAAACACGAAATTTGCGTCCCTCAGTTGAGTTTCCCCTAATGCGACAGTATAAAAAGGGAGTCCTTGAAAACCAGAATCCAAAAGGGTGTAAAGCAAATGTCATATATGGGATTTCCGTGTTACTTTTAATTATAGGTAGAGTGCCTGAAGTACGAAAAAATATTTATGTACATGTTAGAACAATATATTTAAATTATATTTAGATGTTAATTTTGCAAAAAATGTTTTTTAACATTTTCCAGTTAACATTTCGTAATTTGTATCCGACTGCAAAGGAAGGTGTTTTTCGCACCTATTTTTGTATGTAATATTCATATAGGTATTATTAACTATACATTGGTACATTCGATCTTCCAAACTATTGGAATAAATCAAGATAACATTTTTGTTTTATGTTGCTTACCAGCCTTGAGTATTAAGTAGGTGACAAATAATATATTACCTAATGTGCAAATATTACTGAAAGTTTCTTTGTTTTTCTGCCGCTGTTACGTAAATATCAAATTGGTTAATATTGATCCCCTTGGCTCAATATCAACAATAAAGAAACGTAACGGTTTATTAAAAAAATATATATTTCTTTAAATAAAAATTAATACCTTAACTTAGAATAAATACGTATAGAATGAATGTCTTCATACAAGCGTGCTGTCAAAATTGAAGCACTAAATAGATTCCTACAGCTGTCACATCTGACAAACAAAATATTTTTATTTTGACCAAATTAACAATAAAATACTACAAAATATTGAAAATACTGTGAAAAGTTATTTTATTAAACTTCTTTTGTTTTTAAAAATGCTGTGATAAAATTTAACCTTAACCCTTCTTTGCATTGTGATGGAAATTTCCATCATAATAATTTGACACCAAAAATAAAAAGAAGGAGGTTGTTATTTAATGGCACCAATCAACATCCTTCAATTTGGGCGCGCGAACTTGATTTCTATAATGTAATTGTAATTATTCTAAGTCCCTCAAATTACCTTATTATCGTAATATTTAATTAATTACAATGTTCTCCATCGCCGTGCATGCCTGAGAGAAAATTATAATTTCTCGAAAGCATGACGTCCACCAATCCGTAATTGGCCAGCGTGGTGGACTATGGCCTAAACCGTCTCACTTGTGAGAGGAGACCTGTGCCCAGCAGTGGAACATAAAAAAGGTTGAAAAAAAAATGAAGTAGATATTAGTAATTTCCTTACATCTCGGCGATTGGAGCCAACACCGGGGTCTCCAACAGAACCTACCAGTATGCTCCTTGCATGCATGCAGTGCCCTAAACGGTTTCCTTCTCCAGCTTCCTAAGCTAGACGTTTCGAGCTCTGAGCTCACTTTCTGTAACTCTGGAAGCTCTATTTTATTTGCCATTTACTATAAGGTAGGGAATACCCAATGTTCTAACACCGATCATCTATTGTGAAAAATACAGTATTATTTTGATAATTTGTTGAATCGCAGTACCAAAACTGATGGCGATACTGGCGCTAAACGCTAACCCGATCAGCCGTAATTTGCGACCAATTAGAATAATGCTCGCCGCGACGTGAGCAGGACGGATGTGGACGGGAAATCTATAGAGTAGCTCCCGAACTATAAAAAACTTGTACAGAAACTGTTTAAAAAATAACTCATGGTTAAATATTAGAAGTCATTAATTTAGTAAGCCACAAATTAGTAAAAAAGCTTATAAAATATTATAAACGGGTACGGATCGCTCTCCATAATTGGAAAGGATTGCAAAGTAGTCATTTTTGCATAAGCTCGCCTATTGTCCCACATTATTTAGGTTCAAATAAAGTTTATTAAATATATAAATAAATGTTAATGATGATGATGATAGCCTGTACGATAATTAAGCTTGTTCGCTATTATAGTTTAAATTTAAATAAACGTAAATTACATATATTTGTGTTTCAATTGATAAGTTCTACATTTTTTTGGATTTTCTCTGAACTGTAAAATGATTCGATAACTCTTATATTCACAATAATAATAATACATATATTATAACTAATTATGTGCAGAGCCTACTCCAATAGATTGCCCTGTTCGTTAATAAATGTTTGGGGATGCGCTTGTCTAGCAACGGAATGTCAACGTCCGCGATGTGAACTATCTATTTAGACGGCTACGTAAATTTCTTTATAATTGATCTCTCATTTTTACAGTAGATATTCCTTAAACGAAAAACGAAAACCAAATACAGCTATCTTATCAAAATATTTTGATTTATTGCCAGAGCACTTGAGAACAAAATAAAGGCAGTATTTAAAAGAAACCAACGCCAAAATAAATCTCGGATAAAATAGGTGGGTATAGAAAAATGTAGAGTTCATAATAATGTTGCGTAGCAGGTAGTTCTTTCTAATATGCTAATGAAATCGTAATAAAGTACTCTGATTCTGAAACAAAACGGTTATTAAGTAATTGATTTTATTCAATTTTAATATACATGACACGTATTGTATGCATTTCCTTCTTTAATTTTTATGAGGGTTATTAGTTCACAAAATGATTACGTGTTTACCATTGTAAAAAAAACTCTATATACTAGTACGTCGCGGTCAATGATCAATGTTATTGTGTGCCAGCCCTAGCCTAGCGCCATGCTTTGATATGCATGCATGCACTATTGATGTATGTCACTGTCGGTCCGTCATGCGGAGTGACTGCGACCATTGTCCGCCCATAATCCTATTACAACTACTTGTGCTGATTACGGTGGATTGTGCATCTACAGACAAGCAATACCGTTATATTAAGTTTGATTCGAAATTCGTAATTCAATGACTTCTATTTTCGAATGTAGTAATTTTTACCGACTTCCAAAAGGAGGAGGTACTGTATTCGGCTGTATGTATTTTTTTTTTTATATATGTTCACCGATTACTCCGGCGTTTGTGGACCGATTTTCAAAATTCTTTTTTTGTTCGTTAGCTTATACTCCCGAGGTGGTCCCATTGTCACCAAATCAGGATCTGATGATGGGATCCCAGGGAAATCGAGGGGAACTCTCAAATTTTATAGGCACACACATTGATTTTCTTATAGTTTCCGAAGCATAAGAAATATTTACGCATAGAAATCATCATCTCATGTTGCTGAGCTGATGATGGAAGGTACTGCGACAGTGAGGATTTGAGAGCAAATTCTTTCAATACATAGTTTTTTATTCGAAATCTTACATTCCCGAGGTGGTCCAATTGTCACCAAGTCAAAGCCTGATGAGGGGATCCCAGAGAAATCGAAGGGAACATTCAAATTTTATAGTACAACAAATGTTTTTCATATTTTTACAAAAGCAAAACAGACATTTGTGTATAATTATCGTCATATCATGTTGCTGAACTGATGATGGAAGGTACTACGACGGTTAGGAGTTGAGAGCAAATTCTTTCAATAAATGTTTTTTTGTTCGAAATCTTACATTCCTGAGGTGGTCCAACTGTCACCATGTCAAAATCTGATGATGTGATATTAGGGAAATCGAGGGAAACACTGAAACTTAATAGGCACACACGTTCTTTTGGTCATATTTTTAACATAATACAAATATTTATGTCTGGTAATTATCACCTGCTGTTGCTTAGCTGATGATTGAAGGTACAACTCCTCAACGGTTAGGAGCTGAGAGCAAATTCTTTCTTTAATTTATACGTTCAGGTGGACTGATAGTAGTATTCTTTCAGGCTATTAGATAAACATGATTATAAAAGGTAAATCTGTTTAAAGTTTTGAAGTTAAGTGAAAAAATTTCCAATTATGCTAATACATACAGAATCATTAAAATTACTAAAAAGAGTGAAATAAATTAAGTTTTTAACAAAAAAATACAACCGACTTCAAACGGTAAAAAATAAAATTGTTCAGTACCTACTTCTTCTTGCTTATGGTAATGACTCTTAAAACTATTTTTGAAGTCGGGCCCTTAGTGAAATGTCCTGTCTTAGTAAATATAGTGTACCTTTCGTTCTGAATGGGCACCGACTCCAACATAGTTTTAACAGTCATTACCATAAGCAAGAAGAAGTAGGTAGGTACTGTCCCACTGTCTGTACTGTCGGTGCCAATTTAGAACGAAAGGTACACTATATTTACTAAGACAGGACATTTCACTAAGGGCCCGACTTCAAAAATAGTTTTAAGAGTCATTACCATAAGCAAGAAGAAGTAGGTACTGAACAATTTTATTTTTTACCGTTTGAAGTCGGTTGTATTTTTTTGTTAAAAACTTAATTTATTTATTTATTACTTATGTAAGTGGCCGATTCCGGATACATAAATAGCACAGCGTAGTTATTTTGTAATATATTTTTCGGATAAGTTAAACAATAAAATCATCAAAATTTAAAGTGCAGAGCAACCTATAGCATCACACTCGTTATTTCTATTTTATTACCAGACCGGTAACAGAAATATTAATATATTATTCAAATTTCTGCTTTACTGGGAATCGAACCCTAGCACTCTAAAACGGCAGTCCGCTATGGTACCTATTGCATCACCAAAGTCGTCCTTCATAACAAATTGTTTTATGCTTCATAATATATAATTTTATTTTTAAAAATATACAGAATCCTAACATCCTAATATCAAATCATCTATCGACATTTCCCGCTTAAGACACTTCACTAAAGAGACATAACTCAAATAACCAACTTGTAGGTGTCTATTAATAGATATGAATCGCGCGTTAATTTGCCGAGGCGTGTCCGAGTGTCCCACTGGGGCCCGCTTAAGACATTGTCACTACATTAATTGCTCACGCGTTCACCATACCTATAGCACTTGACATAGCCTATGGCAAGTATATGGCAAGAAAGGTATAGGTAACATTAAGAAAATTAAGATATTTATTATCTACTTCAGAAAAAAGGAGGTACTCAATTCAACTGTTTTCTCTGCACATAACGTCATGGATGCAACCTTTTACGCTTATATTAGCTTGACCTGTATGTATGTATGTATGTAACGGAATCTTTTAACTTAATTTTAACCTACTTCTAAGCGTTTGATTAACTTGAATATTAATTAATGGCTCAAAGGTAAAGCTAATATAAGCGTGTTAAAATATAAAACTTTATATTTGTTTCACTAAGTACCGGCCGCGAACTTATCAGCCGCCCGTCGTACTTTTTTTTTATACTGATGATCCTAGTTAGGACTTTTATATAAAGTTATAAGATTATTATTGTATTGTCATCAGACTCCTAAAAGTAAGTGAAAATGAAGTTCAAAGATTCCGTTACATATATACAGTTCAAGCTAATAAAAGCGTGTTAAAAATAACTTCAATTATTTCTAAATAAATTGGATCTTTCACAAAAGTTTTTGCTTACTGTTTTAGTGTAGGTACAGGTATAAACAACCCGTACCTTTGCGTCAGTTCGTTTGCATGTCAGGGGTACACAACATAACCCTTGTCAATCTTCGGCTAATTTATGCCCGCATTTGTTTAACCAAAAAACGTTTAAATGCGCCGATTTACGGCCCATGTCCAAACTTTTTCGGACATATTGCCTTTCTTGCCTTGCTTCAGAAAGGGTCTGAAGTTGTTTTGAAAACTTTCGATTCGAGGGATATATAAAATGTCGTGAATTGTTTTTTGGAATGTAATTTAAAAGTTTCTGAGTGAACCTGCTATTTCTTTGTTTTTTATTTGAATTAGCTGAGTTGATACTTCCGCCGTATACACAATCCACTGCTTTATCTGAACTTTATAAACCAAAATCATACTCATATGGACTTTTAGTGTCTACAGCATTATTTCAAATATCATCAATCATAGCCTAGCAGCTTTTACGCTTTTCTTCAACTAGTAATTTTTGGCAACTTCGCCCGGGAATGTTAAAACTGTAAAAGCCTTCCTTTATGTTAAATTTTCAATTTTTTTGAAAAAATCCAGCTGTAGATCTTAACTAGTTTTTGAAGTATCATATTATTATTAGTATTACAACGATCTAAAATAACTGTCAGACCAAAGTTTATTTCGAATATTAAATTAAGTTCCACAATAATGTTTGTAGTTACCGATACATCTATAAAGCCAGTGACAAACAAACCGCCCAAGTACAGAGGCGGCGCAATTAACATGATACGTTTAATTACCCGCGCATAAATTGTGCGTTGCGTTCGGTATTCACCAGTGCGGAGTGACCGAGACTGATGAACGAGCGAGCGGATGAATGAAGTGGCTGAATGAACACTTTTTATATGATACAAAATGACATGACCTTTCAATAAGCGTAAGGTGGAGTAGAAATTATAGGGCATCATTATTTTATGTAGCCCTTTGATTTTATCCGCCATTAACTTTTCAGGATATCTTCTTTTCAGCTCCGTAGAACTGCTTTTAGGGTCGCTATAAGTAGCAAATTATAATTTAAGCAGTCTTGATTACGATATGACGTCTTTCGGCTTAGACCTTTAGACCTTCTTTATGGTGCACAATGATAATAATATCTTCTTTTTCGTGTCAGATCCATCAGTTGTTATTAGTGTTTACCGGAAAAATAAATGAGCGAAGGAAATAATGAGGCAGTGGATGACGGTGTAAGCAGATATTTTATCTCTTAATACAACACAAAGCAGCAAATGAATAGACAGGCCATGAAGATGTTACTTTACCTACATAATATTTTAACTTTGAACAAATTCGCGTTCTGTTTTTAATCATATGGCCGCAACTCATGAAGGAAAAAATCCCTCAAATAACTTGGTAATACCTTCTATCTCTTAATTTAAACTAGATGAAGTACCAATCGCCGTCAATCTGCTGTATCTGCAGTTTCTGTTTAGTTTTTTTTTCTCATTTTAGTTCATTACTAAACAGTAAATTAAATCATTTTTTTTTATTTATTACTATAACATATTTATCATTTTGATTTATCATTTTGTTTCGTGCCTGCATGTTGTCGTAGTCGTAAATATCGGCGACAAATTTTCTGCCAATCGCGACAATGCACGTCCCATTTGTCGGGTTTTGCGCGTAAATAATAACACATGTGGACGTTACTTTATCAACCTTATTTATGGGCTCATTATAACCGCGAATAAAAGCTGTTTAAGCCTCATTATTAACGGCAATAAATGATATGAAGCTCGACAAATATACTTCGAAACACAATTTCCTACATAAGAATACGTCGTTCGTTGCTTAAATTTCGAGAATTTATACTTTAATCTTTTTGTTATCGTCTTAAAAGTTTACTATAGTTTTCTCGATGTAGGTAAAATAATTTTTTTTATTTGAATAAAGGGCTCGGGCTATATCAGCCCAGGGTACTTCAACCTATAAAGATTGTTTGTACCCGTAGCCAGATTACAGATCTGAGAGGTAAAACATAATGCCGGAATTTTGTGAAATCGTATATGCAGGCTCTCAGGATTTGGCAAATATTTCTATTGCTTTTCGTAAATGTAATGATGCAAAGATTTAGGATTTTTTCCGTGGCCATCTATACAATGTTAAAAGTATAATTGTTTGATTTATTCACTTTTTTCAAATCCAGATCTTCTATATATAAAAATGAATGCTGTTCGTTAGTCTGGCTAAAACTCGAGAACGGCTAAACCGATGTGGTTAATTTTGGTCTTGAAATGTTTGAACAGGCTCAGGGAAGAATTAAAAGGTGAGAAAATATTGATAAATTGGGAGGTAACACCTAAAATAAGGATTTAATTTTGTCCCTACCTGTCAAACGTTTGTATTTCGTGCCGTGTTCTTCTAAAATTGACACAGTCAGTGTAACAGAACAGTTATTGTTCACCTATCATTATTTGTTTTATATTTTTTATTTGACAGTATCGTAAAAACTGTTTTGGATGATAAAGAAACAAATCCTCTTTCAACACTTTTAAGGCAGGACAACTTCTGCGGGGCCTACTAGTAGGTACATAGTTTTGTTCTGTTCCGTTTGGTCATTTTACTTTTAAATTATTACATTTCCCTCCTTGTTACGTTTCTTATTGAACATATGGGCAATTTATATAGTTTTTAACATAAAACAGCAACCTAACGACGCAATGATAAATTTTATCGCTACAATTCCCGTATTATGAAATATAGCGTACCCAAATAGGTTAAATAGGCGATACCAAATACTTAATGAGGCAAATATGGAGGCTTTGTATCATTATAACGCACATTAAACATAATATCTCCCTGCGGGTTTCGTAAAACTATCCGCAGGTAATGCGGGCAATTTTGCCAATAAGAGCCGTATTGGGCAAATTTTCCTCATTGACTATCCCCGCTTGATTTGCAATGAATGAAAATTGAAATATTTTACGCTTCATTTAAACGGATCCAAAACTAATTTTTGAATTGGATTATCGACCTAAACTGCTTAATGGCTGCAACCCTTTTTACATTACACTGTTGGGCACGGTCTCTTCCCTTAATTGGACTGTCCTGAAGCTTACTCTACCACGCTGCTCCAATTCAACTGTGGAGGTGCAGGTGGTCAGTGGCCGTCACGCTATTGGTTGTTTTCAAAAACAACGAAACGAACTTGAAATTTGCCACTAGGGACATCCATCTCATACCCGATGGCAACCGTTTCGCTTAGCTATCGATCGCTTGCGTTCTACTCGTTCGTACTCTAAGTGTATTTACATATGTGCTTTATCATACGGGTACTTATATTTCATATAGAATAATCTCTTTTTATTTTAAAATAATTTTAAAATTGTATTTTTCTTCGAATACGCGGTTCTCTACGCGAGACACGTGTAGGTTTAAAGATATGCCAACCCTTTGATTATATTTTTAATAATTTTCAACCATAAGCGGTAAAGACAACCTTATAATGAAGTAATATTACCGTTTTCTTTCAATCTAGAGATATAAACACGCACATAGCCCATTGTCTATTTTAACTAACAACAAAATCGTATTACATAGAATATACTGTACATAGATAGATTCGGTATATGGAGTTGCACCGGATAGTGACCGGCGACAGTCAGAGAATGCCAAGCGGTCAGTCTTCGGGGACCTAAGCCCGACTGCCGTGGCTTAGGAATATTGGACATCTCCAACTAGATTAAGTCGTTTCGTAACTTTGTTCGCAATGTCTGGGATAAAGGTAAATCGTAGTAAGTTATAATGATTCGTATGCGTATGTAATAGGTTTTTACTAGCGACTTAGACTTTTCCCGATGGGAACAGATTGTGATTCGTTATATTATTTATTGCTTTAAAAGTTAATTCACCGAAAACGTCCTGTCAATTCGATGGGATACGTAGGTAATTTATATCAATTCGCTGCAGAAACACCACATAAAAACTTACATAAAAATTATAAAGATACTTATGTACGTATGTAGGTCTTGGTTTATTATGTATATTATACATATACTAGCTGTGCCCCGCGGTTTCACCCGCGTTAGAGAGTATCATTAGCATAAAGTTAAGTCCCTTCTGAAGTGCCGTGGACCGGCTTTTTTGTAGGACTATTTAAGATAAACATTTCCATCATACGAATGTGTAACTCTAGCGGTTTTGACAGCGCACGCCAGAATAGCTCGCAGATGGTAGATTTTTTTCCTACTTATTTGACACTTAGCGTCATATTTTGGACAATTCAAACAATATCTTTATAAATAGTAGCCTATGTGTTATTCTGATGTATAAGTTGTATTATTGTAAAGTTTCATTTAAATCTATTCAGTAGTTTTTACGTGAAAGAGTAACATTCTCAATTAATTAAAACAGTTTGCAATTATTTTAAAAATCTTCAGATCATTCGAGAAGTTTCTGGAATTTTCTCGAATATTTTCAATTAATTAAAAAAATTTCAATTATTTTAAAAATCTCCAGATCATTCGAAAAAAGATTACAATTATTAAAAAAAATCCAGATCATTTAAGAAGCTTTCTCGAATATCAATTAATTAAAATTATTTAAAAAAATCCAAATGATTCGAGAAGTTTCTGGAACTTTCTCGAACATTCTCAATAAAATTAATATAGTTTGCTAGATCATCCCAGATATTTTGAGATCCACCCAGAAGTCCCTATTAGTTAGAAAAGTACAGTTTTTTTTCAGATTTTTCCACCAACTTCCACCCACCGCGATCAAACTCTCTTAATATCATCTACGTACTAAGGGGTATGTACCACCCCAACGGGAAGTTGATTGGAGTAAATGATAATAGAGAAAACCGTGTCTTTACGTACAAAGAAAACCCTTTACTTTTTATATATATATTAATGTATTATAATGTAAAATTATTTAAGTATACTGTGTATTTTAGTGTTTACTGTACATAATTAGTTTATAATTTAACTTGTAATTTTATTATATAACTTTTACAATAAAATTTGTACACCCTAAAGGGTAAATATGGCGATCTAAAAAATATTTTTGTAAAACTTTTTTTGCTACCCATATTTGTGCAAATAAAATATTTTCATTTCATTTCATAAGATTAGAGTTAGTAATTTCTCTTCTTCGTTGCATCTTAAGAACAAAGGTGGGTACGATAATGAGAAGAGCTTACGGTTCGTTATAATGGTTAGAGGTTAGTTATAAATTAATAAACAAAGTATAGTATGAGAAGTCTTTATTTCGGACAATGATAAATAAAAAAACCACTTTATTTATCATTGTTTTAACGAAAGACTTTCTCCATCTATATTCCATTTCATGTAATATGATAGGTACGTGGTTCGACCAGGGACACTACTGCTTAGTTTTTAAATAATTAATTGTCTCGGTGGTAAATAAAGTTGCCGTCCATTCTGCTTCTGATCAAAACATGATGATGATTTGATCCTACGAACAAAAGATGCTAGCAGGCCTGAGGTTAGTCCCTGTTGCTTCGGGATTAAGAATAGAGCTACTCTATTCTTAATCCCGCGTAATATACTCTGCCTGATCGTAAGAGACGACTAAAAGGGGGCTTCTGGGGTTGCGGACGGTGAGAGTGGGAGCTCGACCCGTCCAGCCAGCAGCCCCGGGAAGGACGGCAGTGTGGGCGTGGCCGCATGCCACTGTGAGCGCCTGAGGGAGAAGGAGAGCGCATCTGCTCTCCCAAAGATGGGCCCATTCTGGGGCGCCGCGAGTGGAGGACACCGGTGCATTCCAATGGAGATCCCGGAGTCCTCCCCAAGCGCAGAGGCAGGCTACCAAGGGGTTTTAGTGCGGCACAAGACCCACATAACCCGGTATCCTCTCCCAAGGTGTTGGGTACCTTTTGAAGGTTTCCCCCGATACCAAAAATAAAAAAGGCCTGAGATTAGCTATATGTATATGTCTATGGGCTGCAGAAATCACTTAAATCCACGTAGTTTAAATGTTCTGCTGTTTCATAAATATAAATGGACCTTTACATCAAACATCTGTATAATCATAAACCAACGCTCCCTTATTTCCTGTTTGTATACATGAGGTTTAAAGACACCCAGCCGCGTAATCAAATTCCGGCGATATCAAGCGACAAAAAATTTCAAAACAAAAAATTATGCATGAAGCAATGTTATTCAATGAGGTGCACAAATTCCCGTACACCCTACATCTTGTTGAATATTTAACTTGGCCGATGTCTCGCCAGCCTGAAATTCATTACCGCAGAGCGTAAAAATGCCTCCCCTCTTTTGTTTAAACACAAAATCACAATAAACTTGCTCTTGTAATGGCCTATGCATTTTGAGGAGACGGTAAATTTTTTGCTCGTGTTTATTCGCTTAATCGGAAATACCATGGTTCAGTATTTAAGTGAAAAAGCTTGCGGAACGCTATACGTATTTACCACCGCCTTCTCTTACTTATATGCCATCTACTATATTTGTTAGTATCCCTCGTTATAACACTTGTAAGTAACAGTAATATGTGCTCTATATTTTATTTAAAAATTTTATGAAGGTTTATCATTGTATCGTCTATCGTACTTTTTAAATGAATAAGGTAAATATATTTTCGATTTTGTAAAGTTCGATTTATTTTTAATAGTAAGGATCGATATTTCCATCCCCGGATAAAACTATTCGTCGAATAAATGTTAGCGCTGTCAACGTCACTTAGGTATACAACATATGAAAAATAAAGCGATAGTATTATCTGACAAATAACTCTATCTGAGGATTTGAAAATCGGCCCTTAATATGTACATATATTTAAGCAAATATTACACAACATGCCCAAATATAATATTTTCACATAACATCCCAACTCCCAAAACTTACCCCTTATTAACGAAGCCAACAACTACAACTAATCTAATTCCTTGTCGGATCATATCTGAGGGAAGCCGGCGCGAGGAGCAAAGTTGTCGCTAACATAATTAGAGAGACAGATTAGTTTCGGCCAGAAGAGCCCCGAGCCACTTAGTTACCTGCCCACTGCGGGATTCTATTAATTTTAAGATCAAAGTTTCGTTAATTTAAATATTATATTCTCATATAAGTTTCATAAAGGTAACGTTAGTTTGTAATTTATACGATGATCGATTTAGTTGATGCGGAATGCAAGTGATCATCATCACCGGCTTCGAGTGAAAATACCGCGGTCAGGAGCAGAATTGGTAGCAAATATGCGTGTTTCCGAGTTCTTTATAATAGACTAGCCTTCCACCATTGACATCACCCGCGTGAACCTGTTTTATAGTTTCTGTAGAATAAAAACCATCCTATGTCCTTTCCCAAGGTCCACTCAATCTGTGTTCCAAATTTCATCAAAATTGGTTTAATAGTTTAAGTGGGAAAGCGTAGCAGACAGACAGACAGACAGACAGAGTTACTTTCGAATTTATAATATTGGTAAGGATAAGGATTAAGTCTTCGGTAATTTATATTGCTGTCACTGAGCTTTGCACTATTCGTGAAAGCATCACCATACGTTGGCCAATCCGCTTTGGACGGCATCAAAGGGTAAAATCATAGCCTGTCCAATCGCGAAAACTTCTTTTCAACTGCCGGACCCATAAAGTATCGCTTGCTTGCGGTAGCTTGCTAAGGCCGAATCTCATTTTTACCGACTTCTAAAAGGAGGAGGTATTTTATTCGGCTATAATTATGTATTTTAGACCATTCTACTAACTAATACTATCTATACTCTTAAACCTATTTTTGGAGCCGGGCCTTTTGTAAAATGTCGTATCTACCTTTCGTTCTGAGTGGGCGCCGACTCCATAAAAGTTCTAACAGTCATTACCATAAGCAAGAAGAAGTAGGTACTGAACAATTTTATTGTTTAACATTTGAAGACGGTTCTATTTTTTTGTTAAAAAATTAAATAATACGTAGATTAAAAAAATTGCATCTGGCTAAATCTATATTAAACAACTTACTAGTCTGAAACAAGATTTCTAATATAATATCTCCATCATCACATGCGACTCATCGTATATGAAATTTAAAAAATAAAACCAAGAAAGTCGAATATCCATTAAAACAGATCGCGTTTAAAGGGTCTTCTGAAATATTCAGGAATTGACAATTCCAAACATCGGTCCCCACAAAGTTAAATAATTATCCCGATACTGGATAATGTCGCTATAAAACATTGAGACCGTCAAGAAATTATATCAGTCATACAATAATAAGGATTATTGTATGACTTTTGCTTTGTATGACTTTTGAATTTAAATTGAAAGACCTATGTTTTTAAAGATGCCTTACACTTACAAATTCTGTTGTTTTTATGAAATAGTACACGAGGAGCCATAAAACCTTACGACAATATATCGACAACCAACAGGACCGATTTATAACATTTTAAAGGCAATTTTCATGAGATTGTTTCCACTCGCAATCTCATCTAGATCCTGAACGTATCAGTTATTCTTCAAATAAAAAAAGACCCAATGGAAATAATGTCAACACCACAAAGCAAGCTTCCCATTTTATATATTTTAATTGGAAATAACCAAGATCGTCTTTAAACTAGCAATCACTCATCTTGACCCCGACACTATAAATTTTTGTTTCAATAAAAGTACTTTACTGAAGTTAAACAATGTTCCTTGTAAGAAAGGAAATAACGTCCTCATCAAAAAGTAAACTTATCTTTTCATATTAAATTTATAGCGAAAACTTCCAAAAAAGTCAAAAAGTCTTTGCAACAGATCGTGGTCAAAGGTTCTGCTGAAATATTCAGTAATCGACAATTCCAAACATCGGTCCCCTTGTAATTACACACCCCGATACTGGATAATGTCGCTCTTAAACATTGAAGACGGTCGGAAAATACATTGCAAGGACGTTTGTATAAATTTTATAGAGGTATTTGAATTGCCATACCCTTTTAAACGATGTCTTTCTGTTATGCATTTTTATTTCCGTTTGATTTTTGAACAGACCCACAGATAAAGAAACATATAGATTATGGGAAGTCTACAATAAATTAAATTAATGTTTAATTAATGCTTTCGAAGCGCGCATGGCCCGACGGCGAGCATAGAACGCGAGCGATCAATGTAGCTAAGCCATACGGGCGCGGTCGGGTGTGAGATGGTGACCGCCAGTGGCAAATATTTCAGGCGCGTTTCTATGCTTCGGAGGACACGTTAAGCCGTCGGTCCCGGTTATTATCGATAGACAACAGTCGATAAACCTAGTCGGCGGCTTTCTGGGCGGTTTGAAAACATCCGACAGCGGGTAGGTAACTAACCCGCATCTCCACCAACCCGCATTGGAGGAGCGTGGTGGAGTAAGCTGCAGGCCTCCCCAATAATAGGAAGAGACCCGTGCCCACTTTCGAAGCGACGATATTTATTATATTAATTTTATTTTACTCTGTAAAACGGTTGTGAAATCTTTATAATATCAGTGATTGGACCTTAAAGTGCAGAAGCTGAGTGAGATATATACGAATAATACTTTTCTCCAAGAAATTCGTGTACTACAAAAAATATCTCGGAACTAGCTAATCAAATTTAAATTTTGTATCAATGATGATTTAAAAAGGTAGATAACCTAAAAAAATGTGATTGCACGGTAAAATTATTTCTGCCACTCCCAAGAGACAGCCATCTGACTCTTAGGTAGCCAGTAACTACATGCTTGTTAACTCGTCTCATATATTATGAACTTGTATCAAATGTAACTCGCTTTTATCAAGGGGTGATCATTTTTAACTGAGTAACGAAAAAAAAGGAAATGACACGAATTATTACCATTAGAGACGCTGATTTGCATTCTACATGTGTGGAATGTATATTCAGGCTACTTAAATGGAAAACAATTTGTATGTCATTAAGTAATATGGTAAATAAATTCATAAAAAAAGAAAATTAAACATCAAGAGAAAACAAAACCTCTGCGCTACCAGTCGTTAAAGACTTTTTTAATTATATATACGCAAGAACGCTTGCGTACCTATACATAATAAGATAATAATGTATTAAGATCAGACTCTACATTCGCAAACGTGAGACAACTGAATGTCATTAGGATTTATCTGCGAAGTTAAAACAACGTTATAAGTAGTTTTCTGTCCAAATAATAACAATAATGTTTATTTCCAATAACTTGTAAATACACTTATAAAACTAACATTTTTATGAGTAATATACGAGTACGTAAGCCTGACTTGAACGATGGAATTACCTATTGGTATACTGAAAGTTTGATTTTCGTTAATAAATCTGAAATGATATTTTAAAAATTTTATTGGAAGTAAATTAGAAAGCATCCTGTATATGAGGGTAGCTGCAGTCGGCGAAATAAAGGCCGAATGTCCTCTGAACTGGGACTGGCTTGTTTAACGTCGGATAGAACTATCTCTGAATCCGATATTTGCATGCTTCTAACTAGATACTATGTTTGTATGAGACTACACTCGCATATGACACTAGTGACGCATGAGATTTGTTTCCCTCTGAAACCACCAAGAAATTCTAATATCTTGATCGGAATAAAATTTAATCTCACCTCGCACTTAGGATAGGATTTGTCGATTGTTAATACTGTACGTTGTGAATTTCATAATACATACCTATATTTTATCACCAAAACGACTGTGTGGTTTAATTTGTTCTTTAATAAATACATTTAATCTTTATTATTTGATTTACGTTTCATTGCAATAAAATTTTAATGTTACAAAATATCTCATACTAGTCTTCCGCCAGTGGCTTCGCCCGCGTTGACCCGTTTTATAGGTTCCCGTAGGATAAAAACCATCCTAACCTAACCTAACCAAGGTCCACTCTATCTGTGTTCTAAATTTCATTAAAATCTGTTAAGTAGTTTAAGCGGGAAAGCGTAGCAGACAGACAGACATACATATAGACGGAGTTACTTTCGATTTTATAATATTAGTATGGATAAAATGATTTCTCTCCATAATATTATTTAGTTAAAGCAATTAAGTAAAAGTCACAAGCCACACTTATATATAGGTATGTATTTAAAACTTAAAATTGGAGATTTCTTAGTGACAATAGTTTGTGTGCATAAAAAGCACCTAAATACAACAAAGGTTTTTAGTCGCAAAAATCCAAATACAAACCTCACATAACAAAGCTTCGCATTCAAACCTTCAAGCTCCCATCAGCAAACACACCTTCCCGGCTGTGTACAAAGAAAAGATGATTTGTCAAAATAAATTAAGCATAAGACAGTCGCCGGCGACTCGTCACAACGTATTCAAATATTTACGTCAGGGTTACCGAATGTTACGAACGGTAATGTATTCAACCTTTTGCAATGGGACCCAAAAGTAGACGAATTTAAGAAAACAATAATAATTTACTTACAGTTAGTTACATTGATGCTCAGTTAATTTTTGAAGTGAAAACTTCTTTAGCGGCGTTGTACACTTTTTTGAGATGGGTAAAAAATGTTAAACTCGCGTAAGGACACGTGGCCTGATCGAAAATTCGTAAGACGGAGGGGTGACAGCTGATGACGGCTAGACTGTCTATACTTGTAAAATTTGTTTATATCAAGTATTTAAAATATGGATATTGAACAAAGTGCATCTATTAATGAAAAAAGTGACGAAGAAATAGTGAAAGAAAATTAGTGAGTACTTTATAAAAATACTAAATGAAAAATAATACTAATAATAAAAGCAATTCGTGCGAAATTATTCCCTAACCGTTCCAAAGTATCCAATGTGCACAACGTTAATGTTCAAGTTTTCACTACTGCCGGCACTACCGGAGTGCAACCCGTTGTTTTTTTCGGACTCATATTAACTCTATGACCTATTAACTATATATTATAATGAACATAACAAACATACTTGTCTAGTTGTAATAAAAGGCTTAATAGCGGCTTCAATTTAGTGTATTTCTCGGCGCGTATACGGTCGTTTCGGAAAACGCGCTTTTTTGTGCGTACACGAGCTTCAAATACTAATCTGAAACCGCTCTAATGCGAACATATAACCTTTAACTTAACTGCTTGATACAGAATTCTTCCATACTTTTTCTAGCAGCGCCTTACGTTAATTCTTTTGAACTGCTATAAAACAAATTGCTGATAATTTGATGCGCGATGTTGAATATGTTTTCGTTTTTTAATTAATTTGCATTCTTTTTCATTAGCATTTTAATAATTCATTTCATGATGTAATTATTTAACAATAATAAACTCAAAATATAGATTCAAGCAAGAGTTACACGATCTAAGTGCATTCTAAAGTTCTCCAAATCACGTACCGAACTGTAAGGGTATCCACAAATCTCATGTGGATAGCCGCTAACAATCCATCATCGTCCGCCGGCTACTGTAATAATGTTTCTTCAGAATGTTAAAAATGGACGACGTTCAGAAATAAAATACACCAATATATTTTATTACGAAAATAGATACTTTATATGTAAGATTAGTATTTTATTTAGAGCTTTATTTAGGGATAAATAATGTGAAGTTTGTAGGAAACAGGACACAACAATAGAAGGTTTTATTGAAGTTATTAAAATTTTGACAAGATAAGTGATTGCTCTTAAATGTATTTTCGTTCTTTTGTATACTTAAAAAGCGAAAAAAAAATGCATTGTCTCTTTTTTATTTTACACAAATAGAAAGCCATTTACAAAATACATCGTCTGTAATAGAGGGGATTTCATTTTTCCTCACGGTAAGAAAAGCTGGAAGAATCGAATTCAAAGGTATTAGAACATTCCAATGTAACAATAAATTTAAATAATATTTTGGTACCTACCAAATTAATTTCAATCAGTCAAGAATGAATTTTTCAATGTACATATAACGTACAACCCGTTTATTTTACTTTAAACGACACTGAGAAATTTCCATACTCAATTCAGAAGCAATCCCCGAAGACTGAAGATAATAAAGTGCTTCCATTTTGAGATGGAAGTGTTGTTTTATTTACAGTTTAACTAGGATAAATGTGGTAAATGGCAATAACAAAAAACTGATAATAAGCATCAAATTTTGTTTAAATAAGATAATAGCAAAGGATATTACTAGACATGTGAAGCTAGTGTTCCTGGAATCCATGGATATAACCACAGGCATGCTATTCTGAAGCAAATTATAATGATGTTGCATAAGAGTGGTTGGGAAATAATACCTGAGTACCTAAAGGTAATTGGTAAAAACCTGAGAAAAGTTATAAGACAGAGTGGAACTTAAATCATTATAATGTTATTCGATGCCGACCCCTGTGGCGCAACGGTTACCATGCGGGACTGCTAATTGGGGTCCCGAGTTCGATTTCCGGCGAAGCAGAGGTTGAAATAATGAGTTTCAGCTTCTGTTCTCGGTCTGGGTTTTGTGTTCATACCTATGCGTGTGTCTATGGTACCCATGACACTACTAGGTACACTTACCTACACACACTACACACTTACCTACTGTCTGGCTATTGTGAAAAGTTATTAAACTTTATTATAATGAGGCAGGTGCCTCTGTCGATACTGTCCTTTGCACTGACTATTTCATAAAGTTAGAATCGTTTCTATTTTAACATTGCGTGCGATTGTTGTTACTTAGGCAGATGTTTCAAAATACATCTCGCTGTCGTCGAAATCACGTCGACTTCACTTCATTTTGATTTTAAATCCCAACGGATGAATATAATAAAGTCTCTTCATTTTGAGTATCCGTCGCTAGGTGGCGTTAGTATATTACGACATAGCTGTACACTTAATATTCATTAATGGTGTTCAAAACGCGCGCACTCTTCCGCTTCGGTTGCCTTCGAGATTTGAGTGCCGTTTTGTTTAGAATTTTTCACACCTAGCCCTTCATATCGCATGTTTCTATTAGAAAAGTGTTCATCTACATTCCAAATTGATAAATAGGTATAAAGTTGATGTTACCTAATACTTGGTTTAAAAGAAAAAAAATATGAAAGTTGGTAATAATCTCTTGTTAAATGTTTGGCAAAGGGAGATCTCCCGCCGGGCGAGGTGGTTATGCCCGGGGAGCGGCCGCGCTCCGTCTGACTCAATTCGGAGCTTGTATATATGGTCGGATATTCGGAAAACTTCGATAGCGTGATTCAGGAATACCCGTGGCGCCATCTCTTGATGAGTAGCAGAAGGTCGCTACAAATGAAATTGATGTTGAATCTCGAAATTATAAAACACTAGCTTTCCGCTATCGACTTCACCCGCGTGAACCCGCTTTATAGTTTCTTGTAGGACAATAACCATCCTATATCCATTCCCGAGGTCCACTCTATCTGTGTTCAAAATTTCATTAAAATTGGTTCAATATTTTAAGCGGAAAGACAGACAGAGTTACTTTCGAATTTATAATATTAAGTATGGAGTATGGATTTCAAGTAGTTTACTTAATTAATTTAATTTTATAGCAAATTAGCCCACTTACAACATTAGTCGCTGCGTTATTAAGAGGCCGTATACGAAATTTTGCCGATTTTGCTTATTTACCCGATTTAACACATGAGATTTTGCAGATCAATTACAGTACTTCTACAAGTATCATTGCACAATATAACTTTTCATTTCATTAATAATCCAATACATTAGACACTATTATAGCTTGCGTCAAGAATTATAATGCGAGATTTAGGTTACTACTTTAAAATATGTTTAATGCCGAATCAGCATTATTAATAAGATTTTTTTTTCAGGAAACGGATTGATTATAAACTGAAGAGTATTTATGTCAAATAAATTTTACGAAAGATTATTCCAATTTGCCGAAATCAAATGCAATTTCTGGCCCATTTTCTCTCAAAATTGACTAAGTTTAATGTTTTTTTACCAATATTTTTTGTATGAGAGTGGCAAAAAGTGGCTCATACACTATGCATGTGATTTTTACAGCAATACATGGCATTTTTTCGATCTGTTTAGACTTTAAAATGATCCAGAATTATGTGATATTCTATACCTATTACAGTAATATTTACAAAACTATCACCGGCTTCAGGTCTATTAAGCAAAATAACGAAATAAAAATTAAAAAGTGGCTCATTTAATAGTTTATTATTGAAATCATCAGTCATATTGTGCAATAAAACTTATGGAAATACTGTATGTTAACTGCAAAATCTCCTGTATAAAATGAGCTAAATCAGCGAAATCGGCAAAGATTCGTATACGGCCTCTTAATTTAAAAATATTTATCGGTTACTCTAAGTTACATTAATTTACGTTTATAAACTGACGCTGGTTTTTTTGTAGTCAAAATAGTAAAGATATTTTATTTAAACCCGAGATCTTCTTTAAGTCGTCAGTGCACAGTCAGTGTGGTTACCGTCCATCACACGACAAAAAACGACAGCCTCCGTGGCGTAGTGGGTGATGAGCCGACTGCGAAGCGTGAGGTCGTGGGTTCGATTCCCACCCAGGACAAATATTTGTGTGATGGACATGACTATGTGTTCCGTGTCTGGGTGTTAATTTATCTATTTAAGTATGTATTTAGAATTATATAAACATGTTTATCAGCTTTCTGATTGCCATAGTACAAGCTCTGCTTAGTTTGGAATCAGATGGTGTTGTGTGAATTGTAAAAAAAAAAAAAAATAGAAGCGGTTCTATTTAATCGTACATATAAAAAGGTTTTACACAAGCTAAAACACTTTTGTTGCTGCATTTATTATTACCCAAATAATACAATTTTCGAGGAAAATATATGTAAGTAAGTGCAAAATAAAATATATAAGTATTCTACCTAGATGTTTCTTCCTCGTGGAAGACAGATATTGATTTGATGAAGGAAACCCTTTGATAAAACTACGTGGCGATATCTCAGTTCCGAAGCAAGAAATTAAGAGTTGTGTCGCAGTATCGTCCTGAGGGAAATTCGACCAATCACGGCCGGCGAAATTGCTCATCGTTACATCTACGTTCAAATTGCAATACTTACTGTTACCACATATTACTAACCATAACTAGCTGTTACTGTATTGTGTAACTTAAAACAGCCTCGATTCTAACAAATACGAGTATATAAGTATTTAATAAATATATTAAATACGCATTGAAGCAACGTGATGGAGTAAGCTCCAGGCCTATAATGGGGAGAGACCCGTGTCCAGCAGTGGGACGCAAAAAGGGTTGCAGCCAATAAATATATAAAGCAGGACACATAAAATAGACATATTAGAACTTCTCTGGTAAACTTGGCCATTATTTAAAAAAAATAGATGACGAGCAAGCGACGAAGCGCGCATGGCCCGGGGGTTAGCGTAGAATGCAAGCGATCTATGCAACTAAGCCAAACAGGCCAAAAGTCAAACAAGAGTCCTTCGGAGTTAAGCCGTCGGTCCCGGTTGTTGCCGACAGATAATAGTCGTTAAACCTTGTCGGAGGCCTTATTGGCGGTTTGAAAACATCCGACAGCGGGTTGGCCACTAACAACAACTCGCATTGGAGCAGCGTGGTGAAGTTATTTCCAGGCCTCCATTGTAATTGGGAGATACCCGTGGCCAGCAGTGGGACGCAAAAAGGGTTGCAGCCAGAGCATGGTCAGGTAAGGTAACTGGTGTTTTGGTGTTTAGTAATAGTTTAGCAGCCCATGGACATCTAGGTCATACAACATCAAGCAAACCTGGCTTTTGCATGCAGTTGTCCTGCTACTGCTGGAGGCAGTTGGTCGCCTCATGGTAGGTAGGCTCGCAAAGCGAAAAAAAAACAATTCTTTCCAGCTTGCTAAAAGAGAATAAAAAGAACTGCAATAAGTATCTGTATGTGAACATGGACATCTGCAGCACGATTTATCGCGAGTTCTCCCCAACTCCGCTCGACGGTTATGACGCGCTTACAGTTACAGCTACTTGCTGTGTAGCCTTTACGAGTCGTATCAACGGCCACATAATTGAATATGTCGGAGTTAAACTTATTACAACTTACTTACTACTGCTCTCGAAACTAAAAGCCGTTCTTTTGCTTTGTTTTTAAATTATTTCTTACGAAAATTACTAATTAATGACCGATTTAGGTCATACTTATCGAGTTTATCATCTTCACTATTATAGCTGTAAATTCTATGCTCCATAAACAGAACATAAAGAAAACAATACTTATGTAATGGAATTACCAATGTACTCAAACAAGTATACGGTACCACAAGTTTTATACAGCTATAGCGTTAGTGAAGTCCAGATTATTTATTTTTTATGTTGATTATAACATTCTTTTTATATGTAGATATATATCGAGATATATCTTTCATTAATTGACTTTTACAAAAATGTCGATAGCTTGAAAAAATGTTTGTTGAAAATTAAATCATATTTAAACAAACAAATTTTTTTGTAACCTATCAAGTATTTAAAACAACATAAAATTCTATTTTATATTTGTGTGTATGAGTATGATTATCTCTTCTCCAGATTGCACGTAAGCAGATACAGAGACAATTTACTTTTGAAATTTTCTTTGTCACCATAAATAAATAGCATTACAAAATTATAACGACAGTTAATCTAAACATACCTATTCTTGTCAAACCTCAATAATCAAACCCCCAGAGGAACCTAAGCAACTGAAAACAGGCGTAAAAGCTTTTAGAATTACTGCTTATTCATCCAGTTGCTTTGTTGGCGCTTCCCTTTAACCGCGAAGTTCTTTAAAACCGCCATCGTAGAAAAAAAATAAAGATTGGAATCTTTGAATTTGGAATCGCATGGGATTCGCGCGTCACAACGCGAATACGAATACGGCCGTGTCGTTGATTGATTATGCATTCTCGTCACGGCTGACGTGCGGGGTGAAAAAACAATATAATACCGTACTTTCGTGTTTTGACGCTTGTCCGGAATTATTGGAATGGATTCTGCGTTTTGACTGCTCGCCCTATTGGGCAATGTTTTTCAGATTGATGGATTTACTAGCTGCTCATTAAGGGGATGCTGGTGGTATTTTTTACAAATGCTCTGGCCTGAGTCGTTTCTGGTATATGACCTATGAGAGCCAATAAAGAGAGAGAATCAATAAACATATTAAGAATGTTTTCTATTAATGAAAAATTTCTTCAAATTCTTGAAAAGTCTTCAAATTCTACCGTAGAAGACGTCATTCTTCTCAAAGGCCTTGTGTGAAATTTAGACATGTTGTATAGCTTAGAACAACGATGGTATTCATCCGTCATTGCTCTGACATATATTTAAGTCAGGTCTTTCGTAATCCGTGTATGTTCCATTTAATTTGCTTTCATTTTACTGCCTCACGTTTGAATAAATATAAAGGAAGTCGGAATCTTTGAATTTAATAATTAATTTCTAAATTCTTAGAGGCTTCGGAGCTAGTAGCAAAAATTTTATGCACGTTTCTTCAGAGGTTTGAAGCCCTCCTCATAGCCGTCGGTACCGGTTGTTATTCAGAGACCCATGCCCAGCAGTGGGATGCAAAAAGCGTTGCAGCCAATATAGTTTACGTTTTTAAGGCACCTTCATATCATTTTTACATTAAAAATTGTTTGTAAAGTAGGTTTACGATCGAGATGTTTACATGATAACGTCCGCACGAGAAAATCTCCATTCGTTTGTATGCCGCTAGAGTGAGAGAGACAGAAGATCGGTCCACTCACTCGAACGCTATGCCAGCCTCCGCTCGTGAGGATTCCGCGTGACAAGTTTCACGGAATGACTTGCAGCGCTCGAGATGAGACGGGAGATCGGTCCGTCTCTCTCTCGTTATACCTGCGATCGCGCTCGTGAGGTTTTGGTGTGACACAAGTTTCTGAACATGTCACCCGACTAAAACGATTTTAAAGACGTTATCACGTCAATACTTTAATTTTTTAATTATTCCATGACTCCTACTCAATTAAAACGCAATCTTAACAGGATAAAGCACAAAATCAAAACACCTCATTAGGGATTGACCCTAATCATAAAGACACTGACCAATTTACGAGCGCAGATAGCCCCGCGTCCTGCAGCTGCGTGATAACGCCAAGGGTCAGTGTTGTCCTTTTAAAATCCCTAGAGATTGAGTTTGAAGTTCCATTATTTATTAAATTATGGATTTAGCTCAGTTTGATATGTACATACAGTAAGGGCCTCTTTCACCCTCTTCAAGTAAAGTAACAAGTACGCTAATTGTCGGTTAATGTCATCCGTAACTTCAATTTCAATTCAACGATGTTCGAGTGGCACTAATCATACGTTTTAGAAATGAAAACCAGAAGCAGAATATTTAGATCACCATTTAATTCACAAAGCCTTTGATACAATTTACAGGTAACTATTTAAGGGTTCTAATTAACATTTCCTTATACAACAACAATTTAAATAATAAGTAAGCACAAATACACAATTTCAGTACGCAAACGGACAGAGTTACTGCCCCTACTAGTATCAACGTTATAATGAATGCTCCATAGAGGAGGGCTCGCTTTTATAGGCGTTTCCCCTACAAGGTCACAATTTTTATTCAACTACCGACGTTGATTCCCAACACGGCCTCTCCTGACAACCTGGCGTCCCCGCCAGGCGGTGAAGATCCTTCAATGTATTATTACACGTCTGTAGCAGTGCACTGAAAGCTCTGAGCGCCAGAAGCCTTCCAGAAGCACACCAGAGCGCCACGCACCTTCGAACGCATGATGACATCATAAAGATTAGATTCTGCAAATGAGAACAAACCAAGCTAAATACCAAACTTAAAGATAGACATGTAGTCTGAAGCACTTTAATATTTCAAGTTTCTTTGTAATAAACCTGGCAATTAGGTTTTGAATCAAAGCATGAGGTGTTCTAGTGACAAGTGCAATTTTAACAAGTGCTTCGAGATAAGAATTAAAGAATTAAGCTTATGAGAAATTGCATTAAAGTTTTGGGACAGTCATTAAAACTAAGCTTCAGAATTAAAAGATTTTAAACAAAAATAGTAGTGGAACTATGAAGCGAAAGGTAGAACACAGTAAAATAAATAAAATAAATGACTATAAATAGAACAATTTTTTTTCAATGAATGTACTAGTAGCGCCATCTAGTTCAAAAGTTTAAAATAGTGTACACATTATTATTATATCACCGAGCTCCTTTTAACCACGATTACATCCGGCCGTCCTGCTCACACGTTCGTCCTCGATCGTGTATGGTCTGATGGAAGAACTACAAAATAAAGCAAGTCCTGTTAAAACCTTATATTTTTCTTAAATTTTTATGACTTCTTACAATACCGGCTTGCATGTGAACTTGAGTGGCCCAAACTGTTAACAAACACGGCTTGACCTAGGTGATGTTCGTATAAAATCACACTAGTCGTGTATCACCGCATTGCAATCTGTAACAACAGTGTTCATCACGGATTTCTGTTAACAATAACACGGCTTTAACTAGATAATGTTTATATAGGATCACACTAGTCTTGTATCACCGCATTGTAATCTGTAACAACAGTGTTCATCACGGATTTCTGTTAACAATAACACGGCTTTAACTAGATGTTTATATAGGATCACTACTAGTGTATCACCGCATTTCATTCTGTAAAAACAGTGTTCACAGATTTCTGCTGTACATATTATATAGTTCATAGGCACTCTTTTAAATGCGCAGCCGATATTGCAGAGAATGTATTAGTTAGACCATTAATAAGTGTTGAAAGGCAATCGTTTCGAACACTTAACTATATACATTAAAAAAATTACGAATCAGGTTTCATTTCATGATGATTTCAAAAATGACATGTAAACAAAATTAATAAATCTATACTAATTTTTTTTTTCAATGTTTGAAATGAATAAACTCAAAAACTACTGTTCTGATTTTAAAAACTCTTTCACCATTTCTAAGTTACATTCACCCTGAGTAACAGGCTACTTTTTACTGCGGGAAAATGCTTCGTTCCTACGTGAAAACGGGTAATAGGGTCAACGCGGTTGAAGCAACTGGCTAAACGCCTATGATTTTAATATAGCAATGAAGCCTGGAATAGTACACAGGCTATTTTTATCCTATGGGGAGCCATTAAACGGGTCCACGCGGGTGAAGCCGCTGGCGGAAGGCTAGTATGTGCATAAATTAGGACAAACGTACTTCGAAGTACTTTTAGGCCCAATAAAACTAACAAAAATTTATCAATATAGAGAAAAAAAAAACTGTTGGGTCATATAGGGTGTAGAATATAAAAATTAAGTCACCAGTAAAGCCCCCGGGGTTACAGAGCTCGCGGGTTGTATGCTAGTATTTTTCTTAATATTTTCAACTTGCTGTCAATAGTACACAGTGTGTTACACTTTGTTACAAATGTTAATAGCACCATGGTAAAAGCGTGCTTAAACCAGTAGAATGTTTTATTACAATTTTAGCCAATATCGTCACGCTGTCATCACTAGTAATACCCAGGCATTACACTGTCTTGGCCAACAGACGACACAGTCATCTACCAAAAATAAAAATTCGATAGCAGACATAATGACAAGTTTAGTATCACGCGAGAAAAAAAAAAACTTATTTGCACATTGAAACACAAGCGTAACATTAAACAAATGAAATTTTATGAACAAACTTATACCTATAGGAAAATAATTTGTTATTACGAAAAGATTTATGCAACTCACTGTCGGTTCACTATTGCTACCAGCTAGAATAACAATGTGCACAGTCAGAACTGACCAAATCACATGTCCTCGTGTTCTCCCGTAGTAAAGGTACACAGGTTGAAGCTCGGCCTACCTGACATTACTCTGCTACAACTTACAAAACCGCTTCTGATTAAATCTTTACTAATCGCAGTCAGTAACAAATGTTGAAATTGGTCAGCGATAAAGGTATGTAGGTAGTCGAAAAAAAAACTCCCTGTACCTATTTCATCCGAAAATGGTTTAGCATTTTGTGCGTTAACAAAATGATTAACAAAGTAGGTAGGTAGTCAAAAAAGAACAATAGTATCCAGTATACACTTTATCTGTAAATGCACTAGACATCAATTAAATCTGACAAACAAAACGGTTATATCACATACCGTTGGTTTATAATTGAGCTTGCTTAATGTCACTTATTTACCTTAAAAATTCATTAACCATAAAAAGTAAGTAATAGTTAAAGAGCAACAGCTTTCTTTTTAGTACTGTTATTCTTGGTTGTCAACACTGCTTCAACCACTGATCTAGAGTGTCATGTTTAAGCTTCCATCACCCATTCTCAACTTGCTTCCTTCATTAGAGGAAGTAGTCTGAAAACTAAGAAAATTCTCAAGGTTTTGTCCCATGTTACTTGAATAAAAATTGATAGATACTCGTAACTCTCAGCCAACAACTTTGATAGTTAATTATACGAATACTCATAGCATATGCAATCTATATAAAATATCAACGGTCACTTTTAACTTTAAGATTGTATTCGGTTATGCAAGTTTGCCAAAATTTACTTTTGGTACAGACCAACCAATTCAATTTTTAAAGTAAAGATTAAACGTCTTTGTTTAATGTCTTACATTTGTAGGTATTCAGAAAAATATCAGATACCAAGTTTATGAATTGACTTCTTGCTTTGAAATGACTACAAACATACTACAAATATTCAAAAACACTGTTTCACGGAAATAATTGCGTGCACTCTCAATTCGGAAATATTTAACAAAAATGTTGCCATTACTTACTCCCCAGTGACGGTACTGTACTCGTTGGGTACAAATGAATTCTTTTGAAAAAGTAACCGACTGTAAGAACTAGGTCATTTTCTTCATACATAAATTTATCTCAAAAGCAAAGGATAAGCAGAGTATTTTTAAAGTAACAAAAAAAAATTGCTTTTTCACTTGGATTCGCAAAACTAATAAGTAACAAATGAAGCATTAAAATTTTATCATGGATACGTCTCGTCGAATCTTCGATACAGAATGCTACTCTGGGAAAACTACAGATTTCAATAAAGCGTTTATAGCACAAAATATATAGCGCTATAGCTAATACCACTCCATTAACAAGCTGCGAACCTCTCTTTAAAAGGTTTAAAATATTAAGTGTGCCCTGTCTGTACATATATGAGCCCGTTTATTTGTAAAGACACAACTTTTTATTTACAAGGAAAGATGAATATTGTAAATTTCTTACTTGTTTTCCTGATAAGACTATTGGTGCCTGCAGATGACCTATAAGGTCAAAAATTGCTACCACATGTGCGTCAAAATTAACAATAAATTACCGACAAATATTTAAAGCTTCACTAATTTATGGGTGAACAGAAATTCGATACTTATCGACATAAATTATAGAATTATACGAAAAATTACATATATTTGCATAAATAATAATAAAATCTATGACAACTAAATAAGCAAATGTCCTTGTAATGAAAATTAATTGAAATACCTAATTTAATATGAAACATAAAACTATACCACATTAGAGCCAATAAATATTTTCTTAAAAGAAATTTTTTTACTTACGGTTTCTGACCTTACCCAACGTTGTCAAATAAGAAAGTCTCACTCAAATCAATTACTTCGAGTTATCATTATCACTGAACTAGTACAGATTGCTTAATCGATACACGAAGAATGTAAAAAAAAAACCGTGCGTACTGATTTCTGCATTTGTTCAGGATGCAACGTTAAATGTGGGACGCGAGGAGATCCCACTTCTGATTTTAGAAATGAAAACCAGAAGCAGAATATTTAGATCACCATTTAATTCACAAAGCCTTTGATACAATTTACAGGTAACTATTTAAGGGTTCTAATTAACATTTCCTTATACAACAACAATTTAAATAATAAGTAAGCACAAATACACAATTTCAGTACGCAAACGGACAGAGTTACTGCCCCTACTAGTATCAACGTTATAATGAATGCTCCATAGAGGAGGGCTCGCTTTTATAGGCGTTTCCCCTACAAGGTCACAATTTTTATTCAACTACCGACGTTGATTCCCAACATACGATAAACTGACCCGTACTCATAGCTTTTACTCGCCAATTAACTTTACTTGGGACGTAACTAATCAACACTTTATTTGGAGATAGTAAACGAGGCCCTAAGACATCGCTTTCCTGTCTTTAATATAAATAACATTGATATCGTTCAATGAATATACCTATGTAACTTTACCTTACAAGTTTTTGGGTACTTTGAAAAAGTTTAAAATATCATACGGAATCCTAGACCTGAATGAACTAATAATTACCTGTTTAACCTATTATGTATTGACATAAACCAAAATCTTTCTTCTCTGGCGTTTATGATTGTAGAATGAATTTTATTTAGGGGGCCAGATCTTTAATTCCTTAAAGCTATGAAAACAATCAATATCCAAGTAAACGCAAGGAACCGTATTATCGCTTATTTTATTAAAACTTGTAGGATACTTCACATTTACTTGATCGTATAAGACAAGAAATGATATTTATTTTAGATATATAAAAAATCATGAATTTTCGTGATAGGTGAACAATATTTACATTAAAAAGTTTGTGCGAATTTATCGTAAGTCAGGAATATTTAATTTTATATTAGTTTAAATATTTCACTTATCAAATCACCAGAAATCTTGCATAAGTTTCAGCATGTGCACTAAACATCATAAAAATGAAAACTACCACCACATGTCACCGCACTCCACAAATCCATAAAGATTTATATCTCTATCCAAACAGCCAATTAAAATCCAAAATTCCAAGCGACAACTGTTTGTCTTGTTAGCAATATTTTTAATTGAGACAGACCCTGCGTATATTGTCAAACAATAGTTGGTAGCGACCATCCGAATCTGACCCCTTTTGGTTCAATCATTTTGAACTTTCGAAGTTGGAGAAAAGAATGACAAAGGGGTCGTAAAATAGCGGTTTTTAGTGTAGGGTGAATGTTTACCTAACTGGGCAAATAATTAAGAATGTTCATTGGTTTTGTCAGCACTAGGAGCCAGTGCGGTGATTGGTAAGGGAACCGATTGTTTGTCCTCTTTGAAAGGTATATTGTGTATTGAAGTTTATTGGTTTTTGTTTGGCTGCAGATTGATGTTTACCTCTCCTGCTATTAATCGTAAGTTCAAGTAATTTTAATAAAATATCTTTAAACTTATGAAAATAACATTCCTATATTTGACACTAGTTTTCCACCCGCGGTTAAGCTTGCGTGAGCTACACGTTTCTTCCTATGGGAATAAGATATGTTCCCCGAGTAAAATGTAACCTATCTTACTTTCAAACCCCAAAACAATAATTACCTATATCCGTATCACCGTTGCGATGTGAAAGGACAAACAAACAACCACACTTTCTCATTAGACGTACAAGATATCAGAACATTAAAATTTTTGCGTAAATTTCAAGTAAGTAAGTACATTGTATAAGTTTAACTGAACATTAAGTTTTAATTTGTCAAATAAATTTTATTTTTATGTTGCATAATGACCCTTACACATTCTTTTATTCTACAAATTTATAAAAGCAAGCGAAATAGCCATTTTAGATCTCATAAAGTTTCTTACATTGTTTTAATCGGCCTGATCCACTGTTGGATTTCTTTTTAAATTTCCTTTACATTTTCCTGTACGGCCTGCTCCAAGGGATTTCTTTGGGAAACTTATTCATTCTCTTATTAGGATCTTGTTTGTTTTGTCCGTACGGAGCGGGTCATTATCCGGGCCGACACGTGATGCGTGAAATTATTTCGTACTTTACACAATTCGGGGATGGTGCGTATGCGCCCTAGAATTTGGGGTGACGGAAGCGCAATATGGATATGCCTTTCAATAGCTTAGCTGTCGTAAGTATATTCTATTCAGAAATAAAAAAGGCATAGAAATGTTTTAAATTTAACGTAGTTTCACATTTTGTTAGAGCACTACATGAGGATATATATACTAATATACATAAACTAACATACCTTTAAAATATAGGTATTGAATTTTAATTATTTATGATTTAAGTTGAGGAAATTTATTTGATTTCTAATGACTTGCTAGTCAGTATAGAGAACGTAGAATAGAAGTATGTTTCACTTTTAAATATGAGGTCAAGTCGGTATATTTTTATTTTAAATAATTGATTATATTTAATATAACTCACAGTAGTAACGTAGATTAATCATCAGCGGTAAAACAGAAATAGATCAATAAACAGCCACTTTATAAATTTACGAAACTGAACTATTTAATGAATATTTTACAAAAATATTTATCCCATTGGCAACCACGAGTATATCCACAAAATTCTAGCATCAAACGTCGAAGCGTTCCCCGCGCGATATTCTACAGAATGAACTTGTAATGCAATACATCTGCTGCTATACTTGACACTGTGATGCATGGTGCCACAATCCGAATCGCATTTATAATGGTGTCCGTAATAGTCCTGTTTATATCGCACCGACGGAATCAATGAGCCGTTTGAAAAGCGAATTAGATGGAGTTTAGAGGTTGAATAGACGCTGTTTAAAAGCTTATAGCAACTTTGTTTCGTTATTCATGTTTCTGCTCATTTAAAGTTTGGACTACCTGTAGAAAAACGGTCATTTATCCTTTAATTAAAAGTATATATCACGAACGTAAATAAATGCCTATATTTAACTACATTTTTTTTTGTGAGATCGAGCCGTAGAAGGTAACCGTAATTGGTGATCGGCGTCTTAGCAACTGCATCAAATCTGCATCGAGTTTTGGCGAGTTACTGGTCTCTGCGTTTAGCTTAAAAAACCGACTAAGTGCGAGTCGGACTCGCTCACCGAGGGTTGTGTAAAATATTTTTAATATATGATGTACTTTACTAAAAATTAACAGTTTTCGCAATTTTCCCTTTTTATGTGCTATAAGACGTGGCTTCGCAAAACATTTAAAGATTTTCAGTTCACGGGAAGTATCCTCTATAGTATTTGATTCCCTTTGCGAGTGTCGGAAATTTGCGGCATAAACGGCTCTATCTTTTGATTGCGCTGGCTTAGAAGTTTGATTTTTGCAGCTCTTTTTTGAGCTCCAAGGAACAGTAGACTTGAGTATTTGATATAAATTCCAGCTTGATAACTCCACGCGTTCCTGAGAAAAAGGGTCTTGACAGACAAACGGACGGACAACAAATTGATCCTATAAGGGTTCCGATTTTTTTTCTTTTGATGTACACAACCCTAAATCGCCGATAACCGACGATAATAGTAGCATTATTGTGATGGTTCAAATGAGATGGAAGCTTCCCCGTCCGATATTCTACAGATTAAACTTTTAATGATAATTCAATCATTATCAATACAAGTTGAATATAACAAAATGTATTCATATCTGCTACTATGATTGATATGGCGCCACAATCTAAATCGCATTTATAACTGTGTGTCCGTAATAGTCCTGTTTAAATCGTGCCAACGGAAACAAAGCTCTTTAGCTCTAGCCGTTCAAAAACTGAAATAGATAGAGTTTAGAGTTTGAATAGATGCTTTTCAAAGTTTGTAGCTAGTTTGGTTGGTTATTTGTGTTGGCCTTTATTGTATAGATCTGTGATTTCGCCTTTAGGTGACAATAAAATTAATATGCATTAGAGCCTTCCTTAACAAAACACTCATCTTATTTTTTGTTCTTGTATTTTTAAGGTTCCTTTTGTTGCTTCTTAATTTTCGTTTTCATTTAGGCTATTTATTACTAATATGCATACTAATATATCTGTGTTAATTGGTGCATGATTCTGGATCTTTTCGTAAGTTTCATTAAATTTTAAATACTCAGTTTGTTGTACGTTTGTGAAAAATCTAGTCTAAACCGACTAAATATTCGCGACTTTAAATATGCCTGTCAGCAGCACTTCTTTCTAGTTTCTTTATGAGCAAGATATCCTCTGCTTAGAAAGGATTTATAAATAATCTCTGCACAAAATTCCTATCTCTAAATAAAGCTTTATATCTATAGGTACCTATGTTTCGCTGAAACATCTTTATTTTTCTTTAACGCAATAAACATCAGCATTCATTATTCTACGCTCTGAGATTTGCACATTCTTCTGGATTTCATCCCCACAATCCTGTCTTATCGTGTTAGCGAGTTATAAATTAAATTTACATAGAGGTGTTAAAGCGACGCGTTTCTAAGTAAGTCGAATACTTCCCTCTTCATGCTTTGTTGTGTTTTCTTTTCAACATCCGTTTGGAATGTTTCGCGGCTTTTTGTGGTAAGTGATACGGAAACAAGATTTTTTAACTTACAAATATATGAGTGCCTTCTTGCTGAATGGGAAGGTGATCAATATCAAATCGAATTTTATTAGAACGTGCAACTTTCAACCGGCGCATTAGCGAAAACAGCCTTTAAGTAAAACGAAAAGGAGTTTTTAAATTCAGTTACCTACTTTTCATAGTACCTATGTAGTGGACTACGTTTTAAATTCCTCTCCCTTTAGAGAAAATCTAACCTCAATAGAAAGACATTAAGGGAATTAATGCTGAACTCCAGTATAGCAAATTTTTTTGAATGAGCAATCTTTATCATAAAAGTCCTAAAGTACACAAACAGAACAGTCACTACTATAGCTAGTTAAAATAGATTCAATCGGTTATTAGCTGCAACCCTTTTTGCAATCCACTATTGGCCACGGGTCTCTCCCCATTACTGGGGAGGTCTGGAGCTTACTCCACCACGCTGTTCCAATTCGGGTTGGAGGAGATCGAGATGAAATCGGTTCTTAACATGGCTTAAACTATATGCAGTAGTCTCAGTACGTGCGTTTTGATAAGATATCCAGAATATTAAACTCTTAGGTATTTATACATTATACATAAAAAGCAACCAGCCGTTCATGATTGATTTGATAAATTAAGAAGGGGAAGAGAAAATCTGATAAAGACAAACATATATTTCATGTGAAAGAATTTCAATTTGGAAATGTTAACGCGCGCTCCGCCTGTCTCCGATCGTTACCTGTAACGTAAAATTAATGATTTCCATAACACTTTCTGAATAGGTACTTCAGACGCAAACTTTGCGTCTAGGTGGATAAAGGTAGTCCCTGTAGCTTCGGGATTAAGAATAGAGCTACGGTATCCCCTGCCTGATCGTAAGAGATACAGAGTTTTCATACCGTCAAATAGCGAAAAGGAGGCACCAATTAGGATTTAAAATTATAAATGTCTATACGTCGTTACATTTCCTTCGAAGTTTTCTAGAAGAGGCTGATGAATAAAAAAATATTAATATAAATAAAAAAATAACGTTTCACACTCATAACCCCACAGTAGGGTAGATATACCCTGTGTCGTGGGTACCATGGATACAAACAAAGATAGAAACACAAACATCCAGACCGAGAACAGAAATTTTTAAACTAATCATTCAAATTTTTGCCTCGCCGGGAATCGAACCCGACATTCTTCGATCGGCAGTCCGACATGGTAACCATTACGCCACTCGGGTCGTCAGCACCAACACCGATCCAGAGAAGTGGATGGATTTCTTCGAAGATAGTTTACACAAACAGTATTACGTGTCTTATAATGGAATAATAATTATAATAATTTTAAAGCAATAAAATTGAAACAACTCTTAATAAACAAAAATCGTGTGTGATGAAAAATACAGTTACCTAAGTTAACGTTTATGTATAGCGGCAAATGACTGAGCCCCTGTTTAATGACAATAAATTTAGCTTTCTATAAACCTTAAAACAAATTTATAAGCAAAAATACGATTGCGTTTAAAGTTGCGCTCTATATTTTAAATTTAAAAATTTTCGAAACTTACAAAAACTGAAAACCATTGACCATTTTCTTTGCCTTCATTGCAACTCAGCTGTACCCCTATCATGGCGTTAATATCTTTATTTCACTGTACATTGATCGCGAATGAAAACACAATAGGCGTTCAAATTCAATTTATTGCTTGTCACGCACTTGTTACCATTGTCGTGGTGGCCATCGGTGGTAATTGCTTCAACACATGCTATGCCGAAAGGGGTGAAATTATCGTAATGTGACAATAATAAAGAAAACCTAGTTTCGACTATTGTGCTACCGTTGTTTCGAATATGTCGGTGTTGTTGTGTAAAATTGAGTTAGTTGCGTTTGAAAAACTATAGTTTATGGGTGTTGTAGCTGATTTATAGTCTTTGAAAAGAATTACTATTATGCTGTAAATTATGCTGTAAAAAATAGGTATCATTTTAATTTTTATGATTGGAAAACTCTAAACTATGTTTATATTAATATTTATTATGTTTCTTTTCGCACTCTACTATAATTTTAACGGAATAGGTATATACCATTAAAATTAACTTATGATCAATTTATAAGTCATAAATTGTTTTTCAGCTGCATAGATCCCTTGCGTTCTACGCTAGCCGCCAGGCTATGCGCGCTTCGCGCGCGCTATGCAGCTGAGCCAAACGGGCGCGGTCGGGTGTGAGATGGGTGACCGCTAGTGGCAAAAAAAAATTCATGCGCGTTTCCGTGCTTCGGAGGGCACGTTAAGCCGTCGGTCCCGGTTGTTGTCGATAGATAACAGTCGTTAAACCTAGTCGGAGGCCTTATGGGCGGTTTGAAAACATCCGACAGCGGGTTGGCCACTAACCCGCATCTCCACCAACCCGCATTGGAGCAGCGTGGTGGAGTAAGCTCCAGGCCTCCCCAATAATGGGGAGAGACCCGTGCCCAGCAGTGGGACGCAAAAAGGGTTGCAGCCAAATTGTTTTTAACAAAAATAAATAACAAACTCCAAATGAAAAATAAAATGTTTTTTTTTTCATTAAATACGTGTAGGTGCGAGTCCGTTTCTTACTAATTATTCAGATTCCGATGCAGCGATGGCCGAGTGGTAAAAATCCACGGTCTTCGACGCGACCGATCCCAGGTTCAAATCCTCAGCTCGCACCTCTGACAAAGAAAATTTGTAATGTGCGAATTTATCGCTATTCCACGGTGATGGAAAATATCGTAATAAGTATTTCATTGATTACGATGTTCTCCATCGTCGTGCATGGCTGGCTGGCTGCAACCCTTTTTGCGTCCCACTGCTGGGCACGGGTCTCTCCCCTTTATTGGGGAGGCCTGTAGCTTACTCCACCACGCTGCTCCAATGCGGGTTGGTGGAGATGCGAGTTAGTGGCCAACCCGCTGTTGGATGTTTTTCAAACCGCCCATAAAGCCTCCGACAAGGTTTAACGACTCTTATCTATCGACAACAACCGGGACCGACGGCTTAACGTGCCCTCCGAAGCACGGAAACGCGCATGAAATTTTTTGCCACTAGCCGTGCATGCCTGAGAGAAATTCATAATTTCTCGAAGGCATGACGTCCACCAATCCGCATGCAGTTGGCCAGCGTGGTGGACTATGGCCTAAATCCCCTCTCAATTGTGTGAGAAGGAGACCTGTGCCCAGCAGTGGGACATAAAAAAGGTTGAAAAAAAATTCATATTCCCAAATATTTTATTTGGAGTCATGAGCTTAGATCATTTTCTAGAAATGGGTACCGACATTTGTCTCTACCTACATTGTAGAGCTGTGATGGTGTTGTATTTATTACTTTGACGACCTGCGTGGCACAATAGTAACCATGCCAGATTCCCAATCAAAGGATCCCGGGTTCGATTCCCGGCGAAACAGAAATTTGAATGATGAGTTTAAATTTCTGTTCTCGGTCTTGGTGTTTGTGTTTCTGTCTTTATGTGTTTCCATGGTACCCACGACACAGGGTATATCTACCCTTCTGTGAGGCTATGAGTGTGAAGGGTTTAAAAAAATATATAAAAGTTACCACGAGTCGGACGCGTGTTTTGGTAACAATCATTCCCACTGTTTAATAACCTACATTTACTCACCAATATCATTATTTTTAGAACCGACTTACAGTAAACGAAATGTTAACGTAAAAGTATTATAATACACGACTTGTCTCTCAGAAGTCGATCCGCACTACCACTCTACTTTAAAGTCACGGAAGTGCCTTAAAAGTGCTAAGCCGTGTTGAGACCCCTCTATTCCCAGGGACACGCCGCTTATCCATCAATATCTTTGCATACGCTGGTTATACGTCCTATAGATATAGTGAATGTTTTTGGAGCAAGACTTAGTGAATGATGAGACATCGTTTTACTTTTTCAAAACGACAACCCGTGTGGCGCAATGTTTACCATGCCGGACTGCCAGTCGGAGGGTCTCGGGTTCGATTCTCGGCGAAACAGAAATTTGAATGATGAGTTCAAATTTCTGTTCTCAGTCTGGTTGTTTATGTTTCTGTCTTGTATGTGTTCATGGTACCCACGACACAGGGTATATCCACCATACTGTGGGGCTATGAGTGTGAAACGTTTAAAATTTAGATTTCGCTATCTGTGCTGCGTGGCAAAATTAACGTAAGTAGGTATACAAACATTACACACATACGTCTGTTTTTTCTTTGCAGATACTTTTGAAGAAAAAACTTGAATCGAGGTAAAATGGTGAGAAGAAATTGTCATTGATCACTAAAACTATCGGTTGTTATTAGACGACCGTTATGTAGTAGATTAACAGTCACGAAAAAGTATGAAAAAAAATTGTAAAATTATGCATTTAAAAACCCGATCATATGTAGAGAAAAACGTGTATAAATAAGCATCTGAAATTATCGCTTGTGTCTTTTGCTCTAGCGAAACGTCACTCCAATAAAATTAATGCAATAATATACAATACACTACATTTTAAAGTACCTACGTACTTAAAAACTTCAAAACGCAATATTAATCATTATCATCAATTTCTTCCTGTTCGTGTTTTGAATATTCTATTCCACCAGCTATAGCCCAGCTTCTATAGCCCAGCGGTTAGCGTAGAACGCAAACGATCTATGCAACTAAGCTAAACGGGCGCGGTCGGGTGTGAGTTGGGTGACCGCTAGTGGCAAGAAATTTCATGTGCGTTTCCGTGCTTCGGAGGACACGTTAAGCTGTCGATCCCGGTTGTTGTCGATAGATGACAGTAATTAAACCTTGCCGGAGGCCTTATGAGCGGTTTGAAAACATCCGACAGTTGACCACTAACACACATTTCCACCAACCCGCATTGGAGCAGCAGTGATGGAGTAAGCTCCAGGCCTCCCAACAATGGGAGAGAGCAGTGCCCAGCAATGGGACGCAAAAAGGGTTGCAGCCAGGTTAACAAGATCATGAAAAAGTATGAAAAGTTAGACATTTGTTGCACATCGACTGTACGTAATTGAACATCTACAAGAAAATGCGATAAAAGTAAAAAAAAAACTTTTGAATAAACAAAATAGTTATAGTGCAACTGGATAACAAATATAATATGCATACGAACTTATACTTCTTACTATAACGGCACTGATTTATGGAGCCGCATTACGTAGCGTGGTGGACTACGTAAAATCTCTCTCAGTTCTAAGAAGAGAATCTCGCACCTGGGACGTTAAGAGCAGTAAACGATGATTCTGGATGTAAATGTAATGGAAGTTTGTAATAAAGACGAAGTATTACGTAGGTAGATGTTAAAATCGATACAAAGGAAAATTATACCTACAGCTATTAGCGTGCAATTTCAAAGGCATTCTCGGGGGGACCAATTGCGCAACATAGTTTATCTGTGTAACATTTTAATGTACACTCCCGTATTCAATCACGTACTGAAATCTCCAGAGAGGGTTTTATTAGCAAACGAACGTTCGTACATAAAGCGGCAATTACGTCACCTACAAACGACATTCAAAATTACCTATTGCCAACATTTTTTTCCATCCAACTCCCAGTAGGCACCGAAAACTCGGTGGGAGTGGTCCAAGTTGGCAAGCCACTCCCATTGGTCGTTTAGAACACACCCACCGGCATAACAAAAAGGAATATTTCACTGTGGCGTGCCTGTCCCAGAACGCCGTTCACGGCTGAGCCTTGAGAATTTCTCCTTCCCTTTCTCAAGCGACAGGAGGTTTCAGGACGGAGCGCATTGAAAATGGTTCGTGTCGTGTCCCAAGGGCGAACAACTCCATCTAGCGATAGATTTGTGAAACGTTTTAAACACACAGCCTTAAACAGGTGTCGCTTGAAGGCCTGCTTGTGATGGAATGTGGGCTGAAGTTTCAGTTTCAGTCCGCATCATTAGAGCGCTAGTGTTGGCGCATGAAGTTTCTTAAAACGACTTTAAAAACTAAAATTTGGAGTTAGCAAAAGCTATTATCCAGCAAAAAACCAATGAATTGTCCTCGATTTTATAAAATGTACAGCTTCATACCTACCCCAATGTTGATATGGACTTTAAATAGATACCTAGTTTTTTTTAGACTTTTGTAATACATATTTTAGTCTGATTGAAGAGACCTGTACCTATATGTTGCCATAGTTTACCACACTAACCAAGAGCTGATTGGTGTACATTAATTTGAAATTAAAATACATACCTATAATGTGCTCCCTCATTGTGGAGTCACGAAAAAGTGAAAAAGTACGCACGTAACAAATTCCCAAGAACTCCCGCCTTGGAGACTGATGTCCCAACCCTCGGCCATCTAGCTGTTATATATTTAGTATACACTTATGACATTATAAAAAATACTTGGGAGTATAAAATTTCAGTGCGAAAAATTGTTCCTTGAATGTCTTGATAAACATAGTTTGAATACACGTAAAGACGGCAAGGGAACCAACGCGTTTAATATGAGGACAAAATAAATGTGCCATGTGCCAGACTTGTAGAAATGCCATTTTTACCGGCTAAATCATATCCACACTTTTTGCTATACTTTATATTGCTAAACTTTGCAGAAGATTAAATTATAGTAATAATATACTGTTCCACCTTATTAATTAAATTTCAGATACTTATCTACATGCACAGCATACATACATGTCATATATTCAAATGGTTAGAATTTCTATGTGCCCCCAATTCTGTAGAACGTCGTAGTCTTTAAAATATTGCCGCATGAAATCGATCTTTTATAAGTAGCTTACCAATTTTATAAGGGAGGTTTAGCGAAGTCGGGCGTTCTTGGGGTAGGAGCAGACGAGTGAGTATGATATATCTAATGGTTATCAGTAGGGACGCATAATCCATTTAGAATAAAAATTCAGTTGTTACTAAGTAAGTTATACAGCACTTTTTAGTGATGTATGTTGAAATATGGGTGTATCTGTAGAATGGTAAAGCTAACCTAATGCTAATGCTCTGTTTAATAAATTAACGTTACGTCCAAATTATATTTTGTTAGGTGTTAAAGTGATTAGACAGTATTTTCATTCAAGTTAATGATTTTTGTAACGTATTTAAGACCTAATTAGCTTTTAATAATCTTAAACACATAATATTAGTTTTAACATTTTAATTTGATCCTTAATTATGTACCTAGATACCTAAAACCTGTGTATTATCAAAAGATAAAAGTGTATTTTTTTAATTTTCCTGGCAACAAAAATAAAACCATAGTTTCCTGTTTCAGAAACAGCGCAAAGTGTGCAGTCCTCCTTATTTCTAAATCTCAATATTATGCCAACGGTCTGCGTCGTAAAACTAAAAAAGAACGATAGAATTAAATCATAAAAGAAAAATAATCTATTAAGAATGTAAATTTTGAATTAGGTAATGTATAAGGCCCGACAATGTTTGGGGAACAAGGCTCCAATGGTGACATCGTTTTGGCTAAAGGAACGCTAGACACTCTGCAACCAAGTAGATTCCACTTTTAGATATGTTAACGAGCCTCAGAGAAGGCCTGTTTCATTGTGGCAGTAGCAGTAAAAAATCTTTGTAATAATTAATTACATTAACCATAGCTAAATAAACGTGATTCTGTCTGATGAGCATTTTTTATCTTATGAGCATCTTTATACGAAACTCGTATACATAAGTCTGGTCAATATCACAGTCAAACTTCCATTCGAAAACTTACTTAAGACAAAAAATACAAGTACAGTTATTCCAGATCCGTTCTCTATCGGTAAATCATTTCAGTACTGGCTGTACTTCGTACGTTCGAATAAAACCGGTAACGTATGCGTATTTGCCATTCGGTCCACGGCTGCACTCTTCCTGATTCCATTTGGGAATTACTCTGTCGCCACAAACTCGCAAATCAGGACTTTCATTATAATGCCAGATAGTGCGGGTTCGAGTTTGTCTCCAAATAAGTTTGCCGAGTTTTTTGAATTCAATATTTACTTGTGTAACGTGTTGGTATGCTTTGTTTAGAATTCATGGAACTTTTCCCCATACAAATATTCTATTTCGTTTCCTTCCTGGTTTATGGCTTTTTTCTCATAACTGATCATCTAGCCCAAACGGGCACCTAAAGGTGATGTCCGGGAAAAAATTACATTCATTAAGCGAATATTAAATTTTGTGTTCCTAATATGAAGTAAATAGTTTTTCTTTCTTTATTTTTTTTTCTTTTATTTGTTTCTTTTTTACATAGTTTAACTCTCAACATTAATCCTTTTAAATCAAGACGAAAAACATCCATTGAGATTGCTATATTTTGTAGGCTTTTTGTAGATAGTGTATTTTTTTTGCTGAGGTATGAAAAGAAAAACAGAGAGATCAGTACAAGTTCATATTAAGTTTGTAAAATATCGTATGCCGTTGTCATTATCGATTATTCGAGCTATTGAAGAAACATATAATTAAGTCTTTAACAAAAAATAGAACGTATAAATTATTGAAAGAATTTGCTTTCAGCTCCTAACCTTTGAGGAACCTTCAATCATCAACTTAGAAACGTGAGGTGATAATGACCGTGAATGAATATTTGTATTATGTTAAAAAATATGACTAAAACAATGTGTGTGCCTATAAAGATTCAGTGCTTCCCTCGATTTCCCTAGCATCCCATCATCAGATTTTGACATGGTGACAGTTAGACAGTTAGAGTATAAGTTTTTGAACAAAAAAATATATATTGCAATAATTTGCTCTCAACTCCTAACCGTCGTAGCACCTTCCATACGTAGATGATAGTAAGGGAGTTTGATCGCGGTGGGTGGAGTGGGGAGCTGATGATGGAAGGTAATGCGACGGTTAGGAGTTGAGAGCAAATTCTTTCAATAAATGGGGTTTTGTTCGAAATCTTACATTCCTGAGATGGTCCAGCTGTCACCAAGTCAAAGTCTGATGATGGGAACCCAGAGAAATCGACAGTTAGGAGCTGAGAGCAAATTCTTTAATTAATTTATACGTTCAGGTGGACTGACAGAGGTATTCTTTCAGGCTATAAGATGGCTATTAGAAAACATGATTATAAAAGGAAAATCTCTTTAAAGTTTAGATTAAACATGCGACGTATTTTAACCCGAGCAACGCCGGGTTTCGCAGCTAGTTCCATTAAAGTAATTTAAATATTGCTCAAAATTTGAATACCGTTTATGAATACTAAGTAAGTATCTAATCTACCAACTGCTTCGGAAAGTATAATATTATCACACGATTTATGACAGCGGCGTTAACAATATAGTACAAAACTAAAGACATTAAATATTAAAAAAAACTGTACTCTAGTAGATGGCCGCTCATAAATATTCAAAAGTTACTAGCGACGGCTCATTTAGGAGATGCCCTCTTTTTGTGATATTGGATAATTCGCCAGGGGCTCGTCGGATCAACTTGTTAGGAAAATCGATGCTGCGTTAATGGACCGGTTTTTATTAATTACAGGAAAGTTGGCAAGTCTCTTGGTGCCACTTTTTTTTAGATGCCACTTAGTTACATCTTTTATTCATAAGGAAATATTAGGTATCAAATATTCGGCTAGGAAAAATTAAGAATATTCTTATCATGATACGAATAACTCAACGATTTACACGTTTTATACAAAATGGTATTGATTCCGTTTCCCATGACATGAATAAAATATTAAATATTTTGTAAAATTTAGAAACCATTCCTAAACTTTAAATCCAAGCTGCACACAGGCAATATAAAGATAATTAAAGAGAAATTATAAAGAAAAACTTTGAGGGTCGAACCTGCGGGTGATGTAGATCGCAAATGATCTACACAGTTAAGCGAAACAGTCTGTAATATGGGTGACCGCTAGTAGCAATTCATACGCATTTTTGTACTAGAAGGCCATAAAACAGTCGACCTCTCACGCTAAGAATAGTAATGTTTACATCGCTATCGATGGCACAGAATACTAACTATTACTTCGATGGATAGCAGCTTAAACTCTATTGGAGTCCTTATGGGCTTGAAAACGTCCGACAACCACTAACCCGCATTTCTATGAGCCCAAATAAGGCCGTGGAGTAAGCTCCAGATCTTCCTAACAATTTGGAGAGTCTCGTGCCAGCATTTTGATACAAAAAGGTCGCAGCTAATAAAAAATGGCTTCATAAATTCGTGCCCAAAGCGTTTGTAAAATATTGGTAATACTGTCGGTGAATCCATGATGCTCATAATTTTTTTCATAAAGTTACGTCTAGTTTCAAGACACTATTTTTTAAGAAATTCTGATGTTACGTGCTGCTCGTGAAAATCCCTTTGATATCTATACCAGAAATGGTTGCACCCCTTCTTTGAGCAGACTCGTTACTGGTGTAAAAAGAACGATAAACGCAGACAAAACCGCAGTCAAAATCTATGTTACGTATTAGTACAATTCTATGGTCCATAGTACAGTCTCGGCAATCAGTCCCGGCGTTCTCGGATAATGAATCCCGTAGGAACGATCCCGGACGCAGCAACAATCGTGACTTAACTCCCGATCTATTCCCAATACGTTCAATTGTACATTGTTTGATATATTGTGTCTGTATAAGTATGTCCAAATTACGAGAATTCGCATTGACCTTATCCAGATGATTCTCAAAATTACAAAGTATCCTCGAAAATTTACTAATATTACATAATTATATTTATAACCATAAATTTATTAACATACCCTTAGATACCCGTAGATCTTAAATAGTTCCACTGCGGGAAGTACCACGTTGCTCCCACTTCAGCAGTGGAGCAATTTTATTACGTTTCAGTGTAAAGGTGTAGTTACTGTCCAAACTTACATGAGGTAACCATCAGCCTTAGGAATAGTAGCGCCACTGCATACGACCGCAGGCAAACGTTAGACTTGGCTGAGGTTGGGTGTACATGTCCTCCACCATGTCACTTAACATCATGCGGCCTGCATAATCATCTGAAAAAAAATTTAAACAAAAAACGGCAAATTGTTTGTAAAGTAGGTTTACGATCGAGATGTTTACGTGATAACGTCCGCACGAGAAAATCTCCATCCATTGTATGCCGCTAGAGTGAGAGAGACGGAAGATCGGTCCACTCACTCGAACGCTATGCCAGCCTCCGCTCGTGAGGATTCCGCGTGACAAGTTTCACGGAATGACTGGCAGCGCTCGAGATGAGACGGGAGATCGGTCCGTCTCTCTCTCGTTATACCTGCGATCGCGCTCGTGAGGTTTTGGTGTGACACAAGTTTCTGAACATGTCACCCGACTAAAACGATTTTAAAGACGTTATCACGTCAAAAAGCAAATTATAAATAATGTTATATTATATAGTTGTTGTAAATTTATTTCAAGAAAGTACAATATATACTACCCTCGGGAAATATGTAGGTAGTTTTCATTTCCAGGGTTCTAATTCATCATTTCAATATCATCACAGCCTCCGTGGCGTAGTGGGTGATGAGCCGACTGCGAAACGTGAGGTCGTGGGTTCGATTCCCACCCAGGACAAATATTTGTGTGATGAACATGACTATTTGTTCTGTGTCTGGGTGTTAATTTATCTATTTAAGTATGTATTTAGATTTATATAAGTATGTTTATCAGCTTTCTGATAACCATAGCACAAGCTCTGCTTAGTTTGGTATCAGATGGTGTTGTGTGAATTGTCCAACGATATTTATTTATTATTTATTTATTTATCACACAACTCATTAACAGCATTTGTTTGTGTTAAATATTGTGTTTTTTGCAATTATAAAAATAACATATAATAAATTATAAAAAGTTGCATCTTATCTCAAGGCGTAAGTATCTTCATGTAACATTAACGCGGGTAAAAGTCAGACACTCGATTGAATATTTCTGACTCGCGTACAAAACAAACACTTGCGCGTCCAATTATCATAAACGTCGCAATAATAGCCTAAGTCATAACTTCCATAATCAGGTCTCTTTTGTACAACAAATAATGATTTCGATATCGAGGGGCGTTTGTGAGGAATAATTTATCCATCACAGCGGGTGATTCTTCGCGGAACAAATTACCTAGCATGTGGCATTTGGCACTCGTAATCGATATGCTTTTGTTTTTGAAAATGCATGAAGTTTTTTATCCATACAAATAAATATATGAGTGTAGAGTGTATGAAGCGCGCATGGCCCGGCGGCGAGCGTAGAACGCAAGCGATCTACGCAGCTAAGCCAAACGGGCGCGGTCGAGTGTGAGATGGGTGACCGCTAGTGGCAAAAATTTCATGCGCGTTTCCGTGCTTCGGAGGGCACGTTAAGCCGTCGGTCCCGGTTGTTGTCGATAGATAAAAGTCGTTAAACCTTGTTGGAGGCCTTATGGGCGGTTTGAAAACATCCGACAGCGGGTTGGCCACTAACCCGCATCTCCACCAACCCGCATTGGAGCAGCGTGGTGGAGTAAGCTCCAGGCTAGGCTCCAGTGGGAGAGACCCGTGCCCAGCAGTGGGACGCAAAAAGGGTTGCAGCCAGAGTGTATGTTTGTAATATTAAAAATACGTTTTTCACAAATTTTTGTATGTCTGCCCATCTGCTTAAATCATCAAAGGCTCCCTCACCCTTTATGTCATACCTGTCAATGTTGATGATCTAAGCCCGTCTAAGTCTGTCTGTTTGTTCCGGCTTATCTCTAAAACGGCTGAACCCATTTTGACGGGACTTTACTGGCAAATCGCTGTTATAATAAGGAGTAACTAAGGCTACTATAATTTAAAAAAATCTAAAACTAAAGGCCACGCGGACGAACCCGCGGGCGGCCGCTAGTTTTGTATATATGATTTTTATGAACTCGGTAGCGATGTTTTAGAAAAGTGTATTATTGAAAAGCAATATTTTAGCCTGGATAGATCGTTAGTAGGACCCAACGTGATCCTAAGGTGGATTGGCTGCAGTTCAGTCTTTCTGTATTCTCATATGGGTATACGGGCATACGGGTTCATCCACATACTAAAGAAACCGCCATGTCTCCAAAGTAGCGAACTGGAGTAAGTTCCAGGCTGCTCCAGTACGCTACTTCCATGCAACTTAAGAAGAATTTTTTTAATAAGGCTTCACGCTCATAGCCCCATAGTATCTTTGTCGTCGGTACCATTGACACACACAAAGACAGAAACACAAACACCCAGACCGAGAACAAAAATTTAAACTCATTATTCAAATTTCTGTATCGCTGGAAATCGAACACGGGAACCTTTCGATTGGCAGTCCGCGGTATGGTAACCATTGCGCCACGCAGGTTATTAATAATATGTGGTGAATCTGCACTCATCTCAGATTGTTTTTTACGTATTTTGGATTAAAATAAATGTATGACCACTTCACGAAACTCAATAAGCTTTTTAAGAAAAATACTGAAACAGTTCATAAAGTTTTTATGAATTAGATTTTAGGAACCGAATAAAAAATGTAAAGTATATTACTAACATGAAAGGTCGTCTGATTATTCACAGTAATCCATCTCAAATAACCATCCGCCATCCAGTGTAAGTAGCTAACGCAATGAGTGCGTATAATGGAATTTATCAAAAATCGAAGGGGTGTGCTTGCATCATCCCCTAATTTGGTTTTTATTTTATATCAACCCCAAGTAAGGGCAGCGTGTGGAATTAGTCTTACCATATGCGCTCCTACTTGTGTTACACTTGGCATCGACTGTTCATTTTTGGGTGGTGCGTTAAAGCAGCAATAGCACATTTAAATAAATATATTTACAGAATTTTTTGCATCTATCTCTACTTTAGTACTAAAATATTTGAATTAAACAACTCAAAAATAAATGAAAAAGTTTTTCTATTTTTGATTTAGTTTAATGGATAATCGATATTATACAGTTTTTAGTACTTACAGCTTTAATTAAGCATGTTGGTTGCTCTTAAAATATCTTACGGTGTGACCTGATTTTGTTTGACAACCCTTTTTAGATTTCAGAAGGATAAACAGTGACCTAGGCTGATTTTTAACCCTTTGGAAATATTTTTTCTACTATAGGAAAAAACGTATAGACCATACGGGAGGACCACGGAAAGAAAGCTAGTCTTTATAAATTTTAATGCATTTCTTTCATACTTACGAAATATAAATAAAATTAAAATATATGTAGGTATATCGTCAAGGATGAGCAAATCTAGGGCAAAAGTAACGTAACTTTTATTCTGTAGACAACCATGATGAAATTGTAATTATTTTTAAATTTCATTTTAAGAATTACATTTCTATAGCAATATTAACTGTAAGAATTTAAACACTTATCTAGCTTTAATCCTAACTTGTGCTGCTGGCCTAACGCACATATTAAGGGTGTACTTCAATGACGTAATCCGAGCGTAGAACATGTGCGTGCGGTTTTAAATTCTGATGGAACACCGATTACCCACACGCACCAGTATGTGGGAGATGTTTAATCTATCGCTGCGGGTTCACAATCAATTAGCAAAAATGATTTTGCCAAGTCATAACGCACATTATAATTAAAAAAATAAATATAGTTAAAAAAACTAAAATACACGCCTTTGAAGCACATAACTACTGGCACAGACCATATTTTTCGTATATAGAGCAACCCACACATTATTCACAATAATTCCAGTATTTTTTGTTTATTATTTATTTAATTAGCAGAAAATTATAATATTTTCTGCTTATATTAAATATTATGTTTCACTTTTTTGGGTTTGGTGTGCTTTTGAAGCACATTTGTTTATAAGTTTTTTTTTCATTATATTTATTTTTCTTTTTTCATTATATTTAGTTCGATTTATTGTTCACAAAATTTAACAAACAAACGGAATTAGTTAAACTCATGAAATTATTGTTTTGCCTATTCCTGATAAGAGTCCAAAGTTTGAATTAAATCTGTCCGTTGAAAGTGGTTCAAAGGTCCAAAGGAGAGTTACAAACAAGCTCGCAAAATGAAACCCGACTTTATAAAGACTAAAATGATGAGTTATAAGTACAATACGTATATGATACGATACTTGCGAATGGTAATAACTCTTAAAACTATTTTGGAGTCAGTTCCCATACCTAGTGTCGTCGTTGAAAACTCAAAATTCAAGTCATTGTCAATATTTACTCTTTTAGATTTTCGATTAACACTTTTTCATAGCTGTCGCCTGTAATAGTTCATTATTGAATATAGTGGACCCCGCAGACGTTGTCCTGCCTTAAAAGCATCGGAAGAGAATTAGTTTCTTTATCATCTCAAAGATTTTTTATGTTTCTGTCAAATAAAACATATAAAACAAATAGTGACAGTGTTGTTATTCGGACTTTGTCAAACTTCTGGACGATAGCGCTACAGCGCGAACAAACAATGTTTGACAGTTACTAACAGTTTATATAGGAAAATAAAATAAGTTGTTTTACTATTAATTTCGCAATTTTTCTATATTGTCTCACCGTTTAAACCTTCCCTGGACTTTTACTAATAGGTATATCAAGACCAAAATAAGCCACATCGGTTCAGCCGAACTCGAGTTTTAGCGAGACTAACGAACAGCAATTCATTTTTATATATAGACATTAAGTTATGACATCGCAACTTTGACATTGGCAAATGGTGAAAAGACCAAGATGCGATTCGATAAAAGAAAAAAAGTACCTACAGGCACCTCGTGTCATATTTATTGATTACGTTTTTGACATGTTTGTGCGTTCATTCTTATGAACAGCAAATGATTGATGGACCGTTTATTTGGAAAAATAAAATCGTTGAAATAGTTATAAATAGAATTGAGATTTTTATCATATTTTCATACTTATTATTCTATTTCCGGCGAAGACAAATCCAAAAACATAAAAATCATAGAAATGGGTCCAACCGTTCTTGAGTTATAAATGGTGTAACTTACACGACTTTGTTTGATATATATAGATCTTAATAATTCATTATGCTACACGGCTATCTTAGTTATATCGGCTTCCATTGTACTACATTGTCTGTAAGAAAGCTAGTTATTGTATAACCCATATTTTAAAACAGGGCTGAAGTTTTTCATCGTCTGCTCTTTTCTTCAGCTCAGCATTGCCTAAGCGCACCCACTACTACACTCACCACACACACACGCACCACACTCACCGTTAGTCATCACACACACACTCACCACTCAAACGCACCCCACACAGCACACATATGCACAACACATCACACCTATCACGGCCAAACATTATCCTTGAATTTAAGCTAAGCGCTCAGCACACCATTCCTTATTTTTATTTCTTTTTCGTTTTTCATGTATACCTAATCTGTAAGCCACAATTTGTAAGGTATAGTTATAGTCACTACAATGGGAGAAGACGCTGGTTCTTGGAACACAGTCTTGGCTAACCCAAGAACCAGAGGCTTCAATACAATAAAATGTGTAATCTTACTTAATGTGCCAAATAAAGATTAAAGATTAAACCTAGAGCGGACAGAGCAAAAAAAAAATAACGTTCACTAAGAGTTTGTAAAGGAACCGTACAGTCCGAATCGTCAACGACCCAAGATTGACTGACAGGCTAGAACCGCTTAGCTTGCGAAGAGACATAGGCTCGCTCTGCGTGTGCTACCGACTTTACTATGGTGAGTGCTCCTAGGAACTCTTCAAATTGATGCCTACATCACCATTCCATGATTATACCACCAGACGAAGGTTAAAGTCCCACCGGCACCATCTGGACTCGTGGCGGTCCTCCACAGTCCGCTTTGCACGCTCCTTTTTACCACGGACGTGTAGGTTATGGGACAACCTTCCAGCTGAGGCATTCCCAGTGGACTATAACATGGGATTCTTCAAGAGTAGTAAAAAAGCTGTAAAAAAAGCTCTCGTCCAAAGCCGGCAATACTCGGGCGGCTCCCCTAGGGTTGCCCGTGTCCATAGGCAACGGTGATCGCTTAACATCACGCGGCCCGTCTGCCTTATTGTTAGGTTTATTTATAAAAAAAAGAAAAAAAAGAATAAAGAATATTTCATTTTACTTCATTTCATTCCACAAAGTTTTTTAGTTTTTTCGAAAAGTAATTTTTACACGTCATAGGAGATTTCAGATTTGTAATGACGATATACATTTATTTAATTATCTATTTATTTATTTATTTGTCATTAAGTGTAGGTTAACATAGTGATGGTAAACATCATAAAGGATATGCGAAAACTACTTTATTTGCAAAAACTGTTCCGTTCAGACGATATTCGTCGAAACAAAATGACTGCAACTATTGAAGCCTAATAACTACGAGTAATAATATATTGATATTTCACGACAGCAACTTATTGTTAAATCATGTACATATTTCATCGGTCTGGCTGTTTGTCTCCATGTTTTTGTGTGTCTCCACGGTACCCACGACACAGGGAATCCTAGTGTATGAGTATAATGAGTGCAATGAGTATAATGAGTGTGCTATATTATTTATAACTATATTTATAACTACTTCAGAAAAAATCCATAACTTTAAGGGATGATGAAAGTATAACGCGCTATTCAATATTGGTGTATTTTTATTTATTATACAATTTGAAGCTTGATGATAACTAGGCTTTGAACCTCTTCAAAGTGTATGGAAAATGGATTTGAGCCGTTAATCTTGAAAGCAATGAAAAGATTAGATCTCTATTATAAAAACTTCCGTAGGAAAACCATTTAAGTACCGATACCTATATTGAAACACAATAAAGGGTATGCAAAAAAGAAAACCCCTTATCAGACAACCATTACTTACGAGACATTACAACTTGCGAGCACACATGTTATCTGAAGCACTTGATCACCGAACAGCGCATTAAAGTCAAGAGACGTGTTTAATCTATAATGCGCCTTATCGCAATATTTTCCATTTCCGGGGCAAAGCCGGGAACGTCGGGGCGCCAGGGGAAATAAGGAAGGCTGAGTTTCACTTTGTTGTTTTTTTCCGCGCCGGGAAAATTTTTCGTACTCTCTTCGTTTACACTTACAACAGTTACCGGTGTTGCCCGATTGTTACCTGCATCCTCTGAATTAAATATACCGGGCAAAGGGTGAAATGTCTGGATTTGCATTTCGTTTGCAACAATGAGTCCGGATTGGAGTTCGTTTGCTATGTTTAAGTTGAATTTGAAAATCAAGAAAAAGTGCGGTAGTCGCTTTGTAAATTGCACTGCTTTGTGATGTTGTTACATAATTTAGGCCTCGTTTTAAGGCATCCTTTGTTTTATGTCTGGTATGTTACATGAAAAGTTACGTTTCTATCGGTGGGCAAATAAAAAAGCTCAAGTCGGAAAACGTAGCCTAAAAATATTTATTGAATAACCAATAACCTTATGTCCATTATACATGACTAACTTAAATTAAAACTTAATGTTACCCTACAATTTATATGTTAATTTCAGTAAATACCAGAAAAATGGGCAAGTAAATAGTTATATGAAATTTATAGTTATTGCTATCCTAAGTGTAATACTGTTTAGCTACCTATAGGTATTTAAATGATTTTACTTGGAAATGTAACCAAAGTACATTTCTTTTATAGGCTAATGTTAAATTTTTATACTTTTAATTTCAATTAAATTTTAATTTATTTTACCGTCAACTTAATTTTCATCTTAAAAGTTACAGTCTTTCTTACAAGATGGTAATATTTGTATAATTGATACCTCTTAGATATCGGTGTCGGTAATTAGTTAATGTTCCCGCTCATCTTCAGTAATTTATTGAGACGGAACGCCTCCCCGTAATATATCCCCCCTCCTCCACCGCCCGGGGAATAGGCGGCGGCGAAAAACTCAACCAAAATATTAATGCACCGACTATGGTAAGTATTGACGGCAAATTATAGCTGGACTTATTGATCTTGGTCAACGAATTTCATTTCACAATACAAGCAGCATTCACGGATAGGTGCCAAGCCGGGGTCCCTGTAACTTGGAATTAAGAATAAGAGCTACAGTATCTCCTGCCTGACCGTAATTGAGTAAGAGTAATAAGGGGAGGTCTGGGGTGGGCGCAGAGAGTTGGAGCTCGATCCATCCAACAATGGACCCGGGAAGGTCGTTAGCATTTGAAGATGAAGGATAGCTACCTCACTCTCCAATGATGAGTATGTTAAGGCCACCGCGCATGTAGGGCATCGATAGGTTCCACTGGAGAGCCCTGAGTTCTCCCCAAGTGCTGAAGCAGACTATCAAGTGGGTTTTAGGATAGTATAAATACCACATAATCCGGTTTTCTCGCAATCTGCCGGATATCTTATAAAGGTGGAATTAACCAAAAAAGAAATGGTGGCAAGCCAGAGTCTAGAGGATGAAAGGGGAAGAAGGGGTAGGCCGGGACTAATGACTATCAGTAAAGAATACTACCTATCTACTGGCAGCTAACAAAATTTGTAGTTTATATTTCCCTATCTAAATATAATATTATGTTTGTAGTATACCTAGGCATAAAACCTCGATGAAATTATGATAATATAATCAAACACCATCCTAGCTTATAAGGGATTAAATAAACACAATCAAAGCGCACGAAAGTGCGCCGGCCAAGTTCTAAGCACAGACCGCGCGCACAACGTGCACTATTTACCCGAACCGCTTCGAGCCACTTTTGACCCCCCTGTATCTTCTTACCTGATTAATAGATCTAGATTAAACTTTACGGACATAATAACACCATTTAGTATACTTTGAATAAAAAGTTTCAATATTGTAGCTATTACAGAAAAAAAGTTATAGACTCGAGAAAATTGTAAATTTGATACTCACTGACTCATGTACTCACTGACAGCTCATCAAAATGTTTGACCACTTCTAGAAGACCTACAAAGCTGAAATTTGGCATTTAGCTAGTCGTCAGGGTAAAATTAATGGGAAATTGGTCAAAGTGCGAGTCAGGTTTTAGTCAAAATTATGTATAATGTTGGTAAGATCTAAGACTTAAAAATCTGGGATTGAGCATGGGGATGGTCGTTAACATTTAAAAAAAGTAAAGAAAACATCGAAAATTTGAAATTGGTCAAGTGCGAGTCAGATTATAGTCATTATCATTATGATGTCTAAAAATGTTGGTAACTGCTTCTCTAAGACCTACAAATCTGTAATTTGGCATCGGGGTGGTCGTTAGCATAAAAGTAAACGAAAACTTTAGAAAATAGAAAATGGTCAAGTGCAAAAAGAAATTATAATACACGAAAAAAAAAATCAGAACATAAAAAAAGGAATTATAGTATATTCAAAATTCATTTTAATAGATAACTAACAACGTTTTAAAATGAATTATAAACAAAACAATCCATTTCATCCCAAGATGTCGTGCACAGTATCGTATTGCAGTTTACATAAAGCTATTATTACATCTGGTGGACCAGACACACTTTATTTTAATAATAATAATAATATAATATGAACAACGTTGCGATAGGTACCATAAAGCAAACTGAGCAAAAAGAAATGAAATCCCACCAAAAACATAAATGTAAAAATGTAGGCCAAGTTCTTGTACATAAAAAAAGAGTTGAAATCTAAACTACAGCCCGCCGGGCCATGCGCGCTTTTTTTAGTAGTATGACTGACATTTTTTCACGAAAGCAAGAAAAAAAATAAACTTCAAAGTATCAAGCCGTATGAGTCCAACAAATTAACACTGCGACTTCAATAGTCTCACGGCGGATTAATCAGGGATTGTTCGTTCCGCGGTGAAAAATTGTCGCCATCAGCGGCGAGCTATAACTGGATGATGCATCGCCTTGTTTGAGTTTATTTCTTTTATCGTTATTTTTCTTATTCAGTCGCCAATTAGTCTTTATAGCAATAATCCTTTTTGCCTGCTACTACTGGATATGGACTCTCTACATTATTGGGGTGGCCTAGAGCTTACTCAACCACGATGCTCCAATGCGGATTGATAGAGTTTTATAAATAATTATTTTTTAATATCATTAATAATGTTAATAATAATATAATACCTTTATTTCATTTCCACCAATAAATGGTTGTTACAAAAAACATGTAAAATGCTGAAGTGCTATATTCGGCTGTATTTTTATATTATATTACTTTACTTGTGCAGCGATGACTGAGCGGCAATAACCGCGATACCGAGTTAAAAAACTCGGTGCGTACACCAGAAAAATAAATTTGGAACGTTTTATCGCTGTTGAATATATTGTGAATATTCAATAAATTATGATGTTTTCCATCACCACGCATGCCTGAAAGAATTTCATGATTTTTCGAAGGCAGAATGTCCACCTATCTGCTCTTGGCCAGCGTGGGAGGCTGTGACCTATATCCCTCTCACTTCCGATATGAGCTGTGCCCAGTCCTGTGCCCAGCAGTGGAACTAATAAGCTTGAAAAAAATATCTTTTTTTGGTTTGGTACTTGCAAGCTTCTATCAGTCAATATTTATATCACACTTAGGTAGTGTTTATATAATATGAAAGGGAAGAAAACTTGAAAAGAGATAAATGGCCCGATGAGAATTCTCTGTAACATTTAAATCTACCAAGTGTCAGTTACACCTAGGGCCTTGTTCATCATCTCCAAGTAAAATGTTGATTAGTACACACGTCACAAGTAATGTTAATTGGCAAGTAAAAGGTTTGAGTATGGGTCAGTTTATTATATGATTAGTGCTACTCTATCTATCTATCTATCTATCAGCCTTTTAAAGTCCATTGCGGACATAGGCCTCCCCTAATGTTCGCCACTCCGTCCGGTCCTGCGCCCTCTGAATCCAGCGGTTTCCCGCTATCTTATTCAGGTCGTCAGTCCACCTGGTTGGAGGGCGGCCTGTGCTCCTTTTGCCGAGACGTGGTCGCCATTCGAGGACCTTTCTTTCCCATCGGTTGTCAGTCCTCCTAACTATATGGCCTGCCCATTGCCACTTAAGCTTGCAAATTTTGAGAGCTATGTCGGTAACCTTCGTTCGTCTACGGATTTCATCGTTTCGAATTCTGTCGCGTAAGGAAATACCAAGCATAGCCCTCTCCATCGCTCGCTGAGCGACCTTGAGCCTATAGAAAAGGCTAACTGTGAAAGACCACGTCTCAGCGCCGTAAGTCATCACTGGCAACACACACTGCTCGAAAATTTTCGACTTCAGGCACTGAGGTATTGTCGTACTGGTAGTGCTACTCAAACATCGTGATATTGAAATTGAAGTTACGGGTGACTTTAACCAACAATTAGCATACTTGTCGCTTTACTTGAAGGTGATGAAAGAGGCCCTTAGTATATAGGTATAATAAGGTAAACATATAATATGAAAGAAACTTTACCCGTTAATATTACCAATTTAGAACTACCGACCGACCCACAAATTAATAAGAAAATCACAAAGTTACATAGTTCCAACAACAGTTAACTTCATAATAACTTCGTTCCTCGTGGAATCATACCACCATAGCACGGAAAGCCATACTTTTTCCCATAATAACTTCACATCTCGGTCCGCGCCGTGATTGGCTCAATCCCCCCGGGGCCAGAACTTCGTCAGCAAATGAGCAGTGAGCTAACACGATAATAATTTATAAGACAACCAGTATTATTTATTGCCAACGCCATAATATCTGATGAATTTTTGCGCCGTCAGGTAAGTCGAGAGGCATAACGGTGGATTGCACTCGCGTGATGAAAATGGTTCAGGCAATTGGGGGGAAAATGGAAGACGGAGATGACCGATTTGTTAAGGTTTTTTGAGGTTTTTATTAATTTTCTGAAAAGATGATGTAAAGCTTACAAAATATTCAGAGTAACTTTTTGAACCTTTATGTAGAACTAAGAAGTGTCAGTGTCAGTGGGCGTGCGCTTTAACAAGTTTGTCTCTAAACTAGCGGCCGCCCGCGACTACGTCCGCATGGACTTTAGTTGTAGATTTTTTCGAAAATAAAAGTAGCCTAAGTTACTCTTCATTACATCAGCTACCTGCCAGTGAAAGTCCGGTCAAAATCAGTCTAGCCATTTCAGAGATTAGCCGGAACAAACAGACAGATAGACCGACAGACAGACATACAAAAATTGTAAAAAATATTATTTTGTTATATGTGCCGTATGTACATTCATATGGAAATAGTAAAAAGCGGTTATTTTAATATTACAGACACTCCAATTTTATTAATTTGTATAGATAGATAGCATATCAAAAATGCTGTTGTTGGTGTTGAATTTGTTAGTGTGCCTAAGAGGGCAAAGAAAACTGTGCTCACCGTATGTGCTGTGAATTCGTTTTGAGATTTGTAATAAATTATTTGATGATAATTAGTTATCCTCGGTATTCTCGTTATCGGTGTAGCAGTGCTACTAGTAACAGTGAACGTGCTAATAATACCATCTCTTAAACGATCTGTCAAAGTCCTGGATCTATAATGGACTATTGTAATAGAAGCCAATCTATCGATAGTTGGTACGTACTATTTCTACACACATAAATGCATTTTCATGTTGCGACTGGCAATTACGTCACACCTATTGCATAGGTATGTGTTGTGTAATGTATGCTTGACAAAATTTACACGTGCACTATGTTATATGAAATTTGTTAGTACCAAACAATTTTACAGTTAACTAGATTGACTTCTTTTCAATAATCTAGATTTAATACATATTATAAAGCTGAAGAAAATCAGGAAATACCTACTGGTTTGAATTGAAAACTTCTTTTTGTGCTATATAGTCCATATTTTTATTATTTTATACTAGCCTTCCGCCAGCGGCTTCGCCCGCGTGGACCCGTTTTATAGGTTCCCGTAGGATAAAAACTATCCTATGTCCTTTCCCAAGGTCCACTCTATCTGTGTTCCAAATTTCATTAAAATTGGTTCATTAGTTTGAGCGGGAAAGCGTAGCAGACAGACAGAGTTACTTTCAATTTTATAATATTAGTAAGTAAGGGTTTACTTTTCTTTCATTATTGATATGACATTATGTATGTTTAAAAAATATTTTATAATTTTACCCCTTCAGCATGACTAAATAAAGATCTGTTTCCAGCATCAACAAAACCCGCGAAAGTTTCGCCACATTTACATCGCTGAGAAAAACATCACTCCCCTAGCAAGTACGTTACAGAAATAAATAAGTACGGAGCACGGTGAAGAAGATATATGGTGTGGCGAGGGAATACAATTCTGGATAGCAAAGGTCTTTCCCGTTAGTATAAATGTAAGTAAATTTGAATAAAACATAGCCGGATCGCCCGAGCGCGGGTCTCGCTTTGTTTTAATAAAACCAACCGGTTACACGTATGTTTTGGAGAAACACAGAATACGCTGATATGCTTGGATTGTGCTTCGTAACTTTTGCATATGTGCTTTTGTTGCAGGTCGATTTGATTTTATAATAAACGACAGTAAAGTGTATTGACAGTAAATCAGTGATATAGAGCCATTAATAATACTCAATACTACTCACTCATAGCCCCACAGTGAGGTCGATATACCCTGTGTCGTGGGTATCATGGACACACACAAGGACAGAAAAATAAACACCCAGACCGAAAACAAATTTATCATCATTCAAATTTCTGTTAATCCGGGAATTGAAGCCGGGGGCCCTTCGAATGGCAGTCCGGATGATATAGAGTCAGAGAACTCATGTAATATCATTGATAACAATTGTAATGAATTCAGTATTTCTATGCATTTTGTAATTGATATAATAATATGTAAGTTAATATGATAAAAGTATTTACTAATTTAATAAAAAGTATTTTACATTCCTATTATTATTAAATTTTCTCTGGAAGTATAATTTGGATGTAAGGGCCATTAATATAAAAAAAATAAGGGAGGTGCGTTATTTGAAAATGGAATGGATGTGAAAAAAAAAAACAATATTGTGAAAATAATAGAGAAGTCATAATAGATGTACCAAGAATTATTTGTAACAAAACAAGATTGAATTATTTATCTGAGATGTTTAATTTCATTACACAGAATAATATACAGGGTATTTTATACTGGGACTTTTGAATTTAGGACCTCGCAGCTAAGTTTTTTTTACAAATTTTTAATAAAACCCTAGATTGACGTCGTCTGCGGAACTGGCGCCATAATTTTTTAAAGATATCATTTAAAGAAAAATAAACTTTTATTTTATTATAGTTTTAATCGTGTACAACGACTTACTTATTCATTTTACGTACAGTATTGGTTATTAAGATAATAAAGCATCTTATTTTACATGTGAAATCAAATAATAGTAATAATAAGGCTTACACATTTTGAAGCGCGCATGGCTCGGCGGCTAGCGTAGAACGCAAACGGTCTACGCAGCTAGGCCAAACGGGCGCGGTCGGTTGTAAGATGGGTGACCGCTAGTGGCAAAAAATTTCATGCGCGTTTCCGTGCTTCGGAGGGCACGTTAAGCCGTCGGTCCCGGTTGTTGTCGATAGATAACAGTCGTTAAACCTTGTCGGAGGCCTTATGGGCGGTTTGATAACATCCGACAGCGGGTTGGCCACTAATCCGCATCTCCACCAACCCGCATTGGAGCAGCGTGGTGGAGTAAGCTCCAGGCCTCCCCAATAAGGGGGAGAGACCCTTGCCCAGCAGTGGGACGCAAAAGGGTTCAGCTGCTACACATTTTAAAATATCTACGCTAACAGCCGAAAATCGGGATTTTTTTTGTAAAAAACAATTAAATTCAAATATCTCGAAAACTGTTACACTAAGGATAGGTTGTCTCATAGTGAAATCTGTCAGAAATGATGTCAACTACACGCCATTAAAGGGAATAGGTCGACTTAACCAGTAACCCTGTATATATTTAATGTACTCGTATCAAGGTAAGGTATATTCAGTTTATCGTCATCATAAAGTTACCTAGTATGAAAATATCTGCCTCTACATACAAAGGTCCGCTCCCATAATTTATGTAATGGCTATTAAGCACTAAAGTAGTTTTTAGTATTAGAAATAAAAAAATACTTTTAGTAATTAAAATTGCCTCGTGACAAAAAGCTATTGAGATACTCATTACATTAAGAGATTACGCACTTAATTTTTCGCCAGTACCTGCTAGACGGTAGTCAATGTTCATGTAATGGCAGCAAAATAAATTATAAAAATAGTAATATTTAAACACATTGGGTTCACAGCTACTACCAGTGTTCTTATATAACAGTTAAAATAATGGATTTTAAATGGTAAAGTTTTTAATACATAATTTTAAAAATAATTAAAGATGAAAATAAAAAAGATTTAAGTGGGCAAATCTTAGGATGAATTGGAAAGCCAAAAATACATACATAATGAGATACAAAAATAATCTATAGTTATTTAAATAAAGAGTTCAACTAATTTAATGAATTATTATAGTAAAATAAATTATCTAATCATCAATATAGAACACCTAATTTTCTCATTTTCTTCTTTGTTCTCCTATAGTTCTTCATTATTTTTATTATTAACTTTATTTTTATTTTTATTTTAACCTTTTTTTATGTCCCACTGCTGGGCACAGGTCTCCTCTCACAAGTGAGAGGGATTTAGGCCATAGTGGGACGCAGGTCAAGTGCGGATTGGTGGACGTCATGCTTTCGAGAAATTATGAATTTCTCTCCGGTATGCACGGCGATGGACAACATCGAAATCAATTAAATATCACGATATTTTCCATCACCGTGGAGCAACGATAAAATGCGCACATTACACATTTCTTTGTCAGACCGCGGCTTTTTACCACTCGGCTATCGCTGCTATTATCTTTATAGTTTCCTTAAAAATCATAAATCTTTATGTGCTGTCACTACCTGCGTACCAACGCAATACATATGGCTGACAGTATAATATTTAAAACGCAAGGGTTAACGACGTTCGCTTGTAATCTGCCACGAGACAACAATCTACTCGACTTTATTTTAATTAAAACCACCCATTTGTTTTACTTGTAATTAATACATTTGGAGCAAAGAGTAGTAAAGTAAGCTTGTGACTTACTTTGAAAGCATTTTGTACATATCGTATGCGGAAAAAACATTTAAAGTTATATTTAAAGGAAAAAGGAAAGTATATGTCAGATATATATGTTACCGGCCAAACCTGATTTAAAGATAAACCAGTTTTTCTTGGCTAAACTAGTTCTTCCTATACGCGAAAGAATAAACTGGTTTAGCCTAGTCCAAACTAATTCGTCCTATGACTAGTTAATGTATAAATAAGGCACTCCAGAATAAACTAGTATGGCCTAGTCTAAACATTAAAGAATACCTATAAAACTGAAGTTACTAGAATATACACTGAATAAAATGCATCGTAATTGGAAAAATAATTATTTTATGAAATCGGTAAGAATTTTTCGTGAAAGCTAAGAAATAATTGGTAACACATTCAAATTGTAACAAATAACAAGTTTTTTTTGTTAGAAGCAATAATCGTTTCGTAGCTGCAGTCCTTAAATATTATTATTTTCAGAGTCTAGCTATTGCTATAGCAGTGCGTTTCTTACTTTTTATAGTAACATCATTAATTGTATCTAAAGCTGGGATATTAAACTCATTTAATATACCAGCTTTAGATTTTTTTTATTATTTTTTTTTATTTGAATGGAGTAGCAGACGAGCATGCAGGCCACGTGGTGTTAAGCGGTCGCAAGTGGTAGCAGACAAGCATACAACCTCAAGCAAGCATAGGTAAGTCTTGTCTGAGGTCGCATGCAGTTGCGCTGCTACTTCGGAGGCTGGTGGTCGCCTCATGTAAGTGTGGCCGGCAACTGCAACTTTCCACCGAAATACAACAGAATTGGTTCACGGCAGAAGTGGGTGCAGCGGTGGTACTTCCCAGAGCGAACCATAATAGTTCTACCACCTACCACGCCATCATAAGGATGCTATAATAAAGTCATGATTGCCTCGTGTGGTTTGGATTACTTTCTATGTCTTAGAGTAAATTTAGGAAGCTCGTGCAGGGCTTACTTCTTACCTTTTAGATTAAGAAAACATCATTTCTTAAATCTAGAACTATGCACAAATAGGATTTTTTAATTCACAGATTGCATTGTAAAATCCGTTGATCAACCCGGGGTCAAACCACCCTCGCAGGAACAATTAATTCGCCGCTAATAATTCAGTTAGGTATATAAGTTTTAATCTGGCATACGATTTACTTATAATAATTTAACTACAAAATAATAAATAAACACGAAATTTGCGTCCCTCAGTTGAGTTTCCCCTACTGCGACAGTATAAAAAGGGAGTCCTTGAAAACCAGAATCTAAAAGGGTGTAAAGCAGATGTCATATATGGGATTTCCGTGTTACTTTTAATTACAGGTAGAGTGCCTGAAGTACGAAACAATATTTATGTACATGTTAGAAACTTTAACAATATATTTAAATAATTATATTTTGATGTTAATTTTGCAAAAAATGTTTTTTAACATTTTTCAGTTAACATTTCGTAAAGTTTTTTTTGTATCCATCTTCAAGGAAAGGTGTTTTTCGCACCTATTTTTGTATGTAATATTCATAAAGGTATTATTAACTATACATTGGTACATTCGATCGTCCAAACTATTGGAATAAATCAAAATAGCATTTTTGTTTTATGCTGCTTACCAGCCTTGAGTATTGAGTAGGTGATAAATAATATATTACCTAATGTGCAAATATTACTGAAAGTTTTTTTGTTTTTCTGCCGCTGTTGCGTAAATATCAAATTGGTTAATATTGAGCCCCTTGGCTCAATATCAACAATAAAGAAACGTAACGGTTTATAAAAAAAAAATTTCTTTAAATAAAAATTAATACTTTAACTTAGAATAAATACGTATAGAATGAGTGTCTTCATACAAGCGTGCTGTCAAAATTGAAGCACTAAATAGATTCCTACACCTGTCACATCTGACAAACAAAATATTTTTATTTTGACCAAATTAACAATAAAATACTACAAAATATTGAAAATACTGTGAAACGTTATTTTATTAAACTTCTTTTGTTTTTAAAAATGCTGTGATAAAATTTAACCTTAAGTCTTACGAGCGGCCCGGCGTTTTGTGCATTAATGGCACCAATCAACATGCTTCAATTTGGGCGCGCGAACTTGATTTCTATAATGTAATTGTAATTATTCTAAGTCCCTTAAATTACCTTATTATCGTAATATTTAATTAATTACAATGTTTTCCATCGCCGTGCATGCCTGAGAGAAAATTATAATTTCTCGAAAGCATGACGTCCACCAATCCGTAATTGGCCAGCGTGGTGGACTATGGCCTAAACCGTCTCACTTGTGAGAGGAGACCTGTGCCCAGCAGTGGGACATAAAAAAGGTTGAAAAAAAATGAAGTAGATATTAGTAATTTCCTTACATCTCGGCGATTGGAGCCAACACCGGGATCTCCAACAGAACCTACCAGTATGCTCCTTGCATGCATGCAGTGCCCTAAACGGTTTCCTTCTCCAGCTTCCTAAGCTAGACGTTTCGAGCTCTGAGCTCACTTTCTGTAACTCTGGAAGCTCTATTTTATTTGCCATTTATTATTAGGTAGGGAATACCCAATGTTCTAACACCGATCATCTATTGTGAAAAATACAGTATTATTTTGATAATTTGTTGAATCGCAGTACCAAAACTGATGGCGATACTGGCGCTAAACGCTAACCCGATCAGCCGTAATTTGCGACCAATTAGAATAATGCCCGCCGCGACGTGAGCAGGACGGATGTAGACGGGAAATCTATGGAGTAGCTCCCGAACTATATAAACTTGTACAGAAACTGTTTAAACAATACCTCATGATTAAATATTAGAAGTCATTAATTTAGTAAGCCACAAAGTTAATAAAAAAGCTTAAATAAAATATTATTAACGGGTACGGATCGCGCTCCATAATTGGAAAGGATTACAAAATAGTCATTTTTGCTTAAGCTCGCCTATAGTGCCACATTATTTAGGTTCAAATAAAGTTTATTAAATATATAAATAAATGTTAATTACCTGGGTGCTAAGTTCAACGATGTCCTGTACGATAATTAAGCTTGTTCGCTATTATAGTTTAAATTTAAATAAACGTAAATTACATATATTTGTGTTTCAATTGATAAGTCCTACATTTTTTTGGATTTTCTCTGAACTGTAAAATGATTCGATAACTCTTATATTCACAATAATAATAATACATATATTATAACTAATTATGTGCAGAGCCTACTCCAATAGATTGCCCTGTTCGTTAATAAATGTTTGGGGATGCGCTTGTCTAGCAACGGAATGTCAACGTCCGCGATGTGAACTATCTATTTAGACGGCTACGTAAATTTCTTTATAATTGATCTCTCATTTTTACAGTAGATATTCCTTAAACGAAAAACGAAAACCAAATACAGCTATCTTATCAAAATATTTTGATTTATTGCCAGAGCACTTGAGAACAAAATAAAGGCAGTATTTAAAAGAAACCAACGGCAAAATTAATCTCGGATAAAATAGGTGGGTATAGAAAAATGTAGAGTTCATAATAATGTTGCGTAGCAGGTAGTTCTTTCTAATATGCTAATGAAATCGTAATAAAGTACTCTGATTCTGAAACAAAACGGTTATTAAGTAATTGATTTTATTCAATTTTAATATACATGACATGTATTGTATGCATTTCCTTCTTTAATTTTTATGAGGGTTATTAGTTCACAAAATGATTACGTGTTTACCATTGTAAAAAAACTCTATATACTAGTACATCAAAATATGAAACAAAAGGTCGCGGTCAATGATCAATGTTATTGTGTGCCAGCCCTAGCCTAGCGCCATGCTTTGATATGCATGCATGCACTATTGATGTATGTCACTGTCGGTCCGTCATGCGGAGTGACTGCGACCATTGTCCGCCCATAATCCTATTACAACTACTTGTGCTGATTACGGTGGATTGTGCATCTACAGACAAGCAATACCGTTATATTAAGTTTGATTCGAAATTCGTAATTCAATGACTTCTATTTTCGAATGTAGTAATTTTTTATTTATTACTTATGTAAGTGGCCGATTCCGAATACATAAATAGCACAGCGTAGTTATTTTGTAATATTATTTTTCGGGTAAGTTAAACAATAAAATCATTAAAATTTAAAGTGCAGAGCAACCTATGGCATCACACTGGTTATTTCTAGTTTATTACCAGACCGGTAACAGAAATGTTAACTTATTATTCAAATTTCTGTTTTACTGGGAATCGAACCCTAGGACTCTAAAACGGCAGTCGGCTATGGTACCTATTGCGGCACCGAAGTCGTCCTTCATATCATAATACATTGTTTAATGCTTCCTAATAGATAATTTTATTATTAAAAATTATACCGAATGCACCTACTTATGGTATCCTAATATCAAATCATCTATCGACATTTTCCGCTTAAGACACTTCACTAAAGAGACATAACTCAAATAACCAACTTGTAGGTGTCTATTAATAGATATGAATCGCGCGTTAATTTGCCGAGGCGTGTCCGAGTGTCCCACTGGGGCCCGCATAAGACATTGTCACTACATTAATTGCTCACGCGTTCACCATACCTATAGCACTTGACACAGCCATAAGTATATGGCAAGAACGGTGTAGGACAATAAGAAAATTAAGATATTTATCATCCACTTCAGAAAAAAGGAGGTGCTCAATTCAACTGTTTTTTTTGGACATAAAGTACATTGGTTCTTTTTATATTAAAAGCTTTTATTTAACTTGCAATGTACGTTTGTTCAGGTGGAATCTTACTACTCAATTTTGTAGAAGTTTAGATGGCAATACGCGATAAGCTGTGTGACGTCATTCTAAATACAATATGGCGGATCACCCAAGATGGCGGAATAGTTATTTTTTTATGCATTTCTACAATATGGGTATCAAATGAAAGGGCTTCCCGAGAATAATTGAAAATAACTAAAAAAAGCTTTTATTTATACATTATATCATATACATTGTATCTAAAAAGAAGAAAATAAAATTTTATTTTAAAATTTGAACTTTCAACTTATTACCTCATTCTATACAATATATGATCATAAAAGCTTGTCGCGCGATTTAAATACTTATAAGTAGGTACTTACGCAAAACTCGCGACAAGCTTATATAATCATATTATGGAAAATTGTGTATAATGAGATTAATGAGGATAGCTTCAAACTTATAAAAGTTGATACTTAGTTGAAATTTTACTTTCTTTTTATTTTTAGTTGTAAGTACGTTTTACGTTCCTTAAACTCATTTCCCGCTTTTAGATTGAGGAATTCCGGTAGGTAAAATATTCAATAAAATTTTGATCCCATGCAAAATACACTGTTATGCTTATGATATTGTCTTTTTTTTAGTAGCAATTGAACACAGTTGAAAGTAAAAGTAAGGTTTTGAATAGGGTCATTGCAGGATTGGCGACAGAAATTTCATACTGTAGGTCTCTTTTTCAGCGGTATAAAAATAAGCTCTATTATTTCTAAATTGGATCTTTCACAAAAGTTTTTACTTACTGTTTTAATGTAGGTACAGGTATAAACAACCCCTACCTTTGCGTCAGTTCGTTTGCATGTCAGGGGTACGCAACATAACCCTTGTCAATCTTCGGCTAATTTATGCCCGCATTTGTTTAACCAAAAAACGTTTAAATGCGCCGATTTACGGCCCATGTCCAAACTTTTTCGGACATATTGCCTTTCTTGCCTTGCTTCAGAAAGGGTCTGAAGTTGTTTTGAAAACTTTCGATTCGAGGGATATACAAAATGTCGTGAATTGTTTTTTGGAATGTAATTTAAAAGTTTCTGAGTGAACCTGCTATTTCTTTGTTTTTTATTTGAATTAGCTAAGTTGATACTTCCGCCGTATACACAATCCACTGCTTTATCTGAACTTTATAAACCAAAATCATACTCATATGGACTTTTAGTGTCTACAGCATTATTTCAAATATCATCAATCATAGCCTAGCAGCTTTTACGCTTTTCTTCAACTAGTAATTTTTGGCAACTTCGCCCGGGAATGTTAAAACTGTTGTAGCATATCCTCTGCATCTATTTAACTTAAATTTAAAATTAACTTAAAGATATTTAATTTAAAAAATTAATTATAAATTCAAAATATCTATATTATAAAATTATTATATTATATTTACAATTTAAAAATAAACTTAAGACTAGATAATTAACTTACAACTAATAAAACAATAAAATCAGAATTTGTTTAAAACAGTTAAAATAAATCGATGCACACGCGGACAAATAAATAATGTCGCGCTGTTGCATATAGATGCAGAGGAATGATATCGACCGGCGGACTGACTGACCGGCCGAGCGAGCCCGGCGATAAGCAGTCGGAATTCATTCTTGACGCGAGCGCATGCTATTTGTCTTTTGCATTGTATACCTTCAACGCTGTGATTTGTAAATCGTAATTTTTGCTATCGTAATATAGTGATCGTAGTAAACGCGCTGTTTTATTTACTACTGCTTCTACAACTGGTGACCCGACTATAACACGTGCACGAAGAAGATGGAGTCATACAAGGATGCTATGGACAATGTTCAACCGCAAGCTGTCGATCGGGTTGGCGTAAGAATACCACCGTTTTGGCCAAACGACCCAAGTTTATGGTTCGACCAGATAGAGGGTCAGTTCATGTTGGCAGGTATCACAAGTGACCCGACGAAATTTTATTATGTTACATCCCAACTGGAGCACCAATATGCAGCGGAGGTAAAAGATATAATATCTTCACCCCCGGAAACTGGTAAATATGAAAAACTGAAAGGTGAGCTAATTAAAAGATTATCCGTATCAAAAAACAAAAAAGTGCAACAATTACTTCAACATGAGGAGATAGGTGACCGCAAGCCGTCGCAATTTTTGCGACACTTACAAAGCCTCGCGGGTTTGTCTGTGCCGGATGAATTCATGAGAAGTTTATGGTCAGGTCGATTACCGCATACCATTCAAACGGTAGCAGCTTCGCACCCGGATATGTCGTTAAATAAAGTAGCCGAATTAGCTGACCAAATTTATGAGATAGCTCCACCTACTCCTCAAATAGCTAGTACTCAAAATGTTGCTACATCCAGCTCGTCTATTGAAGCTACAATCAAGTTTATGGCTCAACAAATAAGTGATCTAACCCGTGAAGTAGCTGAGCTAAAAATGAGTAGGGTTCCTAGACCTAGATCACGCTCACGACCGAAATATAGGCACCACTCCCGTAGTCGCTCGCGCCCAGTTCAACCACCTGCCGATCATCCGCACTGTTGGTATCATTATACCCACGGTTCGCGTGCAAAGAAATGTGTGAAGCCATGACGCTTTCTATACCGACGCCTCGCATACAGATTCCGGAGGACGTCGTGTCAATCAAAGCCGTTGCTGGAGACAGCGAGTACCTTGACATCGTGCGTGAGTTTCCTGAGATAACTCGACCTGCAGGTATGGTTGCTACACCTAAGCTTAACACAATGCATTTTATACGAACGACGCCTGGCCCTCCAGTAAATTGCAAACCACGTCGTCTTGACCCAGCTAGTTTTCAGGCTGCAAAGAAAGAGTTCGAAGCAATGATTGCTTGTGGTACTGCTCGCCCTTCAGAGAGTCCTTGGTCTTCTGCTCTACACTTAGTCAAGAAGAAGGACAACGGTTGGCGACCTTGTGGAGACTATAGAGCACTCAATGCACGCACCATACCTGATAGGTACCCCATACGCCATATCCACGATTTCTCCTACCAACTGTCTGGCTGCACGATCTTTTCGACTATTGACTTGGTGAAAGCATACAATCAGATACCAGTTAATCCCGAAGACATACCTAAGACAGCTATTACTACTCCTTTTGGCCTCTTTGAATTTAATTACATGCATTTTGGTCTAAGAAATGCCAGCCAGACGTTCCAGCGATTTATGGACGAGGTTCTACGAGACTTCGACAAATTTTGCTATAGTTACCTGGACGACATTTTAATATTTTCTTCATCCCAGGAGGAGCATGAACTCATTTACGACAGCTATTTAACCGCCTTAAGGACTACAGCGTACTCATCAACACAACAAAATGCGTGTTTGGAAAGCCAGAGGTACAGTTTCTTGGTTATCTTGTCTCTGCTGAAGGTATAAAACCAACACCTGCTAAGGTGCAAGCCATTCAAGACTTTCCCATGCCTAAGACAGTGAAGGAGATGCGCAGATTCCTGGGTATGGTAAATTTTTATCGCCGCTTTATACCTAACGCAGCACAAATCCAGGCGCCACTCAACGATTGCCTAGCAGGAGCTAAAGTCAAAGGTGCACACCCAGTCCACGTAACGCCCGAAGTCACTGAAGCATTTCAACGTTGCAAGGATTCATTAGCCCAAGCTACGCAGTTGGCACACCCAGACTCTTCTGCTGAACTTGCAATAGCAACCGACGCTTCGGATGTTGGTATTGGAGCTGTATTACAGCAGCGCAAGAATAATGGTTGGCAACCCCTTGCATTTTTCTCTCACAAACTCAACTCATCGCAAAAGAAGTACAGCCCATATGATCGCGAACTGCTTGCTATCTATGAAGCAATAAAATATTTTCGCCATATGGTAGAAGCCAGGAATTTTGTGGTATACACTGACCACAAACCACTAACTTTTGCTTTTTCAAAAAACAGAGAGAAATGTACACCAAGTCAATTTCGTTACCTTGATTTTATCTCACAATTTACGTCAAGCATTGTGTACATTCCAGGTCGTGACAACATCGTTGCCGATTCACTGTCGAGAGTAGAGGAAATTGGCACAGCAATAGACTACAAAGAGCTTGCACGTTCTCAGAAGTCTGACCCTGAGCTGCAAGAGTTGCTAAAGCAAGGTTCATCTCTACGACTGGAAAAGGTGCAGATACCAGATTCACCTCATGAGCTTTATTGTGATACGTCTAGCACTACACCACGACCATTTGTCACACCAAATTTACGCCGACAAGTCTTTGACTCGCTACATAGCTTGAGTCATCCAGGAGCAACAGCTACAGTGCGACTGGTAACACAAAGATTTGTCTGGCCAGGGATTCGCAAAAACTGCAGAGAGTGGGCTAGAGAGTGCGTTCTATGTCAACGCAGTAAAATTTACCGTCATACTTCCGCTCCTACTTCTCCCATCACAACCCCAACGTCGAGGTTCTCCCACATCCACCTCGACATAATCGGTCCCCTCCCCGTTTCATCTGATTTCAGGTATTGCCTCACCGTGATTGACAGATTTACGCGATGGCCTGAGGCGATTCCGCTCAGGGACATTACTGCCGAGACGTGTGCATCCGCCCTTGTTTCTGGTTGGCTAGCCAGATTCGGATGCCCACAGAAGATCACCACTGATAGAGGACGGCAATTTGAATCCCATCTGTTCAAGGCCATTACTTCCATGGTTGGAGCTAAGCATTTTAGAACGACAGCATACCATCCCGCATCTAATGGCATGATTGAACGTCTGCATCGACAATTGAAAGCTGCCATAATGTGTCATGGTACTTCCAACTGGCTAGAAGCTCTTCCCTTCGTTTTGCTTGGAATACGAAGTGCGTGGAAAGACGACCTGCAGTCGTCATCAGCAGAGTTGGTATATGGTGAGCCACTTCGCCTTCCAGGTCAATTTCTTGCTCCATCCGATGACCATACCACTGGAGACATCACCACCTTGGCCACCCGTCTGCAAACCAGCCTAGCCAATCTAGCACCCAAACCAGCAAGCTGGCACAGAAACGGTCCATTTTTCATCCCACGTGACCTAAAAGACTGCTCGCATGTATTTCTACGGCAAGACCATGTCCGGAAACCACTGGAGCCACCTTACTCAGGTCCACATAAGGTGTTAAAACGCAGTCCTAAGTTTTATGAGATAGACATGGCAGGAAAATCAATTACTGTTACGATTGATCGGCTAAAGCCAGCTTATCTGACTACAATGCCTGGACCCTCTCCTGTACAAACTACTCTAGAGGAGAACGTGAAACGGACCAGCTCAGGAAGAAGAGTCCACTTTCCTGACTACTATCGATCGCAGTAGCGATCTCGGTAGGGGAGTACTGTAGCATATCCTCTGCATCTATTTAACTTAAATTTAAAATTAACTTAAAGATATTTAATTTAAAAAATTAATTATAAATTCAAAATATCTATATTATAAAATTATTATATTATATTTACAATTTAAAAATAAACTTAAGACTAGATAATTAACTTACAACTAATAAAACAATAAAATCAGAATTTGTTTAAAACAGTTAAAATAAATCGATGCACACGCGGACAAATAAATAATGTCGCGCTGTTGCATATAGATGCAGAGGAATGATATCGACCGGCGGACTGACTGACCGGCCGAGCGAGCCCGGCGATAAGCAGTCGGAATTCATTCTTGACGCGAGCGCATGCTATTTGTCTTTTGCATTGTATACCTTCAACGCTGTGATTTGTAAATCGTAATTTTTGCTATCGTAATATAGTGATCGTAGTAAACGCGCTGTTTTATTTACTACTGCTTCTACACTGTAAAAGCCTTCCTTTATGTTAAATTTTCATTTTTTTTGAAAAAATCCAGCTGTAGATCTTAACTAGTTTTTGAAGTATTTGTATCTAAATATATTTTTTGAATCTCGGAAACGGCTCCAAATATTTTGATGAAATTTAGTACCCTGGATTCGGGGGTGATAAATCGATCCACAAAATTTTTATTGTTGGAAATTTTTAACTGTATAAAAATATTTTCAATGATAATCAATTTAAATATAAACTGAAAATTACGACTCTTCCTGACATCTATTGGAGAGTATTAATAATATTGTGGCGTAAACGCTGTCAAACAAGGGAGCCCACGAGGCTCATTGTGGATTTCCTCAAGCGTCATCAGGACCTTGTGCTTTTTATAGGTTGGGTGGTAGGAAGTTTAAAATATTATATTATTTAATATTATTATATTTTATGACGTTTTGCGTTTAACCAGTGGAGAGAGATTTTTATTATTTGGTTCAACGGTAGCGGCGTATTCTAATCTGACTATTTTGACATCCGGAAGTAAGATAAAAAATTATTGTACCTATATAGAAGGTCTTTTTTAATCGTGGCAGTACTCAACAGGAAATGAAATGAAATATTTATTTGCATAAAACACGGTACATTTTACGATAAAAATCTTACAATATTGTTCATGCGTCGGTAAGACACCGACCTAGTCGGTGGGCAAATATTTATTAATAAATAAGATAAAGTCATCGTGTCTTTAGTGATAACAGTATATCCTTAATCTATAGGTTAAATCATTAATTTACTTTTTTTAATTTAAGGATATTAAATGCAATTTCATACCCGAAGGTACATGTAATTTTTTTTAAATAATAACAATAATAATTTAATAACAATAATATTAGATATTAATAGTAATGATAATATTTGCATAATTGAATAAAAAAATATAATTTATTAGCCAAGCGTTTGAGGTGTACATCATGACAATATTCTATAAATTCCTTTGTGGAATAAAAACAGTTCTTAATCAGTAATTTAAAAATAAAACCCTTGAACCGATTTAATGTTAGATTTTTTTAACCGAGATGGCAGCAAATTATAAATTTTGATGCACATCACAAAGCTGTTTCTCGAATAGCATGCCGTATAAGATAATAGTCTATGCCAGGGGTCGGCAACCTTTTGCTATAGCAGGGCCACATATGTAGCCAGAGTATCAGTGCGGGCCGCACTTATTTTTATATTTATATGTTCGGGCATGTATTTTTAATATTTGAAATAAAACGCATATATTTTCATACAATCGTGTCTATTTTAATTGAATTACTATACTTACATAAAAGTAAGAACTAGTGAGATTTTTGCGGCTGCATTTGACTTGCAAGTTTTTTAACGTCTGCTTTCATTTTAGTAGTAGACACGCGCAGTATCGCGTCTAAATGTTCATCCGTTAACCGCGAACAATTCTTATATTAGCGGTAGACGAGAATTGAAAAAGTCTGCTCACACAAATATGTACTACCAAACGTAGTTATTATCTGCTGATCAAACTTTTTCAATTCTTTGAAGTTTTCAGAACTCAAACCTCCGTAGAACTGTATCAAGTCAGTGCTTTCCTTAAATGCCGTTTTAAGTGTGCTATTACTTTGCAAATCTACTATGTTCATTTGCAAATTGCTTGGTACCTCACTAATATCAATTGCAAAAGGGTTTTGGAATATTTCCATGTTAAGGGAGCTCTTTTTAAAATCGGTGAATCGATTTACAAACTCAGTTTGTAGTTGTGTTAACACATTTCTCATTGTAATATTTTGCCACACAAAATTATCTCCAGCTTCTTCCACGGCTTTCTTGCAATAAGGAAAATGGTCAAGCTTTTTTTCATCAATATGCTTGATAAACAGTTTCAGTTTCATCTCAAATGACTTTACATCCGAATACATATCGCAAATTAATTAATTTTTTCCCTGCAAGCGTTTTTTGAGCTGATTCAGTCCCTTAGTCAAATCAGTCAAAAAACCAAGATCGATAATCCACTGTTTGTTAGTAAGCTCTTCCACTGGCTTTCCTTTCATTTCCATGAAGTTGCCAATTTCTTTCCTCAAATCAAAAAACCGTTCCAAAACGGCTCGCAATACTCTCATGGCCCAGCAGCATGGCCGTATAAATTCTAGTGAATTTATATGGCCTTTTGCTTAGGTATTTTTTTCTTACGGACCTCAGGCTTGCGGGCCGCACCGAGATAGTCCATGGGCCGCATGCGGCCCGCGGGCCGCCGGTTGCCGACCCCTGGTCTATGCAATTGACCCCGATGCCGATTGAAGAATGTATCATCTTTGGTATCAAATCGATTTTGATTATTTTTGACACATATCAGACTTTCGTAGATGTACATTGATGGCAATGGCGGGAGATTTAGTTTTTTTTTAATATTGGCTTACAGGAGTCCATAGGTTCCGCACCTTAAATGGCCCTAACACATTTCTTTTGTATAATACATGCTCTATTGAAGTCAGTTGAATTCCCCCATAAGAGTAATCCGTATCTTAGGACCGAACACACGTATCCGTGATAAGCCATCAATGCTGTTTTTTATTTGCTACTTTTGAAAGATGGTTTAATGCGTATATGAATTTATTTAGTCTTTGGCATACTATTTCTACATGATTTTTCCAATTTAAATTTGAGTCGATTTCAATGCCAAGACATTTAGCTATTTTATTTTAGGATGCAAGGTGTACCCCATATCTTAATCTGACGCGCTCGAGTAAATCCGAAAATCCCCTCTTGGGCTCCGCTACTACCATCCGCCAATCCGACGTTCAAAGAAATGACAACGTCGATTTGAAAGAGCTCTATGAAAATTTCGTTCGTTGAATTAAAGCTTCCGTGGTCGAATGGTTGCGTGAGCTGACTGCGGAACTAGAGACCCGGGTTCAAACCTCGATCAAAACCATATTGTGTCAATTTTTTATTTTTATGAAAATAACTTTTTTTGGTGCAATAAAGTATTTTTGTATTGTATTGTATACATCCGAGCAACGCTCGGGCGTCCAGGTACTTATTATTAGTATTACAACGATCTAAAATAACTGTCAGACCAAAGTTTATTTCGAATATTAAATTAAGTTCCACAATAATGTTTGTAGTTACCGATACATCTATAAAGCCAGTGACAAACAAACCGCCCAAGTACAGAGGCGGCGCAATTAACATGATACGTTTAATTACCCGCGCATAAATTGTGCGTTGCGTTCGGTATTCACCAGTGCGGAGTGACCGGGACTGATGAACGAGCGAGCGGATGAATGAAGTGGCTGAATGAACACTTTTTATATGATACAAAATGACATGACCTTTCAATAAGCGTAAGGTGGAGTAGAAATTATAAGGCATCATTATTTTATGTAGCCCTTTGATTTTATCCGCCATTAACTTTTCAGGATATCTTCTTTTCAGCTCCGTATAACTGCTTTTAGGGTCGCTATAAGTAGCAAATTATAATTTAAGCAGTCTTGATTACGATATGACGTCTTTCGGCTTAGACCTTTAGACCTTCTTTATGATGCACAATGATAATAATATCTTCTTTTTCGTGTCAGATCCATGAGTTGTTATCAATGTTTACCGAAAAAATAAATGAGCGAAGGAAATAATGAGGCAGTGGATGACGGTGTAAGCAGATATTTTATCTCTTAATACAACACAAAACAGCAAATGAATAGACAGGCCATGAAGATGTTACTTTACGTACATAATATTTTAACTTTGAACAAATTCGCGTTCTGTTTTTAATCATATGGCCGCAACTCATGAGGGAAAAAATCCCTCAAATAACTTGGTAATACCTTCTATCTCTTAATTTAAACTCAATGAAGTACCTATCGCCGTCAATCTGCTGTATCTGCAGTTTCTGTTTCGTTTTTTTCCTCATTTTAGTTCATTACCAAATAATAAATTAAATCATTTTTTTTAAATTTATTACTATAACATATTTATCATTTTGATTTATCATTTTGTTTCGTGGCTGCATGTTGTCGTAGTCGTAAATATCGGCGACAAATTTTCTGCCAATCGCGACAATGCACGTCCCATTTGTCGGGTTTTGCGCGTAAATAATAACACATGTGGACGTTACTTTATCAACCTTATTTATGGGCTCATTATAACCGCGAATAAAAGCTGTTTAAGCCTCATTATTAACGGCAATAAATGATATGAAGCTCGACAAATATACTTCGAAACACAATTTCCTACATAAGTCGTTCGTTGCTTAAATTTCGAGAATTTATACTTTAATCTTTTTGTTATCGTCTTAAAAGTTTACTATAGTTTTCTCGATGTAGGTAAAACATAATGCCGGAATTTTGTGAAATCGTATAAAAGGCTCTCAGGATTTGGCAAATATTTCTATTGCTTTTCGTAAATGTAATGATGCAAAGTTTATCTTTTATTAATATTATATATTAATTTTCCCGTGGCCATCTTTACAATGTTAAAAGTATAATTGTTTGATTTATTCACTTGTTTCAAATCCAGATCTTCTAAATATAAAAATGAATGCTGTTCGTTAGTCTGGCTAAAACTCGAGAACGGCCAAACCGATGTGGTTAATTTTGGTCTTGAAATGTTTGAACAGGCTCAGGGAAGAATTAAAAGGTGAGAAAATATTGATAAATTGGGAGGTAACACCTAAAATAAGAATTTAATTTTGTCCCTACCTATCAAACGTTTGTATTTCGTGCCGTGTTGTTCTAAAATTGACAAAGTCAGTGTAACAGAACAGTTATTGTTCACCTATCATTATTTGTTTTATATTTTTTATTTGACAGTATCGTAAAAACTGTTTCGGATGATAAAGAAACAAATCAACACTTTTAAGGCAGGACAGCGTCTGTGGGGCCCACTAGTAGGTATATAGTTTTGTTCCGTTCCGTTTGGTCATTTTACTTTTAGATTATTACATTTCCCTCCTTGTTATATTTCTTATTGAACATATGGGCAATTTAAATAGTTTTTAACATAAAACAGCAACCCAACGATGCAATGATAAATTTTATCGCTACAATTCCCGTATTATGAAATATAGCGTACCCAAATAGGTTAAATAGGCGCTACCAAATACTTAATGAGGCAAATATGGAGGCTTTGTATCATTATAACGCACATTAAACATAATATCTCCCTGCGGGTTTCGTAAAACTATCCGCAGGTAATGCGGGCAATTTTGCCAATAAGAGCCGTATTGGGCAAATTTTCCTCATTGACTATCCCCGCTTGATTTGCAATGAATGAAAATTGAAATATTTTACGCTTCATTTAAACGGATCCAAAACTAATTTTTGAATTTGATTACCGACCTAAACTGCTTAATGGCTGCAACCCTTTTTACATTACACTGTTGGGCACGGTCTCTTCCCTTAATTGGACTGTCCTGAAGCTTACTCTACCACGCTGCACCAATTCAACTGTGGAGATGCAGGTGGTCAGTGGCCGTCACGCTATTGGTTGTTTTCAAAAACAACGAAACGAACTTGAAATTTGCCACTAGGGTCATCCATCTCATACCCGATGGCAACCGTTTCGCTTAGCTATCGATCGCTTGCGTTCTACTCGTTCGTACTCTAAGTGTATTTACATATGTGCTTTATCATACGGGTACTTATATTTCATATAGAATAATCTCTTTTTATTTTAAAATAATTTTAAAATTGTATTTTTCTTCGAATACGCGGTTCTCTACGCGAGACACGTGTAGGTTTAAAGATATGCCAACCCTTTGATTATATTTTTAATAATTTTCAACCATAAGCGGTAAAGACAACCTTATAATGAAGTAATATTACCGTTTTCTTTCAATCTAGAGATATAAACACGCACATAGCCCATTGTCTATTTTAACTAACAACAAAATCGTATTACATAGAATATACTGTACATAGATAGATTCGGTATATGGAGTTGCACCGGATAGTGACCGGCGACAGTCAGAGAATGCCAAGCGGTCAGTCTTCGGGGACCTAAGCCCGACTGCCGTGGCTTAGGAATATTGGACATCTCCAACTAGATTAAGTCGTTTCGTAACTTTGTTCGCAATGTCTGGGATAAAGGTAAATCGTAGTAAGTTATAATGATTCGTATGCGTATGTAATAGGTTTTTACTAGCGACTTAGACTTTTCCCGATGGGAACAGATTGTGATTCGTTATATTATTTATTGCTTTAAAAGTTAATTCACCGAAAACGTCCTGTCAATTCGATGGGATACGTAGGTAATTTATATCAATTCGCTGCAGAAACACCACATAAAAACTTACATAAAAATTAAGTTTTTAACAAAAAAATTGAACCGACTTCAAACGGTAAAAAATAATATTGTTCAGTACCTACTTCTTCTTGCTTATGGTAATGACTCTTAAAACTATTTCTGGAGTCGGGCCCTTAGTAAATGTCGTACCATTCGTTCTAAATTGGCACCGACAGTACAGACAGTGGGACAGTACCTACTTCTTGCTTATGGTAATGACTGTTAAAACTATATTGGAGTCGGTGCCCATTCAGAACGAAAGGTACACTATATTTACTAAGACAGGACATTTCACTAAGGGCCCGACTTCAAAAATAGTTTTAAGAGTCATTACCATAAGCAAGAAGAAGTAGGTACTGAACAATATTATTTTTTACCGTTTGAAGTCGGTTCAATTTTTTTGTTAAAAACTTAATTTATTTCAATCTTTTTAGTAATTTTAATAATTCTGTATGTATTAGCATAATTGGAAAAAAATTCACTTAACTTCTAAACTTTAAACAGATTTACCTTTTATAATCATGTTTATCTAATAACCATCTAAAAGTCTGAAAGACATACTATCAGTCCACCTGAACGTATAAATTAAAGAAAGAATTTGCTCTCAGCTCCTAAACGTTGAGGAGTTGTACCTTCAATCATCAGTTAAGCAACAGCAGGTGATAATTACCGGACATAAATATTTGTATTATGTTAAAAATATGACTAAATGCATGTGTGTGCCTATTAAGTTTCAGTGTTTCCCTCGATTTCCCTAATATCACATCATCAGATTTTGACATGGTGACAGTTGGACCACCTCAGGAATGTAAGATTTCGAACAAAAAACCATTTATTGAAAGAATTTGCTCTCAACTCCTAACCGTCGTAGTACCTTCCATCATCAGTTCAGCAACATGATATGACGATAATTATACACAAATGTCTGTTTTGCTTTGTAAAAATATGAAAATCATTTGTTGTGCTATAAAATTTTAATGTTCCCTTCGATTTCTCTGGGATCCCCTCATCAGACTTTGACTTGGTGACAGTTGGACCATCTCGGGAATGTAAGATTTCGAATAAAAAACTATTTATTGAAAGAATTTGCTCTCAACTCCTCACTGTCGCAGTACCTTCCATCATCAGCTCAGCAACATGAGATGATGATTTCTATGCGTAAATATCTCTTATGCTTCAGAAACTATAAGAAAATCAATGTGTGTGCCTATAAAATTTGAGAGTTCCCCTCGATTTCCCTGGGATCCCATCATCAGATCCTGATTTGGTGACAATGGGACCACCTCGGGAGTATAAGCATACGAACAAAAAAAGAATTTTGAAAATCGGTCCACAAACGGCGGAGTAATCGGTGAACATATATAAAAAAAATAAATACATACAGCCGAATACAGTACCTCCTTCTTTTGGAAGTCGGTAAAAATTATAAAGATACTTATGTACGTATGTAGGTCTTGGTTTATTATGTATATTATACATATACTAGCTGTGCCCCGCGGTTTCACCCGCGTTAGAGAGTATCATTAGCATAAAGTTAAGTCCCTTCTGAAGTGCCGTGGACCGGCTTTTTTGTAGGACTATTTAAGATAAACATTTCCATCATACGAATGTGTAACTCTAGCGGTTTTGACAGCGCACGCCAGAATAGCTCGCAGATGGTAGATTTTTTTCCTACTTATTTGACACTTAGCGTCATATTTTGGACAATTCAAACAATATCTTTATAAATAGTAGCCTATGTGTTATTCTGATGTATAAGTTGTATTATTGTAAAGTTTCATTTAAATCTATTCAGTAGTTTTTACGTGAAAGAGTAACATTCTCAATTAATTAAAACAGTTTGCAATTATTTTAAAAATCTTCAGATCATTCGAGAAGTTTCTGGAATTTTCTCGAATATTTTCAATTAATTAAAAAAATTGCAATTATTTTAAAAATCTCCAGATCATTCGAAAAAAGATTACAATTATTAAAAAAAATCCAGATCATTTAAGAAGCTTTCTCGAATATCAATTAATTAAAATTATTTAAAAAAATCCAAATGATTCGAGAAGTTTCTGGAACTTTCTCGAACATTCTCAATAAAATTAATATAGTTTGCTAGATCATCCCAGATATTTTGAGATCCACCCAGAAGTCCCTATTAGTTAGAAAAGTACAGTTTTTTTTCAGATTTTTCCACCAACTTCCACCCACCGCGATCAAACTCTCTTAATATCATCTACGTACTAAGGGGTATGTACCACCCCAACGGGAAGTTGATTGGAGTAAATGATAATAGAGAAAACCGTGTCTTTACGTACAAAGAAAACCCTTTACTTTTTATATATATATTAATGTATTATAATGTAAAATTATTTAAGTATACTGTGTATTTTAGTGTTTACTGTACATAATTAGTTTATAATTTAACTTGTAATTTTATTATATAACTTTTACAATAAAATTTGTACACCCTAAAGGGTAAATATGGCGATCTAAAAAATATTTTTGTAAAACCTTTTTTGCTACCCATATTTGTGCAAATAAAATATTTTCATTTCATTTCATTTCATTTCATAAGATTAGAGTTAGTAATTTCTCTTCTTCGTTGCATCTTAAGAACAAAGGTGGGTACGATAATGAGAAGAGCTTACGGTTCGTTATAATGGTTAGAGGTTAGTTATAAATTAATAAACAAAGTATAGTATGAGAAGTCTTTATTTCGGACAATGATAAATAAAAAAACCACTTTATTTATCATTGTTTTAACGAAAGACTTTCTCCATCTATATTCCATTTCATGTAATATGATAGGTACGTGGTTCGACCAGGGACACTACTGCTTAGTTTTTAAATAATTAATTGTCTCGGTGGTAAATAAAGTTGCCGTCCATTCTGCTTCTGATCAAAACATGATGATGATTTGATCCTACGAACAAAAGATGCTAGCAGGCCTGAGGTTAGTCCCTGTTGCTTCGGGATTAAGAATAGAGCTACTCTATTCTTAATCCCGCGTAATATACTCTGCCTGATCGTAAGAGACGACTAAAAGGGGGCTTCTGGGGTTGCGGACGGTGAGAGTGGGAGCTCGACCCGTCCAGCCAGCAGCCCCGGGAAGGACGGCAGTGTGGGCGTGGCCGCATGCCACTGTGAGCGCCTGAGGGAGAAGGAGAGCGCATCTGCTCTCCCAAAGATGGGCCCATTCTGGGGCGCCGCGAGTGGAGGACACCGGTGCATTCCAATGGAGATCCCGGAGTCCTCCCCAAGCGCAGAGGCAGGCTACCAAGGGGTTTTAGTGCGGCACAAGACCCACATAACCCGGTATCCTCTCCCAAGGTGTTGGGTACCTTTTGAAGGTTTCCCCCGATACCAAAAATAAAAAAGGCCTGAGATTAGCTATATGTATATGTCTATGGGCTGCAGAAATCACTTAAATCCACGTAGTTTAAATGTTCTGCTGTTTCATAAATATATATGGACCTTTACATCAAACATCTGTATAATCATAAACCAACGCGCCCTTATTTCCTGTTTGTATACATGAGGTTTAAAGACACCCAACCGCGTAATCAAATTCCGGCGATATCAAGCGACAAAAATTTCAAAACAAAAAATTATGCATGAAGCAATGTTATTCAATGAGGTGCACAAATTCCCGTACACCCTACATCTTGTTGAATATTTAACTTGGCCGATGTCTCGCCAGCCTGAAATTCATTACCGCAGAGCGTAAAAATGCCTCCCCTCTTTTGTTTAAACACAAAATCACAATAAACTTGCTCTTGTAATGGCCTATGCATTTTGAGGAGACGGTAAATTTTTTGCTCGTGTTTATTCGCTTAATCGGAAATACCATGGTTCAGTATTTAAGAGGAACAGCTTGCGGAACGCTATACGTATTTAACACTGCCTTCTTTTATTTACATGCCATGTGATATATTTGTTTGTATCCATCGTTATAACACTTATAACAAATATTGTGTTCTATATTTTTATTTAATTTTGTATGAAGGCTTATCATTGTATCGTCTATCGTACTTTTTAAATGAATAAGGCAAATATATTTTCGGTTTTGTAAAGTTCGTTTTAGTTTTAATAGTAAGGGTTGATATTTCCATCTCCGGATAAAACTATTCGTCGAATAAATGTTAGCGCTGTCAACGTCACTTAGGTATACAATATATGAAAAATATAGCGATAGTATTATCTGACAAATAACTCTATCTTAGGATTTGAAAATTGGCCCTTAATATGTACATATATTTAAGCAAATATTACACAACATGCCCAAATATAATATTTTCACATAACATCCCAACTCCCAAAACTTACCCCTTATTAACGAAGCCAACAACTACAACTAATCTAATTCCTTGTCGGATCATATCTGAGGGAAGCCGGCGCGAGGAGCAAAGTTGTCGCTAACATAATTAGAGAGACAGATTAGTTTCGGCCAGAAGAACCCCGAGCCACTTAGTCACCTGCCCACTGCGGGATTCTATTAATTTTAAGATCAAAGTTTCGTTAATTTAAATATTAGATTCTGATATAAGTTTCATTAAGGTATCGTTAGTTAGTTTGTGATTTATTCGGTTGTATGCATAGTCATTTAGTTGATGCGGAACGCATGTGATCATCATCACCGGCTTTGTGTGAAAATGGCGGGGTCAGGAGCAAAATTGATTGCAAATCTTATGCGTGTTTCCGAGTTCTTTATAATAATTAAGCCCTCGGTCAGTACTATCAATTATTTATTATTTTATATTGCTGTCACTGGGCTTTGCAGTATACCTGAAAGCATCACCATATGTTGGCCAATGCGCATTGGAAGGTAAAATCATAGTCTGTCTGATCGCGAAAACTTCTTTTCAACTGCCGGACCCATAAAGTGTTGCTTGCTTGCGGTAGCTTGCTAAGGCCGAATCTCATTTTTACCGACTGCCAAAAGGAGGAGGGAGGAGTACCTCCTCCTTTTGGATACAGCCGAATACAGTCGTACCTATTCGGCTGTATGTATTTTTTAGGTATATTCACTGATTACTCCACCGTTTGTGGAACGACTTTTCAAATATTGTTTTGTTCGTATGCTTTTACTCCCGAGGTGGTCCCATTGTCACCAAGTCAGGATCTGATGATGGGATCCCAGAGAAATCGAGGGGAACTCTCAAATTTAATAGGCAGTCACATCAATTTTCCAATTGGACCTATTTACGCAAACCGGAACCAATCCACACTAAGCCGAAATTGAGTTAAGTACACAGAAAACCTTAAAATTGCACCTTCCATCGACCCTGTAAAGATCAAAATTAACATTTTCATGACATGTTTACCAATCCACAAAACATCAGTTGTCTAATACATTAAACAGCTTTTTCTCAAAACTATCATCATCATCTTCATGTGTGGGTTGGTTCCGGTTTGCATAAATAGGTCCAATTATGCTAATACATATATACAGAATTATTAAATTGATATAACTGAAAAGAGTGAAATTATTAGAGTGAGTTATTAACAAAAAAATAATTGTACCGACTTCAAACGGTAAAAAATATAATTGTTCAGTACCTACTTCTTCCTGCTTATGGTAATGACACTTAAAACTATTTTTGGAGTCGGGCCCTGTGTAAAATGTCGTACCTTTAATTCTGAATGGGCGCCGACTCCAAAATAGTTTTGTCATTACCAAAAGCAAGAAGAAGTAGGTACTGAACAATTATTTTAATTTTTACCGTTTGAAGTCGGTTTTATTTTTTTGTTAAAATTTAAATAATAGATTAAAACTGCTATCTGGTTGACTCTATGTTAAATAACTTACTAATCTGAAACTGAATTTCTAATATAATATATTCATCATCAAATGCGACTCATTGTATATGAAATAAAAAAAATCCAAGGAAATCGAATATCTATTAGATCGCGGTTAAAGGTACTATTGAAATATTCAGGAATTGACAATTCAATTTCAATTCAACATTGAGACGGTCATAAATTATATCAGTCATACAATAATAAGGATTATTGTAAGAGAATGATAAAACTACAAAAAATATATGATGTACATTACGATTCAAACTTCCACCAAAAATTGGTTTGAACGAGATCTAGTAAGTAGTTTTTTTAATACGTCATATTACGATTTATAAATCGTAAACCCCAATTTACCTTTCATTCAATCTTAATGCAATGATTTCTATGGATAATCAAATGTATTTCTGTTGCCGCTATTGTTATACAAATACTAGAAATAGAATAAAATAAATATTTAAAGGGTTCCCATACAATAAACGTGATTTTTTTATAGATAATGGTACGGAACCCTTCGTGCGTGAGTCCGACTCGCACTCGGCCGGTTTTTTATTTATTTTAATTGGAAATATCCAAGATCGTCTTTAAACTAACAATCACTCATCTTGACCCCGACACTTTAAATTTTTGCTTCAATAAAAGTACTTTACTGAAGTTAAACAATGTTCCTTGTAAGAAAGGAAATAACGTCCTCATCAAAGAGAAAAACTTATCTTTTCATATTAAATGTATAGCGAAAACTTCCAAAAAAGTCAAAAAGTCTTTGCAACAGATCGTGGTCAAAGGTTCTGCTGAAATATTCAGTAATCGACAATTCCAAACATCGGTCCCCTTGTAATTACACACCCCGATACTGGATAATGTCGCTCTTAAACATTGAAGACGGTCGGAAAATACATTGCAAGGACGTTTGTATAAATTTTATAGAGGTATTTGAATTGCCATACCTTTTAAAAGATGTCTTTCTGTTATGCATTTTTATTTCCGTTTGATTTTTGAACATATAAAAACAGATAAAGAAACATATAATAGATTATATCTAGAACAAATTTAATAATGTTTATTAATTTAAAAAGTATAATATATAATCATATCTATAAAATTAAGTTTTTAACAAAAAAATAGAACCGACTTCAAACGGTAAAAAATAAAATTGTTCAGTACCTACTTCTTCTTGCTTATGGTAATGACTCTTAAAACTATTTCTGGAGTCGGGCCCTTAGTAAATGTCGTACCATTCGTTCTAAATTGGCACCGACAGTACAGACAGTGGGACAGTACCTACTTCTTCTTGCTTATGGTAATGACTGTTAAAACTATATTGGAGTCGGTGCCCATTCAGAACGAAAGGTACACTATATTTACTAAGACAGGACATTTCACTAAGGGCCCGACTTCAAAAATAGTTTTAAGAGTCATTACCATAAGCAAGAAGAAGTAGGTAGGTACTGAACAATTTTATTTTTTACCGTTTGAAGTCGGTTCTATTTTTTTGTTAAAAACTTAATTTATTTCACTCTTTTTAGTAATTTTAATAATTCTGTATGTAACATGATTATTTACTTCCGGCACTACTCACGTGCATAATTGATGATGCTCAACTAGTTTCGGACCTGAACGAGGTCCTTCCTCATGAGCCGTCGCGGGCGGTCGCTAGGAGGTGCGCGCGGAGACTGCGGGCGGCGGCGCGTGCGGCCCGGCGAGATGGTTCGGCAGTCATCGGATCTCCTCGTGAGTCGTCGTCTACCGCGTCCGCGCTAAAGGTGGTACTAGACGGGGCGCATACCACGCTAACTGTGTCGCTCTCCAAGTTGTCAATATTACCAGAACCAGACGTAGTGCGAAGTACTGGTTTCCAGGCTGAGGGCACAGTCCAACCACTATCTCTGTTGTAATTAGCACCTCCTAGCGACCGCCCGCGACGGCTCATGAGGAAGGACCTCGTTCAGGTCCGAAACTAGTTGAGCATCATCAATTATGCACGTGAGTAGTGCCGGAAGTAAATAATCATGTTAAGTTACACTCACGATTCGTTATATAATAAAATAGTTAATCGCTACGGCGCGATATGGCTAGAAAAAGTGAAAGAGTTTACGCGGTTACGACTCAAACGTAAGAAACTCGAGTGCGGTCTCCAATACGTGTTACAGTGCCGGGACAATAACATCACGCCCAAATTTGCTCGTATTAGAGAAGTGAAGTGCATTCGGGATTACGAAGAGTTCTTTCGTGTCGCTAACAAAAAGTTACTGTGTCGTGTCATCGCAGACTACCGCCGTAAACTAATGTACACCAGCAAGACATTATATGATTTGCATCTACAGTTAGCGCATACCTTGCAAACTGATTTCTGGCAAGTACTCGACGCTATGACCTATAGCAGGACAGAGACCACGGGAAATTACATACAAGTAAGACACAGCAATAAATTGACAAATTTAAAGAATGACAACAACAGCCGTCATAGACACAACTACAAACAACATAACAGTACAAACGACATAAAGGCATCTACAGACTGCCCAGAAAAAACGCCTGTAATCAATTTAACTGCTGAAGTGCTCGATCCGATCGCTGAGACGGCCTTGTCCCGTGGTCTAAATTTCGCACCAGCTCCTCGAAGGATCCCGGTGGAAGCCATAATTACCAACATCGAGGACACCATAGTTCGTAATAGAATTCCCCACCGGGACGCGGAATGCTTGAGACAGGACGTGTCGACTCTTTTGCGCAAGGCCAAACCACCCAAGCCTAATATGAGTTCACAAGAATTAGCTGCACTTCGGGACCTGCGCAACAATGAAAACCAGCTAATTCTGCCAGCGGACAAAGGAAACGCAATTGTAGTGGTTGACACTTCAACTTATGAGCACAAAATTACGGAACTTCTCAGCGACTCAACCACCTACAAAAAAGTGGACTACAATCCAACGGCAAGAGTAACGTCTAAGGTTCTCAAGCTCCTCCAAGAGTACTGCGACGAAAACTTAATATACCGCCTACGTCCACATAACCCCACTGCCCCAAAAATATATGGTTTGCCAAAAACGCATAAGCCTGATTGGCCTTTGAGACCCATAGTTAGTCAAATTGATTCACCTACATATAAGCTATCCAGACATCTGGCCACTAAGCTGCAGTCCCTCACAGGCAGAACATCTAGTCATGTGAGGGATTCTGGACACTTCGTTGACCTGCTGGGAAACGTGCAAATCCTCTCAAGCGAAATTATGGTCAGTTTCGACGTAGCTTCGCTGTTTACTAATGTTCCGGTGGAGGACTCCCTAAACATCATATCACAATTACTAGAGACATCTAGTGTACCCACTGGAACAATTGAAATGGTGGAGCTATGTCTTAAGAGCGGCTATTTTGTTTGGCGAGGAGAGTATTTCCTGCAGGTGGACGGAGTGGCTATGGGTTCTCCCATTGCTCCGGTGGTAGCCAATATTTTTATGGAATGGTTTGAGGACATGGCGATGCAGAGTGCTACTGTAAAACCGCGCTACTGGTGGAGGTACGTGGATGACGTCTTTGCGGTAGTAGCCAGGGATGGGCTATCGGAGCTTTTGGGCCACCTAAACACTGTGCATCCCAGAATCAAGTTCACAGTGGAAGAAGAGAAGGAAGGCAAACTACCATTCTTGGATGTTTTGGTCTGCCGGGAACCAAATGGTAGGCTGTCACATACGGTGTACCGGAAACCGACACACACCGACAGGTACCTGCAGGCTGATTCACATCACCATCCAAGCCACCTCTCTTCGGTGCCCAGAACACTCATCAACCGGGCTTTGAACCTGTGTGACTTCCAGCATGTTAACTCAGAATTACATCATGTGAGGCACGTGCTGGAATCCAACGGGTACTTGTGGAGACAGAGCCTTCGGTTGGTGGGCGGTCGCTCTAAACTTCGACCTGTGAGCGTAGATAGAATTCCAGCATACCTGCCCTACATTAAAGGAGTAACGGATAAAATCGGATACCATTTGCGCTCGAAATATGGCATAAGGACGATTTTCCGTTCTCCAGCACAGATACGGGAGTTTCTACGCTCACCAAAAGACAGGGATCCGCTGAGCGTACCGGGTGTATACAAGATACCTTGCGACTGTGGCAAGAGTTACATTGGCGAAACTCGACGCAACATCGCTACCAGGGTGTCTGAGCATATACGTAGTGTGAAGAACATGGACAGCAAAGGGTCCGCAGTCGCGGAACATGCCCATAATTCAGGGACGGCGCATTTCATTCGCTTCGATAAGGTAGCAGTTCTGGCGAGGGAAAAATTTCTAGTACCCCGGAAAGTGCGTGAAGCGATTGAGATAAACCGTCACCCTAATTACAACAGAGATAGTGGTTGGACTGTGCCCTCAGCCTGGAAACCAGTACTTCGCACTACGTCTGGTTCTGGTAATATTGACAACTTGGAGAGCGACACAGTTAGCGTGGTATGCGCCCCGTCTAGTACCACCTTTAGCGCGGACGCGGTAGACGACGACTCACGAGGAGATCCGATGACTGCCGAACCATCTCGCCGGGCCGCACGCGCCGCCGCCCGCAGTCTCCGCGCGCACCTCCTAGCGACCGCCCGCGACGGCTCATGAGGAAGGACCTCGTTCAGGTCCGAAACTAGTTGAGCATCATCAATTATGCACGTGAGTAGTGCCGGAAGTAAATAATCATGTTAAGTTACACTCACGATTCGTTATATAATAAAATTCTGTATGTATTAGCATAATTGGAAAAAAATTCACTTAACTTCTAAACTTTAAACAGATTTACCTTTCATAATCATGTTTATCTAATAGCCATCTAAAAGTCTGAAAGACATACTATCAGTCCACCTGAACGTTTAAATTAAAGAAAGAATTTGCTCTCAGCTCCTAAACGTTGAGGAGTTGTACCTTGAATCATCAGTTAAGCAACAGCAGGTGATAATTACCAGACATAAATATTTGTATTATGTTAAAAATATGACTAAAAGCATGTGTGTGCCTATTAAGTTTCAGTGTTTCCCTCGATTTCCCTAATATCACATCATCAGATTTTGACATGGTGACAGTTGGACCACCTCAGGAATGTAAGATTTCGAACAAAAAACCATTTATTGAAAGAATTTGCTCTCAACTCCTAACCGTCGTAGTACTTTCCATCATCAGTTCAGCAACATGATATGACGATTATTATACACAAATGTTTGTTTTGCTTTGTAAAAATATGAAAATCATTTGTTGTGCTATAAAATTTTAATGTTCCCTTCGATTTCTCTGGGATCCCCTCATCAGACTTTGACTTGGTGACAGTTGGACCATCTCGGGAATGTAAGATTTCGAATAAAAAACTATTTATTGAAAGAATTTGCTCTCAACTCCTCACTGTCGCAGTACCTTCCATCATCAGCTCAGCAACATGAGATGATGATTTCTATGCGTAAATATCTCTTATGCTTCAGAAACTATAAGAAAATCAATGTATGTGCCTATAAAATTTGAGAGTTCCCCTCGATTTCCCTGGGATCCCATCATCAGATCCTGATTTGGTGACAATGGGACCACCTCGGGAGTATAACGATACGAACAAAAAAAGAATTTTGAAAATCGGTCCACAAACGGCGGAGTAATCGGTGAACATATATAAAAAAAAAATACATACAGCCGAATACAGTACCTCCTTCTTTTGGAAGTCGGTAAAAAGAGAAAGTGTGTATGTATGTTCCTTATAGACTCCGAAACGGCTGGACCGATTTCAATGAAATTCTCGGAGAATCTTCAGATTGGTCCAACGAGTAATCCTGTAAAGTTTGGTTCACTTCTCTTTCTAACGCGGGTGAAACCGCGGGGCACAGCTAGTTATAATATAATTATAAAAGTATAATAAATATTCGACAGCGAAGCGAATTTATTTTATTAAATTTACACTGTAAAACGGTAGTTAAATCTTTATATTATGTCAATGATTGGACCGTAAAGTGCAGAAGCTGAGTGAGATTTACGAATAATACTTATCTCCAAGAAATTCGTGTACTACAAAAAATATCTCGGAACTAGCTAATCAAATTTGAATTTTGTATCAATGATGATTTATAAAGGTAGATAACCTAAAAAATGTGATTGCACGATAAAATTCTTTCAGCATTCCTCTTTCAAAAATGTGTATGATTCCTATACTTCCTGCGAATCCCAAGAGACAGCTATCTGACTCTTAGGTAGCCAGTAACTACATGCTTGTTAACTCGTCTCATATATTATGAACTTGTGTCAAATGTAACTCGCTTTTATCAAGGGGTGATCATTTTTAACTGAGTAACGAAAAAAAAGGAAATGACACGAATAATTACTATTAGAGACGCTGATTAGCATTCTACATGTGTGGAATGTATATTCAGGCTACTTAAATGGAAAACAATTTGTATGTCGTTTGTATGTGTTGTCATTAAGTAATATGGTAAATAAATTAATAAAAAAAAGAAAATCACACATCAAGAGAAAACAAAACCTCTGCGCTGTTTATACCAGTCGTTAAAGACTTTTTTAATCCATACTAATATTATAAATTTGAAAGTAACTCTGTCAGTCTGTCTGTCTGCTACTCTTTCACGCTTAAACCACTGAACCGATTTTGATGAAATTTGGCATAAACATAGAAAGGACGTTGAGAAAGAACATAGGCTACTTTTTACCGCGGGAAAATATCTCATTCCCACGGGAAGCAAATGAAATAATGAAATGCGCCGTGTAGTGAGAAAACAAAACCTCTGCGCTGTTTATACCAGTCGTTAAAGACTTTTTTAATCCATACTAATATTATAAATTTGAAAGTAACTCTTTCTGTCTGTCTGTCTGCTACTCTTTCACGCTTAAACCACTGAACCGATTTTGATGAAATTTGGCATAAACATAGAAAGGACGTTGAGAAAGAACATAGGCTACTTTTTACCGCGGGAAAATATCTCATTCCCACGGGAAGCAAATGAAATAATGAAATGCGCCGTGTAGTGTTATAAATACACTACATGTTATTACTTACTTCATTCACGTCGATTATCATGTTATTATAAGTTATAAAAAACTTATATCCGTTTGTTTTATTCTTATAATTTGCTTTTTCTTTATTATTTCTTTGCAAAATTATTTACTTTCTCAGTTTGTTTATTTACATTTTGACGCAGCTATCAAAATTGTCATGTCTGTCTTTTTTGTTTCTTATTTTTTTAATTCGTTTTACGGCATTGTATAAAAATCCTTTTAGCCATTCAATATTAAAGAAAAGAAAAATTGTATGTTTCTTATTTCATTTCATAGATTAATAAAGTATAGTATATATTGTCTTTGGCATATTTATGTTTTTTATATTAGCCCTTTAATAAATATTTTAATCTATACATAAAGCTGAAGAGTTCGTTCGTTCGTTTTCATGTTTGTTTGAACGAACTAATCTCAGGAACTACTGGTTCCAATTGAAAAAATCTTTTTGTGTTGGATAGTCCATTTATCGGGGAAGCCTTTTTTTTTAAAGGCACACGGGCCGCGTGGTGTAAGCTATCACCGTCGCCTATGGACACGGGCAACCCCAGGGGAGCCACCAGAGGGATTTAGGCTATTTAACATCATGCTATGACTAATACCAAAGTCCACGCGGACGAAGTCGCGGGCGGCCACTAGTTATATATACGCAAGAACACTTGCGTACCTATACATAATAAGATAATAATGTATTAAGATCAGACTCTACATTCGCAAATGTGAGACAACTGAATGTCATTAGGATTTTTCTGTGAAGTTAAAACAACGTTATAAGTAGTTTTCTGTCCAAATAATAATAATAATGTTGTACATACACTTATAAAACTAACATTTTTATGAGTAATATACGAGTACGTAAGCCTGACTTATGGAATTACCTATTGGTATACTGAAAGTTTGAGTTTCGTTTAATACTCGTAAATTTCTGAAATAATATTTTGTAAATTTTATTGGAAGTGAATTAGTAAGCATCCTGTATATGAGGGTGGCTGCAGTCGGCGAAATAAAGGCTGAATGTCCTCTGATCTGGGACTGGCTTGTTTAACGTCGGATAGAACTATCTCTGAATCCGATATTTGCATGCTTCTAACTAGATACTATGTTTGTATGAGACTACACTCGCATATGACACTAGTGACGCATGGGATTTGTTTCCCTCTGAAACCACCAAGAAATTCTAATATCTTGATCGGAATAAAATTTAATCTCACCTCGCACTTAGGATAGGATTTGTCGATTGTTAATACTGTACGTTGTGAATTTCATAATACATACCTATATTTTATCACCAAAACGACTGTGTGGTTTAATTTGTTCTTTAATAAATACATTTAATCTTTATTATTTGATTTACGTTTCATTGCAATAAAATTTTAATGTTACAAAATATCTCATACTAGTCTTCCGCCAGTGGCTTCGCCCGCGTTGACCCGTTTTATAGGTTCCCGTAGGATAAAAACCATCCTAACCTAACCTAACCAAGGTCCACTCTATCTGTGTTCTAAATTTCATTAAAATCTGTTAAGTAGTTTAAGCGGGAAAGCGTAGCAGACAGACAGACATACATATAGACGGAGTTACTTTCGATTTTATAATATTAGTATGGATAAAATGATTTCTCTCCATAATATTATTTAGTTAAAGCAATTAAGTAAAAGTCACAAGCCACACTTATATATAGGTATGTATTTAAAACTTAAAATTGGAGATTTCTTAGTGACAATAGTTTGTGTGCATAAAAAGCACCTAAATACAACAAAGGTTTTTAGTCGCAAAAATCCAAATACAAACCTCACATAACAAAGCTTCGCATTCAAACCTTCAACCTCCCATCAGCAAACTCACCTTCCCGGCTGTGTACAAAGAAAAGATGATTTGTCAAAATAAATTAAGCATAAGACAGTCGCCGGCGACTCGTCACAACGTATTCAAATATTTACGTCAGGGTTACCGAATGTTACGAACGGTAATGTATTCAACCTTTTGCAATGGGACCTAAAAGTAGAGGAATTTAAGAAAACAATAATAATTTACTTACAGTTAGTTACATTGATGCTCAGTTAATTTTTGAAGTGAAAACTTCTTTAGCGGCGTTGTACACTTTTTTGAGATGGGTAAAAAATGTTAAACTCGCGTCAGGACACGTGGCCTGATCGAAAATTCGTAAGACGAAGGGGTGACAGCTGATGACGGCTAGACTGTCTATACTTGTAAAATTTGTTTATATCAAGTATTTAAAATATGGATATTGAACAAAGTGCATCTATTAATGAAAAAAGTGACGAAGAAATAGTGAAAGAAAATTAGTGAGTACTTTATAAAAATACTAAATGAAAAATAATACTAATAATAAAAGCAATTCGTACGAAATTATTCCCTAACCGTTCCAAAGTATCCAATGTGCACAACGTTAATGTTCAAGTTTTCACTACTGCCGGCTCTACCGGAGTGCAACCCGTTGTTTTTTTTTTCAATCTTTTTTCGGACCTATATTAACTCTATGACTTATTAACTATATATTATATGAACATAACAAACATACTTGTCTAGTTGTAATAAAAGGCTTAATAGCGGCTTCAATTTGCCGTATTTATTGGTGCGTATACGGTTGTTTCGGAAAACGCGCTTTTTTGTGCGTACACGAGCTTCAAATACTAATCTGAAACCGCTCTAATGCGAACATATCGTATAACCTTCAACTTAACTGCTTGATACAGAATTCTTCCATACTTCTTTTAGCAGCGCCTTACGTTAATTCTTTTGAACTGCTATAAAATAAATTGCTGATAATTTGATGCGCGATGTTGACTATCTTTTCGTGCAATTTAATTAATTTGCATTCTTTTTCTTAACAACATTTTAATAATTCATTTCATGATGTAATTATTTAACAATAATAAACTCAAAATATAGATTCAAGCAAGAGTTACACGATCTAAGTGCATTATAAAGTTCTCCAAATCATGTACCGAACTGTAAGGGTATCACAGTATCCACAAATCTCATGTGGATAGCCGCTATCAATCCATCATCGTCCGCCGGCTACTGTAATAATGTTTCTTCAGAATGTTAAAAATGGACGACGTTCAGAAATAAAATACACTAACATATTTTATTAAGAAAATAGATACTTGATATATGTAGGATTTTTGTTGGTTAGTATTTTATTTAGCGCTTTATTTAGGGATAAATATTGTGAAGTTTATTTATTTATTTATTTACTTTTATAGCATTAACTTAAAATAAGGAACACAAGGGCGTGCTTAATGCCTAATTGCATTCTCTACCATCCAACCCTGGGTGACGAGTAGAGCTTGTGGTAGGCGCATACTAAATTAGTAAAGAACTGAATAGCAGACACCATACAACAGAAGTTTGTAGGAAACAAGATAGTTAAATAGTTGAAGATTAGTTTTTTATTTAAGTCTATAAAATACAAATTTTTACAAAGGTGTTATTAAAATTTTGGCAAGATAAGCGGTTGCTCTTAAATGTATTTTCGTTCTTTTGTTTACTAGAAAAGCGAAAAAAATACATTGTCTCTTTTTTATTTTACACAAATAGAAAGCCATTTACATCGTCTGTTATAGACTCGGATTTCCTCTTTCCTCACGGTAAGAAAAGCTGGAAGAATAGAATTCAAAATAATTAGAACATTCCAATGCAACACGAATAAATTACTACCAAATTAATTACAATCAGTCAAGAATGATTTTTTATAATGTACAACCAGTTTATTTTACTATAAACGACACTGAGAAATTTCCATACTCAATTCAGAAGCAATCCCCGAAGACTGAAGATAATAAAGTGCTTCCATTTTGAGATGGAAGTGTTGTTTTATTTACAGTTTAACCAGGATAAATGTGGTAAATGGCAATAACAAAAAACTGATAATAAGCATCAAATTTTGTTTAAATAAGATAATAGCAAAGGATATTACTAGACATGTGAAGCTAGTGTTACTGGAATCCATGAATATAACCACAGGTATGCTATTCTGAAGCAAATTATAATGATGTTGCATAAGAGTGGTTGGGAAACAATACCTGAGTACCTAAAGGTAAATGGTAAAAAAATGAGAAAAGTTATAAGACAGTGTGGAACTTAAATCATTATAATATTATTCGATGCCGACCCCTGTGGCGCAACGGTTTCCATGCGGGACTGCTAATTGGGGTCCCGAGTTCGATTGCCAGCGAAGCAGAGGTTGAAATAATGCGTTTCAGCTTCTGTTCTCGGTCTGGGTTTTGTGTTCATGCCTATGCATGTGTCCATGGTACCCACGACACTACTAGGTACACTTACCTACACACACTACACGCTTACCTACTGTCTGGCTATTGTGAAAAGTTATTAAAATTTATTATAATGAGGCAGGTACCTCTGTCGATATTGTCCTTTGCACTGACTATTTCATAAAGTCAGAATCGATTCTATTTTAACATTGCGTGCGATTGTTGTTACTTAGGCAGATGTTTCAAAATACATCTCGCTGTCGTCGAAAATGACTTCACTTCATTTTGATTTTAAATCCCAACGGATGAATATAATAAAGTCTCTTCATTTTGCGTATCCGTCGCTAGGTGGCGTTAGTATATTACGACATAGCTGTACACTTAATATTCATTAATGGTGTTCAGAATGCGCGCACTCTTCCGCTTCGGTTGCCTTCGAGATTTGAGTGCCGTTTTGTTTAGAATTTTTCACACCTAGCCCTTCATATCGCATGTTTCTATTAGAAAAGTGTTAATCTACATTCCAAATTGATAAATAGGTATAAAGTTGATGTTACCTAATACTTGGTTTAAAAGAAAAAAAAATATGAAAGTTGGTAATAATCTCTTGTTAAATGAAATTGATGTTGAATCTCGAAATTATAAAATAATAGCTTTCTGCTATCGACTTCGCCCGCGTGAACTCGCTTTATAGTTTCTTGTAGGACAAAAACCATCCTATATCCATTCCCGAGGTCCACTCTATCTGTGTTCAAAATTTCATTAAAATTGGTTCAGTAGCTTAAGCGGACAGAGTTACTCTCGAATTTATAATATGTATGGAGTGTGGATTTCAAGTAGTTTACTTAATTAATTAAAACAACTTAAAAGTAATAATAAAAACTAAAAACTAAAACAATTAACTATAAAAAGTAAACTCAATCTAAAATTTGCGCTTGTGGCATTGTGCCCAGAACGCTGGCAGCATTTCCCCTCTGAACTAATGGGCTAATTTTTTGAGAAAAATAGCTGCCAGCCCTCTGGTCACCTGAGGCTAGAATCAGTCTGGCCGACATGTCTTGCATGAATGTTTTCATGTCAGCCGACCATGGACCCATAGTTTCCATCGCAAGCGCCGCAAATTCATAATCCTTTGAAATGGATGAATATTTGCGGCACTTGAGAAGCTGTGCATGGTCGGCTGCGGCCCCCGCCTTCTTAGATGTCTCAATTATATGTGATGGGGCCAAAGTATCCACACAAGTAAAATCCCATACCAGGGTCCGGCCAAGTCGCCATGGCACAAGGGTAGCCCCATCAGGTCTCTTGCCATCATCTCTGCACATTCCTGAAGGTTCTAACGATGCAGGTACAGAGACAGTATTAATTATAATTATTATTATTATTAATTAATTTAATTTTATAGCAAATTAGTCTACTTACAACATTAGTCGCTGCGTTATTAATTTAAAAATATTTATCGGTTACTCTAAGTTACATTAATTTACGTTTATATACTGACGCTGGTTTTTTTGTAGTCAAAATAGTAAAGATATTTTATTTAAACCCGATGTCTTCTTTAAGTCGTCAGTGCACAGTCAGTGTGGTTGCCGTCCATCACACGACAAAAAAAGGACAGCCTCCGTGGCGTAGTGGGTGATGAGCCGACTGCGAAGCGTGAGGTCGTGGGTTCGATTCCCACCCAGGACAAATATTTGTGTGATGAACATGACTATTTGTTCTGTGTCTGGGTGTTAATTTATATATTTAAGTATGCATTTAGAATTATATAAGCATGTTTATCAGCTTTCTGATTGCCATAGTACAAGCTCTGCTTAGTTTGGAATCAGATGGTGTTGTGTGAATTGTAAAAAAAAAATATAATAGAAGCGGTTCTATTTAATCGTACATATAAAAAGGTTTTACACAAGCTAAAACACTTTTGTTGCTGCATTTATTATTACCCAAATAATACAATTTTCGAGGAAAATATATGTAAGTAAGTGCAAAATCTATCTATACATATAATAAAACTGTAGGGTCAGGGTCAATTCTGTACATTGCATATAAATTTAAAAAATACTTCTAGGGGTCTTTTTATAAGTAACAGAAGCTAAAAATATAAGTTTTGAAATTATTGTCTGTCTGTCTGTCTGTTGTTAGCTTTTCACGCAAAAACTACTGGACGGATTTTGATGAAACTTTTTTGTTTTATATATATTGGTCCTCGCTAACATTTAGGCTATAGATAATTTTAAAAATCACCCTTTAAGGGTGTGAAATGAGCGATGAAAATTTGTATGGAAAACTTGGATTTTTTCAATAGATTTTCTTGAAATTTGATATAAATATTTTCTAACCAAAATAAAAGAATAGATGTTTCAGCATTTCCCGAAATTCACCCTTTAAATGTCAATTTTCTTTGAAACTCTTTGAAAATTGAGTGTCGAAACTTGATGTACAGAATATTTTTGTGCAGAGTAATATACTTATAATTTTGTATTTGTAATCTTTACTAACATAGTGAGAAACACATTTAAGCTTTTTTCAAAACTACCCCTCAATAGCAAATAAAATGGATTCGAAAGTTGGTATCTCAAGCGTATAATAATTAACCTTAACTTAATATTTCATTCTCAAATTCTTTTCCCTTCTTTGAATGATGTGTTTACTGATATATTGTTGAATGAATTTCCGTAACATTAGTGTGTATTTCATATCAATCGGGTGATAAACAAAAAAAGTTATGTTCATTTACACAATACGCGACATAAACTTAAAAGGCACTTTGGGGAATTTGTATGAAAGTTTCAGTAACAGCCCATTCAAAACCATAAATAAAAGTTTAAATTTAAGTAAAATTATTTTGAACTCTCACTAATATTGTCGACTCCTATACTTAGATCAGCTTACTGTATTTTCTTTCGTTGGCCGAGGATGGCTAGACTATAGGTACCTAATAAGTGCATCGCGAGCCTTACCGCCGCCGAACCTTACATCACAGGCTCCATTGAGTTAGTTGCTCAGCTTATTAGTCTTCTTTTGGGGTGGAAGATTATGAACAGGCTGCAGCTGAAACGATTATTATCGCTACATTATATCAAGCTGCAACCTTTTCAGCATTCCACTGCTGAGCATGGAGCTCTCCCAATATTGAGGAGGCCTCTAGCTTCGATGAACCGAAATCCAAATGTTACAATCTCAATGCATCCAGCATTAAGGTTGTAAGATACGGAATCTAAACCTTCATACAGAATGTACAAAGCCTTAACAAAACGAGACTACTGCAGACATCTAGGTGACGAATAGTTAAACTTTTAGTGAACCAACTGTTAATCTCAATATCTACCTATTTGGTAATTTGACATTCGATTTATCAACCACAAAGTTTACATGTCATACGGTAGATGGCGTTATTGAGCAATATTCATTTCTTCTCCAAAGTGATTCGATGGAGATAATTTCAAATAAAAGCCTTAAGTCTAATAAAAGTAAGTACATAGTGTAAAAATTGATCGTTGAAATTTCTGCTTCGCCCGGATTCTAACCCGGGACAGTTCGATTAGCAGTCCGGCATGGTAAACATTGCGCCACGCGGGTTGTACCATCGTTGGGTAGGTATACGTATGATGCTGAACATTGTTAATTGGACCAATGATAACTTAACTCATTTTTTGCGTCTCTTTATTGCGTACGGGCTGATGGCTCATCCACACACGTTGATTGATGGAGATATTAAGGATTCTTTAAAGATTCTTTATAAAAATATTCTTTATTTCCAAATACAGATAGCACACTGTGTAGAGACCCTGCTTTCTGCTTTAGTTTTCACAATGTTATATGAGTTATGACTTATGACCAAACTGCTGTCCGCAAGTTTTAAACCTATAGTTTATTAATTGAACTTACAATTATTTTTCCGATTGTTTAATCCTAAGCACGTGTATGTTTAGAAATTTTATCTCCCAACTACAAGTAGTTGTATAGTGCACCTCTTTTCTGCAGTAGGTTAAAGCTATGTATATAGAATGAGTCTATACATTCTTTGCAGTATAAATTCACCCAATTTACTAAAGATACTATTTTTAACATAGATGAAGCCACGGGCACAGCAGTATCTCTTAACTTTAATAAACGAGGTACATATTTGTAAAGAGAATCTGATTGCGCGAGAAAAGCGAAACGTGAGAAAAGTGGATAGTAAGATCAGTACAGTAAGCATTCCTTACTGTTTTAGGTTTGAAGGATTTAGAAAAAATACATTAGGTTTCTTCTGAACATATGAACATTGTATTATAAGTGATTCCACTATATGTAAGAATAATCTACCTACTACTTATTCAATGCAAATAAATAATCTTTAATTTTTAATCAATCCATTATATAAGTCTTTATACACGCGGACGACGTCGCGGGCACAGCTAGTAATATATATATGTATTCTACCTAGATGTTTCTTCCTCGTGGAAGACAGATATTGATTTGATGAAGGAAACCCTTTGATAAAACTACGTGGCGATATCTCAGTTCCGAAGCAAGAAATTAAGAGTTGTGTCGCAGTATCGTCCTGAGGGAAATTCGACCAATCACGGCCGGCGAAATTGCTCATCGTTACATCTACGTTCTAATTGCAATACTTACTGTTACAACATATTACTAACCATAACTAGCTGTTACTGTATTATGTAACTTAAAACAGCCTCGATTCTAACAAATACGAGTATATACGTATTTAAAAAATATAATAAATACGCATTGAAGCAACGTGATGGAGTAAGCTCCAGGCCTCCCCAATAATGGGGAGAGACCCGTGTCCAACAGTGGGACGCAAAAAGTGTTGCAGCCAATAAATATATAAAGCAGGACACATAAAATAGACTTATTAGAACTGATCCGGTAAACTTGGCCATTATTAAAAAAATAACTAATAGATGACGAGCAAGCGACGAAGCGCGCATGGCCCGGGGGTTAGCGTAGAATGCAAGCGATCTATGCAACTAAGCCAAACAGGCCAAAAGTCAAGCAGGTCCCGTCCTTCGGAGATAAGCCGTCGGTCCCGGTTGTTGTCGACAGATAATAGTAGTTAAACCTTGTCGGAGGCCTTATTGGCGGTTTGAAAACATTCGACAGCGGGTTGACCACTAACCCGCATCTACACCAACTGGCATTGGAGCAGCGTGGTGAAGTTATTTCCAGGCCTCCATTGTAATTTGGAGATACCCGTGGCCAGCAGTGGGACGAAAAAAGGGTTGCAGCCAGATGACGAGCATGTTCAGGTAAGGTAACTGGTGCTTAGTAATAGTTTAGCAGCCCATGGACATCTAGGACATACAAGATCAAGCAAACCTGGCTTTTGCATGCAGTTGTCCTGCTACTCCGGAGGCAGTTGGTCGCCTCATGGTAGGTAAGCTCGCAAAGCGAAAAAAAAAACAATTGTTTCCAGCTTGCTAAAAGAGAATAAAAATAACTGCAATAAGTATCTGTATGTGAACATGGACATCTGCAGCACGATTTATCGCGAGTTCTCCCCAACTTCGCTCGACGGTTATGACGCGCTTACAGTTACAGCTACTTGCTGTGTAGCCTTTACGAGTCGTATCAACGGTCACATAATTGAATATGTCGGAGTTAAACTTACTACAACTTACTTACTACTGCTCTCGAGACTAAAAGCCGTGCTTTTGCTTTGTTTTTAAATTATTTCTTACGAAAATTACTAATTAATGACCGATTTAGGTCATACTTATCGAGTTTATCATCTTCACTATTATAGCTGAAAATTTTATGCTCCATAAACAGAACATAAAGAAAACAATACTTATGTAATGGAATTACCAATGTACTCAAACAAGTAAATGGTACCACAAGTTTTATACAGCTATAGCGTTAGTGAAGTCCAGATTATTTATTTGTTATGTTGATTATACCATTCTTTTTATATGTAGATATATATTTCGTTGCAGGGAAATGTAAAAAATGATTATTTCAAAAATAATGAGCCTAAGCGATATATATCTTTCATTAATTGACTTTTACAGAAATGTCAATTTGAAAAGTTGCTGCTTGAAAAAATGTTTGTTGAAAATTAAATCATATTTAAACAAACAAAACTTTTTGTAACCTATCAAGTATTTAAAACAACATGAAATTCTATTTTATATTTGTGTGTATGAGTATAGTTATCTTTTCTCCAGATTGCACGTAAGCAGATACAGAGACAATTTACTTTTGAAGTTTTCTTTGTCACCATAAATAAATAGCATTACAAAATTATAACGACAGTTAATCTAAACATACCTATTCTTGTCAAACATCAATAATCAAACCCCCAGAGGATCCTAAGCAACTGAAAACAGGCGTAAAAGCTTTTAGAATTACTGCTTATTCATCCAGTTGCTTTGTTGGCGCTTCCCTTTAACCGCGAAGTTCTTTAAAACCGCCATCGTAGAAAAAAAATAAAGATTGGAATCTTTGAATTTGGAATCGCATGGGATTCGCGCGTCACAACGCGAATACGAATACGGCCGTGTCGTTGATTGATTATGCATTCTCGTCACGGCTGACGTGCGGGGTGAAAAACAATATAATACCGTACTTTCGTGTTTTGACGCTTGTCCGGAATTATTGGAATGGATTCTGCGTTTTGACTGCTCGCCCTATTGGGCAATGTTTTTCAGATTGATGGATTTACTAGCTGCTCATTAAGGGGATGCTGGTGGTATTTTTTACAAATGCTCTGGACTGAATCGTTTCTGGTATATGACCTATGAGAGCCAATAAAGAGAGAGAATCAATAAACATATTAAGAATGTTTTCTATGAATGAAAAATTTCTTCAAATTCTTGAAAAGTCTTCAAATTCTACCGTAGAAGGCGTCATTCTTCTCAAAGGCCTTGTATGAAATTTAGACATGTTGTATAGTTTAGAACAACGATGGTATTCATCCGTCATTGCTCTGACATATATTTAAGTCAGGTCTTTCGTAATCCGTGTATGTTCCATTTAATTTGCTTTCATTTTACTGCCTCACGTTTGAATAAATATAAAGGAAGTCGGAATCTTTGAATTTAATAATTAATTTCTAAATTCTTAGAGGCTTCCGAGATAGTAGCAAAAATTTTATGCACGTTTCTTCAGAGGTTTGAAGCCCTCCTCATAGCCGTCGGTACCGGTTGTTATTCAGAGACCCATGCCCAGCATTGGGATGCAAAAAGCGTTGCAGCCAATATTGTTTACGTTTTTAAAGCACCTTCATATCATTTTTATATTAAAAATACTTTAATTTTTTAATTATTCCATGACTCCTACTCAATTAAAACGCAATCTTAACAGGATAAAGCACAAAATCAAAACACCTCATTAGGGATTGACCCTAATCATAAAGACACTGACCAATTTACGAGCGCAGATAGCCCCGCGTCCTGCAGCTGCGTGATAACGCCAAGGGTCAGTTTTGTCCCTTTAAAATCCCTAGAGATATTTGAAGTTCCATTATTTATTAGATTATGGATTTAGCTAATTTTGATATGTACATACAGTAAGTTTCATCACTTTCAACTAAAGTGACAAGTACGCTAATTGTCGGTTAAAGTCACCCGTAATTTCAATTTCACGATGTTCGAGTGGCACTAATCATACGATAAACTGACCCGTACTCATAGCTTTTACTCGCCAATTAACTTTACTTGGGACGTAACTAATCAACACTTAATTTGGAGATAGTAAACGAGGCCCTAAGACATCGCTTTCCTGTCTTTAATATAAATAACATTGACATCGTTCAATGAATATACCTATGTAACTTTACCTTACAAGTTTTTGGGTACTTTGAAAAAGTTTAAAATATCATACGGAATCCTAGACCTGAATGAACTAATAATTACCTGTTTAACCTATTATGTATTGACATAAACCAAAATCTTTCTTCTCTGGCGTTTATGATTGTAGAATGAATTTTATTTAGGGGGCCAGATCTTTAATTCCTTAAAGCTATGAAAACAATCAATATCCAAGTAAACGCAAGGAACCGTATTATCGCTTATTTTATTAAAACTTGTAGGATACTTCACATTTACTTGATCGTATAAGACAAGAAATGATATTTATTTTAGATATATAACAAAATCATGAATTTTCGTGATGGGTGAACAATATTTACATTAACAAGTTAATGAGAATTTATCGTAAGTCAGGAATATTTAATTTTATAGTAGTTTAAATATTTCAATATCAAATCACCAGAAATCTTGCATAAGTTTCAACATGTGCACGAAACATCATAAAAATGAAAACTACCACCACATGTCACCGCACTCCACTAATCCATAAAGATTTATATCTCTATCCAAACAGCCAATTAAATTCCAAAATTCCAAGCGACAACTGTTTGTCTTGTTAGCAATATTTTTAATTGAGACAGACCCTGCGTATATTGTCAAACAATAGTTGGTAGCGACCATCCGAATCTGACCCCTTTTGGTTCAATCATTTTGAACTTTCGAAGTTGGAGAAAAGAATGACAAAGGGGTCGTAAAATAGCGGTTTTTAGTGTAGGGTGAATGTTTACCTAACTGGGCAAATAATTAAGAATGTTCATTGGTTTTGTCAACACTAGGAGCCAGTGCGGTGATTGGTAAGGGAACCGATTGTTTGTCCTCTTTGAAAGGTATTGTGTATTGAAGTTTATTGGTTTTTGTTTGGCTGCAGATTGATGTTTACCTCTCCTGCTACTCATCGTACGTTCTAGTAATTTTAATTTTAATAAATATATTTGAACTTATGAAAATAACATTCCTATATTTGACACTAGTTTTCCACCCGCGGTTAAGCTCGCGTAAGCAACACGTTTCTTCCTATAGGAATGAGATATATTACCAGAGTAAAATGTAACCTATCTTACTTTCAAACTCCAAAACAATAATTACCTATATCCGTATCACCGTTGCGATGTGAAAGGACAAACAAACAACCACACTTTCTCATTAGACGTACAAGATATCAGAACATTAAAATTATTGCGAAAATTTCAAGTAAGTAAGTACATTGTATAAGTTTAACTGAACATTAAGTTTTAATTTGTCAAATAAATTTTATTTTTATGTTGCATAATGACCCTTACACATTCTTTTATTCTACAAATTTATAAAAGCAAGCGAAATAGCCATTTTAGATCTCATAACGTTTCTTACATTGTTTTAATCGGCCTGATCCACTGTTAGATTTCTTTTTAAATTTCCTTAACATTTTCCTGTACGGCCTGCTCCAAGGGATTTCTTTGGGAAACTTATTCATTCCCTTATTAGGATCTTGTTTGTTTTGTCCGTACGGAGCGGGTCATTATCCGGGCCGACACGTGATGCGTGAAATTATTTCGTACTTTACACAATTCGGGGATGGTGCGTATGCGCCCTAGAATTTGGGGTGACGGAAGCGCAATATGGATATGCCTTTCAATAGCTTAGCTGACGTATATTCTATTCAGAAATAAAAAAGGTATAGAAATGTTTTAAATTTAACGTAGTTTCATATTTTGTTAGAGCACTTCATGAGAATATATATACTAACTAGTGGACCCCGCAGACGTTGTCCTGCCTTAAAAGTAATAAAAGAGGATTTGTTTTCTTATTATCTTAAAGAGACTTCATGTTACTATCAAACAAAAATACAAAACAAATAATGACATACGAACTGTCCAGTTATTCTGACTGTGTCAAAGTTTAGAACGACACGGCACGAAATACAAAACGTTTGACAGGCAGGAACAATTTATATGGGAAAACTAAATAAGTAAAAAAGTAATTAAAAAACATTTCCAGTGGCCCAAATTGTGAATCTAAACCATCCTCGAATCCATTTGAATACACACAAAAAAAAATCATTAAAATCTGTCCAGCCGTTAAGGAGGAGTTCAGTGACATACACACTCACACAAGAATTATATATATTAAGATATACATAAACTAACATACCTTTAAAATATATTGAATTTTAATTATTTATGATTTAAGTTGAGGAAATTTATTAGATTTCTAATGACTTGTTAGTAAGTATAGAGAACGTAGAATAGAAGTATGTTTCACTTTTGAATATCAGGTCAAGTCGGTATATATTTATTTTTAATAACTGATTACATTTAATATAACTCACAGTAGTAACGTAGATTAATCATTGTTCATCGGTAAAACAGAAATAGATCAATAAAGAGCCACTTTATAAATTTACGAAACTGAACTATTTAATGAATATTTTACAAAAATATTTATCCCATTGGCAACCACGAGTATATCCACAAAAGTCTAGCATCAAACGTCGAATCGTTCCCCGCGCGATATTCTACAGAATGAACTTGTAATGCAATACATCTGCTGCTATGCTTGACACTGTGATGCATGGTGCCACAATCCGAATCGCATTTATAATTGTGTCCGTAATAGTCCTGTTTATATCGCACCGACGGAATCAATGAGCCGTTTGAAAAGCGAATTAGATGGAGTTTAGAGGTTGAATAGACGCTGTTTAAAAGCTTATAGCAACTTTGTTTCGTTATTCATGTTTCTGCTCATTTAAAGTTTGGACTACCTGTAGAAAAACGGTCATTTATCCTTTAACTAGCTGACCCGACAGACGTTTTCCTGCCTTACCTATGAATATTGAAATCGAATTTGTGAAAAAAAAAAGTAGGTATCGTGTTTAAGTATTCTTTTCTAGTTTTCCGCGCAATTTTCTTAATTTTTTATTGATAAAGAACCTTCTCCCGATAATAACAAACACAACAAAAAAAATCGAAATCGGTCTAACCTTCACGCGTGATGCCGAGACCAAGGGAAATAGGGAGCATCAACTCTTTTTTTATACATGTAGAGATATAGATAGGTTTTGCTCGCGACTTCTTCCGCATGTACCTAATTCAGTTATTAGGGCACATCTGTATTTAACCCCCGTTATAATTGTGACATACGTATCTGTTCTGCGTCTGCAAGTACGCGGTAGGTAACAATTTCCTACGTACCTACTTCTTTTTGAAGCTGGTGCTAGAATGACCAAGTTAATTGGTGCACTAACCCGCTAGCAAGCCACATGAAGCTGACCGTGAAAAAAGCAGAGCCCTTTTTAATTTAGTCCGGCAAATTATAAAGTTTGTAATAATCATATTTTTAAGCCTAGAAATAAGAAAGTCAGGTCCTATATACCAATTTTTATAACTACTGCTAAGTTCAAAAATGATAAATTTTCTACTACAACAAACTTAACCCTTCCCCCGCTTTTTTTCCTTATAGGCGGAAATTTTGTTTATTTCACCTGCACGAATCATTTAAAATTGTTATCAATAACATACATATATACCTATTCCACTTACACTTCCAAGTGCAGGAAATGAGAAAATTTCAAGTAAATTTCACCCCCTTTTATCCCCCTCCATTTTACTCTCGTAGGAGTTAGTTTACTTTTTAAAGGCTAAAAATGATTTTGAGTAAATCTAGTATCGTGTTGATGAGCCATCTCCTGAATTAATAGCTTTATTCAACAATTAATTATTTTCACTTAAATCTACCTTCTTTTGGAGTTAATTATTTAACATTTCAACCACACTAAAGCCCACTGAACAGGATTTTTAGCTAAACCTACCAATGTCTTCCATGCGCGGCGATGTGGGTACTCTGTGACGCGGCGTTACAAATGGGCTCTTGGGTGAGCAAAGCAATTTTTTATATTCTGTCAAAATGGTGAAGTATAGCAATATTTTTTGTCAGTCAGCAGGATTTCTCAACGTTTGGCCCAGAAGGTACTTACCTCACTTAAAAAAGAAATATTCACTGCAATTACTTTTCTAAAACCTTAAAAAATAAAAAGCAATCAGTATGTCAATTATTGATAAGTTTCACAGTGTTCAGTCATGCAGAACTTGTAACTCGGTGAATCACGTATGAAAGTCGTTGAAAAAAGTAACTTACATTTTGCAAGTTCAAGAGGTTTCATATAAAAAATTCATTCACAACTTTAAACATTCCTTAAATATTTCTATAACTGATGATAGTGATGATCAACGCTTATTTTTTTAATACCATGCAACAGTTCATTAGGATTTTAAACACTAAGAAATTTAGCTGATGTGATGTAATTAAAACAAAATATTATTAGCAAATGGTTGCAAGTTTTCATTGCTTAGCTCTCTGAATATTTCATGCGTGTCAAATTTTTTGATAGAATATTGCATTCGAATTGGATGGTTAAGTATTTTTAAATTTTCTAATTTTTCTTGCAATTTCCTTAATGTTTTCTTATATATGTACCTTCTCCTACCAATAACGAACACAACAAAAAAAGAATTAGCGAATTCAGCCCGACCGTTCACGCGTGATGTCGTGACCAAGGGAAAAAGGGATTCATTTTTATATATAGATTAAAAGTATATATCACGAACGTAAATAAATGCCTATATTTAACTAGATTTTTTTGTGAGATCAAGCCGTAGAAGGTACCCGTAATTGGTGATCGGCGTCTTAGCAACTGCATCAAATCTGCATCGAGTTTTGGCGTTACTGGTCTCTGCGTTTAGCTTAAAAAACCGACTAAGTGCGAGTCGGACTCGCTCACCGAGGGTTGTGTAAAATATTTTTAATATATGATGTAACTAAAAATTAACAGTTTTGGCAATTTTCCCTTTATATGTGCTATAATGTCTTTGCAAAAAATTTTAAGATTTTCAGTTCACGGGAAGTATCCTGTATAGGTTTTGAGAGTGGTGGATCCCTTGAGAGTGTCGGAAATTTTCGGCATAAACGGCTCTATCTTTTGATTGCGCTGGCTTAGAAGTATGATTTTTGCAGCTCTTTTTTGAGCACCAAGGAACAGTAGACTTGAGTATTTGATATAAATTCCACCTTGATAACTCCACGCGTTCCTGAGAAAAAGGGTCTTGACAGACAGACGGACGGACAACAAAGTGATCCTATAAGGGTTCCGATTTTTTTCCTTTCGATGTACACAACCCTAAATCGCCGATAACCGACGATAATAGTAGCATTATTGTGATGGTTCAAATGAGATGCAAGCTTCCCCGTCCGATATTCTACAGATTAAACTTGTAATGATAATTCAATCATTATCAATACAAGTTGAATCTAACAAAATGTATTCATATCTGCTACTATGATTGATATGGTGCCACAATCTAAATCGTATTTATAACTGTGTGTCCATAATAGTCCTGTTTAAATCGTGCCAACGGAAACAAAGCTCTTTAGCTCTAGCCGTTCAAAAACTGAAATAGATAGAGTTTAGAGTTTGAATAGATGCTGTTCAAAGTTTGTAGCTAGTTTGGTTGGTTATTTGTGTTGGCCTTTATTGTATAGATCTGTGATTTCGCCTTTAGGTGACAATAAAATTAATATGCATTAGAGCCTTCCTTAACAAAACACTCATCTTATTTTTTGTTCTTGTATTTTTAAGGTTCCTTTTGTTGCTTCTTAATTTTCGTTTTCATTTAGGCTATTTATTTCTAATATGCATACTAATATATCTGTGTTAATTGGTGCATGATTCTGGATCTTTTCGTAAGTTTCATTAAATTTTACATACTCAGTTCGTTGAACGTTTGTAAAAAATCTAGTCTAAATCGACTAAATCATCTTTATATCATCATAATTATCGAGTTTAAATATGCCTGTTAGCAGCACTTCTTTCTAGTTTCTTTATGAGCAAGATACGATAAGATACCCTCTGCTTAGAAAAGATTTATTAATAATCTCTGCACAAAATTTCTATCTCTAAATAAAGCTTTATATCTATAGGTACCTACCTATGTTTCGCTGAAACATCTTTATTTTTCTTTAACGCAATAAACATCAGCATTCATTATTCTGCTCTGAGATTTGCACATTCTTCTGGATTTCATCGCCACAATCCTGTCTTATCGTGTTAGCGAGTTATAAATTAAATTTACATAGAGGTGTTAAAGCGACGCGTTTCTAAGTAAGTCGAATACTTCCCTCTTCATGCTTTGTTGTGTTTTCTTTTCAACATCCGTTTGGAATGTTTCGCGGCTTTTTGTGGTAAGTGATACGGAAACAAGATTTTTTAACTTACAAATATATGAGTGCCTTCTTGCTGAATGGGAATGTGATCAATATCAAATCTAATTTTATTAGAACGTGCAACTTTCAACCGGCGTATTAGCGAAAACAGCCTTTAAGTAAAACGAAAAGGAGTTTTTAAATTCAGTTACCTACTTTTCATAGTACCTATGTAGTGGACTACGTTTTAAATTCCTCTCCCTTTAGAGAAAATCTAACCTCAATAGAAAGACATTAAGGGAATTAATGCTGAACTCCAGTATAGCAAATTTTTTTGAATGAGCAATCTTTATCATAAAGGTCCTAAAGTACACAAACACTCACTACTATAGCTAGTTAAAATAGATTCAATTGGTTTTTGGCTGCAACCCTTTTTGCATTGCACTATTGGGCACGGGTCTCTCCCCATTAATGTGGAGGTCTGGAGCTTACTCCACCACGCTGTTCCAATGCGGGTTGGAGGAGATCGAGATGAAATCGGTTCTTAACATTGCTTACTATATGATTCAGTAGTCTCAGTACGTGCGTTTTGATAAGATATCCAGAATATTAAACACTTAGGTATTTAAACATACATAAAAAGCAACCAGCCGTTCATGATTGATTTGATAAATTAAGAAGGGGAAGAGAAAATCTGATAAAGACAAACATATATTTCATGTGAAAGAATTTCAATTTGGAAATGTTAACCCGCGCTCCGCCTGTCTCCGATCGTTACCTGTAACGTAAAATTAATGATTTCCATAACACTTTCTGAATAGGTACTTCAGACGCAAACTTTGCGTCTAGGTGGATATAGGTAGTCCCTGTAGCTTCGGGATTAAGAAGAGAGCTATGGTATCCCTGCCTGATCGTAAGAGATACAGAGTTTTCATACCGTCAAATAGCGAAAAGGAGGCACCAATTAGGATTTAAAATTATAAATGTCTATACGTCGTTACATTTCCTTCGAAGTTTTCTAGAAGAGGCTGATGAATAAAAAAATATTAATATAAATAAAAAAATAACGTTTCACACTCATAACCCCACAGTAGGGTAGATATACCCTGTGTCGTGGGTACCATGGATACAAACAAAGATAGAAACACAAACATCCAGACCGAGAACAGAAATTTTTAAACTAATCATTCAAATTTTTGCCTCGCCGGGAATCGAACCCTACATTCTTCGATCGGCAGTCCGACATGGTAACCATTACGCCACTCGGGTCGTCAGCACCAACACCGATCCAGAGAAGTGGATGGATTTCTTCGAAGATAGTTTACACAAACAGTATTACGTGTCTTATAATGGAATAATAATTATAATAATTTTAAAGCAATAAAATTGAAACAACTCTTAATAAACAAAAATCGTGTGTGAAGAAAACAGTAAGGAGTACAGTAAAGTTAACGTTTATGTATAGCGGCAAATGACTGAGCCCCTGTTTAATGACAATAAATTTAGCTTTCTATAAACCTTAAAACAAATTCATAAACAAAAATACGATTGCGTTTAAAGTTGCGCTCTATATTTTAAATTTGAAATATTTTCGAATCTGATAAAAATTGAAAACGACTGACCATTTTCTTTGCCTTCATTGCAACTCAGTACCCCTATCATGGCGTTAATATCTTTATTTCACTGTACATTGATCGCGAATGAAAACACAATAGGCGTTCAAATTCAATTTATTGCTTGTCACGCACTTGTTACCATTGTCGTGGTGGCCATCGGTGGTAATTGCTTCAACACATGCTATGCCGAAAGGGGTGAAATTATCGTAATGCGACAATAATAAAGAAAACCTAGTTTCGACTATTGTGCTACCGTTGTTTCGAAAATGACGGTGTTGTTGTGTAAAATTGAGTTAGTTGCGTTTGAAAAACTATAGTTTATGGGTGTTGTAGCTGATTTATAGTCTTTGAAAAGAGTTACTATTATGCTGTAAAAAGTAGGTATCATTTTAATTTTTATGATTGGAAAACTCTAAACTATGTTTATATTAATATTTATTATCTTTCTTTTCGCACTCTACTATAATTTTAACGGTATAAGTATATACCGTTAAAATAAACTTATGATCAATTTATAAGTCAAACATCTAAGAAGGCGGGGGGCGCAGCCGACCATGCATGCACAGTTTCTCAAGCGCCGCAAATATTCATCCATTTCAAAGGATTATGAATTTGCGGCGCTTGCGATGGAAACTATGGGTCCATGGTCGGCTGACATGAAAACATTCATGCAAGACATGTCGACCAGACTGATTCTAGCCTCAGGTGACCAGAGGGCTGGCAGCTATTTTTCTCAAAAAATTAGCCTATTAGTTCAGAGGGGAAATTCTGCCAGCGTTCTGGGCACAATGCCACAAGCGCAAATTTTAGACGGGGTTTTCTTTTTATAGTTAATTGTTTTAGTTTTTAGTTTTTATTATTACTTTTAAGTTGTTTTATAATGCATAATAATAATGAATAAAGTTTATGAATTTGTAAAAAAAAGTCATAAATTGTTTTTAACAAAAATAAATACTAAACTTCAAATGAAAAATTTTTTTTTTTCATTAAATACGAGTAGGTAGATCATTTTCTAGAAATGGGTACCGACATTTGTCTCTACCTACATTGTAGAGCTGTGATGGTGTTGTATTTATTACTTTGACGACCTGCGTGGCGTAATGGTTACCATGCCGGATTCCCAATCAAAGGATCCCGGGTTCGATTCCCGGCGAAACAGAAATTTGAATGATGAGTTTAAATTTCTGTTCTGGGTCTGGGTGTTTGTGCTTCTGTCTTTGTGTGTGTCCATGGTACCCACGACACAGGGTATATCTACCCTTCTGTGAGGCTATGAGTGTGAAGCGTTTAAAAAAATAATATAAAAGTTATCTCGAGTCGGACGCGTCTTTTGGTAACAATCATTCCCACTGTTTAATAACCTACATTTACTCACCAATATCATTATTTTTAGAACCGACTTACAGTAAACGAAAATGTTAACGTAAAAGTATTATAATACACGACTTGTCTCTCAGAAGTCGATCCGCACTACCACTCTACTTTAAACTCACGGAAGTGCCTTAAAAGTGCTAAGCCGTGTTGAGACCCATCTATTCCCAGGGACACGCCGCTTATCCATCAATATCTTTGCATGCGCTTGTTGTACTGTTATACGTCCTATAGATATAGTGAATGATTTTGGAGCAAGACATTGTAAATGATGAGACATCGTTTTACTGTTTTATCGTAAAGATTCAAAACGACAACCCGTGTGGCGCAATGGTTACCATGCCAATCGGAGGGTCCTCGGTTCGATTCCCGGCGAAACAGAAATTTGAATGAAGAGTTTTTTTTGTTCTCGGTCTGGGTGTTTGTGTTTCTGTCTTTGTATGTGACCATGGTACCCACGACACAGGGTATATCCACCCTACTTTGGGGCTATGAGTGTGAAACGTTAAAAAAATAAATTTCGCTATCTGTGCTGCGCAACAAAATTTACGTAGGTATACAAACATTACATACATACTTACGTCTTTTTTTTCTAAGAAGATACTTTTGAAGAAAAAAAAATCGAATCGAGGTAAAAAGGTGAGAAGAAATTGTCAATGAACACTAAACTTTCGGTTGGTATTAGACGACAGTTATGTAGTCCATTAACAGTCACGAAAAAGAATGAAAAATAAATTGTAAAATTATGCATTTAAAAACCTGATCATATGTAGAGAAAAACGTGTATAAATACCCATATGAAATTATCGCTTGTGTCTTTTGCTCTTACGAAACGACGCTTCTATTAAAGCAATAATATGTAGGTATATTTTACCGTACTTAAACTTTAAAATGCAATATTAATCATAATCATCAAATTCTTCCTGCTTGTGTTTTGAATATTTTATTCCCAGGCCGGCTGGCTAGCTAGCTCTATTCCCAGGGACACGCCGCTTGGCTGCAACCCTTTTTGCGTCCCACTGCTGGGCACGGGTTTCTCCCCATTATTGGGAGGCCTGGAGCTTACTCCACCACGCTGCTCCAGTGCGGGTTGGTGGAGATGCTGGTTAGTGGCCAACCCGCCGTCGGATGTTTTCAAACCGCCCATAAGGACTCCGACAAGGTTTAACGACTGTTATCCATCGACAACAACCGGGACCGACGGCTTAACGGCGTCTCATCGTTTTATTATATTAAAGGCTCATTTGATTTAAATTTTGCTAACTGTGCTGCGTGGCAAAATTTTACGTGTTCATATTTTTGTAGATAGGTAATTTACGAGAAAAGATAGAGACGCAGCAAAAATTTTTTAAAGAAATAGTCATTTAGGTAGATAATACTAAAACTTTCGGTTATTAATAGATGATAGGTAGTAGGTTAACAAGTAGCGCACATAGCCCAGCAGTTAGAGTAGAACGCAAGCGATTTCTGCAACTAAGCTAAACGGGCGCGTTCGGGTGTGAGTTGGGTGGCCGCTAGTGGCAAAAAATTTCATGTGCGTTTCCGTGCTTCGGAGGGCACGTAAATCTATCAGTCCCGGTTGTTGTCGATAGATGACAGTCGTTAAAAATTGTCGGAGGCCTTATGGACGCTTTGAAAACATCCGACAGCGGGTTGGCCACTAACCCGCATCTCCATCAACGCGCATTGGAGCAGAGTGGTGGAGTAAGCTCCAGGCCTCCCCAATAATGGGGGGAGACCAGTGCCCAGCAGTGGGAAGCAAAAATGGTTGCAGCCAGGTTAACAAGATCATGAAAAAATATGAAAAGTCAGACAAACAACAAATGCAAGCAACAAATGCACATTGACTAAACATAATTGAAAATCTACAAGAAAATGCGATAAAAGTAAAAAAAACTTTACTAAACAAATTAGTTATAGTTGCGACTGGGTAACAAAATATATAATAATAATATGCATACGAACTTCTTATTATAACAGCACTGATTTATGGCGCCTGCCGCATTATATAGCGTGGTGGACTACATAAAATCTTTCTCAATTCTAAGAAGAGAATCTCGCGCCTGGGACGTTAAGAGCAGTAAACTATGATTTTTGATGTAAAAGTAATGGAAGTTTGTAATAAAGACGAAGAATTATGTAGGTAGATATCAAAATCGATACAAAGGAAAATTATACCTACAGCTATTAGCGTGCAATTTCAAAGGCATACTCGGGGGGACCAATTGCGCAACATAGTTTATCTGTGTAACATTTTAATGTACACTCCCGTATTCAATCACGTACTGAAATCTCCAGAGAGGGTTTTATTAGCAAACGAACGTTCGTACATAAAGCGGCAATTACGTCACCTACAAACGACATTCAAAATTACCTATTGCCAACATTTTTTTCATCCAACTCCCAGTAGGCACCGAAAACTCGGTGGGAGTGGTCCAAGTTGGCAAGCCACTCCCATTGGTCGTTTAGAACACACCCACCGGCATAACAAAAAGGAATATTTCACTGTGGCGTGCCTGTCCCAGAACGCCGTTCACGGCTGAGCCTTGAGAATTTCTCCTTCCCTTTCTCAAGCGACAGGAGGTTTCAGGACGGAGCGCATTGAAAATGGTTCGTGTCGTGTCCCAAGGGCGAACAACTCCATCTAGCGATAGATTTGTGAAACGTTTTAAACACACAGCCTTAAACAGATGTCGCTTGAAGGCCTGCTTGTGATGGAATGTGGGCTGAAGTTTCAGTTTCAGTCCGCATCATTAGAGCGCTAGTGTTGGCGCATGAAGTTTCTTAAAACGACTTTAAAAACTAAAATTTGGAGTTAGCAAAAGCTATTATCCAGCAAAAAACCAATGAATTGTCCTCGATTTTATAAAATGTACAGCTTTATACCTACCCCAATGTTGATATGGACTTTAAATAGATACCTAGTTTTTTTTAGACTTTTGTAATACATATTTTAGTCTGATTGAAGAGACCTGTACCTATATGTTGCCATAGTTTACCACACTAACCAAGAGCTGATTGGTGTACATTAATTTGAAATTAAAATACATACCTATAATGTGCTCCCTCATTGTGGAGTCACGAAAAAGTGAAAAAGTACGCACGTAACAAATTCCCAAGAACTCCCGCCTTGGAGACTGATGTCCCAACCCTCGGCCATCTAGCTGTTATATATTTAGTATACACTTATGACATTATAATAAAATACTTGGGAGTATAAAATTTCAGTGCGAAAAATTGTTCCTTGAATGTCTTGATAAACATAGTTTGAGTACACGTAAAGACGGCAAGGGAACCAACGCGTTTAATATGAGGACAAATGTGCCATGTGCCAGACTTGTAGAGAGGCCATTTTTACGGCTAAATCATATCCACACTTTTTACTATACTTTATATTGCTAAACTTTGCAAAAGATTAAATTATAATTTTACTGTCCCACCTATAGATTAAATAAATTTCAGATACTTACCTACATGCACAGCATACATACATGTCATATATTCAAATGGTTAGAATTTCTATGTGCCCCCAATTCTGTGGAACGTCGTAGTCTTTAAAATATTGCCGCATGAAATCGATCTTTTATAAGTAGCTTACCAATTTTATAAGGGAGGTTTAGCGAAGTCGGGCGTTCTTGGGGTAGGAGCAGACGAGTGAGTATGATATATCTAATGGTTTTCAGTAGGGATGCATAATCCATTTTGAGTAAAAATTCAGTTGTGACTAAGTAAGTTATACAGCACTTTTTAGTGATGTATGTTGAAATATGGGAATATCTGTAGAATAGTAAAGCTAACCTAATGCTAATGCTCTGTTTAATAAATTAATGTTACGTCCAAATTATATTTTGTTAGGCGTTAAAGTAATTAGACAGTATTTTCATTCAAATTTGAAGTTAATGATTTTTGTGACGTATTTAAGACCTAATTAGCGTTTAATAATCTTAATTAAAAATAGTTTTAACATTTTCATTTAATCCTTAATTAGGCTATTAAATTTTCATGAACCAGCTACCTAAAACCTATGTATTATCAAGAGATAAAAGTATATTCTTTTTTAATTTTCCTGACAACAAAAATAAAACCTGTTTCAGTTTCCTGTTTCAGAAACAGCGCAAAGTGTGCAGTCCTCCTTATTTCTAAATCTCAATATTATACCAACGGTCTGTGTCGTAAAATTAAGTTGGTATTCTGTTGGACATCATATTCTTTTGATTTTATTATAAATTACTGATAAAATTCAGTAGTATTGATTACAGTACAACAATGTAAAATAGGTAGGTACATACCAGAGTGTCAGTTAGTACCTACCTAAGAGTTTGAGAGTAGTGTTAAGGCTATGGACAGTTACGTATAAGCTAAAGCGAGACAGAGGACATTGCCTGAGATATAACGCAATTTCACTGTTACTTTCGATACTGAGAGTCCAAGTTAGAATCCTGGCGACACAACCAGCCATGTGGGGATCAGTAACTAAGACGAACGAGTTCGAATTTCAGTTTATTACTTCCTTACAAATACAATAGCTAATTATATTGATTAACTATACAAATAAATAAAGTTGAAGTGTCTGTTTGTAATACTAAAATAATCACTTTTTACTATATGCATTTGATTGTGTATACGGTACATATACCATTTACTTTAATAACATTTTTACAATTTTGGTCTGTCTGTCTGTCTGTCTGTCTGCCTGTTTGTTCCGGCTAATCTCTGAAACGGCTGGACCGATTTTGACGGGACTTTCACTGGCAGGTAGTGTATGTAGTAAGGAGTAGGTAACTTAGGCTACTTTTATTTTAGAAAAATTCTAAAACTAAAGTCCACTTGGACGAATCATGGGCGGTCGCTAATAATTAGGTACATGCAATACAGTTTGCCTCATGTCAGGTAAGCTATTATGTTTAGATGGTAAGGCTATAATAATCTAAACATCTAGAAAATCTAACTGTATACAACCTCAGACAAATCCTAGGCCTTACTTGAGGTCGTGTGTATATGGTCGCAGCAGCGACTACTTAAAAGCATGTAATCTGCTTGTGTTAACTCCATTTAAATAGTAAAAAAAAGTACTTACTTCCAAATAAAGCCCGAAATACTATTGGCAGCGTGTGTGAAACTGCGTAGTAAGTCAGATCAGTATATATCGGTAATAGCTAATTAGCGGGAATCCCATAATCGGACAGGATAGAAAATCGCCCACCCGGGCCCTATTAGCGGCCTGCGCGATTAGACCCATAAAACTCGATGCGATCTTGATAAGGGACGAGCGAAAACCGCTAACAAACGGATTTCGAAAACATACGTCACATGTAGGTGCGAAATCGATGCTGAAATGTTATTTTAGTAGCGGTTTTTTTACTTCCTGCTGTGCCCAAAGTAGCCTTGAAAACACTTTTATGCTTTGCGCTTATTTAAAAAAAAATATTTAAAGGGGGAGCTTTGTCACACGTTGATTAATGTTACTCTCGTAATTACATCTTACAACTTAATGCATAGGTACTCTGTCCACAACTCTTTGCGCTTATTGTGGAAAATTCCGTGCTTTTCTACATTTGAAAGTTTGCAACTTTTGACACCTCGACCACAATATAAGGAGCGCCTCGACATTGTTCATGGGTACAGTGCATAAGAAATAAGTACAAGATAAAATCGTTTTATGATAAAATGTTATTTAGGTACCTTTAAGTATCATATCTATTCCACTAGTCAGTTAAAATCTCTATCAACCTACATTGGAGCTACAAGTACATTATTATGTGGTGAGGCGAAAAAGGCTGCAGCCCACCACAATTTTAGTGAAGTAGATATACTTATAGTTTATCATGATAAATCGGTGGCACCTCATAGACGACTTTTGATGTAATATTCAATGATGTTGTAAAATTAAAATTCCCAACTTCTTGGTCATGACTGTGTGCGAATAGGTAGGTACTCATTCGTTTTAGACTTTTATGTAGTAATAAAGATTATTATCATTATTATTAAAAAACATAGTTGTTTTTATACCTAACAATAATAACTTTTCACACTCAGCCCCAGAGTAGGGTAGATATACTCTGTGTCGTGGGTACCATGGACGCACACAGAGCCAGAAACACAAACACCCAGACCGAGAGCAGAAATTTAAACTCAATAAAATCATTCAAATTTCAGCTTCGCCGGGAATCGATTCGAATCCTTCGATCGGCCGTCCGGCATGGTAACCATTGCGGCACGCGGGTTTTCGAATGTTGTTTCATTTGAACATAACCCATTTGATAGTCATTTAAAAATAAACCTCTATTCTAGTTACAGTCATTACGGGTAACTTTGAATTGACGTTTAACTTTGAACAAAGTTGGAAAAAAGATTTAACAATTTATTACATCGAAACTTTTTGATATTTCAATATAATAACTGTGTTAAATGGATTGCCAAAATGTTTTTGTACCAAATGAAAAAATTGTACCAAAAGAAATAAACTGTCAATGCCATAATTCTGAAAATTCCCGCCTTTTCCGTGGTTAAGTTGCTGGAAGTTTTTGAGCTCTGATTTGGAATCGTAAACTAGTCCACTTTCATATGGCAAAACCAAGCTATTTGTAACTTTTTTACGTCAGTGTAGATATCATTTTTATAGTTAAGGTTTTTAAATTTAATAATACCTTCTTTTTGTTTTACCTAAACCTTAAAATATTAAGGTTTATTACATTCTAAAAAAATTATTCAAAGTTACCCAAAACTCATGATAACTTTGAATTCGAGTTTTAGGGGAAATTATGAGTAGTTCTGTTGTTTCTTCCGCAAATTTATTTTGTTAGACAGAAAAACCAACTCAAAAGGACACTATTCATTCAATAAAATAAAGGTGTCATAAATAGAAAACAGTTTTAATAATACAAATAATGTAAAAAATGTTCAAAGTTACCCGAATTGTACGTAAGCGTAATTTTGCAGGTAACTGAAAATTTAGACAGTAGCTATGAATACAAAATTTGTGTTAACTCCTAAAGCGCTTGATTTTTGAAACAAACTTTTGTCTGGTTGGCGTCCCGTCGAGGCGTCAGTTAGGAAATTTTCGAGTCTCTACATTTGAATGCAGTTTTATTAACGTCTATGCATATTCAAACAGTGCTGTGTACCTTCGTTCCCGATAGAGTTATTTCGGCTGTATTGGTTTACATACTAATCCACTCAGGACTTTCGGTTGAAATTTGAGATTTTATTGGTTCTATTGCTATTTTAAGAATGTACGACGACCCGTGTGGCGCAACGGTTATCATGCCGGACTGCCAATCGAGGGCCCTGGATTCGGTTCCTAGCGAAGCAGAGATTAAAATTATGAGTTTAAATTTTTGTTCTCGGACTGGGTGTTTGTGTTCATGTCTTTTTTTGTGGGTACCAAACCATCGTGGGTTGGGTATATACCGGGTATATCTACACTATTGTGTGTCTGTGAGTGTGAAATGTTTAAAAAGTTATTACAACTAGGAAAAAGATTCTTGATCTTTTTGAATATTTCAACAGCAAGAAATTGGAGTAGTAAGTTATTATTTATTATACTTAGTGTGCAGCGCGGTACACAGCTGCGTCGTTTTCAAAGAAATAGAGAAGCAATCATTTTACAATCTAATATTTACAATTACGATATAATATCTAATATTGTAAGTATTAGATCTCCATAACAATGGAATTTTGCCGAAAAATTCAATACAGTTAAAGGATACAGTACAAATAGAGTACCTAGATGTAAACAGATTGTCCTGTCCGTGTGTCCGAGCCGGGCAAAACAAACTGCCACAATTAAGTCGCGACCCGCTCGAGCTCAGTTCAACAGTTTTTCCCTCGTAATTCTATTACATTATTAACTTACACCGTGTTAAGGAACCAGTAGAGAGTGGTTTGTTCACTTGTCGATATCTTGAAAGCAACTTACGGGTGCCATGTTTATTTAACTTATGTTATTAACAGATTCAAAAAATACGGCATAGTATCGTTGTATAATCTAATATATAAAATTCTCGTGTCACAGTTTTCGTTGCCATACTCCTCCGAAACGGCTTGACCGATTCTCATGAAATTTTGTGAGCATATTGAGTAGGTCTGAGAATCGGCCAACATTTATTTTTCTTCCTAAACTGATAAAGGTGGCCCACCCCGAACATTTAAACGCGGTACGGAGTTCGCGGGGTCAGCTAGTTATGTATAATAATTTATGTTGAAATAACAAAAATAACTTAGTTTCAGTCCTTCAGTTCAAACTAAATTTTAAAAGGATGATGCTTGTAAATTGCTCTTTCAGCTTGCATAATATCTACTTACAAACATTTTTCATCTAAAGGTTCTGGACCCGAACGGGCACCTAAAGGTGATGACACGGAAATATGGCATTCATTAAGCGAATACCTATTTTGCATTCTTAAAATGAAATAAATATTTTTCCTTTCTTTCTTTTATGAAGCGGGTTTAACATATCGGCGTGTAATAGTATACTTTGTAATTTTTACAAATCAACACAGTTTTACGCGTATCGATATAAACGTGTCGCATCACTAGCAGGTGCTCGTAGCGTCTCAACGCTCGGCAAGATCGCTCGCTAACTTTTAATGCTCTAACTCTCCTCTCACTCAATTGCTTTTAACGCCGCGGTATCGCTTTGTAACCGCGTTATAACATTCTAACACGATTTGAATATTATCTGGCCGAATACAACTTAATTTCTTAATCTTTATGTTTCCCAAACAAACAAGATGTAGCTATAGGATTCTATGTTCTTGTAAAAGCTACAAGTATAAGAATGATCATGTATTATTACAGTCCTATTTAAGAAGCATAGGTACTTGATTAAGTAAGCAGGCAACGCGTCAACGCTATGCAAAGAGCGCTATTTTGACGTGCGTTCCTTTTGTCAAGCCATCGATTCATGTCGATTTTGACAAACGCATACCTCGTAGCAGGCGTCACTCAAGTATGTATCGTCTTTCTTTAGAATATTCGTTTAGACAACCCTAGTTGGCAAGTACTATGAGACCTCATAGTATTGTTTATGTATACGGGCGTACATGTTGACTCTTGGATATGGTTCAGTGAAGGCAGAAGTGAAACTGTTAAAGATACAAAAATCTAAGAATGCGTATCACTTATTTGAAAATTCTGTAAATCTGTATTCATAGACTACTAACTACGAGTACAACTAAAACTAAAGTAAGCCTATAAACAAATTTTGAAAAATAAAACCTATATTTTTTAAGAAACAGTTATAGTGTATGCTACTGTTAATCTTTTAGTAATAAAAAAATAAACAGCCAGCACAAACAGTTTATACTTAAAATCAAATGTTGATATTCTATATTACATTCATATCATAAAATATATACAGAACCGATACCTATGCTGTATTTATTTATAAGATCCTAAAAGATGTCTAAATCTCAAAATATCTCTACAAAACACTGTGAGGTCCTGTATAGTTATTTAACTTCAATTATCGCCTTGCAATTTTTGTGTGAATACTGATAATTTAAATGGTAAACCTTATTATAAGCCTTTTGGCTGTAGTAATAAGCTTCAAAATATCCAGCAGATGGGTTTGTTATTATTCATTTTTTCCAAATAGATTCTAGTCCTTCTCAGTTATGGCCAAATAAGTCCTAAAAATAGAAGCTATTTTTTTTCCTTATGTGTAGGTACACGTCAAAAGAGATTACATTTTAGACAACGTATTCAACGTAATTCCATATAACTAGTAGCAAAGCAATGCGACAATCTAAAGCCATGTCTATAAATCTCAATGGACAGTAATGAGTGCGAAAACGGCACTTTTTGCTAAGAATAGAAGAGTGTTTTTGGAAATTAACACTAGCCTATAAGAAAGTACACAATCAATTCTGGTGAAAGCGAACTAAAATTAGGTCTTAGTTCAACTGAGCTTATCAGAAATAACTACTCATATTTATTAATAATATAGTATATATAATAGTAAAAATTGGTTGTCGGTAAAACGTGACAACGTCATAACAAAATAATGAAAACCACATTACTTTGCACTTAACGCAAGCCGAACGCTCAAGCCTCAACGTATGTAAAGTAAGAGCGTAACGTTACAATGAGCGTAACATTGCAGTGAAATAAAATCAAATGAAATGAAATAGTTTGAAATGAAATGAAATAGTTTATTAACATCCTGGGTAATAATATACACTTGATGTTTGTCATTGTTGTACGGCCATCAGCTGACCGTCATCCGCTTTGGGTGCGCTAAGGCATATATGGGCTAGGAGAAAAAAGCGGGCGGAAAAAAACTCCAGCCCAGCGCCCAGTGAGCGTAACGTTACAATGAGTCATCCTATTTCGTTCGCGCAGTCGGCGTTCATCGATTTATTAGACGTTGTCACGTCAAACCAGAAATATATACAAATAGATAACTAAAATAGAGTAAACCTATAGCTAATCTCACTGAACGATTTCAATCTCGACCTCAATCCATCGCAATACTTTTGTTTGTTCACCAATATACAGAAACAAGTTTCAGAACTGCACTACGCTTAAGCGATGTCCATTGGAAACATTGGATTGGGTCGAGAAAAACTTTCTAGAACAGTGACCTGGCATCAACATCACAACGAAAGTTCAAAGAAGTACACTTAAAACACAAAAATTGGGTAAAATTTGTGATTATAAAACGTTACAATGAAAGGGTTAAAGTGTTTTATTTAAAACATTGTATCCTAACAACTTTTCTAAAGCCTCTTGTATCAATATGAATTTGAGAGTTAATTTCATAGATCTAAGACTAAAAGTTTCATTTTAAATGACTTTCCACGGTCACGGCTATCTGAAATAAAAAAAAATCTTTAGGGCGTAAATCCTTTAAGTTATAGTATTTAGGTAATGAACCGCAAGGATGATTATGATATTCTAAAGAAGTTAGATCATTTCGAAATGATGTATAGGTAAGCAGAGTGCTATGTCTAATTGGTAAGAGACAGAATACTGTTTCTGTTTACAGGAGAAAATAATAATTTTCCCCTGTTTACAAACATAGAGAACATAGTGAGCTTCAGTACTGCTCTACATTTACTCGTAAATGATGTCTGTAAAGCATCGTGTTAAGCGGAGGATAACTTTCTCCAGAGCTGACTCTCAAAATCACGCCGAAAGTTTCAACAACACATGACAAGTGCTCGGTAAACTTAATTGGTTTCCATTAATCACCGTATAGTTATAATTCGCTTAGAAGATTCTTGAAGTAAATCTGCAAAGTATTTTAAATTATAACTAAATAGTATATTATGTGTGTGTGTCTTATTATTTAAGACATTATATTAAGCTACTACTAATTCAATTAAAAATAATTTTGTCCATCACTATAGTTTTCTTTATTCACCAACATACATAAACAAATTTCAGTACCACAGTTCAATTGATTCATTTCAAGATTAAAAACCTTGAAAAGTAAAGTTTAAAACATTGAGTCGTGTAAAGGGAAACTTTTCCGAACGCTGGCCTAACTTTCAAAATCACAACGAAAATTCAAATACGAGAAGATTAACGTTAGTCAAAATATTCAGCAAATATACTTTGTTTAATTTATTATAGACCCCATCTGTGATGTGTGAAACAATATTGGAATTTCGAAACTAACAAAGCATAGGTAGTATCAGTATAAGAACAAGTGTCTCTGCAACAAAACCAAAAGTTGCCAAAGCGATACCGTATTAATATTGGTTGCAAAAAGTTACGAGTATGAAATCTCATTATAGAGCTAAGTTTCTAATCTACGACCTATTTCTACAAGCCCTAATTTTACAAACCTTAGTAAAAATGGCTTGGACATGTTGCTACCGTATTCTGAACGACATGAATATTATCCGTCACAATCCAAATTTTTGTTTGTATGAACATGCAGACACAAGCTTCAGTAGTGAAATACGCAGCAAATATATTGGAACATTGGAAACATTGAGTTGAATGGAGGAAAACTTTTCCGAGCTCTGACCTGACACCGAGCGTCACAGCAAAACAATTTCACCTTAATAAACGCATCACACTCATAGCCCCACTATATACCCTGTGTCTTGGATACTATGGATACACGCAAAGACAGAAACACAAACACCCAGACCGAGAACAGAAATTTAAACTCATCATTCAAATTTCTGTTTCGCCGGGAATCGAACCCAGAACCCTTTGATTGGCAGTCCGGCATGGTAACCATTGCGCCACGCAGGTCGTCATCGTAAATCACACACAACAGCTCTGGTATAAATTAGTTGGCTTAATTCTAAGACGATTTTCTCATATAAAATTTCTCATATGTAAACAATAAAAGGATAGGAAATATAGGGTTAATTTTATTGATAAAAAGCAGTATACTTTGTTCTACCAAACGGTTCCATAATCCACATGGCTTAAGTAGGCATTCTAAGAAACTGAACGTTGCTTAAATATTACTCATTTATAATGGATGGTATAAGTAAAAATATCTCATCCTATTTTATTATCCAAGCCTTAAACCCTACAAGATAGTAGCTACAGTCTTTTTTTTATTTGAATGGATTAGCGGACGAGCATGCAGACTACGTGGTGTTAAGTGGTCGCTTCAGCCCATGGATATCTACACACAACCTCAAGCAAGTATAGATGGCTTGTCTAAGGTCGTATGCAGTTGCGCTGCTACTCCGGAGGCTGATGGTCGCCTCATGTAAGTGTGGCCGGCAATATTTTAAAGCTAAGCATAAGTAAACGCGGACAGGACTAAGATGAATGACCGCTCGGGGCATCGCATGTCTTATATTACACGTTACTAATTAAACCATTGTTTCTGGTTATAATGCATACATTTCGGTCTTAAAGCCTTACCAAAGTTCATATAAACTGATCAAAACATCAGACAGCAATTTAGTACATATTCCATTTCCACCACGACTTACCTGAATACATTGCAGGCAGCCTAGCTAAGGAGATAAAGTACAATTTATAATAAAATAGTCCCGTGTATCTAAGTCAATATTACGATATCGGAAAAGGTATTGAAAACTAAAAATAGGCATCAGAAAATATTGTAAACGCGGGGACAAAATAAAACCCCATCACGACACGACAAATTGACGTCATCCATCCCGCTCTCGCTAACAGTCGCAACATATCACTCGACGCACGTCCTCGGCATTTTTCCTTATATATTATTAATACATAAGTACAGGCATGCACCGCTTTTCCCTACGACCGTTGTATGACGCCGTCCTTTTCTATATTGTTGGATCTAGTTTTCCCAAGCGACCGAACCCCGAGGGTAAAGCTCCCTAGGGCTCGTATTGACTCTACTATGGAAGGAAAGTTATCTGTACACCTATTGTCGCCCCCTCTCCCCCTCCCACCCCCTGCCACCCGTGAAGGACTTTCTTACGCGTTTTACGTTTTGTTTTATTTGACTACGTTCGAGTCGATGTTGTTGTTTGATGCTCAGCGTTGATTTGCTAGACACTTGTTGATTACAATCCGTTGTATTGTCTTGCTAATGGAATGTCACGTAAAACTTATTTATTATTAATTTTTATGGACACCTAATACCCGTAACACTGTAACAAAACATTATTAAAACAAAAACTCAAACTCAAACATTTTTATTTATGAATAAGGTTACATTCGGCGGAAGACTTAGGAGTAAATATGTGCTCTCATCTTGCCACAAAACTGGCTTACAAACATGTAATTTGGTGGCAATTGCAATGGCAAAAAAGTAGCGACAGCCTCCGTGGCGTAGTGGGTGATGAGCCGACTGCGAAGCGTGCGGTCGTGGGTTCGATTCCCACCCAGAACAAATATTTGTGTGATGAATACTGATGAACATGACTATTTGTTCTGTGTCTGGGTGTTAATTTATCTATTTAAGTATGTATTTAGAATTATATAAGTATGTTTATCAGCTTTCTGATTACCATAGCACAAGCTCTGCTTAGTTTAGAATCAGATGGCATTATGTGAATTGTCAAAAAAAACATTTTCTAAATTGTATTTACCTACTACATATTTAAGATATAGATAAAATTTAAAATATAAAGTTTAAGGTCTATGGTTAAAAAGATCTTTAAAAGAGTTCTTTGTTTTTTTTAATATGTAGTAACAAAATCTACTCTACAGTAAATTATGAATATTTAAATAATAATAATAATTTACCAAAACTAAGAGGATTCCCTGAGTGACTGAATCCCTGAAATGCCTCGTTGGAACCCCTGATTGGTAATGCGGCATTAATAATAGGTGATTAATAGCATACTTTTAATTCCAAAAACTCTTGCACCTCAACAGCAAAGTATTTTATAAATTATCAATTCTTTCATAATCACTACACTAAAAAGACATCCAAAACTTGTAATAATAGAAATGATTTCTATCGGTAATTTGATCCGCCCACACTTAATACGATTTAGGGTCGCTGCACACCGGACGCTAATTCGGTAATGCGTAGGCCGACATACACGCGACCAGCACGCGACTGTGCGATGCGACATCGCGATTTGTTCACTTAACTTGTTTATCGGGATCGGCAGACAAATATGTGCAATAAATAAAAAAAATATCATTCATAGATTTTGAAGGCAAATTATAAACAGGAAAAAAGTTTTTTTTGTAATATAAAACACCTAATAGGTACTTTACATAAATTACGATCTAGTCTATCTAAATGACTAATAAGTAATTAAAACACTTTTTTGTTCTAACACATAAAGGTTCGTCACGTTTGTACTTTCACTATACTAAACTATATCACTAAATTCATATTCACATCTAATAAAGCTTACGAATAGTAAGCAAAAATATTGTAGCAAGATTTTTAATTAATTATTATTAATTTCAAGTTATCATTACAAGCAAACAAAGGCTAGTTTTGAAATAGCTCGTAATTTATTTAAAATAGGTATTTAAATGATAACCCTTTAATTAAAATGTAAAAGGAAATGTAGGATTTTACGGATTAATACGACTATTGTGCACAAATATTGTTTTTAATAATTATAGCACAATAAATTCGAGCGCGCGTAGTTGCAAAATTAGAGAGAAACCGAATGTAATTACGCGATAGTAAAAAAAAACCATGCCGTTTTTGACCACAGAATAAATAAGGATTGCGTTCATACATTAACAGAAAGGCTTCATATATCGCAGAAAATATGTGTAAAAATACTATGTATGTCTGTGTATGTAACCAATAATATAAGAACTTGTACATACTGATGTAAAATATTTTTCATAAAATTTCTTCCCTCTCTAAAGATTGTTGGCACAGTATATTTTCATAGGGAGTACCCTAACACACTGTTAATAATACATTTATTTTAAATAAATAAAAATATATTCAAGGATTTCACCTATCTTACTTATAATGCAATACCAAAGAAAACTAGAGCATCGCAACCGCAACAGGCCAGTACCTGCAACTTATATAAATTAGTTCGTCCATACAAGGGAGTGTCGTCCGCGCACACGACGTCACGTGCGCCGCACACGTCGACAAACGAGCGCCACTAAACACTCATTTGGATTATTGTAGCGTAATCGAGTTACACCGATTGCTGATTGTGGAATCCGCCTTATAAGATTACATTTTGACGAAAGTTTTCATACATTTTGTAATGATATCTTTGTGAAAAGTTTGAATTTAAATTAACCTATTATTACTATTATATTATTTATATATATATATATATATATATATATATATATATATATATATATATATATTATATTTATATATATTAAATAGTACATATTACAGCGTTTGTGGATGTTAGAACTTTAACGATTTAACTGGGGGTGTACTTACCACCACTGACTTCTGTCTTGAAGCAATTCGGTTGGGTTCGGTGAATAGGTGTAGTTGCCGGTCGGCAACTACCTTACATTACAAACAACCACAGGCAAGACAGAGTCTGTTACTACAGTCAAATAATAAAATCAACAATTAATAAATACTATAAATTTTAGATTTCTAATAGAATTATATTTTGAAACTATGTATTTTTATTTTGCGAAAGTTTTCTAACCTAACTCTAAACTTTAAGCAGAATTATATAAAGATGTACCTACAAAGATACATATACTCGTAAGTGTAATGTCGTTATAGAGAAGAGCTACCTTGCATTGTAAAGTTAAAGTCGCCCCTTTAAACTGAAGCGTGAAATTATTATAATTAATTTATGTTTGCAAAGAGCGCGAGTGAGCGCAACTTTGGACCATTTTCATGTTAATTCAGTAATACGATCCCCATTCTTTACTAGTACAATTAGGAGTAGTGATAAACCCATGCATTATCTAGTCATGACTAACAATGGAAAATATTACCCCTGGACAAAAATGGCTATAATATTACAAGTGGGGTTTGAGTAACATGTGCACAATCACAATGCTTTAAAACTATTTACGGAGATGTTTTGTTTGCGTTTGATGGATGGTTCATGCGTCATTCTTGGGCCTCAGATGTACTTTGACCCTGCTGGATAAGTCTGTATTGAGGATGATATTATGACTTTGACTACTTATTGGTGTTTTGTGTAGTGTTATTACTTCTTATAGTAGTATAGTATAGTATGTATGTATGGTATATATTTATGTGTATATAGGTATTTGTATTTCGTTAATATTATATTATATTTAATATTGTCAAGGTATAATATAGAACAGTTACGTAATGTATACATAATAGTTATTTTTAAATCATTGTAGGTGGTAGAGCTATTAAGGTTCGCCCGGGGAACTACCACCGCTGCACCCACTTCTGCCCTGAACCAATTCTATTGTGTTTCAGTGGAAAGGCGCAGTTGCCGGCCACACTTACAGTGGGACATAAAAAAGGTTGAACAAAAATTCACCCTATTGACAGAAATTACAATACGGCCATTACATGAGGCGACCACCAGCCTCCGGAGTAGCAGCGCAACTGCATACGACCTCAGACAAGACTTACCTATGCTTACTTGAGGTTGTGTGTAGATGTCCATGGGCTGCAGCGACCACTTAACACCACGTGGCCTGCATGCTCGTCTACTACTCCATTCAAATAAAAAAAAAGTTTACCGTCCGCCTACCTTAAGTTCTATCCATCACCCAGGGTAGACTGGTGAAAAATGCCATTAGGCATTAGTTTACCCCGTAGCCCTTAGTTTGATACATAAATAAATAAAAGTACCTGGACGACCGAGCGTTGCTCGGATAAAAACAATTCATTTTCTTGGTTTAGTTTCAAACGAAACACTGATTTGCTTAGTGTTAAATAACAACGCCATCTGAAATAGCTCCTAATAAAAAAAGTTATTTTCATAAAAATAAAAAATTGTCAAATATGGTTTTGATTGAGGTTTGAACCCGGGTTTCTAGTACCGCAGTCAGCTCACGCAACCATTCGGCCAAGGAAGCTTTAATTCAATGAACGAAATTTTCATAGAGCTCTTTCAATTCGACATTGTCATTTCTTTGAACGTCAGATTGGCGGATGGTAGTAGGAAAGCCGAAGAGGGGATTTTCGGATTTACTCGAGCGCGTCAGATTAAGATATGGGGCACCTTGAATCCTGTTGAGTACTGCCACGATTAAAAAATAACTTCTATATAGGTACAGTATTTTTTTTTATCTTACTTCCGGATGTCAAAATGGTCAGATTAGAATACCCCGTTACCGTTGAACATTGAATTTTAAATAATAAAAATTCGGACTCTTCCGAGTTTGCCAAAATAACGTTTTTTTTATTTCACTGTATTGAATACATTCATACTAAAATCATCAGATTACTGATATATGACTTACCATTTACCATGCATTTAATTTCTACTATTTTACCTGTACCTTTCGTATAAAATTTTTGAAAACCTATAGGTGCTCTCTCCACCGGTTAAACGCAAAACGTTATAAAATATAATCTTTTAATCTTCCTACCACCCAACCTATAAAATGCACAAGTTCCTGATGACGCTTGAGGAAATACACAATGAGCCTCGTGGGCTCCCCCCGTTTGACAACGTTTACGCCATAATATTATTAAAACTCTCCAATAGATGTCAGGAAGAGTCGTATTTTTCAGTTTATATTTAAATTGATTATCACTGAAAATATTTTTATACAGTTAAAAATTTCTAACAAAAAAAATTTGCTGGATCTGTTTATCACCCCCGAAACCAGGGTACTAAATTTCATCAAAATATTTGAAGCCGTTTCCGAGATTCAAAAAATATATTTAGATATATACAAGAATTGCTCGTTTAAAGGTATTAGATAAATTATCTGAGTACTAGATCATATCCATCATTTTTAATTTTTTCCTAAATTCCGTTCATTATTAAGCCTTACTTTATAATCGCAATTTTGTCCAAGAATCACTTTCTGAATTGAAAAATTGACACTCCTATAGAACCCAAATAGGACATAAAACTTATATTTTTTAATATGTCATTATCAATTAGCTTGATTTTTTCATAAGCTCTACACAAAAAAAATCTCTTCCAATACTTTACTATTGAAAGCCACTAAAAAGTTAAATAGGTTACTTATCTTTAATAGACGAAAATAAAAGAAAGCATAAGTGTATAATTATCATTTATTTCGTATTTTGTGATATTTTGTTTTATGAACGATTACAATGTACAAGTCTTATCCGATATACAATTGCGTTAAATAACATAAGTACTACATTTTATATTCGGAGAGAAATCCCCAAAATACTGTTACAAGATACCGTTCTGGAGACATTCGAGCAGTGATCGGGACAGAATAATATTTTATATTTCGTATACAATTTTTTCATCTACATTTTGTTCCTTTTCGTTGTGCCTCTGTTTATAGAACTCTTTCGTATTTTCATACAAGATATGTTTGGTTTCAAGATATGGTTTACATTTCCTTACTTAAATCCTTCGAACTTACAAAACGCATACAGCAATAACTTAAATTCATAAGTTTATCTTAATACTTTACCATTCAAGTCAAATTGAAGAATCGAAGAAATTTACAATTGATTTATCATAACATTTACAGTACAATACTTACAATAAATATATCACAGATTTTACAAAAGAAACTGATACAGAAGTGTTGAATAATGTCGAATACTGTTTAACTTTTTACATGGTTTTAGTCCGAATATTTTCCGAATTTTCAATTTTGATTTCGATATAAAATCTACACGACTCTTCCAATCTAGCAACCAAACTATGAAGTGTGAATCTAATGCTCTTTAAACTAATATTTACAAGTAAATTACATTCTATCTACATTTGTATAAATATACACCCACCTCGTATGAGCTTTTTGTACATTACAGAGATTATTGAGCTTCGTAACAATGTTTGGTATATTGAACTTAAAGTTAGTAATTAACATGTTTGTAAAAATTAATTAATAAATAATAAAAATAATTATGTATGAGCGATGTGAAATACAATGTAACAAAAAAGGAAATAATACACGAGTAAAAACTTAGTAGGTAGGTAAGTGCCTTCTCAAAGCCGCGAACCGCATTTAGAATCTGAGTTCGAAAATCAATATTCGAATACATTACCTAGTTTGGATACTGCGTCCGTAATGCATACGTTATTTTTGAAAATACGATAAATTTTGTGATACAGATTATATACAGATACGATTTCTTTAATGTACTCGTATATTAAAGAGATACTATGGTACTATATACTTCTTTTCTTTCACATTTTATCTTTTGAGTTGATGACAGTTTTAAAAAAAAAATACGTAGCTTCTTACTCGAGATAATCGGCAAAAAAAACTAACATTATACCGACGTATAGTTCCCCCCCTTCGATGTCTGATGAGTACTGATGTAGGAACAGTAGGTTGTCATCAGTGTGTATTAGGTATACACTGATGTACTTCATAACATATGATTCGTAAATTGAAGAGCATCTCTACGGCCCTTAGATAAATGACTTTAAATATATTAAATAACAAATTGTTAATATTAGCTTTTAACTCAAAATGAAACCTGCAGACTGAAATACATTACTGTGTTACAGGGCTTAAGGGTTACTAAACAGGGACAAGTGTATTTTGCATTTATGTAAATCGTAATATCAGTTTCTTTGAAGCTTTGAGCTGATAAACGTACTCATTGTCCATGTAAAGCACAAACTATACAATATCTTGTGATGGTAGAACCATTATGGTTCGCCCGGGGAAGTACCACCGCTGCACCCACTTCTGCCGTGCCAATTCTATTGTGTTTCGGTGGAAAGGTGCAGTTGCCGGCCACACTTACATGAGGCGACCACCAGCCTCTGGAGTAGCAGCGCAACTGCATACGACCTCAGACAAGACTTACCTATGCTTGCTTGAGGTTGTATGCTTGTCTGCTACTCCACTCAAATAAAAAAAATGATAAGGAAACCTGAAGACTTATAAACATAAGCAAACAATAGATTCAGTTTACTAAACAGGATCAAGTAACTTTTATTTATTTATCTAAAAGCGGAACATCAGTTTCATTAAAGTCAGAGGAGCTTTGCCGTACCTATTGTCACTTTAATACACGAACTCACCACGAACTAAAGCTTCTTCTCGGGCCCATACACTGTTAATGTCTTGCGCGTTAGTGTGAAAAGGGGTCATCAGTCACTTTGAAGCGAGCGGCGCCGTTTGAGCGTACTGCTGCGCGCTACACGTCGGCAGCGAGAACGGGTTCACGCTGAATGGGGACGAGACTAGGCCGCCCATTCCTGCAAAGAAAACAACGTTGAATCGAGGCTATAGTGTGCAAAGAGGCTTTGATGAGATGTGGTATTGTTGGGTTGGTAATAGCTTTTTTTAAAATAAACACTTTAAAGCAAGGGTCATGGTTAAGAAGCAAAGTCGCTTCTGCCTTAGCAAAAACATTCGAGATCGATGGTTAAATAGGTCGATATTAGCTTAGATGGAAATTATGTTAGACTAAAAGGCCGCTCATTCCTGCAAAGAAAACTACATTGAATTTTCTAGGGTAGCAGGGTCTAGTGTGCAAATACGCTTTAATGAGCTGTTTTTTGTTGGGTTGGTTAGTGACGTAGTTTTTGAAAAATAAACGCCAAAGCAGCAGTGACAGCAAGGGTCATGGTTAAGAAGCATAGTCCCTTGTGCCATGGCAAAAACGCTCAATATTATCTTGGATGTATATTAGCTTGGTGTATCATAGAATATTTTGAAAATACAGAAAAACACTCATCAAAAATAAGCGTAAAAGGGTTCTTAGAGGTCCTTAAAGACATCTCAAGCCTAACCTTTACCATGAATTTAAGACATTATAATAAACCGATAAAATTAAATGTAATGATCGAGATTATACCTCAAACCACGCACAGATAAGATGATCTTATTATTTTGCTATTATGTATACCTAGGTACTTAGTAAAATTAAGACTTTATTTTCAATATAAATTCTACCTTTCGAAAGAACTCTATTAGTTACTTTTAGTAATATCCTATCTGTGTTTTAATCGTAAATTAATGCTTTTTTCCTAACCTTCTTAAATCTCAAACACCAGAAAATTACAATTAAAAGTCAACTTCAATGTGCAGAAAGCAATGGAAGCGAAGCAAAGAAACGGAAAGAAAAATCAGGCTACTAACACTGAACTGCGAGATGTTGCCAATTCTGTTGAAAATTGACGCGCGGTGGACTTTGTCTGACGGCCGCGAACGCGCTCCTTAGCTTATTCTCTTTGCTCCGGTCTTTCATACCCCCGGTGCATTTGGCATGACTGTTTGCGGGACAGTCGGCCTTATACACGCTCTCACTGTAATGGCCGCTATCTTTCTCGTTATACGCAATATAGTGGTCAGATTGCCCATTCAAGTTCGCCGGGTGGTACGGTCCTAGAGACACTGGGCAAAGAAAACGGAGGTTAGGTAATAAAAAGCGACACAGACAAATAGCAAGTGCGGGAAATGCATTCGTTGGTTTAGCAAGCAAGCTATATTCTGAATTTGATGCGATTCTGAATATTCTGAATTTAATGGCTACGAAATTTTCTACGAGCGTGGTGATACATAGATTTAAAAGAGAATAAATCGAAGACGAATGTCTATAGAAGATTATGATCAGGCAAAAAATATTCTTACATTTCTATAGTGATATATGTATTAGTGAATACATAGGTTTTTAAAGAGCGGACAAAATATATATAAGACTAAATTAGAGTTTATTTATTTTAGCATATAAGATAAACAAAACAAACATACCTCTTATTATTTACACTCAAGAGTTAAGGTGTAAGATAGAAGTAATTATCAGAGCAACTCTAATTTGAGTACTTATATCTAGTAGTAGTTCTCTGGTAGAACTGCGGCGGGTGTGTGCGATGTCAACGCGGTATACCGATATTGTGGCAATTCTATTCCATCCACTCCAATGTACTCCACCTTTAATACCCCTTGAAACCACACACCCTTAGATACTTCGTCGTCTCTTAGTAAATAGTTAACCTATAATAATCTATATAAATACTTACGCTAAGAAGTGCTGCGGCAAGCCAGAAGCGCTGTCGAGACTTTAAAGTTGTACCGTAACGATACCGACTCTTTACCGATGACTAAGGGTCTCTTTCACCACCTTCAAGTAACGTGTCAAGTACGCTAATTGTCGATTAAAGTCACCCATAGCTTCAATTTCAACTTCACGATGTACGAGTACGAGTAGCACTAATCATATGATAAACTGAACGGTACTCATAGCTTTTACTTGCCAATTAACTTTAGTTGGGACGTAACTAATCAACAATTTACTTGGAGATGGTGAACGAGGCCCTAACAGCAATAATAAGATGTAGAGAATAAAGATGTGCAAAATACTCGTACCTTATCTTAGGATGCACGAAGCAGGCGATGTATGCGAGAGTATGTAGGAAGGTGTAGTAGGCACCAATTTCAGGATTTAAAAGCTCGCAACATACAGCGGCAGCGTAATAAAATTTACTGCCATTCCAATAATTCTTACTCTCTATAACTGCATCGCTATTATCATCATATCTATCATAAAAGACAAAGATACTCACGTGAGGTGGTATTGAACAGTGAGGTAGGCGGCGCGGGGTAGTGTTGCGGCGGGTAGGCGGCCGGCGCGTGCGGCGTCGACGCGGCAGAGCAGTACCGCGGCGACACCGAGCCGCCGCCGCCTCGCGCGTACTCTTCTAAAAGAAAAATCCTGGTCAAAACCAACACTACTATTAGCTTCTGCCAATCTTGTTTGCCAGATTGAAGTCAATGGACTGGTTTTGGGCTTTAGGCTAACATTTTTTGTCATATTTTGCTAAGAACAAATTTAAAGTTACATAACTTGAGTTAAAAGATTGTTAACCGATTTTTTATTGTTGTCTATTGAGAAAAATAGATGTTCTACATTGAAATGAAAATAATTTCTATCCCTGTGAATAGGATGAATTTTTGTTCAATATTATTTATGTTCCACTGCGACACACAAGTAAGAGTTATACCTATACATAAGTATATTATTATGTATTGTCCACCACGCTGGCTAAGTGCGGATTAGTGGACGTTATGCTTTCGAAAAATTATGAATTTTTCTCAAGCGTGCACGGCGATGGAGAACATCGTAATCAATCAAACATCATATTACAAATTTCTTTGTCAGAGGTGCGCGCCGAGGATTTGAACCCGGGATCGTTCGCGATGAAAACCAAGGTTACTTACCACTCGACCATCGCTGCTCCGCATTGACGATTACATTATTTAAAATGAAAGTAATTATTTCTTAATATTATTCCTGCTTTAAATGTTGAAGAGAAACAAACGTCAATTACAATAATGGGTTATACTTTTCCCTAGAAATTGCAAATAAAACTTATGTAAAAATGTAGAAGATTCTTAAAATAGAATAGAAGTATCGTACTACGTGAGCGGTGTGGATGAAAACGAAAAAAAACAACAATGAGACCATTGAATAGAACTGTCCTATACAGTCGTTTTGACAAACATTAGCATCAGTAGATATGTGGTGCAATACATTTGCTTCTCGTTGCTTTCTATTACTCATATTTTTATAATAAGCAGTAAGAACTTCGTAAATTGGTACTATTAAATTCATACGGCAATTTAACTATACTACACGAAAAAAAAAATCCAATTAAAACACATGATCTATCTCACCTTCAGTCCACTGCGAAGCTGCGGTGTCCTGAACGCTGACTGCCAGTTGACCAGTATATGAGTTAAATGGCATACTGGCCGGTGGTGACCGGGGTGCACTTAGTCCTAGCTGGTTATTGCGAGGCATGGAGTATAACGCCTCTGCTAGGTCCGCTGCTCGTTTTAAGATGATTTCCTGTTTGAAAGGAAAAAAAATAGTTAATTAAATTGAAAAGATGAACATATTGATTTTTTTCACATTTTAAAATTAAAACGGAATATATGCTGCAAAAGCCTGCCTCAAGGCCTGCCTATCATACAATGGGTGCTAGAAATATATCTATAATGTCTCTATACACTTAACAGTATTCATAAAGCCCCGCAGTAAAGAAACCATCCAACCGCATTAAATATATTATAACGAGCAAGTAAATAAAGTAAAAAAAAAACAATGTATCTAAAAGGTAAAATATGTTTTGAATACATTTGATCATCAACAAAGATGTCTGAAATGGTTACGACTCAGACAAGCGGCAATATAAAAAGGATAGAAAAAACAAATACGATGGGTACGAAAATACCATGAAGAATAAAAAGGCCAAAAGAAGTAGTTTTAAATAACAAAAAAATAATATTAAATATACTTCCTTAACGATTTTAATACGTAAAAATGATTTCTAACTATCAAAGTCAAATAAGTAAACAACAAAACCTATGTACAGACATATAAAACTTATAAGTATTAGTTACACTAAAACCAACTTACTTTAGGCAATTTTTCTGGATCACCCGGGTGTCTGGGAATAAGTTTCTGAAGCCTCTGAAAGCCGTAATCTATCGTAGGCTCGTTGAGTGCTGCTATGCGAAACAGAAAAACAAAATCAATCATTAGCCCTCGCTAACAAATGGAAGTCTAATTGATGGATCGTATAAGAAATTGCGTGCAAGATTAGTAATGTTGCCTGAACATTCGGGTCACCTATCGATATAATTAAATTATCTTCGTTATTTGTTTCCTTATGAAAATCTAATGTACTTATTATGAAGTATTGAAGTACTAAAACAACACTGGAATTTCAATAAATGCTCATAGTAAACGCACCTTTTAGCAGCTAAGACATTTTATACAAGAAAATTGTAGTCAATCGGTAGCATAATATGCCTATACCAAGTAGATTTGTAGAAAAAATGTTTTCAGTGATCATTCATTAAGATACTATGTAATATGACATTTATTAAAATGCACAAACGCACAGAGAATTAAACATTGAGAATGGTAAATTGGCTGACACCTGAAGTAAGTAATATTTAAATACAGTAATTAAACAAAACTACAAATAACACCGTAAAACTATACAAAAACAAATACTATACTCACAAACATAGACAAATCTTCCCGGCGCACCTTTGCAGAACTGCTTACTTTTGTACGAGAGGGTGACTTCGACCACGCCGGGTATGTGTCGAGGAGGGGTTTGTACTCTGATTGCATGTGACGTTATTAGCTGAGAACAGAAAAAATTTTTTAGTAACAAAGCTTTATAAACAAAAATCCTGGTTAATAAATTCTGCGTGGTTTGTGTATGGAGCTGTACGTATATTAGTAGTAGAGCCCAGAGATCAGATCACGTCTGATTCTACTTCCAACGAAAAAAATTCTATTCAAACATATCAATTATTATTGTTCGAGTGTTCTACGGTGAAAACAGAATACGAATTTATCAAATTCGTGTCATGGCTACCACCCCACATTTCGAAAGCGTGGTAGAAACTATGACCTAAATACATTTTAATTTTCCATGGAAACCCATACCCAGCAATGTGATGATTAAAAATGGTTCCAGATAAAGTACTCACTTCACTCCAGACGAGCATAGTTCCAAATACTACTTGAAGACCATCGAAGAAGTTATCTCCAACAATTATTACAGTAGAACCTCCTGATGTCCAGCCTTCACTTGGTGATATCGCTTTAATGCACGGTGTTGCTACTGGTAACGGTGGGTATAGACCCGCTGTTAATTATAAGAAAAATAATGTCTCAGTATTTAAGTCGACACGAAATATTATTGAAAATAACAGAATAAAGTTAAAAATGTTGAACAAAAGATGTTGTGAAAAATAATCATGCTGTGTATAGTGTTTTATAGTAATGTTCTTGCCCGCGGAGGAAACTACAAAAATATTATGTCCAACAACTTAAAAAGTTGAATAAACGCCAAACCACTAAAACTCGCTCTATCCTACTTGGACATTTATCTTTGACTGCTCCAGAAAAAGGACAATCGCGGCTCGTAAAAGTATACTGAGCGTCGATAACACTATAAAAAATACAAAATACTCGATAGTGGTAATTGAAAATGAATTTTAGCTTGTAACCTTAAAGTCGAGATAGCATTAGAGTTTAACGGTGGTTATGACATTATTGAAGTGTCAGTTCAGATGCAAGAAGGTTGTAGTGAGGGGGATACGCGCCGGAAGACAAAAGGGGGAAGCTCAAATCTTGCGAACAAAACGACGCGGTAATAAAGACGAGAAGAGAAAGTGAATTTAAGGGGACGAAAGAAGATTATGCCGGAGGCTGCTTTTAATTTGACTAATAAAATATTTTTTTACTTCATCCCCTCAATAGAGACGAATTTTACTAGGATGAGTAATGTGCCCAAGAAATAATTAAAGTACCCATTATAATGAAAATATATACACACTGTTTCAATTTACAGTGAACATTTAAGAGGAAAAACTACTTCTTTTATTTGAATTTGTAAAAGCAAAGAGAGTAATTATAATATTAATAAATATCGTATCGATGATTAATATGGACTAAACTAATTATTGTAAACTAATTTGACGACCCGTGTAGCGCAATGGTTACCATGCTGGACTGCCCATCGGATGGTCCCGGGTTCGTTTCCCGGCGAAATATAAATTTGAATGATGGGTTTGAAATTTCTGTTCTCAATCAGGGTGTTTGCGTTTATGTCTTTGTGTGTGTCCATTGCACCCACGACAAGGTTTATCTACCTTACTGTGGGCCCCACATTGTGAGGCTATGATTTTGAAACGTTATTATAAAAAAATCCTACCGAAAATTACTACAGTAACCAAAGGCAGCAAATTTTTACTGTTATTAGCAATAATCAAAATTTACTCTACCGAAATTTCATATATCCAATTTGATTCGATAGATTAGAGACAAGCAAAAGGATATAGCAAATTAATTATAACTAAAGAATCAAAGCTCTCATCCGTAACTCAATTCTACGGGTACGTAACAGATAGTATCAAGTTGTGCAAATTTTCTCATTCGCACCGTGTAATTCCTTCAAGTTGGTTTTACGCCGTCTAGCCATCCAAACTTTTGACGCTCTCATAATGTGGAATAGAATTCTCTTCGCCTTTATTAATTTTGGCGGTATTATCTCGCTCCATATCATTTACAGCTGATGCCAAATTATTATCATTATTTGGGTAAAACCGTTATTTTGGAATAAAATTTTCGAAGTATTATCATATTATTTTGAATTGTAATGATTATTTTGCTAAAAAATCGAAGCTATTATAACTATTAATTTATAAGTAGTAACTTGCATTGTGTATCAGATACATAGTATTAAGTTGTGCAAATTATCTCTTTCGCGCCATGTAATCCTTCGAGTCGCTTTCACGCGGTCCAGTCTTGCAAATTAGGACGTTTTAATAATTTGGAATAGAATTATCTTTAACATTTAATTTGACTATATCAACTTGCCCTACTTTTTATTGCTGCTTAATTATTTGGGCTAAACTTGGTTTGGGGCTGTAATTTTCGTACTTTTAAAAATGCGATAAATGTTATAATTTTTTTATTTCACAATTAATAATAGCGTTATATAGATAATGAACTCTCACTAGCACTGGTTTAAATCCATGCGCTTATGCATATAGGCACGTTGAAATAGCGGACATTAGTCCATAATGGACCATGGCCAGAATTCTTCTCAATTCTGAGAGAACACGTTATCATTATTTTTCCAACACGTTTCTTAGAATTAATATAAAACTATTCATAAAGCTCGTGTCCCAAGTTCGGCAAAGTATAATTCCTCAGTAAATTATCCCTATTCTCTTCATGCTCGCTTCAACACCCCCGTCCGTTGTTTCCCCCTCGCCTCAACTTCCTGCGAAATGTCTACAGTGATTCCGTGCATACAAACGACGTCTTCAAACGGTTTATTATGACTTTTACACATTTGTCGCCGATTGACTACATACTTATTTATAAAGGCACCTCTTAGGGAAAGTATCCGAAATAAATTGAAGGGTTTGCGGAGTATGTTTTTCAGTTAGGTATACGAGTATCATTTTAGTAGAACTAATTGTTATAAGTTATGAAAAATATAGTGTACGTTTTGAAGTTCAAATTTCAATACTGCTGGGTTTTGTGTTCACGTCTTTATGCAATGATACAACGGAAATCCTAGATTGCGAATTTTGCTGTGAATGTTAGGCATTATAATAAGGAGATGAGAATATTGTAAATAAATTCAACAAAAAATAAACAATTTTCGATAAAAGTAATAAATAACACAAGATTAAAATTTATATGAAAACATTTTGCAAAACGACGACGCTATACTGGATAATTCCGACTATGTTTACCGTTATATTGCCGTGCACTTGAGGATTTCTCACCACAAGCTTGAATTAAAACATTAATAAAAAAAGTAAAAAAAGAAAGAAAATAAAAGAACAAAACGTACAAGTGTGATCGGGCGCGGCGTCAGTACCTTCTGTAGGATCGAGCCGTTTCGCTCGGCGGCCATGTTTGCTGTTGTTGTGGACGAACATGTTGTCCGATATCGCGAGCAGCGGCCCGTCGACCATCACCTGCGTAGATATTACTACCTGTAAGAAAATGTGACTCAGTTTTGCGGTATTTAAAAAAAGGTCATTTTACTTATGCGAGATATTAATTGCAATTGGGTCCTCTGTGATTCATCGCGTATTAAGACTTGTGTTTTAATCATTGATATAAGATCTTACAATAAGAGATTTTACTTTAATAAAACTGAAAAAAATATATCCAGAAAGAATAAAAAACAACAGCCAATGAAAAAAAAATGAAAAACTTTACAATTAAGCTGCTTATAAAACATTGATAAGTAAGACCATCATTAAAAGGTAATTAAGTATGTAATTAAATATTGACGATATTCAACATGATAAATACTATAAAGTATCCTGTGTTAACAACACTATTATGCTTCTAATATACAATTAAATAACTCTCAAAACTATTTAGGTAAATCAAAACAAAGTTCAAGATCATCATTCACTTCCACACCAGTAGGGCACAAAAATAGTCCCTATACATACATACACACACTACGCACACATAAACAGACCCGAGAGGGAAAGTCCCCTGGGAGGAGGAGCCAATGTCTCGGGATCGAAATGGACGAATTCCGATAGGTATGCAAGGAAGTGCAGTGCGTATACCATAACGAAATATACTAGTAAGTAGTACCATACTACTTATGGATACAGGGTGATGTGGGTGGTCAAAGAACAACTTTAAAATTAAGTTATGTTGTTTGAAGTAGCTTTAGTACCGAAATATAATGAAAAAACATTGATAATGTAGAGCAGGTTAATATACTAATAAAGAAAACATCAGAACAATAAAATGAAAAAGGTAAAAAATATTTTATTAAGATACAAAATATAGGTAATACTGGTATGACCAGTTTTTAAATATGTAAAAAAATATTCAGCCAAAAAGCGACTTGCAAATTAAATCTCATAAACGTAGTACTACACCTACCTACCTACTGTAGAAAATGTAATTTTTAGCTATTTTCAAGACAAGAGTGTACAAAACACTTTACCTCATTTACTATTTATTCTGATCAACGTTGAACGCTATTTTAAAGACCATAATGGCATTGTAAACATTATGTAAAAAATATGTTAAAATTATATTGCACTAGTACAATTTTAGATCTGCTCTAAAAATACGTAGTATATATATCACTCCCATATATTCTTACCCTTGAAACGTTCCCCACGACCACTGAATTATTCAATGACACACAGAAAGCCCAAATATAGACACAACCACACACGCACTCAAATATAATCGGGATAGAATTTCAAACGCTATATATAAAGCTATAAGCTCTATATTTGTTTGAAGTTAGGATGAGGACACGTAAGACAAATATGTCTTAGCCAACTATGGAAGCAAATTTATACTCATAAGTACACTGTGTGAATGCACCTTAACGTTAGTCACGTCAGGGTTGGCACTAATGAGTTTAAATGGCCGTACGAATAACATTATACGAATGTCTTAATTCTGAAATATTGTTGTGTTATTATCCTTTGGTGGAAAATTAAACGTAGTTAAACGTTGTGATGCTTATAAAACTGTTGTTGCGTTAGAACGTCAAGAGCGTATGCAGTCATTCTTTTTTAATCGAATGTTGCTAATTCTGGTCTGCTTTGTATTGATGAAATTGAATATATCATTCACAATCACAATTTTTAAACTTTGTGACCAAATGCAGTTTTCAAAATAAGAACAAATATTATGATTTGTTGTTGCTGTGTTTTTTGTAGCTGAATTTTAGGGTTAAATTGTCTGTTGTGAACTGTAAGAGGAAGAATATTTCCCAATTTGCAAAATCAAAGACTGAAGGTAAAGGTCGGAAAGTAAATAGATAAATTCGCATAAATAAATTTAATTTCATCCCTCCCCTAAATTGGAGGCGCTTCAAATATTCAAGAGTCGTGAACGCAACCCTTCCTTCAGCTAAGGGTGAGCAATTGTGGCCTAAGACATAAGTGTTAGAGAACGCGAGTATATCCTTATGGGTATGATTTTACTTGATAACAAAAAACAAACTATGTACGCAACCGTCCGTCTTGAAATTTTGCGAATTTGTGTGTCTCATTTTTGATCAAGTGTGTAGTAATCTTAGCTATATTATGCATTCGTTAGCTTCGTTTGGTCCATAAATAATTTGTCAAATATAATACAATTCGAATAGACCCAAATGCAACAATGTAAATGTTTGAAATAAAGGAAGGGTGTACAGAGTAAGCCCAAGAAGGATCAGTGAATACAAGTATAGATTTATCCAAGAGTAGTAAGCGACGCAAACTAAATATTAGTTTATATTAAGTACAATTGTTTTACTATCCCCGCTAAACACTAGTTATACTTTTGTTATTAGTCTTCATTATTTCTATTTCGGGACTTATGACCTTCTGGGTTTTAAAAGCACTATCAAACCAAATGACCCTGTTTGGAAAAGCATTTTTTTTTGATCCACTTCTACCCACTTTTATCCTACGAGGACTTAGTTACTTAAATTTGAAATTTTATAAAGACTGTTAATTTTAATCATTACTAATTTATCTCTTCCGCTTATAACTGGGCCCGCAGCTAGAGCAATACGGGCCGCCTCGTGCGGCAACACGGCAATTTTTCCTCTCGTCTAGTAAACAAGCTACCATTTAGCCGTCGACAGCGTGAATAATTACGGATGAACTGAACACGAACAAATTCTGATAATTCAGTGCCCAAAGAGCCAAGCAAACTATTGGAATTTTAGTGTTTAGCTAAAAGATAAATATATAAATAGAAAATAAAATCAGTATAAAGCTGAAGAGTTTGTTTGTTTGAAAGCGCTAATCTCTGGTGCTGGTTGGAATTGAAAGATTATTTTCATCTTGAAATTCCATTAATCAGGGAAGTCTTTTGGCTATATAGGTAACATCAAACTCTAACATGGATATTACCACGGGAGATAACTTGTATAAAATACTATCCCTATATATAATATTATAAATTCGAAAGTAACTCTATCTACTACGCTTTCCCGCTTAAACTACTGAACCAATTTTAATGAAATTTGGAACACAAACAAAGTGGACCTAGGGAAAGAACATAGGATGGTTTTTATCCCACGGGAACCTATAAAACGGGTTCACGCGTGCGAAGCCGCTGGCGGAAGACTAGTAGGTATAACTATAACTATTGAGCTTATTAGGGCTACTATGCGACAATGCAGAACGTAACGATTGAACTGAACAAGGACTAAAATGCTTATGATGTAGTATTTTAATGTTAATGTGCATATGAGCTTTAATTGTTTGTATTTTTTTTTTGGTATTAAATACAAGAAAGTAATGGCAAAAGTATATCATACTTGAAATCTTCGCATGTCTCGAGGGTTGCCGGCATTCTTCAAACAGTTCTGGTTGCATTTCAGGAAGAACTTTAGAAAAAACCTGCAACAATAAATAATTGCATTAGCGTCATAATAAACATAGTGACTGATACATATTATAAATGGTCAAGATAAATTGTGTAATCAGAAGATATTTTTAAATAACTCCCTAAATTCATTCCTATCTCAACAAATATTGTTTGAAGAACTCACAATTTCACACATGCAGTTAATTACGTCGTATCAGCTAAACTGAGAAAAGGTTCACAAAATTTGTCATTAGGCGTTTCGTAACATCAGCTGGTTCCACTTGACAAGATGCCGTAAAGTCTACCATTTAGTGGTTCCTACTAATTTGTTTCTCGTGTTCCCAAATTTGTAACTATTATTCAGCTTCCGTTCGATCCCGTGTTTTTATTTTAGTGGAGCTATTATTGAGTGCCAGGTTTTGGACCGGGTGAATTTTTATCTTTTTCGAGTACAACTTTAGTTTCATCCCAAAACTTTTTTCAGGCGCGTAAAAACGATAAGCTCTGAACGAAATCAAACAATTTCAGCTGAAAGTCTATAGGCTCAACTATCGGCATATCGGATTACATACAATGGCTGATCTTTGCAATTGTGTCGTTTCGGCTGGGCCGTTTGAAATTGATCTTTATTTGGTTGCGACATGGTTGAAGGGGATTGTGTTGTTAAGTTGGGCGATGCGTAACGTAGAGCGTGCGATCAGGCAGGCGATCACGATGAATGCTTTAGCAGAAATATTTTACATGGCCTCCGGCAGCGGCATTGCCGGCACCGAATATTGCTGTGCCAACAGACGCGGATGTGTACTGCGCTGTTCACACCCCCCGGGTACCCAAAACTTTAGAGTCGATGTTTGAAACTAGTGTGAATTTGATTCCCTTGACGTTTTAAGCACTACGCTTTCTGAAGTTTTATTTACTTTAGATTTAGTATTCAATATTAGGTAATTTATATTGAAGTTTGGATTACGTAATATGTTTAACCTCTCACATTGCCAGCTCCTAATTTTAAAGTTCTGGCTTGCTTTAAACTGAGAATTAACTTACCATTTCCATGCTACTTTCTTAAACTTAATTTCAATCACCAATCGGTTACTGAAATGTCTGATACCTTTCAAGCTATCCATTTGCTTTACCCAAAATCAAACTGTAGAAACCAAAAAAAATCTAAATAAAAACAGTGGTAAAAACCGCTCCATATTCCTGTGAACGGGCAGATAGGAACGGTGTGCCGCGAACGTATTTGTGTGGCCCGCGGCGTCGCACATCTGTTCCCGCATTATTTATGTTAAACACCTTATGTCACAATATTGCGAGTTAGCAGTTTACGTTGTCGAGCCACTCTCTCTACTCGGTATGAATGGAGATTTTATTTTGAGATGCAAGCTACAGATACGCGTGAGAAGCGTAGGTGTCTTACGTTTTGGGTGCGTAGCTACGTAATTGTTATGAATAAGAATAAGGATAGATGTAAGTTTATATTTTTGAAGAAACTTAGCTATGACGTTTCTTATAGAACAAATAGGGTGTTTCTCTATAAATCATAAGAAATAGATTCATAAAAATAGGCATAAACTTTTTACAAATTAACTATTTAATTCTTATTGTAAGTATATGAAGTGTCAAGTCAAGTGGTGTGAGTACTTATATTTATCAAATTTGTTTTTAAAAACCCGCTGGTTTACTGGTTCTTTTAAAACTTTTAAGGCCTAAAGCTAGCCGACCTCGACTTTTCCCGTACTTTAAGAATGATATACTTTCACTTTTAGCTGCTAAACTACCTCCATACAAAAATCTGGTCAATCCATTATACCGTTGCGACGTGAAGGAAATGCAAATAACGAAAAAAACTTATTTTCACATTTATGTTTGCTATAAACACAATTCATACTAATTTCTAGTATATATAGCGTTTATAGTAAGCAAGCTCTGAACATGAAATGCTTTAAAAAATTCAAAAAGTAACTGAGGTTTTTTTCCTTCACACCAAAATATATAGCTCTATCCACACACATTACAAATTTTCTTTAGTAGTGCGCCGGAATTTGAACCACTAGATCACAAGAGCTCGTAAGAATACTAGCGGTTGGGAATACCTTCAGCAAACTCGGACCCCGCTTGAAGCAAGGGCCATTAATATAGTTGTAAGGGTCACCTGACACTGCCCTTATCCGGTCGTATCACTCTTCCGTGATCTAAACTAAGTCCCAAAAAACCACGACCAATGGTCGCTAAGTAGGACGTATGATGTTGCATTTCCCTTTTGTATTCATTTTGTCCGCTCTGTTGTTTGTTAAAGTATAGAGAGGGTTTCGTTAGTTTTAACCAAGAAATAGTCGACAACAGCGGCATTATAACGATGTCATTCGTCACAAAAATTGTTGGTGACAGACTTTATTCTTGTAAATTTCAAAACTAATAAAACACATGATGACGTATGATGTTATCTTATGTTTACCTTCAAATGAGCAATTCTTGTATATACCTGTAACATATAATTTGAATCTCGGAAACGGCTTCAAAGATTTTAATGAAATTCAGTACCCACGGTTTAGGGGCTTATATTTAATAATAATAATACTTTATTTATGCACAAGTACCATTTCAAATTAGGTAAGTATAGTTTACAATTTGGATGGTATAATTTTATAGTATTTGATCTAGCTAGGTTTCATTTTTAGAAATTGTCGTTTTATTCATAATTTCAGTGATAATCAACTTAAATATAAACTGAAAAATATGATTTACTGAACTCTATTGGAGAATATTAATTATATTGTGGCGTAGAACGCCGTCAAACGTCATCCGCCAATCCGCCGTTCAAACAAATGACATTGACGATTTGAAGGACCTCTATAACAATTTTGTCAATTGACTTAAAACTTAGTTGGACGAATGGTTATATAGGCTGACTGTGGTGTCAGAAGCCCGGGTACAAACCTTATTCAAACATATTGCGAATCTTTATTTTTTGAGACAATTTTTTTTGATTGCAGGCTATTTCAAATGGCGTTGTTAAATAGCACTAAAATAATGAGAGTTTTGTTTGAAATTAAACCAAGATAATCAATTGTTTTTATACACGAAACGCTCGATCGTCCGGGTACTACACGTTCATTAAGTATGAACAAGTAAGTATGTAGTATCTTTCTATATTTAAGAAGGCTTGGAGTTTCTCTACTACGCTGTTTCAATGCGGATTGGAGATACGAGTTCGTAGCCAACGCGCTGTCTGAACGCTTAAATCACCTGAAAGGCCCACGACATGTTTGCCTCTGCCTATAGGTATTTTTCGATAACATTTGGACCGACGGCTTACGTATAGAATCGGGCAGGAAATTTGAAAATGAAATTTATTACTACTTATCCAATTGTTGCTGTATGTATGGCCTAAATCCCTCTCAGTTACAAGAAACGTGTGCCCAGCAGTGGAACGTTTAAAGGGGTTGAAAAGAAAACCCTAATTCCCGACCGTGCCCAAATTGCAGATGAAAGTGATTATATGGCTGCAACCCTTTTTTTGCGATGCACTGCTGGGCACGGGTCTCTCCCCATTATTGGGGAGGCTTGGAGCTTACTCCTTCACGCTGCTCCACTGCGAGTTGGTGGATGTGTGACTATATATACAATAAATATTTTTAAGTGATTATACATATGTACAATAACTATTTTTTAACCTCTCATCATTTTGCTCCGAATACGAAGAAGCTTTCTGAAGAAATTCTCATCTCATAGACCTTTTGAAAGCTTCACAGCAAACACGTTTCGGTCACCACTGCCACACATTTGAAAGGAGCTTCAAAAGAAGACTTTTAATTTTTTCTCATTGACAAGTGGAATCTCTTGTGACTTTAAATTGCTTGCTATTGTTGTATTATATACAGTGTTCTTTACGATTAATAATATCTACAAAAAGCTACTAAGAACGTAACGGAGAGACCAGGATTTCAGCCTTACAAAAATAAAATACATAGAAAGAAATCTTTAAATCCTACTAACAATTATCTGACATTTTGCATGTCTATGTACATTTGCATATTGTAAGTATATTTGTTTGTACTTAGTATGTAAGTTTATGTATGTCTATTTATATACGTCTATGTAAATTTTAATGTAAGCTTTCATGTGCACCCCTCCTGGATCCCATTTTGCTAAATTCTCTACCCCAAGGTTGTCTGGAAGATATCGCTAGAAGCGATAAGGCCGCCTCTTGTTCACTGTAATTTTTGTATGTTTTACTCTTTGTGTTATTTTTTATGGTGTAAAATAAAGCATATTTGTATTTGTTGGATAACATGAATAATTTATTTATTATTATTATATTAGATAATGCACACAGAGAGAATACGACGACCCGTGTGGCGCCATGGTTACCATAGCGAACTGCCGATTGGAAGGTCCCGCGTTCGATTCCCGGCGAAGCTATATAAAATTTGAATGATTAGTTTAAAATTTCTGTTCTCGGTCTGGGTGTTTGTGTTTCTGTCTTTGTGTGTGTCCATGGTACTCACAAAACCTGGATTGTGATTGCGATCTATCCTACTATGGTGCAATGAGTGTGAAACGTTATTTTTTTTTAATATTTGATGTAATCTCCATGTACAACCTATGTTTGTGAGAAAGTAGAAATGCTTGCCTAATATTTTTTGGGTGAAGAATAAAGACATTTATAGGAAATTATTTTTAATTTTAATAAATTATAGAGTTGAATGTAAAAAGTTGTAAGAAATACCTATAGGTAAGTAGGTACACTTACCTATATTTTAGTTTTTTGCCGAAGCCTTATTTTGTTGCCAATGGCGTTCCTTTAAAGATTCTAGACCCTAGAACTGTTTCCAGCTAAGTACCTATTCGTAGAAGTCGGCTATTGTATCGAGTTAGATATTGTTGCCTTAATAATTGTATTTAGTGAATTTCTGTGTTAGTATTATATAGGTATTATTTGTTTTGAAAACCCGAAACAACGTCGATACTACAAACATTCCTTTATATTTTTAGAGATTCCATGCACTTTTTTCTCATTATTTATTTTACATATTTTTATAAGTCAACGAACTACAATATAAAACAAACAATTTATAAATTTAATCCTGCGTGCGTCAAGGCTCAGCGACTAAATCAAACCGTCCTCTATAAAAGCACCCACCTATACAGAGTATATTTACCTATCGCATCACAGAAAGGAAACTGTATTTTCGTCGTAAAAACTACCCCAGCTTTTCATCCCTTACCCGCGTATATAATATAGCCCCTATCCGTAAAGGCCTATCGACTGATTTGTAATGAAATGCAGTAAGGGGCATTTTGTTTGCCTAGAGTTACATTTAATGTAAACTGAAAAAAATGTAGTTATAAAAGTGCGCATGGCTCGGCGGCTAGCGTAGAACGCAAGCGGTCTTTGCAGCTAAGCCAAACGGGCGCGGCGAGTGTGAGATGGGTGACCGCTAGTGGCAAAAAAATTCATGCGCGTTTGGGGCACGTCAAGCCATCAGTCGCGGTTGTTGTCGATAGATAAGTCGTTAAAGTAGTATTTTTCTTTTTCTTAATGTCTTCAGGAAAACAATGTCATTTTACTAGAATTGTACCCATAGACTTAGGATATACGATCTTAACGTTGGCAATGCTTAAAATTCTAATGACACCTGTAATCGATACTAGAGATAATTTTAGTACCTTTAAACCATACTAATTGATTGTGCTATTCTTGCATTCTTTCACGACGCGATGGAGTGATCTTATATGGAATCATTTTGTCCGTGAAAGATAGTTAAGAGTTATACGTAAATTTTTATCGCGGTAAAACATCGTATTCTAATGAGAAGATTCTTTATAATGTAGTTGATCTAAAGATATGAAAATAATAAACCTCTTTTGCTCATTAATAATATAAGACAGAAACAAGACTATCCTAAAATTGTCCCTAACAATATCTTAGTGCTTTGAACAACTATTACACATTTATTTCTTATTCATAGTTTTATTTCCTCTCGGTTTCGTAGCGCGCACTACACGACGGAAAAAATCTACTACGGCATTAAGTCGGCGAGGAGGCCGGGGTCTTTCAAGTCGGAACACTTGAATGCCCCCTACCCCACTCTACCCTCCCACTGTACTATGTTTATTTGCATCGGTTGCGCCTTTCAAACTTGTTGAAAAACTTGTATGGTGACACTACGTTTCATGGTTTCTTTTTAGCGCTTTTTAAAGAAGAACTCTGCGTTTGTACTGTGTGGCTTTGTGCAAAAAATGTTGGGAAAATCTATTTTAAGACATGTTCCATTGATATGGATGTGTCTGTTTTTGCGTTCCACTGCTGGGTACGGGTTTCTCCCCATAAATTTATGGGAAGGTCTAGTAGTTTAAACAGGAAGTCAATAAAAAATGATTTTTTTGTTGAACAGGAAAAATTTTTTTCTAAAACAGTGGTTATAATCGGTTCAAACAAATGATTTAAAGGGGGCGAAAGCAGTTAACCCTTGCATTTGATACATACTGAAATATTAACGCTTGCTATAGACAAACGTTGAAAAACAAAGTCGAAAACGGTCCCGTTATAGGCCCGTAGCATTCAAAGATTAGTTTACAGAGAGGGTACACTAACCAAACCAATACAAATAAATCCGTAAATAATTACGGACACATTAGAATATTTATAATTACGTAAAACGTGTTACTTGATTTACATAGGTACCTAATTGTAAAATTAAGCATACTCAAAAGAGCCATTAGAGTTTTTATTACAGTCTTTAATAAAGCTTTTTATTCCATGTAGTACGACTATAGAACAGAATATGGTATTTTTGACACGTAGGTACTTAATTAAGGTATTTGCCAGACTAATCAAATTAATTAAAATGTTACGAATTATGTTATTGGTAACGTCATGTCTTCATATTTAGGTATTTGCTTCAAAACGCTAAATGATACAAATTTTCGCCTTAGTAAAAAATGTAAGGATAAATTGTTAGCTTAACTTTTTCAACATCAACTCACACAGCCTGATTTACCTATGACTACAGAGTAACAGAGTAAACTTCATATAGACACAAATACACATGTGATCCTTAATAACTAAAGGAGAAGTACCTATGCTACGCAAAAGAAGACGAACATTTTATTGGACAACACGACAAGATAAAAAAAATTATAAGGCAATATTTTTTTATGTTTCGTTCACATAAGAAGGTTTTAAAGGTTTTAAATAACAGTAAACGAAGCATTTAACTTATTTAAAATAACTAGTTTTTATCATTGTAACGGCTTAAGAATTTCAATTGGTTCAATTGTACGAAATTAATCACGACAAAACTCTCTTTAAAAACTAAAACAGACTTTGAAGAAGGAAACAAAACAATTTTTGCGAACATATCACTTTAGCATAAACTTTACCAAATTATCCGACTACTTAATCTTTGGCGTCCGCATGGCGTGTCGGTATTGAGTGGAGGCAGGGCGGGGGGACGCCCAGGGGACCGCCTCCCGAGGGAGCGCGACCGGGCGCTGGTGGGGACGAAAGGTTAAAAGGGAAAACTTATAAGAGACCGCTTGTTGTCAGATGCCGCGTTCTTCGCGAACGTTCGATTGCCGAATGCGGCTTGCGGAATTCTAAATTCGAATGGTTAATGGTTTTGGCTTTTTTGTAGTTTATACTTTTAGTATTTTTTGGCTTGCCAGGTTTTAGAGTTCTTGAGCTGTATACGTACTTTGCTTATTTTTATAGTTAGAATTTTATTCACAATCATACAATAGTCATTTTCGAAATATTCATTTAAAACACTCATATTTTATATTTTAACAAAAGTTATCTATTTATTTTGACATGAAAAATTGTGAATAGTGAGTAAAGCATTCATTGAATTATCAAACGTCAAGTAATATTAAAGCACGTTAGCCAAACTGATCGTTACTCTTAAGAAATACCCATCAGTAATGAATAAACCGTTAGTTTTACAGGCAGACTCATACATTTTACAGACATACCCATGGCTATCTTCACTACAAGATTAAGTGTTAAGTTGTCGACATAGCCTGCTACCATTTCATTTAAATAAAATAAAAATAAAAAACTAAGATAAAAATGGTCACTGCGGTACATTCAGATCGGTACTAGGGAAGGTAAATGAACGGATGTGGTCTGATGTGGATTCCAACTTCGAGCAACTGCATTTTTTGTTTCTTAGGTTACTGGAGTATCACGGTAATATTCGAAATCACCATAAAATAATTCAGAAAATAATGTCCTCCATTCCACACTTGACCAGCGTGGTGAAATATGACCTACATCCTTCTCAATTCTGAGAGCAGGACCCAGCTGCTGAATAAATAAATAAATAGCGTTTCACACTCATAGCCCCACAGTGAGGTAGATACCCTGTGTCGTGGGTGTCATGGACACACACAGAGACAGAAACACAAACAGCCAGACCGAGAACAGAAATTTTAACTCATCATTAAATTCAAATTCTGCCGGGAATCGAACCCGGGACCCTCTCATTAGCAGTCCGGTATGGTAAACATTACGCCACGCGGGTCGTCGAAATCGTGAATATCATAGTAATGCGAATAAAATGGCTTAAAACAAATGAATTTATATAGGTAGAATACAACATTCCTGTTTATTGGACGGAGACAAATGTTATGGTCACCATTTACAACATTCAATATTGCAATTATTTCTTTTAACACAAAACATTCATAATCTCTATATCTCTCTATGATAAAACATCTATAGTAGAGTCCCGATGTGTCGAGGACACGGGCGACGCAGCCTCCCGTCGCCATGGCAACGCGATAAAGCCGCGCCTTTCATAGCCCTCGCAGTCAACGCTACACTTGAAGATAATTCCACAATAAATATCGGTGGTGGCTCTTATCTCGGTTTAATTGTATTTTTAGCAATTGTCTTTTCTGTTTGTCGAAATAGGCGTATTGTTGTAATTATTAGAATTAGCTTATTTTCAGTTGTTCTTATTTCGAAACTACTAATTAATAAATAAATATTTTCATATTCCATGGGTGCCACGGTCATGTACAAAAATATAAAATACAGATACTAAGATAGCGTACAGAAATTTAAAAATTCAAATTTCTGCTTCGCTGGAATTCGCAAAACGGGACGTAGGTATTTAAAAAAAATTTAAATCGAATGGATAAGTGTCTTTATTTAAAACTGAATTTTTGAGGCAAATAAATACAATAGGTACAAGTATGTAAACAATGAGTTTCTAAAAAGCTCAGTAAATTAATTTCAGGAACTAAATGTTCTGGTCAGATATATTCAGTGTTGAATTATTTTATTATAAATTTCTCAATACTGTCTATAATGGTAAATATAAAACAATGTAGTAAAATCCCGATGTGTCGAGGCCACATTGTATTATGCCATGGGCGACGCAGCATCCCGTCGCCATGGCAACGCGAGAAAGCCGCGCCTTTCATAGCCCTCACAGTAAACGCTACACTTGAAGATAATTCCGCAATAAATATCGACGGCACCTCTTATCTCGGTTTAATTGTATTTTTAGCAATTGTTGTTTCTGTTTGTTTCTAAGGTGAGTGCTCCTTTTATAGTGATTAGATTTTACTTGTTTGCAGCTTCACAGTGTAAGGTTCAATTTAAATCTGGTAGTGTTTTTGCTTATAACTAAATGTGTCCCCTTGTTTAACCCGCGTTATAGTGTGTTTATAGCCTATTACCTTCTTCGGTAAATGGACAATCCAAATTTTTTTTTTAATTTGAATTAGTAGTTTCCGAGGTTAGCTCTTTCAAATAAACAAACTCTTGAGTTTGTTTGTTTTTGTGTTGTGCATTTTACGATACGATCGTAGACGCGCCGTAAAATATGCTAGTTTGTTACCGTTCTTAGAGTTACAGAAACATTAAATTATTTTTTTAATTGACAACACACCACTTTGCTTCAAATCTACATGAAAATATTTTTTCTAACATAATGTTTTTAAAATTATTCAAGCTACATATCCAATTAAGTTTGAAGTTTACAATACCTTTCGTATTTTATAACTTCAAACTCCATATCAGCAAGAAACAATTTCAAAACAACGGAATATCCTAGCACGCTAGAAAAAACGCCATCAAATCTCAACACGGGCGCCCGGGCGCCGAAATTGAATTCCATTCTACACATACGCCGGAACTTAACGTCGACCTTCCACAATCAACATACAAAGACAAGAGGAACATTACAGAACATCACTTCGTTGTGGGCACCGTTCTAATTGTAACTGCACTCTTGGGCACCATCAGGCGCTCAGCGCTCGCTCGGTAGGCGTGTGCTACTAATCTTCGACCCTTACATACCAATACTCCAACATCCATCCCCAATCAAAACTCAACTCTAGTACCCAAACATAAAACACATTTTGGACTAACCAAAGATTTCGTATTTGCAAACGTAGCGAGGGTATAACGCACACTATCAACTCATTAAATTGCATCGCCTTTTTAATGAGTCTGAAACTGAACAAAGGATATTGAGCGCGATTACAGTAAGTACGTAGTTGTAGTGCTTTGAGGTGAGATGGTTGGTAGTTGGTTTTGATGGCAGACAAAATTAATAAACTTGTTTATTATATAGGTGTGGATTTTCGCGGTTTGTTTTTGTGTTTTTGATTTGCAAATTGACTTCAGAAAATAAGTGATATTTTGAGTGTGTAGTAGTTAGTACACGACGCGACGTTAGAATAAATGTATACAATACTAAATGTGAAAGAATAAAATCTACTTTGGACGTAAGTATACCACGTTTACATAATAAAAATCAAAGCAAGGCACTAGCGTGTTTCCATTTCACTGAAATATCATAAAATCTGTTTAGTACAGTTTTCACTACTAGGTAGTTTTATTCCTAGGTAGGCCCAGATAGGTATACCTATAATTAATTTCGGTTTTATTTAAATTGATTAAAATATTATTACTTAGAGTTGAAGAATGTTGACTACCCTTGCTTGCCTATTATTTCACTGCTGCCGAATAATTACGAGTAATACGAGTAAGCAAATAATATAATCTCTATCACATACGCAAATTTGGGTTTGATCGCTAGTTATACCTAATATAAAACTTAACTAGACGACCACTTTCCTATATTTATCGCACATTAAAACCGTTAATAATACGTGAGTATACGTAACAGCACTCTACCCGCCCTCATATTTACCAGCGAACGCTATAAAGTGATATCACGTGATCGGTTTTGGGTGGGTAATAGTTATAAATTACCCGGGTAGTTTATAAAAGCCGGTTAACCCGAGGTAAGCGGACAAGGAGTATAATTTATTATTGGGAAATTCGCGACCGCTTATTTTCATATGAGCCATTGATCATCTGTTTTGTGTAGGCCGGGCGTCGGACGCGTTAACGAAATTGTTACGGACGGCGACGATTTAGAAATTAGTCAATAGTATATAAGTTATTATTTTAACATATTAGATTAAGTTTATAGGTAAAATGTAAATAAAAGTTCCCTACTTTACTGTAGAATAGGATAAAAACATAGGTTAGAGCAGTGTCGCAATAGAAAGAGACAAACCTATATGATAGAAAGAGATAGGTATAGAAAGAGATAGACCTATAAGTTAGAACGAGATAGGTAGAGAGAGACAGACCTATAGGTAAGAACGAGATAGACATAGTGCCACGCGATTGGTCGGCAACTCATTGAACCCCTTGCTATTGTGACACCTCAAAATAGTACTTAAGGTGATTAGGATTGTGATTTTTTGTATTCGGATTCGGAAGAAAATAAAAATAAGGAAGAAAAGTAAGGAAGAAAATTAAGAAGAAATAAACGGGAAGAAACCAAAAAGGAGTTTTCTTCACACACCCCCAATAGTTTGGTCCTTCGTCGTCGGATGGTGGAGAATCCAGGGAGAAGAAGCGCTACGAGGAACTCACAGGCGAATCTACGCTACGGGGGATTCTGAAAGGAATCTGCGCTCCGGTAGATTCAGAAGCGAATCTACGCTACGAATTCACAGGCGAATCTGCGCTACGGCGGATTCAGAATAAAATCTGCGCTCCGGGATTCAGAAGCGAATCTGCGCTCCGGTGGATTCAGAAGCGGATCCACGCTACGGCAGGTTCAGAAGAGAATCTGCAATAAATCAATCGTCATGAATACCAGAAGCCGTCTTCGTTCCGAGTCGGGGTTCAGCGAGGCAGAAGCATCCCACATTACTAAGGGTGTATCAGGGCCGCTACTGCACCACATATACGAAGATCCACCGCAATCGCCATCGACCGCAGCAGGAGAAATACCCCAAGGGAGAAGGTTGCATCGCTCACCTCCACGGCCAGTGAGAGAAACCGCAACAGAGGCATCAACGGGGATGTCTACCATGGGGCCACCTGCACAACCGGCCATTACACCGGCAAGACGTGAAGCTACATCGCCTATACGAAGACCTACGTCACCGGCGCTTACCGCTCGCACTAACACGTCAAGAAGAAGCACCGACGCGCGGTTAAAGATGGCTCAATACGAAGCGGAAAAAGAACTCGCGGAACTGGAAGAACAACGATTGAAAATGAAAGCGAAGCTAGTTAAGTCGCGACTAGCCGCCGAGATGTCAGCGATCGAAGCCGAATCCGAATACGCAGCCAGCGCGTGTCAAGAAAGGGTACAAGACTGGGTCGATAGAAGCATCGCAGAACAACGGCCGTCAACCTCCAAATACCGAGAAGAGCCACAAGAGGACCGCCCTCCCACCAGTAAACAACAAGGGGAGAGCTCCAAGTACCAAGGCATTCAACGACTAGCGGATACTTTGGAGAAGATGCTTACGTCAAGACCACCGCCGCGCCAAACAGCAGAGCTTCCTGTCTTCACGGGTACTATCGCCGAGTGGCTTCCATTCAAAGCCGCCATGGAAGACTCTACAAGAATCTTCAAGTTTTCGCCGACGGAAAACCTTCTACGCTTGAGAAACAGCCTCAAAGGTGAAGCAAGGGAAACAGTACTCTCACAGCTGTTCACAGCATCCAACCCAGATGTCATCATGCGCACGCTGGAATTAAAATATGGACGTCCAGATTATATCGTCGACCGGGCTATGGAAGATCTCAAGAAACTGCCGAAAATAGGAAATGCAAGTACCGACTTGTACGATTTCGCAGTCAAGGTGCAGAATATAGTCTACACAATCAAGAGCGTAGACATAAGGGGCTATCTGCAGAATCCACTATTGGTCCGCGACGTAACTGAGAAGTTGACTCCTCACCTCATCACCAAGTGGGCAGAGTTCGCTGCTGCTAACGGACACCGCATCGTCGAAGAAAGCGAGATGATCGTCCTATCAGAATTTTTACTGGCTGAAGCGGATCTAATGCTGCGATACACTCACACAACGAGACGAAGCGCTCCGGTACCCGTCAAGAAGGAAGTAGCTCCAAAGAGGGTGGCTACTAGAGGCGTGTACACCGCAGAAGAGAGCGCACAGGAAGAAAGAAGATGCTTCATGTGTCAGTCAGGAGGACACTACACTCCAGATTGCTCGAAGCTCAAAGCACTCGACATCGACGACCGTTGGAAGTGGGCTAAAGAAAACAAGATGTGCTTCAAATGTATGAAGCGGAAGCACAACCGATTCAGCTGCAAAGCTAAGGCTTGTGGAGTCCGCTGGTGCACATATCGACATCATGCAATACTTCACAAAGAAAGGGCAGCAGAGACTACGACTACGGTGAGCACTCCAGACGACTGCGAAGAAGACGAAACAGAGGCAGCGGTAATGAACGTCATAACGAAGAAGACACCTACTTCAGTGCTGCTCAAGACCTGCAAAGTGAAACTCAGCGGTCCACGGGGGGAGGTGATCACCCATGCTCTTCTGGACGAAGGATCCACGGTGACGCTAATAGATGAAGAATTAGCGAACCAACTCACCGACGGCGGATCGACACAGCCTTTGAACATAAAAGGCATCAATGATCAAAGAAGAATCGACAGCAAGGCAGTCAAGATTCAAATCAGGGGTCTACGCGAACACGAAGCATACGACGTGACTGCTCGTACGATAAAGGGACTACAGCTGCATCAACAACGCGTGCCACGTGACTTAGGACGGTATGCACACTTACGAGGCGTACAGGCGAAGATCTGCGCGGGAGAAACGAAACCTCGCATACTCATAGGAGCTGACAACTGGCATCTGATAATATCAAGGCAACTACGCGCCGGCAGAAGAAACGAGCCAGCCGCATCGTGGACGAAGCTAGGATGGGTGCTACATGGATCAGTCCCAAGAAAAATGATCGTACAAGACGAAGCAGCCGTGCTTCACATATGCACAAGCGACATTCAACTTCAAAAACTCGTCGAGTCACATTTCAACGTGGATTCGCTTGGCGTATCGACCAAAGAGAAGGTCAACAAGTACGAAAAGAGAGCCAATGATATTTTCGAAGCAACCGTCAAAAGGAAGAACGGATACTTCGAAGTGGGTCTACCATGGAAGACGGACAACCTAGTTTTCCCTGAGAGCTACGAATCTGCCCTGAAGAGACTACACACACTGGAGAAGAGGATGAACAAGGAGCCTGCATTCAAGAAAGAATACACAGCGCAAGTCGACAACCTGTTAGAAAAAGGCTACGCGACGCCGTGCGATGGAAGCGAGAAGAACAGCAATGTTAAATGGTTTCTACCTCACTTCGCCGTCACGAACCACAACAAGCCGGGTAAAGTAAGAATGGTATTCGACGCTGCAGCGAAAGTGAATGGGGTATGCCTCAACGACTTCCTTCTAGAAGGACCCGATCTACTGGCATCCTTAACGAAGATACTCTTCGGATTCAGAGAGAAAGTAATCGCGGTAACGGCAGATATCGAAGAGATGTTCCTGAGAGTCAAGATAAGGACCGAGGACCAGCCCGCGCAAATGTTCCTATGGCGGGACAAGCCAACGGATTCGCCGAAGAAATTCAAGATGACTTCAATGATATTCGGAGCCAGCAGTTCGCCGTACCTTGCTCATAGTGTAAGGAATCGTAATGCCGCCGACTACGAACAAGAATTTCCGGAAGCATCTGCGGCAATCAAGGAGCGACATTATATGGACGATTACTTGGATAGTTTCCAGACAGAAGATGAAGCTATCAGAATGATAAAAGAAGTAATCTACATCCATGAACAAGCAGGCTTCAATTTGAGAGGTTGGAACTCAAACAACAAGAGAGTTCTAGACAACATCCCGGACGAAAAGAAGTCGAAGAATACGCACGTGAAGCTAGCGGCGCATCAGAAGGAAAAAACACTAGGACTCCGATGGGACCCGAACTCCGACGTGCTCACATTCAACACAGACATCAAGAGAGTTCCCGATGAAGTCAGGCTGCGGCTGAGAGCGCCGACTAAACGCGAAACTCTAAGCGCGGTGATGTCAGTGTACGACCCATTGGGCCTCATAAGCCAATACACAATTATTGGGAAAATAATACTACAACAACTGTGGCTCAAGAAAATCGAATGGGATCAAGAGTTGCCACAAGAAGAAGCCGATCTATTCGATGGATGGATGAAGCGACTCTCAGACGTCTCAGCGCTAGCGATACCTCGTTGCTACAGTCTGAAGGCGACACCGGAAGCATACATCGAGCTCCACGTATTCGTCGACGCGAGTGAGCAAGCCTACGCAACGGTGGCGTACTGGAGAATTGCATACGACGATCACGTGGAAGTCTCACAAGTAATGGCTAAGGCGAAGGTTGCACCGCTGAAGATACTCACCATCCCACGACTGGAGCTTCAAGCAGCGCTGATAGGTGCTCGATTAGCTAACACCATAGTCAGGGAGCATACGTGGAAGCCCAGAAGATTTTTCTACTGGAGCGATTCGAGAACAGTCCTCCATTGGATACGGAACGAGACGAAAAAATACACTCCGTTCGTCTCTCATCGCCTCGCAGAGATCGCCGAGCTTACTCAAGCAGAAGATTGGCGATGGGTGCCCACGACGCTCAATGTGGCCGACGACGCCACCAGATTTCAGAACAGCAGGATCGACAGTCAGGACCGATGGTTCACCGGACCTCCCTTCCTTCAGGCGCCGGAAGATCACTGGCCTAAGGAGAGTGAAGAGAGCGTCGGGACAGATGAAGTTACATGCTACGCCGTCGAGAGAAATGACTCAGACTTCGACGAAGTACTACCCGACATCGAGAGGTTCTCCAGCTTTAAGAAATTGATAAGAACCACGGCACTAGTCCAGCTCTTCGTCGAGAAGCTGAAATCAAAGGACAAGGCTCTACATTTGGAAGTCTCACATTTAGAAGCAGCTGAGCGACGGTGGCTCCAACGATCGCAACGAGACTCCTTCGAAGAAGATTTAACGCGTCTAAAACGGAACCAACCACTGTCACGTCACAGCAAACTGAAGAAGCTCGACGTAGTCTTAAAAGACGGACTAATGAAAGCAAGAGGCAGAATAGGTGCGCTTAACTCCACGACGCATTCAAACGAGCCAGTAATACTCGACGGGCGACATCCTTTCACTCGTTTGCTTATCGAGAATTATCATCGTCAAGCAAGACACGCGAACAACGAACGAGTCGTCAACGAACTGCGCCAACGATACATAATACTGCACCTAAGACCGGCGGTTAAGAAGATAGCAAGAAACTGTCAATATTGTCGAGTATACAAGGCGACGCCGAGGACACCACCGAAAGGAGACCTGCCAAAAGAAAGACTGGACCCAGGACATCGTGCCTTCACTTACTGTGGCATAGACTATTTTGGACCTCTGACAGTTACAATCGGAAGAAGACACGAAAAAAGATGGTGCGCGTTATTCACCTGTCTCACGACGAGAGCGATTCACTTGGAAATCGTTCAGTCGCTCTCAACGGATTCGGCGATAATGGCGTTAAGAAGAATGGCTGCCAGAAGAGGATGGCCACGTGTCATATACTCCGACAACGCAACGAACTTCAGAGGAGCGGACGTCGAGCTCAGAAACACTTACAAGAACTGGATTCCTGAGCTACGGAATTACAGCCTGCAGTACAACACGGACTGGCGTTTTATACCACCAGGGGCGCCGCATATGGGGGGAGCTTGGGAGCGTCTAGTGCGGTCAGTAAAAGCAGCACTAAGCACAACGCTCAAGGAAAAGTCACCGAAAGAGGAAGTGCTGCAGACACTAATCGCCGAGGCAGAATACAGCGTGAACGCACGACCACTTACGCACGTCTCCGTGGATCCCGACGATCAAGAAGCTTTGACGCCCAATCATTTTCTCATCGGTTCATCGACGGGACTACCACGAACTGGAGCATGCGAAGAAGCGGACCGTCATATCTGGAAGAAATCGCAAGCGCTAGCGGACCAGTTTTGGCAACGATGGATAAAGGAATACTTACCCACGCTCATCCCACGGGGAAAAGTAAACGCCGAGGCTGCCCGATTACGAGAAGGCGATCTAGTAATAGTGGTCGACGACACGCTGCCCCGTAACACCTGGCCAAGAGGAATCATCGAGCGAGTGCATCCGGGACCAGACGGCGTCATCAGATCAGCAGATGTTCGCACCAAAGGAGGCGTGTTCCGGAGGCCTACGACAAAACTCGCCGTCCTTCAAGTAGAAGAGGCTTCGAGGAGTCTACGCCGGGGGGAGAATGTTACGGACGGCGACGATTTAGAAATTAGTCAATAGTATATAAGTTATTATTTTAACATATTAGATTAAGTTTATAGGTAAAATGTAAATAAAAGTTCCCTACTTTACTGTAGAATAGGATAAAAACATAGGTTAGAGCAGTGTCGCAATAGAAAGAGACAAACCTATATGATAGAAAGAGATAGGTATAGAAAGAGATAGACCTATAAGTTAGAACGAGATAGGTAGAGAGAGACAGACCTATAGGTAAGAACGAGATAGACATAGTGCCACGCGATTGGTCGGCAACTCATTGAACCCCTTGCTATTGTGACACCTCAAAATAGTACTTAAGGTGATTAGGATTGTGATTTTTTGTATTCGGATTCGGAAGAAAATAAAAATAAGGAAGAAAAGTAAGGAAGAAAATTAAGAAGAAATAAACGGGAAGAAACCAAAAAGGAGTTTTCTTCACACACCCCCAATAGAAATTATTTGGTAGTTGGGCGAAAATATTGATTGAAGTAATTCACGATTTTAGCAACTTTATAGGGCTTCATGTCTCAAAAGGATTCAAACCCTAATATAATAACTTCGTTTATCTTACTTTCGAAGACTTAGGACTTACGAGTAACTATAACATAAAAACTAAGTTGAAAATTATACAATGAAGCTTACAATTTTAATCCTTAAAGCAAGTCACGATACTGAATTTTCACAAGTCAACCCATGCTATCAAACCTAACCACAGGATTTACACTACTTTAACATAGCCATCATCAGGCCAAAAAATCCAACCAATATTTTAAGCTGTAAGTAGACGTTTACGTCGGAATTTAAGTTTCGCTTAAGGCACTTTACTCACGAAGTACCTCCAAAGTATGAAAACGCGTGTTAAATTGTCACTAACCACCGATCTTACTTCTGGCAGCACCCGTTTCGCTTAGCTATGTAAATGTCTTGCGTTCTACAATTTCTTGCATTTTACACCAACGACAACTTTACGTGTGCTTTATTAAAACAACTAGGCACTTTACAACTATACGGAAAACGTTAAGCATCACGTTGCATGTCCTTGTCCATTGGCCGTTTTTTGTTTATGCATCATTTAGATAAGGAGATTACCTTTTTAAAAACATTACGGTGAAATTTTAACGATATGAGAACATGAGTACAATAATATTTGTGTTAGAGCGGGCGCGTTATTGTGAATTTGTGTGACGTAACATATACATAGGATATAGTCACATATACCTAAACTCTATCAAAACATTAAAAACATTCCGCAAGTAAGGAAAACGTGCGTCGCCAGTAAGATGGGCGACCTAATCAAAAATTCTGTAGATAAATTTATGTATGTACGTGTAGTTTTACTGGATATCACGAGCTACTTAAAAGGTATAAACTTATACCTAGCTATATTATATATCTTTATCGAAATGCAGATCCAACGGAAATAGAATATAATACGAGTAGTTGCACCTCGCACTGAATCATTTTTGTGAGGGGGGACATTCGTACAGTCGTCACCAACTATGTTATATGCACAATGTCTTAAGCGATTATTGAAAACAAGAAAATGTAGTATTGCGTAAGTAGCTATCTGAAATTTTAAATACAATTAAATACACTTGTTTTTAAAATAGCGCAATAGACGTAATTAAGTTTTTTTTATTTGTTAGTATTTATTTTTGTAGCGTAATACCTCTACAAAATTACATTGGATTATAAGATAGATGTCATTCAACCTTAGTCGAGTGTGTCTGTATAAAATTATCTTACGGACAGACAGACAGACAGAGAGTGACAAAAAGTAAATTTATATTATTTTTGCCATACAAACTGCCAGACAATGTGATCCTATATTTCAGTTTATTTTTCCATTACATAACAGCGAAACTTTCATTAAAGTATAATAGACGCGACTGTACACGATGATTTATATTCGCGAGCCTTGTAGAGTATTTATCACTGGAAACTTTTAAGGCAAGCATATTTACACTATTTGGACCATATATATAAATGTTACGATAATATTTAAATCTTATGCTACGATATCTATTAAATGTGTGTATAAATTAATTAAAAGGCGCAATATGGGTACAAACAAAGGTAAATGTAGTATACATATAATAAAATAAATGAAACTATTTCAATGTACATTTTTATGTTTGTAATTTGTAATTAGTTAAGTTTTTAATTATTGTAATATTTGCATACCTCATGAAGGTAAATATGGCGAACCAAATGTATAAAAACACCTTTTGTAAACACTCATATTTGTGCAAATAAAAGTCTTTGTCTTTGTCTTTGTAAAAATCTAACGCTTTATAAAAGATACAATTTAAATAAATAATTTTTCAACTTTCGGTTAGTTTTTCTCGTTAGATTATTTAACCATGGAATTCTAATGGTATTTTTATTTGTCAGAAGAAATGAGTTTCCTATAGGTATTCATTACTAGAAAGCTTTTAAGATATTTTAGGATCCAGATAATTCGGATCCAAATAACCCGGAAATATTTTGTAACACGTAAATATATTTTACATATTTTATGTCAAGAGTACTTAGTCTTAATTAGGTTTATACCTAAGATTTTAAAAAGTCCGGCTAATGCTCTAAGCAATCCGAAAATGCGAACAATTACCAGGAAGACTAAAACAAGCTTCGACGAAAGGTAGAAAAGAAAACCAAAACATAAACGTTATATCGGCTATCCAGCCAAACGGCTCTATCAAAATATAACGGCCACGATAAAAACGATCGAAAAGAAAGCAAACGGCACCGACGAATTTTCAAAGATCGCACAATATCCGTGAATACGTCCCTCTCTAACATACGCATAAGGCCTATCCTATCTCCTTTCTGCACTTTTCCGTTTTATAGACCAGCCGATAATATTCGGACCGCTATAGATATGAGTGTTAAATATTTTATGGTGTCCAGTGTTGAAACTGAGTTCGCTTGTTCTGATCATGTTCTACAGCATTCCCATCAAAATGTAATGACCGGAAAATCTCCAACGTCGTCCAATGTACTTTTCAAGTGGGCAAGTTTCGGCAAATTCTGGTGACTTGTCTTCATATTAACAAAGCTAGCGTATTCCGTTATTTTGAATGCTTTCTAACATGGACATTTAAATTTTAATGTGAAGAGTTGTTACGGCAAATGTTCCTAAATTATAATAATATAATCTTAATGAACAAATAATAAGGACTTTTTAACGTGGAGCTTAATTCAGTATATAATACCTTTAAACGAACAATTTTTGTACATATATGTATACCTAAATATATTTTTTGAATCTCGGAAACGGTTTGAACATTTTTGATGAAATTTAGTACCCTGGTTTCGGGGGTGATAAATTGATCCAGCTAGGTTTTAGTTTTAGAAATATTAAATTATAAAAAAATATTTTTGCGATAATGAACTTAAATATAAACTGAAAAATACGATTCTTCCTGACATCTATTGGAGAGTATTAATAATATTGTGGCGTAGAACGCCATCAAACGCCATCCGTCAATCCGACGTTTAAAGAAATGACAATGTCGATTTGAAAGAGTTCTATAAAAATTTTGTTCATTTAATTTTAGTTAGTTAGTTATTGAGTAATAGGTACTAAGCAAATGAATGTTTGCAATTCAACCAAAAATTAAATTGTTTTTATCCGAGCAACGCTCGTTCGTTCACGTACTTTTATTAAATTGATATTATCTGAACAGCCCGGGTAAGTACGATGAATTATAAAATAAGAAATCAAGAAAAAGTACACTAAATTTTGATTGACCCTTTGATGTATTGAAGTACTCGTAGATGAATAAAAATTAGTAGATACTGAATCGATATACTTAATTACAAGTTGGTTTTTGTCACGTTTGCCTCTTACAAAGTGTCTTCGCGTAATGTCATTAATCTTAGGAGGCTGGCAGCGCAGCAAACGACCTCCCGTTAAGACCCTCCATGGGCTGGGTGCCCCGTAATATGCTTGTATAGCCGGAAAAACGAACGACTAAACACCGAACTCGGGCGAGCCAAATACGACCTTCAACTAATTTATATTAGTATCATTAACGCGCGCACCACTACTTCCACTTACAACCATTGTTACAACAGATCCAAAATAAGAAAATAAGAATCCGAGAGAGAAAAAAAGGAAAAAAATACAGATTCCTAAGATGTATTTTTTCGCAGAGAAGCGTGTCGGTAGCATTGTTAAATATATCGTCCAATCAGTACCCCGGGAACGAGAAAGAATTAGCGTTCCGCAGTGAACGACGTCGAAGCGACGAATCCTGGTCTACCCTTTTATGCGGCACGGGATGGTAAAAAAAGAAATCTTATTTGAATTTGGAACACGAATTAAAAAGAAAATGAATTCTGCACTAATTTAAACAGAGAGTTTCTAGACGATTTTCGGGGATCGGGCAGGACGGCTTAATTAATGCATTAAAGTGGAAAAGTCAGAAGTTTTACTCATTTGTGGCTATATCGGTCTTTAAATGTGTATTTCATTTTATTTCGCTTTAAATTTAGTCAAATTATTCTTTATTACTATTTCTTCCCTTAGTTGAGTCCAGTAACAGCCACATGAATCTCGGTATCTATGATGATATTATTATAGAGCTGTGAAACTGTTCGTTTTTCAGTTCTTAGTAGGTACATGAATATAGATTTATACAAAGTCTCTCATATTAAGGGTAAAGATGAAACGTACACGAAATAATTTAGTCCCATGTTTATAGAACTATATAAATATAGGACTGAGTATTTCGTAAGTATAGTATAGTAGTATTGAAAAAGGTTTAATGACCTTTTTCAGTACTTACTATATATTAGTGTATAAAGTATGTCTTAATGAACATAGATGTGAGTCCATTTGTCCCGAACTAACAGCATTTTATATGGGCTTAAAAAACTAATCACAGATAATCACGACCTCACGTTCGAGGGTCGGCCATCGAAAGGTCCAGATCATTCGAGAATCCTTTTAACGAACCGTATCAGTAGTAATGAAAGCTAATTCTTTCATTAACGCCCCGTGACAACAGGAAAAATTGTAAGGCAAACGAAAACAAATGTCGATGACCATTCGTTAAGTAAAAACATAGCTTTTTCTTTCGTAAAGATGTTCTATAGAAAGATCATTACGGGTTTCTTGCTGTAATTTCACTATTTCAGTGGAAGGTATTAAACTTTTCGACTTGTTTACAGTGCAAATATATTTATTCAGACCTTTAAGCGGCTTTCAGACTACGCTATAATAATAATAGCATACTATGCGTAAATTAAGGATAGGACTGACTTTCGGCTATTTTGTGAAGTCATAGCCACCGTTATGAAAAAATATGCATTGTGTATTTTTAATGTATACAAAAATTCTATCGATTTTAGAAATAAATAAAGTTATTAAGAATCTTTCTGTTCTGTCTGTCTGTCTGCTACGCTTTCCCGCTTAAATCAATTTTAATGAAATTTGGAACACAGATAGAGTGGAACTTGGGAAAGGACGTAGGATGGTTTTTATCCTACGGGAGCATATACCTAAAACGGGTCAACGCGGACGAAACCGCTGGCGAAAGGTTTGTATACATATAAATGAGTGACAGCTAAAGTATATTCCGCACGCGAGCTCTGAGAAATGATAAGGAATGTTCACGTAATAAGCTAGAGTTGTGATTTAGTCGATATTGTGCTATCGATACTAACACATCTTAAACCTCCGCGCGAGTGTAATCTATGAAATAATTCTATGAGGGTGATATGTACTTGAAATAAAAAAAAAACAATTTATCACGTATTTGTTTAATTTAATGAACTGAAAATCATTTTTTGAATCATTATATTTATCACGTCTTTCGTCGGGAGTGTGGCATCAAATATTGATGTATATTTTTTTGACAAAAGTAGAAAAAGATTGTAAATTCTATCAGGTTGCGATTGACTAGCGTAGTGGAAAGTGACCTTAATCATTATTATTCCTGAGAGAAGATTTGTACCTACATGCCTCACCATGGTAAATTATTACAAATCCAAATAGGTAGATACATTTTTAAGACGTAATAAGCGAATTGAGCAGCTATGACCGAGTGGTAAAAAACCGCGGTCTTTGACGCGACCGATCCCGGGTTCAAAACCTCAGCACGCACCTCTGAAAAAAGAAATTTGAAATGTGCGAATTTATCGCTGCTCCACTGTGATGGAAAATATCGTGATATTTAATTGATTACGATGTTCTCCATCGCCGAGCATGCCTGAGACAAATTCATAATTTCTCGAAACCATGACGTCCACCAATCCGCACTTGGCCAGCGTGGTGGACTATGACCTTAATCCCCTGATTTGTGAGAAGGAAACCTGTGCCCAGCAGTGGTACATAAAAAATTGATTGGAAAGTCCAGCAATAAGAAAGTTTAACATCCCTATTCTAATTCTAACTACATTATTCAACAATTAGTTATTTTTTGCTTTAATCCTATTTTGGCATCTGAGGCACATAATTATTTGACTTAAAAAACTTATCATAAATTGCCAACTGCTGCAAAATAACTGATTATTTTACTGTTTAGAATTTTACTAAAAATCATAGTAGTACAAATGAGTATATTTATAAATACTTCATAGTGAGAAATAACGAAACCTCTGAGGGCTAAAATAAGTAACGAAGGTTTGTATGGAGAAACTTCTGCTAACAAAAATTTGTTTAGCAACGTTTGTTTTCCAGAAGGCAAAAATCCATTAGTAGGTTCAGATTAAGATATTATCCATTTTCAGACACATTAAGTCCACAGGATTATGCCGTACCCATTCCTCTCACGGCTTTATCAGAACAATCAAACGCATTCTATCTCGTTTATCAAATATAAATCGAAATCCAATCTGACAAGGCGTTAATGGCTAGCTCAATGCAATTTAAGCAACCCCAGTTTGGAGATACCATCCACTTTTATGTTACCCTGATGTTTGTTCTCCTTTGTCTATTGTATATTTTGTTATAATTATTATTTAATAAAATATTTTATATTACTTTTAGTAAGACAATTGTCCGAAATAAAGCGTAAGAACTATTTTATTTTGGATTAAGTAAAAACAATATATACGTGGATTTAATCACCTACGCTCATACTTAAGCAAGCGCTAGTGTGTTGTCTCAGCTCGTATGCTTAAAGGGCTAAACTACATACTCTTACCAACCCACTTTCTTAAAATCCCAAGGTTAATTGGGAAATATTCTAAGGATAACATTGAACTTATGAAAGTAGTGGTAGCTAGCGTAGAATGTAAGCGATCTACACAGTTTAGCCAAACGGGCGCGGTCAGATGTGAGATGGGTGAGCGCTAGTGGAAAAAATAATCATTTCCGTGCTTCGGAGGGCTCGTTAAGCCGTCGTTCCCGGTTGTTATCGGCAGATACTAAAAATCCGACAGCGGGTTAGCCACTTAACTGCATTTCCATCAACTCGTGTTGGAACAGCGTAGTAGAGTAAGCTCCAGGCCTCCCAAATGATGGAGGGATACCCGTACCTAGCAGTGGGACGCAAAAAGTGTTGTAGCCAATTTAAGTAGTAGGTACTCTGACATCATAAGATATATATGTAATAATGAAAACTTTGATAGTGTTACTGACGACGTATCGACTAGATGTAATATTGCTATGCACCCCACGAAAAGTGTCACTCGGAATATAAAGCGAAAATTGGATTTACAAGTGACAATTTGAGAAGGTGCTCCGATCAAAGGCGACCCCTGCGATATATTTACCGAAATACAGTTTAAAAGCCCTTTCTATTCTTATGGCCCGGATTGCTACCTTCTGCCCGATATAGTGCAAGCTATTTCGATATTTTTAGTGAGCAGTGTGATGTTGAGGCAAAATATACCTATCTTATAATATTTTTTTAAGATAATTTCTTAGAGATCCACGCTGATTTTTTTTTTAATTTTTCTCTTTTAAACGTAGGTAATCGTATCTATTGCAGAACCATTAAGAAGACATCTTACTGGGAACATTAATATAAACAAGATGACAGACACAGTGTTGTAGCTAAGACAAAAGATACAGCTATTGGTACCTACTACTTAAGTCGGAATATCTTTCAAGTTTCTTATCCATAATTAAGATGTTTAATTATTTTGCATTACATGTAATCACGAGCTTAGTCTGACTAGATACTCAATATGTATGAAGAGAGTCTCGAAGCACAGAATAAGAGCACCTATCCCACTTACGGAGCATATGCATAGACGCTAGTCTCCTTTTGAGTACAAGACGTCAGCGCGTTTAATCGCCAATTAATTATTAAGGAGCTCCCTCCTTTGGCTTTGACGGCGAATGTACAACAATGTGGCTAGCTCTCTTGATTGCCTGCTTTGTAAATTGCATTACAGTGGTTTGCTGATGTTTTGCCTGATCATGGTATGTAAAGTTATGCAATTGTACTCATCAAAGATTCAGTTTGGAAGTCTTAGAACGTGTCTGATTTTCCTTCCACGGACGAAAATAGAATAGGTATAACTAGTGGGCCCTGCAGACATTGTCCTGCCTTAAAAGTAATGAAAGAGGATTTATTTTCTTATTATCTAAAAGAGATACGAACTGTCCTGTTATTCTGACTGTGTCAAAGTTTAGAACGACACGGCACAAAATACAAACGTTTGACAGGTAGGAACAATTTATATGGGGAAACGACTTAAAAAAAACAGTTTCCACTGGAACAAAAAGTGAATCTAAACCATCCTCAAATCCACTTGAACACACACAAAAAATTGATTCATTTCATTATAATCGGTCCAGCCGTTTAGGAGGAGTTGACTATCAACACACGTACAGAATAATTATATATATATAAAGAAGATAATGTTACAAAAGTACTTATTAATAATCGAAACTCCAAAAATCAAATGCCTAATGACGTATACTATTTCCTTCTTAATGGATATTAAAATAGTGATGCAGTTTAATTCATAAGCCGTAATTATTCAAACGTGAAATTAAGGATTGAAGAGGCCATTAATCAAATAGAAAGTCACGATTACATCCAAATCAAGATAACTAATTGAATAAGGCACTCGTCGAAATTGAACTTAAGTGAGGTTTTGCTTTTTCGCGTTGATAATAGATTTTCTAAAACACAATCATCAGAATACCCAAGGTTGGATACGACAGTAGTGTAAAATAATAATTTATTTATATTAAAATTGCATATTTCCAGGTACTGTTAATATAATTTTAATAATACTTATTTATTTATTTACTCTTTTGTAAACCTACAGTTAACCGGACGGAGTGGCGAACATTAAGGGAGGCCTATGTCCAGCAGTGGACTTTAAAAGGCTGTTGGAGGGATGGATGGAAACCTACAGTTTACAAGGGCGAAATTAATGATGATATCTAATATATAATCTATCTAACAATTTTTTCTTGCTATTTATGTGCAAGATATTAAAGAAATATAGTTTTAGTAGCTTTTTTTAATTTGTTGTTTTGTTTTTTTTTCATAATACTTGATATTTTCATAAACAGAATCATAATTTAAAATGTATAAAATAATTTCAACTCGCACGATAAATTTACAAAAAAAAACATGGGTTTACAACAAAATAAAACCAATACATTATGAAGTAGAGAACACCTATATATGCTTTAAATAGAATAATACCGTATCCAAATATGTAACATTCAGAGAACAAAGTCACAGTAACAATTTGTTTGCTATCTGACCCCAACTCACGCGATGCCATCATAAAAGCAACAATTAACGTTAGTTTGTTTTACTGCCAAGTACCGGGTGTGTTTGTCTTCAAAGAAGATGTTACTCATGAATTCGTATTAAAATTTTACGTCCCTTTTAACTTACCACATTTATAGCCGTCTTTATAACGTCTTCACAATAAAACAGATACGTAAAAGTATCGAAATTAAAAATAAAATACGACGACGTACACAAATAACAATAAATCTAAGCGGATTCAGTAATTGCCTCTAATATTATTTAAGCTTCGCCAATATGGAATCACGGTTGATTTTCTCCGGGACGGAGGCAAAGAGAGCGGATGATAAAACCTCGTCCGTCACTAATTAAATGGGCCTAAGACGTTCTCTTCTTAATAGATTTGTCGCTAATTTGAAATAATAGCAAAATTGAAATTAAGACGGAATTAATTTTGCAAAATCAATTAGAATATTTTTTTTACATTTTCATTGAGGTATATAATAAATGACACTTGTCTAAAAACACTTATAAGTATTGAGAACTTTGGAACCATGAGATTCAACAATTTTTATAAAAGATTTGTTCGAGTGAGTAAAAAAGCAAATGTACGTAAAGTAAAACGGCTTCCCGGACTAGAATGAACATCAGGACCGGGCTAGTTGCAATTCATCATTATTATTCCAGACAATTTATCAAGCGGTTGGCTCGCCTTGCTCGACCGGATCGCACATTCTAACGAGATGGTGAATTTTCACCGAATAATTTCCGAACCGACGAATCACGTATTGGAATCGAGAATGAAGTTGAAATTGAGATAGAATACTTGTACATGGTATACGATAAAAGTAGCTGCAAAAGTCTCTTGGAATCTTTAATACTCAAATAACAGTAGTTACTCGTATGCGTGAATGTGTGGTACTAACAAATTTTAAATAAACTTTGATTTAAATTTTAAGGGATTAGTAAACTAATTTATTTTTATTTTCTAAGTTATGAATATATAATAGGGGTCACTAAAATATACATTTAAAAAATTGTACGATATTTCTGTCTATTAAATTCGAAGGGTCGATGCGATTACCAAGGCTTATTACTGCGAGTCTATCATATTTCAATTTACGATCATCACCCGGACTTATCGAGTAGAAAAATCAGAGGGTACAGAGAGTACGCCGATATAAATCAGAAATGAGGCGTCTCATTACTGCGCTCATGGTTTGATTTATACCTTATACATAGGATATCATGTAATAAGATATGCGTAATGTGAAGCTTTAGTCCTGTGTTATGAAAATTTTACAAAAATAAAAGAAATTCACAAGACCCAAAAGTTGCGCGGTAATATTACATAGAAATTTTAACTGAACAGTAGCATTAGATAAGTCGGCGGCGCAAGAAAATGCTTGGTCGGAGGGAATAAGAAAACGGTCCTAGTTGTTAAGTCTTGCACAGTTTCTGTCGCTATCTCATGGATAAGAAGCCTAATCACCAGTCGTCGTGTCTGTATCGGGCCGGAGCGAAGCGCGCGGCCTTCCCCAGGGTACGCTTTTGGGACCAGTTTTCTTTTTTGGTTTACATTATGCTGTAAGTGTGTCGGAATCTTTTGTTGCGTCGCTTTTAACACAGATCTACGTAATTTGCGACATTTCTTGTACCAAAGTGGGTAACATGCAATAATTTATTTAAAAACATTTTCAAGGCGTTAACGTGAAAACTTTTCAACTTAAAGGAATACCTATATTCGTATATTCTTCCTCCAATAAAGGAGACCACGAAGCTATTAATAAAGAGACTTATGAAGTTATCGAAACTTTCGCAGCGTAACTGCGAACTCGGCCGTTCAGAGGTCGCGCACCAACAAACTTGTATTTGCAAACTATTTGTAATATGAGTTTATCGCTTACTGTTAGCATTGGATGTATATTTTAGGTTATATAATTACATAAACAAGATTTCAGGTAAAGTGAAAAAAGAATTACTCTTGAGGGACTTTTACGAAATTTTGGTACATGTTATAAATTATGAATTTAAAACAATAACAATTATTAAAATATATTTTAATGGCATTTCGATCTAATATTCGTAGCTAACAGTCCCAAACTCACACCAAAATAGTACCTATAAAGGCTCTTATAAAAGGAAGCTATCTCAAAAACCGTAATAGAGAAATCAGCCACTCAGAAACGAATTTATTTGGCGAAAAGAAAAGAGAGGCGCGCGGCGCCGCGGCGTATCTAATGAGATAATATAATATCCGTGATTCGCTCCTACCACAGTTCACAGGACCGAAAATTACCGGAAAACTGCAAGCGGTGGAACCGCGTTTTAAAACAAAATGTTCCCTTATTATGCGAAATTAGAGTTTAGCCTTGCAAATGAATTTTAAATACGTTTTTCTACCAATCATACCAAAGGTTTTTCTACTTGTCATAATCTATGTATATTTACGTATACCTAGTATAGAGATGATGAAATAAAAAAATTAAGCTATTATTAAAACGTCAGCAGCTTACCATATGCTTTTAGATGTATCCACACCTAAAACATGTTTATCAAGTAGCAAACACGAGGGCCATATCAAATTGGGAATCGATTTTGTCACATCCGAAATAGGGTGTAAAGATCCAATTGTAATATTGATGTCAGCCATATGTCGTCAAACTTTAGCTTTTACTGCTTCTCTTAATGTCCCTTATCAAACCATTTTTTGTGATATTTTGGCATCTTTTAAAGCTCTTTAGCGACGAGGTTGTAACTTTTCAATAAATCATTTAACATTATATAACAAACAAAACGAACCCTTTTAAATGTAGGTACTAAGAACAAAGTCAGTTAATCCTTTCATAGCTATTCCAGTCACAATATGTTTTGCATCCGTATAGTTTAATACAAGTTACTTTCCCGACCCTCCGGCACTATATCGTTTTAAATTCCAGTACGACAAAACATCTTAATCATTACGCTTCATAAAATCCTTAAGTGATTGCATTGAGGGGACAGATTGCGTGGGTACGAATTGATTTCGAAAGTCCATTTTCTAAAGTACCTGCGCCCTATCGATATCGTAATAGTTGTACGTACATTAAACAATTTAAAGGGGGATGAATCTACCTTTTTTATGACAGCTACATGCAACTCATGTATTTATTGGTTACTAGACGGTACAAACCACTCTAACAAAATCCCTAAAATGAAGATATACGACTAAAAATATCATATTACAAAATATACCTAAGATCTTATCACGTAAATGCTACATATAAATAACATCTGGAGATTATAAGCTTATTAAAGCTAGTAATGTTTACGGGAGACATATTAATATAGAACTTATTTCATTTCTTAAAGTATTTGCGGGAGCAAAATTAAAATGGCTTAAAAATATTAAAAGTTCGCCGAAATCCAACAGGAAAAAATGGGTACAGCACTGTTTTTTTTTTCTCGAACCATGCAATTTTTACCACCATACCTTTACTTAATTGTTGTACCGATATTCTCACTATACTCTAGTCGTCTGTTAGTTTTGGAAAAATCTTTGTAAATTTCACGCATTACGTTAATGTAGTTATGTTTATATGTTAATGTATAGATCCATCATGGTAAACTGCACACAAATATTTTAATAGAGAAATATTGAAAAATGCTTTGAATACGTTCTCGGGCGGTTACATCGGGTAAGTTTACAGTAGTCAGGCGTGGGCAGCAGCAGAGATAATGAAATTGTGTACAGGAGCGCGTCGGGCCGCGAGCGGGTCTCGGCAAAAATCCACTTAACAAATTGCTGCTGATTCGAGGGGTTCTGGGTTGTTGGCTGCACTTTCTTTTATTTTATTTAAGTAGAGCAGACGAGTATGCAGGCGACGCGGTGTTAATTCACTGCAGCCTATGGACATCTAGATAAAACCAAATAAACTTGCCTGAGTTGGGCCTGAGATCGTGAGGTTATTCACCACCTCGCCTCATGTAATTTTAGCCCACAATCGCAACTTTTCTACGAGAAACATTTGAATTGCATCACGGCAGAAGTAGGAACAGAAGTAGATATGCCCCGATCGAACCATGTAAGTTCGACCACCGGAAAATCTCTATGCTCTTAACTATGCATCCGTTATTTGATGTTTATTTTCATATTCTTGTTAGTATACCGATACTATCATCCAGTAGTCAATTAGATTTGGAAAAATATACTTTTAGTAGTGACTTTTTAATAATAGATACCCCAAACATGCCAATAGGAAAATCATTCACTTGAGTATGGGCTATTCATTCTCGTAACTGAGCCAAGCTTAGTGTGTCGCTGATATTTTCACTATCCTCTAGTCATTTTTTGAAGAATCTGTCTAACTTTCAAGCAGTGAATCACCTTTTTTTTAAAAAAATTAACGAGTTAAATTATAATGGATAAAAAAGCCCTCTTTACTAAATTGACAGTAACAACACACGTTGAAAATAATTAGACTATCAGGCAAAAAGCTATCATTTCAGTCGGCGACAGTGCGCAAAAAAAGGAAAAACCGAATTGCAAAAACGGCAGCGTAATGAATTCGACGCTACGTTTTGCACGCAATTGCACAATTTCAATTATTGCATACTCAATTACACTGCATGAACGAAGGGCTAATAAAACTCCTAGGTTTTGACACTCGCAGTCAGATAAATTTAAAAATTAACAATTAATACATCCAGGTAGAATCCTGGAATTTCAAATCATAGTGTATGTTTACATAAAGGATTGATAATTGATATGACTATTGTGTGAGCCACAGCCAGCTTATATTTTTAGAAGGACCAGCAATCGATGGGGAAGAAACGTCCTCAAATGGCAAACACTTCTCTGCAAAAGGAACACAGGCTATCCTCCAACCAGAGAGCGGACGGAGCGGCGAACATTAGTAGACGCGTAGGTCTAGGTCCGCAGTGGACTTTCAAAGCCTGATGGAAGGACGCATGGTAGATGGATGTTCTGTGTGAACTACTTAACACTATAATTTAACAAAACGAAATAAAAGGTGTGATCTCAGTTGCAAGTCCGATTGAAGTACTCAATATGAACTCAAGGAGGATGCTCGTTTACAGCGTTTCACTTATATGAGGTGACCAAACAGCCTTTGGAGTAGTTTGGAGTTCCCAATAATGGGGAGACACCTGTGCCCAATTTAGCGGTACGCAAAAGGAGTCGCAGGCATTCCTACTATGACAAATTTTGACTGATAAGCAAAATATGGGGGTAATCTTCCGAACCTTTCGCACTAAATTACACAATATCACTTATCGCATTACGCGAGTACAGTGGGTGAGGTCGGGAACGGCTTGATGGATAGACACCGGCGTGCCTACAAACAAATTGTCGTGCAGATTATGTCATGTAAATTAGCAGGTTAACTACTGGATCTACAGAACACAGCTCTAAGTGGATTGAAGTAGTTGCGTACTAGTACAGCAAATACTAGTGCCGGTCTCCTACACGAGTATCTCCAGTTCGACACCTGACGCGTACCTCTGGCTCAGAAATGGCACAAATGCTGTATGCTGATAATGTATGCTTTCCAGCAGCATATATAAAAGAGGATACTAAGTGTAGCGAGCCATTTTTCTCGGCATTTCTCTGGAGATCCCGGAGTTTTCCCCAAGCGTTGAGGCAAGCCACCGACGGGGTTATACTGCGATAAATATCCTACATAACCCGGTACTGCTCCCAAGCTGTCAAGATCAGTTTCAGGGTAAGGTATGTCGTATACGCCTGTATTCTCGTCACTTTTTGTCGGTGTTGCGGTACTCATCATTCATAGAAAAAGTATAACTTTTGGCCGTTTTTCTATGGAATGCCGAGTAAGTACCAATACGGTGACGGCATTACGGACGTTTACCTTACAAAGGTACATATTCTTTGTTTTAAATGTAAATTTGTTATGAAAAGAATCAAAACACATTGTTTGAGTAAGTCTAATATGAAACACGATAATATAGCATCAATAACTCAATTGATGACAGTAAATATTTTTAATAAATATTCAAAAACCTCTTTAAAATCCCACAGCCAATAACGATCCAACTTCACACGAAAAAGCACAGCTTAATTTAGGCACATCAAAGCCGAAAAATCACAAGTTTATTCGTGGTTACGAATTTTCAGGATCAACTTCATGCCTCGTCGAAAAGCAAAGGAAAGTTGGGGCACAAAGGCAGTCATTGAATTTTTTTGTTTCCAAGGTACAAAAAATTTGAATCGAGCGAATTACAAAACCGACGTGTGGGAGGTTAGGGCTGGCAGATACACACTTTTATTTATATTCACAGAAATGTTATCTGCGAAACGTGAGTCTTTAAGTGCTCAGATAAGATTGGTACTAACTTTATTTAAACGCTACTACATAAGATATTAATTAATAATGTTATGATTATTAATAAAAGAAAAAAAATACTAGTTGAAAAACCTATTAGGTACAGTTTAAAAATTACAAAAATTCAGACCAACTGGAGACAGTAATAAAAATAAGACACTTATCGCAGATTAACGCATGAATCACCAAGTTCGCTACGTCAATAATACGTTTAAAAGGAAGGATAAGGTTTCGTTTTGACACCAAAATGGTTCAATTATATCTCAACCCTAAATTGCAAATATCGAACGACGTTCGAAACAGGAGACGCCTATCTCAATTGAATTTCCGAAAATAAAAGCACCAAGGCCCCGGACCCCTCACCTATCGATAGTGGCGTCTATTGAAATTTCGATATTTGTCAGCCTGATTAGCCCGAGCTCCTCCTTTCTACCGAATCTGAATGACTCAGCGTGAGCCGGTAAATCAGGCAATTTTGGGCATGCCCCGTTGTTGTGCAATCGATTCTTTGTTATCGCGAAGTGTTGTTTGCGGGATTCGTTTTATTTTCGAAAACAATGCCGCTGTACAATTTTTGCTCGTGCTCGTAGTACGTGTCTACGCTAACAATATTCCAGAACGACCATCTGTTTATTTATTTACTTTTGCATACTTAAATCTCGTTTATATTTGTTAATAAAAGAGCAACGAAAAACTTCATTTTCTGTTTTGCAAAAATCATATCAAGACTCGTATAAATCACAACGTCTGCATAATGTAATCATTTCAGTCCCTAAATGTTTTATTTTAGGAGCCAAAAGTCGAGATATAAAAATTCACGACGCAACGAAAACTCTAAGTTTTGGTATCGCGAAAATGCATTTGCCACAACAAAGTTTTGAGATTGCCGTTCATTGTGGCCTGATGAATCGTTTTAAATGGAAAAATACAGAATAAAACACACAACTTTTTGCGAGAAGTGAAATTTTCTACTTTATTAAATAAAAGTTGTAGTTGCAATCCTCTAGAGGATTACCTCATAGATCATGATTAACATAACTAAATATACACTTAATATTCAGTTTAGTTTACCTTTAAATAAGACATCTTAATTATTATACATTGATAATTTATAGGTACCTACAGTAAATAAATTATTACATATTTTAACCGATTTAAAAAAATCATTTTTCGTTGTTTTAAATATTTTTCGTTGTTGAAAGCAATGATAACATTGATAACTTACCGATCTATGATGACAGGATCTGATGGTGTTTCGTTTCTGTTCCCACAGCTCTTCTTGTCACAACACCGACTGCAATAAATATTTTATTTTTTTATTTTTCTAAAATCCGTCCTACATTAAGCTATAAGATTAACGTGTAAATCGAAAGACTTATAAGTAACGATGCCGTTAGCTATCATTTCTCTTTTTTTATAAGGTTAATGTTATTTAAGGAGGACAACTTCACATCAGGTAAAAATCTTTAAAAATAAAAAGCCCCCTCCATATTGACTTGACCGTGTTTGCTGCACGCGCCCTATCGTGGCTCCTTGACGCAAAGGGCAAAGACATTGAAAGGACAGACTCCCCCGAGACTCCTCCCCAGAAGACGAGCGAGCAGGACGCACATATCGCGTTGCATGCAACAGACGTATTGCGTCTAAGGTGGAATAAAATTTTAATTGCTCACACAGCGAGAGCCCGCGTTTCTAAACACCAACACATTTACACGGTGGCGAGACGAATTCTACTGTTACGACCGGAAAAACCACCCCAAACAAATGGTTAAATTAATAAGGACGTTCGCTTCTTGTCGGGCGTTTGTAACCAATTAAGCGGAACCTTGATGTACTGAGTGCTGTTTTTCAAGTGAATGTCTTTGTTTTCGAATTATGTTAACCAGAATCTCAGATCTCATAGTTGTATTTTGCACATATTTTAACGTATTTATTACGTTCTAGTTTTCATTCAAATACGACATTTCATAGAATTTCTGTATTTTAAAAGAAAACAAAAAACTGTTTACCGCAAATTATAAATTATTTGTACACTATGTATCCTTATAAATAGTCATCTCGATACTAAGTTGAACAAAGTCGTACATCCCATATAGTCAATTTTAACCTAAAGTGATCATGCATCCAAATATTTGAAAAGATGACTGGACAAAATTTTTAGATTTATGATAAATGAATGGTAGGCGTCTTCTATGACATGTTACATTTTATGGGATTTCTTAGAAAAATATGATAGAATGGTGTATTCGTGGATAAATTAAACAAGTCTCGTGACTTTGTATGGTTTGCTTGTATACGAATGCTACAGTTAAAAGAAACATAACGACCCTACCCTCATATAAGAGATGCCATAAATGGTACAAAAGAAATTAGGGAAAATCAGATACACAAACCTCTAAGTAGGTTTATAAATTGCTTTTAAGCGATAAGGCTAAGGTCTAAGATCTATCTATTTATCTATCTATCTATCTATCTATCCATCTATCTATCTATATATATATATCTATCTATCTATATATATTTATTCAGATAATATTTTAATTGATAACTTGACTTTGAACAAAAAATTATGTAAATTGTACCTGCACATGACTTCGTGCGTCAGTAAAACCCTGCACATCTCTGGATTCTTATCTTGACCTTCGTAGACAATAGGCTGTAACAAACAAAAATTGTTATTATCTCTGCAGCTGATACCTGTGACAATGTCTACGTGGATTGAGAATTGTAAATCAGACTTATACACACACTGGCACAATTACAAAAAATATCTTTCGATTCGAACAATTAGTTCCTGAGTTAGCGCTTTCAAACAAAGAAACTCGTCAACTTTATAATATTGGTATAGATAAAATAAGATAAAAAATGCATCCAAATTAAAAAAGTTTGCGATCATAATAATAATATGTCCTTAGGCAATACATGAGTTGAGGTTGTTGCAAGTGTTGATGTTGTAGGAGGATGACGAGTTGTAGTGATTACTTATTTAAAGTCATTTTACCTGTATACTAAACGTAATGGCTTGTAAAATACAGTTTTTTAATGGATTCTTCAATATTCTTCATATTCTTATGGTAGAAATTATATAAGTAAATTAAAAAAAATAACTTCAGAAAGTCAACTAAAGAATGCCTCCATATAAAGCTGAGGTCAAGTTGAGTGCTTCTCTTTATTCACGGCTAAGAAACCCATTCCTATCGGAGTAAACCTTGAGATAATCTCGCAGAGAAATCTTTACTGGTCTTTCAAGATTTCAGGGTTCTGTATCTCAAAAAGGAGAAAGAAATAAGAAATACTGCAACCTTTTATGCTTATTACACGACGTGTTGGAAATCAAACTAACGAATTAACACAATCAAAAAAAACATTCAACTAGGATCATTAATTAATCTAGAGTTTATTTTTGTTAGTTGTTTGTTTGTTTATTTTTTTATATGTTCATAAGATACGAAGAAACGGAAAATTTGATGTAAGCCCGTTCTTAGATTCTCATTTCTTTGATATTTTGGTTTCGCAAATATCTACTTGATTGTTTCTTTTTAAGACAGCCAAATAAGATTAAAAATTAACTTCTAACGAAGGTTCTCCGAAACTACATATTTTTTGTTAGTTCGATAAGTCTTGTTAGATTTATCTAACAAAAATTAAATAACTTTTAATGCGTTTATAATTATATAAATAATAGAATACTGCAATCCAAGACAAAAACAATTTACTGGTTAAAATATAATGACACACTTTTATCAGATCCCATACAGAAATAATTGGCTTTGTTACGAGAGTACACAGTCACACTAAATTAATTAAAAAATCGGTGTAGAGATAAGATAATTTTTCGTCTTCATCAAGTTATGGCCTTTTGCTAATTTATGCACCCCCTCATACATAATCACATTTAATTATTTAAGCCGGAATGAAATTGCACAGTATTGTAGTATTCTTAAGGTGAATATTTTTATTTTATGATTTTTTTAAAGGAACATTAAGTTATTCTTAGTAGTGCTTAGTCTATGCAGCAAATCCAAACGGGAGCGGACGGGTGTGAGATGGGTGACCGCTAATGGCAAAAAATTTCATGCGCGTTTTCAAGCTTTAGTAAGCTCCAGGCCTCCCCAATAAGAGGGAGAGCCCCGTGCCCAGCAGTAGTTGCGTTATTATTATTTCATTATGTTTCATTATGTATCGGTATTTCATTATGCTAGTAACGTTTAAAATAAAATAATGTTGGTATGTTTTATGCTGATTTATATACCTAGATAATGGTTTTTTATTCTCATGGACATCAAATTTCTTCCGGGAAAATATTTAGAGAGTAATATTAGGTACATGTTACATAAAATTAAACACTATTAAAACCTTAGAGCGAGAGTAGGTGTTAGAAGTGTAAATCTGGGTTCTGTGGTACTTGAAGGGAGGTTTAATCCCCGTCCCAGTAAATCGCCTCGGTGGCCTTTATTAACTTTTGTTAAGGCCGTCATAATCTCGAGTGGTTATCCGACGCCAGGACTTTTTTTTTGGTAATGGGGGGGAAACCTTCAAAAGGTACCCTTGGGAGAGTTACTGGGTTATATGGGATTTTTACCACACTAAAAACCCCTAGATGGCCTCCTCGGCGCTTGTGAAGAGCCCTGGAATCACCAGAGGAACGCGCCGGTGCCCTTCTTGCGCATGAGTATTAGCTCTTCTACTCTAACGGAGCCATCGACCCCAGGACCTAGACTCTAACTTAAATCTACATCATTTCCAAAAAAGACTCAGTAAAAATGTAATCAAATCACAATAGTTTTGAAATTTACCTACACGCTTCTAAACTCGTTTTTAAACTTTCTATAGTAGCACTTTTCGTACCCTTGCAATAACATGGATCCCACACGTGTCTGTTTCGTTTATCTATTAATATCTAATTACTGGTTCCCTCCAAACAGGGCTTATCCCCGCTCCACACTTTTAATTCCTTGCCAAATGTTCATCGGATCGCAACTAGAAGCATGGGTAAAAGTTTTAAACAAAATTATATTTATAATATGAAGCTACAAAAACAATGCACGTAATGTAGTGATCAGTTTTCGCTGCATTTATGTATATCTACTAATTTATTATGTAGTAAATTACTATTCTTTGATGTTCGCTTAAGTTATAACATTTATTTGAAAGTTAATGGAACGTTTAAAAATGACGTCCCCTTACTTTGAATTTAGTGTTTAATGCAACAAAACTTTTGTATCATGTAAAAAAAAATATTATTTTTTGGTTAAAGTTACACCTCTTCAGCAAAATAGTTTACGTATTTTTAATTGAAGGAATAACTAAAGTTACTTCTCTATATTATTTTCATAACTTTGTTGTTGTACAAACAACCCCATGTTATTTGATCTACAATACGTAACCACCGATATTATTCACCCATCCAAACGACCAAAATTAGCTTACGTAAGGCCCTAAATCCCTAAGATAGATTTTTCGTCCCTTACAAAACATTTAATTGAATATGAAATAGTACGGCATTAACATCTTTTGTACGTGGGATTTGGCAGGATTGTACTCGTAGGGTGTTTTACTTAGTATTGAAGGGTCATATAAAAGTATTTAAACTGGGCTAAGCCAAAGTAGCTTGGGGTCGAAGAATTTTGGTTATTATTTGGAGGCTTGAGTAGGGGAAGTTGAGATCAGGTGTAACGGAATATTGTACTAAGTACAGTGGGCATGGGCATATGTAATAAAGATGGAATTTTATTTGAATGTTTTTTATATGTGTCAAAATTTTGACAAAATGTTGTCAAATTTTGACGAAACAATATTTAATGAACACTCATTCATTCATTCATTAAAATTACGTCATTAAACTGAGTTAAAGTTAAACAAAAGTAATGATGCAACTAAGTTTACAAAATAGTAAGAAAACGTAATATAATCAAATAATCATTTAGTAAGAAATCGATGGTAATCGTACAACTCTACGACAAAAGTGCAAAGTGCTTTCGAATAAAATCTAGACTATACGTAAGAACCATGCTTTTTAATTTTTCTTTGTTACTACAATATACAATTATAAATAACCTCCCTTTATTGTAACAAGGTAGTTAACATCAAAGCTAAAACTCCTTGCAACAAAAACCGAAAGTCTAGATAGCTAAAATGGCCGCTTAAATCGGCTAGTTCCATCGCGCACTCGTAATATGATGGGCAACACTCAACTACAATCCCTGGACTGAGTCCCACAGGAGTCCGCTGTGGGCGAGCCGCCGCTTGGGATTCAATCTCTTGGGAATTTCGGTCAACACAAAAAATACTGGACTCCCGTAGTCGCTACCGTCTCTCTAATAAAATGTTTTGTGACGTAGCATGAATTAGACGATAGCGATCGTAACCTTCTTTTTTAAAAGGTAACACCTGCGATATGAAGTGTAAAAAACTATATTTTTTATATGCAAATATGGATTTAATAAAAACATGCACAAATATTCACCATTTTAAGAACATTGACGCATTTATGTGTAGTTTTTTATTAGTATTTGATGGATAAAGAAAGGGTGTGGGAAATACCTGGTTCACTTATTTTTGCATCGAGGTGGTATATACGCGCGCGTACTCCGATCTTCAAATATTCTTCATAATATGATCATTTTCTAAGCCAAGTGATGCTGCGTATGCACTGATATGCGACACACGCAATAAAGTGATGATTATAGCCGTACTGAATAGCGTAAGCTGAATGGAACTTCGGTAGTTCAACTTAACTTGGCGATGGGATGTAGGTAAGAGATAAAAGTTTTGTTCGGAAATTAAATTTTGAAATAACAGTGTCTTTTCAGACATTTTTTTTTTGAAAACGAGACGAAGAAATTATGTTCAGCGAATATTTAATATCTCTTTATATCTATAAAATACAACAACGATATTAATTTAAATTTGCTAAGTACACTGTGATAAAGGTAAAACTATTGTATGCTCTGTTATTTAATTTCTAAGAGTTTTCATCGCCATAACTCAAATATAAAATTGTTCGTATGAAATAGTGTCACAAAGTTGTAGTGCAACGACCGTATAGCACTTATTCTTCTTCAAAACAATAGAGAAGAATAAAAATAAGGAAGAACATTACGGAGGCAAGAAGAGCAGTGATTTATACGATTGCGACGATGCTACAACGCGTAGATATTTTTATTGTTATTGCAGTTGCACTGTATTTCTTCTCTTGCTTATTTTTCTTGTACCTATAAAAAGGTGTTATTCTCAAATAATATACAGAATTATTTTTCAGTATTTATTGATGACTAGCCTTCCGCCAGCGGCTTCGCCCGCGTGGACTCGTTTAATGCGTCCCCATAGGATAAAAATAGCCTATGTGCTATTCCAGGCTTCATTGCAATATTAAAATCATAGTCGTTTAGTCAATTGCTTCAACTGCGTTGACCCTATTACCCGTTTTCACGTAGGAATGAAGCATTTTCCCGCAGTAAAAAGCCTATGTTACTCAGGGCAAATGTAGCTTTCTAATGATGGTTTTAAATCAGAACAGTAGTTTTTGAGTTTATTCATTACAAACATACAAAAATACAAACATACAAAAATACAAATCTCTCCGCTTTATAATATTAGTATAGACTAGCGGCCGCCAACGACTTCATCCGCGTGGACTTTAGTTTTTTGCCTTTAGCCTTAGTTACTACTTCTTACATCAGCTACCTGCCAGTGAAAGTTCCGTCGTAATCGGTCCATTTCTTAATTTGGGTATTATTGAAGAATGACTCTTGAATGAATGAATTTTTTATACAGGACTATAGTTAAAATGATTTTGAAGTTGCTTGCATTGGCTAAATTTAGAACCAAGAACATAAAATAATGGTAATACGTAAGTTCTGAGATAAATGGTAATAGAGTGTAACAATTTTAGGTGACTTCTTTTACTTATGAGATTTACTTTCATATAAGATTAAACAACATCAGCTTTATTGACGACCCGTGTGGCATAATAGTCACCATGCCGGACTGACAGTCGGAGGGTCCCGGGTTCGATTCCCGGCGAGGCAGAAATTTGAATGATGAGTTTAAATTTATATTCTTGGACTGAATGTTTGTGTTTCTGTCTTTGTGTGTGTCCAGGGTACCCACCACACAGGGTATAAATATCTACCCTACTGTGGGGCTGTGAGTGTGAAACTTTATTATTATTATTTAAATACATATGACTGAATTTATTATGTATCGTGACCATTTCAAAATGGCTTCCAAAGTCATTTCCTCAACAAAGAAGACCAAATTAATATGTTGTTTGAACATTATTAAGTAAACATAATCAGTATGGCACGTGTGGTACGCACGCCTCTCCATTCAGTGCACGGCAGTTCTATGGGATTTGCTCGAATCCCATTCCGTGGACCATGAATCAATCTTAAGAATAAATTCAAACAGAGGGACCCTGATTGATGTTTTAGATATTGATATGATAGTGATTTAGTATGTGAACGCAAATAATCCGGTCGTAAGAATGTTGTTTCTGGTACATAATTTAGTACATTTCATTATTCGGAAAAATGCAAGTAAAACAAATGTTTTACTAAGTATTACTTAGGTCACTTTTCAGCACAAATTCAATGGTTTTACTGTAATTTATAAGTAATCAACTTGCTAATTTCGTAATATCGAATTTAGCAAACGTAACATCTTAATACGTCATTATTAAGATGTTACATTTACAAAATATAGTATCTAATGTATAAGTAGACACATAATAATATGGAAGCATAGACACAAACAAAAAGTATTCACTTTAAAAAACGCATCTTACTATTTTTTTATTTAAAAATAAAATAATAAATGTTATGACTATAATAGTGTTGTTTTTAATTTGTTGTTTTTTAATCTCTGTTAACATTATTTTTACTTGAATTTCAATAAAAGTGGTAACAATCTTGTTTACCACAACATGTCTCTATGACATGTAACCAGGGGTACTTTCAGTTATTTCTCATAGTTTGTCTTTTGTTTTTCAGATATTGCAAAATGGCCACACTTTTAACGGTGATTGCAAGCCAAATGTTCCAGAATCGTCCAGAATTTCTGTATGACAGTCGCGTGTTCGCTTCGCATGCCGTGGCCAGCATTAGCTGATTGGTCATGTGCTCAGCCTAACGTTTTAATACAATTAAATCGACCGCTACTCACTATTATCCAGCCGCCATCTTGCGTCCGTTTTAGTGAACGACTGTTTTGCGTGTCGCTCTCGTGACGTCCCGTCTCTACATTCAAATTTTCTATGACGTATTCCATATTCAAATTAATTGCACGGGTAAGGATCCAAACTGTTGCAAAATATTTATCCTTTACAATATTTAAGATTCTACATTCATTTATTTGGGGTCAAATGTGGTCTTAAGTCCGCTGTCTTTGAAAAAATACCTGTACCTAATAGTTAAACATCAGTTAATTTAAAAGAAAAGAAAAGAAAAATGATTTATTTGCGCAAATATGGGTATTACAGAAGTTGTTTATATATTTAAATTCCGCCATATTTACCTTAGTAAGGTATGCAAATATTGTTAAAGAAATAAAAAAATACTATTATTATATAAAAGAAATACATAATTACACTTAATTCTACCTATATAACTTTTTGACTTAAATCTAAATAACTAATTTATTTATTATGTTTACAAGCCATGTTATTTATTTATTTATCCCATATTTGCGTTTTTTTATTAATTAATTATTAACTTTGTAAACTACTACGTTAGGTATGTTTCACAAAACATTTATAACAATAGAGCTTCTTCACAGAATCAATTTTGTAGTCCTCCAATCCAAAATGACGGCCCAATGTTTACATGCAGGACTGCCGATCGGAGGGCCCCGTGTTCGATTCCCGGCGAGGCAGAAATTTGAATGATGGCCTTAAAATTTCCGTTATCGATCTGGGTGTTTGTTTTTCTGTCTTTATATGTGTCCATGGTACCCACGACACATGTTATATCTGCCCTACTGTTACAAACGTTATTTATTTATTTAAAATTCAACTATTTATTATGGCATATTTGGTCGTGGAAAATCATGAATACAGAATCTTAACTGTTTCGATTCAGTAGTTTCGGAGCAAATTTGCTATGACTAATGCAAGAACTGATTCTACAAAGGTTCCGTTTTTTGTGTTTTCATACGGAACCGAAAGGCCCAACTTAATTTCCAAACTATGATAATTTTATGTCTTTTAACTGTACCCATTATAATGACATAATATGCGAACTTAACCCAACTGCACCATACAAAACGTATGATTCCGTTATGTTTAGAGGCCGTGAAATTTTACCGATTTCGCTGATTTAACACATGAGATTTTGCAGTTAAAATACAGTATTTCCATAAGTTGCACGATATAACTTCATCTATAAATTCAGGAAACGGATTGATTATGAACTGAACAGGCGCGGTCCGAGGGAGGGGGTCACAGGGGATATGACCCCCCAAAATCCATCAGTCATGTATAGATAGAAGGCGAAACAAGCCAATTTGGGACACCTCTTCCCCTAAATTTCTTAGTGACCCCCACAAATTTCTTGGCGCCCACCCCCCCACCCCCAAATTAAAGGCTGTGACCGTGCCTGCAACTGAAGTGTACATATTTATGACTAACTAGCTGTGCCCGCGACGTCGTCCGCGTTTATAAAGACTTTTATAAAATGGATTGATTAAAAATTAAAGATTATTTATTTGCATTGAATAAGTAGTAGGTAGATTATTCTTACATATAGTGAAATCACTTATAATACAATGTTCATATGTTCAGAAGAAACCTAATGTATTTTTTTAAATCCTTCAAACCTAAAACAGTAAGGAATGCTTACTGTACTGATTTTACTATCCACTTTTCTCACGTTTCGCTTTTCTCGCGCAATCAGATTCTCTTTACAAATATGTACCTCGTTTATTAAAGTTAAGAGATACTGCTGTGCCCGTGGAGATCTATGTTAAAAATAGTATATTTAGTAAATTGGGTGAATTTATACTGCAAAGAATGTATAGACTCATTCTATATACATAGCTTTAACCTACTGCAGAAAAGAGGTGCAATATACAACTACTTGTAGTTGGGAGATAAAATTTCTAAACATACACGTGCTTAGGATTAAACAATCGGAAAAATAATTGTAAGGTCAATTAATAAACTATAGGTTTAAAACTTGCGGAGAGCAGTTTGGTCATAAGTCATAACTCATATAACATTGTGAAAACTAAAGCAGAAGGCAGGGTCTCTACACAGTGTGCTATCTGTATTTGGAAATAAATAATATTTTTATAAAGAATCCTTAATATCTCCATCAATCAACGTGTGTGGATGAGCCCTCAGCCCGTACGCAATAAAGAGACGCAAAAAATGAGTTATCATTGGTCCAATTAACAATGTTCAGCATCATACGTATACCTACCCAACGATGGGACAACCCGCGTGGCGCAATGTTTACCATGCCGGACTGCTAATCGAAGTGTCACGGGTTAGAATCCGGGCGAAGCAGAAATTTCAATGATGAGTTTAAACTGTTCTCGGTCTGGGTGGTTGTGTTTCTGTCTCTATGTGTGTTCATGGCACCCACGACACAGGGTATATCTACCCTAATGTGAGGCTATACGTGTGAAATGTTATTTTTTATTTTTTTTTACACTATGTACTTACTTTTATTAGACTTAAGGCTTTTATTTGAAATTATCTCCATCGATTCACTTTGGAGAAGAAATGAATATTGCTCAATAACGCCATCTACCGTATGGTATGTAAACTTTGTGGTTGATAAATCGAATGTCAAATTACCAAATAGGTAGATATTGAGATTAACAGTTGGTTCAGTAAAAGTTTAACTATTCGTCACCTAGATGTCTGCAGTAGTCTCGTTTTGTTAAGGCTTTGTACATTCTGTATGAAGGTTTAGATTCCGTATCTTACAACCTTAATGCTGGATGCATTGAGATTGTAGGATTTGGATTTCGGTTCATCGGAGCTTGAGGCCTCCTCAATATTGGGAGAGCTCCATGCTCAGCAGTGGAATGCTAAAAAGGTTGCAGCTTGATATAATGTAGCGATAATAATCGTTTCAGCTGCAGCCTGTTCATAATCTTCCACCCCATATAAGATTAATAAGCTGAGCAACTAACTCAATGGAGCCTGTGATGTAAGGTTCGGCGGAGGTAAGGCTCGCTTATTAGGTACCTATAGTCTAGCCATATTCGGCCAACGAAAGAAAATACAGTAAGCTGATCTAAGTAAGTATATTTAATATAGTCGACAATATTAGTGAGAGTTCAAAATAATTTTACTTAAATTTAAACTTTTATTTATGGTTTTGAATGGGCTGTTACCGAAACTTTCATACAAATTCCCCAAAGTGCCTTTTAAGTTTATGTCGCGTATTGTGTAAATGAACATAACTTTTTTGTTTATCACCCGATTGATATGAAATACACACTAATGTTACGGAAATTCATTCAACAATATATCAGTAAACACATCCTTCAAAGAAGGGAAAAGAATTTGAGAATGAAATATTAAGTTAAGGTTAATTATTGTACGCTTGAGATACCAACTTTCGAATCCATTTTATTTGCTATTGAGGGGCAGTTTTGAAAAAAGCTTAAATAGAATTCTTACTATGTTAGTAAAGATTACAAATACAAAATTATAAGTATATTACTCTGCACAAAAATGTTCTGTACATCAAGTTTCGACACTCAATTTTCAAAGAGTTTCAAATAAAATTGACATTTAAAGGGTGAATTTCGGGAAATGCTGAAACACGTATTCTTTTATTTTGGTTAGAAAATATTTATACCAAATTTCAAGAAAATCTATTGAAAAAATCCAAGTTTTCCATACAAATTTTCATCGCTCATTTCACACCCTTAAAGGGTGATTTTTAAAATTATCTATAGCCTAAATGTTAGCGAGGACCAATATATATAAAACAAAAAAAGTTTAATCAAAATCCGTCCAGTAGTTTTTGCGTGAAAAGCTAACAACAGACAGACAGACAGACAGACAGACAATAATTTCAAAACTTAAATTTTTAGCTTCTGTTACTTATAAAAAGACCCCTAGAAGTATTTTTTTAAATTTATATGCAATGTACAGAATTGACCCTGCTTACAGTTTTATTATATGTATAGATAAATTTTATGAAAGATTATGAAAAGAAATTGAAATGAAATAGTTTATTGAAATGCAATGAAATGAAATGAAATAGTTTATTATGAAATAGTTTATTAACATCCTGGGTAATAATATACACTTGATGTTTGTCATTGTTCTACGGTCATCAGCTGACCGTCATCCGCTTTGGGTGCGCTAAGGCTTATATGGGCTAGGAGAAAAAAGCGGGCGGAAAAAAACTCCAGCACTGTTTTATTGTATTATTCCAATTTGCCGAAATCAAATGCAATTTACAGTACAATTCACAAAACTGACACCGTATTCAAGTCTTTTAATTAAGCAAAACAACGTAATAAAAATGAAAAAGTGGGCCATATAATAGTTTATTATTGAAATGATCAGTCATATTGTGCAATAAAACTTATAGAAATACTTACTATATGTTAACTGCTTAATCTCATATGTAAAATCAGCTAAATCAGCGAAATCAGCAAAATTTCGTATACGGCCTCTTAACAACGTTCGGCCTAAGTTAATTATGTTCACGGCATAAATCTTTCGTAATTGGCCTCTTGTTACACAATACTAAGAGCTCGGGACGTGTTGAAATTATATATGTGAGGTACACGAAGTTTCATGATGGTTTCAACGCTAAAATTGTTATTTATGTAATAAACTCGCGCGTGATAATTGCGAGACTGTGCAATGTTTACGTTCATTTTAAGAGGGTTTACATATTTAGGTTGATTCAGTAAACAAAGCGGATTTTAATGATTTGAATTTTATGCATATTTCACCATTACTATTATGCGTTGTACTTGTAATTATTATGATCTGTAAATTGCAAAAAAATGATATTATTATACGTAGTTTACGTAATAAATAACAAATGAACCCCAAAAAGCAGGTGTAATATAAAAGTTTACTACTGAGTCGTAGTTTGATTTATTACTCCAATCTATACAAATAAATCAAATTGGAGTATCTGTAATATTAAAAATTACCGCTTTTTGCTACATGCATGGCCAGATTCATCCCTTTAATCTGGCCTTGTTGCAAAATCTTAAGGGCTCTTACATCTTATATATTAAAACGTAAGCTGATTTTTGTTCCAGTAATCATGGGACGATTGCTATCCTTAGTCCTAAATCCATCTAGAGTCCGTTCTGAAAATTCACTCTAGACAACAACTTGCAGCATGTTGTCATTAATAGAGAAGGACCATTCTCCAGAAACGTTATCGCACCCGAGATATTGCAGTGATTACAATGCTCACAGTTCATTGCATTGTCAGAAAATATTGTTTTTTCAAATAACACTGATTTAGTTGTAAATTTTATTATTAACACGTTTAAATTAAGTAAATTGTTTTGGACAAACTTCAATTCTTATTAATAATTTTATACTTTTTTAATAACTTAATTTATGTATACTATTTGGCATTAAAATTTTAATTTAAAAAAGTTTCATTATTTTGATGCCAAATGTAGAGTGTATGAGAGTCTAACAATTTACAAGGAAATGATATCAAAACAAAACTCGTCATAGGGTTCGAAATTCCTAAAAAACGCGATTGTTCGCGGGCGACCCACTAGTTTGTATTCAGCCTTTCAATCCTGACGTTAGCTACAAAATTAAATTTTTCGATTTTCATCACAAAATTCGACCCATTCCAACCCTTCCAAATCTGCCAATCATATCTAAAATTTCGCTCCTTTCATAAACGATAAATACGACACCGCGATTTAAGCTCACACTTTCGAATTTGGAATCCATTCTTTTTACAGAGAGTGAAATAAATTTGGTAGTAACACGAGATAATGTTAATGATCGCTGTACGCAATGCAATTTCGTTGACCAGGGAACGCGAGTGAACGCGAGGGCGGGTAGGCGTGCGGATTAGGCTCTAATCGGGTGGCGGCGATGACAATCTGCCAACGACACGTGTCAAACACGTGACTGCCGCGCGGCCGTGGTAGAATCGTTCTTACTGTATTTTTTATTATAACGGGCCGTAGAAACAACCGACATCTATATCCAGATTCAAATAAATATTTTCTTAATAGCCGCTGTTTTTGATAATGTGACATTTAGTCTGTTGAATCAAAAATGAATTAAACTAGGATCAACTTCTTGATTTTGATACTCTTAATATTTGGTATTAGTTACTTATAACTTGTGTACCTCAACATGTTCTTTAGAGGATCATAACATAACACAGTATGGCAGACAAAGATACAGATGAGTAATAAGATGATTTATTCCTTTTTTAAATCTCATCAAAATCTTAGGAAAGCTATCAACAAACGGACTTTATTTCCGAAAACCGAACAGTTGTTGAACGGTTCAATAGTAACGTAGTTTTTGACACGCTTATATTAGCTTGAACTGTATGTATATATGTATGTAACTGAATCTTTTAATTTTATTTTCACCTACTTCTAAGCGTCTGATTAACTTGAAGAGTCAAGGGCCGATGACAATGCAATAATATGAACAAAAGCGTGTTTTTTAGTTTTTTAAACTACATTCTTTTTTGTATTTATCATCTATATAATACATAAAGCTTAAGCGTTTATTTGTTTGAACGCGCTAATCTCAGGAACTACTGGTTCGAATTGAAAAATTTCATTTGGCTGCATGATGTTACGGCTCATTCAGCGTCGCTACATCACGTTAAACATAGTTTCGATGCCTCTCCTCTGGGCCGTCTCCCCCATCGTTCGTCATGTCATAAAACCATAGACTAAGCATATGTTTATGCGCAAAACAAAATAGAAGCATGGGCCTATTGAAGTTTAGGTTCAGGTGGCAGCGTTTATTAAATCTCGTCGAAGGCTAAAAAGGTGGTTTATAATATTTTTTAGCGGATTGGCCACTAACCCACTAACAGCCGACCGGCATGGAAGCAATGTGGTGAAGTAAGGTCCAGGCCTAGATCACTAGAGAGAATCGTATATATATTTTTTTCTATTTATTTATTGGATAACCAACAAGGCATACAATTGTACAATAACCACATCAAATTACAATATAGCTAAATGCTGCCTTTATTATAGGTTACCATGGCATGCATCGTGGCATGCGTCGTAAAAATATTATTATTACTAAACAATAAATGAATTATGTAAAATTAATATTAAATGATTTGTGCATTATGTTTATATTTCTAACTTGTGTAAATTTTAAAGATTTGAGGATGTATGTGTTTAGAACTACTAAGGTTTTTCTTATATTTATTTTTCCTTACACAGAGAATCATTTAGGTGGTAGAACTATATTGGTTCGCCCAGAGAAGTACCACCGCTGCACCCACTTCTGCCGTGAACCAACTCTATTGTGTTGCGGTGGAAAGGTGAAGTTGCCGGCCACGCTTATTTGAGGTGACCACAAACCTCCGGAGTAGCAGCGCAACTGCATACGACCAACACTTAACTATGCTTGATTGAGGTTGTATGTAGATGTCCATGGGCTGCGGCGACCACTTAACACCACGTGGCCTGCAGGCTCGACTGCTACTCCATTCAAATAAAAAAATCATAACGACGCTGAGTTTTGTTCAAAGTAGCATGATGACCCATACTGCTTTTGGCAGGATTTGCCACAAACGGAAAAAAATATAAATAGGTAATTAAAACGCAAAAAGAAATGTAACCTTATTATTAATTTTTACTACCGTTGCATTCCAGTTTGACATTCTGATTTAAGAAAACTGCATTGTAAGTTTGAGAAACTTTGGCGTTGAACGAAAAACTTTCTCTGCAGCCTGCGTTTAACTTGGACAGAGTTACTAAGTTTTACGAACGCTTAAAAGTTGAAGGTCAAATGAAATTGCGATTGTTCTTTGATTTTTCCTGTTTCCTTGGCTGCTACCTTTTTGCGTCCGACTGCTGGGAACGGGTCTCTCCCAATTTTATGGGAGGCCTGGAGCTTACCACGCTGCTCCAATGCGGGTTGGTGGTCAACCCGCTATCGGATGTTTCCAAACCGCCCATGAGGCCTCCGATAAGGTTTAACGACCTGTTATCTATTGACGACAACCGGGACCAACGGCTTAACGTGCCCTTCGAAGCACAGAAACTCGAATGAAATTTTTTGCCACTAGCGGTCACCCACCTTACACCCGACCGCGCCCGTTTGGCTAGTTGCATAGATCGCTTGCGTTCTACGCCAACCGCCAGGCCATGCGCGCTTACCTCTTATAGGTATATTACTTACAGGTATTATAGAATTAACCATAGTGTTAACTTTGAACTTAACTTAAATCATCAACTTATAATTTAACATAATCGATTAGATTAGAGTTACGTGTTAGGTTACAACTTTAACAATAACGAAACAGAGGTAGGTAAAGCGTGAATCTAATATTGTTTTTTTAATTTTTATTATAATCATGAAGACCTTAGGCAATTAAAAGGTCCATAAAATGAATTTAACTGTTTACAATCAAATTAGTTCTCTATTCTTAATTATGTAATTAAATTTTGGACCAATTCATATAAATTTGAAAAAAAATTGACTGAAAAGATAATTAATTAATCCAAGCCTGTGATCCAAGCCCAGTACTACCATTTAGCTACTTATTTGAAGTACTTTTAAGTATAAACAGTACACATTAATCATGTTGAAAATCAGCATTGATTATGAAAGTTGAGTGGTACTCTCACCTGTTTCGTAACGGAGTCGATTAGACGTACAAAGATATCCTGTTCTTGTCGAATACCTGCGAACAAAAGTTAATCAGCAATCATCATCATCAGCAATCATTTGAAAATGTCTGTACAACTTTCCTTCTCTCTGTATTATATGTGCTAGAACCAGGGAAGTACCACCCCTGCACCCATTTCTGTGCACTACTATATCGAGTTTCGATAGAAGTGACCGTTCAGTGTGAGTTTGTAAACGCGCAAACGTTACTACTGCGTCAGAGTTAAAATTGGACAGGTAGATCTTAACCTGAAAGGAATAAGGTCGATAATTAAATTCTTAACGCAAACGCGATAGTAATGTTTTCGCGTGTGCACACTTACACTAAGGCCTCTGATTTTAACGTAGTAATGCCAATTCATACGACTTTGCTTGAGGTTGGATGTAGGGCGTGGGCAGCAGCGACCACTGATACTCTAACGAAACTTTTTTTATGTGCATATTTATTGAGTTAAGCAGACACTTCTTGGCCCGTGTGATACACATTGACCTCATTCCCTTTTATTTCCGAAGAGGTGTGTACCCAGCAATGAACATTACAAAATACTACATTAACATTTTAGTGTAAAACTTTACGTCAAATCGTCAAACAAACACTCGAATACAAAGTTTAACATGATGTTACACGCGTAAACCTTCTTTTATGCAGGAGTATCTATCATCCTATTTCAAAGCCTTAAGGCATACATTGCCCTGTCTGGGCGGACGTTAAACAGTAACGTTTACACATAGTAGCAATAAAGCTCGTAGCGCGCTACGACTATGCTACGAGCTCGGTTCGTAGCGGCAGACATTGCACAATTTGTTAACCTCCTGAAATTGCCTCCACACTTGCTCTTTGCTCTTTTTTCTTTTCGGTGCGACAAGAATTAAAATAATAGACATGGTGTGCCCGCAAAATTAAAACCCTCACGTTAATGGAACTAATTTCGCATGTAATTGGATCAAACTGTCCCATTACGGCGCAGCGTATGAAAATTTCGGTGAAATTTTTGGCACGTTTCAGTTAAAGCAGACGAGGAGGCTTATAGAATTCGTTCATCATATTTGCAAGCGTATAAATGAAAGTTAAATTTACATACATTTACGCGTACAATTTAATTTTCTAAGCACTCGGTAACCGCCTAATTTAGTCACGTATTACGCGGTACGATTAACTCGAAAGCCTTAGACTGAGAGCTTGAGATACAATCATCATTCATAGTCTAAGAGCTCCGTCTATGCGGTGCCAATTTTCCATTATCCTACGCTAACGGCCAAGATGGCAAATATTTACAAGCGTCCGTCGTATGCATTGTCTCCAACATCTGTTGAATACAAAACCAATTGTTGCTCGTCACTTGATCTTTATTGTAAGGACTTAAGACTTGAATTGGAATAGCGGGAAGTACTTATAAATTGGCAAGGCTTATATGCGAAATACGATAATATTGACGTGTTTGAACGTAGCGGACGTGTGTACAGTAAAGCACCACTGGCATTATACTTAAACTACCTTTACGGTAGAATACTGTTTCTATAGTTACATATGTATATTCAATACAGCTTGAAGCTCTAAAGCGTTTTGGCCCACGTATGCAACACTTTTTGTTTATAATTCATGAAAAATTAAGCAGATATTTATAAAAGAGCGTCTGTTTCTGTCGAGGAAACTTTTTAGGTCGTAAGTTCTTGACCTACTCGTGGATAGCCTAGTTAGTACGAGTAGACCTAGTTTTTTAGGTGTATGTAAAAGTAAAAATGTTTCAATTTCAGGTAACACCTATGTTTATTGTTTCGTAAACCGTTTCATAGAAATATTTTAAGTAAATAATGGGCATATTTATTCTGACGCATTATCGAATTACCAACAGATGTTTCTATGTAGGGTCGTGATGACCATGGCTGAGATGGGTTGACAATGCAAGACGCAAGCCGAGACAATATTTGTTCAACTCCTGAACTATCAACCTAGCTCTGCATCTTAAATAAGTTCTATTGGATTCATTTCTGTATCATACCTTCATTGAAGCTTCATAATAAATGAATTCATTTGTATACAAGTATTAAAATATAGCGAGTACTACGTATCTGAATTTGTTACGAATTATGCGAGACGATGGTTCACCTCGTGGTGGTTCACAAGGTGGTGGACTAGATATCCTAAAATTGCAACTTTATTAATATGAATGTAATGTGTATGATTTGAAACATAAAATTATGAATAGTATTAAAAAAATAAGAGGTTTGTAAACTTCCATAGTTTTATAGTTAACAAAATGCTGTGAGTCTCAATAAATTACGAACAGGAAAAAGAAAGAAAGCTTAAAGTATTATATCTTATTTCAAGTATAAAATTATTACAACTTTAAAAAAAATAATAGATAAAACAAAGTACGTACATGTATTTAATTTGTGTACTTATCAACTTTCACAATTATTACGTTACTAAAATTACAAGTCTCAAGTTCACATTATGAAAATACGAAATATCCCGGAATATTCCTCAGACATAACGCAGGACTTACCATTTGCATAAAGCAGTTGTAGCCTGTACTGGATGCCGTTATTCGTCTTCTGGCCCTCCGCTTCCTGCAACAAAATTATGTTTGCACGATATTTGTATACACAAACTGACACTCGTACTGTTATGTGTTCTACTTAACTTAAAAATGTAGTACCAGGACGACGGAGTATTGCTCGGATAAAAACAATTGATTTTCTTGGTTTATTTTCAAACAAAACACTCATTGGCGTAGTATTAACTTAACAACGCCATCTTAAATAGCTCTCAATGAAAAAAAATGTAACAAAAATTAATGAACGCAATAGGTATCAATCATAATGAGGTTTGAATCCGCGTCTTTATCTCCGCAGTTAGCCTACATAACCATTCGGCTAAGGGAGCATTCAATCAATTGACAAAATTCTTATAGAGATCTTTCAAATATCGACATTGTCATTTATTTGTTTGAACGACGATTGGCGGATGACGTTGGACGGCGTTCTACGCCACAAAATCATTAATACTCTCCAATAGATGTCAGGAAGAATCATATTTTTCAGTTTATAATTAAGTTAATTATCACAACACTTTCTAAAATTGAAACCTAACTGGATCGATATATAACCCCGAAACCCCCTGGGTACTATATAAACTTCATGAAATTTGTTAGAGCGGTTTTTGAGAATCAAATTATATACGTTTATAGGTATATACAAGAAATGGTCGTTTCAAGGTTAAATTATATATAAATTGCTCTTTTAAGTTATATATAGTAGACAGATATTATTTTAATACGTCTTGTAATGCTTTAGAGCCGCTATTAAAGATTGAAAATGAGTATCCATGTGCAATATCTAATATCCAATATCTATGTGGTGCTCAGTGACTTCTGCTGTTCAAGATACATGCCACCACAAGCTAGCTCAAATCTTTCTTAATACATTTGGATTACAATTATTATACAGAAGTATGACAGTGACGTATTACGTGATGATGTTATATCTCATTTTAAAAAACTGGCTTATATCAAATTAGTCTGCCAGTAAAATATATAGATAAATTAAAAGGAACTATGCTTATTATTTATTAATATTTTTCGTATTACATTGCATTAGGAGTAGGTTTTCACTTTAGTAAAATCTTAGTTTTATATTATTGTACATTATAAATTGCCGACAAACTGGTCTTTAATTTGGCAAAAACTACATAATTATTATTATGTATTGTGCTTAATGTAAAATCTTTCTAATTAAATAAAAAAATAATACACTGTTTATATGCGTTCAAATTTATAGTGTACCTAATCAATAAATGAAGATGACGGAAAAAAGTTTAATAAGTCCTTGAGTCAAAATAAATTAATAAGATAGTAGACGTATTATTTTTATATTTATTTTTATACATACTAAATATATTAATTTTGTAGGATTTTTTCCTTTAAAATATCTAATAAGGCTGCGACTGTAATGAGTTATTCATAAAAACATTTTATATCGAGTGACATTAAGTGTGGTGTGAAAAAGAAATGAAATATAAAGACGTACGCCAGTCGACGTGTTGATGTTGGGTTTATGGGTATTAACTATTCAGTGGAAAACAACTTGCGTTCGCGTTTTTCGACATACTGCGTACTCACGCGATATAATATCTTTAAATTTCCGCTATTAGGTATATAATTTGGACTGGTTAGTATTAGTCCAAATTATATACCTAATAGCGGAAATTTATTATGAATTACATGCTTCGTCTAAAACTGATTTCAAAGCTTAAAAGTTAGTAGAATATGAACGTGAAGTAAAAACTAATGTATAATTTTATTTTGGACAAATTACCAGTTCTCTACATTATCTCACGTATAAAAATTACATTGCTCTATGCATTGATAAGTCTTAGGTAAAATTTAAATTAAAAACAAAGCATTGTTTTCAATATATTAATTACAACTTAACATTGCATAACATTCGACGACCCGTGTGGCGTAATGTTATCCATGTCGGACTGCCGATCGGAGGATCCCGGGTTCGATTCCCGGCGAAGCAAAAATTTGAATGATGAGTTTAAATTTCTTTTCTCGGCCTCGATCTTTGTGTTTCTGTCTTTGTGTTTGTCTATAGCACCCACGACACAGGGTGTAACCTACTGTGGGGCCATGAGTGTGAAAAGTTATTTATTTATTTTATTTATTACACGCGATGTTTCATCAATATTTTTTTCAACTTTTTTATGTCCCACTGCTGGGCACAGGTCTCCTTTTCATAAGTCAGGGGATTTAGGCCTAGATCCACCACGTTGGCCAAGTGCGGATTGGTGGACGTCATGCTTTCAAAAATTATGAATTTCTCTCAGGCATGCACGGCAATGGAGAACAACGTAATCAATTAAATATTACGAGATTTTCCATCACCGTGGAGCAGCGATAAATGCGCACAAATTTATTTGTCAGAGGTGCGCGTCGAGGATTTGAAACAGGCATCGGTCGCGTCAAAGACCGCGGTTTTTTACCAATCAGCCATTGCTGCTCAATCATCAATACTTATAGACGACTATATCTACGACAAGATGTATCAAAGATGATATTTAAAACAACAGCCTAAGCTTTTAATTTGTGATGCCACCAACGCACGGCAGAATTATGTAAATGCCCGGCACAATCGACATCATGTCGGGACAATCCTGATTGATGGAGTTGATCCGCCATACTTATCATTATGGATTTGATCGCAAGCGAACATTTATAGTATTTAGACTCGTAATAGTTTTTTCATTCAATCTTACATCGCCTTTTTGTACTTCGATTATTAAGAACTACTTATTTCTTATGTAATTTTAACTTTTTTATTCACTCAAAAAGTGTCCTCTGTGGATCGCTACATTAAAAAGGGAGCTTAAAATAATTTACATCGCTTTTAAATTGGTTGAAATGAAATGAAATATTTTGAAATGAAATAGTTTATTAACATCTTGGGTAATGATATACACTTGATGTTTGTCATTGTATTACGGCCATCGGCTGACTGTCATCCGTTTTGGATGCGCTAAGGCATTATATGTGCTAAGAGAAAAAAGTGGGCGGAAAAAAAGCTCCAGCTCTGTTTTAAATAAATTTTCAGGTACTAAGGTATTTAAAATGCAGCTTGACTGTGGGGCGACAAGAAGCACACGAGATAGCTATCGTGTGTGTCAATCTATCGTTTTATACTCTTTTATGTTGAAAAATAAGTACTTATCAATGAAAATTTGTTGATTGGCCATCATAGTAAAATCCAGTGTCAAAATTAGTCGATCATTTTCTTTTTACTGTCGTTGTTTGACGACCCATGTGCGCCACAGGCCGCCACAATATTGGTTACCATGCCAGACGGTCAAACGAGGTTGCAAGATCGATTCCCGCGCAGAATATGTGTTTGTATTCCTGCTTTTTGTGTGTCCATAGTACCCAAGACACAGAGAATCTCAGTATGATATACGAGGTCTATGAGTACACACTATGAGTAATCCGTAGTTGAACGAAGGTGACCGATATTATGTACTCATAGTTCCTAAAATCTGCAAGATGAGGTAGCAATGGGCAGGACATATAGTTAGGAGAACCCACAACTACTGACGGGGAAGAAAGTTCGAGTGGTCGCTGTTCGAGGAACTTTCCTCGAATGGCGACCACGTCTCAGCAAAAGGTGTACGTACATGCCACCCTCAAGTGGACTGATGACCTAAATAAAGGAAGCCGCTGGATTCAGCAGGCGCAGGACTGGACGAAGTGGCGACTGTGAAAGGCTAATGGCTGGATTATGGATTATGGATGGATAGATGAGTGTGTTGTAGTGTTATTGATTTATTCATTATTTGAATTACCTGCCCAGTACATTTATAAGTTTTTGAGGCAGGATATTAATAATATTATACTTATTAATACAGTTAAAAGTGACCACTCTAACCTGATCCTTCTCGATGAACCCGATGAAGGCAGTTCGTTCGATCTCGACCGGCTGTCCGGCGCGGTCGTACAACGCTACCACGAAGTGGAAGAAGTTGCTCTTGCGCAGGTTGCTGGGCGGCTGCTTCTCGAAGTGCGCGCGGCCCACCCCCACGCCGCTGTTGAAGCAAAATCGTCCTTATTATGTGCGAAATAGAGTGTAAGTTAACTTTCCATGTATCTAGGTACTAATATTATAACGCTGAAGATATTTTTTGTTCGAAAGCGTTAATCCAGGGAGTGACCGAGATTAATGCTTTAACCAAATCAGTAGTTACTGACTGAAAAAAAATTCTGAGTGATACGAGTAGGGAGTATTTAATTTTATCGACTCTAAAACATTAGATAACGCCATAAAACATTAACGCGTTTTACCGCGGGATACATCTAGTTAAAAATAAAATTTATTATGATACTCGTGATTATAACATAATATGGTAATATATATTATACAGTAATTACAATAATAGCAATCAAAAATATATAATTTTTAAGGCAACAGTTATGCCTACAAGGGAGAAAATATAGGTGGAATGTTATGCGGGTAATAATATTGAATCTATGTTTGTAGTCCAAAAGCTGTGTGTGATACAAAGAAAAGAAACATAACTAAGCTGCCCCAAAAAATATTCATATTCCCAAGATCAACCTAAATAGAGTCATAAATCAAAATTTTGCCCTCTTCTGTTCAGATCTATTTGTCAGCAGACTGCCACCAACATTATTAGCATTCTATTTAAATAACAAAAAGGTTGAGAAAACAAAAGAATAGATTATAATCTGTGGTCAATTGATTTATGACGTACCGTTAACCGTTTGCCTTTAGCAAAATTCTTTTATTAAGTAATCCTTTTCAAGAGATTTTGAATCACAGCTGTGTTGTGGTACTTAACGACTTTTAGACTTACGATTTTTTGTGATATTTATTACTTTATTTATGTGTATTGTAGTTGGAATATATTTCTCTACATGTCATTGTGTGTAAGAATAAATTTCTCTACAAAACACTGAACAAATTTCAAATGAAAAAATAACATATGCTGCTATTTAAAAATTTCGATAAGTAAAGAAACAACAGCAGCAATGACCGAGTGGTAAGACCATGGTCTCCGATCCGGAGATACCGGGATCAAATCCTCAGCGCGCACTAAATCTAACAAAGAAATTTTAAACTTCATCACCGTGGAGCAACGATTACAATTTTTTTGTCAGAGGTGCGCGCCGAGTGTTTCAACCCAGGATCGTTGGCGTCGAAGACCGAGGTTTCTTACCACTCGACCATCGCTGCTCATTGTAATATATAATTACCTAATTTCAACGTTTTCGACCACCGGATATGCCTGAGAGAGGCGAATAATTTCTCAAAGGCATGATTGCCCACGTGGCCGCGCTTGGCCAGCGTAGTGGACTATGGCCTAAAGCGGGTTTCAGACTACGCAATAATATAATAGCATATAGTATATAGCTAATAGCACAACAATATTGCGCACCATACATTGTTATGGACACGTTTACACGGAACTCTAATATATATTATTGGCTACTATATACGCTATAAATTGGTGCCATCTGCTTTGTTCATGCTGTGCATTAAATTCTCTTCAAAGATCTACAATCTCGATCGTCAATGATTTAAAACTCTTCAAAGATCGCGATCAACCGAGCTTGCTGTACTATACGATAAATGCTAGCGATAACATCGCGTAATGTGAACGCCGTGCTATATTCTATATAGCATATTGTGCGCTATACTATTGTACAGCGTAGTCTGAAATCAGCTTAAATTCATCTCACTCATAAGAGGAGACCGGTACACAGCAGTATAACATAAAAAAATCGGAAAAACAAACAATTTGCATTTCGTTCATCTGTTTTTACGTTTCAAACGATTTACTTTGCCTTCTAACGCCATCTTCTTGATGACAAATTAATAGCTCCACACACGCCACACACTTTATTATTGGCACATGGGCGAACAATCCGTATATCTCACTCGTTCACAGATGTTTTGCGCGTTGCAGACAAATGTGCTAATTATTGTAATCAGAACTTACAAAGTTCCTTAAATAGCTATGAATATTGCTTGCGTCATGACGTGTACACCGCAATTCCTTATTAACTAAACTTGTGAATTAATTTTTTAACTTACAAGCTGGCATAGCGTAACGACACTTAGAAAAATGTTATAAGATAAATTTTAAATACAATACCCTATGGAGCAAATATTAAATACGTTAACTTTATGTGATCAAGATTTTCCTTTACAGTACATTATTAAAAAGATCAGTCAATAGTGAAAATATCTTAGAAGACTTTTAAAATGCGCGGTCTACGTCAGGCCGTACGTACACCCAGGAACCGGGACACGGCGCGTGCCTATGAAAACCTGCATAAGTGCCTATTAGTATTTTTGCACTCGTACGAAGCGTTGCTAGCATTGTAATAGTATAAAATTGTCGGCTGCTGATGCCTGCCAACTAGTACGTAAGTACATTATTCTTAGTCTAAGCTGCCAACGCATAGGTACGGCAAAATTTACAATGTCACAAAAACAGACGTTTATTTCCTCAAACGCTGCAAAAAACAAAATCGCACCGAAGATTGACAAATCTACGGTGATCTGTAAGCAAAAAAAGCGCTGCAACCTAATCGTGCTCGCTGCCGAAACTGGTAGCGATAAATAAAACAATGGAGCTCGTGCGGGAGTATAAAATGGCAATCGCGAAACCAATTTGTTTACGCAAATTCTGTAGCGGAGATGAATGGGCGACCATAGCGTAATACGGTACGCAGTGCCATAGAGTGGGGCGGTGGCATGAATATCGATATTATGCTCGGGCGTGATATATTCGAATTGGCGTGTCATATTTCGATATTACGGCGTATTTTGCTTTTATCTTTGCCTCATTGCTTGATTTTTTTTTAGTACAAGTTTAGACGAATTCGCAATCGTCGTTTTGTTTCTAAATCTTTACATAGAAAATTATAACGACGACCACAGTACTAAACTTTAAACTTTTTTTTAGTGTCCTTCATAGTCTCTTGAATTTGAAGACTAATAAGTCATTAATTATCACTTATTGCCATTATACATGACTTTTTTTTTTATTTCTTAGTAACTAAAGTTACAATACATTAGCATTTATTTTGTAACACATTATTATAATATTCCTTTGAAAAATAATAAGCACTTGAACTTGGCTTTTAAAAGCTTGAAATAAAAACCGCGCACGCTACATTGTCAATATCTACAATTTACTGTGGAGTGTATAAGAAGATCTAAACTCTACAGTTACGGGCCACATTAGAATTCCCTGTTTTGCAAATACAGATAGTTAACTGTTGACTGTTAGTACATGACCTGGTCCGTTAATGAAACAAATGTCACTCTTTTTTTATACCATTAATGGTATGACATTAAAATACCAACAAAATCTTTTTGACGTGATAACGTCTTTAAAATCGTTTTAGTCGGGTGACATGTTCAGAAACTTGTGTCACACCAAAACCTCACGAGCGCGATCGCAGGTATAACGAGAGAGAGACGGACCGATCTCCCGTCTCATCTCGAGCGCTGCCAGTCATTCCGTGAAACTTGTCACGCGGAATCCTCACGAGCGGAGGCTGGCATAGCGTTCGAGTGAGTGGACCGATCTTCCGTCTCTCTCACTCTAGCGGCATACAAACGAATGGAGATTTTCTCGTGCGGACGTTATCACGTAAACATCTCGATCGTAAACCTACTTTACAAACAATTTGCCGTTTTTTTTTATTTATTAATTAACTAAACTAGAGATGATTTTGTCGACATTTGTACAGAACACCACTAGCAAACCACACACGATGCAACAATGAGTAATGAGCCCGAAGATTTGATGAACTGCTCGCATTTGAAATGCTGTTCTATCGATGTATTTATTGCTCTCACTAATTGTCACCTTTGTCTGCAATGCATGTGAAAATAGTCTTTACTGCATATAGTTATAAGATCTATGAATGAATAAGATGTAAAAAAAATTGGCGCATATGTGTCAATATAAGTGTGTGTATGGTGTTATTTATCTGTCATCAAGCATATTTTGTTTGAACTTGTTAACACGTTAATTGCCCAATGAATCTTAAAAAATAAAAAACCGTCCAAGGAACGCATATTTTTATTCAAATTTACATCGAATTGAAAGTTTACAGCCCTGCCAAGACAGAATTGATTTCAATATAAATAATGTTCAGTTATCATATTTCCTATATAAGTATGTATTTGAAAGCGGTCATTAGGTCATCCCATGAAGATTTTTGTCCCGCAATATCGCATCAAAGCACTTATATTTAGCTACTAAACTGCCAAGTGCCCTGATCGTGGCTATAAATTTAATATCCATTACTGTATCTTCGCAAAGTGTACCGTGGCCTTCACCGTGGATTACATCCAATCAGTTGGCCGGAGCTTTTCTTTACGATCTTAGCGACGTCTAAGTACATACAATGAAGGAGAATTATGCAGTAAGTTCTTTGCCGTTAAAGAATGTCATTACCGTCTAATATCTATATCTATACTAATATTATAAAGAGGAAATATTTGTATTTTTGTATGTTTGTGATGAATAAACTCAAAAACTACTGTTCCGATTTCAAAAATTCTTTCACCATTAGAAACCAACATTCATCCTGAGTAACATAGACTACTTTGACAGCGGGAAAATGATTAATTCCTACGTGAAAACGGGGTCAACGCGGTTGAAGCAACTGCGTAAACGTATATGATTTTAATATAGCAATGAAGTCTGGAATAGCACAGAGGCTATGTTTTATCCTACGGGGTTTATTAAACGGGTTCACGCGGGCGAAGCTGCTGCCGGAAAGCTAGTAAGCTTATAAGTCTCAATCTTTGAAAAGACTACAGCGAAGACAGAACAAAAGGAAACGGCATTCAAGTTGGTGGAGCTTAAGACGAGTGACACTACATAGATTACGTACTGACTAGTTTATAAAATAACAATTTTATTTGTTTGTATCAAATAAAACATTCAACAAAAAACTACGAAAACAATTTCAAAAATTCCTTAACCTTTCAAAAATTACGTCGAGTCTAACATGAAACATGGACTTAGTTTTATGAATAAAAAAATTCTTAACTCTAATTTATGATTTAACATTCAATTTCATCAGGGCCACGTTTATTAGTTAATTATAATATCGTGAGCATCCTGTCTTGTCTATTAAACTTATCGCAAACTATAAAAGTTATATAATAATTATAATACTATATAAATATATATATAATTTATTATTTGACGAGCCATGTGGCGTATTGGTTACCATGCCGGACCGCCAATCGGAGGGTCCTGGGTTCGATTCCCGGCGAGTCCAAAATTTAAATGATGATTTTAAAATTTCTGTTCTCGGTCTGGGTGTTTGTGTTTCTGTCTTTGTATGTGTCCATGGTACCCACGACACAGGGTATATCTACCCTACTTTGGGGCTATGAGTGTGAAACTTTATACAAATAAACATTATTATTCAGTATACATAAACAGTAATAATTTTATTTTTGAAGGTATCGTAAGCATCTTTTTTCTTGAAACTAACTTGGGCCATCCTTAGAAAACACTATGACTAAGCCCGTTTTATTAATATCTCAGAATATACAAAATAAATTGATGTCATTAAGGTAGGCAGAAGTGCAATTTACCAAAAACGCCGTCTAATCGGTCCAGGGCGTGGTAATGATTTAGGGCCGACTTACAAATGGGATTGTCATCACTGCGCTCGCCTATCTGTCAACATTAGTCATTCCAAGCTTGATGACTTTATACAATTACCTAATGTTAATTACTTACATACAAGTTTTTTAATTAAATATTTAAAGTACTTTGAATGGTAAGCAAATTGAGAAGCTTATTAAGCTTCATCAAGAAGTATAATCTTACGTAGGTAACCTGATGCAAATAAGGAATAAGATAGTCACTAATAAATAAATTCAATTCCATTTTTTACTAATAGATAGTTAAGTTTTATTTCTATTGACTGCCAGCCAGACTCAGCCATGGTTATGTATTTTACGCCGTATATCTTGTATGTATGTATGTACCTATGCACCTGAAAAAGTATTATTTAAAATACTTTATTTATAGATTATTTTACTCTTTTTAGAAATATGAATTATAAATAAAAAAACCTCAGAGGAGGTCCAGCAGTGGTCTATGAAAAGCTGATTGATGGAAGTGTAAAAATACCTAACAGATATAAAAAATATTATTACTTTGTAAAGCTGCCATGAAATACAATAAAAATAATAAATCAGGTGCATATTATGTAACTTCATCATATTATAAACACTGTTACTTCATAATTTTAACATCTTCTTTAAACAGCCCACAAAAATTATCTAAAAAAACACATTAAGTACCAAACTGAATGAAATAAAGCGACAGATGTAAGGAGGGGTAAGCGCGGAACGTACAATACGCACTAATTCAACTACGAGTGCGTATCAATACGCCGCATTATACGCCGAGCAAATGCCGCGTATTGTTGCACAACTTCATTATTTAAGTGTAAATATGATAAGTATGCCGCTCGGGGGCTATGAGCACTATATATTATAATGTTTAGTATGTTTAGATAGCAGGAAATATGATGTTTGATGGGTAAATATACTGTATTTTTTTTTTCAATGCAAAACATGCAATAATCAGACTAGATATTAAGGATTTTTCACGACAAAACTCTTAAATCATATTAATTAGGATTCCGTACCCAACGGGTAAAATGGGATACAGCATACAACAGACATGATTTTTTATAGATAATGGTGCACAACCCTTCGTGCGCGAGTTCATTTTGCATTTGACCGGTCTTTTATTTATATTTCTTAACAAAGGGCAATATGTATACCTATTATTATCAACCTTCTTGCTTGCGAAATGATATTGATTATGTTTCTTTTGATTTAAAAAAAACTCACACACTACAACAGATGCACCAGCATCTGCAACCGAATAGTGGATTTATAAGTTTAAGAAATACCTATTAGAAGAACGATTATGCTGTTCTAATAAAGCATTTTAAAACTTTATTTCTTAATGAAATCAAGCCACATATGAACTTGAAGAAATAAATTAGGCCGCAAAAGCAAAATAGGGTTGGCAAAAACAAAACTCCACGCACTTTATTCACTCACAAATAACATACACTGCGGTATCGTGCAACAACATTAACGTCAAGCTACTATAATGACGTATAGCCGTTCAAAATTTTAATGTATGGCACCACCATTCATTGTACCGGTACATTCGTGAACGAGGCTTCCCCGCTATGATGTATCGCGCCCTTAGCGTTTATGAACACACTTGTTACCGCGGGTTCATTATCGGTGCGAAATTTGCGCGCCCCTGATTGGATGGCATGCGGTAAATGAAGTCATTGTAGGCTTTGCGGGTTACAATGTTGTAGAATAATAAATGGCCTTTCACTAGTGATTATTTTCATGGTGACTATGACTAAAAATCAGGTGTTATTTATGAGTTGCGCACTATGAGTTTTGCACTTTAGCTGTCTCTAGTCTCGACGACTAAAAGCCTCTACAACTTACAGGTTACTATCATTGAATGACTTTTAGTCATACCTTACGTAATACTTTTGAAGTGAAAACTTCTTTAGCGGCGTTGTGCACTTTTTTGGGATGGGTAAAAAATGTTAAACTTGCGTCAGGACACGTGGCCTGATCGAATATTCGTAAGACGGTGGGGTGACAGCTGATGACGGCTCGACTGTCTATACTTGTAAAATTCGTTTATATCAAGTATTTAAAATATGGACATTGAACAAAGTGCATCTATTAATGAAAAAAGTGACGAAGAAATAGTGAAAGAAAATGAGTCAGTACTTTATAAAAATAGGTACTACTTAGATGAAAACCTACTGAAACTACAAGATGAAAAATAATACTGATAATAAAAGAAAAGTGAATATAAATTCAAGCAGTAATTTAAGGTAAGATTGAATCCCATCAAAAACATTTTTATGTAAAATGTTGCCAAGACGAGTGCGATATGGCTTACTCTGTGAAAAAGATAGCAGATCTCATGTTGAGCATAGCTCCGGAATACCAGCTCAAGTCTACCAGCCCTAATTTTAACAATTTTACATGACAATATTCATCTAAGCTTTACGTCTCAGTCTAGCTTTGATTAGGTAGGTATGTATATGTAATAGGTTGTCCACCAATCCGCACTTGGCCAGCGTGGTGGACTATGGTCTAAATCCCTCTCACTTGTGAGAGGACACCTGTGCCCAGCAGGGGGACATAAAAAGGTTGAAAACAAAAATGTAATAGGTTAGTGTTTTCTTTTACATTATGTTACATTTTAGTGCACGGCTGTATTGTAAGGCTGCAACGGCTTTTATGGTCCACTGCCGACCATTGTGGTCTCACACTAAATAAATATATTAATATTAAAAAAATAAAGAGTTTTTGATAGTCACATCAAAATCATACTCTGTTATCGAATTTACTGACTGTAAGTATGTACATTTATAACATGTAGTCTTAAATACATAGTAATTAATCTATTTATTTTATGGCATTTAATGTGCCAAGACACTATCCCATATTTTATTAAACGTTGTTGTAAAAAAGATAGGTCTAAAAGGAAATAAAATAAGTCCGACCTCGAGTTTAATTATATTTTAAAATTGGTTTAAATTTTCCCATTTACAAAATATTAAATGAATAAAAGCAACTGCCTAAATTCTATATATTTCGACGTTTCATTGCTATTGGTACAAAACAAACATTTTATCGACAAGCGACAACTTCACCAAGCGAACCCCATCACAGTGAAACTTAATCTCATGGAGCTATTTAACACAGAACATTTGTTCCGTTCCATACTGTTTGCGGGCATTTAATACAATTTGCCCCAGTATGTGTACGACTGCTCTTTTCGCCACTAATAGGCTTATTAAAACCCTGTTAGGTTATTGGGACTGAGTTTCATGCATTTTGATTAAGTGCTGAACAAATTGCAATAAAAACTATGTAAATAATGTTTAATATGAGCTATTTGGACGGTCACAGTAGTAGTAGTATCACAATTTTTTTTACTAACTATAATGAGTTATTAATAATTGCCTTATAAACGCAAATATTTAGCAAATATTTAGAATATTTAACAACCTATTTAAAAATGTTACATTTTCTTAACCTTTATTACTTGTAGTAGTGGATTTCACGTTGTTCTGATAGAAAATATATACCTAATTAACATCGAACTTAATAACTCAAGTCGTGAGTGTAACAAAGCACGATTACACCTACAAGTATATGCCATATTCCGTATGTACATTTTAACTTTTTAACATTTTAACAACTTTACTAATGTTTTGTGTAGTGATGCAAAACATTGTTAAAACTTTAGGTAATCTAAAAACAAAATATTTTTCCAATATATTACGGAACATTACTGGACAAGTTCTTGTTTTATTACAATTGTCTTAACAGCCTCGCATAATTTTAAGATTTCATACAAAAATTGGCTATCATACAATATAATGTATCAGCGCCCTCAAAGTAATTAATATTGCTTTAAGATTTATTTCCCTACTGCTGTCTTCCTGTTTTCTTTTCCGTGATAAAAATCTAATTTTCCATGCTTAAATTTGGTTGGTTAAAAATCCTGCTATCGCTAGAAACTCAAGTTAATCAAAATAATAATCTTTTACCCTGACTCTATTCATGATTAATATTACTTTTCACTAAGTAATACAGTTTGGGAAGTTAGAGTTTGTAAAGTCGTGTAAAGTTAGAAGCTCGGCTTGAGACATGAGATCTGAGCTTGTTAATATTTTACTTAAAAAATTGTGTGATGGGATCACCTTTACAATTTAAAATAAACGCAATTAGTTCCTACAGAAAATAAAATATATTAGCAGAATTATTTTATTTTCGAACTATATTTTAAATATTTTAACTATTTCATCATCCCATTATGCTAATGGGAAGGTTAATCACATTCTGTCTTTGGCTATAAGACTGATATTAAGTTTGAGATAGTTATCCACAGAATATGAATATAGGTACTTTAACCGTCGCCTTAGAGTAATAACGTTAAGAACGTCAGTCTTCATATAAGCGCGCTGTCAAAATTGAAGCACTAAATATATGTCTACTGGTGTCACATCTGACAAACAAAACATTTTTATTTTGACCAAATTAACTATAAAATACTACAAAATATTGAAAACACTATGAAAAAAAAAAAATATAAGTCCCTTGGTCGCCTCTTACGACCTCCTGGGAAGAATCGGAGTAGTGCAATTCTAACGCCGGACACCACGCGGCTTTCTATCATAACGAACCTTTACTATTAATATTTTGAACAGCGATACTGGCAAGTGATGTCACGATCTGGTATTGCTCTCGCTGTCTTATGTTCGATTTAAAACGTCCATATTCTTGTGCATTTCTTAAGATATTCAAATTTTGAATTTAATGTGCTTTTTATCTAACAGAAGTACTTTGATTGAAGCAATAAAAAAACTTGTCAACATCCTTGGGATGCCTCAAAGGTTGACAATAATCACAAATTATATTTTTTTGTTATTCATTACATTTTTATTATTTAAGTTGGTAGCGTACTTACTTGGTATTATCAACTAGCGAGCTGGGGGTCATCCATGCCCTGGTGAGGGGCTCTTCTTTGAGGGAAGTGACGGGACCTCTGGGCTGAGCGTGTACCCCCGCCGCCTCCTGGTGGTGGAGGCCGAACATCAGACCGCCTGTAGAATGAACAACATTTCACATTCTGAACATTTTTGATTATTTATAACCTAATTAAGACTCTATACATTTTTGGGGGAGTCAATAGTTTCTGTAATTAAACGATGTCTTATCCCATAAGCCATCGCTGTAAGGTACATGGAGGCCGTGCCGAAGAGGCGAAATAATCAAACCTTTGAAAAGAAGTGAGAGGCCTATTCCTGGTCTAGTTATCTCAAAGACAAAAGCAGACTGTGTGTGTCCATGGAACCCATGACACAGAGAGTAAATAAATAAATAATAATGGTATATTTATATTATGTATTCATATTATGTTTTCCTTCATAGTAGGATTATACAAAAATGTCTTCTAAGAAGTAGTTTTTTAATCATGAAGAAGGCTATATTCTAAATTTAAAAAAAATATTTCAAATAAGAATTGATTAGGTACGTTTTGGGAAAAATAAATACGATAAAATCTCTATATTATATAGGGAGATATTATTGCTGGGTTCTTAAAATATTTTGTTCAGTTATTTCACTATTCAGTAATTTTAAAGGAACACAATAAAAATTATATTATCTATATATTAGGTATCTAAAAGAAATTATATTATTGGACCATCAAATAGCAGCGTTTTTATGAACTTTCTCTAATATCTTTAGGGCTTTTATATAAAAGCATATATTTACCGTACGATCGGATAATGCGCCCAATCTGAGGTTCATGTACCTACACAGCCAGTGAAAACTAAGAAAGAAAAGTATGTTCCAACTATTTTCCGAAAAAGTAAAATATTTAAAAGATAAAAGTAAAAAACATATTAAAGTTAAAGTTTATTTATAATGCCTGCATGCCTATTTTTTATGGTTTCATTAAAACATATAAGATAAGCTCAAATATAAAATAACTAATTTCCAAAAAAATATAATTTAGATATATAATTATTATTGTCATTCTTAGTTTACCTACCTACCTTACTACGGCAAAAATCCTAATATATAAGAAATCCTCATATAAAACTTTTAATTATACCCATATATTCGCAATCAAAAAATAGATTATATTCATTTATTTCCACACTAGTGGTCTCGCCCAGCTCCGCCCGGGTGCAGACGTTGTTCAAAGAGGATTTGTTTTTTATTATCTTAAAGAGACTTCATGTTACTATCAAACAAAAATATAAAACAAATAATGACATACGAACTGTCCTGTTATTCTGAATGTGTCAAAGTTTAGAACGGCACGGCACGAAATACAAACGTTTGACAGATAGGAACAATTTATATGGGAAAACTACTTATAAATAAAAAAAATATTAAAAAACATTTCCAGTGGCCCAAATTGTGAATCTAAACCATCCTCGAATCCATTTGAATACACACAAAAAAATTCATTAAAATCTGTCCAGCCGTTAAGGAGAAGTTCAGTGACATACACACTCACACAAGAATGATATATATTAAGATTAAGTTAAAATTACAGATCTTTTTAATCTATCTGCTTTCGTAGTTTCTCTCTTGATGGATATCAATACCTTCGATGCTATAATCTCTCATCATTTCATCACATTTTCAGCTAACTTTATCTTATATACATCTAGTATAGGTACCTAATTACTACGAAAAAGTAAAAGAATCTGTAAAATGAGTTTTCTTTAAATAATAACTAAATAATTTTCTTATTCTTAATTCATCTTTTTTTATCTATCGAACCCGGGACGCTCCGATCGGCAGTCCGGCTCGGTAACCATTACCACAAGGGCCGTCAAAAATAAGTCAAAAAGTATAAAAAATGAATTTTGAGTACAGTTTTTACTATAAAATTATAGAGATTATTTATATTACGGGGTGCTACGCCGTAGCAGCTACGGAACTTTTCTTATTTGGCCGACTTGCCTAAAATAATTTTCTGAGTTTTTTTTTCTCTTTGTAACTTGATTAATTTGAAAATTCTGAAAAATAATAATTGAATTATAATTTATTTTGTTAACTTTATTTACTACTTCCTTTTAAAATTTTATGCCTTATTATTTTGTAATGTCAAATTTTATTGTATTTTAATGCTTCACACTATATTTATGGAAAGTGTTAAATATAGTGTGAAGATTCTGTACTCAAAAAGTAATCATGAAAGGAAGTATCGAAAATTAAAAACGTTATAAAGCTTGAAGCACAAATAGAAGCTGGAACATTAATTACACTTGTCTTGAAATAAACGTCTTAAATATAAAAGTTTCCTGACTCTACAAACTGTATCTTAGTTTGAAATTGTATAATAAAGTGACATAATCATAAGAACGCCAAAGAAGTAGTTTTGTTTACCCAAAACTTTCATTAACCCTACTTGAAAATGATCGCGTCTACCCATACGTATATTGTATTAAAAATTACATAAATAGAACACGTAGGCCCGAAAGGTAATGCCTACAAAAAAGAATCGAAAAATCACACAGAATAGCACGCGAAAATCCGAAAAACTTACCTGAAGACCTCGGCGCGCCAGACGGGTACAGCTTCCGGCCCCATCCCACGGGGTCTAGCTCCAGCGGCGGCCACGGCGAGCCCGTGTACCCGCCCGCCGCCGCGTTCAACTCGTCCGACCGAATCGCGGACGCTCACCCGACCGGCCGCCCGACAATGCACGAACGCAGCCGACTTATTCCAATTTTAAAAGTTTACGCGCGCACTTTTCTTTTTAATTTTCAGTCTCTTTTCTTTTGCTGTATTGTTTTTTTAATAAGGCTTGTTAGTAAAGCGCGAAGTCTTATATCTTATGTTGGCGTTAAAAATTTAGCGTCGTTTATAAAGACAAATTTAACACAAATAATCACAAATGAATAGTAAAGAACACTATAACAAAAACAATAAAAACTCTAAACGTAAGCGAATATCTAATATAGTTTTACTTTCAGGCAGAAAAAATTAAAGACCTTAAAATTTTATGTGTTGCAGATAATTCATACAACTATCCGATAGGCGGCTCTGGGTTATCGTACTGGCGTTTTGGGATAGAGTCCCGGTTGTGTGGGCGATCCCGCTGCGGATTTACGGAACACTAACAAGCGTCGCGGGAGCGCGCCGCGGAGTGCCCGGGCTGCAAACCCCCGTCCGTCCCCGCGGACTGTGGGAGGCGCCCTGGGGACACGCCCTCGCCTCAAGAGCGGGACGACGCGACCGCCACCGGTGGCGCCACTTGTCTTCAACGCGTCCATCATTCGAAATTCGAAAAGAAAACAGTTTAAACTTTTTTATTCATCAAACCAGCCAACAAAAAAAAAAATTCGATTTTTAAAATGAAAGCTACGACTGCTGCGTGCGTGGCTAGCACGGCGTTGTATGGTAATGAAGGGTCTGTACCGAGTTTCCCTCAGAGACCGCGCGGGTAAGGGACGGCCGGAGAGATGAGACGCACAGCATCTCTCTGGACCTGCTGGCCTGCTTGGGGACAGCCCACAGCGCAAATATTACTTATTAAACCCAGTTAGATTGACGATGATGAAATTTCAGTGGGAATTGACTTTAACTACTTGTGAGATGAGGTTTTGTCGCTACATTAATTATTACGAACGCATGAGAAGTCTGACAGGCGGCTTGTACGTGAAGAAAGTTGTTTCGAGAAAGTTTTGCACTACAATTTTAGTCGTAAAATGTGTAGGTATATACTCCTACAGTTCATTCGAAGAAAGAATACATAAAATAAAATTATACGCATGGGTATTTAAACCATTACTGCAGGTTTTTTTATAAAAATCACATTTCATATACCTACATAATCTTGAAGATTCTAAGAGAGACCTTATAAAATCAGCAAGTAAAAACGAAAAAGATTAATTTTTACCGACTTTCAAAATGAGGCGGTAGGTTCTGTGTTGGACTATGGACTGATTTTAAACATCGTTTTTTTATGAAAGCTTATACCTACTCACAAAATGGTCCCATTGTCATCAATCAAAAGGGATCCTAAGGAAATGAAGGGCATCTTGCAAATTTTATAGGCACTCACATAGTTTCTCTCTCAAGGTAAATATTTCAATACAAAAAAAGATAACTTAACGACACGTGTGGCGCAATGTTTACCATGCTGGACTGCCGATCGGAGGGTCCCGGGTTCGATTCCCGGCGAAGTAGAATTTTAAAAAATGAGTTTAAAATTTCTGTTCTCGGTCTGGGTGTGTGTCTTTCTGTCTTTGTGTGTGTCCATGGCACCCACGACACAGGGTACATCTACCATACTGTGGAGCTATGAGTGTACACGGTTATTATAAAAAAAAGATAATGTAGGTCAAAAAGAAGAATTTAGGATCACTGTATTATTCTTCAGTCTATCGATTTTGTCTTTGTGTTAAAACCCCTTTAAAGACCCAAAAGGCATTTGTCCCACAAGCATAAGTCAGTCTTTAAGGAAAATACCTATATAAAGAATATAAGGTAGTAATGTAAAATTTTGTAAAAGGCGACCTCTATTAAAAAGCAAGTATATTAAAATAAGAAGAGAAGATATCCAAAAACCGTGATCAGACAACAACAACCAACAAACAAACCATTTTAATTTTGTTGGCTTTTTAATCGACGACAATAAAATAAAATATAGTATCCACCACGTGTAACTACATTACAATATTAAAGTATCTCAAAGAGGCCTCTACGAGACCTGTGTCCCCACGCAAGCCTTGCAAATGACCGAGTCAAACACCATCTTCGACCCGTGACATATGAGGATGAGATACATAATAATAATAATAATAATAAAATAAAAATATTTTTATGTGTATGTTACATCATTACTTTTTATAGGGTGAACAGATTGTAATGTTTTTTTTTTTCATGTTGCCCCATTCAGATTTAGTCCGATTTTAGTACGTAGTTGTTTTGAGTTATCCTTAAAACATGTTATTACCTACATCATTTACGCTACGCTGTAGCGTATGTGTACACCCAAAACCCACTACCGGCATGAATTGACAGATATGATTACACCACCAGACGAAGGTTAAAGTTCCACCGACACCATCTGGACTCGTGGCGGTCCTCCACAGTCCGCTTTGCACGCTCCTTTTTACCACGGACGTGTAGGTTATGGGACAACCTTACAGCTGAGGCATTTCATGTGGACTATGACATGGGGTTCTTCAAGAAAGCTGTAAAAAAAGCTCTCCTCCAAAACCGGCAATGCTTGGGTGGCTCCCCTGGGGTTGCCCGTGTCCATAGGCGACAGTGATCGCTTAACATCACGCGGCCCGTCTGCCTTTTTGTTCGGTTAATTTATAAAAAAAAAGACATAAGGGGCCGTATACGAAATTTTTCTGATTGCATCATATTCATAGTCATATTGTGCAATAAATCTTATGGAAATACTGTATTTTAACTGCAAAATCTCCTGCGTAAAATCAGCAAAATCAGCGAAATCGGCAAAATTTCATATACAGCCTCTTAAACTTAAACACAAATACTCAAACGAAATAAAAATAGTTCAAGTTGACATTGTTCTTTTGAATCATAACTAATAATCGTCTACCTATAGGTAAGCCTATTTTATATTAGAAAAAATATGTGGTTCGACAGAGGAATTACCTATAACCGCTGCCGGTACCCAGTTCTGCCGTGACGCAATTATTTTGTATTTTGAATTCGATTCAAAAACTAAGATTCAAATTTGAATAAAAATATACCTCTCACTATTTTCTGAAAGGTACGTAAATATCTAAATGGCAAGGTTGTTTCACAGGTTGGTTTAGGGCTTAGTCCCTATAGCTTCGGGATTGAGAATAGAGCTACGGTATCTCCTACCTGATCGTAAGAGGCGACTAAAAGGGAGCTTCCGGGATTGCGGATGGTGAGAGTGGGAGCTAGACTCCCCAGCCAGCAGCCCCGGGAGGGACGGCGGTGCGTACCTGACTGCATGCCGCCGTGAACACCTGAAGGTGCAGGAGAGTACATCTGCTCTCCCGAAAGTGAGCCCGTTCTGGGTTGCCGCGCGTGGAAGACTCTGGTGCGTTCCAATGGAGATCCCAGAGTCCTCCCCAAGCGCAGAGGAAGGCCACTGAAAGGGTTATAGTGCGGTCCAAATCCCCCATTACCTGGTATCCTCTCCAAGGTGCTAGGTACCTTTTGAAGGTTTCTCCCCGATACTAAAAAAAGGTTGGTTTAGGGCTTAAGTTTTCGACAACGAAACCGAAGCTTGAATCTGAGTTCCAAAAAATTAATTCCAGCATCCAGAATTTATCAAATTCGTAAAACCTAGGAGCCATATGTTATGAAATATAAAGCACGATATATATTCTAGGCCTTACGTATGATAAATTAAGTCATAATTTTGAATCAAATATTATTCTTAGACTTTGAATTGTATTTCTTAAACCTTATCTCAAGGAACCCACATAAGGTAATCGCTGCCTACATTAATCTTTTATCGTCATATTTTCAGACACAAAAAGGCTACAATTTGTATTAATAGACTCCAAGTCCACGCGCTAGTTTTTCACTAAACATACATACATACATACTTATTGGAAATGTTAAATACTGCGTTGTATTTATAGAATACCTACCCACTCATCATTCCAACAAAACGTCATCTCAGGTGTCCGAGCAGATGACTAATATCCGAGTTATTTCAGCGGCTAACAAGTTGTTGAATCCTCGACGGACCGGCTGAGTGCTCTGGGAGGCCTCCGAGGGACCGCCCACCAACCACGCCCACCGCAAGCCACGCCCACCAACTACCTAGAGAGTTGAGTAATGTGAGATATTGTTTTTGTACTCGAGATGTATGATCGATAATCTGCTGTAACGATCATATTATGTCAGTCGTCTGTCTTGGGTTTTACATCGTCTCATAGAAATGTTTGAAATCTTGTAACGGTAGGTATTATTTACACAGTCCCTGTAGCTTCGGGATTAAGAATAGAGCTACGGTATCCCCTGCCTGATCGTAAGAGGTGACTAAAAGGGGGCTTCCGGGCATGCGGACGGTGAGAGTGGGAGCTTGACCCGTCCAGCCAGCAGCCCCGGGAGGGACGGCGGTGTATGCGTGGCCGCATGCCGCCGTGAACACCTGAAGGTGCAGGAGAGCACATCTGCTCTCCTGAAGATGGGCCCGTTATGGGGCGCCGCGCGTGGAGGACACCGGTGCGTTCCTATGGAGATCCCGGAGTCCTCACAAACGCAGAGGCAGGCCACCGAGGGGGTTTTAGTGCGGTCAAATCCCACATAACCCGGTATCCTCTCCCAAGGTGTCGGGTACCTTTTGAAGGTTTCCTCCCCGATACCAAAAAAAAAAGGTATTATTTACACAACTGTGATCAAACAGTGATCGTCTTCCTTACATAGATGTCTCGCTGAAATCAAACTCTGCATCTACAGGACTGCGTAGTAATAATAGGGAGCAAATAAGAGGTGTCCCATAATAACAGGGTAAAAAAAAATTAGCGACTCTTTAATCGTATACCTACTATAGTTGGTATTATGCATCAGAAATTGGTTGTGTTATTAATTATTATCATTATTATGGAGCAGCGATGGCCGCTTGGTAAGGACCGCAGTCTCCGACGCGGGAGGTGCCGGGATCAAATCCTCGGCACGCACCTCTGACAAAAGAAATTTGTGATGTGCGCATTTCATCGCTGCTCCACGGTGATGGAAAATATTGTAATATTCAATTAATTACGATGTTTTCCATCGCCGTGCATGCCTGAGAGAAATTTATAATTTCCCTAAGGTATGATGTCCACCAATCCGCACTAGGCCAGCGTGGTGGACTATGGCCTAAATCCCTCTCAGTTGTTAGAGGAGACCTGTGCCCAGCAGTGGGACATACAGAGGTTGCAAAAAAAATTTATTATTTGCTGCCTTGTAGCTTTATATGAAACAAACAAACAAGAAACACGATCAACGTGTGCCCATTATCGACCCTGTTATCGTTAATATATAAATGTAGTTTTTTCAAACAATGTTTTTCTATTAGCCCAAACGGGCACCTAAAGGCGAAAATAAAAAAGGCGGGAAAAAATTACATTCACTATGCGAAAGTTTTGTATTCCTAATATAAATTAATATTTGATCTTTCATTCTTTCAAAAACATCCGTCTTCTTTACAGTAATCGTTGAAATAATTGAAATAGGATAGGTTCTTCGTCGGGGGGGGGGGGGGGGGCAAATTTGTAGTTTCTTGGTCAGGATTTTTATTAAGTACTCGTAAATATACAAAGGAAACAGCAGGAGGTTGTATATATTTATGTAACTTATTCTTTAAAGGTTTTTTTTTCGTTTGGGAGATCTTTTGGGATTCTTAAATACCTGAATCTGGATCTTGGTCCAGCTGACCCCCTCCCCCCCCTGCGGCCCCCCTCCCCCCCTGCGGCCCCCCTAACTACGCCCATGGCTGAACGGATCTATCCCCATTATTGGAGTTGCCTGGAATTTAACTCCACCACGCAGCTCTCATGTGGATTACATTAGTGGAGTACAAACAGAGCGGCAACATAAAAATGCGAAATTTTCTTTATCAAAATGTTATCTGTCTGTGAGTACTTTGCAATATTCACGCATTAATCGATTATACACACTACCGCCCGCTCTATTTCTACCTCTTCACTAAACCATTTGCATACAAATTCTGTTTCCTGAACGCCTTAAGTAGAACAATAGGATTTAGATCCAGGCATTACAATTAGGTTACTATTGTGCACTAACCGGTCTGCTGGGAATGCATTTGAATACGAAAGTCAGTCGATTAATAAACCATATGTGTCCTTAATGGGTCAGATATGGACAGTATAGCTGCTGCGAATCATTAATTTTGATCGGTTTGTTAGCAAATTTGAAATAACTTTAAGTACCTATGTACGTACCTTTTTTTTCGGTATCTAGGGAGAAACCTTTAAAAAGGTACCCGGCACTTTGGGAGAGGATACCGGGTTATGTTGGATTTGTACCGCACTAAAACCCCCTCGTTGGTCTGCCTTTTCGCTTGGAGAGGACTCCGCGATCTCCAGTAGAACGCACCGGGGTCCTGTACGGGCCCATCTTCGTGACAGCAATTTAGCTCTCCTGTACCTTCAGGTGTTCACGGCGGCATGCGGCCACTTACACACTGCCGTCCTTCCCGGGGCTGCTGGCTGGACGGATCGAGCTCCCACTCTCACCACCCGCAACCCCGGAAGCCCCTTTTTAGTCACCTTACGATCAGGCAGCGGATACCGTAGCTCTATTCTTAATCCCGAAGCTACAGAGACTTAAGTTCGTACCTAACTATGTAAAAATTAAAATAAAGCCTGGTACGTAATACGTGACTTGTAAATTACAAGTCTCTTTAAAATTAAATTTTTCTTGAGATCAAATTAAAATTTCGTCACGTATATTTGAGCCAAAACTTAAATTAATACTTTATTAAACAAGCACCGCATGGCCCGGCGGTTAGCGTAGAACGCAAACGATCTACGCAACTAAGCTAAACAGGCGCGGTCGGGTACGAGATGGGTGACCGCTAGTGGCAAAAAAATTTCATGCGCGTTTCCGTACTTCGGAGGGCACGTTAAGCCGTTGGTCCCGGTTGTTATCGATAGATAACAGTCGTTAAACCTTGTCGGAGGCCTTATGGGCGGTTTGAAAACATCCGACAGCGGGTTGGCCACTAACCCGCATCTCCACCAACTCGCATTGGAGCAGCGTGGTGGAGTAAGCTCCAGGCCTCCCCAATAATGGGGAGAGACCCGTGCCCAGCTGTGGGACGCACAAAGGGTTGCAGCCAAACAAGCACCTAGCTGTTTACTTCAGAAAGTATGTATCGACTACCCATTAGGCGAAAGTATCAGATTTATCTGTGTAGGTATACAGCATCTATGGTTTTCTTTGTCATAGAAAAATCTTAAAGGTTAGTATTTACTAATAATTAATTTTAATTGTAATCCACATTTTCCTGTCCTGTTAAACCCCAAACCTCCCGAATAATGGGGATAGAGCCTTGCTCAACAGTTGGCCGCAAAAAGTATTGCAGCTTTAAAAAATAAATAGATCATAATATATGTTTACCTTGAAACCTAAAGTACTTACAATAAAAAAATGTACGTATTTTTTGGCCGTTTCATTGTTTCACGTGCTTAAATAATAGGCAGGTAGAGATTTTTTTTACATTATACCTGAATAAAATAAAATCAAAGAAATGATAATAAAATTTACAATACCCATTAAATCCTTTATACTAAATATTGACAAATAAAAATTAAATATGACCTCATACAACGATCGGGTATATACGGTAACCATAAGCTAAAGCAATCTCAATTCTTTTTACCGGCGTCAAAATTCGCACAAAATTCGGAGATTCCTCCGTCCCTTCCTCCTTCATTTTAATTCGAAACCTTAAGTCAGCTTTAAATTACACTTTTTGCCCTTATAACACCCCTGACGGCCGTCCCGGATTAGGGCTACCATCTAGTACTTTTTCTGGCAGTGTCAAGAAACATCGTAGCATCCTTACGGGCCCCCCGGGGGGTGCTTCCAGACCCTTAACGTTTACGACTACCCGATTGCTTTTCTATGAAGGGACAGTGTCCGCGACAAAAACAGACAGATGGTACCACGGAAGTTGATAAGCAATCGATTAGGATGTGTGAACTTACACGGATTTTGACCACTTGAGCGGTTAGTTTGCGGAAGAAGCCACTTATGTGTTCAGTAGTCATTTTTTAAAACGTTAATGATGTTTCTGACAGTAAAATGTAGGTTTGTGTTTGTTTTTACAAGTTTTTGCTTCAAGATGGATTTCAAATTTTAAAGTCGTAAGAGAGCCTTAGTTCTTAGCTTAAAAATGAATTAAGAATTAGCTTGTTTTTATAACAACTATAATAACATCTTTATCGATACTTTATTTTTAATGATCCTATAGGTCGTGGCCGATTCATGATTTGACATAGGAAGTACAACCATGTACCTATTTCTGCCTTGAAGGAATTGTATTAATGTGAGGTAACCATTAGCAGATTCGTAGTATCTGCTGTATACCATCACTGCTTAACTCAGGCAAGACTCCAGGCTTTCCCTTGACTATAGGCTCACATCCTTAAGCAATAAATAAGCAATAATAGCAATTTAAAAAAGTCAAACCCTGTCTAAGCTTACAGTACAGTAAAAATTAAAGGTGCCCGATTTTTTATTTGTCTGTAATGTTAAAAAATACTTGATACACTTATAAAACAGCAAACTCTGCTATTTAAAACTTTAAATTTCTACAAAATATAAATGTTAACGACCCGCGTGGCGCAATGGTTACCATGCCGGACTGTCAAGCGAGGGGTCCCGGGTTCGATTCCCGGCGAAACATAAATTTGAATGATGAATTTAAATTTCTGTTCTCGGTCTGGGTGTTTGTGTTCCTGTCTTTGTATGTGTCCATGGTACCCACAAAACAGGGTCTTACTGTGGTGCTATGAGTGTGTAATGTTTTTTTTAAAGTTAATATTCATAATATAGGTACACACAAAAGGTCTCTATCTCAAAAACGTCGCCGACCATAAATCGGTGATCATTGACCATTCCGCAAATACCTCTCGCTGCGCTTGCAAATTTGGCAATTCATAAAAACATTTTGACACAAAAGCCTAAACAAGGAAGCTGAATAGATCTTTAGGGGCTCCTTTTACCGACCACAAACAATAATAACGTCATCATCATTGAAAAGGGTTAACTTGTCAGTTCTACATACTACCGTTTCTTTAACCCTGTGCGGGCCGACGTTTTTTTAGTAGCTTCTAACGGTATTTCTAATTCATTTTTATTTAAAAATAAACGAGTGACGTTGCAATATTTTAGTGAAATAGATCTTTTAGTTTATTAAGTAAGAAACGTAAGATTGCGAATAGCGTAAGTAGAAACAAAAAAATACTCCGAGATCTTCATTTCCTGTATTAAAACTCTTACAAACTGAATTAAAAGAACTTATTAGGGTTATCATTTATGTCAACAACGTTGTTAAAGTTAGTAACTTAAAGTTAGGTAAAAAATATTTTGCAACAATCTGCAATCAGAACGTATGATGGTGTATACTTTTAAATGCAATAGCACCTCCCTCCCTCCCAATTATGATACATGCACATGCAACAATAAAAAATATAAGATTTTGAGAGTAACCATCGTAGACTCAATAAACCTGATGATGCTCTGTTTTGGAGCGAAACTCGTGTTAGTGGTGGTGCGTATGTTGGTGTATATTTTTTATTGTTGCATGTGCATGTATCCTATGTGGAAGCGAAGGTGAAAAAAAGCCTATTGCATGAAAAAAGTATACACGATCATACGTTCTGATTTCGAATTGTTGCAAAGTAGTTTTTACCTAACTTTGTAACAATGGAGTTCCGTAAAGTAACACCTGATTCTATTGATTACATACTCGAAAGTTAATTAATATACTCCTCTAGAATGTACATAATATGTACATTTTACATAACTTTTATCCAGAATCTTTTATCCAGAGAAGCTTTTATCCAGAATCTTTTATCTAGAGAAGATTTTATCCAGAATGTACATAATATGTACATGTACACATACTATGTACAATGTAACTACATAATATGTACATTCTGGATAAAATCTTGTCTTAAAGATATTTATTTCCCATACAGAATTATACATTAACTAGCCATCTGCCAGCGGCTTCACCCGCGTGAACCCATTTTACAGGTTCCCGTAGGATAATAACCATCCTATGTCCTTTCCCAAGGTGCACTCTATCTGTGTTCCAAATTTCTTTAAAATTACCGGATTAGTTTAAGCGGGTAGGCGTGGCAGACAAACAGACAGAGTTACTTTCGTATTTTATAATATTAGTACTTAGGGAAGTAGGGATTTACAATGAGAATCTAAACCAAACCCAAAAAATTATTTGACACGAATTTATAATATTAGTACTTAGGGAAGTAGGGATTTACAATGAGAATCTAAACCAAACACAAAACATCATTTAACAGAAGCGTTTGCCTTACAATTACAGAACGTGCCAATTGGAGGCCAAAATTATTTAACGTAGCCAGATTTATATGGTTGCAATTTTTAGTAAGATAATCTTACTTACAAAATTCAGTTTCTGATATTATACATACATTATGTATATTTTGAATTTGTTAAGTGTTGCGCAGGGATTAAGACGAGAGCTAGTTCTCGGACTAGGACTATTTTATTTAAGATATACAAGCTTTGTAGTTTCTCATATCACACACAAATGTTTGCAGCGGTATTTTTTTAAAATACCTATTTCAAAAATTCTCGGCCCGCATATGAAAGTGCCACTAACACAAAAATAAATTTCGTCCATTCCAAATGCTACGTCCGTTTACACGTCACTTAACCGACCAACTAATGAGGACACTAAAGCCACTACCTGAAAACAAACATTTCGCCTGTAAAAGATAAAAAAGATACACATTTTTGAAGCTCCGTTGTTGGTAAAAAATGAAAAGTGCCTAACGTCATTTCTCGAGTAAATGTTTCGCGCACGATGAAACACGGCAACTCCTCATAATGGGTTTAGCAGTTACCGCCACCGCTTGCCAAAGAATATTTGGCTTTTCACGACTGGCAAAAATATTCTCTTCTTTCTTTGATTATTGGCATCGCATCTATGCATATTTTCCATGTAAAGTGCAGAGTTATTGTTATAGGTAGGTAGTTAGTCCAGTCTGTCGTCAGTAATCAGTCAGTCAAGTTAGTCGGATATTAAGTAAGGCAATAGCTACCTAATTTACCGGAACGTGTCCGATGGAGTTTTTGAGGCAAGCGAAAAAATAATTTTATCGCATTTTTATTTTATTTCACTTCACTCGTGAATTTTAGGTACATTATATAGGTACATTAGCGTATATCATAGAAAATGATTGGTGCTGGACACTCCTGTGCCAAACCAGCCGTAAAAATTCTCTTCTGCACGTTACATATTCTTGATTCATATTTCGGGAGTCTATGTATTACTTATTCAATATTTTTGAATTGGGCGCGCCCGCTGTAATGGAGGCGAAAAAACACAAAAACCCGAGCAAATGGATTTTCGAGCTAATTATTTATTTAAGATCTCAGTATCCTTCAAAACTTTCCTCTTCGTAGATTTTTTAATTAATCCCGTAATGAACTATGACGGAGAATTTTTTAATCTTATATTAGCTCTTCGGAGAGAATACTTAAAACAGCGTTTTAAAATAAACGTTTCAACGAATCTCTCATTCCTATTTCAAACTTAGTTACACTATCTAAGAAAAATTTCTTCAGAAAAAACTCATTTGGTTTACAATCTAAATTTTTCTCATCTGAGAGCATATTTGTGTCCAGGATTGGGGAATCAAAAAGGTTATTAATAGTAAAAATAGGTACTCTTTTGTTTTGCAATACATTACAGACATTTTTTGTAAGCTGCAGGCTAAAGCTAACCTTCTGTACTGAGCAAACTTAGATAGTTAAAGCAAAATCACAACAAATACTTATCCGATACATAGTTCGTCAATAGATAGGTACAAAGTATAAAAAGTACAACCTGACCCATTTTTTAAATAATCAAGAACTTGTACCAGCACAATAGCCATAATTTACAATTGTGATTCATAAAAATATGACCATATTTCGAGCCCCCGGACCAAAAATAACAAACATCTACCTCCGACAAGTGGATCCAAATTCGCCATATGACTATCGTGTCAGTTCGACCATTTATCATACGGGATGTGACAACTGAATTTATTTATATAAAAAAACAAACAATAGTTCGCATAAGGGCCCGAGCAGTGCCGGGAGCGACTTACTTGTAGTGTACCAATGCTTTTGTATAGAGTAGAAACGTGCAGAAATAGCACAATATTTTTGAATAATGTATAACATTTCATCTTGGCGTTTTCAACCCGCGAAACGTCAAGATTTGACATTTTCAGGTGCAAAAGCTACGTGCGTGTAAACGCTGTAATAACGGTCCTAAGGCATCTAGATATTGACAGGTATGACACCCGTCAGAGGAATGGCCTTTACGGGCGAACCCCTCGTTCCAACGTGCATGCACAATGTGCCTTCTAGTTATATACAACTAGTGAGTGTGTGTGTGTGTCGGTGTCAGTGTTGTCGGTGCATAGAAAATGACGTTGTTAATTGAAATTGACATATTTAAAAATGTATATAGAAATAGTATGTGTCTGTAGCGATGAAGGAATAGGTATTTGTGAATGTGTGACTAAATTAAAATGTGTGCGTTCTTCCCCCCGCACCATTTTTGGCACAAAAATTATGTATCGAAGCGAGGCGCTATGCCGTCTCTACTGAAGGGTGAGTCAGTACCTTTGATGCTCTAAGATAATGGTACGGTCGTTTCGGCAAACGCGCCGAAAAATACGTTGAAACCGCTCTTACTGTATAATATTATCAAACGAGTGCACTCGGGCCTGACTGCACTTATAAAGAAAACTTTATGTGGGTCAACAACAACTTTCCACCAAAATACTGAATTGTTCACGGTTTTCGGTTTCGGTAGATATTGGCGAAGCGCTGGTACTTACCAAGTAGCTACAAAAACAAATGTTTGTAATTAAATTTGCACGAACAACCGTTTTTTAAATTTAATATGTACTTACAAAAGATTGATGAAATTTAAATTTTACAAAATTTTACATATAAATAAACTTCAGTAAAAAGTGATCGAATTGTATAGGCCTATATTTTGTCCTACTATTTTAAAGTTTAACCATTAGTGAAATGTACCTTTACTACTCGTACTGAATGGGCACCGTTTCCAAAATAGTTTTAAGAGTCTTTACCATAAGCGAGAAAAAGTATATTATACCAAGTACCTAGGTATTTTACAATTTTTTTACCGTGTGAACTCGGTTTATTTTTTTGTTAAAAACTTAATTAATACTTTGATACAAGCAAGTTACGTCTCGTCTAAGTTACGCAATTTTCAATTTGAAACGTATGTATCTTGCATATTTTTTAAATTATGTCAAATTTGATTTTCTTTTTCTAGTCCTGTAACAAAAATCCTTCATACAACCAATAAAAACCGGCCAAGTGCGAGTCGGACTCGCGCACGAAAGGTTCCGTACCATTATCAATAAAAATCACGTTTATTGTATGGGAGCCCCTTTAAATATTTATTTTATTCTATTTTTAGTATTTATATAACAATAGCGGCAACAGAAATACATCATTGCCTTTGATTATCCATATATATCATTGCATTAAGATTGAATGAAAGGTAAATTGTGGTTTACGATTTATGACGTATTAAAAAAAAACTACTTACTAGATCTCGTTCAAACCAATTTTCGGTGGAAGTTTGTATCGTAATGTTCATCATATATTTTTTTAGTTTTATCATTCTCTTATTTTAGAAGTTACAGGGGGACACATTTTACCACTTTGGAAGTGTCTCTCGCGCAAACTATTCAGTTTAGAAAAAAATGATATTAGAAACCCCAATATCATTTTTGAAGACCTATTCATAGATACCCTACACTGTATGGGTTCGATGAAAAAAAAGTTTTGAGTTTCAGTTCTAAGTATGGTGAATCCTCAAAATGTATTGTTTTTTTATATATATTATTTTTAGTAGTATTTTTGTGTGAAAATCTTAATAGGTATAGTTCACAGAATACATCTACGTACCGAGTTTCAACACTATAGTTCTTATAGTTTCGTAAAAAAGTGGCTGTGACATACGGACGGACAGACAGACAGACAGATATCACGAATCCATAAGGGTTCCGTTTTTTGACATTTGGCTACGGAACCCTAAAAATTGTCACCATGCTAATAATAATTAATAATTCAAATGCAAAAAACTAGTTGGACTCTACAGTTTCCATGCTCTGTGCAGTTCAAAAATCCGAGGGTAGTGATGGGCCAGGGGTGCAACACAATGGGAGATAGCAATTTGATATTCAGGCCACATTTTTAATAAGCGCTTGTACGGTAATGGGTCGAGTGGCCCACTGTTTAATAGCTTTTTGTTGTGCCATTAGCCAGTTAGTGCCCTGACCGGTCAATTTTTAAGGGCATTCGTTTACGTTTTTTGTTCGTCATAATAATAAATTACCTACATAATATTTCTTGTCCTTCAAAACAAAGTAACTACATTAGGTATGTTGTGTACAAAATTTTACTGTTTGAATTGTCAGAAACTAATGTTTTTTTAAACAATCCAAGCATCATAGATTTTTTTTAATTGAATAATAATTTGTGTTAAAAGGTCGCTGCAGCCCATGGACATCCGCCCACAACCTCAAGCAAGTATGTAAGTCTTGTCTGAGGTCGTATGCAGTTGCGCTGCTACTCCGGAGGCTGGTGGTCGCTTACTATGTAAGTGTGGCCGGCAAATGCACCTTTCCACCGAAAAACAATAGAATTGGTTCACGGCAGAAGTGGGTGCAGCGGTGGTACTTCCCCGGGCGAACCATAATAGTTCTACCACCAACACTATTACATAATATTTCTTGTCTTCCAAAACAAAGTGACTATATTATGTCGTGTACAAAATTTTGAAATAATCCAAGCATCAAAGATGCATGCTATGAAAATCGACGACCTCCGACGTCTCAAGGCGAGCTAAAATGTAGTCTAAAGTCTATCCAATTTTGTTACAAATTCTCACACAATATAGATTCACCGAAAAATTAAACAATTTTTTAGGGTCAGAATCAGAAATGTGTTTGGCGTTCATACCACTCCAGTGATCCTACCTATGCTATTTCCGCCACGCATATTTAATCATATTTTGTATTTACTGGAACGTTACTAGCAAATTTCATGTGTGTTTCCATGCCTTGCCTTTTTTGACTTACACCGTCAGGCCCCGGTTGTTATCGATTGGTAGGTACCTTGTTGGTAGCCTTATAGACTCTATAGAAACATCCGACTGAAATTTGGCCACTAATCCACATATCTGCCAACCTGCAGCAACCTTGTAGAGAAGTCCCAGGAATTCCCAATTATGTTAAGAGTCCGTGCCTAGAACGTACCCAGGCCGTAAAAATGGCACAATTAATATCGGTAATAGCCTGTATAATATTATGTATCAACTCTTTTAACTTACACTCCATAGCACAGAAATGCGCATGAAATTTAACTTCAGAGGAAATCCTTCTCACACCCGACTGCTCCCGTTTCGCTTACCTGTGTAAGCGTAGTTTGCTTAGTTTCTAAACATAATGAAAGCAGTCATTTTGAACACTAAAATATAAAATATTTTTTGCACTAAAATAAAAAACTTAAACATGAAAGGTTTTTTCATAAAATGGGCAAGTATGTATCTTACTAAATATACCTACTGATTTCCAAAAACTTAATTTGGATTTGATGCCTATTGCATTTCTAGAAAGTTAATACGATAAGGGTAAGACTCGCAATAAAGATTTTAGGAAACCGTGTAATTAGTAACTTTAAGTTACACGTACATAATCTTATGCAAAAAAGCTTATTTCAATTTTTACGAGTACATTTCGATTTTTATATTTTGTTTTAAATAATTTTATTTAGGAACAGAGCCCTTCAAATCAGATGTTTTCGCAATAAAAAATGTGCAATCATAAACAGGCTAAAGGTCGCATGTGCATGCGAAGTGCATCTAGGGGCGCTAACGAGGCATTGTAACGCATCTGTTCCGTGCTGGTGGCTTTTGTGTTCTTTGACGTCGAAAGGACTATCTTGTATGGAGATGCTACCAACTCTTTATATGCAGACTTACATTCATTTTTTTGGTCATATGCAAAGCGCGCACCCTGTGGCTAAAGGAGAAAGCAAGCAAACTACGTTTATGTAGCTAAGCAGTTAGATGGGTGACCGCTTGTGACGAATTTCATATACTTATTAGTGCAATGGAGTGAACGATAAAACCGTCGGTTCCGGTTGTTATCGATAGGCTGCAGATGTTCAACCTTGTCGGAGCCCTAATGGACGGTTTGAAGGCAAAATAGCACTCTTAAATTAGCAATTTGCATAAAACGAAAATAAGCTTTCGAATACTAGATCACTTTATTTATTTTTATTTATTTATTAATTATTTAATCGGATATCATACACTGATTTGCTGGCTTCATCATTAGATCCTGAACATAACATCATCATAGACAGTAGGCGATTATCAAAGCGTTAAAAACACTTTTTACTTATTAAATAGCTTTAGGAACGAAACCTTCATATCTTTTATGGTTGTTATTCTCATGGATCCTATAATCAGCACTCAACCAAATTAATGTGTGACCAGTCTGGACCTTTCCACCGAAAAACAATAGAATTGATTCAAAAAATTTGGCAGAAGCGGGTGCAGTGGTGGCACTTCCCGGGTGAACCATATAAGTTCTACCATCTACTTAGTCACACTCTAACTCTTAGTCTTAGTCTAACTCGCATTGGAGCAGCGTGGTGGAGTAAGCTCCAGGCCTCAACAATAATGGGGAGAGAGCCATGCCCAGCTGTGTGACGCAAAAAGGGTTGCAGCCAAAAAGGAATACCTCAGCAGTCGTACAAAGTGATACATCTTGATACAAGACAGGTACTACTGATTAAGTTCACTAAATTAGACAGATCAGTGCAACAAATTAAGTGCACTGAGCGCTAAGTTGTTAGAGTTGTACAAGTTGTATTACTTAAGTTCGATCTCGATTAACTTGGTACAAGCAAGTGTGGTGTTTCAAGAAGTTAGTAATTAGATCCCAGAGTAGTTAGCTAGGTATGTGCCAGAAGCAGGAACAACACAGTCTTGATTTGAAATGGGTTGACATTCGAACGAATTTCAACTTAAAAATTTACAAATTACAAATTATAATTATGATCCTGGAGATCTACTTTTAAAATCGATAATCGATATATTATATTGATGATTATATATTTCTTTTTGTGGATACATTACTCTACAGTACCTGGACGCCCAAGCGTTGCTCGGATAAAAACAATTGATTTTCTTGTTTTATTTTTAAGCAAAACATTCATTGGTTTAGTGGTACTTAACAAAGGCCTTTGAAATACCTAGCTCTTTAAAAAAAAATTGTCACAAAAAATAAAAAACGCAACTTGCCTACTTGCTGACTTATATCTAATATATAAAATTCTCGTGTCACAGTTTTCGTTGCCATACTCCTCCGAAACGGCTTGACCGATTCTCATGAAATTTTGTTAGCATATTGAGTAGGTCTGAGAATCGGCCAACATCTATTTTTCATCCCCCCCCCCCCCAACTGATAAAGGTGGCCCACCCCGAACATTTAAACGCGGTACGGAGTTCGCGGGGTCAGCTAGTATTATATATCATCGCACAGCCGAAACTACTGTAACTAGAAACTTATGATACTGGGGTTTCTTTCATGATGTAAGTGAGCACTAAGAAATAATTTTTAGAAATTCAACCCCTAAGGGGTGGAATAGGGGTGTGAAGTTTATATGGATTTTCTCATTCCTGAACTTATAAGTATAAAAATAGGTATATAAGTTTTCGATTACAATTATAAATGCTCTGTGTAGGTACTCGTAAATGGGACTATGTTCAATTAAAATACAAACCTGACTTACCGACATACATATTTATATCAACGCACAGCCGAAACTACCTACATAGGAACTTGAAATCTCGTACAGGGGTTTCTTTCATGATGTAAGTGAGCACCAAGACAGGATTTTTAGAAACGGTAGTTGACTGCCAAATCAATTGAGATACTTTTAATAAGCTGTGAAAACGCGACATTCTAATTTATTTTCATTTTGTATGAAAAAAACGACGGGTTGCACTCCGGGAGTGCCGGCAGAAGTGAAAACTTGAATATTAACGTTGTGCATTTTTGATATTTTGGAATGGTTGGGAAATAATATCTATATCTATAATATAAATATCAGTATTATTTTTCATCTAATATTTTCAGTAGGTTTTCATCTAGTATTTTCATAAAGTAGGTAGGTACTCACCACTAATTTTCTTTCACTATTTCTTCGTCACTTTTTTCATTAATGGATGCACTCTGTTTAATATTGTAAATACTTGATATAAACGAATTTTAACATAAAATTATACTTGACGCTGTCAATATGCAGAGTTTGCGATGCCATAATTGAAGAAAAAAAAGTATAGACAGCCGTCAGACGAGCCGTCATCAGCTGTCACCCCTCCGTCTTGGTCTAAGAGCCGGTGAAGACATTCACTCGTTCGATTATTACAAGAGTGAAGGTGATATGAAAGAAAATTGATTAAAATTAATTAAATTAAAAATAGCTATGGACACTTTTCGATAGTCAAGTTATCATAGGCATATATGTTTGTAAATTATATTTGGTAAAAAATATGTCTCATCGAATTATTAGATCGGTGAAGGTCGATCTTCCTCGTCTCCTCTACTATCTTACGATCAGCACACGTGACCTCGCGCGAGTTTCACAGTTTTTACCCATCCCACAAAAAGTGCTCAACGCCGCTAAAGAAGTTTTCACTTCAAAAATATTTATGACTTCACAAGGTGAAAGGTTTAGTCAATGATAAAAATGATATACGTAGGTAAATATAAAGAAAGAAGAAGTAGCCATTAGGTGGGAGTTTCTATAGGACTTCCTTATTTCTAGAAAATACGTCTGATCACAATAGGAGATAAAAATTCGTATCGAAAGATAACGCGGGCGTAGTTGCGAGCGGAATGCTAGTACAAGTATATTGACGTAATCATAGATGAATATAATCTTAAGTTGAGGTAAGGCGAGGTGATGCGGGGTGCCAGTTAATATCCGGGCAGACTTGCGGCGGGGCTAATTAAACGCGAATCTCAAGACAATACGTAGCGCACTGATTTGTACTGGCTCACAGGGGGCGATTTTTAGACAAATTAATTTTACACCCACACAATTTTTTTAGTTATTGATGATGCCGTATTAAGCAATTATTAATTAACACAACAGATAACAACGTAACAATATTTTTTATATCGATTACCCAGGTATCAAATATGGAACCAAAGTTATGACTTGGTGATTTACAATCGTTTATGACTTTATTATTGACCTTATTAGTGAAGTTTTTTTTATAAATGAACCGAACAAAAAGGGAGACGGGCTGCTGGCCCTGGTGTTAAGCGATCACCGTATTTATAAATTCATTATTAACGAATTATGTTTACCGAAAAAAGAATAGTATAGGGCCAATAATATTATGTTAGACGTAGTCGGGTGTTCAATTATGTTATTCATCGGTGATTCAAGGCTGGTAGTTTACTAGGTAATAAACCTAGTTCGTCTAATCCAAGGTTACTAGGGTTTTAAAAAACTCAATTACAGTCGAGCTACAATTCGAGCTAAAATAAATAACGGATCACGAGCTCTCATTTCAGTTATTTTTTTTGTAATGTAAAATTGAGCTGAACTCGGTCGTAGCCGTTATTAGAAACTATTTCCAAAATCACTCCGCCTCAGTCTCAGCCTCAGAGCGAGCAGTGAGCACGCCATCTGAGATCTGCCGTCAGTTGGTAAGTAGAAGAAACGTAGTGCGTCTAGTTATTACTATAGCGAATTAACTTCAAACTAAGAAGCGCGTCGCCCACTGTATGCAAGGGTGTAAATATTTTAAGTTACTTAGGATAGGGTTCACACATCTGACTCTAGGCCACACTCGAAGTTGCTTAGTTACCACCCATCCTTCTTATGACCGCAGTCAACACTGTTCAGTTTTATGGACACCTAACGGACTTTTGACCGCACACGACCTTGCTTAAATTATTTGCACTGATCGTACTTTTGACCACACATGACATTAATTAGCTTAATTGAGGCCCATCCTACTTATAACTGAACACGACTTACTTAGCTTAATTAACACCCATTCTATTTTGGACCACACACGACATTGCTTAGCATAATTGATACTCATCCTTCTTATGAGAGTAGTCGACATTGTTTAGCTTAATTGACACCCATCCTACATATAACCCTATTCGAAGTTGCTTAGTTTAGGATTCACCCATCCATCTTATGACCGCACTTGAAGTAGCTTCGTTTATTAAGAGAGGAACGTTGGTAATTATCGCAATATCTCCAAAAAGCATCTAATGTGGGCCCACGCCATTCACTCTAAACTAGCGGAAGTTATAATTTATGGACGCAGTTCCGGACTCCGCCTCAGCCTCAGAGCGAGCAACACTGATGTATTATGCACGCCGTCTGAGATCTGCTGTCAGATGGTAAGTAGAAGAAACATAGTCCGTAAGTATAGTTATATAGCGAATTAACTTCAAACTAAAAGCGCATCGCTCATAGTACATAAGTGGGTTAAAATATTTCAAACTGCTGCCTGTGGAAGGTACAACTGTGTACCTACCTAATCCAACCTTTTACCCGTGTACAGCATTTTTTCCCGTGGTCCAACTGTTGAGACTTTAGATGCTTGTGCCATGTTATTTTTTTTGCCTTTGGTCCATTTTTGTATCGGGGAAACGTTCAAAAAGTACCCGACACCTTGAGAAAGAAAATTGGTTATATGGGTGTCATGTTTAATCCTAGGTTCTCTGCCTTAGTGTTTGGGGAGTACTCTGAGATTTCCAGAGAAACGCACCGGTACCCTTCACGGTACATTAATTCAATCATTTCAATAAAAAGTATGATAGAGTGTGCTGAATAATATTATAGGTTATTTTGTTCTTTTCTGTCTCTATTTTAATTCTATCTCTTTTCCCCTTTCTGTAAATTATTTGAATACATCTAGGATTGCTTCAAATACGTACCTATCCGTATCGTAATATGAGCATAAGAATAAATAATAATTATTCTTATGATATGAGTGCCCAAAGCCGACGAACGGATCCGATCCGAAATATAAAAATAAATTATAAATAAAAATTTATCAATAAAAAGGCGCAATATGGTTACAAATAATGATAATAAAAATATAAGTATAATTTAATAAAGAAATCTGTTTCAATGTACATTTTAATATTAGTAAGTTTTAATTATTGTAATATTTGCATACCTCGTGAAGGTAAAATGGCGAACCAAATGTATAAAAACACCTTTTGTAAACACCCATGTTTGTGCAAATAAAAGTCTTTGTTTTTGTCTTTGCCTTTGTTGTAATTATATGAAAATTTATTTTATATGTATTGCAGCGCCACACTGCGTTTAAATCGTGAAATCCCACCGTAGTGTCACTGTACGCACATAATAAGAGAGCGCCCTTGTATAGGTATGTACGTTCTAAAAGTTTCATGTATGCTCAACAGATGGCATAAATTTGCAATTATTTATTCTAATTGTCCGTTTTTAGCTAGAGGTGGCATTAAAATAAAAATAAAAACAATGGCAATGATGTAAAATTTAGAATGCATTCAAAATTCTTAATTATTTTTTGTTTCATCATTACAAACATCATATTTTAGTTATTATGATAGGTATCAATGGAATATAATATAAAGTATCCAGGTACAACCGACGATAAAAAAATTAAAGTGTTCTTCTCTTTGAGTTACTAACAAAGAGTACCTATAATAGTAACCTCAAAGACAAAGAAGAGTAGCGAAAAACAGGGAAGTCTGCGTCCATCAAACTGCATTGACAGTAAATCAGCTCAACAGAGAATCATATTAAATTTTAATAAAAATAGGAATTGGATCACAACACCCATTTCTTTCCCATTTTAATGCTTACTTACACATTGTGCCTTTTGTATGTTTTAGATGTATCCATTTTGGCTTCTCCAAATGAAACTAAACTAATGTCCAAAGAAAACTTAATAGAAAGAGTAGTAAATGGACAGGCAGCAAGACTTGGTGATGTCCCGTATCAGGTAACTCTATTAAATAACTACTCAATAAAAAAGTAAATATTATACACAAAGTTAAAATAACTCACTAACAGATTATTTTATACTAATTTTTGCTCGATACGGAAAGCACACATAGGATAGGTATATTATTCTGATAACTGATAGAATATTAGATATTTCCGGATCAAATAGGTACTTAGTGCTAGAAATCGACTTTACCTCTATGTTTCTCGATTGTTTTGCATCACACAGCGTAGATTAAAGCTAGAGAATTATACGCCAGATTTTCACTACCATAATAAATTCCACTAAATCCCCCATCGCGTCATCGCCCGGCGGCTAGCGTAGAACATAAGGACAAGCAACACAAGCTAAGTCAGACAGGCGCGGTCGGGCGTGAGATGGGTGACCGCTAGTGGCAAAAATTTCATGCGCGTTTCCGTGCTTCGGAGGGCACATTAATAATTTGTCCGGGTTGATATCGATAGATAACAATTATTACATCTTGTCGAAGGCCTGGGCGGTTTGAAAACATCGGACAGCACTGATCGGCAACTAATCCCCATTTACACCAAGCAGCGTCCGCTGCGTGTTGGAGTAATGCCTCCTCAATAATGGGAACAAACCCGAGCCCAGCAGTGAGACATTAAAAGGGTTGCAGAAAACTCTTTTAAATGAGGAATATTTCATTAGGTTGCATTTAAAAGATCGATCGGACGACCGAGAAACAAATACGCTACATTTTGCGGTGGTGTTATCGTTGCTCCGACCAAGCTTCTGTCAGCGGCCCATTGTTTTGTCGACAAGCCCTCCGCGCTGGACCAGATATGTGGAAAAGCTGGGTATGAATCTTCGTTGTTATTAAACATTTTTCACACATTATAAACAGCAGACTAGCAATAGTTACGTGACTAAAACAAGGTTGTAGAATTTTCTATTACAAACAATTGTTTAACACAGTACAAAAATTCTTTTTCTTCTTCTTTACGAATGGCGTCTCGGTCGTTTGTCTATTTTGCCAATGTCAAGAGAAAATTTGTATCTTGTTTTTGCCCGTTTTGTTGAAACCGAGCGATAGTTTAACAGTCCAAGTCGAATCACTCGTCAGTAATCAGTCAGTCAAGTCTGTTAGATGACCCAGTAAGGGCTCGTTTTCATTGGTCGTTCTGGACTGCGTTCGGGGAGCGAGAGATTTTCGTAACGCATGCCATATATATTTTTTGTACAGACATGTTGATTTCCTCACATGCGTCCGCATGTTGTATAGGTATATCGACCAATAAAACGATATTTTATGTATACCATGTAAACCCTTATGTATACCAGATAGTGACCGATAAAGTTTTGGAGGAGTGACTAATATGATAGAACATAATTTTAAAGTGTGCACAATTTTCAACTATGTTATGTGATTTTTTTAAACTATAAAGGAAAGACTCTAAAATCGATGACGATTTTTGGTTTGGTTGTTTGTGTTCATGTCTGTGTCCATAATACCCACGTCACAAGTTATATTTTATACCCCTAGTGATGGAGGTGGACCCAAATATTTATTATTAATTTTTAGACGAAATATTATATTTATTATTTTTTATGGTGTGGCATTAAATATACACAACCTTTTATTTCCACCTTTCTAACATCAACCCCTATTTTTAATAGCCATATTTAGGCGGTACGGAGTTCGCGGCGTTAGTTATATGTTTACGAACATTTTCAGTCACGTGAAACAGAAAAGGCTGTCGCACAGTTTCGCTGTAGCAGGCCAGCTGAGCAACCTTGCGATATATCACAACCGCGACTCGCCTGCAGATGGGCAATGGAGACGACTGATGTCAGTGCGATACCCACCCGAGTACAAATTTCCTAAGTTAGATATTGCTATTGTGGTAAGAAGACTGCGAATTATTAAAAGCTATTATGTTCATACTAGCATTATAAGTGTGAATGTGTGTTTGTTTTAAGAGAATTTAAGGATGATTATATGGCTCGATAGGGACAGTGGCACCGTAGCAACCAATTGTTCTGTAAAGCACCTATACTATAAATGTGATTGTGTCTTTTTTCACGTCTCTACTAACGGTGTTACGGACTGATAGTTGGGGAGAATGGCATAGGCCACTTCTTACCCGGGTAAAATATTATATCTCATTCTTATAGGATAATACTTACGTGTAGTCCTCGCGGGTGGTGCCACGGGCGAAAATCCCGCCCGTAACAAACAGAGTTTATGAGATAGTTGTTTGTGTGTAGCAGTCGTTATACCTTGTCAGAGGCATTAAGGATAGTTGAAAACATCTGACAGCAGGCTGACAACAAATCCGTATCTCCAACAAAACGCATTGGAGAAGTTTCAGGCCTCCCCAATAATGAGGAAAGACCCGTGTCCAGCAATGGGACGCAAAAAGCTTGGCTACCAGCTAACATAAGGTTTCTTGTTCATGTCAATAGATGCAAATATCAATCAATTTATTTTACGTGCCCTAGCTGTCTGTGTTTCTGTATTAAATTCTTATGGATTAGTTACTGATCGTATGCTATTTCTGCTTACATTCAATGTGTTTTTCAGTTTCTGCGTTTACCGTTCTATTTTGATAGCAACGTAAATTCCATACCATATGCAAGTAAATTAGTCGACTACGATGGCACGTGCCTCGTGTCTGGGTTCGGCCGAATATCACACACGGTTAGTACAGTGACATGAATATTTACTAAGGAGTCTTGAACGTCTTATTATAATAAAGTTACATAGGTAAGTATTTTTAATAAAGTGGTTTTGTTGTAACAAAACATTACATGATGCAGATACTTATACCATTTTTTTTTGTTTTGGGGGAAACCTTCAAAAGGTACTCAGCACCTTTGGAGAGGTTACCGGGTCATGTGGGATTTGACTGCACTAAAACCTCCTCGGTAGCCTGCCTCTGCGCTTGGGAGGACTCCGGGATCTCCATTGGAATGCACCGGTGTCCTCCACGCGCGGCGCCCCAGAACGGGCCCATCTTTGGGAGAGCAGATGTGCTCTCCTGCACCTTCAGGTGTTTACGGCGGCATGTGGCCACGCACACACCACCGTCCTTCCCGGGGCACTTTCACCATCCGCAACCCCGGAAGCCCCTTTTAGTCGCCTTTTACGATCAGGCAGGGGATACCGTAGCTCTATTCTTAATCTCGAAGCTACAGGGACTGCTGCAGATATACCTAGACAAAAGATAAGATAGACACAACACCGATCATCGTACGACTTTTCAAAAATATTTTGGTATCTGAATAAAACTTAAATCGTCACACGTGAGCAGAACAAATATCCATTGTAGTCGATCGTTTTGCGATGTCCAAGATAACCGAAAGACTTCACACAAATGCAATTATCATGCTGTATGGCCAGTCACTTCACATCTAATGTAGTTATATGTGTTGTGTAATGTGTACTTTACAGACAATACTCGCATACATGAATATGTGGCACGACACGAGTCACCTTTCGCTAATCGCCATTGGACATACATACCATTGGACATTCGGTCATTGAACAATATTGGTCATCACAGAACAATCAATGTTAGATATAACATTAATTAATATAAGAAATATGAGCACTTGCTGTCGGAACTGAACAGTCTCAAAAAACGCACCACTTAAATTTTCTCTGATATGGCTGCAGCCCTTTTTGCAACCCACTGCTGAGCACGGGTCTCTCCCCATTATTGGGGAGGCCTGGAGCTTACTCCACCAACCTGTTCTAATGCGGATTGGTGGAGATTGTCTGATATAGTATATCTTATTTTAACAGAAAAATTCAGACAAGCTGCTTCTAGCACATCTTACTCTAATTCCCATGAGGTTGTGCAATAGGATGCATCGTAGGAACATGCGCCATTTTGTGTGTACCTTGAGCCAATACACTGATGTTGGGAAGGTAAGCAGTTTTTACCTGTTCACGTATTATCTTGAATTTCTAGTAAAATCCATACTAATGTTATAAATGCAAAAGCATTATTGTTTGTTTGTTTGTCCTTCTTGCACGTCACAATGATGTTACGGATTGACCTGATTCTTTAGATGGAGATAGTTTGGGGACTAGTCACATAGGCTAATTTTTACCCAGTGAAAATATCTCATTCCTATGGGGAAAAACGTGTAGGCTATGCAGAAAGCTAGTTGCTATTAGTTCTTCACTTGCTCTAAAATTTAAGGTCACCATGGTAACATCAAGAAGATGCTATGGGATGCACATTTCAGTTGAAGTGACTGGAACATTATATTTATTTACATTCTTGTTGCATCAGTTTGGATTAGCTTCACCTAGCTAGGCTAGGTAGGTTTGTGCAAATCGCATCTTGGCTGCAACCCTTTTTGCGTCCCACTGCTGGGTACAGGTCTCTCCTCATTATTGGGAAGTTAAACAAAAACCCCTTTATAGGGGAGTGATCCTTGAAATCGTATCTTAGAAAGTCAAAATCACGCAAATGTGCCGCGTTTGATCAGGATCGCAGCGTTGCAGCGATGGTAATTCTTCAGTTAAACCATAAAATTCAAACCCATATTTGTGATATCAGAAAATCATTTCTAGTCAATTAACCCAGATTTTATTCCTTTAATTGGCATTAAAAATCGTATTTATTTATAAAAATAAATTAATAATTAACTTGATTCTCAAGTGTGGTTTAGTGCAGCCTTTTTAAGCATGCATTTGATTTTTGTTTCTGCATTGTGTCCTATGTCCATAGACCCTATAATTTCCTTGCAGGGAGACTCCGGAGGCCCACTGGTGTGTACGGGTACTGGTGATCCTAACGAAAACAGCAAAGGTGTGCTGGTCGGTATCGTGAGTGGCCACGCATATGGCGTAGGATCGTTTTTCACCCGGGTATCCTCTTTCTATAGATACATCGAAAGGAACAAATCAACTGAGCACAAAATGTACCCTATCGTTTTCTTAATGTTAAATCTAATACACTGGATGTTTTTGCTATTTTGATTTAGTTTTATTGTTCTGTTGTTTAACCGCCTCGACGAAGCGCGGGATACGTACGGGTGTCGGTGCTCCAAAGTGAAATGAAATGAAAACATTTTATTTGCACGCATGTGTTGATTAGTTACGTCGCAAGTAAAGTTAATTGGCAAGTAAAAGCTATGAGTACGGGTCAATTTCTCATATGATTAGTGCTACTCGAACAATTCGCTACAATTAGCGTATTTGTCACTTACTTGAAGGTGGTGAAAGAGGCCTTTAGATGTAAAGTAGTCGTTTTAACAAATTTCGAGCCAAAAAACGTAGAGCTCAACACGAAAACACATGCTTTTAAGAATAAAACCCCAAGCGTTACTATTTAAACATATATTCGATACAATAATCTATGATACACGAACATAATAAGATTCAGGAACAAAAAATGCTTTCTGTAACGAGTATCTTCACAAGCGTCAGTGACCCATTTATGAAAAGCGCCGATTCTGTTGTATAAAGTTGGAAGTTTCGTGCTGAGTAGTGACGTCACTCCAACAAGGACGCCATCTTCCTTTTCAGCTGGGTCACCAGTCCCGTGGCAGATGAGACCGCCTCCTTCAGTTATCTGGAGTCAGAAAAAATGTGCCGTTTCAGGAATTTGAATATTTTGCACGGATAAAATGCATACTCCACCAAACCGCATTGGAGCAGCGTGTTAATAATCTTGGAGAGACCAATTTGGACGGAAACCTAAGCTTAATTTCATAATATTATTCTTACTACTTCCGCCAGCGGCTTCGCCCGCATGGAACCGTTTTATAGGTTCCAGTAGGATAAAAACCATCCTATGTCCTATCCCAAGGTCCACTCTATCTGTGTTCCAAATTTCATTAAAATTGGTGCGGGAAAGCGTAGCAGACAGACAGACAGAGTTACTTTCGAATTTATAATATTAAGTTGAGATTATTGTGATTTGACTAGACTAGTCTAACGTCGATTAGATACCATGTACATTTATGTTATTTTTTCTTCTACTGATCTGATTTGGAAGCAGTTAAAATGTCTCAAATATTGGGAGAAATCCTCTTTTTGGGGGTTTTCTATGTTGCGTTAATTTAACTATCTATCTAAGAAACCTACCCCATACCATCTTTCTCAAATTACATATTATTATATATTATTATTATTATGTACTCGTATCTGTTGTTGTCCTAACACCCGAAATCGAAATTGCGAGCTTCCGACAGCGAGCGAGCGAGAAGGAATTTAAATGGACATAATATGTACAAGTAAACAAAAATAATTTTCCAGCAACGATCAAAATAGTCGAAGTTCTAAATATATCAGAAATGCAAATGCCTTAAAATTCTACTTGATTTTGAAAATCCTATTTTGAATTAGTAAAAAAAGGTAAAAAGATATTATGTAAGTACTCACAATGGAAACCAAAGCTGTATGAAAATGGTATTTAGTGCAGTAATAATACATGCAACTCCTTAGTACTGTTTTTTCGCACTCCACTCGTTTGATGATCCGTAAGTGTTCAACAACCAATGTTTTGTTGTACGACCAACTCTGGAATAAAAGAGCAAATATTATCAGTATATTGAATAGTTGCGTGGTGCCCACGGATACCACCGCTCATCAAATTTTGATCGTGAGTGAAGATGAAAATTATTTTCGGCCAGAATGACATGAGGCTACCATAAGCTTCCGGAGCAGCGAATCTGCATATAACCGCAGAATAAACTGAAACTTTGCTACAGGTTCTATGTTTTCAATCAATTAATCAATATTTTATTTGTCAATAAGGTTAAATACATGGTCTTACATATAGAAATACAAGTGCGCTTATCGTACCATTATATTGGCATACAAATATCAAACATAGAAAACATTATACATTAATTAATTTAGTTTAGTTAATTTAGAAATTTATTGAAATACAGAAAATATTGAAATTATATTAAAATACAGAATATTATGTAAATACCTAGTATTATAATAAATTGTCACATACAAACTTTTTAATATTGTCATAACATTTGTCAATTAAAAGAGAAAGTAGCTTTTTTTAAATTCATTGACATCAACGGTGGTACGAATTGATTTAGGCTTTGTCTATAAAGATTATGTCTTACAAGCAACCGTACATAGTTTATCCTCATTTCCAGCTCGTGAATGAAATTCGTAGAGTTCTTTATTGTTTTTTACAAATAAGCAGCATTCTAATATACATAAACACGGTAATGTTAATATTTTAAGATTTTTAAAATGAGGCTTACAGGATTCACTTTGTTTTATCTGCGCTTTTTGTCTCCCAGCAACACCATTAAATCTTGATACATCCAACCATTAAATAAATAATATATCATGTACCTTATCACAACATATTTTGCCTAGAGATAAATTTAAAAAATCTGGTTTAGTGCAAATCGAACTGCACATAGAGGGCTCAGTTACATAAAACAGTGACACAATTACCTTAAATTTCCAAATATGTAAAATAATATATTTTTATTTTTTATAACGCTTCTTCTAAACTTTTGAGTCTTTCGTAAAATTTATGAAAAAAGTGATATCAACGCGGACTCTACAATCTGCATTAACTTGAGTGTTTGAGATTTTTTTTTCAACCTTTTTTTTATGACCCACTGCTGGGCACAGATCTTCTCACACAATTGAGAGGGATTTAGGCCATAGTCTACCACGCTGGCGGCATGCTTTAGAGAAATTATGAATTTCTCTCAGGCATGTACGGCGATGGAAAACATCGTAATTAATGAAATATCACGATATTTTCCATCACCATAGAGCAGCGATTGAGATTAGTCTTCCCTTTATACCTTCGCATGTCCCAAGAATAATTTTATTATAGACAACATACCGGACGGAAGAAAAAGTCATCATAAAATATTCTAAAGATAGCGCCACAATATAAATAAAATTTGTGAACTGGCTCTAAAAGAAAAAAAATACCTGTGTTGGTTTCACAGCAGGGCTGATGCAAATGCCGTCGAAATCTTGATCCAATTGTGTATATGGTATTTTATTGACAAATTTATTAAAAATCCAAGGAATGTTCACTTCCTGAAAAAAGTAAAAAGCTTATTCACAATTAATTGAATTACTAACAAGTTCAAGGTACTGTTATTATTTTATATATTTATATTATTGCCACTAGCGGTCACCCATATCACACCCGACCGCGCCCGTTTGACTTAGTTGCATAGATCGTTTGCGTTCTACGCTAACCGCCGGGTCATGCGTGCTTCTTGCTTGTAAGCAACTACTTATTATGATTCTATGTCTGATTGCCATTAAAATGTTAAAACTCTATCCGTTTTATTTCAAATTTTACAAAATATATTATGTTAAAGATATTGTCTGGGCGAAGTACTAGGGGGGTAAAAACTAGAAATTATATGGGCATTGTTGCCTGCCTAAAGTAGGTATAATGCCCCATGAGATTTTCCTCTTAGAGATAATTGACCCTGGGTTTTCGTTACTTACCCTAATATAATTTCAATTTCATGAGAATGAATAGAAATTGCTCCAATTGATATTTTTAATCGACTTTCAATTGGATTTGAGAATTTGAGTACGATGATATATTTATTTAGGTTTTAAACAAGTTGCGTAAGTGTTTATTGTTTGTACCTATATTTGTTCACCAATTTCTCGAAACTAAAAGATTTACTGAAACGCTTTTTTTCAGTTTAAATTAGATATATTACAACTTAGACCACAGTCACAGTTTTATCCAAATCGGTTCAGCGTTTTTGGAGATAATAATGTGTTTTTTATAAAAAAAAATTCAACCTTATTTTTATGTCCCACTGCTGGGCACAGGTCTCCTTCTCACAAGTGAGAGGGTTTTAGGCCATAGTCCACCACGCTGGCCAAGTGCGGATTGGTGGACGTCGCTTTCGAGAAATCATGAATTTCTCTCAGGCATGCACGGCGATGGGGAACATCGTAATCAATTAAATATCACGACATTTTCCATCACCGTGGAGCAGCGATAAATGCGCACATTACAAATTTCTTTGTCAGAGGTGCGCACCGAGGATTCGAACCGGGGATCGGTCGGGCATCACTGCTCATTTTTATCATTAATTATTTTTAAATACAAAAATGTGTCTAAAAATTAGTACTTACCAAAACAGCAATGTTGAAGGCAGGAAATCTAAAAAATCTTTGAGAGTAAATGTTCTTGATAGATCTCCATTGTTGATTATTCTCATCGGATGTTGCTTCAATGGCCAAGGTATACAAAATGCCAGCCACTATTCTTACGTTTTCTATTTTCCTTCTCTTTCTGCAAGTTTTTGCCTATTCATTAGACTTACGTTTATGTTTCTAATTATATTATATTTATATTATATTAATATGTAAAAATATATTCCAGTCAAATTAGTAAAAAAATGTACGAAAGGGATGTAAGGTTACTAAAAACTTTTCACATAGGTAGGTTTTGTTTGTAATGAAGCCATTGGAAACAAAAAACCTCAGAAGATCACAGAACATCAGTACCAACATTTAGCGTTTTGTTAATTTTTGTAATCTAGAATGTAGTCTTCTTTGATCGAACTAATATCAGCTAACCAGGTTTAAACACGTTGCACGTATAATAAATAACACGTAAAAAGTACCTACAACATTAACAAATACAAAAATATTTTACATGGTCAGAAATATAGTAGAAAACGCAATAGACATGAGAAAAAGAATAACTCGCTTTTTTCGGAGAAAGTTTTCCCAAAGTTTTCCATCTCGGCCAGCGATCTTCGCCATTAAGCAAAATGGGCACGGTCGGGTGTAAGTTGGGTGACCCCTAGTGGTAAATTTCAAGCGCTTTCCCGTGCTGCGGAGGACACGTTAAGTCGTCTGTCCCAGTTTTGACAACAGATAGCACTTGACAAAGTAAGCTCCAGGCTTCCCCCAGTTACTGAGAGAGGCCCGGGCCGTGCCCAGCAGTGGTACGCAGGAAGACAAAATTATTTTTAAACAACGAATTTATTACAACACAAATTATTATCGCATTACAACACAAACTATCGCAACCATCTACACAAATAAAAAAAATTGGAGTGCCTGTTTATAATATTAAAATTACCGCCTTTTACTACATGCATATGAATGTGTTTACGGTTCATAGGTATATATTTTTTAATTTTTGTCTGTCTGTCCGTTTGTTTCGGCTTATCTCCAAAACGGCATGACTGATATTGATCGGACTTTCACTGACAGGTAGCTAATGTAATAAGGGGTAACTTAGGCTACTTTTATTTCAGAAAAATTCTAAAACTAAAGTCCACGCGGACGAAGTCGCGGGCGTCTGCTATAATAAATATGATTTTTATCAAACCTTTTACGATTCGTCAAAAAACAATGAGCTGAAGTCAGGACTCGAGTATCAGTAACGATGCTCCCAGCGCAGAAAGCTCTGTATGTGTTATTGCCTTTATAAAGTTGATAGATGAAAGCCTGTTATAAAAGAAAATAAAAGAATGAAAAAAATATTTATTAATTATAAATATTTAGAAATATAACATATTCGTTTAATGAATGTCATCTTTTCCCAGTCATCGCCTTAAAGTGACCGTTTAGGCTAGATGTTGAGCTGAAAGAATGAAGGCGGCAGAAAAAACCCCCAGCAGCACTCTTTTAAAAAAGCACATCACATATTTGAGATAACAGAATTGCTATGGGCCGATAATGGGTACACGTGACTGATCTTGTAAAGATATAACTATCAATATGTATATCTTCACTACACATTTAACATTTTTTGTATCGGGAAAGGAACCATCAAGACACCTGGCACCTTAGGAGAGACACAAAATATATCTTATAATTGGGTAGTTGATTAATATTGTTTATGTGGTATTTATCAATAAATTATCATTCAACAATTTATCATCATTTTGTATCAATAATTGATACGAAATGAAAATTGTCAAAAAATACTAGAGTTATGAGTTTTTAAAGATTATTGTCAGCTCTTTATAGCAAAACGAAGCTTTACTAATATGTATTTTGTACTGTGAAGAGGCAAGTGACGTCACGACCTTGTATTAATGTCTCTGTCTAATGCTCGATTTGAAAGTTCTTATTTTTTTAAGTTATTCATATTATTTTGTTTACTGTTTTACTGTACCGCAAAGAAATTTGTTTAGTGCGTATAATATATATTGCTGCTACACTGTAAAATATTGTGATATTTAATTAGTTAGGATATCTTTCGTCACCGCGCCCGCCTAAGAGAAACTCATAATTTCTCGAAGGCATTATGTCAACCAATTCGCACTTAGCAAGCGTGGTAGACTATGGCCTAAATCCCTGACACTCCCAAGTGGAAATATGTGTACAGCTGTGGGACCAACCAACAAAATACTCTGTTTATTGTGAATTGATATTCAATCATTTTTTCGTAAGACCATACACACATTTTCATTAACCATAGGATACGCCAAATCGTTTAGGCATGTGCCTAAATATATAGGTATTGCTTAGAGGAGAAACACGTTTCACTAACGACGTTAGGCATGACCTAAAGTTACAATACCGATTTGGGATGGCGTAGTGCTTAGGTGCCCCTAACTGACACATGTGAAAGTCGCTCAAATTGATAATAGTTTAATTATGTTTTGTTTGTTCATTTATGGTAATAGCGCCCCAGAATGGGCCCATCTTCGGGAGAGCAGATGCACTCTCCTGCACCATTAGGCGCTCACAGCGGCATGCGCCCACGCCCACACCGCCGTCCCTCCCGGGGCTGCTGGCAGGACGGGTCGACCTCCCACTCTCACCGTCCGCAACCTCGGAAGCCCCCTTTTAGTCGCCTCTTACGATCAGGCAGGGGATGCCGTAGCTCTATTGTTAATCCCGAAGCTACAGGGACTAGAACTTACGTACCTGGCTATATAATTTGTTGTTGGTTTTGATTATTTCTAAAGTAATGGTTTAACGTATCGTCTACTAAAATTCAAAAACTAAAACAAAACTTACATGGTGTTTTAGATTTCCAATTTCAATAACATCATAACTTCTTTGAATTTTTTGTAAATTTACTATTGGGTGCTGTAAAAAGATAATAATATACAAAGATAAATAATACAATTCATTTGGTATGTAAATTCTTAGACAGCTTGCTTTTGATAATACTGGTTTTTAGAGTTTTTTTTAGGTTTTAGAAGCTAATTTAAAAAGAGTCGGAAAAGTGCCTTTCTTGCCACCGTTACTTCACATAAAACAGAACATGCGATGCTCAGAAGGAAAAGACGCCCTTTTTACTAAGGTCCCCAAAAAAGTTATAGGTACCATTTTCTTTTCTTTAAAAAATAAGTATCATATGCCAAGTACTGAACAATTTTATTTTTTACCGATTGAAGTCGTTTTTTCTTTTGTTAAAAACTTACTTAATTTCACCCTTTTTGTACTTTTATTTATTTATTTATTTAACTCTATTGCACACCATTATGACAATTGAATTTTGAGACAAATCAAAACAGAGAAACTGAGTACAAATGGTGACCTTATCGCAAATCAGCGATTTCTTCCAGGCAACCACAGGCAAGGAGTTAAAGACAGAAAAGTTGATGAAGAGGTAAGGTACAGCTTAGGCTAGAAATAGTATATATTATTATGATGTCAAGTATGTAAAATGATAGATTAGGATTAGGATTAGGAGTACAAGAGATACCAAGTCAGGATTGCACATAATGCTCTGTGACTTGGCGCTTATAATTTACTTTTAATTAAATAATATATTATCGTTTAAGAATAATACGTATACGGTCCGTATCCGGTACGACCGTATACGTTCCAAACCCACTTTCACGCGAGCTACTCTTTAAACCGGAAAATGTCAAGTCTTGACGTTTCACATTTCAAAATCAAACAAAAGACGCGCGAACGCGCCGATGATATGCTGGTTTGAAACCGCTCTCGATGAGTTTTACCTTTCAGGGCGGTTTCAAACTAGCGAATTTTTCGGCGCGTATACGGTCGTTTTGGAAAACCCGCTTTCACGCGCGCTACTCTTTAAACCGGAAAATGTCAAGTCTTGACGTTTCGCGTTTTAAAATCAAACAAATGACGCGCGAGCGCGCCGATGATATGCAGGTTTGAAACCGCTCTCGATGAGTTTTACCTTTTAGGGCGGTTTCAAACTAGCGTATTTTTTGGCGCGTATACGGTCGTTTTGGAAAACCAGCTTTCACGTGCGCTACTCTTTGAACCGGAAAATGTCAAGTCTTGACGTTTCGCGTTTCAAAATCAAACAAATGACGCGCGAGCGCGCCGATGATATGCAGGTTTGAAACCGCTCTCGATGAGTTTTACCTTTGAGGGCGGTTTCAAACTAGCGAATTTTTCGGCGCGTATACGGTCGTTTTGGAAAACCCGCTTTCACGCGCGCTACTCTTTAAACCGGAAAATGTCAAGTCTTGACGTTTCGCGTTTTAAAATCAAACAAATGACGCGCGAGCGCGCCGATGATATGCAGGTTTGAAACCGCTCTCGATGAGTTTTACCTTTTAGGGCGGTTTCAAACTAGCGAATTTTTCGGCGCGTATACGGTCGTTTTGGAAAACCCGCTTTCACGCGCGCTACTCTTTAAACCGGAAAATGTCAAGTCTTGACGTTTCACATTTCAAAATCAAACAAAAGACGCGCGAACGCGCCGATGATATGCAGGTTTGAAACCGCTCTCGATGAGTTTTACCTTTTAGGGCGGTTTCAAACTAGCGTATTTTTTGGCGCGTATACGGTCGTTTTGGAAAACCAGCTTTCACGTGCGCTACTCTTTGAACCGGAAAATGTCAAGTCTTGACGCGAAACGTCAAAATCAAACAAAAGACGCGCGAGCGCGCCGATGATATACTGGGTTTGAAACCGCTCTCGATGAGTTTTACCTTTAAGGGCGGTTTCAAACTACCGTATTTTTGCACCTGAACATGTCAAATCTTTACGTTTCACGGGTACATGCGCTACAAAAAACAAACAACGAGCGAACGCGCTGAAAAATACGCTAATTTGAAACCGCTCACTATTATAATAAAGTTACCCTAATAGCCTGAAATAATACAAGTTGAGAGTAAGGGCCTCTTTCACCACCTTCAAGTAAAGTCACAAGTACGCTAATTGTCGGTTTAAGACACCCGTCACTTCAATTTCAATTTCACGATGTTCGAGTAGCACTATTGATATGATAAACTGAGCCGTACCTATGAGTACGGGAGTAAAGTTAATTGGCAAGTAAAAGCTATGGCTTTTACTCAATTACTCAACAATACTCAATTAACTTTACTTGGGACGTAACTAATCAACACTTTACTTGGAGATGGTGAACGAGGCCCTAAGAATTTGCTCTCAAATCTTAACTGTTCAGGAGTTGTAAGTTACAACTTGTAACTTCAATTATCAACTCAGCAACATGAGATGATAATAAACGGGCACGAATATCTGCAATGTGTTGAAAGTACGAGTATTACAAAAAGAAACAATGTGTGTGCCAATAAAATTTGAGTATTTCTCTCGATTTCACTAGAAGCCCATCATCGTCGAACCACCTTGGAAGTATGAGTTTTCGTGTGTTTTATCAAAGAAGCTGTCAGTCATCATAATTACTGTAGTTATTACAATATTAGTAGGTATAAAAAATATTTAAATACACAACGAAAACCTTGAGAAAATAATTATTTACATACTCAATGACGCAGTTAAGCTAGGCAGAGAAATACATTTCATTGTATGTTTGTTTCAATGTCACTATGTTAAAGGAAGAATTGAAGAGGTATAGAAGAGTAATAAGGATATTTATTTATTTATTTCATCTTAAAGTGTTACCTAAAAATAAGGAACACAAGGGCGTACTTAATGCCTAATAGCATTCTCTACCAGCCAACCCTGGGTGACGAGTAGAGCTTATGGTAGGCGCATACTAAATTAATAGAGAACTATATTAATATTTCTAAATAAATAAATGCACATTCATAATAAATACTCACATATATAAATAATTATAGCATACCTAATTTTAATAATATATACATATATATTAGTACCTATATGCCAAAAACGAGAGTTGTTATAATTAAGCAAAATCAGATCTGCAAAATATTCAGGTTGCTGTAGTAGAACCACTTAAAAGGTGATTGCGATCAAGGCTCTTAAACACACCTTTGCTTTTGGCTTTTCGAATGGACTCGGGTAGACGAAAAGAAAAGAGTAGTCGAGGAAAGTAGTGAAGAGGAAATTGTTGAACCTCTTCGCAAAGGAGAGGAGTGTAGTGCAAGTGCAGGTTAAAATGAAATCGGTGACATTGACCCCTCGTTATCAATCTATACTGTAACATATTATAACAGCGAAGTTTGTATGTTAAGTTAGATGTTTTAATGGATAGGTATATGTTGCTCAATCACGCAAGAATGGTTGAAAGGATCGGGGTGAAAGTTGGCTCAGAGATAAGTTATAGTGTAGTACATACCTACGCTACTTTTTATGCCGGAAATTCTTCCCGCGGGATAGAGTAGTATAGGTAATAAATATTATAAACTTAAATAACCCGTGCGAAATCACTAGTGACACAATCACAGAACAACCTCTTTTAATATGTTCTGTGGACACAATTTATGCAAATAAATAAAATAGGAATATCCGTTTGTAATGACTGAGGGAAATGACTTGTTTTGAAAAGATTAAAAAACCTTTTTTCTATGAATGAAATATGACTAATTTACTATTTGCGATTCAAGTGTTATTAAACGTACCTATAATATGAGAAAATGAAAAATGATAAACCTCGTATTACTTTAAATTGATATTCTTTGTTCACGTTTAATTTTAGTTCCAATTCATAGCCTTAATATAAAGAGCAAACATAAAAACTCGTGTCATAAACATTCAAGTAGGTACTTACGTTTTTAATATATTCATCATAACTTTGAGAACCATCTGTTATTTCAACAACGAAATTTAATAAAAAGAGTATTAAAAAGTGAACAATTTTATATTTATAAGAATTCGTTTTTAAATCGGATCTCTTGCGGCGACATATGGTACTCCATGTTCCAATAGAATGTCAAATGAAAACGTATAAAACATCAAACGCTAATGAACAGAATATTAGCAAGAAAAGAGTATTTATTAATATCTGTTCAGTATTTATGTTCATTCTGTAATTGTTTGACTTTTATCAGTTCGCATAATTTTTATTATTAGGTATATAGGGTTACAGCTTAAAGCATCAAAGGTACCGACTCACCCGTCAGTGGAGAGGGCATTGCGCCTCGCTTCGATACATATTTTTTGTGCCAAATCTGGTGCGGGAACGCATACATTTTAATTTTGTCACACATTTACAAATATTCTTTCATCGCTACAGACGCATACATTTCTAAATATGTCAATTTCAATTAACAACGTCATTTTCTATGCACCGACAACACTGACACCGACACACTCACTAATTGTATATAACTAGAAGGCACATTGTGCATGCACGTGCGTTGGGACGAAGGGTTCCCCCGTAATGGCCACTCCTCTGACGGTTTCAAGCAGATTGTTGAAATAAACTCCAGGTCTCCCCACTAATAAGTAAAGACCCGTAAAATTAATAATAATAAGTAAAAACCCAGTGGAATGCAGGGTTGCAACTTTTCCTTGATTTTTCAAAATTATGTATGCCGTTTTACGAAAGGCTATAGTTTTAAAAGATATTACCATTGCAAAAAAAATTTGAAAATAGGTATTTTATTTTTTACTCTTTGAAACTCTTTTTATTTTTTGTTTATAATGAATATGAAACAGTTTATACGAATGGGAACTAAAAATTTATACCTACCTAGCTAGGGATCAATACGCGGTTTTTAAGATATTATATTATATCTTAAAAACCGTTATAAGATATAATAAGACAGTTGGTTCTGCCCTAACCGGTTATGTAACTATACTGGACGACAAGACACTTTGTAATTTCCTGAATTTAAGTAAATTTACCACTGACTATTCTGTATTATATAATTAATTCCGTATTTATAATTAATAGTATATTAGTTACATAACTATGACGATAACTAAACCCAAACTAACCGTCAAATGCTCGGTTAAACAATATTTGCGTTGCACCAAAGCTTGTAATGACGTCATAACTTAATGGTAACGTTAATTGCTCGATTTTAGCCGGTTAAAACTTTTGTTGTGGTCAAATATCAAATCAACTGAGTATTAACTTCATCGCCTATTAACTTTAACAATCAAGAAAAACGTGATGATAAAACACACTATTGTTAAATTCTAAGACATAACAAGTCTGAATATAAAATTTCATCAAAATTGGTTCAGCCGTTTCGAAGGAGTAGGTAACAAACACTGTTACATGAAATTTACAATACTACTCGTTCGCTTCGAGTTGGCCGTCGATGACCGATACAAAATGACGTCACAGGCACATCAATTGGTAACGTCGACAAAAAAATAAATGTATTTTTATTGCAACATTTTTTTAAATTGCATTCAGACCACCGACCACATTCCTCATAACAGGCAAATAGTTATGTCAGCACATCTGACTTATAGTTCTGTTGTTCCGATAAAAATGTCCGCTATTAATGTTCTTTTGGAACAAATTTAATTTATCCATAAGTGTATCACTAACCTAAAAAATATGCTCTGTACGTACGTATCACTATCTTTCACTGTGGCCTTGAATTAGCAAATCACATCGTTTCAACCTAGCTTCGTTTTACAGATCGACCAACTCAATTAAAGTGCGTACGTGATAGCGTTGCTAACGGTACTAATAAGGTCTGTTCAACAGTTCAATGTTACTTATGTAAATGTCAGATTATATTTATTTCAAATTGCTGTACCTGTTTGTATTTATGCAGCTTATATTAGGTACCTAGGTATTTACCTTTTTTGTGTAGGGCTATAGAGATCATAGGTAGCTACTTATGTCAAATGGAAGCATTAAGGACATTTATTACATACCTATAACTTTTCTTCATGAATGTCTGGTAGGTACTTTTAATCAGCTACCAAAAACGCATATTTACACCCCTTTTGGAATAGCATAGGTACTAAGCAAGGATCTCTTTTTACACGCTTTATAGGTATTAGCTTCACTTGTATGTTTGTAAGCGACTCATTTGGGTGCGATTTTAAGCCACTTGACACATTCAGATTTTATTCAAACTTTGTAGATTTATCGAGGACCGATTTCAATACACTTATTTGATAAGATTATTCCATTATTTAATTTGCAAAATAAGATTTGTCAATTTATATAATTAAATTTTTATCTATTGTCTATAAGACAGTAATTAATTTCCAACGATTATATTTAGCCATAAGCATAAATTAATAATAGTAATAATACGAAAAAATGTATTTTATTTAAAAATATCAGTGTAAAAAAATAAAAAAACACGCTTTTATAAGAAATCCAACTAAAAAATAGAAAATAAATTTTAATAAATTTGAATTAAAGTAGTGTAAAAATGCATTTATTGTAAAAAAAGCGTGGGGTACTTTTTAAGATATTATCAAAATGATTATCCTTCTAATTTTTTTTAGTATTATTTATTTATCAATCAGGTAACAGAACCCATATTACAATAAGTATCAATAAAATAAAAAATAAGATTAAAATTAAAATAAAATAAAAATCAATTCAAATTAAATTCCAAAAATTAAAATAATTATGGGAATAAAAATGAACTCAATATAGAAGAACCAAAATAAAATAAAATAAAACTAAAATAAAATAAGTAAAATAAAAGATAACTATTTGCCCGCACCATTCATGACTTGTCTGTCACAGCAGTGCCTGATGTACGGGCAATCTAGTCTTTCCGCAATCATCGCCAGGACGGCGTACATACCCGAACATACCCGAAGCGCTGCAGAAACGGGGCAGCCCCACCACCGCCCTAAACGCATTGTTAAACTGGATGCGGAGGACGCTGTAGCACTTCTTTCTTTCTAATGATATCTATTTTATTACTATTTTTATTTGATCCCATCGAGTAGAGCATTGGGTAATCGGCTTTATAAAAATTACACCGAGGTCGAGTCTCGCGCGGTTCTACAGTTGTCGATACAGGGTCGCATTGGGTCGATATGGTAAAGATACTTCAACTCAGTTGTGCGCGCGGCGCTATGTGTGCGTGGGCTAGTAATTGTGCAGTTTTAATTTGTGTGACAGTGACGCGGCCGTGATCGTCCGAGCAACTTCACTGTACCTCTTGTCACGCACACAAAGTCACTGTATATATACAGGTTTACCCACACATAGCGCCGCGCGCACAACTGAGTTGAAGTACCTATCTGTACAGGGTGCTGCGGGTCCACTGGTACAGAGACCTCATCCGATTCCCTAACCGTTACATCACTAATAAAACCTGTACTTAGAACGAGATCCAGCTTTCGAACTAGGCAATTAAGGATAGGTATTATTATATTGAGTGAAATCGCAAAACGACAGTATTCAAAATAATTGAAGATGTTAGCCGAACTCTAATACAAATTAAAATCACTGAGCACTAATACTTCATTATATTTAGTAAGTACACTTTTCTTCTAATATTTTAAAAATAATCAGTACCTGGATGGCCGAGCGTTGCTCGTCGTATTTTTTTTTATTTAAGTTGATTATCGCTGGTTTTTTTTTTCTATAATTCAAATTGCTCGTTTAAAGGTATTAGATAGATATGAGACGTGATACAGCGTATACAATCGAGTCACGCCATCGCTAAGCAGTTCAGTCCCAACCTAGTAATCTACATTATTATTATGTTCATTGTGTTCGGTGTGTGAAATAAATTCTTCAGTGAATCCTATGGACTATTATTTCTTGACCTTCTCGACATTGGGTGCATCACAGCACATATAAGATAGTTAAGTATTAATATTGATTAATTAAGAATTAATTAAACATTTGAAATTAGTTAAGTGATATCAAAAAAAGATACATTTGCAGAAAGTTACATACTGTCCAAAATACCTATAATAAACTTTGTTATAAAATAATATAATAAAGTAATTAAGATTATAAAAAAAATTGCAAAGATATGTTACAATAAAACTGAGTTAATAAAAATCAGTACAATTTCAACTTTAAGGCATTCGTTAAGCCGTTCGTAATAGGTATAAGAATAATAATATCCTCCCATCTAGTAAGTACTCCACCATCACCAGTGATGTAGCAGCGTGGTGGAGTAAGCTCCATTCCGTCATAATATTGGGTAGAGATCCGTGTCCAGCAGTGGGACGCAAAAAGGGTTGCAGCTACTCATAATGTACCTCAAGATCTTTTTCTTGCAATATTTTGTAACCTATACTAACGCAACTTTGCCTTGTAGATACGTCAGGCACTTACAAAGTTTCCTAAAATGCTCCCTTTCTATACCATTATCATGTATGTTCGAAATGTATTACGTGTCAGGTAGATAATTATTGTTAATCATTTTTCTTTCAGCTATAACATCGCACTTCATAGCTATGCCAGAGTTGTGCAGTAAAGACGTTTTTATTATTAAAAGGAAATGTAAAGAGTGCCTCAAGCGCACTCTATCCACTGTCTTTATTACATGTTTCTCGTTAAGCTACATACATAATAATAGTCAAATATCAGTAAGTTTTCAGTAATTACTCCGTCAAGTCAGTCTGGGCTACATAGCGTTTCTGATGAAGTTTTGGAGGCAACTCAAAGATATATGTTTTTGCTATGTTATTTTACTGTTACTGTAATAATTAGGTTATAAGAAACAAAATACCAACAACTTTAACGGATATAACTCAAAGAAATTGAAAACAAGAATTTCAAAGAATACAAAATTGGTCTTCAAGATCCATCTAGAAAGAGATCCTTGCTTAGTATGTAATTCCAAAAGAAGTTGTAGCCATAAGGTTTAGCGTTTTGGTTGCTGATTAAAAACCTTACTTCATGAATGCCTACTTTTATTCAACAATGAATGTAACTAAGACCGGTAAAAATAACCTTAACGTCCTTATTTTTTTAATTTTAATTTCCACGTACTGGTGATCTCTGTAGTCCTACCCATTAATATAGGCACTACAAGCCGCATAAGTTCAAAACAGGTAGTGCAAAATTGAAACAATATATTTTGTAAATTATCTTTATTGTCTCACATTCAGAAATCGCGTTCCATCTCCCGAGTTTTGTGCTCTTTTCTCAATAATTTCTGGACTTGCAGATTTCAAATCATAAGCTAAGCCTAACCAAGCGCTCAAATCTATGAACCAGGTGGTAATGTTGTAATAAAATACCTGTCCAAGCTCCGCAGTGCGGTAGTCGCATGGAAAGGCATGGTGGAAGTTGTGGAAACCTTCACCCACAGTCATGTAAGAAACGAAAACATTTTGTGAGGGCATGATATTCCTGTCATAGGGCTTGTTGCCGTAAATATGAGCTGCACTATTGACTAACAGCGAGGCGTTGAGGTTGATGATGTAGCGAAGCACATTCAAATGCCAGGAGTTGCTTAGAGTTTCTCCCCAACACCACATGGGTATGAGTGTAGGAAGAACTATGCTTGCCATACCAAAAAGGAGAACAGCGTACCTGTAATAGAAAATTGAATTTTTCAAAATCGAACTGAAGCGACTTTACTATAACAATCTATATATCTACATCATCCGTAACCGGCCGATATCCGTGTACTGTTTGTGTTTACTCTTACTAGGATGGCACTAGAAACTAGGTGTATCACTTATATCGGCTCCTGCTGTACGCACTGCACTCGCGTCCCTTTTGCCTCGTCGTACGAACTAGTTAACTGCCATAGAGCAACCCTCACCGCTGTGCCATAGAGCAACGGCGTGTACGCAAGAGACGACAAGCTTCTCTTCGTTCAGATACACTACAGTCCGAATTAAAAAGTTGCCCCTAGCTAGAAATGGTCCGGAGATATCAAATCTGAAGTCTGTTTTCCATTTACCGGCCGTCATCTTGGAAAATTTATGTGCTAACACTGGGCCTTGTAATAAGACATCCAAAAGAATTGGAACTAATTAGTAATCGATATACCCCTGTCAGATCTGGTCAATAAAATTTTTTCGTCAATAAAGTTCAGTTTTTCTCAAAAAGTATTTGTAGTGACGGAACGGGCTCAACTTCACACGATTGTATTATCTGTATTTTTTTGGATGTCTCATCACAGATCCCTGGTGTCGCAATATAATTTAGAAGGCTATCCAATTACGCTGCTCCAATGCTTTGGTGGATATTGTTGTTAGTGGATTACCCTCTGTCCAATGTTTCCTGTCCAACTCCTAATAAATATCACAAACATACAAAAAGTGTATTAATTGTTAAGGCAGTTACAGTTTTAGTATAGTTTTTAATGTCCCTTATAATTTTCATCATGCTACTTCTTTCTGCACACTTTATGGCGATACATTTCATTTTTCACGCAGAACAAAAAAAACCTAAACAATTGACGTGTATCCAGCAATTTTACAATATTGATACTGGAGACTATATTTCGTACTATTATTTTATTGTAGTACGCTTTTTAATGAAATATTTTATCTAAAAAATACACATAAGTATATTTAAAAAAATATAGTGTAAAATTTAGTAAATATATGTTTAAAAAGAACATAAAATACACATAGGTAAATGAATATTATTGAAAGCTCAAAAGATTACTTACTTTTTCTGAAATTTCAGAACAGGATTATTCTCCACGTCCGATATATCGATGGTTTTGCCTCGCTCCTTAACCAGCTCATTCTTTTTAACCAGCAACCATCCGATATGAGAATAAAAGAATCCTCTCCTGGCATTATGAGGGTCAGCGTCAGTGTCACTGTACTTGTGGTGCAGTCTGTGGTCTCTGACCCAGTTAATAACTGTGTATTGTAGAGCAATGCAGTTCAAAATCATAATGAAAATTTCCAAAGGTAGAGTAGCTTTGTAGGTTTTGTGAGCCCATAGTCTATGCGCGCCAGCCGTGATGCCGAGGCCTCCGATAATGTACAAGCAGTAAGCTGAAACTATTAAATTTATTGAATGAATGCTTTCCGTAAGTATTCAGTGATATTGAAAAATGAAATGAAATGAATGAAATGAAATGAATGAAATGAAATGAAATGAAAAATAAATTTATTGCCACATAAACACAAATATTACATAACAAATTTAAAAGAAAATTCTCATTTTATAACGTATGTAGGTAGTCTTATAGTGTGATTAATTTAATTTAAGCAGTTCCCGGATGACCTAGCGTTGCTAAAAAAACAACATTTATTTGGTCTAACTTCAAACCAAACACTCATTGGCTTATTGTTACTTAACGACGCCATTTATTGAAGTAGCAAGTAGAACTAAAAATAATAATATTAATTACATACTACTCGCCAATAGATGTCGGGTACAGTCTTTTTAGTTTATGTTTATCTTACGAGCAATTCTTGTATGTATCTAAATATATTTTTTGAATCTCGGAAACGGCTCCAAATATTTTGATGAAATTTAGTACCCTGGTTTCGGGGGTGATAAATCGATCCACAAAATTTTTATTGTTGGAAATTTTTAACTGTATAAAAATATTTTCAATGATAATCAATTTAAATATAATATTGTGGCGTAAACAAACGCTGTCAAACGGGGGAGCCCACGAGGCTCATTGTGGATTTCCTCAAGCGTCATCAGGACCTTGTGCTTTTTATAGGTTGGGTAGTAGGAAGTTTAAAATATTATATTATTTAATATTATTATATTTTATGACGTTTTGCGTTTAACCAGTGGAGAGAGATTTTTATTATTTAAAATTCATGGTTCAACGGTAACGGCGTATTCTAATCTGACTATTTTGACATCCGGAAGTAAGATAAAAAATTATTGTACCTATATAGAAGGTCTTTTTTAATCGTAGCAGTACTCAACAGGAAATGAAATGAAATGAAATATTTATTTGCATAAAACACGGTACATTTTACGATAAAAATCTTACAATATTGTTCATGCGTGTCTTACCGACCTAGTCGGTGGGCAAATATTTATTAATAAATAAGATAAAGTCATCGTGTCTTTAGTGATAACAGTATATCCTTAATCTATAGGTTAAATCATTAATTTACTTTTTTTAATTTAAGGATATTAAATGCAATTTCATACCCGAAGGTACATGTAATTTTTTTAATAATAACAATAATAATTTAATAACAATAATATTAGATATTAATAGTAATGATAATATTTGCATAATTGAATAATTGAATAAAAAATTATAATTTATTAGCCAAGCGTTAGGTGTCCAGCATGACAATATTCTATAAATTCCTTTGTGGAATAAAAACAGTTATCAATCAATAATTTAAAAATAATACCCTTGAACCGATTTAATGTTAGATTTTTTTAACCGAGATGGCAGCAAATTATAAATTTTGATGCACATCACAAAGCTATTTCTCGAATAGCATGCTGTATAAGATAATAGTCTATGCAATTGCCGATGCCGATTGGAGAATGTATCATTTTTGGTATCAAATCGATTTTGATTATTTTTGACACATATCAGACTTTCGTAGATGTACATTGATGGCAATGGCGGGAGATTTACTTTTTTTTAAATATTGGCTTACAGGAGTCCATAGGTTCCGCACCTTAAATGGCCCTAGCCCCTAACACATTTCTTTTGTATAATAAATGCTCTATTGAAGTCAGTTGAATTCCCCCATAAGAGTAATCCGTATCTTAGGACCGAACACACGTATCCGTGATAAGCCATCAATGCTGTTTTTTTATTTGCTACTTTTGAAAGATGGTGTAATGCGTATATGAATTTATTTAGTCTTTGGCATACTATTTCTACATGATTTTTCCAATTTAAATTTGAGTCGATTTCAATGCCAAGAAATTTAGCTATTTTATTTTAGGATGCAAGGTGTACCCCATATCTTAATCTGACGCGCTCGAGTAAATCCGAAAATCCCCTCTTGGGCTCCGCTACTACCATCCGCCAATCCGACGTTCAAAGAAATGACAACGTCGATTTGAAAGAGCTCTATGAAAATTTCGTTCTTTAAATTAAAGCTTCTGTGGTCGAATGGTTGCGTGAGCTGACTGCGGAACTAGAAACCCGGGTTCAAACCTCGATCAAAACCATATTGTGTCTATTTATTTTTTTATGAAAATAACTTTTTTTTATTAGGAGCTATTTCAGATGGCTTTGTTAAGTAACACGAAGCAAATGATTGTTTCGTTTTAAACTAAACCAAGAAAATATTTTTTTAGAAAATAAACGATTTAATGTTATCTCATTGTATAAAATCTGGTGCAATAAAGTATTTTTGTATTGTATTGTATTGTATTGTATTGTATATATCCGAGCAACGCTCGGGCGTCCAGGTACTATAGCTAAAAGCACGTGTAAAAATAAATGTTTAAAGAAACAGTCAGGAGCAGTAGATCATGTCTATGTCCTTATCCTCGTGAATTATTAAGCACTACTTAGCTTTCCGCCAGCGGCTTCGCCCGCGTGGATCCGTTTAATGGGTCCCCGTAGAATAAAAAATAGCCTATAGGTATGCTATTCCAGGCTTCATTGCTATATTAAAATCATAGGCGTTTAGCCAGTTGCTTCAACCGCGTTGACTCTATTACCCATTTTCACGCAGGAATGAAGAATTTTCCCGCGGTAAAAAGTAGCCTATGTTACTCAGGGTGAATGTAGCTTTCTAATGGAATTTTTGGAATCAACATCAACAAACAAACAAGAATACGAAAATACAAATCTTTCCTCTTTATAATATTAGTATAGATATAGACAAAGATGAACCGAAACGCGCAATAAAAATGTTTTTAAAATAAATTAAGTACCTACGCATGGTCCTGTAGCGGGCAGTACGCAATAACTATTTACGCAGCTAAGCGGAAATACTAAAGTGGGAATGAAAAAGAGTTCCATCAAAATAAATGGAGATTTACAAATTTGTCAATTCTGATACGTACCAAATATGACTGTAGTCATCTTCGCACTTGTTAAACCGAGGTAGATTCCATAAAGTGCCGCTGAATGTAAATAAATCATAAGAAATACGTTTCCATATTTAATTGTGTATTTCCTCGGAGCTGCCAAGGTAATTTCAGTATTTGATCTTTTTGGTGAAGAAATCATTTTGTTTACTGAAATCGGGATAAAACAAGTAATTATACAAAATTATGAAAATAATTGTTAAAAACATCGTGAAGGGAGGACGAGACATTCAGCTCAATATGGTGATAAATCGGTTAGTGTTTATAAAAATTCTAGATGATGATGTATTTTATCAGCCAGTTTATAAACCAATTATAAACAACCGTGGACGTGGAGACAAGCGCTGGGAAACAATTAACTTCGAGTCAGCACAAATAAAACAGAATACCTCAAGTGCTACTTTAGCTATCTGCCTTCACTACACTAGACTCCACAGCCAGCCTATAAAGGCAATTTCAGTTCCAAGTTAAATGTCAATCCGACGAAGAGCGCTTTTAACAAATATCTCTAAATTTTAAAGACCATTTACCTATTAGAATTTTTTTAAACACTAACCGATTTATCACCTCTCGTCCTGTCTTCACAGTAGTCTTTAAATATAATTCTTATATCCCATGTAATAGTTACATGGGATATTTCTTCAGACACAGTCCCACGCAAGACTGTAATGCGAACTTCTAAAATGTGTTTCATTTAATACCAAATTTATAATCATTACGCACATTTGTATACGTCAGTGTAAAGTAATTGAACAACGGAAAACGGAAAATTGTGAATTTTTACTCGCGCTCTGAGGTACCGTACAGTTTTGTACGAGACCGTTCGTGGATGGCATCGATTTTACTAATAAAAGAAAATAAAATCTATTAAATATCTATACAAATAAATAAAATTTGAGTGTCTGTTTGCAATATTAAAATAGAATGCCCGTTTTTTCTTTCAAGAATAAATATCACCTTTCCATCGGGTTCAAATCGGGTTCAAAATAGGCACAGAGATAGGGTATAGTCAAGCACTCAGGCTACTCTTTATCCCGAAAAAATGGACTGTCCCCATGAGATATATTATATATAGAATCATACAAACTCAAATCACCCGAGCGAAGCATGGTCTGATATAAATGTGAAAGTTTGGATGTTTGGACGGCTGTTTGTGGCTCAATCACCCAAGAACGGCTGAAAGGATCGGGATGAAATTGGTTTTGATATATAAAATGTCCTGTTCCCGTGCGATATGTTAGTATAATCATACTACATCGGTATGTAGTATGATTATTTATATAGGTACTAGCTGACCCGACAGACGTTTTCCTGTCTTAACTATGGATATTAAAATCGAATTTGTAAAAAAAATATATTAATTATCAATTTTCTTAATTTTTTTCATTGATAAGAACCTTCTCCTGATAATAACAAACACAACAAAAAAGAATTATCGAAATCGGTCTAACCGTTCACGCGTAGCTGATCTGTTCTTACTGTATCTAGTCTTATTGTAGCTCATATTCATAACTTCCACCTACGGAGAGCAATCCCGAGCTAGCCAGTTTAGCTTCTTGAAGAAACTACCTACATTGTACAGAAACCTACAACAAATGTATGAAGAGTATTTTTTAAGTATTCATATTATATTATCTATGAAGTTTTTAGGTTACTGTCCAATAAACTGTCATGGAAGAAAATAAAATAATGACAGATCTCGTTTTAACGTTTGATTCCGAGAGCTATTTCGAGAGAAAGCGACAAAAAGTACAAACATTTTCAAATAGCAATTTTTTTATATTCCGTCAAATTGGTGGAGCATAGAAATATTTTTGTCAGTCAGCAGGATTTCTTAACGTTTGGCGTAGAAGGTACTTACCTCAATTTAAAAATAAATATTAACTGCAGTAACTTTTCTAAAACCATAAAAAATAAGAAGAAGCAAGCAGTCAATTAATGATAAGTTTCACAGTTTTCAGTCATGCAAAACTTGTAACTCGGTGTATCACGTATGAAAGTCGATAAAAATGTTAGTTACATTTTGCAAGTTCAAGAGTTTTCATATAAAAAATCAAAATCTTTTCCATAACTGATGATCAACGCTTAATTTTTTAATACCGTGCAACAGTTCATCATGGATTTCAAACACTAAGAAATTTAGCTGATATGACGTAATTAAAACAAAATATTAGAAAATGGTTGCAAGTTTTCATTGCTTAGCTCTCTGAATATTTCATGTGAGTCACATTTTTGAAGGACGCTGTCTTGTCTTAAATGTTAATGTTGCATTCGAATTGGAAAATAGTTTTTAAATTTTCTAAGTTTTCGTGATATTTCCTTAATGTTTTATTACATAAGTACCTTCTTCTGCCAATTACAAACACAACAAAAGAAGAATTAGCGAAATCGGTCCAGCCGTTCACGCGTGATGTCGTGACCAAGGGAAAATGGGATTCATTTTTATATATACAGATATAAACACAAATCATGAGACCGAATCTGGGCTGGATCTCTAGTAAAAAATAAACTGCGTGGTACAACCAGTTGGACCAACTTTTTGTGTTACCACGGGGAACGCGCGAATATAATGATACCTAATTATTACTTTAACGAATATGTAGCATGTTAAAACTTTCGATTTACGTGGTTATCTATGTTATATTGCAATTCAAAACACTTAAATTTAATAAGGTTTCGTACCTACCAGTATAACCATAAATATACAAAAAGGATCGCCATTTAACAAAACTCGTCAGAGTATTTAGATTTTCATTTTGATCTAGAATTGTAGTAATTTAAAATACAAATGAAGTGAATTTGTATTTTAAATTACTGTGCGTTAGTGACGATAAAAAGAATTTCACTATTGGCATTAGCTGGGAATTTGGTGTAATATTCCATAGGTACTAATATATAAAGCTGAACTGTTTGTTTGAACGCGCTAATCTCAGGAACTTCTGATTCGAATAAAAAAAATGTCGGTTATCCATTTATCTATGAATGATTTAGGCTATACAACATTACGCTGCGACCAATAGGAGCGAAGCATCAGTGAAAAGTGTTGCAAGACCGGGGAAAATCCATACTAAGTAAATAAAGCTGAAGAATCTCGGAAAGACTGGCTGACTTTAGGAAATAATAGGCAACAATGGAGAGAAATGGAGGAAGCCTTCATCCAGAAAGGGGCCATACCACATAAATAAATTGAAACTTACCGTACTAACAATTAGTATGTAAGAAAATTTACTAACAATACTAACAACATTAGCTTTGTAATGTTAGGTGTATGGAAATAAAAGGCTTTTATTATTATTATTATTATTTCTGTCTGTTGGTCTGTCTGTGTGTGTATCTGTCTGTGGCATCATAACTCTCAAACGAATGTACCGATTTCCTTGCGGTTTTTTTATTTGAAAGCCAGTTTCCGGCCGGTGGTTCTTAGCTATGTTTTTTAAAAATGTTTATTTATTTTTGTAATATTATATGCTTCATTTATATTCAATATATACTTCACATATATATTCTTACATGTATTCCGCTCGTCATCAGCGTGCTCAACTGGATTTTTCTTGGTTTTTAACTTAATTTTACTAGATTTACAATTTCTGCTACATTTTTGTACTTTTATTTTAAATTTATTTTCTAAATTTTGTCCGAAAATTTATTCTATTATATGTTTTAAATTCAGTTATTAACTTTTTGTTTTTAAACAGTTTTAATTTAATTGCACATTGGTCCGACTTTGCATAAACAAACCCGGGCTCAATTGCTAATACTTAGGTAAAATCTCTATTAATATTATAAATTCGAAAGTAACTCTGTCTGCTATGCTTTCCCGCTTAAACTACTGAACCGATTTTAATGAAATTTGGAACACAGATAGAGTGGACCTTAGGAAAGGACATAGGATGGTTTTTATCCTACGGGAACTTTTAAAACGGATCCACGCGGGCGAAGCCGCTGGCGGTAGACTAGTTTACTATATGTGGTTATGTTGTTGAAATGTTCAGTTACGCACGTCGAGATTTTTAAGAGCTGTCTCCTGTTTGAACCTGCTGATGAACTGGTGTCTAAGACGACGACTTCAGCAATACACAATGGATCTCCGGGCGAGTGCTTCCCTTTTCTAACGAATTTGGCAGTGATCACTAAAGGCATTATGATCTGCGTGATCAAGCTTTGCGTTTGTGCAGTTGCAGCACGAGGGCCCCGAGCCGGCTGCAAGATCGGTGCAATCCGAGCGTACGTGGGGCCCGCCACAGTGGCTGCACTTATCCACCTTATCGGTGCAGAACCGCCTGCTGTGGCCATACCCCAGACACCGCGAGCACTGGACCAGGGGCGATAGGTCTTCCACACGGACCCTTAGAAGGTCAATGTAGACCACCCCTGCGTCTGCCTGCGTCCAGTGCTCGCCGCCAGATTTGTGGAGGCACCCGTAGGACGACGTAGCCGGCGTGAGGATTTTGGGCCTTTTTGCGAAAGCGAAACTCCATCCTCACGTCGGCCTCGTCAAGGTCTTTAAACAGGGAGCCATTCTGCCTCCTCAGAGCGCCCAATATGTCCTCATCCGTGTTATAGGACAGGACGCCTCTGAGGAGAAGGAGTGGGTCCCTGTTTTTTATTTCTTCTGCTTTGAAGTGTCCCCCTGCATCTTGAATTTTCGCAGCGATCTGATCCCGCTCGGCCTCCGTACTGCAACTGACAATTATTTTTGCATCTTTTGCCTTTTTAAGTCTCTCTACCCGGAGACCTCCCTCCCTTGCACCCAAAGATTGCCTTAGTTTTGTGAGGACTTCTTCACCCGTGTCGGTTTCGCTACTTGAAGTTACCGCTAGCGAGTGCAGTGCCTTTGGCCTTTCAGGAATATTTCCTATGGGCGGACCGGCCACTGCACTTGCGTAACTTCTAGATGCTCCAACAAGGTGTTGAAGGTCCTCAGCCTGCCTCTCCATCGACTCTTCGATTCTTTGGAGAGCTGCGTTATCTTTCTTTAGGAGGGAATGCATCTCTCCAAGTTGGTCGTCGCTTATTGCTGGCGCCGGAGCAATGGGTGCGATTCTCTCCTCGACGGGGGCAGTTTTACGGGGGCACCTTCTTTGTGGTGGTGTTGGTGGCTGTGCTGGTGTTTTCCCCCTCCTTGACCAGTCCGTACAGTCTGTCGAGAATCTGTATAACGTCGTTTTTAATCTCCGTTTTTATGTTGCGCGACTGGGCAAGGAGGGTCTTCGCCCTAATCTGGCATGCCCTCGCCTCCGCAACGCTTCCGCTGGTATAAGGGCGGCCCTCTTCGCAAGTTTGAAGCTTCTGCTGCCCGGATGTCGTGGGGGCGGGAGATTGTCTTTTGGGAAGTACGGGTGAAACCGATGGAGTGTTGGTCTTCCGTGCTTCCCATTCCTTCCTTCATACTTCTCCTAACTGAAGCGCTTCGGACCTGCGGTGCCACTTCGGGGGTGCTGCGGGTGTGCTCCGGTTCCGTTGACCCACGCCGGGAGGACTTAGCGGGTGTCCGGTACATCATTGTTCGAGGGATATTATATTTAAATAGGTCTAAATAATTTAGCTGCACAGTAGCTGTCAAAATTACCGGAGTAGTGTAAAGGGCTACGTTACGGTAAAAATAAATTTAGTTTTATACACGTAAAGCCTTACGTATTGTCGCAGTCGCAGTCTGTGCTTCTGATGCGGTCAAAACAGGATGAACAAGATTAGCCGGACGTAAAATGAAGGCCGCGCAGCAGCAGCCACAGTCAAAAATAAAATATAAATAAAGTATGGTCAACCTTAATATGACCTTAACCCGAACCCACCTAAGCAATATAAGAAAATAAGGTGGGCGGGAACACAGAACATATTGGAAATGTGGGCGGGGCAGACGCGCCAAGGAATTTTGATCAAATGCTCAAAATTCCAAAATCTCTACAGAAACACGCGATCGTGCTACGATATGCGTGCTTGTGTGCGTGCTTGGGTATGATTCGTTTATTTGAAATCGCGTGATTGTGAGGCGCTAAGATTGGCTAGATTTGAAATTGCAAATATGTGCGTAAGCTTCGTATTTATTTAAGTACAGATGTAATGGAGGAGAAAGGCGGGGCTTGATCGGCGATACGAACGGCGCATTGTTGCCGTTCTAGGAGGGCCTAATTTTTTTTATTTTCGGCAGGAAACCAGCTGGAGTGGTGTCAATGGATGCGGGGGCACGAAATATTACTTTTATAGTGAAAATTTTCAGAAAAGATGCAATTTATTTGAGTGGAAACTGTATATAATCGTGTGTTTTGCAGATCCGAATAATAAAAGCCGAAATATTCAGTTGGAAGAAGCTTAAAATCAATAAAATAAAGAAATTTCTTACTACTCTTTTTAACCCCCGACGAATTTATTTGCCAGTTTCCGCCCGATGGTTCTTAAATATGTTTGGTTAATATCGGTCCAGCAGTTTATGAATATCAGCACTTTTTCAAAATATTGGAAGGCATTTTTGGCGTAAGATTACTCGATTAAGTGCTTCAATCGGACAGTATAATCATTAAATGACAATTAATTAACCACCAGAGTCCTGGTCACCTGGTCTCCAGAGAACCCAACTCTTCTAAAACTCACATCAGACTTATCGTATTTGGGTTCAATGAGCAGGTACCTTGCAGGTTAAAATCTTGCGATACGGTCACGTTGACCTGATACTACAAGCTGAATGGTCTCCAAAGAACCCATCTCCTCGAAAACTTATAGCAGACATATCGTGATTGGATTCAATGTATTACTTTTAAAGAGTAATTTTCTTGCAGGTTATGATCTTGCAATACGGTCACGTTGACCTGGTGCTGCAGCCAGCCGCTAGAAGTACCTTCCAGCTTATATTTATTGTATTGCCCTATTGGTTAGTTCCGTTTAAGAAGCTTAAAATAAAAATTAGGTAAATTAAGAATTTAAAAAACCCCCTACGAAAAAAATACTTAGGTATAGTTTAAGGAGAAACCCTTAAAAAGTAAAAAATAATTGCCTTTTATCATTCCTTAGAAACCAAATAAACAAATGTTTATCGAAATGGATTTGAAAAATATTTAACAAGTCTTAAAATTAAACTTTCCGATGAAACTTAAAAATAAACTATATACTCAATTTAACGATATTTTTTTCAACATTCCCAAATATACATAGATATTTTTGTAGTGGTTTACGTTCGCGGCGATGCTTGTTGGATTTGTTAAATATTTTTCAGTTTCCATTTCGATATAAGATATAATTTCGATAAACATTTGTTTATTTGGTTTCTATCGAATGATAAAGGCCAATTTTTTTTACTTTTTAAGGGTTTTTCCTTAAACTATAAGTGTTTTTTGTGTAGTGGTTTCTTAATTTTTTTTGTTTTTCTTATACGTACTGATGATCTCTGTAGCCCCATTAATATAGGCACTACAAGCTGCATAAGTTCAAAACAGGTAGTGCCAAAATGAAACAATATATTTTGTAAATTATCTTTATTGTCTTACATTCAGAAATCGCGTTCCATCTCCGGAGTTTTGTGCTCTTTTCTCAATAATTTCTGGACTTGCAGATTTCAAATCATAAGCTAAGCCTAACCAAGCGCTCAAATCTATGAACCAGGTGGTAATGTTGTAATAAAATACCTGTCCAAGCTCCGCAGTGCGGTAGTCGCATGGAAAGGCATGGTGGTAGTTGTGGAAACCTTCACCCCCAGTCACATAAGAAACGAAATCTTTTTGTGTGGGCATGATATTCCTGTCATAGGGCTTGTTGCCGTAAAGATGAGCTGCACTATTGACTAACAGCGAGGCGTTGAGGTTGATGATGTAGCGAAGCACATTCAAATGCCAGGAGTTGCTTAGAGTTTCTCCCCAACACCACATGGGTATGAGTGTAGGAAGAACTATGCTGGACATACCAAAAAGTAGAATAGCGTATCTGTAATAGAAAATTGAATTTTTCAACATCGAAATAAAGCGGCACTGACATAAAGAAATTTGATTGCGAAAGTAGTAATGTTTAACATAATTTTCTAACAATAAAAATTTGCTGGATCGATTTATCACCCCCGAAACCAGGGTATTAAATTTCATCAAAATTTTTGGAGCCGTTTCTGAGCTTCAAAAAATATATTTAGATATATACAAGAATTGCGCACGGTTACAATACACTCGTGTGAATTTGAGCCCATTCCCTTACTGCAAATGTTTTTTGAGAAAAACTGAACTTTATAGACCAATTGTATTGACCAGTTCTAAAAGGGATATCGAATACTAATTAGTGCTAATTCTTTTGGATGTCTCATCACAGAGCCCTGGTGTCGCAATATAATTTAGAAGGCTATCTAATTACTTACGCTGCTCCAATGCGTGCATATCCTTATTAGTAAATTATCCTCCGTCCAATGTTTTTAAACTCCTTATAAATATCACAATCATACACAAAGTGTATTAATTGGTAAGGCAGTTACGGTTTTAGTTTAGTTTTTAATGGTGATGTGAAATTATTTACTTTACTCATACAACTTCTTACTGCACATTTTATGGCGATACATTTCATTTTTCACGCAGAAAAAACAAAAACCTACACAATTGACGTATATCCCGCAATTTTACAATAATTGATAATGGGGACTATATTTAGTAGGTACTATTATTTTTTTGTATGCTTTTGAATGAAATATTTTTATCTAAGCAATACACATAGGTAATATAAATGTACAAATAAGATCATAAACTACACATAGGTAAGTAAAAATGATTGAATGCTCAAAAGATTACTTACTTTTTCTGAAATTTCAGAACAGGATTATTCTCCACGTCCGATATATCGATGGTTTTGCCTCGCTCCTTAACCAGTTCATTCTTTTTAACTAGCAACCATCCGATATGAGAATAAAAGAATCCTCTCCTGGCATTATGAGGGTCAGCGTCAGTGTCACTGTACTTGTGGTGCAGTCTGTGGTCTCTGACCCAGTTAATAACTGTGTATTGTAGAGCAATGCAGTTCAAAATCATAATGAAAATTTCCAAAGGTAGAGTAGCTTTGTAGGTTTTGTGAGCCCATAGTCTATGCGCGCCAGCCGTGATGCCGAGGCCTCCGATAATGTACAAGCAGTAAGCTGAAAATATTAACTCAAGTTAATAGGTATTTATTGAATGAATACTTTTAGCAAGTATTCAGCGATATTCACATTTTATAACGTAGGAAGTCTGATAGTAACTTATTAATTTAAGTAGTAAGTTCCCGGATAAAAACAAAATTTTTTGGTCTAACTTCAAACCAAATACTGTTTTTACTTACTACTGTTTTATTGGCTTATTGTTACTTAACAACGCCATCTAATGAAGTAGCAAGTAGAACTAAAAAAATAATTAAAAACAACTTAAATACAATATTTAAATACAAATTATTACAAACTACTCGCCAATAGATGTTTTTTTAGTTTATGTTTATGTTGTTTAGTGCTAAAAACAAGTGTGAAATAAATAATTTAGTTTAAAAAACTTAAAAACACGCTTTTGTGAAAATATGAAAGTAATTTACTTTTAAAAAAGCGTGGGGTGCATTGTGTCAATAGCAAAAACCACTCCATGCTTTTTTTACATTTCTTCTTATTTTTTAGGTACTTTTTAGTTCGTTTTTCACAAAAACGTGTTTTTTAGTTTTTTAAACTACGATATTTATTTTTAATTTTTTAGTCGGATTTTTTTTCATATTATTGCATTGTCATCGGTCCTTGACCCCTTTGCAAATTTTCAAGTTAATCAGACGCTTAGAAGTAGGTGAAAATGAGGTTAAAAGATTCCGTTACATACATACAAACATACAGGTCAAGCTAATATAGTGTGTTAAATACGCACGGTCCTGTAGCTGGCAGAACGCAATATAGTATATTTCATTACAAGTGCGGAAAGGCTGTCATTGCAAGGAGTTCCGACAAATGTCTACCCGAGCCGAGGCGCAGCCGAAGGTGAGGGTTGACAGTCTGAACTCCTTCCAATGACGGTTCCGCACGTGTACTGAACGACTATTTTTAATACAGTTGCGAAAAAATGAAGCAATTTAATAAAATAATAAAATCACAATACACTCAACTAACTGTCTAACCGTAAAAGAATCTATGCAGTAGTACGTACCTAAGTACATTATTCTTAGTCTAAGCTATGCAGAGATTTTTTTTGTTTTCTTCACCCATTCTGGGTAGGCAAAGGGAACTATGCCCATACAGCCAAGTCTTCAGTAGAATTTTTTTATTGATAATATGAAATGAAAATGTTTATGAGATGAAATGAAACCTAACCTAACTCATTGAGTCAAAATTAGTAGGTTCTTTTTAGAAATATTTTCATGAATCATAAAAACTTCTTAAACTTCGTGGTTTGTTTTTTTTTCTTTTTAATAGACATTATTTTGACAGTTGGGAAAGAAAATGCACGAGTTCGGAAAAGGTAAAGAAGAAACACGAGTGTGTAATAGCCCACTTCCCGAACGCTATACGTCCCTGCAATATGCCACTTTTTGAGCAACTGTATTAAAAAATAATTTACGCAGCTAAGCGAAAATACTGAAGTGGGAATGAAAAAGAGTTGCATCCAAAATAAATGGACAATTTCAGATTTACTTATGTTACTTACCAAATATGACTGTAGTCATCTTAGCACGTGTTAAACCGAGGTAGATTCCATAAAGTGCCGCTGAATGTAAATAAATCATTAGAAATACGTTTCCATATTTAATTGTGTATTTCCTCGGAGCTGCCAAGGTAATTTCAGTCTTTGATATTTTTGGTGAAGTTTGATCAATAGATTTGCAATTACTTTTTGAAGAAATCATTTTGTTTACTGAAATCAGGGTAAAACAATTAGTTTACAAAATTATGAAAATTGTTGTTACAAACATCAAAAGTTTAAAAAACTGTTGTGAAAATAGGACGATATATTCAGCTCAATACGGTGATAAATCTGTTAGTGTTTATAAAAATTGTAAAAAAGGGTCATTAAAATTTAGAGATATTTGTTAAAAGCGCTTTTTGTCTAGATTAGCAGTTAACTAACTTAAATTGTCTTTATAGGCTGGCTGTGGAGGCTAGTGAAAGCAGCACTTGAGATCTTCTCTTTTATTTCTGCAAACTCGAAGTTTTTTTATTTATTTATTTATCACGATCATATTTACAGCTAACATTACAGGTTAAAACCTAATGCGTTTAAAGTAAACAAAATAATATTTAGTATAACATTACACAAAAGATTTTTATAATATTAAAACACATTTCAAATCAATTTTTTTTATTTGAATGGAGTAGCAGACTAGCATGCAGGCCACATGGTGTTAAGTGGTCGCTGCAGCCCATGGACATCTGCACATAACCGCAAACAAGCATAGGTAAGTCTTGTCGGAGGTCGTATGCAGTTGCGCTGCTACTCCGGAGGCTGGTGGTCGCTTCATGTGAGTGTGGCCGGCAACTGCACCTTTCCTCTGAAACACAATAGAATTGGTTTACGGCAGAAGTGGGTGCAGCGGTGGTACTTTCCATAATAGTTCTACCACCTTTTAAACTACTTTTTACATACTTTGGTTATAATAATATGGTCACGAAAGTAGAGGTCAAAGGTGAAACGGACTCGTCGAAGTTGTTTATCATAATGATAAATTGGAGGGGCCCTAATTACTACCTTGGCTGACACCTGACCTTGACCAAAGCCGACATATTGACGTCTGTCTCGCATATAGCTAGCGAAAAAAGTCGGCCAGTTTCGCTAACAATATGCCATTATTGACCGTGTCGAACACCTTCTGGAAGTCGAAATAGGCGACATCCACCTGTCTCCTTCCCAGCATCCAGTGCTGGTACCACTCTAGTCATTAGATGCAGCATATTCCCAGTTGTACTCCAACCTGGACGAAAACCATGTTGGGCATCCGATAGCCAAGACTTTACTTGGTCATATAATGAGTAATGAATGGGCGACTCAAACACCTTTGTACATGGATTGGTCTATAATTGCTCACTTCCGTGCCACCTCGTTCTCTGTAGCTGATGAGCTCCCGCTTTACCTTTGCCCTATACCTAGAGAATTCGACATAATCGCTCTGTGACTTACTCATTTTATACTTCTTATGTAACTCATATTTCGTATGGATATTTCTAATAAGTTTGTATGTAAGTATACCAGACTGGGTAAATGTATCGGGTATTACCTGTTTTTTTAAGGTACTACAGGTATCGAATGTTTTATTAATTTAAGTATTAAAATTTCAGTTCAGTAAAAAATACATAAGTCTAAAGTCCGCTTTGTTTAAATTCCACTGCTTTTCGCTATGAAAATGTATATCTGGAGTGGATGTGGAGATAGGTGCAGACGAGGCGGCGGCGACAATGGAGACGGCGAGCGCCGGGTGGTACACGTCCACCGGCTGCAACTCCTCGTCCGCAGCCGCCACCGTCACCCCGCCGCGCGCACTTAATACTAGGTCCAATTGCCTACCGCTACAGTTCGGAATTGAATTACACTGAACGAGTTCACAGAAGGTAATAAAATATTCGCAATAATTACGTACCGATTGATTAGTCGAATATAAATCAGAATCGGCCGGTACGTCGTCCTTATATTTAATACATTTATTTTTCTAAAAAAATTTAACAAAGCTGCATATTCATGTTCTTCGGATTGCGACGGAATGTATACCACGCAACAGGTGAACAAGAATCGACTTTCCTTATACATATAAGCAAGAATGAGCTCAAAGTCAAAGCTGTACAAGATTAAATTAAAATTGACCGGAACTGGTACTCGCCGTTACCTGAAACCGTGGCGCGGCCAATAGCATTACGCCTCCGTGCTTCCGTCCATCTGATCGGTCACATCATAGTACAGAGTAGCAAGGCAATGCATATTCCACATTCTGAATTGACTAATTGCAACCCGTTTCGGTGATCGCGAACAGATCAGATTCTGAAGATTCCATCAGATGTAGAAATTTAGAAGTCTTCGTTTGTAGGCCTCTGACATTCTGGTAAAAGATGTCGACGGTTGCACTACTTATCTTGGAAGGTTGTTTTTTATTTGTTTTCCGAAAAAATACCCGTTTACATCTTTTGGCCAAATATTAGGATCTAAAAGTTTTTCAAAATTCCTTTCAGACACGCATATTTTAAAAGATGAATATCCCCTTTCCGGCTTAAATTATTTTATCCATTTTTATGTAGCTGTCCCTGCTTAGTAATCCACGTACATATTGTGTCGAATTCTCCTCTGTTGTCGTCAAAAGCCTCCATACTGAAAATATTTTTTTTCATTCCACTGCTTGGATTTGCAGAATGGAGGTGTTAATCCCTTTATTTACGGGGTTTGTTCTTACAGTCTGAGCCTTGTTCCATTTTCTATCATCCCTTGAATCTATATTATTATGCATCTTACTACTAAATCCCAATAAAAGTTTGTCCGTAAGCGTTGCGCAGCTATCGCTTATGTTAGCAGATCCCAATCGGTTTCACATTTACCCGGCTTCGTCTATGTATGGGCGAGTCTCAATTGCGAAATTTCGCGCCTCTGAGAAGCTTCCCATGAATCCCAAGCGCTATAAAACAATTAAATTCGAGCCAAAAGAAATAAAACAGAATACCTCAAGTGCTGCTTTACGAGTAGATATCTGCCTTCACTCCACAGCCAGCCTATAAAGACAATTTAAGATCCTAGTTAACTGCCAATCCAGACGAAAAGCGCTTTTAATAAATATCTTTAAATTTTAATGACTGATAAATGATAATTTTTATAAATCACCGTATTGAGCCGAATATCTTGTCTTATGTTCACAACACTTAGTTTTTAAATATTCATATTATTTTATCCCATATTATTATAATAGTTACATGGGATATTTCTTCAAACACAGTCGCACGCAAAACTGTATTGCGAACTTCTAAAATGTGTTTCCTTTAACACCTTTGTAATCATTATGTACATTTGTGTACTTCAGTGCATATAATTGAAATAAAGAACGGAAAATAATTATAAGTACACCTACATTATATGTTAAAAACAGATCGTACCTACATATTGATGAGCAGATTAATTAAGTTTTTAACAAAAAAATAGAACCGACTTCAAACGGTAAAAAATAAAATTGTTCAGTACCTACCTATTTTGGAGTCTGTGCCCATTCAGAACGAAAGGTACACTATATTTACTAAGACAGGACATTTTACTAAGGGCTGACTCCAAAAATAGTTTTAAGAGTCATTAGTAGTCATTACCATAAGCAAGAAGAAGTAGGCACTGAACAATTTTATTTTTTGCTGTTTGAAGTCGGTTCTATTTTTTGTTAAATAATTTCACTCTTTTTAGTTATTTTAAATTAATAATTCTGTATATGTTTAAGTATAATTGGATTTTTTTCCACCTAACTTCCAAACGTTAGTGAGATTTACCCTGTTACTAGTGGATCCCGCAGACGTTGTCCTGCCTTAAAAGTAATAAAAGAGGATTTGTTTTCTTATTATCTTAAAGAGACTTCATGTTACTATCAAACAAAAATATAAAACAAATAATGACATACGAACTGTCCAGTTATTCTGACTGTGTCAAAGTTTAGAACGACACGGCACGAAATACAAAACGTTTGACAGGCAGGAACAATTTATATGGGAAAACTAAATAAGTAAAAAAGTAATTAAAAACATTTTCAGTGGCCCAAATTGTGAATCTAAACCATTCTCAAATCCCCTTAAACACACACAATAAATTTCATCATAATCCGTCCAGTCGTTTAGGAGGAGTTCAGTCACATACACACGCACACAAAAAATATATATATTAATATAATCAAGTTAATCTAATAGTCATCTAATAGCCTAAAAGAATACTACTATATTCAGATGAAACTGAACGTATACATTTTTGAAAGATTTTGCTCTCAGCTCCTAACCGTTGAGGAGTTATTTATTTTATTTTATTTTACTTTATACCTTCAATCATCAGTTTAGAAACATGAGGTGATAATTACCGGGCATGAATATTTCTATTTTGTAAAAAATATGACTAAAACAATGTGTGTGCCTATAAAGTTTCAGTATTTCCCTTGATTTCTCTAGCATCCCATCATCAGATTTTGACATGGTGACAGTTGGACTACCTTAGGAGTATAAGCTTTTGAACAAAAAAAAAATATATTGCAAGAATTTGCTCTCAACTCCTAACCGTCATAGTACCTTTCATCATCAGCTCAGCGACATAATATGAGGATAATTATACACAAATTCCTGTTTTCCTTTAGTAAAAATATGAAAATAATTGTGTTCTGCTATAAAATTTGAATGTTCCCTTCGATTTCTCTGGGATCTCCTCATCAGATCCTGATTTGGTGACAATGGGACCACCTCGGGAATGTGAGATTTCGAATAAAAAACTATTTATTGAAAGAATTTGCTCTTAACTCCTCACTGTCACAGTACTATCTATCATCAGCTCAGCAACATGAGATGATGATTACTGTGCACAAATATCTCTTATGCTTCAGAAAGTATAAGAAATTTAATGTGTGTACCTATAAAATTCGAGAGTTCCCCACAATTTCCCTGGGATCCCATCATCAGATCCTGATTTGGTGACAATGGGACCACCTCAGGAGTATAAGCATACGAACAAAAAAAGAATTTTGAAAATCGGTCCACAAACGGCGGAGTAATCGGTAAACATATAAAAAAAATACATACAGCCGAATACAATACCTCTTCCTTTTGGAAGTCGGTAAAAATGTAAGTTAACTATTAAATTGTAGAAGAATACGCAATTATTTTTGCACTTTTTAGTGCATATTTTTTTTGGAATAGTTTTCTTTTGAAGTCGCATTTCTTTGTTAGAGGTATTTTGGTAGAGGTAGAGAAATATGGCATATATATGCATGGCTCTCTCCATCGCTCGCTGATATCACCATAATCATAACCTAACCAAACTCTTATAAAACTACCCTTGAAGTGTACTTCATACTTAGCTTTCTAATAAAAAAAGAATCATCGAAATCGGTTGGCGTGATATTGCAGTATTCGTCCATTTGTCGTGCAGCGAATGCGAATTTAAGACTTATAATTATGGTTTTCACATGGATGCCATTGTCAGAACTAGACCAAATTGAAATGTGACCGGAATGGCAAGGGAACCATCAGCTTTTAAATAAAAAAAGAATCATCAAAATCTGTTCACATAAAACATAAAAATAAAAATAAAAACAAACATAAAAAAAACGGCAAATTGTTTGTAAAGTAGGTTTACGATCGAGATGTTTACGTGATAACGTCCGCACGAGAAAATCTCCATTCGTTTGTATGCCGCTAGAGTGAGAGAGACGGAAGATGGGTCCACTCACTCGAACGCTATGCCAGCCTCCGCTCGTGAGGATTCCGCGTGACAAGTTTCACGGAATGACTGGCAGCGCTCGAGATGAGACGGGAGATCGGTCCGTCTCTCTCTCGTTATACCTGCGATCGCGCTCGTGAGGTTTTGGTGTGACACAAGTTTCTGAACATGTCACCCGACTAAAACGATTTTAAAGACGTTATCACGTCAAAAACAGTCGAATTCATAACATCCTCCTTTTTTGGTTGAAGTCGGTTATAAATGTGCTTTTACTACATTAACTGCTGTAATTTTCCACCTTTTATAAATAAAAACGTATTGGTAAAATACCTAAGGTATAGGTCGATTAACTTAACCTGGCACGTTCAAAACACTTGTACCAATATAATGTAATATACAGTGTGTCTTAAAAATAGTGCGTATTAAGTACATGTCTATTTTTACCGACTTCCAAAAGGAGGAGGTAATGTATTCGGCTGTATGTATTTTTTTTTAATATACAGTGGAATCCGTTTATAATGACATCGAAGGGAATTGACAAACACGTCATACTAAGCGGACGTCACACAAAGCATTTTTGTGAAAAAAACAACATTATTTTATTTAAAATAAGTATTTTTATTTTAATAGAGAGACATAGCATAATAAATCAAAATGAAAATTTCACGTAATGTATGTATGCATATTTTTCATTTTTTATATCATTGAGATTGACGAATGACCCACGCCAAATTCTTTTGCGAGAGATGAGTTTGATTCTCCATTTTCTAAACGGCATATTAGTGTCATTATTATTAGTATTATTGTTGCACCTTTTTCCTCTATCGTAAATGCTTTACGACGTTGTGATGACATTTTTTACATAGGATATCACAAAAAAAATCCGTGACGTTCAACTGTCAATTATTCACTGAAATTCAAAACAAAAACCAGCCACGTGCCAAATGTCGTCGGGAATTAATGAACATGACCGAGGTCGGTCGGTCACTATAAATGGAAAAAAAATATTAAAAACTAGCTATGCCCCGCGGTTTCTCCCGCGTTAGAAAGGATCATTTGCACGAAGTGAATATACTCCACAAATTTGTTCCTTATTTATTAAAAATTACCTACAGCATTGCGTATGAAGTCCTCGATCCATTATTACCAATAATATGCTGTAGGTAACCGCCGTGGCGCACCGCCGCCGTGTCGCTCTTACATATTGAGTACAATACCAGACCCATTTTGTATCATTTTTAGCTGTTATTAAATAAGCTACTGAAACCCTCTGTTAATGAATAAAAGTGAAAGTCCCGTCAAACTCGATCCAGCCATTTCAGTTATTAGCTGGAACAAACAGACAGACAGATAAACAGACAGACAAAATAATAGTAGTCTGACTTACTCCTTATTACATCCGTTACCTGCAGTAAAAGTCCCGTCAAAATCGGTCCAGCTGTTTCAGAGATTAGCCGAAATAAACAGACAGACAGACAAAATGAAAGTAGCCTAAGTTACTCCTTATTACATCAGCTACCTGCCAGTGATAGTCCCATCAAAATTGGTACAGCTGTTTTAGAGATTAGCCGGAATAAACAGACACACAGACAGACAAACATTGTAAAAAATGTTATTTTGGTATATGTACCATACTTATAAACATTCATATGCATGTAGTAAAAAGCGGTTATTTTAATATTACAAACAGACACTTCAATTTTATTAATTTGTATAGATGAAAGAATCCTTATAGGTTTTACTGTAATCTGCAAGCAATGAACTATTTATATTATTTATTATTTTTATTTTCAAAATTTTAGGCTTAATAGTTTCGGAGATCAGAGGTGAATGATCATTTTTCGTCTTATTTCGTGAATAAAATCCAGACTATTTATTTTACAACAATAAAAAAAAATATTTGAGATTCTGCGGATTCAGATTTCAGAGATTCATCAGAGAGCAGCGTTGGCCGAGTGGTGGAAGCCGCGGTCTTCTACGCGACGATCCCAGGTTCAAATCCTCTATCCTATATGATCTATCCTCCTTCAAATAGTAGGCGGCGTAAAAACTTACATAAATTATAATTGAAAAGTTAACAATAATAATATAACTAAAGAAATAATAATATGAAAATACGAAAGTGTATAAACATGTACATATAAATTATTTTAAATATATAAATAAAATAGTATACAAATAATAAATAATAATACATATGTATATATAAAAATGAATCCCATTTTCCCTTGGTCACGACATCACGCGTGAACGGCTGGACCGATTTCGCTAATTCTTCTTTTGTTGTGTTTGTAATTGGCAGAAGAAGGTACTTATGTAATAAAACATTAAGGAAATATCACGAAAACTTAAAAAATTTAAAAACTATTTTCCAATTCGAATGCAACATTAACATTTAAGACAAGACAGCGTCCTTCAAAAATGTGACTCACATGAAATATTCAGAGAGCTAAGCAATGAAAACTTGCAACCATTTTCTAATATTTTGTTTTAATTACGTCACATCAGCTAAATTTCTTAGTGTTTGAAATCCATGATGAACTGTTGCACGGTATTAAAAAATTAAGCGTTGATCATCAGTTATGGAAAAGATTTTGATTTTTTATATGAAAACTCTTGAACTTGAAAAATGTTAGTTACAATTTTTATCGACTTTCATACGTGATACACCGAGTTACAAGTTTTGCATGACTGAACACTGTGAAACTTATCATTAATTGACTGCTTGCTTCTTCTTATTTTTTATGGTTTTAGAAAAGTTACTGCAGTGAATATTTATTTTTAAATTGAGGTAAGTACCTTCTACGCCAAACGTTAAGAAATCCTGCTGACTGACAAAAATATTTCTATGCTCCACCAATTTGACGGAATATAAAAAAATTGCTATTTGAAAATGTTTGTACTTTTTTGTCGCTTACTCTCGAAATAGCTCTCGGAATCAAACGTTAAAACGAGATCTGTCATTATTTTATTTTCTTCCACCATGACAGTTTATTGGACAGTAAGCTAAAAACTTCATAGATAATATAATATGAATACTTAAAAAATACTCTTCATACATTTGTTGTAGGTTTCTGTACAATGTAGGTAGTTTCTTCAAGAAGCTAAACTGGCTAGCTCGGGATTGCTCTCCGTAGGTGGAAGTTATGAATATGAGCTACAATAAGACTAGATACAGTAAGAACAAATCAGCTACCTAATCGTAAGAGGCGAATAAATGTGAACTTCTGGAGTTGTGGGCGGCGATTTGGAGCACCGCGCATGGAGTCCTCTGAACGAGTGTTCAGCAGGCCACTGAGGAGGTTTTAGTGCTGTATAAATCCCACATAACCCGGTATCACTTTTCAATCTGACACGTACCTTGCGAAGATTCCGTCCCGAAAACATAAAAATTACCTCGGCATTAACAACATGAAATATGGTGTCCTCCACGTAATCATAAAAAGCGACTAAGTAGAGGCTTTCACGGCTATACTGGGAGTCGGACCAACAGCCACGGGTAAAACAACGGCGTATTCGGCCGCACGACTCTTGGCAGAGTTACCTACATTGCTCACCCAAGAGCCCATTTGTAACGCCGCGCCACAGAGTACATCGCTGCGCATGGAAGACATTGGCAGGTTTCGCTGAAAATCCTATTCAGTAAGTTTTAGTGTGGTTGAAATGTTAAATAATTAACTCGCTGTCTCTCTCGGGCGTAGCCTCAGATACCGTAAGAAGGTAGATTAAAGTGAAAATAATTAATTGTTGAATAAAGTTATTAGGTAAATCAGGAGCTGGCTCTGCAACACGATACTAGATTTACTCAAAATATTTTTGAGCCTTTAAAAAGTAAACTAACTCCTACGAGAGTGAAATAGGAGAGTGAAGTTTACATGGAATTTTCTCATTTCTGGACCTACTCTATATATATATATATATATATATATATATATATACCTACTCTACTTATACTTCTAATAAGTAGAGTAGGTAATATACATACGAGTATGTGATTGATTACAATTTAAAATAATTTGTGCAGGTGAAATGGATAAACTTCCGCCTAAAAGGGTAAAAAGGCGGGGAAGGGTTAAGTAAAATGTATAGAAATTAATTATAATCTCATTTCTGAACTTAGCAGTATAAACATTGGTATATAGGGCCTGACTTTCTTATTTCTTAAAAATATAATTATGACAAGGAACCTTTATATTTCGTCGGACTAATTTAAAAAGGGGGCTGTTTTTCTCACGGTCAGGTTTATGTGGCTTGCTAGCGGGTTAGTGCACCAAATAACTTGGTCATTTTAACACCAGCTTCAAAACGAAGTAGGTACTGTAGTAACCTGTTACCTATCTTTTATAGCAGTACCTACTTGCAGACGCAGAACAGATACGTATGACACAATTATAACGGGGTTAATTTAAACTGTGTCCTGATAACTAAAGTACACGCGGAAGAAATCGCGGCAAAACATTTCTCTATAACTCTATATGTATAAAACTGAATTCCTATTTCCCTTGGTCTCGGCCTCACGCGTGAACGGTTAGACCGATTTCGATAATTCTTTTTTGTTGTGTTTGTTATTATCAGGAGAAGGTTCTTATCAATGAAAAAAATTAAGAAAATTGATAATTAATATATTTTTTTTACAAATTGGATTTTAATATCCATAGTTAAGACAGGAAAACCTCTGTCGGGTCAGCTAGTATATAATAATATGTAGTATCCGCGTGTACTTTAGTTATCAGGACACAGTTTAAATTAATCCCGTTATAATTGTGTCATACGTATCTGTTCTGCGTCTGCAAGTAGGTACTGCTATAAAAGATAGGTAACAGGTTACTACAGTACCTACTTCGTTTTGAAGCTGGTGTTAAAATGACCAAGTTATTTGGTGCACTAACCCGCTAGCAAGCCACATAAACCTGACCGTGAGAAAAACAGCCCCCTTTTTAAATTAGTCCGACGAAATATAAAGGTTCCTTGTCATAATTATATTTTTAAGAAATAAGAAAGTCAGGCCCTATATACCAATGTTTATACTGCTAAGTTCAGAAATGAGATTATAATTAATTTCTATACATTTTACTTAACCCTTCCCCCGCCTTTTTACCCTTTTAGGCGGAAGTTTATCCATTTCACCTGCACAAATTATTTTAAATTGTAATCAATCACATACTCGTATGTATATTACCTACTCTACTTATTAGAAGTATAAGTAGAGTAGGTATATATATATATATATATATATATATATATATATATAGAGTAGGTCCAGAAATGAGAAAATTCCATGTAAACTTCACTCTCCTATTTCACTCTCGTAGGAGTTAGTTTACTTTTTAAAGGCTCAAAAATATTTTGAGTAAATCTAGTATCGTGTTGCAGAGCCAGCTCCTGATTTACCTAATAACTTTATTCAACAATTAATTATTTTCACTTTAATCTACCTTCTTACGGTATCTGAGGCTACGCCCGAGAGAGACAGCGAGTTAATTATTTAACATTTCAACCACACTAAAACCCACTGAATAGGATTTTCAGCGAAACCTGCCAATGTCTTCCATGCGCAGCGATGTACTCTGTGGCGCGGCGTTACAAATGGGCTCTTGGGTGAGCAATGTAGGTAACTCTGCCAAGAGTCGTGCGGCCGAATACGCCGTTGTTTTACCCGTGGCTGTTGGTCCGACTCCCAGTATAGCCGTGAAAGCCTCTACTTAGTCGCTTTTTATGATTACGTGGAGGACACCATATTTCATGTTGTTAATGCCGAGGTAATTTTTATGTTTTCGGGACGGAATCTTCGCAAGGTACGTGTCAGATTGAAAAGTGATACCGGGTTATGTGGGATTTATACAGCACTAAAACCTCCTCAGTGGCCTGCTGAACACTCGTTCAGAGGACTCCATGCGCGGTGCTCCAAATCGCCGCCCACAACTCCAGAAGTTCACATTTATTCGCCTCTTACGATTAGGTAGCTGATTTGTTCTTACTGTATCTAGTCTTATTGTAGCTCATATTCATAACTTCCACCTACGGAGAGCAATCCCGAGCTAGCCAGTTTAGCTTCTTGAAGAAACTACCTACATTGTACAGAAACCTACAACAAATGTATGAAGAGTATTTTTTAAGTATTCATATTATATTATCTATGAAGTTTTTAGCTTACTGTCCAATAAACTGTCATGGTGGAAGAAAATAAAATAATGACAGATCTCGTTTTAACGTTTGATTCCGAGAGCTATTTCGAGAGTAAGCGACAAAAAAGTACAAACATTTTCAAATAGCAATTTTTTTATTTTCCGTCAAATTGGTGGAGCATAGAAATATTTTTGTCAGTCAGCAGGATTTCTTAACGTTTGGCGTAGAAGGTACTTACCTCAATTTAAAAATAAATATTCACTGCAGTAACTTTTCTAAAACCATAAAAAATAAGAAGAAGCAAGCAGTCAATTAATGATAAGTTTCACAGTGTTCAGTCATGCAAAACTTGTAACTCGGTGTATCACGTATGAAAGTCGATAAAAATTGTAACTAACATTTTTCAAGTTCAAGAGTTTTCATATAAAAAATCAAAATCTTTTCCATAACTGATGATCAACGCTTAATTTTTTAATACCGTGCAACAGTTCATCATGGATTTCAAACACTAAGAAATTTAGCTGATGTGACGTAATTAAAACAAAATATTAGAAAATGGTTGCAAGTTTTCATTGCTTAGCTCTCTGAATATTTCATGTGAGTCACATTTTTGAAGGACGCTGTCTTGTCTTAAATGTTAATGTTGCATTCGAATTGGAAAATAGTTTTTAATTTTTTTAAGTTTTCGTGATGTTTCCTTAATGTTTTATTACATAAGTACCTTCTTCTGCCAATTACAAACACAATTAAGTTTTTAACAAAAAAATAGAACCGACTTCAAACGGTAAAAAATAAATTGTTCAGTACCTACTTCTTCTTGCTTATGGTAATGACTCTTAAAACTATTTTTGGAGTCGGGCCCTTACTAAAATGTCGTACCATTCGTTCTAAATGGGTACCGATAGTACAGACAGTGGGACAGTACCTACTTCTTCTTGATTATGGTAATGACTGTTAAAACTATATTGGAGTCGGTGCCCATTCAGAACGAAAGGTACATTATATTTACTAAGACAGGACATATTACTAACTCTCAACTCCTAACCGTCATAGTACCTTCCATCATCAGCTCAGCAACATGATATGATGATAATTATACACAAATACCTGTTTTGCTTTAGTAAAAATATGAAAATCATTTGTTGTGCTATAAAATTTGAATGTTCCCTTCGATTTCTCCGGGATACCATCATCAGACTTTGATTTGGTGACAGTTGGACTACCTCAGAAATGTAAGATTTCGATCAAAAAACCATTTATTGAAAGAATTTGCTCTCAACTCCTAACCTTCGTAGTACCTTCCATCATCAGCTCAGCAACATGCTATGATGATAATTATACAAAATGCCTGTTTTGCTTTAGTAAAAATATGAAAATCATTTGTTGTGCTATAAAATTTGAATGTTCCCTTCGATTTCTCTGGGATCCCCTCATCAGGCTTTGACTTGGTGATAGTTGGAACACCTCAGGAATGTAAGATTTGGAATAAAAAACTATTTATTGAAAGAATTTGCTTTCAACTCGTCACTGTTGCAGTACCTTCCATCATCAGCTCAGCAACATGAGATGATGATTACTATGCACAAATATCTCTTATGCATCAGAAAGTATAAGAAAATCAATGTGTGTGCCTATAAAATTTGAGAGTTCCCCTCGTTTTCCCTGGGATCCCATCATCAGATCCTGATTTGGTGACAATGGGACCACCTCGGGAGTATAAGCATACGAACAAAAAAAGAATTTTGAAAATCGGTCCACAAACGGCGGAGTAATCGGTGAACATATAAAAAAAATACATACAGCCGAATACAGTACCTCCTCCTTTTAGAAGTCGGTAAAAAAGAAGAATTAGCGAAATCGGTCCAGCCGTTCACGCGTGATGTCGTGACCAAGGGAAAATGGGATTCATTTTTATATATACAGATGGGTCATACTAAGCGACATGTCACTGTAAGCGAAGTCATTATATCCGACTTTGTTACAAAGAATTTTGTGTTTGAACCAAACTTCGTTGTGTAATTCCGTCATAATAGGCGGTTCTTGGTCAATAAAGGCGGAGTCATAATAAACGGATTCTACTGTATGTTCACCGATTGCTCCGCCGTTTGTGGACCGATTTTCAAAATTCTTTTTTTATTCGTATGCTTATACTCCCGAAGTGGTCCCATTGTCACCAAATCAGGATCTTATGATTGGATCTCAGGGAAATCGAGGGGAACTCTCAAATTTTATATGCACACACATTGATTTTCTTATACTTTCTGTAGCATAAGAGATATTTGTGCATAGTAATCATCATCTCATGATGTTGATTCTTTCCATAAATGGTTTTTTGTTCGAAATTTTACATTCCTGAGGTGGTCCAACTGTCACCATGTCAAAATCTGATGATGTGATACTAGAGAAATCGAGGGAAACACTGAAACTTAATAGGCACACACATTCCTTTAGTCATATTTTTTAACATAACAAATAAAAAAAATCTATATAGATATACATAATTTGTATCTCGGCAACGGCTCCAATGATGAGTGATTTGCTTTTAGAATTTGGCTTTTTATTCTAATTTTCAGCAATAATAGACTTAAATATTGCTGAAAATATTACTGAAAAACATAGACTTAGGATATATTATCGTATAGAACGAACATAGCGTGCGAGGAAGAAGAAAATCCCTTACCAAGTTACAGCAAGACAGAAAAAAACGGCGAATCTGTTGTCCCTGTGACTAATTTTTGATTGATAGCCGTCACAATTCGACATACAAGAATCTATCCCCGCGTTTCGTGTTTTTTGTGTGTCGTGATTCATTTTTAGTAAATACTTACTAAAATTTATTTAAAAATACTAATATGTTTTGTAATGAAGTTTGGTGTGAATCATAGGAATAATCATGAAAATTCTACATTTCACAGGTTGTAGTGAAATAAAAGGAGTTTAGGAATTAACTGGGTTTATTTTATAACCTAGTGGTTACAGAAAATATACTACACTAAGCATATAACTAAATTAAAAACTAGCACACTTAAAGTCCCTATGACACTCGCGGAACGATAGTAAGATTATTATTAGGTACCTCATTTATTCGATGGTCCAGTGCAAGTCCAGAATATATCACCAAGAGTCCAGTATCCGCTCGCATAGGTATAGGTAGTATAAGGATAGGTAGGTTTAAATTACTTTTAGGTACTTGAAAATACTTCCAGAAAGACTAGCAGGATATGTTGTTGAACCAAGAGAAAGAACTCAAAGAAAGAACAAGGAGTCAAGAGAACCTCTTGTTCGGCCGTCCGGCCCTTATATATCAAATTCATCCTCCAGATTTCCTTTCTGCATATTCTTGCATTCGACCAGCAGGTTATCCAAAGAGTTTCCAGTATCCATAATTTTAGCGTGTGTCGTAAATTAATTGTAGGGTTAATGTAAAATTCTTCTAATTTAGTTATTTATTATTTATCGTTTTAATTTATTATTTGAAAATAACAACTTAAAATTATAATATAAAAAAACATGAATCAGCCAAAGACAACATTAAAATGTGTTTATCTATGAAATTAAATAAGAAACATAAATGACAGACAAGACAATTTTGATAGGTGTGTCAAAATAGGTAAACAAACATTGTATCAAAGTAATGAAGAAATAAGCAAGGAAAAGTAAAGATAATAATAGAACAAAAGGATATAAGTTATAAAAAATGATAATGGAAGTGAATGAAGTAAGTAAGTAACATGTACTAGTGTATTAATAACACTACAAGGTAAATACTAACAAAATTATATTTGCAATGCTGCGTTTATTTTTGGTTTAAATTTGTCTTTTATCACGTTATTTAAATAAAATTATACCAATAATTTCGTTCGTTTTTTTTATTGATAATTTTTGATAATACGCTTATTGATTTACATGATTTTGGTAAATAATGTTTGTAATATTTATTTTACATGTACAAAGTTCTTAACTTAAATGTATCGATATCATTACCGAAATTTTCCTTAATTTTTTTACGAAGATTATGTATTTTATTTTACAATTAGTGTCATTTTGTTAGAAAAATGTACTTACTAACGTTAACTTTTAAGATAGATATACATATATAATTAATTTTAAATATTTTTTCTCACAGATATTTTCTGAATACTTTAGTAAGAGATAAATTGTTAAAAAAGGAGATTAATTGGGTGCGTTAGGTGGAATCTAAAGAAGAATTCTACTATTTGTAGTAAACATTTCCCTCATATTGATGTATTTAATATTGATTAAACTTAAATAAACACAATTTTAGTAAAATGTGCCCTTCCAACTTTATCTGTGTCTGCGTTTGCATTTATTCTTTCTGATGTACACTAAAGATAAATTATCTTGAAACTTGATACAAGACATTTTGAGCACAATACATACTTACATTACTTAAGTCATCATTGGTGAAGGATTTTTTTAAATATTTGTAATGATATTTCATCCCCATCATTATAAATTGATATAAGTAACGTAATATCATTATATCGTAGAGTATCAATTAAATCATTTCCCATGTACTTGGTTTAAAAAAAAGTCCTTTAAAATCTTTGGATATAGAGCAATCAATTTTCTTAGTTAGGTCTGCGCGGTTGCTTCTATCTTAAACAATAGTTTTGTATAATTGTATTGCTGTCCATATTTCGCACCGGACTGGACAATTAATGCAATCTGAGGGAGAACTCCTGAAAGTTCTGTCTTATTGATTTATCTGAAAAAAACAGTAGGAATTAGAAGAGATGCCTGATTTCTTATAGAAATAGAAAAGACCAGATTTGTGCTGCTCCAGGACGAGACATCAGGAGGATCATTAAAAGAATTTCCGTCCATGTGTCACATCACATGGCATGCCACAATGCATTTAGAGCAAATCATAGGTACAAAAAAAAATGTTTTATAAAAAAAATCTAAACCAAATAAACACGGTTCATATGATTAGGTAGAGGCATAGCGATACTGTAACGACAATTATCAAATATTATATGTAGTCATTGTAAACTTCAATTTGATCAAAGTTTTATATACTTACTTACGGGTAAAGGTACATTATTATATGTAATTATCCTTATGTTACATAGGTCGGAAATCGACGTAATTGACCGCACATAATAATAATATGCTAATCACGTGTTTAATCAATTCAAGACGATTAGGAAACCACTACTAGAACAATGAAATAAACATACAAAACAAATAAGACCTTCCTTGTAAATGTAATATCCCAAAATTAGTGGAACGTAAAAAATATCTATCAACATGGAAAATGGGGTTTTTACACAATGATAACATTATTTGCTTTTTAAACAAAAGTCCCATCAATCATTAAATCAACAAATGGTTTCTATTAAATACAAATAGAAAACTTTTATTTTTATAAGAAAAACGATGGTACAAACGTACCATTGTTTGTCCCACAGAACATATTAAAAGCGGTTAGAATGGTAATGTGGGCGGGACAGACGCGCCAAGGATATGAGCAACGCTCATATCTATACAGAACACGCGATCGCGTTGCGATATGCGTCATGGAGGTGTGGGCGGGGCAGACGCGCCAAGTGCTTGGGTGTGATTCGTTCATTTGAAATCGCGTGATTGTACGGCGCTAAGATTGGCTAGATTTGAAATAGCAAATATGTGCGTAAGCTTCATATTTATTTAAGTACAGATGTAGGGGAGGTGAAATTTGGGGCTGGATCGACGACAACGTTTTCATACGAACGGCGCATTATTGCCATTTTACCTCTTTTAAAATGTTCTGTGGTTTGTCTTATACTTTGTTGTAAGAATGATCAAAGTAATATCGTAAGAAAATCAAATAAGATGCAAAACCAGATCGCGACGTGTTACCTTTTAGCTTTTTATAGGCACGAACACTCTCTTATTTTTATATTTAGAGGAGGTGTGCATACGTTTTAACACTTTTAAAATTATTTAATCGATTGTCATTGAGAAAAATGATTTTAGAAACCTAGCAAATTTTCATTTTCAAACAACCGCACGTAAAAAGTGGCTGTGATACCAACAGACAAAGGGTTCCGTTTTTTGCCATTTGTCTACAGTGCCCTTAAAGCAGAGGTATCTAAAAGTAAATAGTTCTAAATGACATGGCTTACATAGGACCACATTCGTGTCACTTTAATATTAGAACTGAAACCCATACTTAGAACTGAAACTCATTTTTTTTCCATCAAACCCATACGTGTAGGGTATCTATGGATAGGATGGATCTAAACTGTGTGTGTCCCCCCTGTAACTTCTAAAATAAGTGAATAATAAAACTAAAAAAAATATATGATGTACATTATGATGCAAACTACCAACGAAAATTGGTTTGAACGAGATCTGGTAAGTAGTTTTTTTTCCATCCATCCATCCATCCATCCATCAGCCTTTTAAAGTCCACTGCTGGACATAGGCCTCCCCTAATGTTCGCCACTCCGTCCGGTCCTGCGCCCTCTGAATCCAGCGGTTTCCCGCTATCTTCTTCAGGTCGTCAGTCCACCTGGTTGGAGGGCGGCCTGTGCTCCTTTTGCCGAGACGTGGTCGCCATTCGAGGACCTTTCTTCCCCATCGGTTGTCAGTCCTCCTAACTATGTGGCCTGCCCATTGCCACTTCAGCTTGCAAATTTTGAGAGCTATGTCGGTAATCTTCGTTCGTCTACGGATTTCATCGTTACGGATTCTGTCGCGTAGAGAAATACCAAGCATAGCCCTCTCCATCGCTCGCTGAGCGACCTTGAGCCTGTGGAAAAGGCTAACTGTAAAAGACCACGTCTCAGCGCCGTAGGTCATCACTGGCAACACACACTGCTCGAAAACTTTCGACTTTTTTTTAATACGGTAATTTCGTTTTTTTTAATACGTCATAAATCGTAAACCACAATTTACCTTTCATTCAATCTTAATGCAATGATTTCTATGGATAATCAAAGGCAATGATGTATTTCTGTTGCTGCTATTGTTATACAAATACTAAAAATAAAATAAAATAAAATAAATATTTAAGGGAGTTCCCATGCAATAAACGTGATTTTTTTATAGATAATGGTACGGAACCCTTCCTGTGTGAGTCCGACTCGCACTTGGCCGGTTTTTTCCGGACATCGGCCGGTTATGGATGACGTAGTAGAAGCTCGTTGAATGGTGACGTAGTTGCAATCCAATTTTAAAATTACTTTTTGTCAGGGATCATTCTCTTATTCTGGACTAGCTGTGCCCGCGACGTCGTCCCCGTGAATAAAGACTTGTACAACAGGGATTAATTAAAAATTAAAGATTATTTATTTGCATTTAATAAGTGGTAGGTAGATTATTCTACCAACTACTCCACCAACCCGCATTGGAGCAGCGTGGTGGAGTAAGCTCCAGGCCTCCCCAATAATGGGGAGAGACCCGTGCCCAGCAGTGGGACGCAAAAAGGGTTGCAGCCAGGTAGATTATTCTTACATATAGTGAAATCACTTATAATACAATATTCATAATATGTTCAGAAGACGAAAGAAGAGAAGAAGATGTATATTTTTTTCTAAAGCCTTCAAACCTAAAACAGTAAGGACTGCTTACTGTACTCAGATCTTACTATCCACTTTTCGCACGTTTCGCATTTCTCGCGCAATCAGATTCTTTTTTACAAATATGTAGTTAAGAGATAGGTAGTTCTGCTGTGCCCGTGACTTCATCTATGTTAAAAATAGTAGGTATCTTTAGTAAATTTGTTGCATTTATTATGGAATGCATAGACTCATTCTATATACATAGCTTTAACCTACTGCAAAAAAAGAGGTGCACTATACAACTACTTGTAGTTGGGAGATAAAATTTCTAAACATGTGTTTGTTTAATCCTAAGCACGTGTGTGCTTAGGATTAAACAATCGGAAAAATTGTAAGGCCAATTAATAGACCATAGGTATAAAACTTGCGGATGGTAACAATTAACAATTGGTCCAATTAACAATGTTAGGCATCATACGTAAACCCGCGTGGCGCAATGTTTACCACGCCGGACTGCTAATCGAAGGGTTCGATTCCCGGCGAAGCAGAAATTTCAATGATGAGTTTAAATTTCTGTTATCGGTCTGGGTGGTTGTGTTTTTGTCTCTGTGTGTGTTCATGGCACCCACGACACATGGTATCTACCTTACTGTGAGGCTATAAGTGTGAAATGTTATTTTTTATTTTACACTATGTACTTACTTTTCGATTCTATTGAGACCTGGGCGGTGCTAGAGTCTCTCCAACGGCGCCAGATAGACTATCGGTACATCGAGGTGTTGAAGTGTTTTTTATAAAAAGCGGCAACCATGACAGTCCGAGTCCACGACGGAAGCACTAAACCTATTCCTTTGCAACGCGGAGTAGGACAAGGGGATGTTATATCCCCGAAACTGTTTACCGCTGCACTGGAAGACTTGTTTAAGCTGATGGAGTGGAAAGGGCTTGGTATTAACATCAATGGCGAACACCTCACACACCTTCGATTTGCCGATGATATAGTCATCTTGGCGGAATCCCTGGAAGAACTCAGCACAATGCTAGGTGACCTCCATAGCGCCTCCCAACGGGTGGGTCTTAAGATGAACATCCTCCTCCTCCTTAGTCGTTCACTCTTGACAGAGTGGTCGTGGCTGATGACGTTGCATTTTCATTGGACAATGATGCTCTCGCGATGCGTCTCCGAACATGCACAAGACGAAGATCATGTCTAATGTCCATGTCACACCTATACCGGTCGTTGTTGATGGCGCTACACTCGAAGTTGTCGACAATTATATTTACCTGGGTCAAGCGATCCGTATGGGTAAGTCCAACTTCGAGAGAGAGGTAACTCGTAGAATCCAACTCGGTTGGGCAGCGTTCGGGAAATTACAAAGTGTCTTCTCGTCCAGAATACCGCAGTGCCTGAAGTCGAAAGTTTTCGATCAGTGTGTGTTGCCAGTGATGACCTACGGCGCTGAGACGTGGTCTTTTACAGTTAGCCTTTTCCACAGGCTCAAGGTTGCTCAGCGAGCGATGGAGAGCGCTATGCTTGGTATTTCTCTACGCGACAAAATCCGTAACGATGAAATCCGTAGACGAACGAAGGTTACCGACATAGCTCTCAAAATCTGCAAGCTGAAGTGGCAATGGGCAGGCCACATAGTTATGATGACTGACAACCGGTGGGGATGAAATGTCCTCGAATGGCGACCACGTCTCGGCAAAAGGAGCACAGGCCGCCCTCCAACCAGGTGGACTGACGACCTGAAGAAGATAGAAACCGCTGGATTCAGAAGGCGCAGCACCGGACGAAGTGGCGAACATAAGAGGAGGCCTATGTCCAGGAGGTCCATGTGGACTTTAAAAGGCTGTTGGATGGATGGACTTACTTTTATTAGACTTTAGGCTTTTATTTGAAATTATCTCCATCGATTCACTTTGAATAAGAAATAAATATTAGTCAATAACGCCATATACCGTATGGTATGTAAACTTCGTGGTTGATAAATCGAATGTCAAATTATTAAATAGGCAGATATTGAGATTAACACTTGGTTCACTAAAAGTTTAACTATTCGTCACCTAGATGTCTGCAGTAGTCTCGTTTTGTTAAGGCTTTGTATATTCTGTATGAAGGTTTAGATTCCGTATCTTACAACCTTAATGCTGGATGCATTGAGATTGTAAGATTTGGATTTCGGTTCATCGGAGCTAGAGGCCTCCTCAATATTGGGAGACCTCCATGCCCAGCAGTGAAATGCTGAAAAGGTTGCAGCCTGATATAATGTAGCGATAACAGTCGTTTCAGCTGCAGCCTGTACATAATCTTCCACCTAAGACTAGACTAGAAGACTAATAGCTGAGCAACTAACTCAATGGAGCCTGTGATGTAAGGTTCGGCGGCGGTGAGGCTCGCGATGCGCTTTTTATGTACCTATTAGTCTAGCCATACTCGGCCAAGAAAAGAAAATACAGTAAGCTGATCTAAGTATATTTAATACGGTCGACCATATTAGTGAGAATTCAAAATAATTTTACTGAAATTTAAACTTTTATTTATGGTTTTGAAAGGGCTGTTAACGAAACTTTCATCTGAATTCCCCAAAGTGCCTTTTAAGTTTATGTCGCATATTGTTTAAATGAACATATTTTTTTGTTTATGACCCGATTGATATGAAATACACACTAATGTTACGGAAATTCATTCAACAGTATATCAGTAAGCACATCATTCAAAGAAGGGTAAAGAATTTGAGAATGAAATATTAAGTAAAGGTTAATAATAATTATTTTACGCTTGAGATACCAACTTTCGAATCGAAAAAATCGAATTTTATTAGCTATTGAGAGATAGTTTTCAAAAAAGCTTAATTAATATGTTTCTTACTATGTTAGTAAAGATTACAAATACAAAATTATAAGTAATACTCTGCACAAAAATATTCTGTACATAAAGTATCGACACTCAATTTCCAAAGAGTTTCAAGGAAAATTGACATTTAAAGGGTGAATTTCGGAAAATGCTGAAACATGTATTCTTTTAAATTGGTTAGAAAATATTTATACCAAATTTCAAGAAAATCTATTGAAAATAACAAGTTTTCCATACAAATCATCCCTCATTTCACACCCTTAAAGAGTGACTTTTAAAATTTCTATAGCCTATATGTTAGCGAGGACCAATATATATATATAAAACAAAAAAAGTTTAATCAAAATCCATCCAGTAGTTTTTGCGTGAAAAGCTAACAACAGACAGATAGACAGACAGACAAAAATTTCAAAACTTATATTTTTAGCTTCAGTTGCTTATAAAAAGACCCCTAGAAGTATTTTTTTAAATTTATATACAATGTACAGAATTGACCCTGCTTACAGTTTTTTTTTTATATTCTATACATATATACATAAATAGATGTTGAACAATTTTAATTTTCTATTACAGGTACGCAATTCACCTTTTTGCCGTGTGGTTGCCGGCGTTAGAATAGCACCACTCCGATTCTTCCCAGGAGGTCGTAGGAGGCGACCAAGGGACATATTCCAGGAGACGGGCAGCAGCGTCTTCCTGTGTATAACAACATCCACTGCGGTCACCAACCCGCAATGCCAAGCGTGGTGACTATGGCAATAAACCCCCTTATGGCAGTCACAAGTAAACCTCGGCCCCCAGTCCCCGGCGGCCCCGCTATCCCTGGTTACGACAGCGGCCATGGTAACGGCGGGGCAGGGGGTGCTAAGAATCTCCGGCAGAGATTCGGCTGTCACAAAAGAAAACGACCTCTGCACCTGGCAACATACAACACCAGGACACTGAGAACCGACGAGAAGATACATGAGCTGGAAGCAGAGATAGATAAGTTACGCTGGAGTATCATAGGATTATCCGAAGTCCGAAGAGAGGGGGAGGACACGGTAATCCTTAAATCCGGTAACTTATTCTATCACCGGGAGGGCGAACATCTGTCCCAAGGTGGTGTCGGGTTTCTCGTCCACAAGTCCCTCGTCAACAACGTGACGAAAGTCGAAAGTGTGTCAGCAAGGGTAGCGTACCTTATACTCAGAATATCAAAACGGTATTCGCTGAAGGTCATACAGGTATACGCACCGACCGCGACACACCTAGACGATGAGGTTGAGGCTATGTATGAGGACGTCAGTAGAGCCATACATGCCTCTAAGACTCATTTCACGGTGGTGATGGGGGATTTCAATGCAAGACTGGGCACGCGAGACGGCGACGAGCAGAGAGTAGGGCCCTTTGGGTTTGGACAACGGAACCACCGAGGCCACTTGCTTGCTAACTTCTTGGAGAAGGAGAGCCTCTTTATGATGAACTCCTTCTTCAAGAAGAAGCCACAGCGCAAGTGGACTTGGATAAGCCCTAATGGTTCCACGAAAAGCGAGATAGACTTCATTTTGGCAGACAAACGGCACATATTTAATGATGTCTCCGTGATCAACAGGTTCAAAACCGGAAGTGATCACCGAATGGTACGAGGCACATTAAATATCAACATCAAGCTGGAACGGTCACGCCTGATGAAGTCTACGCTCCGACCAACACCTGTCCAAATTGAGGGCTCCGAGAACTTTCAGCTCGAGTTGCGAAATCGTTTCGCGGGCCTGGAAGAATGCGAGTCTGTGGACGAATACAACACCAGGATGGTACAAACCGTCCACGAGGTAGGGTCCAAGTTCTTTAAGGCCCCCTCCAGTAGTAGACCTCAAGTGCTCTCTGAACACACCCTCGGTCTTATAAAGGAAAGGCGTGAACTATGCATCCGGTCTCCGTCTTCAATGTTGAAATACAGGCAGCTTAATAAACAGATCTCTTGCAGCAGACGACGCGATCTGCGTGCTCATAACACAAAGCGCGTCAAAAACACTATAGAGCGGAACCAAGGCACTAAAGTGTTCTCAAGGGATCTGAGTATTGGGCAAAGCCAGTTGACAAGATTGAAGACGGAGTCTGGCGCTATAGTTTCGTCTAAGCCTGAAGTTCAGAGAGAAATTGAGGGGTACTACGGACGGTTGTACAGCTCCTCAAATGCTCCCGTCACCAATGTGGTGAACGATAAGAGAGCCAAATTGACCCGACACTATACCGAAGATATCCCGGACGTCAGCCTGTACGAAATTAGAAGGGCCCTAAATCAGCTTAAAAACAACAAAGCACCGGGCGATGACGGTATCACATCTGAGCTGCTGAAAGCTGGAGGGAAACCTCTCCTAGTGGCGCTCCAAAAACTGTTCGATACCGTCATCAGTAGCGGAACTGTCCCGGAGGCGTGGAGCAGAAGCATGGTGGTACTGTTCTACAAAAAGGGCGACAAAGCCCTTTTAAAGAACTATAGACCCATCGCGCTTCTGAGCCACGTCTATAAGCTGTTCTCAAGGGTTCTTACTAATCGCATTGCGCGCAGGCTAGACGACTTCCAGCCTCCCGAACAAGCCGGATTCCGAAAAGGCTATAGTACCATGGACCACATACACACGCTGCGACAGGTTATACAAAAGACCGAGGAGTATAATCTGCCGCTATGTATTGCGTATGTGGACTATGAGAAAGCCTTCGATTCTATCGAGACCTGGGCAGTGCTAGAGTCTCTCCAGCGATGCCAGATTGACTATCGGTACATCGAGGTGTTAAAGTGTTTGTACAAAGCCGCAACCATGACAGTCCGAGTCCACGACGGAAGCACTGGACCTATTCCAGTGCAGCGCGAAGTACGACAAGGGGATGTTATATCCCCGAAGCTGTTTACCGCTGCACTGGAAGACGTGTTCAAGCTGATGGAGTGGAACGGGCTGGGTATTAACATCAATGGCGAACACCTCACACACCTTCGATTTGCCGATGACATAGTAATCTTGGCGGAGAACCTGGAAGAGCTCAGCACTATGCTAGGTGACCTCCATAGCGCCTCACAAAGGGTGGGTCTTAAGATGAACATGGACAAGACGAAGATCATGTCTAACGTCCATGTCACACCTATACCGGTTGTTGTTGATGGCGCTACTCTCGAAGTTGTCGACGAGTACATCTACCTGGGACAAGCGATCCGTATGGGTAAGTCCAACTTCGAGAGAGAGGTAACTCGTAGAATCCAACTCGGTTGGGCAGCGTTCGGGAAATTACAATTCATAATAAAAGAAAGTAAAAAAGAATTCGTAACGATGAAATCCGTAGAAGAACTAAGGTTACCGACATAGCTCTCAAAATCTGCAAGCTGAAGTGGCAATGGGCAGGCCATATAGTTAGGAGGACCGACAACCGATGGGGAAGAAAGGTCCTTGAATGGAGACCACGTCTCGGCAAAAGGAGTACAGGCCGCCCTCCAACCAGGTGGACTGACGACCTGAAGAAGACAGCGGGTAGTCGCTGGATTCAGAAGGCCCAGGACCGGGAGGAGTGGCGAACGTTAGGGGAGGCCTATGTCCAGCAGTGGACAGTAAAAGGCTGATGGATGGATGGATGGAATTCACCTTTTTGGTATGGCCAGCATAGTTCTTCCGACCACCATACCCATGTGGTGTTAGGGAGAAACTCTAAGCAACTCGTGGCATTTGAATGTGCTTCGCTACAACATCAACCTCAACGCCTCGATGTTAGTCAATTCTGCAGCTCATATTAAATATGAGTTGTTCCTGATTTTACGTAAATTTTACGGCAACAATCCCTATTACAGGAACACCATGCACACACAGAATAATTTCTTATCTTACATTACTGTGCTTCGGAGGGCACAATAAGCCGTCGGTCCAGATTGTTGTGGATAGATAACAGTCGTTAAACCTTGTCGGAGGCTTATGGGCGGTTTGAAATCATCCGACAGTGGGTTGGCCTCTAACCCGCATCTTTTTTTTTTTGTTTTAGATTATTTTGATTTTCTTGTTGTATTTTTGAGTTATATCGGTTAAAGTTACTAAGTAATTGCAGTGGCATAGCGTAGCGGCACTTTTTAGGGGCGGCAAAATTTTACAATAAATAATAAAAATATTTTGTAAATATTTGAACCATTTTATATTTTTATCGCAACTACAAGAGGTGTATGATGCCATAGACATTGATGGTGCAATAAAAGATTTTGCTCTTAATAAAAGTTGACGTAGTTATAAATTTTTAATTGAAGACTGAAGTTTTGTTTTTAAAATTCTAACAAATGCTTACTTATATTATTTTTAAATAATAATATTACATTAAAGTATCGTTTTAGTTCTAATTAAAATTTAATTTGGGTTTTATAATTTAATTCGTTAATTATTTAATCTTGTGTACGTACTTACAACGTGTACAATCTTAAGTGATAGGTATCTCAGTTATCTCAATGTATCTAAGTAGTTAAAGTATAAGAGTTTTTGTGATAAACGTGATTGTAAAACTTCCCATCCATCCAACAGCCTTTTAAAGTCCACTGTTGGACATAGGCTTCCCCTAATGTTCACCACTACTTCCGGTCCTGCGCCCTCTAAATCCAGCGGTTTCTCGGTATCTTCTTCAGGTCGTCAGTTCATCTGGTTGGAGGGCGACCTGTGTTCCTTATGCCGAGACGTGGTCGCCATTCGAGGACCTTTCTTTCCCACCGGTCACACTCCTCATAACTATATGGCCTGCCCATTGTCACTTCAGCTTGCGAATTTTGAAAGCTATGTAACCTATTTTTATTATATTAACCTAGGTAAATTTCGTTTACGGATTTCATCGTTACGGATTCTGTCGCGTAGAGAAATACCAAGCATAGCCCTCTCCATCGCTCGCTGAGCGACCTTGAACCTGTGGAAATGGCTAACTGTAAAAGGCCACGTCTTGTAAAACTTAGATAAACTTTTTTATTTAAAATCTAACCTGTACAATGCAAAATAATTATGGCTGTTCTTGCCGAAAAGTTGTCTATAATTAAAGTATGTAATGTATAAGTACACATTAAATTGAAATACCTAAATAAAAGGACGGCAAAATTTTCTTCCGCCCCAGGCAGCAGACACCCACGCTACGTCACTGCCTAATTCTTATAGTGCTAGTTTTGTAAAGTCAATGATATTAAATTGTGTAAATTAACATAAAATAGCAAAAACATGTTTTTTTGAGTTGCCTCCAAAACTCCATCAGATACGCTATGTAGCCCAGACTGACTTACCGGAGTAATAATTAACAACTTACTGATATTTGACTATTATTACACATATATGTAGCTTAACGGGCCACATTTAATAAAGGTAGTGGAACTCAGTGGATAGAGTGCGCTTGCAGCACTCTATATTTTAATAAAAACGGATTTACTGCACAGCTGTGGTACTGCTAGATCGATGTCATAGCTGAAAGGAAAAATATGAAATTATCTACCTGACCAAAATGCACTTAAAATCAAATCACTTAATTAGACAAAAAGGATTATTTAAGGAAACTTTGCAAGTGCCTGACGTACCTACAAAGCAAAGTTCCATCAAGTGCTAGCTTTGTAGTATTTTTTCTTTTCAACCTTTTTTATGTCCCAATGCTGGGCACAGGTCTCCTCTCACAAGTAAGAGGGATTCAAGACGTCCACCACGCTGTTCAAGTGCGGATTAGTGGACGTCATGCTTTCGAGAAATTATGCATTTCTCTCAGGCATGCACGTGATGCACGGCAATGAAGAACATCGTATTCAATTAAACATCACGATAATGTCCATTACCGTGGAGCAGCGATAAATACGCACATTACAAATTTCTTTGTTAGAGGTGCGCGCCGAGGAATTGAACCCGGTACCGGTTGCGTCGAAGACCGCGAATTTTTACCACTGGGCCATCGCTGCTCAGCTTTCTAGTATAGTTTACAAAATATTGCAAGAAATTTTTTCTTGCTGGTATATTGAGGTACATTATGAGTGGCTCCAACCCTTAGATAAGAGGATATTCTCATATTACGAATGGTTAAACGAATGCCTCTAGGTTGTAAGTTTACTTGATTTTAATTGACTCAGATTAATTGTGACATTTCTTTGCAATTATTTTTATTAGGTATTTACTTTATTTTATGTCAGACCTTATTATATTTGGACAGTATGTAACTTTCTCCGAATGTATTTTTCCTTAGACATGACATAACTAATTGCAAATATTGTAATTAGTTCTTAATTAATTATTATTAATACTTAATTATATAAACTTTTTCATTAACTATTTAACTAGGTACCTAATTAGTTCATTTAGATTAGATGCACTGGGAATGTGCAAATAAACTAATTAGGTACCTACCTATCTATATCTATACTAATATTATAAAGAGGAAAGATTTGTATTTTTGTTTTTTTTTGTATCTTTGTATTTTGTATGTTTGTCATGAATAAACTCAAAAACTACTGTTCCGATTACAAAAATTATTTCACCATTAAAAAGCTACATTCACCCTGAGTAACGTACGATACTTTTTACCGCGAGAAAATGCTTCATTCCTACGTGAAAACGGGTAAAAGGGTCAACGCGGTTGAAGCAACTAGCTAAACGCCTATGATTTTAATATAGCAATGAAGCCTGGAATAGCACATAGGCTATTTTTTATCCTACGGGGACCCATTAAACGGGTCCACGCGGGCGAAGCCGCTGGAGGAAGGCTAATAAATAATAAAATAATAAGTTAGTGTGGGAAACCTATTTTAACTAGACATTTTCCTGCCTACCGTAATCACTAATCACTCTCCATCACCCAGGTTTGACTGGCAGATGCCATTAGTGTTGCCAAGTGTTACCACGTAACCCTTAGTGCTACAAATAACAATAAATAAAATAAATAAATTTCATGTGTGAGACCAACGCACCAAGCCCGTATTACGCCCATATTACGATAATATGACCGCGTCTGCTAAGGCGTAGTCTAGCTTAGTACAGCATCTACATAATACTTCTGTTTATACTGAATCTTGTGTTCGACATGTAGAGCCTAAGTAAATCGCTCATCTATTATTTATTTATTTATTTATGCTTTATGTACATACCCTAAACTAGGTGTACAAAGGTGGACTTAATACTATGAGCATTCTCTGCCAGTTAACCTTCGGGTAGTGAGGAAAGCAGCGAAAGGTGGCTTATTTTTAAATATGAGAAAATAACGGCAAGCAGAAGATGAACTAATGTGTAAAACAAGATTTACATACACACATATAATATAGATACAACTACATAGAACTAGTATAACTACAGAAAGTTGAAAATATAGATACATGTAAATATAAGAATTAGATGATGGGAGAAAGTAAAAAAGAAAGAATGAGGGGGGAAAATTGCCTTTATGACCCTAACTACTTTGAAGAAGGAAATGTTTGCGTACATTATTTTTAAATGTCAATTTGCTAGCAGGTTTTCGAAGATCATCAGGAAGCGCATTCTTTTGCTATTCAAGCTGCAAAGTCGTGCAGCTTGAATAGCAAAAGAATATGAAAGGGAACCGGAGTGGTGAAGAGGGATAGAAAGACAGTGTGTCTCAGAAGAACGAAGGTGCCGTTCATGAGTATTACTTAGAAACTGAAACATGTTTTTCAAGTACTTAGGAGAAGTATCATCATAAAGGATACTGAAAAGCATAGAGAGTATCCTCAATTGCCTTCGTTGCCGAATAGGAAGCCATTTCAGCTGAGATCGGAGAGACGAAACGTGGTCGAACTTGCGAAGGCAGAAAATGAAGCGGATACAATTGTTGACGAGCCGCTCTAGTTTATTCAGAAGGTCCTCATTGAGATCGGTAAAACACACATCGCCATAATCAATAATGGGGAAAATAAGAGCTTGCACCAGCATAACCTTTGCATTGATGGGGAGGAAATTTCTGAGACGGTTAAGTGCACCAAGCTTTATCGTCACGGAACGGCAGGTCTCGTGGATATGAGCAGACCAGTTAAGGTGTGTGTCGATAAATATCCCAAGATTTTTTACCTTAGAAGATAAGGGTATAGTGCACTTATCGAACATTATTGGGGCTGCAAGGGCCAGGTCGACTTTAGATAATTGACGAAAGCCACCCACTACAATTGCTTAACACTTGCTGGGATTCACTCGGATGCCAAACTTCTCTGACCAATCAGCTATATGTGACAGGTCAGCGTTTATTTTTCCAATTGCAATATCGAGAGAGTGGACGTGTAAATCTGCAAGTCATCAGCGTACAGATGATAAGAGCAGCTAAGAGTAGAAGAAATGGAGTTGATAAAGATAGAGAAAAGGAGCGGAGATAAAATACCACCCTGCGGCACGCCGCAAGAGAGATCGCACCAGTCAGAAGTCATATGCTGGAAGCGAACCATCTGTCGACGACCGCGAAGGTAAGAAGAAAACCAGGATAAGGTAGTTGGAGAAAGATTAAGGTGTTGAAGAAGCGCGAGAAGTATGTCATGGTCCACCATGTTAAAGGCGTTGGTGAAATCAATGAGCACGAGAACTGTGACCAACTTATCCTCCATACCCCTGCGAATATCTTCAGTCACCTTAAGAAGAGCAGAGGTGGTGCTGTGACCAATGCGGAAACCAGATTGAAATGGAGAGAGATAATTAATTTGAGAAATATGAAAAGAGACTTGTTTATGATATGAACTAGCGACTCAAGAAGTTTAGAAAGGAAAGGTAATATAGAAATAGGTCTAAAGTTATTAAGTTGTGTGGGGTTGCTGACTTTAGGAAGCGGGATGATAATGGCATTACGCCAGAGACAGGGGAATGCCCCTGTCAGCAATGAAAAGTTAATAATATGATGTAATGCTGGTAAGAACTCATTAAGAACAAGAAGAAGCATGGATCGACTTACATCGTCACAGCCCACTGCTTTAGATTTGAGAGATGATAAGGTTTTAACTATGTCAGTCATAGAAATAGGAGAAAATGAAAAAGGGGGAAAATGATAATTGGCCATGGAAGATATTTCAGAAAGAGTTTGGGTTTTGATAAGAGTAGGGAGAGAGAGGGAGCTAGAGAAATGAGTATTCAAAACATTAAGAGAAAAGGGTAAAGGAGTTTCAGATTGAACTGCAACCTTGCCGATGCCAGAGGAATTCAGGAACTTCCATATATCAGCCGGTGAGGAGTTAAGAGACGTTATCGGCGAAATATTTACGCTTAACTGCTCTAACCATCTGATTACAACGGTTGCGAGCGGCTTTGTAAGCACACCACTTGTCGTCGCATCGATCTCTTTTATATTTTCTAAATGCATTATCCCGTCGCGCCATAGCCATGCGCACGCCAGTCGTAATCCAGGGAGCAGGGGGTCATTTTAGCTTAACTGCCTTTCGAGGGACATGCCGGTCGAACAACTGTAACAATTTTGAATTGAAGTGGGAGACTTTGTCATCAATGGTGGGCGCGGCAAACACAGGCGAAAAGTCAATAGCAGCCGCATCTTTTTTGATGGAAGTTGGATCGATCCTGTTAAGAGCTCGGAGCCAGACTACTTCAGGCTTCGGCTTTAGCGGCTTTAATTTAAAAGCAGCAAAGATCAAGTCATGGTGCGAAAAACCAGGAGCTGACAACTGACCATGCTTTTGCACAAGATGAGGTAAGGAAGTGACAATAAGATCTAACTAGGTGTCAGGAGTTTCTAGATCGTGGTGGGTAGGCTCGGACGGAAGGATGGAAAGATTGACAAAGGAAAAAATGTTTAGGAGCTTAGAAGTCTGAGGAGAAGTTTTAAGCAGGTCAGTATTAAAGTCACCCATGATTATGAGATGTGTGTAGTCTACACAAAGCGATTCCAGGACTGTTTTCAGGCTGGAAAAGAAGTTAAGAGATGGAGGACAATACACGGCACCAATCACGACTTTGGAGCGCTTGGCCTGAATTTCAACAAAAATATATTCCGCTGACGATGAATAAGCAGAGGGAGAGGAAGCGACAATAGAATAGGAGATATCGTGACGTAAATAAATAGCCACTCCTCCTCCTCCCTTACCCGTACGATCATTGCGGATTAAAAAGTAACCTGGCAGACTATAAAGATGACTGTTGAGTGAGGGTTTAAGCCAGCTCTCAGAAATGAGAATGGCGTGAACCACACTATTAGAGAACGCATCTAACATATCCGAATAGTGCGCAGGTACGCTTTGTGCATTCAAGTGGCAAACATTTAAAGTATTAACCGAGTTTTTGAAAACGCTACTAATTCGATCACGTAAGGTTTCGGGGTCATAAAAAGAATTATCACTTAACGAAGAAGTGTCATAGGCAGAATGAAATGAGTCATCATCTGACATTTTATGTAATGTTGTAACAATAAAATATAATAACAATATAATATTAATATTTAATTAAATAAACTAATTAATATGATAAGATGGTAATAAATATATAAAAACAAATATTTCAATACAAAAAAAGAAATAAATGTTATGCATTCACCTGTCCCACCGGTTAACCGGCAGAGATGCGGGATAACTATAATTACGGTTGAAATAGTGCGGTTTACATAACACACATACATGTAGCTTACAAAAGAAAAGATAATACTTAAAACAATACAAAAATAAAACAGTGAACTTTAGGTAAACAGAAAAGGCAAGGACAAACCTTCATCTGACACTGGCTGCATAAAAGAAACTAAATACTAAGAAGAAGAAAAAAACAACTGTCATTAGTGACATTACTAATGAGTGTCAAAAAAAAGTTCTGTCATACGTTACAGTCATGATGTAAATTGTAATTAAACAAAAGTAAACTATAATCTAAATACTAGAGGGTAAACAACAATAAACAATACTATATACTTACCGAGTTAACAGAAATTGTAACAACAACTTACTACTTATGGATATTATTAAAAGTAATCATGACAACTACACCGGAATAGCACAGTAAAATGGTTATTTTTTTGTTCGGGCTGCTCTCTTACTCCTTTGTGGCTCGGCGGCTACAGTGGGTACAATTGAAGAGCCAGAATCACTCAATTGAGCAGACTCAGCTGCCTGTTCAGAGTCATCAGCCTTTTCAGAGTTTGCAGGCTTTACATTGTCATCCGCGAGCTCATTCAAGTCCTCCTGGGAATATATCCGACGCAGAGATCCGTTTTGCAGCTTTGTGATTATATTCCCATCTGACGTCCAGCAATTCCGGATTCCCAGCCTTTTACGAGCAAGGGCAAAAAGTTCCTGGCGTTGTCGAGTAAGAAACTCACTCACAACAATAGATGAGCCCTTGAAGTGGGTCTTTTTCTTCCATATGTTGGATCTCACAGAAAGATCAGTGAAACCCACCAAAACAGGTCTACATTTGCCAACTCTGGCCGTCCCAAGACGGTGACAAACCTTTAACTGGCCTGCAGCCATGACCTGCATGCCCAACTTAGCACTAAATAGCTGCAACAGGTGTTCACTAAGTTTCTGATCGCTGACATCCTCGGGAACTCCAAAGAAAAGTAGATGTTTTCTTCGATGCCTCATCTCAACCGCATCTGAGATCTTAGAACACTCAGCTATTTGTCGCCGAAGCAAGCTGAGGAGTGTCCATACTTGCACTTTGAAGTCTAGAAATTCTTCATAAAATTTCTCTAAGTTAATGTTGGAGGTGGTGCTTGCTGGTTGTGCTGCTTTGAACTGGTTCTCAAGGTCATTCAGCTTCTTATTATTATGCCTTATATAACATTTTCAATAACAATAACGTACCAAGCCCATAATAATATGATTATAATATGACCGCGTCTGCTAAGGCGTAGTCTGGCGTAGTACAGCATCTACATAATACCTCTGCTTATACTGAATCTTACATGTCCCATTTTACCTTAAATAAAACTCAATTTACTACCGATGTGTTCGACATGTAGAGCCTAAGTAAATCGCTCTTTTATGCCTTATATAACATTTTCAATAACAATAACGCACCAAGCCCGTAATAATATGATAACAATATGACCGCGTCTGCTAAGGCGTAGTCTGGCGTAGTAGAGCATCTACATAATACATCTGCTTATACTGAATCTTACATGTCCCATTATACCTTAAATAAAACTAAATTTACTACCGATGTGTTCGACATGTAGAGCCTAAGTAAATCGCTCTTATTATGCCTTATATAAATGAAATGAAATAAAATGAAATAGTTTAAATGAAATAGTTTATTAACATCCTGGGTAATAATATACACTTGATGTTTGTCATTGTTCTACGGTCATCAGCTGACCGTCATCCGCTTTGGGTGCGCTAAGGCTTATATGGGCTAGGAGAAAAAAGCGGGCGGAAAAAAACTCCAGCCCTGTTTTAAATAAATGTTCAGGTACAATGGGTATTTATTATGCAGCATGACTGTGGGGCCACATTTTCAATAACAATAACGCACCAAGCCCATAATAATATGATAACAATATGACCGCGTCTGCTAAGGCGTAGTCTGGCGTAATACAGCATCTACATAATACCTTTGTTTATACTGAATCTTGTGTTTGATATCTAGAGCCTAAGTAAATCGCTCATCTATTATTATGTACTGATATAACATTTTCAATGATAAAACAAGTTAAGTCATACAATTTGTTTAATTAAATTTAAATATAATTCCAATATCATAGGCCCGCCTAACATAAAAATAAAATTTAAATAAACAGGAGCATAAACCTACCCAATCGGCACTCCAAATTTAATGTTTCATATGTCTTTCGCCCTTACAGATTAAAACTTTACGCTGTCTATTGAAAATATTATTATCCGACTGCGCCAGAAGGAGGTTTATGGTTTTCGAGAGTATGTATGTATGTACATATGTATGTATATATAATTGTTTGGCTCGCTCTACAGCCTGAACGGTATAATGGATTTTAGCTTGAGAGGTGTCGTTAGATTCGTATTTACTGTGAAAGAGGCACTGGGTAACCCATTACACGTCAGTCGTCACCCCCTTTCATTTTATAGGTACTCTTGCGTACGTATAAGTATTTGACAATATTTGATTATTCATCCCAACTTTCATCCATGTATGATGGGTGTGTGTAGAGGCATTGGCTAAACCAATTTTAATAAAATATTTTTATTTATAAGATACATGTCCTTTCAATTAATACAATCTATTTGGTCATATTTGACATATTCAATTTCCATCCCCAGTTTCTTTCTCCCGCCTCCATACCTTGTACCTAAATGGCCAAACTGTCTTTAATAAAACACAACAACTAATTGATTACAATTATGATAGCTATATCTAATGTGTGATTTCGTAAGTCTACTATTTACATAATAGAAAATGTTATATTATTATTATGTTGGTATAAATCAAACTCAAGTCATGAGGGTTCTAAAAAAGGACAAAGTCTGAAATAATTCTTATTTATTAGTTAATAACGTACAAATGTTTTTTTTTTAAATTGAAATGTAGCTACAAATCACGTTTAAATCCGTAACAATCCGTACCGTCTCCCGTAGACTGCATTTTCTTTTTAATCATCTCTGGTTTTGCAGTCTTTAAGTCGTATACCCAACCCATCCATGCAAAAAAATCCAACATTTTAGTTGTGAGGTTCAAGAAGTTATTGCCTAATTCAGCCGCTCTGTAGTCCCACGGAAAGCAGTGATGGTAATTGTGGAATCCTTCTCCTATTGCGAGGAACGATACGGCGTAATTTTGTACTGGCATTATATTTTTATCGTATGGCTTGTTTCCATACAAATGAGCAAAACTATTAACCGACAGGGATGCGTTTAGGTTCATCATATACCGAAACATAGTAATGTGCCAAGCGTGCACAAACGTCTCCCCCCAAAATAACATTGGTACCGCTGTAGGCAGTACAAAACAGAAGGTACCAAACAATGGGACAGCGTATCTGGAAATGAAAAAAATAAAATGAAAAAATTCTGTAAATAGATTTTCGAATTTGAAGTTTGCTTAGCGTTGACGCTACAACGCAAGCTACCTATATCAGAACTAGGCGACAAGAGCGCGGTAAGGAGTAAGATGGGGTCACCCATTGGGGCTACTGCAAAATTGCATACGTTCCATTTCCGTGCTTTTGAGAGCACGACCGCTGTCGATCCGATAATAATAGATATAGTACTCATTCATTAAGTCTATAAGTTTTTTAATTAGATGGTATAAGGTTGGCCGTATTTTCACCAACCCGAATTTTACTCAGTAATTAACACGTTCGAGTGAGCAACCTCGAAATTAATTCGCTATGCTGCACCAATATCCCCATACAAAATTTTGCGACGTCTAAACACGTTCCGCCGTAATATTTTTAGTGTTAGTGAAATATAGCGGCGGTGTACATTAAAGGAATCGTTTCAGTTGCGGCGCAAAAAAGACGTGCCAAAGGATTTTGTTCTTAAGTTGGACGTCATTAGTTGTTCCACCGAAAAAAAGTGGGACGTCGGGCGACGTTGCACCGACTCACTATTACTTCAAAACGAGACGTCGTAATCCGTTGATAACGCGAACGTGTTATTTATACGTCGAAAACAAATGTATTTTAATTCAGTACCTAATTTTTTTTGTTATCAAAATCAATAAAATAAGAGCAAGTAAAAAGCATTTTTTTTTTACTTTACACTGCTGGGCTAGGTGGAGGCCTGGAGTTTAATCTACCATGCCGCCAATCCAATGCGGATTAGTGGAAATGCGAAGGCCAACCCGTTTTTGGGTGATTCAAACCGCCCATAAGACCTCCAACAAGATTTAATGTAATCAATCAATTCATGCAATTTGTTGTCTATCGATAATAAAGGCTTAAACACAGAATAAAGAAGTTCTTCTTTCTGCATAAGGTAGCGTACCGCTAAGCACGATATTTGTACTACCTATTTGCATTTGAGCGGCGATGGCCAAGTGGTAAGGGCCGCGGTCTCGCGGGAGATGCCGGGTTCAAATCCCCGGCGCGCACCTCTGACAAAAGAAATATGTAATGTGCGCATTTCATCGCTGCTCCACGGTGATGGAAAATATTGCAATATTTAATTGATTACGGTATTTTCCATCACCTTGCATGCCTGAGAGAAACTCACAATTTCTTGAAGGTATGACGTCCACCAATCCGCACTAGGCCAGCATGGTGGACTATGGCCTAAATCCTCTCTCACTTGTTGGAGGAGACTTGTGCCCAGCAGTGGGACATATAAAGGTCTTTAAAAAAAATGCATCCTACCGGAACGCGTTTCGCTTGGCTTCGAAATCGCTTACACTTCATTTAAACTACATGTGTATTAAATACGCATAGGATAAAGATATAGAAAAGATAAATAAATACGCACTTTTTCTGAAATTGCAAAAGCGGATTATTCAATATATCAGACATGTCGATGGTTTTCCCACGCTCTTTCACCCAATCGTTCTTTCTAACCATGAGCCAACCAATGTGTGAATAGAAGAATCCTCTGCTGGCATTGTGGGGATCTGCATCCGTGTCACTGTACTTATGGTGAAGTCTGTGGTCCCTTACCCACTGTATAACCGACTGTTGATAAGCAATACAGTTACATAGTAGTATAAATACTTCGGCGTAATATTTAGCCTTGTATGTCTTATGGGCCCACAATCTATGGGCTCCACCAGTGATGCCAAATCCTCCAAAAATACCATAAATCACGCCTGAAAGAAACCAACATTAAAATTTGAAACAAATTAAAAGTATCAAAACTTTATTTCATTTTATTTATTTGATTAATACACCAGCAACTTCTAAAGATGGTAGTGGGTTTAATCTAGACGCCATAGCGTGACAATACATAGGCGTCAGTTCCAGTGCCGAGACCACAGAGAAAGAAAGGACGAAAGTAATAAAGTAAGGACTATTTTTGTTTTTACGTTTTAAAACAAAAATCCAATAAGTACATTATTATTTATATATATCTGAATATGTAGGGAATAACTAATTCAGATATAAATAATCTATTGTATTAATTAATTGTTTAGCCAATTTCGTTTCTTTTTAGACTTTAGTATTTGCAAGAATCCACAGAACACCATGGTTTTCTGACATTTTATCTTTATGTACTGAGTCACAAAAAGCGGGCGTGGTCATCAATATGAGCATTTTATTCATATCGCGCGGACACAGTTACGCCCAAATGCCACTTCTCCTTGTTTTTCAATTTCTATGGCCGAGACATTGTGAATACTTGATATCTTAAAATTTCTCAACGGCTTATCCAGTCTTTCAACCCTCAGTTAGCCAGCCTCCTTATCAACTCTGAAAGGAACATATCTTCTAGTCTAGTGGGATTTCAAAAAAATATCAAACTATACATACCAAATATAATAGTTTCTTTCTTCGAAGAAGGTAACAGATAGATACCATATAGTGCGGCTAAGTGGAAGTAGGCCATAATCAAAACATTCTTGTATATAATTTCATATTTCCTTGGCTCTGCTATTGGCACTTCCTTTTCTGAGCGACTTTTAGGCGAATGCAAACCATAATGTGTAGTGAGGGCACTTTCATCTACTACTGATGAATTATTACTGAAATAAAATAAATAACTTGAAAATTTGGCGCCCTTCTATGAAAGAAAGAAAGAAAGAAAAAATATTTATTTCATATTAGGAATACAAAATATTCGCTTAATGAATGTCATTTTTTCCCGGTCATCGCCTTTAAGTGCCCGTTTGGGCTAGATGTTGAGCTGAGAGAAAAAAGGCGGCGGAAAAAAACTCCCAGCACTCTTTTAAAAAAAACAGTACATATATAATTGAGATAACAGTATGGCTATGGGTCCATAATGGTCACACGTGACAGCTGATCGTATGAGACACCATAAACCCACTTCCAGCTGCTCACAGTTGCGAGTAATTACTAAAACTATATATTACATTTAATTTAGAAATAGCTTTGTGTGGGCGAGATATACGACTTGATATGCGCATGGACCTGAAGCTGACATAGAATACAAGCGATCTACGCAGCTAAGCGAGTCGGGCGTATTTGGGTGTGCGATGGGTGGCCGCTTGTAGCAAATTTTCATGCGCGTTTCCGTGCTCCAGAGTGGGTACTTGAAATCATCGGTCCCGTTTGTTATGGTTAAATAGCCGTCATGAAATATTTTAAGAACTTATTAGGTATAAAAACCTTATATAGCGGTTAGGCTACTATAACCACCATCTCTACCAAACCGCATTGGAACAGCCTGGTGGAGTAAGCTCCAGGCCTCCTTAATAATAAAAGAAAGCTGTGTCGAGTAGTGACAGACAAAAAATTGTTATAGCTAGGCTGTTTAACTTTAAAAAAATGTAAGTATCATGTTTATTGCTTCTAAGTCTTAGTACCCGGATTTGCGAGCGCTGCTCGGATAAAAACAATTATTATATCTCTAGAGTAGGGGAGCCCATGAGGCTAATTATGGATTCACTCGAGCGTCATCAGGAGTATTTACATTTTATCAGGTTGGGTGGAAAGAGGATTAAAAGGTTATATGACATTTTACGTTTCACTGGTGGGAAGAGCGCCTACAGGCTTTCAAAAATTTTATACGAAGGGTACAGATAAAATATCGACACATATCGATCAATAGTATGATAAATTAAATGCAGTAAGTCATGTTTCATTAATCTAATTTTTTAATTATGAATTAGAGGGTGAGATGTTTTTGCGAAATCAAGAAACGGCATTTTGGCAATCTCGGCAGAGTTCGAATTTTTATTATTTTTTATTTAAAAAGTCATGGTTTAACGGTAACGGGGTACCTATTCTAATCTGACCATTTTGACATCCTGAAGTAGGATAAAAAATAAAAAGTGTACTGTACCTGTACAGAAGGTTTTTTTAATCGGGTCAGTACTCAATAGGGTGCCAGGTGTATAACCCATATCTTAATCTGACGCGCTCGAGTAAATCCAAAAATATTACATTTTTATAAACACTAACCGATTTATCACCGTCATATTGAGCGGAATATCTCGTCCTGCCTTCACAGTAATTTTAAATTACCTATACATATATCCCATGCAATAGTTATATTTCTTCAAACACAGTCGCACGCAATACTGTAATGCGAACTCCTAAAATGTGTTTCATTTTTAACAACGAATCTAAAATAATTATGTACATTTATCCACGTCAGTGTAAAGTAATTACAATAACGTCCTATACGAAAAAACGGAGAATTGCGAATTTTTACTCGCGCTCTGAGGTACCGTACAATTTTTTACGCGACCGTTGGTGGATCGTGTCGATTTAACTAATATGTACAAGGAAATAATCTATGTATCGAATATGAATATATCTAATACCTTTAAACGAGCAATTCTTGTATAATAAAATAAACATTACACACTCATAGCCTCACAGTAAGGGAATTACACATACCTACACCCAAACCGACAACAGAAATTTAAACTCATCATACAAATTTCTGTTTCGCCGGGAAAAAAACCCGGGACCCCTCGATTGGCAGTTCGGCATGGTAACCGTTGCGCCACGCGGATTGTTGTATATACGAGTACCTAAATATATTTTTTGAATCTCGGAAATGGCTCCAACTATTTTAATGATATTTAGTACCTGGTTTCAGGGGGGGGGGGGGGATAAATCGATTCAGCTAGGTTTTATTTTAAGAAATTTTAAATTATAAAAAAATATTATCAGCGATAAACAAATTAAAAATAAACTGAAAAATACGTCTCTTTCTGACATCTATTGGAGAGTATTAATAAGATTGTGGCGTAGAACGCCGCCCATCAAACGCCATCCGCCAATCCGATGTTCAAATCAAAGAAATGACAATACCGATTAGAAAAAGCTTCACAAAAATTTCTTTCATTGAAATAAAGCTTCCTTGGCCGGATCCGGGTTCAAACGTCAATCAAAACCATATTGCGTTTATTTTATTTTTTGTGATTTTTTTTATTGGGAGCTATTTCAATGGCGCAAATGAGTGTTTCGATTGAAATTAAACCAAGAAAATAAATTGTTTTTATCCGAGCAACGCTCGGTCGTCCAGCTACTGATATTATAAATGCGAAAGTTTGGACGAACGATTGTGGTCCACCACGCAAGAATGGCTGAACTAATCGGAATAAGATTCGGCACAAATATAGATTATAGTCAGAGCAATAACACTCGTAGGTGGTAGAACTATTATCGTTCGCCCGGGGAAGTACCACCACTGCACCCACTTCTGCCGTGAACCAATTCTATTGTGTTTCGGTGAAAAGGTGCAGTTGCCGGCCACACATACATGAGGCGACCACCAGCCTCCGGAGTAGCAGCGCAACTGCATCCGACCTCAGACAAGACTTACCTATGCTTGCTTGAGGTTGTATGTAGATGTCCATGGGCTGCAGCGACCACTTAACCCGAACCTGCATGCGCGTCTGCTACTCCATTATAAATTATGTTTTTAACAAAAAAATAGAACCGACTTCAAACGGTAAAAAATAAAATTGTTCAGTATCTACTTCTTCTTGCTTATGGTAATGACTCTTAAAGCTATTTTTGGAGTCGGCTCTCTCAGGCTACTTTTTATCCCGGAAAAATGTACTTACTGTTCCCATGAGACTAATAGATCACACAAACTCAAATCACCCAAGTGAAGCCAGATTACTAGTAATACTTATTATAAATGCGAAAATTTGGATGTTTGAATGGATGTTTGCTGTGATCACACAAACAGCTAAAAGGATTGGGATAAAATTGGCACAGATATAGATACATAAAGTACCTACTATTCATGTGAGATAATATCAGTATAATCATTAATCATACCTACTATATAATAAAAACACAAATCATCCGAACGAACCTGGGCTGGATCAAGTAAATATAATGATATTTTAAAGAATAACATATTATTAAAACTTTCGATTTACGTGGTTACCTATGTTATATTGCAAATCAAAACATTTAAAATTAATAAAGTTTCATTCCTACTAGTATGACCGTAAATAAATCAAAAGGATCCCTATTTACCAAAACTCGTCAGTGTTTTTTAGTTTGGCTTTTTTAACCTGAACTTGTCACCCCATTGTTTTTTAAAGCACCGCGCGCTAGTGGCGAAAAACAGAATTTGAATATTGGTAAGTACATGTTCGGTAGGAATTAATAAGAATGGTTTAGCGACGCGCCCGTCGGTTGTGAGATTGGTGACTGCTTTTTATTTGCTGGGTACAGGTATCTATTCACAAGCGACAGAGATTTAGATCATAGTCCACCACGCTGGCCAATTACGAACATCTTGCCTTCGAGAAGTTATGACATTAGACGTAGGTTTTAATAATGTGTATTTATTTATATAGAAACATTCAGTTTTCTATTGACTTAGTAGGTATGCGCCTACCACAAGCTCCACTCGTCACCCAGGGTTGGCTGGTAGAGAATGCCATTAGGCATTAAGCACGCCCTTGTGTTCCTTATTTTAAGGTAATACTTTAAGATTAAATAAATAAATAAAATTCCCAGATCGTCTTTTTATCATCTACATTCTACATCTACATTGACATCTAGCCCATACATTTTGCTATTTTTTTTATCCTAATATGAAATAAATATTTTTACTTTGATTCCCTCAGGCATGCACGGAGATCAAACATCGTAAGTGATTAACTATCACAATATTTTCCATCACCGTGGAAAAAATTTTCGTTGCCGAGAATTTGATACCGATATCTCCGTGTCGGAGACCGTTGTCTTTAACGCTCGGCCACGCTGCTTGCTCCCGGTTGTTATCGAGAGACAATATTCTTTAAAGCTTGTTGGAAGCACTATTGGCGGTTTGGCCAACCCACTGTCGGATGTTTTCAAACCCACATCTCCACCAACCCACATTGGGGCAGGGTGGCGTAAGCTTCAGGCCTCCCCAATAATGGGGAAACTGTCTTCAACAGCGGTAAGCAAAAAGAGTTGCAGCCAAGTTGCAGGTTGCAGTGATTGTTTAAACGCCTTCGACGCCCCGTGCATTATATTTCTCGTTGAATAAAAAAAATTGCGTCAAAAAGTAGACCGCACACCTAGTTTTTTGAGTGTTATATTTAATCTTTAACTATGCAAGTACGTGTTGAAAAATTTGCATCGCGGACTATTCGTCGGGACGAGAACTGTCACCGTCATGATGGCGGGAAGGAAGGAATTGCTGTGAGAACTCTTGGTAGGTTGCATTTTACTTATAATTTTACATCATTATGCCTTATTTTTACATTGAAATTTAAAGATAAAAGATACTACTAGCAACTCATAAGGTTTTGATTGATTTATCGAGACATGTAAAGTTTTGATGCCGCGCAAAACTTTTGTGTGCAGTATGCTGCCCGTCGTCGAAAGTAACTGCTATAGTATATTTCATTACAAGTGCGGAAAGGCTGTCATTGCAAGGAGTTCCGACAAATGTCTACCCGAGCCGAGGCGCAGCCGAAGGTGAGGGTTGACAGTCGGAACTCCTTCCAATGACGGTTCCGCACGTGTACTGAACAGAACAACTTTTTTTAATACAGTTGCGAAAAAATGAAGCAATTTATAAAATAATAAAAACTCGCAAAGAACATTTTTGAAAAATGGCGCCAGCAGTAAAAGATTTTTTTTTAATTCATTTTACGGCATTGGATAAAATCCTTGCAGCCTTTCAATATTTTCGTTTCAATATTAAATAATGGCATCGCGCTCTGTGCATAATATTGCCAGTGTCAACTGTCAAGTATAATTTCTGCATCTTTTATTCTAGGTATATAAAACAGTAAGTCGTCAGGTATCAGTCAGTTTAGTCAGTCAGATGTTCAAGTAAAGCGATGGCTACTTTACGAGAACATGTCCGAAGGAGTTTTGGAGGAAAGCCGAAAAAACATATTTCGCACTGTTATTCTATTTCACAACACTCGTGCACTGTTTTTAACCTATATCGAAAAAAAAAACGCCATCAACTTTATCCGATATAACTCAAAAATACACCAAGAAAATGAAAATAAAACAAGAGCACAACTTGTCCCTTCAGACTTCCCGCCAAAACTCCAAGCCGTAAAAGAATACCTATATGCAGAGATTTTTTTTGTTTTCTTCACCCATTCTGGGTAGGCAAAAGGGAACTATGCCCATACAGCCAAATCTTCAGTAGAATTTTTTTATTGATATGAAATGAAAATGTTAATGAGATGAAATGAAATAAAACCTAACCTAACTCATTGAATCAAATCATTAAATCTGATATTGAAACAAATTAGTAGCTTCTTTTTAGAAATATTTGCATGAATCATAAAAACTTCTAAAACTTCGTGGTTGTTTTTTTTTAATAGACATTATTTTGACAGTTGGGAAAGAGAACGCACGAGTTCAGAAATGGTAAAGAAAACGCACGAGTGTGTAATAGCCCACTTCCCGAACGCTATACGTCCCTGCAATACGCCACTTTTTGAGCAACTGTATTAAAAAATATTTTGTCCAGTATTTTTCCTCTTATCGACGTTGTAGAAAACTAGTAACTTAATTATATCTTACTATTCTTCACATTTATTTATAATTACATTAGATTAGAAGAGGAGCTTCCTGTTACTTGAACTGAAGAGTTGGAATTCTTTTAATAAATATCTTTGACAATGGGAAGTATATTTTCACGTGGTTGGGGCGCAACAGAGTCTTACAAATTTGATAACGTCTAAGTAGTATAATGGACGTACCTACCTTTTTCAGGCAACTGAGATAGGTAGAATTTTTCAGGATTTTCTTCTAGGGTCTCTTAGAAGTTAACAACTCAATCTGAGCGATTTCACGAATGTAAATGAAATTAAAAATCCGTCAAATTAAGGGTTAACGAGAGGTTGAAGCCGTTCTAATGGTCCCCTTTATTTTTCAAAATTATTGGAGCTTACTCCACCGCGCAGCTCCAATACGGGTTGGTGGAGCAGTGTTGCCAACCCCAGGAAAGCAAAAAGCAGCAAATGGAACTTAAAAAAACAGCAGAAAACAGTAAAATAGTAATTTCAAAACATCAAATCTACTGTCCGACATAATATTCATAAAATTGATAAATAGTTATACAATTACTGTTAGATTTATCGCAAATTTCCTTATATTTCTAGGAATAGTAAAGTAATTAAAGTCAAAATGTAAAGATTTAATCAAAACTACTTATTTTATTACAATGGAATTTACTCATTAACATTTGACAGCCTCCATGGCGTAGTGGGTGATGAGCCGACTGCGAAACGTGAGTTACGTGAGGGTTCGATTCCCACCCAGGACAAATATTTGTGTGATGAACATGACTATTTTGTTCTGTGTCTGGGTGTTAATTATCTATTTAAGTATGTACCTTTTTAGAATTATATAAGGATGTTTATCAGCTTTCTGATTACCATAGTACAATCTCTGCTTAATTTGGAATCAGATTGTGTTGTGTGAACTGTCCAAAAATATTTATATTTATTTAACTTTTCAATTTCGCGGTCTTCAACGTTTTCGGAATCATTTTTTTTATTAAAATCGTACATGTTTTTATTAAATTACAAATTTAGCTATCCTGTTTTACTGTATGTCAAAAGGATTGCGTCACTCAGTAAATGGGGAATCCCCTATGCCGCAAGAGGCCCGCTAGTGATACCAATTCATAATTGTAAAAAGGCTCACGCCTTTTTACCGATGCATACAAAAACTATCTTTAATGCTTTCTCTAAAAGGTTATTCCAGTTTGACATGTTGGTTGTGACCTATTGCGATTTGGAATTAATTGTTTTTTATACAGTTCGAAATTCAGATACATCACCTAAAAACAGTAGAAATACGAACTAAAACAGAAAACAGGGATGTCAAGGCGAAAACAGTAAATCTACTGTTAAAACAGTAGAGTTGGCAACACTGTGGTGGAGTTGCCGGTTAGTGGCCAACCCGCTGTCGGATGTTTTCAAACCGCCCATAAGGCCTTCGACTGGGTTTAAGGACTGTTATCTATCAATGACAACAGGGACCGACGGCTTAATGTGCCCTCCGAAGTTCGGAAACGCGCATGAAACATTTTGCTACTAGCGGTCACCCATCTTACAGTCTTGTAGATATGTATCTAGTCCATGCGTTTACTTTTTTAAACTTACTTTAATCGATCTGTGTATTAAAACAATGCAAATGCACCTTCTTCTCTAATCGAACTTGTTTACAGAATTACAAATTACCAAACAATGTTATAAACTAAGGGTTACATTTTAAAAGCAATCCAAAAACAATTGTCATAAAGTAAGTTTATCATTGAAACAAAACAAAAAGATTCTATTTTTCTGTACTCGTCTAAACTCTACGCAATTTTTTTCTGTGTCTCGAAGTGGTAACGCAGCTTTAAGTGGGTGTACTCTACATGAGACTGCTCAAGATTGAATGGACTGCTAGGGCCAATAAACACCATCACCACACTTTAATTAAAACTTTATAATTATAACTTATATATATAACTTGAGCAGCGATGGCCGAGTGGTGAAAAACCGCGGTCTTTGACGCGACCGATCCCGGGTTCAAATCCTCGGCGCGCACCTCTGACAAAGAAATTTGTAATGTGCGCATTTATCGCTGCTCCACGGTGATGGAAAATATCGTAATATTTACTTAACTGATTATGATGTTCTCCATCGCCGTGCATGCCTGAGAGGAATTAATAATTTCTCGAAAGCATGACGTTCACCAATCCGCACTTGGCCAGCGTGGTGGACCACGGCCTAAATCCCCCTCACTTGTGAAAAGGAGACCTGTGCCCAGCAGTGGGACATAAAGTAGGTTGAAAAAAAAAATATACCTATCTTCTTTGTATGACAATAAATTTACCTATATCGTTGTATGTAAGCAGAGAGCTTGTACTCGAAATACTGGCGTAGTAATAAAGTTATGTTTTTAAATACTCATTGACATTCAAAAACAAAATAATTACGATAAAAATACAGTTAAAATACAAGTAACAGTTACAGTAACTTGTTTGGTTAACATTACATTTACCAGTTTTCTTACTGCTTTCTGACCGACAATCTGCACCCACTCCATGTACCATGGTAACCTATTCATTGCTAGTAAAGATTGGGCGTTGCAAGAAGTTTGCGTACAAACGCAGCGATGAAAACTTTTCAAACGTCAGGTGGTAGAGTGGTCGGGATTTTGTAATGACCGTGCGTGGGCTGGATGTATGCAGTCTGTGGCGTATACCGTCAGTGACCAGCCGGCATGGAGCACGCACCAATTCACACACTCGTTGTTATAGCACGTAAGTTTATATTCTGTTTTATCTATAACAAGTGACGGTCGTATTGTTATCTACTGAACCAAATCGTACAACTTGTCAAAGTTCTATAGAATGTGATACAGTGCGTGAACTTTCGTAGTAGGATCGAATTGTTGATAATCAGGTTCTAGTGCTAACGGAAATCTGTTATTTACTTGATTACCATTTTAGGCAGCTTGAAAAAGGTGTCCTGTTTTAATTGAGTGTAACCTTAGGTATTGTATTCTTGTGGGTCCATCACTAATTTTTATAATATGTAACGTACCTATGTTTCGTATGGGTACTGGAATCTGAGGTAGGAAGGGCCGTAAAAAATCCTATAGCTATGCTAGCTAGCTATGCGACAGCAAAATACAATAAGTTTGGCACTTTGGCAGCGACTAAATGCTATTAGATATACCTACGTACCTAGTTCGTTTAATATTAGTACCTACTGTAGTAAGATTAATTAATAAAATCACAATCCTTTTTTTGCAACAAACTAAGGTTTCATTAGAGCCGCCTAATAAGTCATTACTAATTTATGAATGTTCCTACTCTTATTTCATTAATCAATTAAGTTGTACCAAAGCAATTGTTTATAGTGCTTAAACATGCGATTGGAATTTTACGTACATAACAATTACATAAAACAGAGAAAACTCGTGAAAACTGCGTACGAGTACTAATCAATTACTTATATCAGAATTAAGGAACTTACATCACTCATAACATAATACCAAGGTATGAAACGATTTGTCGAGTATGTTGTACTCAGACTAGCTGCATCCTCGCTTCTTTATTTTACCTAATATAAAATTCCCGTGTCACAATGTTCGTTCCCGTACTCCTCCGAAACGGCTTGACCGATTCTCATAAAATTTTGTGAGCATATTGAGTAGGTCTGAGAATCGGCCAACATCTATTTTTCATCCCCCTAAGTGATAAGGGTGGCCCACCCTAAACATTTTAAGGCGATACGGAGTTCGCGGGGTCAGCTAGTTTTACCTGTAAATCGATACGTCAAAATCCTATACGATTTTTGTCCCAGTGATTACGGGATAATAGCTACACATAAAATCGGATATGGTCTCATTTTGAAGAGCTCCAGTCGCAATGTGCAGAAAAATAAATATTTTTATAGTAAATGAGTTTTATTAATAAAAAAACAACATTTTTCCATATATTGGTTCTGACCTGTTCCTCATAAGTCCTCGTTCAAAAACATGACACATGCCATGAAGTATTACAAGAGGCGCCTGTCATTACATTTTTAAAAGCTTTTATTTAACTTGGTATGTAGGTATGTTTGTTCGGGTGGAATCTTGCTACTCAATTTTGAAGCAAATATCTTCAACCGATTGAGCTGAAATTGTATATGTGTCGCGTAACTTCAAACTTGGATAAATCCAATTCCGAGATTTTTTACGATTTTGGTGTCAAAAGAAAAGGAAAAAAATATGCTTTTAAACAATTTTATCAGTTGTGTATAAATCCGCATGGTTTTTGAGATATAAGCCGTTAAAATCATAATATTTTATCTAAGTCAGATAGATCCTTGAGACAGATTTTTTCAAATGTAGTTAAGTCCATGAGAGCCAATCAGGTATTTGCGTTTGTTCAACATGGCCGTCAGTCGACGTAAACTCTGCGACAGTAGCACCGTGCACTCCCGCTTTTTATTATTCCTTTTTTATAATTTAAACAATTTCCATGGATAATACGATTAATATTGTGTCACCAAGTAAAGTCCGCAAGCGGCCTAATATAAATCATCGCCGTAAGAAAGCGGAAAGAGCGAAAATTTGGTGAGTTTGAAATACCTATACCTATGCGTCGTCTGGAATCCTGAGATGGCACTAGTGTTGTGTTAACCATTATCGATTATTATTATTTTGTTATTCTACTGTTACAGAATAATTTGGATATAATACGTATTAAAAGAATACGATTGTGGAAGCTGACGAAACTCAATCTACAGCTGAGCTAGCAGCAGGTTCTGATGTTAGCATCAAAACAATTTTGATCCATTTGTGACAAATAGGCAAGGTAAAAAAATTGATAGATGGTTGCCCCACGAACTTAACGATCGACAGCGCAACGTACGCGTCGAGACCTGCCTCGCGCTGCTCAATAGGCAAAGAAATGAAGGAATTTTGAACCGAATTGTTACGTGCGATGAAAAATGGATTCTGTTCCACAATCGAAAGCGCTCAGCAAGTTGGCAAGATCCTGGTTCAGCACCAAAGCAATGCCCTAAACCAAAAATAACCCGTAAAAAGCTGATGTTCACTGTTTGGTGGTCTAGTGCGGGCGTGATTCACCACAGCTTTTTACAAAACTGATGAGCATTACTGAAGGTGTGTACTGTGAAGAACTGGAGACAATGATGGAGAAGCTTGCACATCGGCAACCAGCTTTGGTCAATCGGTCGTCCCCGCTGCTTCTTCACGACAACGCGCGACCCCATACTGCACAACAGACAGTCTCCAAGCTGCAAGAGCTGGGGTTGGAAGCTCTCCCTCATCCGCCATACTCACTAGACCTTGCACCTACCGACTATTACTCTTTCCAAAATTTAGACAACTTTTTAGTGGGTAAAAAATTCAATTCCCGAGAAGCAGTACAAAATGCTTTTGAAGAGTTTGTTGCCTCCCGTCTAGCTGGTTTTTACATTAAGGGCATCAAAAAATTGCCAATGCGTTGGCAAAGTTGCGTCGATTGCATGGGTGATTACTTTGAATAACAGAAATAAAAAAGTTTAAAAAAATGAGTACTTTCACTTATTCCATACAAAACGGCATTTCATAGGTAACCAAATATAAATATCTACCCCCTATTTCTGTAAAATTAAATTAGACTTCTTTATTTTGTTTGTGTTAGTTTTATTTAATTAGTTGCTACAAATTTAACTTGATGATTTCGCCACTACCACATCCCTAGTTCTAATCGTGTATTTTCAAATTCAGATAAATCCGGATCTATTAAATCAAAATTGTATAAATCCACTTTGAGTTTTTTCAAAGATAGATAAATTGCATTCCATTATATCAAATAAAGGTAAATCCAATCTAAATATAACATTTTTGAAAGAATGAGTGGTTTAAATACTGAAATGGCTACACAGGATCGTTTTCTTCAATACTGGTGCCATAATAAAAAAAAGACTGCCTTTTAATTCATTAAGTTAAGACTATTAACCGTTTTTTTTAAATATCTCCTAACAGGGTAGAGTGGATTTATCCGAATTTGAAGTTAAGCGACACATATACACGTTTAGTTTAGATACAGAATACATAATAGTACACGTAGTTTGGATGACATTACACGATAAGCTTTGTTATGTCATTCTAAATCCAATATAGCAGACCATCCAAGATGGTGTTGGATTATTAATTTTTTATGCATTTCTACCATATGGGTATCAAAAATGAAAGGGCTTGTTGAGAGTAACTCGAAAAATAATGTGACGTCATTCTAAATCCTATATGGCGGAACATCCAAGATGGCGGAATAGTTATTTTTTATGCACTTCTGCAAAATGGGTATCAAATGAAAGGGCTTGCCGAGAATAATTAGAAATAACTAAAAAAGTAAAAAATAAATTAAAAGCAAAAAACTTTTTTTAATAAAAGCTTTTATTTAAATGCTTTTATTTAAAGCTTTTATTTAAATGCTCTAAAAAAGGATAATAAAATATTCCTTTAAAATTTTAACTATCAACTGAACTTATACTATGCCTCGTAAGTTCAAATATTGGATATAACAGTGGCCGACTAAACTGTATAGAGCTGATAATAGCAGACAGACCTTGATGGTTGTGACATTAAAATAGAAAAAAAAACCGTTTCAGTACTTTTAAAATTGAAGTGACGGTGAGAGGAATTTAGGCCAAAGCACATCACGTTCACCAAGTGTGGATTGGTGGACATCATGCCTTCAAAATATTGTGTATATTACTCTCACGGGTAGGTGGAGATGCCGGTTAGTGTCCTGATCCCCGGTCCCTGTACAATGGTCATCTATATCACACCCGACCTTGCCCGTTTTTACCGACTTCTAAAAGGAGGAGGTACTGTATTCGGCTGTATGTATTTTTTTTTTTTTTTATATATGTTCACCGATTACTCCGCCGTTTGTGGACCGATTTTCAAAATTCTTTTTTTGTTCGTATGCTTATACTCCCGAGGTGGTCCCATTGTCACCAAATCAGGATCTGATGATGGGATCCCAGGGAAATCGAGGGGAACTCTCACATTTTATAGGCACACACATTGATTTTCTTATACTTTCTGAAGGATAAGAGATATTTGTGCATAGTAATCATCATCTCATGTTGCTGAGCTGATGATGGAAGGTACTGCAACAGTGAGGAGTTGAAAGCAAATTCTTTCAATAAATAGTTTTTTATTCCAAATTTTACATTCCTGAGGTGTTCCAACTGTCACCAAGTCAAAGTCTGATGATGGTGTCCCAGAGAAATCGAAGGGAACATTCAAATTTTATAGCACAACAAATGATTTTCATATTTTTACTAAAGCTAAACAGGTATTTGTGTATAATTATCATCATATCATGTTGCTGAGCTGATGATGGAAGGTACTATGACGGTTAGGAGTTGAGAGCAAATTCTTTCAATAAATGGTTTTTTGTTGGAAATCTTACATTTCTGAGGTGATTCAACTGTCACCATGACAAAATCTGATGATGTGATACTAGGGAAATCGAGGGAAACACTGAAACTTAATAGGCACACACATTCTTTTAGTCATATTTTTCAACATAATACAAATATTTGTGTCCGGTAATTATCACCTCACGTTGCTAAGCTGATGAGTGAAGGTATAACTCCTCAACGGTTAGGAGCTGAGAGCAAATTCTTTCATTAATTTATACGTTCAGGTGGACTTATAGTAGTATTCTTTCAGGGTATAAGATGGCTATTAGATAAACATGATTATAAAATCTCTTTAACTTTAGAAATTAACTGAAAAAAATTCCAATTATGCTTACTTATACATATGTGCAGAATTATTAAAATTACTAAAAAGAGTGAAATAAATTAAGTTTTTAACAAAAAAATAGAACCGACTTCAAACGGTAAAAAATAAAATTGTTCAGTACCTACTTCTTCTTGCTTATGGTAATGACTCTTAAAACTATTTTTGAAGTCGGGCCCTTAGTAAAATGTCCTGTCTTAGTAAATATAGTGTACCTTTCTTTCTGAATGGGCACCGACTCCAATATAGTTTTAACAGTCATTACCATAATCAAGAAGAAGTAGGTACTGTCCCACTGTCTGTACTGTCGGTGCCCATTTAGAACGAATGGTACGACATTTTAGTAAGGGCCCGACTCCAAAAATAGTTTTAAGAGTCATTACCATAAGCAAGAAGAAGTAGGTACTGAACAATTTTATTTTTTACCGTTTGAAGTCGGTTCTATTTTTTTGTTAAAAACTTAATTTTAATTATTTGCGTTGATCGCTTACGTGCTACGCTGTCGGTATGGTTTTTTTTTTCATGGATAAAATTCCAAAAAGACTTACGTGATGTGATCAAAATCGTAATTAAAATGAAATTTAAAGCAAACATAATTGGACTATTAACAATTTGGCATGATGAGATGTGCTGTGCTAATCGTAACTGAAATTATTACCACGATGTTACCCAGAAAGTCACTTACTAGAACTATTGCATTTGAATTATATGATTATGAAAATGTTATAGTTCACAAAGCTTTCATGATCAGTTCATGGACTGCAGCAACCACACAACATACCTTATTTTGTACGCACGTTTCCCGATCGGGGAGGACCTTCAAAAGGTTCCCGACACCTTGGGAGATACACCGGGCCCTATTCTTGATAGATAGGGTCTCTAACGTTGATAGAGTTTGCCCTCGATAGACCTCTCATGGAAAACAATATCAAACTGAGATTGCAAAAGATTACGCCCATATTTTAGATTCATGTACCTATGTGCATATGAGTACTTGTACCTACAGGTGCATAGTCTATATATCTTGGTAATAATATAATAATTTTGGTCCGTCTAACGATAACGGCTTCACGACGAAGTAAATATGAATGCCATTGTCTAGACGCGTAATGTAAACATTCTTATGCAATAACCATATCATGCGTAGGTACGAGTAAAACAAGTGATTCATTTGAATGATATTTCGCAGCTGCAATGTTAATATACGAGTAAGTGTCTGTGCTGCTGCAGTATTTACTTACTAAGTTTAACACAGCTTAGCTTATCCTGATTATAATTTTGCATTTAATTTACAAACTTGTAAATACTCAATTGTCTACGATTCTACGAAGAGACTTAAAACTAATTCATCTAAGTTTTATTAACGATGGACCTGCGAACTTTGATTGGCTGCAACCCTATTTGCGTCCCACTGCTGGGCACGGGTCTCTCCCCATTTTTGGGGAGGCCTGGAGCTTACTCCACTAGGCTGCTCCAATGCGGGTACTTTTATTGTTTCAACTTTAATAGCTCAGAGCTAATGACAAATATGAAATACAAAACAAAAGTGAAGGACTCGTAATTAGGTATTAGCGCAACTTTGTTAAACTAATAGCATCTAATAGTTTGACTAAGATGTGGAGTTGGTGACGTTAGGGCTGGCAGATTCAGGAGCTAAGCCTTGCATAAGATCTGATTTTTTTTTTACTCAGTAAACGATATGCACTCGTTTTGGCAATTTTTTACATAAAAATGTTCTCGGTGGGATCTACGAGTAAGTATATCTTGACATTAGGATATGCTGGAACACACTAAGCTATACTGGTTACATAAGGGGTCTAGCTACCGTGCTATGTAGGGTCAAAAATATTCCAGTAAGCACCGGTGTTCTTCTAAAGATACCAGACTCTTACAAGATCCACGATCAAGATGCTTCTCAATTCTGATGGAACGGAAACCCGTAAGCTGCATTAGAAGATTAAAAAGGATAAAATTTTCATAATATTCAGTGTTACACTAAGTACTTTAAACTTGCTAACAAAACAAAAAAAACCGGCCGAGTGTGAGTCGGACTCACGCTTAATTCTGTAAAATATTTTTTTAATACCTAGTAACTAAAAATTTACGGTTTTCGCAATTTTTTCTCTATCTGTGCTATAATCGTTGCTTTGTACCACATTTCAAGATTCTGAGTGCACGGGAAGTACCCTGTAGGTTTTGATTCCCTTGCGAGTGTCGAAAAATTGCGGCAATTTGCGGCATAAACGGCTGTATCTTTTGATTGCGCTGGCTTGCTTTTTGAAGTTTGATTTTTTCACAACTCTAAAGGACAGTAGACCTGAGTATTGATATAAATTCCAGCTCGATATCTCCACGCATTCCCGAGAAAAAGGGGCTTAACAGACAGACAACGTGATCATAATAATATAAGGGTTCCGTTTATTCCTTTCGAGTTACGGAACCCTAAAAAGCGATGAGGACGTATTTTAACTGCACCTTCGTATTTCTATAAGGTCAAATCATATAAGGGTTCTGTTCCTTTCGAGGTACGGAACCCTAAAAAGCGATGAGGACGTATTTTAACTGCACCTTCGTATTTCTATAAGGTCAAATCATATAAGGGTTCTGTTCCTTTCGAGGTACGGAACCCTAAAAAGCGATGAGGACGTATTTTAACTGCACCTTCGTATTTCTATAAGGTCAAATCATATAAGGGTTCTGTTCCTTTCGAGGTACGGAACCCTAAAAAGCGATGAGGACGTATTTTAACTGCACCTTCGTATTTCTATAAGGTCAAATTTCCTAATTACTTGATCATGGTCTGAAAAAGCTTTGTTGTTAGTGTAACCACGCCTCAATTATTCTGGGTTAATATTTGAATACATGTTTACAAAACAATGTATCATTAACATAAAATTTAAAGAACTAAATCATTTGATCATGAAACTAATTTGCCTATCAATAAACATGACTCGATGTTTTCGACATACCTACATACCTACTTAGCTTATTTTTGTTTGTCGATCAATTACATGCTTCCTCGGCCTGCGCTGCTGCGGATGTGTGGTAAAATCCATAGGTTAATACTTACTTATTGTCTGAAATTAACAAAAACATCTATAGCTAACTATCTATATACGTTCGCCAGAGGCATATTGTCCAAGCTTAAAAGCAATTAAGGTTGAAAATGTTAAAATTAGAATTTGCATATGCAAAGATTTGTAGCTTGACTTTGTCACCAAATTGCGCTGCATTCTGACTTGTAATCGACGCTGCAACTTCTATAGTAAATATACATAACATATACTTACAAATATAAATAAATGGGAAAATATGGGAAAATAAAGGATGACTTTCGTCTATGGCATTTCGAATTCTGTATATTGCGTCTTTCGTAAAATGCCTAGGTAGGTACTTCAAAGATTGGTACCAACCACGGAGCAATGACTAAAAAGTGATTATCCACCGCGGAAGTACCACCGCTGTAACCATTTCTATCGTCATGTCAGACATGACATGAGGCGACTATCACCATTCGTAAAAAGTTAAGCACTTTAAACGTCATTTTCGGACAAAAATATAAGACCAAGTTTAAAGATTTCCTTCCGTAACCAAACAATATATCTGCAATATCGATACTTCCTTTATCGAAGATACTAAATGGTTAGATCAGTTACAATCTTCCTCATTTATTTACATTTTGTTACTTAACTGATAGCATATCGTTCTAATTGAATTACTGTCGATACCCAAAGAAAATTTGTTACGCTATACGAATGATTTTGAATAAACTTAGTTACGTGCTGTAAAGTTGAAGACCACTGATTCCTGATTACGTATAAATTGGTTGCGTTCACTGTCTTTCACAAATACATTTTTTTCATCAGCATTTTTACTAGTTGCGTCAGCTTCATACTTGTACTTGCCTACTTCTACAATTTAATTGCTAACACCTAGATTTTATTCAAGCATATTTGCCGGCGACTTCGGACGCGTTGGTAATTACTTGTCTCGATATATTATCATACTAATATTATAAACGCGAAAGTTTGTATGTATGGATGATTGTTACTCTTTCACGTAAAAAATACTAAATGGATTTTAATGAAACTTTACAATAATATAGCTTAAACATCAGAATAACACATAGGCCACAAATTATAAAGATATTGTGTGAATTGTGAGATTGCTAACGTAAAAATATCCTCATTACGTAGTATTACTTGGATCGGGGAGCAGAGATAGCCGAACGGAAAAAACAGCGGTCTCCGACACGAAGATACCAAGTTCAGACTGATCACGCACCTCTGACGAAAGAAATTTGTAAAATTGATATGTAAACTAATAACGACGTTTTCCATCACCGTGCATTCTAGTAGGTACCTACTTACAAAGTCATAAGTTCTCTATCTCATGATGTCCAAAAATCCGCACTTGGACAGCGTGGTGGACTGCGGCTTAAAAAAATAAAAATAAAAAACGTATTGATAAACCCATTTTAACTAATTATACATTATCATACCATGATATAAATGTATCTTATCCTGACAAGGGAGTTGACCTTACGAGGAAGACGGATCGCAAAAAAGAAAACCTTGAAAACCAGTTTGTTGAGACGCTCCTGCAAATAAAAATAACTAAATCGAACGCAACATCCGTGAGTCCTTAACTATTCGTAAATAAATACAGACAGGATGGTAACAAATCAGCTTCTCATAAAATAAAATGTATTTTTACTAGCTGTAATTTTCCGCCTTTTGTAGAAAACTGTATTCGTATTGTTAGGTACTCTGCCGTATCAGAAAATTTCTAATTGAAATACTTAAGCTATTATGACAATCTACTAAAAAGTTACTCAAATTTTAATGTTCAATCACAAACATACTGCCTATTTTGGTTATACGGAGGAGAAGAACGCCATACTTGGTCAGCGTTGTAGGTACTGTACCTACCTAACTTTTAGTTCATCCCCATCCACCAGCTTTCAGAGTTTCACAGCAGCCTTTTAGATGGTGATTATGTCAACTCTTACTCATACGCATCGAAATATTTTTACGAACATTTCTTTTACCATAGAGGATTGCTCTAATTCTTAGTGAGGTCTGCACTGGGACACCCGGTTGGCACTATCTTGAGCAATACAGGTTATAATTCCTATCGCTCTTATGTCCATATTTCAACCAAATTTAACAGCCCATGTGGCGCAATGGTTACCATTCCGGACTGCAATCTGAAGGTGTTGGGGTCGATTCCCGGGAAGATAGAATTTTGAATGATGGATTTCAGTGGAAAGGTGATGTTGCCTTACATATGAGCCGATCATCGGCACTCTAAGTAACAATGTAACTGCATACGACTACACACAAGATTAAGGTTTGCATGAGGTTGTGTGTGTCGTGGACTACATCAATCAGTTCACACCGCGTAGCTCTCCTACTCAAAATAAATTAAACAGATTAATCTTCACATGTTTAACAAAGAGATTTCGTACCAATTTAACACGTACTTACAAAGTAACATATATAGGTACAATGTATCACTATAAGTAGTAATATTTTTAATTCTTTAATAATAGTTTTGTCATCTTTCCAGTGTTACAACTATGTCGAGCACAATCAACAGATGTATCGACGGAGTGGTTCGCCGCCAATGACATAAACGACACCAACTATTCCCCAAAGCCGATCACGGAGCTGTTTTTCACGGAAACGTCCTTTTCACCAGAAAATCCTATTGTTGTCCTACAGTCTACATTACCAACAAATCGAGAAGTGTTTGCGCCAACACCTTCTCAAGATCCCGACAGTACATTCCCTCCTAATGTCATCCCGCTATCAACTGAATCACCGTCATCGCAATCTACTTCATTACAATCTAATGATACGCAACCACCGACAACACCACAACAAATTTCAACTATATCAGAAGAAAGTTCGACAATTACTCAACAGCCGTCAATCACTGAATCTACGTTAACTTCTGCAAACACGCAAGGATTAACAAACCAAAACCAGCTCCCACGTACAAATGGAAATATCCAAAATGTACGACAAAATCCACCACAACCCGGGAATACACTTCCGCCCCAACAAATGCGTCAAAATGTTGCGTTTATGTTGCCACCTCAGTTGGGCAACAGGAATTTTATCCAAGGGCAGATGTTACCGCCAAATGCAGGCCAGCCGAATTACATAGTACTTTATCAGCAAGCGCCTCAAAATATTCAAAACATGCCTCCACAAATGCCACCTCAAATATTTGCCCCACCGGCACAGATGTCTGCCGCACGGCCCCCTAATATGGTTAGAAATAGGCCTATTACACAGCCTGTTGGCCAACCCCCAAACCCTAACCAGTTCCCACAAGCAAACTCAATTCCACGATTTAATATGGCACCACCTAACGTCAACCCTTCTGTTCAGCAAAATAATCAATTTCCGATAAATCAACAAATATACAACCAAACATTTAACAATCAGCAGCAAGTCAACCCTCTACCGAATAACCAGCTCACTAATTTCCAGCAACCAAATGATCCTCGGATAAATAATCAACCTTTCATTAATCAGGCACCGATATATCAGCAGCCAAATAATCAACTACCAAACAAGCAACTCCCAACGAATCAGCCACCAAATAACCAATTCCCAACGAATAAGCCACCAAATAATCAATTCCCAACGAATCAGCCACCAAATAACCAATTCCCAACGAATCAGCCACCAAATAACCAATTCCCAATAAATCAGCCTCCTAACAGTTTGCCAAACCAAATTCCTAATAACGTCCAAGCTTCTCCAAACTACGTACCGAACGGTCAAGCACCACCTTTTGTTCCCAACAACCCTCAAGTTTTGCCACCACGTCCGCGTCAAAGAAACCGTGTGAACGGCAAGAGACCCAACAATCGTGGAAGAAACCGACAGGGACCTAATGCTTTCCCATGTCAATTGAATCAAACAACGGCGCGAACTCCAACTGCCACCAAAAAAAGCCCTGTCATAACAATTAGGCTTACGCCCTCAAGAAATGCTAAGCCCGAACTGAAAGTTGATCCAAGCCTTACAACCATTAGGGCTTCTACGGTTCAACCAAGCAGACAGAACTCTCAGATAAACAGCAGAAATTACGAGAGATGCCTGAGTTCCTGTAGAGACAGAAAGGACCGGATTTGTGCCGCTCCAGAACGAGACATACAAATAAATCCGGACACCTTAAAAGGATTTCCGTCCATGTGCCACATGGCATGCCACAATGCATTTAGAGCAAATCGTAAGTACAAAAAAATGTTATATAAAATTGTAAAACATGGAATTATTCGTATCTTCAATCTATCGTGGTAGGTATTGAATATGGTAGGTGTGCAAAATAATCAATATGTCATGTTGGCAATAGCAGGGCGTAAAGTGGAATGCCCTCTGCACTATAAAAAAACATTTAAATTTACCAGTTTCAGCTTTATATTTAATATTTGACTTGACTTTTGACACTCGAACGTAGGTATCTGAAATAAACCTGGACTAGTGAGAGTCAAAACTTAAAATTCATGAGTTTAGGTCATCAGAAGGTTATCCTTTCCTATCTTTTCTATTCTATTCCTATCCAAGTTATTTATGCCTTTGAAAGAATTACAAAATTATTCGACATGATCCATTGATACTCGTATAAGTTTGATTTTTTACAGTTCCAAGGGTTTGTCTTTCGACTTGATAGGTACCTCACTCAACGCTTTTCTGACAGACAGACAGACGGACATGATCTTTCAGGTTCCTTTCCCTTTTTATCTATAAAATCCCAAAATTGACTACTCACTTACATCATAGAATCATAGAATACTATCTTACATCCTCTAACTAAAGACCACTTCTGCTAACTTCATACAGCGAATAAAATAATTATTATCTGAATGGTTTTTCACAGCAATCTACGGAAGAGTCACCAATGGTCGCTGTGGGAAGCTGCGCACGCGCATCCAAACAGTTGACAAAACCAAAGTCAGGAGAGACGAACTAAATAAATCACAGTACACGATCATAAGTAATGTTCCAGGAACAGTTGTCGAATTAGCGCAGTAAGATAAAATAAAAGTTTCTTGTACATTTACTTACTGTCCTAGTCGTTTACGACATAAATTGTAAAATTGCGGACCCATACATATTTTTTCTATTCCGCTATCTTGGCAAATATTTTAGAGCGTATTTTTTCCACCTGTATTTCTTCCACGATTTGTCAGCCACTTTTTTCTTCTTCTTTGACGGTTAATTCTTTTAAACTATTGTCTATCTAATCCAAGTACCTATGTAACGTTTGACAATCGCTTCCATAGATTCCATAGATATAGACATAAACATAAAAATTTCCATGATAAAATTAACTTATAAAAAGTTGTTTAGATATAAAATGTATGAAATAAAAAGGTACCTACCTATAAGGTATTTTAATGATTGGATAGACTGTAGTTATAAAAGAAAATACGTAATGACGTTATTAGCTGTGGAAGAAACAAATAATCGTTGTGTAAAAACCCCATTTTCCACGTTGATAGGTAGGTACATGTTATGTTTCACTAATTTTGTGGGATTACATTAGATAGCAAGGTCTTATTTGTTTTGCATATTTCATTGTTCTAGCAGTTGTTTGATAATCGTCTTGAATTGATTGAACACGTGATTTGCATATTATGTGCGTTCAATTACGTCAATTTCCCACCTATGTAAAATAAGAATGATCAAAATGAAATGATCACATTTTTAATTGTTAATACTATTTATATTAACACTATGTAAATAGATTTTAAGTTGAACATTAAATACTACGATATAAAGTGAAGGTGTCGACATCACAGCAATTTTCTTATACATATTCCGAACTACTTAGATTTTATAAAGTAGACATTTGATTTTAAGCGTCATTTAATTTTACTAAGGCTCAAAACATGGACGCTACTTTTTATCGTAGTAAATAAATATTAAGGTAAGATTATGTTTCTATCACAGTTTCCGTCCATATATTTTAAGTTCTTGTACGAAGTGCAGTATTTATATTTATACTACAGACTTATTTTTTGTAATTTTGTGTATAAAGAGCTTTAAATAAAACAAAGATTGCTTAATGATTTATATTTTCTTAAAAAAAACGTAAATACTATTTACAATGACCTTAATACATACATAGGACACATTACTTTTCTAGAATTATTTCAGTCTGATCTTAATACGCTTATATTGAAAAGACACGAGTAAATATTGAGTTCATATTGCATTCCATCACATAAATCACATTATACTTTTTAAAAGTTTAGACCTACGTAAGCAACAAAGTTATGTGTGGCGACGCACTAAGATAATATCCATTACAGTCAAGCCACATTGATTGATGATTTAGAAGTTTTTTAAAAGCATTGAGCTAATCGCAGTTCAGTGAGCGAACGCTGCACACTTAAAAACGCTAAAACGCGTGATACCACTACCCGTTCGAATTTAGGTAGTCATAAAATCGCGATGCAGCGTCGCGAGTCGCGATGCTTGGGCCGCTATACCACCGGCGCTTTACTAGCGTTGGCGTTTCTCCAACGTTGTCGCTGCGTAAACGCGACGTTGACATCGCGTCATTGTGACGTCGACGTTGCGGTTTTTACTGGTTCAATCATGCCATCTCATTCTGTCAGTATGGGCGGGGGCGGGGATACGGCCAGCGTCCAATCGCAGCATGAGTTAGTTTGCGCATGTTATTTTTTAACGTCGCATCTGCGCAAACGTTGGAGAATCGCCAACGCTCATAAAACGCCAGTGGGATAGCGGCCTAATACCTGTAAGCGTACGTAGTCGTTTTGATTAATGTCAACATCACTAAGTGCCGCAATGTTTTGCATCGCGTCTCTTTCTGTCGCTCACGTAGGATAAGAGATGGCTACCTTTTCGACAATTAAATAGGCCCAAGTTTTTATAACAAGTGCTATATGGCAGGGCCACACTCATCGCAATAACCGAAAGATCATTTTATCACGAAGAATGTACCATAATTCATAATAATATGTGATGCTCTTTGTTCCGATTAAACTTTAACAAACTACATCCTTCCTTAGTCTTCAGACTAAGGCAGCGAATATAATGATACAACATTGAGAATTACATACATCTAATGACACAATTAAGCGTATCTAATGAAACGAAACAAACAAACGAACAAACAAACAAAATTTACATTTTGTTAATGTCATTACAAATATCAGATCACTAACTCGCGCAGTGCTAAAATCTTTGTTGAAAGTTGCCCTGTTGTTGGTTGCCACCGCCCTGTTGTTGGCCGCCGAACATCATCTGTTGTTGTTGATGGAACTCCTGTTGACCGCCGCCGGACTGGTTGTTTCCTTGCGTTGGTCCTGAAACAAAACGAGAATAACACTCAAACGTTCAAATAAAACTTCAAAAGTTAAAGCACTGCTCTAATAGAAAAAATTAAATCATTTGTCTGGCACCACACAACATATTACAGAGGTTAGAATGGAATTGTGGGCGTGGTAGACGCGCCAAGGATATGAACAACGCTCATATCTCTACAGAAACACGCGATCGCGCAGCGTGCTTGTGTGCGTGCTTGGGTGTGATTCGTTCATTTGAAATTGCGTGATTGTGCGGCGCTAAGATTGGCTAGATTTGAAATTGCAAATATGTGCGTGAGCTTCATTATTTAAGTACAGATGTAGTGGAGGTGAAAGGTGTGGCCGGATCGACTGCATCGATTTATACATGAACGGCGCATTATTGCCATTCTACCTCTATTAATATGTTCTGTGGCTGAATCACACCGAAACTCAATCAATTATGCGGCACATTGCTGGGCGGCTAAGGGTCTCTCCCCTATTTAGAGTTCCGTACGAAAAAACAAAAACGGAATCCTTCGGAATCCAGGCCTCCCCAATAATGGGGAGAGACCCGTGCCCAGCAGTTAGACGCAAAAAGGATTGCAACCATATGAAACGAAACATATTTTTTATAGATCTACAAAAAATAAAAAAAAATACAGAAAAAAGTTTTAAAAGAGAGAATAGAACCCTCTCTATGTAAATTTAACAGAACCTTAGGAGCAGTTTAAGGATATCTCCATAGAAATCGAAAAACAAGTGCCATTGGGGCGTAACTGTGTCTTCGCCAATTTGAGCAAAATGCTCAAATTGATGACCACGAAAGTATATGGAAATATGAACCTTATTTCATGGTTGTGAACGTATTTAATAGAACACACGCGGCATCTAGCGTCGAGAAGTGGTACTAGGTGGTGAATTTCTGTTTTCTATGGCAAAATGTTGTAAGTGAAATTATTGTTAAACAAAAAATAACCAACCAATGGTATGAATCTTTTTTATGTATTGGAATGTGCACGGCTTTTGAAAATGTGTGTGTTTGGAGACACTGTTTCTGGTGCAAATAGCAGGTTATAACATCTCTCTTGTTTTTTCTTTGCTCTATGGATATCTCCAATCACAGGGAGTAATTTGAAGGCTGGAAGAACTTAGTAGCTTAGCTTAGCTGGTAGATATCATCCGTAATGAAATCCGTAGATGAATGACTGTTAACGAAATAGCTCTCAAAATCTGCAAGCTGAAGTGGCAATGGGCAGGCCATATGAGGACTGACAACCGATAGGAAAGAAAGGTCCTCAAATGGCGACCACGTCTCGGCAAAAGGAGCACAGGCCGCCCTCCAACCAGGTGGACTGACGACCTGAAGAAGATAGCGGGAAACTCTGAAGAAGGCGCAGGACCGGACGGAGTGGCGAACATTAGGGGAGGCTTATGTCCAGCAGTGTACTTTAAATGGCTGATAGATCGATAGATAAATAGATAGAACTTTCACTTATAAACTACTTCATTTCATTTCATTACTCCATTAATATAAAAAAAACTACTAAAGAAGGTAAAGTTACTCAATCATAGAAGAAAGAAAAATAAAGTAATACCTGGCATTCTCATTCGTTTTGCATTATTACCGCCATGGTCATGGCTGTTGGCTTGGACTTGATTTTGCTGCGTCTGTAAAGTGAAAGTGTTTTACTATAACACATAAATAAAGGATAAAGGATACATAAACATAGTCCCTATAGCTTCGGGGTTTAGAATAGAGCTACGGTATCCCCTGCCTGATCGTAAGAGTTGACTAAAAGGGGGCTTCCGGGGTTGCGGGCGCTCGATCCACCCAGCCAGCATTCCCGGAAGGAAAGGGCGGCGTGTGCGTGGAGGCATGCCGAAGCATCGGAAGGTGCAGGAGAGCACATCAGCTCTCCCGAAGATGGGCCCATTCTGGACGCCACGCGTGGAGGACACCAGTGCATTCCACTGAAGATCACGGAGTCCTCCCCAAGTGCTGAGGCAGGCCACCGAGGGGGTTTTAGTGCGGACAAATCCCACATAACCCAGTATCCTCTCTCAGGTGCCGGGTACCATTTTGAAGGTCTCTCCCCCCCCCCCCCCCCCCCGATACCAAAAAAATAGAATACATAAACATGTTTATAAGTCACTGAATTTATCCACCTACATGTACATAAAGTCGATTTTTCAATTTCCAGAAGTTATTAGTCAGTTAATACGAGTATTATCACCCTCTATATAATATACACATAGGAGTAGTGCTATCAATGTAGTACTACGGGGTTGATAAATCGACCCTAAGCCCTAAAACTTAGAAACATTTTACATAAATCCATTTTTATCTTTTTTATTAGTTTTTTTTTGACAGAATAGGTTTGGAAAGCAGGATAATTGTTAATTCATTTAAATATCTACATAATTTTTACTGCCTGATTAAATCAAGTAAAATTTATTCAATTGACTTAAATGGTTTGTGACGTCACCACAGACATAGAATCTAGATATTTGGTTTGTGGACGTCACAAACCACTTTATCATACAAGATGTATGAAAATGTCATATTTTGACAGCTCATTAAAAGTATCTCAATTGATCTGGTAGTTCAAGACCTGCTTCGTTGTAGGGTTGGAGAATGACATAGGATAATTTTTACTCTGGAAAAATATCTCACTCCTATGGGGAAAACCACACAGGCCAAGCGGCTGTGAAAGGCTAGTTTTAATAAAATATTGTTTTACTAACATTAGGCTGCTGTTGCTGTTGATTCTGTCGCGCTTTTGAGTCACTCTTGTCCTCTTGGTCATCATCTGTCAAAAATTCTCTCTTTGGATATGGTATGGGACAGCCAGCAAACACATCCTGTAAAAAGAGTTACATTTTCAGTATTAGCAGAAGAATGAAATGCTTCCATTCAAGGCATTAAGTTCCTCCTTGACACACACAGCACCATTAAATACATTTTTAATAGGCTACAGCCTTGGCGGATTTAGAAATTTTCCGCCAATAGGCTATTCAATTTTCACCCAACCCCCACCCCCTCTACTGGAAATTCGATTCTCGAAAAAAAGTAGCAAGCTTTAACAAGTTCATGTAAAAGTATTCTTACGCAGTCAGGTAGTCTTTTAATTTTGTAAACAAAAAAATCTTGGCCTTTGCCGAAAATATGCAGCTCTTATTTGTATCTCACTTAACCACGAGTTGCTCATAGGAGCAACTATAGCAGTTGGGAAGGCCTCTGACAGGGTTTAATGACTTCTATATCAATAACAACCAAGGCTATCTTAACTTGCCCTTTGAAGGACTGAACACACTTTTCTTACAGTCTTGAACATTAAAATTACCTAAAGATATATAGATTATGACCTAAGTTCTTCTTATCTCTGATTAAAACTGCATTCAAAGGCAAAGGCAGGCTCTTGATATTAGTGAATACAATCTACAATTTCTAATTCAATTCATATAAAAAATAAAATAGTTTCTCTATTTTATGACTTCATCCATAGCCACTATAAAATCTTTCAGTACTAGCATTTTATTAAATTATTTCAAGAATTCATACCTGTGTGGGTAAAGGATCTTCCGAGAAGTATGGATCCTGCATGGCTTGCTCCGAAGTTATCCTTCTATTTGGATCCATTAACAACAGTCTTTGTAGAAGGCTAAATGCTTTACTATCTGGTTTTATTTTATGTCTATCCATATATTTGCTCAATGAACAATTTTGGTAACTGAAATCGGAAAGTAATTTTATTTAGTGGAAACATGACATGTAAGAATTATGTTCAAAAAGAACTAAAGTTCAAACCAAAATGATTTTATTCAACCTTTTTTAGTGTTCCACTGGAAGGCACAAATCACCTATTGGAATTGAAAGTGTGTAAGGCAGTACACCATCTATTCAACATTCGATTGCTGGGCATCCATCAACCCACCTCAGAGAATAATAAAATTGAAGGGCATATTGTGTGAAATTCACTTGAATTTTTTTTATTTAACTCTCTGACATATACCTACATGAACCCAGGCCCCAAAGAGTGGCTGGCTGCAATCATTTTTGCATACCACTACTGGAATATTGGTATATGGGTATTGGGAAGGCTTGGAGATTACTCCACCAGGCTGCCCCAGTGCAGGTTGGTGGAGACGAGGGTTGGTGGCCAACCTGCTGTCTGATGTCAAACCGCCTATAATGCCTCTGACAAGGTTTAACCACTATCTATATTAAAATGGGACCGAAAATTTAAACATACTCTCAGAAGCACAGATACGCTGAGTTTTTTGCCACTAGTTGTCACCCATCTCACACCTGACAGGGCCTGTATGGCAGGCCACAAGGCTAAGCATGATTCTTCAAACTTAGAGAATGGAGCTATTTTTTATTTAGCTGCATTAAGTTTATATACAATACACATGTTTACTTATACTTAAACTTTGAGCAGCGATGGCCGAGTGGTAAAAGCCGCGGTCTTCTACGTGACCGATCCCGGGTTCAAATCCTCGGCGCGCACCTCTGACAAATAAATTTGTAATGTGCGCATTTATCGCTGCTCCACGGTGATGGAAAATATCGTGATATTTCATTGATCACGATGTTCTTCATCGCTGTGCATGCCTGAGAGAAATTCATAATTTCTCGAAAGCATGACGTCCACCAATCCGCACTTGGCCAGCGTGGTGGACTATGGCCTAAATCCCTCTCACTTGTGAGAAGGAGACCTGTGCCCAGCAGTGGGACATAAAAAAGGTTGAAAAAAAAAAATACAAACTTTTACAGTCTTAAGCAAAACGCAGAATACATATTATGTTACGAACTCACTTTGATCTCTTGAAATCTTTGACTAAAGTTGCATGTTCTGGCATTTTCCTAATATCCTCCCAGTCTTTCTCCTGCGGGAAGCCCATAACATTGAATATTCTGTCCAGTTGATCATGATGGTATGGATTACTGGTTTTAATATCTTCTTGACGACAGTGAAATATTGGTTCTGATGTTAGTAGTTCCGCAAAAATGCATCCTATGGCCCAAATATCTGGAATATTAAATTATTATTTTCAAAGACAACTACAAAAACTGACAACTGACTATTGGATTGGATGATTTCAACTATTAAGTATAGTGTTCCCTTTGCCATGCTGAATCAACAAAGTCTTACTTAAAAATGTAGATATACAATCCTACTTTAAAATGTAGATATATACAATACACAAATGTGATTAAATTTAAAGCTCTATCTCTGTAAATATAAGCATATTGATGCAATAGGAATCAATATTGTTTTAAATAGGCAGACTCAACCACTTCTGATTCTCTTCAATCCTGGATTTATAAATAGGCCGTATACACTGCGGCCTAGGGCCGGCAGCGTTCTAGGGCCGGCAGCGTCCTAGGGCCGGCAGCATCCTAGGGGTGACAGATTTCACAGGATTTCCCTCAATTTCAGTGGCTAAAAGTCAAACACGTTCACTGGTTTTCTCATGGATTTTTATACTCATTTTATACTCAAACTCATTCCTATCGAAACCTATATTATAGTGTGAGTGATAGATGAGAGCAGGCGGGCAGACGGGAGTGGCAACGCTCGCTCGGAGAGTAAGGGTGGAAAGCCTTACTCTCCGAGCGAGCGTCCGAGCCGTCTGCGCATGGTATATACTATATGTATATATACATATAGGTATGTACATGGGGCGGCGGAAATAAAGTGACCTACACTCATAAAAAATATTAATCCGGCACTGATTCTCTAATCATCACATTGAAATTTTTAAGTAGATGTGGGAACAATATAATAACATGGTACCATCAAGCTGGTCTCATGATGCAGCTTGAAGGTGTTAGTAAAACTTTGGGACATGTCTTAGTAAAACCAGTGAGTTTAAACTCATTAGATTTGTCTTGACATATTATTATTCTGCTTTGTTAACTTCAACCATGTTTTTTTTTAATTTTTTAACAAATTATTTAAAAAACATTTTGTAAACTTACCAATAGCCTTAGTGTAATGCCTAGCACCAAGTAACAGTTCTGGAGCTCTGTACCAAAATGTGACAACGACCGGATCTAAGTCAGCCAGAGGTTTAAGTGGTGCATTAAATAGTCTGGCAAATCCCATATCTGCTATCTTTACCCTACCCCTCTCTGGCCCCTCCCCCATTACTAAAATGTTGGCAGGTTTCTGAAATTTTCCAATGCTGTAAGATCATGCAAATAATTTACTTAGCAATTGATTAATTATCATCATCATTTCACCCTTTCATAGTCCACTGCTGGACAGAGGCCTCCCCTAAAGTTTGCCACTAATTCCCGTCCAATTTATTACCAACCACTTAATAAAATTAGTATTGAAACTTATCATTTTCCATAAGCCTATCATAGTTATTTCATATTTTGTACTACTTATTTTGAAGTGAATCAAATGCCTAGCAGTGTAGCCTAAAAATGAAGACATTTAAAATAAACAGCTCTACAGTTAACATTTGGGTAAGAAAAAGTAGACATTATATGTGATACCACTGCTACACCAATTTGCTATGAGAATATTTTTTTTGTCTTGGTCTAAAGGTTACATATTTATGTTGGTGTATATTTTTTATTGTTGCATGTGCATGTATCCTATGTGGGAGAGAGGGAGGTGCTATTGTATGAAAAAAGTGCACACCAGCGTAAAATATGTTCTGATTGCGGATTGTTGCAAAGTATTTTTATCTAACTTTGTGACATCAAATATTTACAACCTCAAGCAAGACTCAGAATTGCTTGAGATTGTGTGTAGATGTCCATAGGTTTCAACTATCAGTTAACACCACACAGCCTGTATGTCACCATTTTAATTTAAAAAAAATCAATAGCTGAAGATTCTTATTTCTAATGCTATGACATTAACATACCAAGTCTCTGTGCAAAACCCAATTGGAGTGCAGGTAGTGTATTCCATCCAATATTTGATACAGCAAACTCTTCACCATTCCTTTAGGCACCATCACAGACTTTTTATTTGCTTTTGCAGCTCTGTGGAACTTGATGATATGCCATAGATCATGTTCTGCATAGTCAAACAATAGCCACACCTTACGGTCAGTGTGGGAGAGGAAGACCCTTATTAAATTGATAACATTTGGATGCTTCAATTCACGGAGCAACTGAAAATTCAGAAATCAATAATTTAAACATTTATTCAGCAAGTTGTGTGATATAATTTTCAAAATATTTTTGAGCTTAGATTCACAAGTGATATTTAATATCACTCGTGAATCTAAGATTTTAGTTTGGGGAGGCTTAATTTTAGCTTTAAGTACCTAATTAAAAGGGGGATAAATAAATTCACAATTCACATATAATTTGAGTCCCCTAACTTCCCTGGACCTGCTAATGCATACCTACTACTTATTACTGTTCTTCAATAAGTTACACATTTGTACAGGGACATATAAAAACTATACCAATTATAATCATAAATGTAGGAAGAGGGGGTTCTTGCACTGACCGCAATTTCTCGGCACGCCGACATTGAGAGCCCCGTGCCTTCGATTTGTTTCAGAGCGTAATCTTTTGTGTCCGACCCGTCCTTCCTTCGTGCTTTATACACATGACCGTAAGTACCACGACCAACTTTACACCCCTCGTAATCAAACAAGTCTTCCACCTTAGAGCGTTCATTTTGTGTTTTGATTTTAAATTCATAATCCATCATTACTGTAGCCATAGTTTTGTTTTGGAAATTGTCAGCCATTGTGGTTTCTTAGTTATACCGTAAATGAAAAAGTTTCCACGGAGTAACTACTTTGTATTTCTACCATAAATCGATATTGGAACTCTACTTTAAAATTTGAACTAATAAAATCAAATAAAAGTCTGGACAATTTTTTTTAACACGCAACCGTTTCACTCATCTGAAGAATCTAATCTGACTGACTGATCTGACTGATGATCTGACATCTGAGTTGATCTGACAATTCTGCTGACTATTTCCATTTCTGATTTCTGACATTAACTGACAATGACAATGACATTTTTTTTCTTCAATTATTATGGTATCGCAAACTCTGTGCATACCGCCAGCGTCAAGTATAATTTTTGCATAAATTTTTTGCCAGTTTCAAGTTTCAACAAAGTAAAAACAAAATCATTAAGTACCTAGTCAGTAATCAGTCAGTCTAGTCAGTCCAACATTCAAGTAAAGCGATGGCTACTTTACTAGAACGTACAATGACTATTGATTGACAACCAACAAACAACCAAACGAGCAGCAAACAGAGATAACAAGACACATTTAGTTATATTTTTAATTATAAATAACGTTATAATATAATAATTTTCGTTATACCGGTAAGTATTTAAGAGTACAATACAAATAAAAGAATGAAAACTAAATTTAATATCATTTAGTACCTGCTTACAAGCGCGCACAAGGATGTTCCGTCCATACATGATTTTTTATGAGCTATGGCTACGCAAAACATGAAATTAAATAAGATACCTACCATTTATCTTGAGGCATCTACCGGTCCTTGAAGCTTTTTAAATAGGTATTCCATTTAAAACGGCATATTTATATGAATCATACAAACAAATTTTCCAAAGATTTTTATTAAATTTAATGGTACAATAATGAGTCAAAGAACTTTTAAAATATGTAGTTGGTAAGGTAAATAAAATAATAAGTTATTTTAAAAACAAAATTGGTGTTTGTGTCCAAAATTAGACTTTTTCGCGAGATTTTAAGCTGTTCCTAATAAAATCATATCTAAGTAAAAATTAGTACTTAGTAAGTTTAACTGTATCTGTCGATGACTTTAGACCCAGGAAAGTGTGTATTAATTAATTCATCCATGGCTTTGGTGTAGCTACAGTCAGGTTTCCTCAGTAGTCCAAGATGAGCTGGAGATGACGGGGGGAAGAAATAAATAAATTACATTTAACGTTTCATGTTCATTGCCCAACAGTAGGGTAGATATACCTGTGTCGTGGGTACCATGGCCACAATTTGAACATGAATGAATACAAACACCTAGACCGAGAACTGAAACTGAAACTCAATATTTCAATTTCTGCTTTGCTAGGAATCGAACTCGAAACCCCTTACTGGTATTTCGGCATGATAACCGTCGTGCCAATATTTTAATTGAAAGATGAAAATTGGCATGCCCTTTCTCCATAAAAATGATCTTGCCTGCTTTTTACACGCTTTATATTAGCTTCGTGTGGTGTCCGGCTAGAGTAGCACCACTCCGATTCTTCCCAGGAGGTCGTAGGAGGCGACCAAGGGACACATTCCAGGAGATGGGCAGCAGCATCTTCCTGAGTAACGTATCATCTACTGCGGTCACCAACCCGCAATGCCAAGCGTGGTGACTATGGCAAAAACCCCCTATGGCAGTCACAATTAAACCTCGGCCCCCAGTCCCCGGCGGCCCCGCTATCCCTGGTTACGACAGCGGCCATGGTAACGGCGGGGCAGGGGGTGCTAAGAATCTCCGGCAGAGATTCGGCTGTCACAAAAGAAAACGACCTCTGCACCTGGCAACATACAACACCAGGACACTGAGAACCGACGAGAAGATACATGAGCTGGAAGCAGAGATAGATAAGTTACGCTGGAGTATCATAGGATTATCCGAAGTCCGAAGAGAGGGGGAGGACACGGTAATCCTTAAATCCGGTAACTTATTCTATCACCGGGAGGGCGAACATCTGTCCCAAGGTGGTGTCGGGTTTCTCGTCCACAGGTCCCTCGTCAACAACGTGACGAAAGTCGAAAGTGTGTCAGCAAGGGTAGCGTACCTTATACTCAGAATATCAAAACGGTATTCGTTGAAGGTCATACAGGTATACGCACCGACCGCGACACACCCAGACGATGAGGTTGAGGCTATGTATGAGGACGTCAGTAGAGCCATACATGCCTCTAAGACTCATTTCACGGTGGTGATGGGGGATTTCAATGCAAGACTGGGCACGCGAGACGGCGACGAGCAGAAGGTAGGGCCCTTTGGATTTGGTCAACGGAACCACCGAGGCCACTTGCTTGCTAACTTCTTGGAGAAGGAGAACCTCTTTATGATGAACTCCTTCTTCAAGAAGAAGCCTCATCGCAAGTGGACTTGGATAAGTCCCAACGGTTCCACGAAAAGCGAGATAGACTTCATTTTGGCAGACAAACGGCACATATTTAATGATGTCTCCGTGATCAACAGGTTTAAAACCGGAAGTGATCACCGAATGGTACGAGGCACATTAAATATCAACATCAAGCTGGAACGGTCACGCCTAATGAAGTCTGCGCTTCGACCAACACCTGTCCAAATCCAGGGCTCCGAGAACTTTCAGCTTGAGTTGCGAAATCGTTTCGCGGGCCTAGAAAAATGCGAGTCTGTGGACGAATACAACACCAGGATGGTACAAACCGTCCACGAGGTAGGGTCCAAGTTCTTTAAGACCCCCTCCAGTAGTAGACCCCAAGTGCTCTCTGAACAAACCCTCGGTCTTATAAAGGAAAGGCGTGAACTATGCATCCGGTCTCCGTCTTCAATGTCGAAATACAGGCAGCTCAACAAACAGATCTCTTGCTGCAGACGACGCGATCTGCGTGCTCACAACACACAGCGCGTCAAAAACACTATTGAGCGCAACCAAGGCACAAAAGTGTTCACAAGAGATCTGAGTGTAGGGCAAAGCCAGTTAACGAGGTTGAGGACTGAGTCTGGCGCTGTAGTTTCGTCTAAGCCTGAAGTTCAGAGAGAAATTGAGAGGTACTACGGACGGTTGTACAGCTCCTCAAAAGCTCCCGTTACCGATGTGGTAAACGATAAGAGAGCCAAATTGACCCGACACTATACCGAAGATATCCCGGACGTCAGCCTGTACGAAATTAGAAGGGCCCTTAATCAGCTTAAAAACAACAAAGCACCGGGAGATGACGGTATCACATCAGAGCTGCTGAAGGCTGGAGGGAAACCCCTCCTAGTGGCGCTCCAAAAATTGTTCGATACCGTCATCAGTAGCGGAACTGTCCCGGAGGCGTGGAGCAGAAGCGTGGTAGTTTTGTTCTTCAAAAAGGGTGACAGAGCCCTTTTGAAGAACTATAGACCCATCGCGCTTCTGAGCCACGTCTATAAGCTGTTTTCAAGGGTTCTTACTAATCGTATTGCGCGCAGGCTAGACGACTTCCAGCCTCCCGAACAAGCCGGATTCCGAAAAGGCTATAGTACCATGGACCACATACACACGCTGCGACAGGTTATACAAAAGACCGAGGAGTATAACCTGCCGCTATGTATTGCGTATGTGGACTATGAGAAAGCCTTTGATTCTATCGAGACCTGGGCGGTGCTAGAGTCTCTCCAGCGATGCCAGATTGACTATCGGTACATCGAGGTGTTGAAGTGTTTGTACAAAGCCGCAACTATGACAGTCCGAGTTCACGACGGAAGCACTGGACCTATTCCACTGCAGCGCGGAGTACGACAAGGGGATGTTATATCCCCGAAGCTGTTTACCGCTGCTTTGGAAGACGTGTTCAAGCTGATGGAGTGGAACGGGCTGGGTATTAACATCAATGGCGAACACCTCACACACCTTCGATTTGCCGATGATATAGTAATCTTGGCGGAGAACCTGGAAGAGCTCAGCACTATGCTAGGTGACCTCCATAGCGCCTCACAAAGGGTGGGTCTTAAGATGAACATGGACAAGACGAAGATCATGTCTAACGTCCATGTCACACCTATACCGGTCGTTGTTGATGGCGCTACTCTCGAAGTTGTCGACGAGTACATTTACCTGGGACAAGCGATCCGTATGGGTAAGTCCAGCTTCGAGAGAGAGGTAACTCGTAGAATCCAACTCGGTTGGGCAGCGTTCGGGAAATTACAAAGTGTCTTCTCGTCCAGAATACCTCAGTGCCTGAAGTCGAAAGTTTTCGAGCAGTGTGTGTTGCCAGTGATGACCTACGGCGCTGAGACGTGGTCTTTTACAGTTGGCCTTTTCCATAAGCTCAAGGTCGCTCAGCGCGCGATGGAGAGGGCTATGCTTGGTATTTCTCTACGCGACAGAATTCGTAACGATGAAATCCGTAGACGAACGAAAGTTACCGACATAGCTCTCAAAATTTGCAAGCTGAAGTGGCAATGGGCAGGCCATATAGTTAGAAGAACCGACAACCGATGGGGAAGAAAGGTTCTCGAATGGCGACCACGTATCGGCAAAAGGAGTACAGGCCGCCCTCCAACCAGGTGGACTGATGACCTGAAGAAGACAGCGGGTAGCCGCTGGATTCAGAAGGCCCAGGACCGGGAGGAGTGGCGAACGTTAGGGGAGGCCTATGTCCAGCAGTGGACTATAAAAGGCTGATGGATGGATATTAGCTTCACCTGTATGTTTGTAACCGACTTCTTTGGGCGCGATTTTGACCCACTTTAAACGGCCAGATTTCGTTCAAACTTTGTAGATTTATTGAAGACCGATGACAATACAATAATCTCATAACTTTATGCTAAAGTCGTAACTAGGATCATCAGGATAAAATAAAATATACGAGGGGCGGCTGATAAGTTCGTGGCCTAAGGTACTTTAACACGTCTAAGCGTCTGGTTAACTTGAAAATTTGCATAGGGGTCAAGGGCCGATGATAATGCAATAATTTGAGAATAAAAATCCAACTAAAAAATTAAAAATAAATAATGTAGTTTAAAAAACTAAAAACACGCTTTTGTGAAAATACGAACTAAAAAGTAAAAAAATAAGAAGAAAATGTATTTTACTGTAAAAAAAAGCGGGGGGTGGTTTTTACCACTGTTACTGTTGACACCATGCACCCCACGCTTTTTTTTTACAGTAAAATACATTTTCTTCTTATTTTTTTACTTTTTAGTTCGTATTTTCACAAAAGCGTGTTTTTAGTTTTTTAAACTACATTATTTATTGCAGATGTTGTTTTTGTTCATAGCTGTCTAACTTTCTTTAAAAACTTGTCTTTAGTGACTTTAGCAGGGTAAAAAAAATTAATATTTTTCATAGTAAAGTACCTTTATTTAAAAAAAAGAGCTGGTACTTAATTATATCTTATTCTAACGTTAAGAAAATGTAAATTATTGAAAATAAATAACAAAAGAAAGTTTATTTTGCGTTTGTTGTAATAAATTCTCAAGTTTATTAATTATGTAACGAAACGCATTGTATAATCAGTAATCACTATCACTGCCCAGCGTTATGATATTATTATGATTATGACTACCTATTATGAGGATACCGGTAACTTCTATGGGCCGTTTTTTTTAACAAATACATAACAATTATTTTAACCAAGTTGACTCTAAAAAGCCACACTGGTAACATTAAAACTGTTAATTTTGTCAATTTACTTTACCAGATAATGGCAGATAGGGAGTTTTGGCGGGAAGTCGAAAAAGACATATTGTGCTCTTATTTTATTTTCATTTTCTTGGTGTATTTTTGAGTTATATCGGATAAAGTTGATGGCATTTTGTTTGATATAGGTTAATTACAGTGCACAAGAGTTTGTGAAATAGATTAACAGTGCTAAAATATGTTTTTTCTGCTTGCCTGCAAAATTCCATCGGACACGTTCTAGTAAAGTAGCCAGCGCTTTACTTGAATGTTGGACTGACTAGACTGACTTTGTTATTACTTCGTTTAGTTTCATTGAAACTGGCAAAAAATTAATGCAAAAATTATACTTGACGCTGGCAGAATACACAGAGTTTGCGTAGCCATAATTAAAAAAAAAGGCAGATAGATATATTTTCGGGTGCGTGTCGTGTCATCAGTGTTGCCAACTGCACCGTAATTACGGTAAAAACACCGTAATCAGCATAGATCTACCACCTACGGTAGGAATATAATTACGGTAGCAAAAAACACCGTAATACACATTGAAAATCGTAATCGATTAAACATTTTGTAGATATGTTATGTATGATATAATTTCATATATTTTTCCAAATTTGAATGTGGGAATGTGTTTTTGTTGGGCATTTTGTCTCTACCACAATCGAATGCTGAGGAGTCAATGATATTAAAACAAAAAACGGAATAAACTCCTGACAAAATCTATCAAACGAAATCTTTTATCGCAGCAGGCCATACAGCGACACGGAAACATGAAACCGATTACAACGTTTACAGAACAACGGTTTGCACTCCGGGAGTGCCGGCAGAAGTGAAAACTTGAACGTAAAGTTGTGTATAATTGATATTTTGGAATGGTTAGGGAATAATTTCGCACGAATTGCTTTAATTATCAGTATTATTTTTCATCTAGTATTTTCAGTAGGTTTTCATCTACTATTTTTATGAGGTAGATACTCACTCATTTTCTTTCACTATTAGGTACTTCGTCACTTTTTTCATTAATAGATGCACTTTATTCAATGTCCATATTTTAAATACTTGATATAAACGAATTTTACAAGTATAGACAGTCGAGCCGTCATCAGCTGTCACCCCTCTGTCTTACGAATTATCGATCAGGCCACGTGTCCTGACGCGCGTTTAGCATCACAAAAAAGTGCACAACGCCGCTAAAGAAGATTTCACTTCAAAAACTGCGTTGATTTTAATCCCAGTAACGCTATGCATCAAAAACATAATATAGATATATATATAAAATATTGAAACGATTATATTGTCTGATTCTGATTAAAAATATAGTTTCTTTTCACAATTCTGACCTATAATTTGCTGCTAAATAAACAAGGTAATTTTACCGTAATTACAAATGACGATTGCAACGTAATTTTGTAAAATTTACCGTATTTTTAGGGGAATTCTACCATCCGCTAGATTTCAGAGTTGGCAACACTGCGTGTCATTGTCATGCATGTCATTTTCTTTCTTTTCTTTCGTTCGTAGTTCCGTTGTAGTGATGGATCCCTGGCTGGGTCCCTTAGTAGTCTGTGGTGATGGATGTCGTAATCAATATCAAAACAAGAAGCGTGTTTTTATTATCGTTCAGTTTCGTATACACGGCTATATTGTTAAAAAAATACTCGTGAACTCTTCAATCTCGAGAGATTTTATGTAGTAAACCACCATGGCACGTTCTCGGGAGGAAACTGATTATAACTCTCTTACTGAAACATTAATAAACACTTTCGGTACAGTGTTAAGTCGTGATGTGATTTACACAATTGTGGAAAGTTGTTCTGGCGATTGTAAGTGTTTTAAATGTGTACTTTTATCTTATTGTTGTGTATTGTTAATTATTATGTTATCAATTGCGTTGCGCGCCTTTATTGATTGATTGTGTATCTAAAGCCAAGCGATATTGAACTCTCAATCCCAAGCATATAGGTTTATTATGCTTTGATGCGATGTTTATATCAAAGTATGTATATATTTAGCCTCAATGCCTCAGGTACATAATGGTGTTCAGTTTGCTCTGCAATTTAGCTAGGGATATCTGGTGTCTATGTTATAAGTACTTTTATATTTATTATACATTTCTAATATACTTACCTTTAAACTCATTAGGCATCTTTTTCTGTGAAGTTGTTTATATTGTATTTTAAAATTATTAACAAGTAGGTATTATATTTTTAAGTGGAAAGGTTTTAAGAAATTGTTTTTGAAGTGTATTACTTACAGATAATTTAGTATTATTTGAACTCCGTAACTCAATCCTTTATCAATGTGGCATGAATGTTCATGTTTCATGCTTAATATTTTGTATACATAACTCTTATAATTTAAAATTCCCCTCAGTCATCATTTTGTAATTAAGTTGATTGAGAAAGTTAGATGAAATTATCTTTGAGTCTTAGGGATCTCTTTTTTTCTTTTCATTGACCTTCATCAAAGCCCACTTTTGTAATGAAAAAAAAAACTTAGAATATAATTTATGTGTATAAAAATTAGAATCGTCAAAATACATCTTGAAATCATGTCACTTTGTTTGTTTTTATCACGCATGTCCAAAATATTGCTGCTTATTATTGTTATATTATCTTAATTATAATGATCTCAATTATTATAAACCAAAGGAGATTTGGAATAAAACTGGTATTAAAAGAAACTGTAAGTAAACTAATGTAAATAATTATACAGTGCAACCTCGATATAACAAATCGGAGGGGAACAAGAAAATATTTGTAATATCAAGTAATTCGTTGAACTGAGGTTTGTTATGTTGAGGTTAGATTGGTCTAAAATTCGTTATAAAGAGGTAAAAGAATAGTTTTATTCACCTCAATATTACGTACTTATCTTGTTATAGCGAACAACTTCTACTAATAAATGATAACAAATTACTATATGTATTTGCTATGTAATTAAAAACAATTAGGTAGATAAATTTTTTTTTCTTACATTAATAATCAAAAACAATTAACAATGTGGTTATATAGTAGCTTAATCTCAATTTTGTTCATTGATTAGAAAAAAAGTCATTGATAGTTGTCTGTTTACCACCGGTATGAGTTATGACATCCAAAGCGCAATCTAATTATAACACCTTTTACGTTTCTGAGCCATTTTAACTTAAATCTTTAACAATAGTGACGAGCAGAGGTGTTTACATTACTTTCCATCAAAACAACAATGATTACTTTACAAACAAAAGTGTGTCGAAACATGTAGAGACATTAATCACATTATAAGTTTAAGAGTTATATTATTGGTGGCAACTTTATATAAAGGTTTTGGGTTGGCAAAATTTGTTAATTAGAGGTATAAATACTTTTTCTTGATAGTTGAAAATTCGTTATAAAGAGGTTGTACGCAAAGAATGTTCGCAATGTAAAGGTATATTTTATATTGACTCTTATGGACAATTCAAGGGGATTACGAAGAATTTGTTAAATCGAGGAAGTCGTTATATTGAGGTACGTTATATTAAGGTTGCACTGTAATACTGTTTTCTTAAGGCTGTCTTTTTCTTTAAAATATTGAAGCCAGACACCAATTTTAACAAAATGTTCAAATTCCAGGAATCTCCGGGAAATTTTTCAAAATTTTCCCGATTCCCGGAAAAGAATATACTCGGGGATCCCGAAACCCTAGTCCTGACCAGTTTTAAATTTACAGTATACAAACTTATGGCCAAGAGTAGATTGGCTATCAGAGAAAATGAATTATATTTCTGTTGATTTAGCATCTTTCAAGGTTTAGCTCTATACATTGTATGATGCTGAACACCTCTGCATAGTATGAAATTTGACCTTTAAATCGGACACCCTTGTTTTATTCCATAAAATCGTAGGATTTTAATTATGAGATGTCAATAAAACTCCTATGTGCTAAATCGTTTTAGTTTAGAAGATACGATTTTTTTAAATTCCTTATATTTTAACTGATACTTTTTAAAAATAATTAATTACTTTTTATTTAAAAACGAAATAATTAAAAGCTATTTAGCAATAAATAAACACATAAAAATTACAACCCAAACAATTTTCATACTTGGAAATCTACTACCAGGAACAAAGTTACAATGGTTTTTTTTTCATTCGTTTTATTTTATTTCTACAAGGAACTGCAGAATTAGCGGATGTTCCTACTATATATAAATAGCCCTTAAATTTATCTATGATATACAAATTATCCAGGCATTAATTCTGTGGCGTGTGCGAGATACGGAACTTCAAAAATTTCGGTCAGGGTTGTCACAAAAAATACCATAGATTTCTGTTATTTGTGTTGTCATCGGGTTTTTTTTCATTGACCTCATACTCTGTGATACGGATAACGATTTCTATCTATCTATTTATCTATAATCTATTTTGAGCCTGTATAGGTTATAGTATGTTAATGTGAACAATTGGTAACATGTAAAAATCCATATCCATATTAATATTATAAAATCGAAAGTAACTCTGTCTGTCTGTTACGCTTTCACGCTTAACCCACTAAACCGATTTTGATGAAATTTGGCATGGAGATAGATTAAATCCTTAGGATGGACAAAGGCTCGCTTTTGGCACGTTAACCTACGGGCAGATGTTAGTATTAAATAAACATATCAGTAATATAGTCTGCACGAAATCCAAATCATGAATGACATTAAATTTGACAAAAGTAGTATTATATATAACTAATCTGTCAATTTGCATATTTCACTTTCACTTGCATTGTCATCGAAACTAAATGTATATACAAAATATTAGTTCAATCTCTAAAATGAAGATATGCTTCAAAATGAAGTTGCAAGATTCCACCCGAACATAGTTACATTCATACATACATTGCAAGTTAAATAAAACCTTGTAAAAATATAATGTAGATTAAAATTTATACTTCTAAGTTTTTCACGTGAAGAATTTAATTACCGGTATTTTTATTAACACTGTTATTGTGTCAAGCCTAAGTCCAAATTATATCAGTAAAAATTAAATTAGCTTCATCTTCTAGGCGCCACATATTAGAACGTTCATTATTTTATATCTGGTAGAGTGTTAAAAGTTCTTTCGATGTGTATGATAACCTCTAATAAAAAATAGTAAGAGTGATAAAAATTAAAATAGCAAAAGTTAAATAAGAATTTTTCAGGACTTCTGCACAGTAATTCTATTTCAGATCTATTTTATATTGTCCATCTTTAGTGCTTCTATATTACCCTTGTAAATATTAAATTTAATTTCAATTAATTAATGAGTAATTGCATATTTTCTGATTTTTATGTAATTATTTTTGTCAACTTCATAATTTGTTTCTCATTAACTATTGAGAATTTAAATTCGGGAATTTTACTGATGTACTTAATGAAGTCAACTGTATCATTTTATGTAATTAAACAAGCATGTCCGATTTAAAGGTCAAATTTCATACTGTGCTGAAAGTTTGTGGTGTGGGTTTCTAGGTATATGCTAAGCCTCATTTTGGGCCTTTTATTGGAATTGCCACACCCTATGTCATGGCCCATTTTGGATCCATCAGTGTACCATACTACACTATTTAACCCTCATTGCATCTGGCTGTTAGCCACACAGAACATTATTAACAGAAGTTAGAATGGAAATGGAATTTTGAGCAAACGCTCAAAATTCCAAAATCTCTACAGAAACACGCGATCGTGCTACAATATGCGTGCTTGTGTGCGAGCTTGGGTGTGATTCGTTCATTTGAAATCGCGTGATTCTGCGGCGCTAAGATTGGCTAGATTTGAAATTGCAAATATGTGCGTAAGCTTCGTATTTATTTAGGTACAGATGTAATGGAGGTGAAAGGCGGGGCTTAATCGGCGATACCAGTCTTCATACAAACGGCGTATTATTGCCGTTCTACTTCTCTTAATAATGTTCTGTGGTTAGCCATTTGTTCCTTGTAGGCAGTAATACCTGGTACAGTTTGGTGAAGTTCTTCTCTGGACTCAGCAAATCAGATACCATAGAGAATATTTCTTCCTTGGAGACTTGCTCTGTTAGAGCTCGGATAAAGTGGGAGAGTCAGGGTCCACAACTGCTGGAGCATAACCTGAGCATAACTGGATCTTGCCTGATCTCCTATGTAAATATACATGCAGGGGCATGTCCAGCTGAGTCAGAAGCGCTCGTGGGCATGATGGCATGGCAAATTTACTTTATAATTCAATGAACTTAATTTTCAATAACTTTAAGGTTTATTAGAATTGCAGTTCCAAAAATATCATTATTCATAATTTTGAACAAAATATGTAATAGACCTCATAAAGTTTAACTTTTAATTTAAAATATGAACATAAAAGAATATTTATAATTACGTATGTACTTTACTTCATTTATCATTTTAGAAGAAACCTATGTATCAATTAAAAAATGCAATTACAGTTACTGCAAAGAGGGAAATAAATATATATATAGATGATACTCAGATACTTTACTTGTTTTATATCATTTTTAAAATTAAATTTTCTCACAATGTTACTTAATATCATCAAATTTTTGTTACTTATTATTTAACAAGGACTATTGGGCTACCATTGACGTATCGTATCTAACATTAACGTAATTTTTGTTCCAGTAAATTATGCAGCAAATGCTATTATGTCAATAACAAATGAATGTGATATAGGACTTGATAGTGGATCAACTGAAGTTCAAAATTCAAATGTAAATATTCAACCTAATATTCAACAAGATGATCGGGAATATATTATTGACAATGAAGTTGCACAACCTACTGCTGTACCATTAGATATTAATGCTACAATCCATAATGCACCCAGCAATGATAATGTTAATACAATATCTTATGCACAAGCATCAATGTTAAACAGTAGTAAACAATCTTCGAGGCAAAGTACAAAAAGCCCTATGAAAACTGTGCCAACTGATAGGATTTATAAAAATAATATCTGGACTGAAACCATTAGAAGGATTGTGACATATCACAATAAAGGAACAAGGACATTGATTTTCATGAGAGGTGCTCCTGGTAGTGGAAAATCATATCTAGCTAGACAAATAGTAGAAATTACTGTTGGCGCTAGAGCAGAACACTTACATATTTTTAGCACAGATGATTTTTTTATACGAGGTGGAGTTTATAGTTTTGATAAAATGTGGTTATCAGATGCGCATGCATGGAATAAAAAAAGATCTACCGAAGCAATGAAGAAAGGAGTCAGTCCTGTTATCATAGATAACACAAATATTGATGCTTGGGAAATGTTGCCATATGTGATGCAAGGTGTTCAAAGGGGCTATGTAATAGAAATAGTAGAACCAGATACTCCATGGTCAAGAAATTTGTCACAATTAACTGCTAGAAATACTCACAATGTACCACAGCATAGAATACAGCGGATGTTGGACTTATTGGATAATATAAAATATGAGAAATTATTACATGCTCTTAAAATAGTTTATCCTACCAATATGCAGCCTCCTGTTTTACGATGTTTTCCTGAAATAATGCCTAATTGTGATAATTCTTCAATTAATGTAGATTCAGAAACAATAGAAGGTGAACAATCTGCATTCTTACATCATGATAATACTGTTGTGGTAGACATAGATGCACAGGTAGATAACAATGTCCATAGTGTGGCTGGAATTGAAAATTCTAGTACTAGCTTTGAATGTACAAATCAGGTTGAAGCACAAGATTATCCAATGTTTGCAGCTAACTTTGATGGCTCTACTCATAACGAATGTCAAAATATAACCCTCTTGCCAGATTCTGAGGATCAAGCCAAACGCCAATTAGACACAGAAGAAAGGATGCAAATTAACGTAACAGTAGACAACATAGAGCACCATAACAATAATGATGATATAGAAGAACCCTTTGAATCAAATGATAATACAGAAAACATGCGACAAAGTCCACAACCTTCTGCTGTAAAGTGTACTCCAGTTAAAGAATACGAATTAAATTATGATAAAATTTTGGAGGATTTCGAAAGAGTTGAAAATGAATGGGAGAATGGAGAAGCCTGGGACGAAGATATTAAATCAGTGTCTAATTCAGCAAATAATAAGTCAGATTTTATGATAAGCACGGAAGCTAAACCGCCAAGAGAAAAGAAATCTCATTTAAAAGATGATTCTCTATCTTTGGTAAATAATGATTGGAGAAAAATTACTTTGTTCATGCCATCATTTACTGAAAACAGTGATCAACCTGTAGGAATCAAACAAAATCTAGTGGAGACTAAATCTACAGAAACAAGTATGGAGATAGGAGATACTGATATTTATAAAAATCAATATAAAGTTATTTCTGCTGTAAACAGAGACATTAATCTTAACTATGTGCCTAATTTAAGTGAAAAAGTACCTAAAAATCCGATGTTGGATAAAAGTAGTATGACAAATGAAGCTACATATATAGCAAAGAAATATAGGTGCAAAAATGAGGATAAACATTTTGTACGCTTTCGAAATATGTTCAAAAATTTAAATAAAGATGACCTTTGGTACATTTTTGACAAGTGTTGTGGTGATGTCAATTGGGCTGTAAGCATTGTCCTAGATGATATGGCAACCAATAAAATTGAACCTGTTAGAGGAGACGTGCGGTCAGATACAGAAGATGAGAATGAAGAACCATGTGATTGTACAGCACATTACGATATTATTCCAGACATAACCCCTACTCGTATAGCTGATGAAGCAGATGAAAATATTTCCGTTGCTGTACCTAGTACTTCTCGCAACTCTTACAATGGAACTACGGCTGTTGTAAAGAAACAAAAGAAGGATGCACCACTATCGGATACTTCACTGGCATTGAAACGCCAAATTGAACAAAACATTATCATGTCTGGTGAATATCATTCAATAAACTATGTAAAGGCTCGCAAACTACGCTATCGGCAAATGTATGGAGATTTAGATAATAGCGAGGCAATTGACAACATCAATCCAGAAAACACAGAAACAATAAGTTTTGATGTAGTAAATACTGATACCTGTAATCAAGACAATAATGCTCCCAGCGCATTGGAAGACGTGGATAGTGAATGTGATAGTGACAATGACTCTGGTTTAATTAATGTTGAAAAAACTGTGAATATAAACATTGGTTATGAATTTTTAGGTCAATTAGACAAATTATTTGGAAGAGGAGATATGGTTTATTCCGAAAATATTGAACCTAGAATAAATATGCCTATATCCTTATTAAATGAAATTAATGCACTTTGGATGGAGTCACTCATGTATCAGCTGGAAGCAGAATCTAAAGTTCACGAAGATATTATAAAGCAAGATGAAGAATTTGCAAGGTAAGTGAAGCATTCTAAAATTTGAAGATTATATACTTACGTAATATCATTTTCAGTAATAAATTCGTTTTTCCAGAGAATTAGCTAGAAAAGAGGAAGAAGTCAGGGAATCTGGGAAAGAATCAGAAGTACCTAATCTTAAGGAAGTCATGGACTTGGAATTTGCGTTGGCATTATATCGTAAAGATTGTGATGAATGGCAAAAAGATCGACCTACAGATATAGCGGCAAAACTTTCTGCACAGAAATTGTATAATCTTTTTCCTGAAATTCCACATCGTGACTTGGACGAAATTCACATGGCTCATCATAATGACTTTCAGGCTACAGTGGGGGTGAATAGTTTTGATATTTATCGTTTAAAGGGCATGTGCTGTGGTAGTGGGAGGTGGGAATCTATACTAAGAGTTTTTGTAGAAAATAAGTTTGTGATACTTACTAACAAAATTTTTGCAAAGATTTCACATTATGTAACTGCCACATTCACTATTGACTTACTTCATTTCATTTACTGGGTTTTCATTTTCATAGTTTTTTTTCTCCTAATTCGCTTTAGCAGAAGGTTAAATAAGTCGTTTAGCAAAATCAAATCGCTAAATAGTTTATTTGCTTCCATTTCCAATTTAATCATAACAAACTACATTAAAGCACTAATAAAACATATATTCGACATGTGGCGCAATGGTTACCATGCCGGACTGCCGATTCCGGGTTCGATTCCCGGTGAAGCAGAAATTTGGATGTTAAGTTTATAATTTCTTTTCTCAGTCTGGGTGCTTGTGTTTCTGCCTTTGTGTGTTCCTACTCTGCTCTTTGGCTGCAACCCTATTTGTGTCCCACTACTGGGCACGGGTCTCTCCCCATTATTGGGGAGGTCTGGAGCTTACTCCACTACGCTGCTCCAATGCGGGTTGGCGGAAGCTCACTGCTCTTTAAATTGATTATAATGATATTTTTTATTTATTTATTTAAACAGTTTTATATAGACAGTTGAGTTCAACAGTTTAGTTTTTTAATTCATTTAAAAGGAGTAGCGGTCCATGGACATGTACACAGAATCTCAAGGAAGCCAGAGTAACAATATTTAAAAACAGGACTAAAGTTTTTCTCTATCTGCTCTTTTCTTCAGCTCAGATTTGCCTAAGCGCACCCAGAGCAGACAGAACAAAAAAAAATGAAGTTCATTAAGAGTTTGTAAAGGAACCGTACAGTAAATAAAGAATATTTCATTTCATTTCAATTATTGTCTTAAGTTAGATGCAGTTCCGCTGCTACTCTGGAAGTTTATAGTAAGTTTAACCAGCAACCACCCCTTTTCAAGAGAAAAACAATAGCATAACAATATAAAAAATATTGATTCGCGACAGAAATAGGTGCAGAGGTAGGACTTCTCGGTCGAACTATGCAATTTGTATCACCTTTAAGATAGTATAACCATCTTTATAATATATATATTTTATTTTTTAATCTTGATTGTCATTATAAATATCTATTAACATTAGAAAGTAAATAAAATGTAGAGAAGAGTCTTAGTTGATATATTTCGTTTTAGGTGTTATTAATGTCATCCGGAAGAAGTGAATTAGTAGAAGATGAAAATGGCGTCAATAAGTTTGTTATGGCTGGAGAACTACAAAGACAACAGAAGATTTTGAATGAAGAAAAAGAGGTGAATAAATTTATTGCGTCACTATCTGTATTAATGTATAGAACCTTTTGTTTTTTGGTATCGGGGGGAAACCTTCAAAAGGTACCCGACACCTTGGGAAAGGAAACCGGGTTATGTGGGATTTGACCGCACTAAAACCCCCTCGGTGGCCTGCCTCTGCGTTTGTGAGGACTCCGTGATCTCCATAGGAACGCACCGGTGTCCTCCATGCGCGGCGCCTCAGAACGGGCCCATCTTCGGGAGAACAGATGTGCTCTCCTGCACCTTCAGGTGTTCACGGCGGCATGCGGCCACGCATACACCGCCGTCCCTCCCGGGGCTGCTAGCTGGACGGGTCAAGCTCCCACTCTCACCGTCCGCATCCCCGGAAGCCCCCTTTTAGTCGCCTCTTACGATCAGGCAGGGGATACCGTAGCTCTATTCTTAATCCCGAAGCTACAGGGACTAGCGCAGCGTATCTATTATGTTTGTAGATACTAAGATACCTAGTCCTTTTATAGTTTTTCTTTTTTACTCCATTTAAAATAAATATTTCTGCCTTAACTTTACAGTCGCACGAATTTTGAAGTACATATGTACATATTAAGATTGTCCTATCTTTTCTCTTTTTCAATCCTTACAAATTAAATCTTGCTGCTTTAGCTTTGCGATCGAATGAATTGTTATAATGCGGGAGATATATAGGGAGACAGATCGGAAATTTATTTCATGTAACTTTTATTGATACGACCACCCACATGGCGAAACGGTTACCATACCGGACTGCCGATCGGAGGGTCCCGGGTTCGAAGCAGAAATTTAAATGATGTGTTTGAAATTTCTGTTCTCGGTCTGGGTGTTTGTGTTTCTGTGTTTGTGTGTGTCCATGGCACCCACGACACAGAGTATATCTACCCTACTGTGGGGCTATGAGTGGGAAGCCTTATTTATTTATTGATTACAGAAGATCCAAAACGAAATAGAGTGGCCGGCATTGCCCTCGCGAATTACTCTGGACGTTGTGAACAACTACCGAAATGAGGCTGAAACGCATTTACAAAATCGACAAATGTAAGTAATATGCCTTGCTCTGACATAACGAAGCAGTTATCAGTCAGTCTAGTCAGTCAGATTTTCACGTAAGGTGATGGCTATTTATCCGATGGAGTTTTGGAGGCAAGCCGAAAATATTCTTGCACTGTCATTAACCTATATCGAACAAAATGCCATCAATTTATCCGATACTTCGTCCGCGTGGACTTTGGTATAGGCATAGCATGATGTTATAATATAGCCTATAGCCTTCCCCAATAAATGGACTATTCAACTCAAAAAGGTTTTTTCAATTCAACCAGTAGTTCCTGAGATTAGCGCGTTCAAATAAACAAACTTTTCAGCTTTATATATCAGTACCTATATAAAGCTGAAGACTTTGATATAAACGCTTCGAATGAGACTTTAGATTTAAGAAAGACGTTTAAAAGTGCAGTTGCCGGCCAGACTTATGTACATGGTGACCATCAGCCTTCAGAGTAGCAGAGCAGCACAATTGCAATCACACACAAGACTTAGGCTTGCTTGACGTTGTGTATAGATGTCCATGGATTGCAGCGATCACCTTATACTGTAGCGACTTTCCGCTACTCATCAAGAGATGGCGCCACGGGTATTCCTGAATCACGCTATTGAAGTTTTCTGAATATCCGACCATATATGTATACAAGCTCAGAATTGAGTAAATTAGAGCGCGGCCGCTCCCCGGGCATGACCACCTCGCCCGGCGGGAGATCTCCCTTTGCCAAAATACCACAAGACCTGCATGCTCGTCTGCTAATCCATTATAATAAAAATCCGGCCAAGTGCGAGTCGGACTCACGCACGAAGGGTACCGTACCATTATCTATAAAAAATACGTTTTAGTGTGTGAGCCCCCTTAAATATTTATATTTTTAGTATTTGTTGTCATAGCGGCAACAAAAATACATCATCTGTGAAAATTTCTAATATCTAGACATTACGGTTCATGAGATTCACCCTGATGACAGACAGACGGACGGACAGCGAAGGCTTAGTAATATGGTCCCGTTGGCACCCTTCGGGTACGGAACCCTAAAAAAAGATACATATTTTAAACATTTTGTTGATAATGTTAGCGTTATCTATCATAGTTACTCGTATGACATATAAATAAGAAAGCGATAATATTAACTAACTAATTACTTTGCCTGTGGATTGAAAAATCGGTTCTGTATATAATTCGCGTTTAATTTTCTTTGCAGGAGTTTCGGAAAGGCTCAAGACTACATGTCGCGAGGTATGCCGATGGTTGCCAGTTTCTATTCGGATGTTGCGCGTCTTCATACGTTGAAGTATGAACAGGCCCAAAGTATTGCTGCCGCTTCGTTAATGCAAGTAAGTAGGTTAAAATATTAGCTATGGATGGGTATTAGTACAATCATTTGGTAGTTTTACCTTAAAAGTATTTAGAGAAAATTAGTCATTTTTTAGACTACCCGAAGGTTGACTGGCTGACAATGCTCATAGCATTAAGTCCACCTTTGTACACCTAGTTAAAGGTATGTACTTTGAAGTATAAATAAAAAATAAATTTCGTTGAGGTATGTACGAAAATTAAGATTACCACCCCGTATCATTGCTACTTGCGCGGCCATATTATAAAGAAGACGCTTAATAAATTATCATTGTCTTATTTTGCCGTAAAAAATATGTATGCATAGATAAAATAAACTAGAAAACATTTTCTGCCGATTTTATGTTTTAGTAACATTAACAGTTTTGTAGTTATGGGGCACGACGTGTTTTTAAAAAAATCTAATAAGTTATACCAACTTCTAAACTTTCCAGGCGCTTAATTTCCTTTTTTCGAACTAAGCGATTGTAATACTATATTATTTTTATAATACGCTGCTCCAATGCGGGTTGGTGGAGATGCGGGTTAGTGGCCAACCCGCTGTCGGACGTTTTCAAACCGCTTAATAAGGCCTCCGATAAGGTTTAACGACTGTTATCTATGGACAATAACCGGGACCGACGGCTTAACGTGCTCTCCGAAGCACGGACGGTCATCCATCTCACACCCAACCGCGCCCGTTTGACTTAGCCGCATAGATCGCTTGCGTTCTACGCTAACCGCCGGGCCATGCGCATTAAGGTCTTAGGTACATCTTATTCCCGACTGCGCTCGTTTCACTTAGCTGTGTACATCCATGAGTCTATCGAAGATCTAGACGATTAGAAATTATACTCGTACCTGACTCGAACACACCCTAACAAAAGTAACATTGTCTAAGTTACGTTACAATCCTTTACAGTTCCACGCAGAGAGATACGAGAACAGTGAGACTTTAGACCTCCATTACCTTCGAGTGGCTGAAGCGAAGGAAGCCCTCGACATATTCCTGGATACACACATTCAACACTTGCGAGATAACATTGGCAAGAAGAACGTCACCCTGTACTTCATTACTGGGAGAGGCCTCCACAGCAGTGGGGGCCCGAAAGTCAAACCGGCCGTCAAGAGACGCTTGAGGGAACGTAATTTGGGGTATGTATTGAAAACGTATATTATTATTTGGAGGATTTCCTATATTTTAGATAGTGTCAAAACAAAACGTAAGTCGTAAGCGAACGTATTGCCAAAAAATATGGTGGTTCGAAAGTCGGTGGTCAGTTGGAACTTGGAACTCAAAATATTATTGACATTAACAATTTGAAAGACAGTTCAACACTTTTTAAATGATTATAATTTCGTATGAGTTTTACATAAAAAAATATAAAATACGTGTGGTGTTTTTGTTTGTGTTTATATAGAAACAGACCTACTTGAAAAATTGCTAACGTTATAAGTACTTATATCGTTATAATTCAGTATAAATGTAGTATCTTAATCTTCTGAAATAGAAAATAATTGAGACACGATTAGGACGAAAATCGAATTGATTACAACGAATAATCATATTTTTTTCATATATTTGTAACAAATAGATACAAAAATGTCAATATAAATGAGTCCAAACAGGCTTCTTATAATGTGATTTTTTGAAAAATATTTTTTGTTTCTATCAATTAGGTAAATAGCTAGATGTAGTATTATTTATTTTAATTCGCAAAATGCACTCAAAATAGTTTAAAAATGCATAGAACTAGTTAGAACATAACATTACTGACATGCCTACATACATAACATACGCGATGCGATGGGACAGCAGTAATATTATATTCTCATATCAACGCGAAAACGTAATCCAAATCACATGGTTTTTGCTGTGGTGCTATAAATAAAAACGTACGGATATGTAAAATATCCATTGAAATAAACATATTAAAACAATAATTAAAAATATTCCCTAAAAACTCAAATTTCAATGCGTTGCTAGTCGTGTTGACAACTTTGACTTGACGCACACATTTGACGCTCACTTATGTAAAACGAGGGACAATTTTATTCTCATAGTTAGAGCTTGCTTTTATTCATAAATCGTAAACATTTATACTATGTAATATAGTTGGCATGTCCAAATGATGAACGGCAATAGGTATACAAGTTTAAAAAATAATTGATTGCTTTGCTTTAAAGAGGACAGCTATTTATTGAGTAAGTTATTACAATAAAGTAATATTTAAGATCATTACATTTATTTGTATAAATGAATATAGCAACGCTCTTAAAAATGAAAAGTGCCTGGGTTTTTCCTGTTTCATATAAAAAATGTGTTAATTGAAAATATGTACTTAGACTTTATACGCCTTCCGTCATTTGGACAGTACATTTATTGCTTTTATATTAGCTTTTTATTGTTTCCAGCTATTGCGAACGCAACCCAGGCCTGCTAACCGTTAAGGTTTGCGCCGGAGACATGTTGTCGTATCAAATCACCTAGCGCTTAAATAGAAAAGGAACCGCGGGTCCGAGCCTTGCTTTCGCCTCATACGCCTTCCGTTCACCGGTAATACTCCCAAGCATTGTGTTTGATCATTTTGATCATATTGGACATTTGTTTATCGCGTACGGCTACGTACACGTAAACGTATATAGATTCACACACGTATATTTCCAGGTGTTCGGTTCGCCAGTTTTTGTGGACGTTGTATTCGTCGTGACGCATGACATGGCTAATTCTATACGCGTATACAAATTTTTTTTTGAAAGACCTCGTTAGATTGTATATAATAGTGCTAGTTTTTACGGTTAAGAGACATTGGTGTACCTTGAACAGTATGTGCTATTTTACGAATTTTGATGGATATGTTTATTCTAGAGTTAAGAATGTCAAATGATGCTTGTCTAAAATGCACAACAGGGTTCAGAAAATTCGCTTATGTGTTTATTAGCTTATTTACTACGATACACTATCCTTAATATTTCCGTCTATACTATAATTCTTGAGACTTGCAGTGTTATTCCTGACATTCGCTATTTTTCTACATTACTTTAATAATAACAGCTAAGTGAGTTTTTCACCCAATGTTTTCAGTGTAAATGCTTTGATATAAAAGAAAAATGTTACGAAAATGTCGGCCATTTTTCCATAAGTTTAACTGTCCAAAAAATTTAAAACTAAACAACAAAACCATACTTTTATACTGTTTTATGTATGCGTTATAACACGTATAAATAATTAATATCGCGAATTTTTGGAATATAAAAATCTAAAACGTCGACGAGACTAGTCTTGTGATACGAAAAATGGCATTTATGAGACTGATATAAATCGTCGTATAACGACGATACTCGTGGGAAAGTGGATAATCACTACTGTTATTTACGTAGGTTTGTATAGTTTGCTATGTTTGTATGAAATTTATAACGAAGTTAAGAACACCTGCCTGTTATTTTTAATACTACTCATTCCTTCCGTATCAATATCTTTTACACCGCTTCTATTTACTCTATAGTATGTGGATGATTATTTTAAACTAAACAATAAGAACAAAGTTAATTTCCTGGTTAGTACAAGTTAGTTATATTATTAAAGCCAGTTTTACCAGATTTATTTTCGAAAAAATTGTTCTAATTTAAATTATATGGGTCACATATTTATTCTTGGAATAAGTTTTAGTATTACTTTGGTTAAATTGATCTTTAATACCTGAGAAAAGACGAATATGATGAGCAGACGAACTTTACTAATGTAAATATAACTTGTTGTCAGTATGATAATTATGTTCATTTATATAATTCTAGTGTCTAAATTAATAGACTAAAGAAACGTAATCTTACTTCAAAATTGGTGGATTTAGATACATTTTACTCGATAATAATTTTGCTCATTATTGTTTTTTAAAATAGTAACAAAAATATTTTGTTTCTTATAAAAACATTAAAGATTAAATGTCTTTACAATTAATACTAACAGAATATAATAAGTTTTTCAACATGGGTGGTTTTTACAATGAAAAGATGAACAAAAATATACCTATTTTAGCTATAAAATTGTGATGAATTTATCTTTCTTTGTGATAGGCTATATCTATTTTACTTGTTAAGACAATAAAGACCTATTTACTATGTATATTTCTTTAAAGTACACTTTTATCTTAAGGTATTTCAAAGAAGTACCAACTCGATTTAAGTCCTTATTTGATTTAAAATTACGAAAAATCTTTATAAAAAAATTAATCTCATTAACGTTTCACTTAACTTTATAAACAGTCGACGAACGGCGAAAGCCGAACGCTCAAGCCTCAACGTCACGTTACAATGAGCGTAACGTTACAATGAGTAATCCTTTTTTGTGCGTGCAGCCGGCGTTCATCGATTTATTAGACGTTGTCACGTCAAAAAAACTAAAAAATAATAAGATTGTAGGTATTGCAATATGCGCGGTCTAAAGCTAATAATAATAAGTATATGCACAAGTTTTTTTACCTCAACGAAACGCAAATAACGCGTGGAACAACATTTGTAAATATGTACATATAACAGTAATTTTAAGTCGGTGTCTGTGATTCAAAAAAAGGTATTATTGTTACCAAAAAAACCAAAAAAAATTATAAAGATATTCTTGTCCTATTTTATGATTGTTGTAACGAATTTAAAGGAAATATTTTTAAGTGATGTACTGCTGAAAAGGGTAAAAATGTCACTTGGTGACTTTACTGTAATGGCCCAAACTTGTATATAAATGTAAAATATGGTCAACACTTATAAAAAAAATAAAAAATAAAAAAAAACATTGTTGATCGCTGGCTGATTGCTTTCTTTAGCTAATAGGCCTGAAGTGTTTGTGACTAAAAATATTATAATGGTGGATTATAAGGATTGTAAGTGGAATAAGTATTGTAAATGGACATAATAATATTTGACGTTCCACTTCCAATCCTTATAATACGTTGACTGAACGAAAAATTGAGTGAAAGAGGTGGCAAGTGGTATAATGTTGAAATTTTGACGTGGGCATCAATATGTATAGTTCTGCGGAACACTCACCATCGTAAAGCAGAAAGAACACGTAGAAAGAGCCATGTCCCTACGTAAGCTAAGCGGTTCTAGCCTGTCAGTTAATCTTGGTTCGTTGACGATACGTATTGCGCGCTCAAATGAGTGAAGATTGTATGTTAGTTCTTCTGCCCAGAGTGACAGAGCAGTATTCGGTTTGGGTTCCAACCTGGGCCTTATTGTATAACGCCGGAATCTGTCCTGTAGCTAAGTACTGCTTCGCACTGTTGAGGACGCAAAGCTTTTTGGATGCTAATTTGGCTTTGTACTCCAAGTGACTCTGATACTGCACTTTACACGAGTAATAACTTCTCCCAAGATTCCAACACTTTCACCGATGACGTGGTACCATGAAACTTGGGCGCTATTATAATTATAAATAACAATTTAAGGTAAACGCGCAAACTTGTGTCTTTGTGAGGTTAAACCGAACAAGGTTGCGTTCTTTAAATAAAATAGAATAATCATATCCCGCAGTTTGCGTCTCTCCTGACTTGAAGATGCATAACGCCCCTTAAGTAAACCTTACTATCACATACATAGTGATATGACTGCGACGAACCTATCGGTCAAGCATTTAGTAACGTTCGTTTTATTCAGTCAAGTGTGGTTATTGGATTTTTTTAAGTATTTTTTTATTATTGAGTCAAGTTTGTTAAGTATTAATGTGCATAAATTCCTTTTCCATATTAGGTTACCTATCTGTTTTAAGTATGTGGACACCGATTTGATTTATTTAAGAGTCCTAATTTTCTATTGTTTTATGATTAATGCGCTTGAAAGTTTTATTTTGGATTTTAATAAATCCCTACCTAAATTATATTGAAATTATGTTGGTTTAATTTTATAGTTATGTAATCAGGTTTTGTTTTTAGAATGTAATTATAGAAGTCGTCTCATTAACATTGATAACAGCATAATACTTTTCTAACAGTGACTATGACAATAGTCACTGTTAGAATAGTATTATATAATAAGACATTATTGACTAACTTGTCTGCCAAAAATAAACTGTAATACACATAATACTACTGATACACATGGTGTGTTGATCTGTTTCTATACTTATGTTACAATTAGGGCCTCGTTCACTGTCTCCAAGTAAAGTTGATTAGTTACGTCCCAAGTTAAGTTAATTGGCAAGTAAAAGCTATGAGTACGGGTCAGTTTATCATATGATTAGTGCTAATCGAACATTGTGAAATTGAAACTTAGTTACGGGTGATTTTAACCGACAATTAGCGCACTTGTCACTTTACTTGAAGGTGGTGTAAGAGGCCCTTAATATTGTATGCACCTTATTATGTAATGTGTGTGTAATATGGACAAAAATTTTCAAGGTAAGAACATCTTACTTTTTGTTGGTTCAGCTGTAACAAAATATCTCGAGATAATGTTTCAAAGTCATTGTTTATAATATCAATCTTTAATGACACGACTGACAATAAGATAGTTTATAATAGCGGTAGATGTAAGTGTAGTAGTTCTTTATGTAATCGATATTATTGGATGTTCGTTGTAGTTACGTACGATAATAATAAATGTATTAATTTTCATGAACAAATGATTTTCTTGTTACAAAAAAAAACTTTCATTAATGTCAAACAACTGTCAGACGAGTTTGACCCTGACGGATGATTTTTTCTTAATATGACAAAGGCAAAATCTCTATCTGAATTTATGTCACTTATTGTTTACATCTATTGAATTTCACTATTAATTTTTACGTAGCGTTTAGTTTTACAAGTTTCATGTAAACTAATAAATTATACATATATTAATAAATATTGAAAAGTGAAATATCAATTGGGTTATTTGTTTTTCAATTGAATTATAGCTGTTATTAATTTCTGCATTATTGTTTTATAGCTCTTACATCCAACCACAGTGAAACATTCAAAGTGACACAAGTCTTTTAAATAGAGGCAGGAGGTTTTTCATAGACATAGTAGGCATAGAGAAGATCGTACTCTATGTATCTCTCTCTACTCCCGTATGCGCATATACTAGCACACAACTTCAGTGTAATGTCAATCATTACAAACCATTGAATGGTCATCGATCTTTGCGCTATGTTTTTTTTGCACATACTGCGCATGCGCGAGAAAAATAGATATGTATCGCAATATTCTCTCTCTTTATAACCGTAATATCTGGGGCAGTAATATCTGGGCCATTTTTTGTCTATAAAATACCTCTGTACTTTAAATTAGATATGGTTTTTCATAATTTGGTACAAAAGACACTTTTATATCACAATAATTAAGATGTACATGTTGCCCTTGTAGATATAATTTGAAACCTCTCGAGACCGCTAATTATTACATTCGTCCAATTTTACCTATGACTTTTTGCGTATACTAAATAAGTGTCCAATTTCTTATACTCAGTATACATATTCAATGTCTTTATAGTAGTAAGTTTACTAACTATTTATAAGAATAATTACTATTTATTAGGTTCGATTTTTCAATCCCCGGATATTACTATACTATTCGTTGAATAAATCTTAGTGCTGTCCATAGACTTATAATATCCTAAGTCTATGGTGCTGTCAAAGTTACTCTATGACTATGAAAAGGATAGCGTTAATATTAATTGACTAATCTGTGGATTGAAAATCGGCCCTTTTAGTGTAGGTATTAAATAGTACAATCATGCAAAAGCGTATTATAATTTTTAACGTATATTTTCAAAATAAGAAGCGCTTAGGTACTACGAAGTGTATAAGTGCAACTGATTTTTAAAACAAAACAAAGAAATAATTTCGATGTAGCGAAAGTTTTAGTGTTGACTGTATTTCTTTTAATATTCTCTGTGTCTAATTCCGTAAATTATAAACCTGGCACTTTGCATTGCTAGTTGTATTTGGAATATTTGGCAAACAACTAACATGTGTCGACAGTATAATAATAGGCATGATGACACTATTAAAAAATCAGAGAATAAATGGTTTTACAGAAAAATATATGCTAAAAAAGTTCTAAAATATGATCCCGTTTTAATATAAACATTAAGATTAATAAGATTTTTACTAAAATAAAAGTATTAAAAACAGCAATCGACCATGTTATCTGAAACGCCAATCAAAAGGAATGACGTCACGTCTCAGTTAATGTCATCGTGTTGCTTGAAGTTTGACAAGCAAGCTGACGCCATGACACCTACGAGCGTTTTCGCGCTTAATTCAAATTACATAGCAGAAAATACATTAATTTACGTTAAAACTTAAGTGTATTGCTGAAATAAACTTTTTTTCGAAACTGTAACTGTAAACTGTGTACCTACAATAAGGAAAGGTATTTAAAAATCTGTCATCATGCCCATTGTCCTTATTACCCGACTGCGACAGAAGGAGGGTTATGTTTTGACTATTTGACTACAAAGCCAATACCAAATACGCGTTGCAATGCCCTTAATGTTTCTTGAGGCACATCAAAGGGATCAAAATAGGCAAATACGCGAATATACCGTTATGTGACTACCATATGTGTACGTCATATTTTGCCAAATGTATCAAACGCCCAATAGCGAATACAAATAGCTACCTATTTGAAGTGCCACCACAAGATACCGATCATATACAATATTAAATTTAGCAATCAAGAATAATTAGAATTAGTGCAAAAAATAAATTATTGCAAGCTCAAATCAAAACACGAGCCATTACATTTAGACCTATTCCTAATATTCCTAATATAGTTACTAAGACCAAACTACTTTGTACACATCCATACGACTGTGGCAACGAGTTGAGAATAGCATAAAAAAATTTAAAAAATTATAACAGAAGACCTATTGGTTTTTTTATAACAAGTCCTTCAACTTCATGTTGACAGAAATGTGTCAAGTTAGTATGTATTAATTTTGCATTGCCAATGGATGTATTGCGATTAGTACAATGTGACAAGAATCTTTTTGCGCATGCGTGACATTGACAGAAGGGCGGACATTACGTCAAGCAAGAGTCCAAGATGGCGTCGAAGTTCTAGTTTTAGCCACGCGATAAAATATTCTTGCTTCACTATATTATATTAGAAACATTGGAATATGGTCATTAGTAAAGGTGAAGGAACATTGCTACCACTATTGCATAAAATGTGCACAATCATAGGCTTCCGTAGATTTTAGATAAGTGTATTGTTAAACTTAATTGGACGTAGTTAAACAGAAAGGACTCAATCCACAAAATGTCACTTTTGAGTTATGAGTGTTTGAAGTTTCAGTTGTAATTGCTCCAAGAAAAAAATATTTTTCTTAAAAATTAATTGACCCTTAAATTAAAGAATAGAGTATATTTGTATATTAATCTTAGATAACAACATATTTTTAAATAGATTTGGAGATATTAAGTGAAATGTGGCTTGAGTCCTTACAAATTAACTTAAAATCGTAAGGATAGGTATTATTTTTTAATTTCTCAGAATGGACTCAAAAGTACCCTTCGATTGGAAAATAATTTATTAAAAAAAATTCAATAGACAAAATTATTAAAAAGCCACAGATTTATTTTCCTTGAACATGAAACTAATATAATTACGTACAGGTGAAATTGTTAAAACAAAACAAATATAAAAATTTACACCAAATTGAACACGCATATCAATTTCTGTCATCATCCTCAAAGTCAAAAGTCCGGAAATGTTCCGTATCCATAAATATTCTCATTGATACTGTTAATTCCCTGTAGATCAGGAGTTCCCAACCAGGGGGGCACGCCTCCCAAGGGGGGCATAGAGAGATATCAAGGGGGGCGCAAAGCGTATGCATTTCCGTTTTTTATTATCACTAAGGTGGTAAACAGGCAAAAAACATTTATTATTTTAATTTTAATTTTTAGCGTTTGTTTATTAGAATTAAAATAAAAGGCTTTTAAGTACATAATGTGCATTTTTTGTATTTATTGTAAAAGTAAAGGGGCATGAAAATATTATTAATAGTCCGGGGAGCCTCAAGAAAAAAAAGGTTGGGAAACCCTGCTGTAGATTGTCATAAAACTTATGACAGTATATTATAATCATACATAGACCGAGATCTTCGAGCTTTGGCTGAGAAATGGGTTTATTATAAAATTGGTAGAACACGCAGAGCGAGCCTATGTCTCTTCACAAGCTAAGCGGTTCTAGCCTGTCAGTCAATCTTGGGTCATTGACGATGACGTCAAATGGGTGTAGCTGGTATTTTGGTGCTCCTGCCCAGAGATGGGAGCACTCCATGTGGTGTCTGACCTGGGCTTTATACAGCGTCAGGAGTTGCCCCGCAGTAAAGTACTGCCTCGCCCTGTTGAGGACACCAAGCTTTTTGGATGCCAATTTGGCTTTGTACTCCAAATGACTCCGGTACTGCATACTCTTAATGTCAACTCCCAAGATACCGACACTTTCACCGACGGTGAGCGCGGTGCCCTGGAACTTGGGCGCTATAACAAATGGGGCTTTTTGAGCGGTAAACGCGCAAACTTGTGTCTTCGTGAGGTTAAAACAGGTTAAGTCGACCCCATTCCGAGACCCGCTCCAGAGAGTTCTCGACTTCAGACACAAGTTTCATTCTGCTTTCCTGCACTTGCGACCGAGAGGCATTGGTTCGACAGGTGTATAGTGCATCCACCGTACTATCATCTGCATAGCAATGTATACTGCGTGATTGTTGCAGCATGTCATTGATATGCAGACTGAATAGTGTAGGATAGGAGACAGCACTGAGCTTTGGGGAACACCGGCGTTAATGGACTTCATATCTGAGCAGCATCCGTCAACAACGACCTTAATCTGCTGCTCAGACAAAAAGCTTGCTACCCAGTTGGATAGCCTCAAGGGAAGACCGTAAGATGGAAGCTTCGTGAGAAGGGCCCTGTGCCAGACCCGGTTGAATGTCTCATGACATGGTGCTAACGATCTCACGATCTAACGAACAAGGATGATGCCATGTCTGAGTTGAGGGCGAAGCCGGAAGAGGAGCCCAAGAAGTTGGCTCGCTGACCGACCTTGAGCCTGTGGAAAAGGCTGTAAAAGACCACGTCTCAGCGCCGTAGGTACACTGGCAACACACACTGCTCGAGAACTTTCGACTTCAGGCACTGAGGTATTCTGGACGAGAAGACACTTTGTAATTTCCCGAACGCTGCCTAACCGAGTTGGATTCTACGAGTTACCTCTCTCTCGAAGTTGGACTTGCCCATACCGATCGCTTGTCCCAGGTAGATGTACTCATCGACAACTTCGAGAGTAGCGCCATCAACAACGACCGGTATGGGTGTGACATGGACATTAGACATGATCTTATCCATGTAATAAAATGTTACTACATTTTAAGCTGCTCCCTAGGGAGCACCGCTAGCACCTCACTTAGCCCTCTCTAGTGAGGTCGCATCAGATGAAGGCTTAGAGGCCCCCGGGCCAAAGCCAACAAGGTGGTGTTTAGTGGGTAAGGCACGTAGGTTATAGTGAGTCCCACATATCCAACACAGCCGGCTGCGTTGGAATGCATGAGCATTCACCACCTCCCTCCCGCATATCTCCGGAGGGTCACCCTTTTCCATCTTCTGGGCCCAAAAAAAAACATTTTAAAAAAATCTTTGGAAAATCATAATAAGCTAAGCCGTATATTTATAACATTCATTCATTTATTATGTATCAGTACATTTAGGTTGTTTTAGTTCAATTCACGTATTTGTATGTCATAAAATCTGTTCCTTACTAACGACTCAGCCTTCAATTTATATGGACTGTTCATTTAAACCCATTTCTCTGAATTACCTCAAGTATTTTGAATCTTTCTGATAATGAAAAATGGTATTTTGTTTCAGTAAACCTGTAGCACAAAAAGGATCCAAGTTGTTTGAGTCATTTCAGTTATTTAATTAAGTGATATTTCAAATCAAAACGAATTCTTAGCAAGGACTCAAACTGTTTGAGTTTATTCTGGTTTATCGGCCATAGAGATGTACTTAAGAAAATTCATTACTCAGAAACAATTCAAGCGGACTGGATCCATTTTCCAATTTTGTTGGCTCTTCATACATGTGGGTTGAGTCGCGGTAGTAAAAAAACTAGTTTCCGAATACGTTTTTAAAAATCGGGTTTTACTGGATTATAGATTCGAACTTCACGAGTACGATGGCATGCTTAACTCAATTTTGGCCAAAGTGTGGATTGAGTCCTTTCTGCTTAACTACGTCCAATTAAAAGTAACAACTAATGTAATACAATACTAAGCGAAGTTTTTATGAAATAAGGTAGGTGTTTTAGTCGCTTTTAGAGTTATTTATTTTAAGTTTTGTTTTACAGATGTTTGTTCGGGAAAATAAGGAGGGATGGTAAAGACTTGGGAGTTTTAAACTTAAACCTGGCAGGCTCGTAAAGAAAAAAAAATTTTTAAAATTTGTTAGCCACTTGAAAATTCGGGACAAATTTCATGGATTATTTTTGTCGCTTATAAACTTTCTCTCTGGTTTCTTTTGGATTGTCTTTCTTAATGAAATGTTATTATTCTCTATGTTAGAATTGAATTATCAATAATTATATTTATTATCTAATCTAATTTCTAATTCAGAGAATAAGATGATGGTGATTGTTTAAGTCCTTTTGAATTATAAAATCAAATGTACGTCATAAATAATTATGACATAATGTTATGCTTACACATTAAATTCTTTTTACTTTTTGACACATTCATAAAGGGATTTTTTTTGTATTTACTGTGAAATGTGTGAATTAAAAAAAGGTGTTTGAGAAAATTGCCTGTTTAGAAGAGTAGGATTTTTTAAAAGTGTAGTTTATATGAATTGTTGTTTTTATTTTGTACGGGTTTCCATTTAGGTTTTATAAGATTAATTTGTTAGTTTCTTTTTTATAAGTATTTTATTTATTTTGTATTTGCTCACCTACTTGCAAGTGTCAAATTCGATGTCGTAGTGTCAATTAAAAAGACAAATAAAATACATTAAATTCTTTTTACTTTTTGACACATTCATAAAGGGATTTTTTTTGTATTTACTGCGAAATGTGTGAATTAAAAAAAGGTGTTTGAGAAAATTGCCTGTTTAGAAGAGTAGGATTTTTTAAAAGTGTAGTTTATATGAATTGTTGTTTTTATTTTGTACGGGTTTCCATTTAGGTTTTATAAGATTAATTTGTTAGTTTCTTTTTTATAAGTATTTTATTTATTTTGTATTTGCTCACCTACTTGTAAGTGTCAAATTCGATGTCGTAGTGTCAATTAAAAAGACAAATAAAATACATTCTGTGTCATGAAACGGGCTTTTTATTTAATTACTTTATTGCGCTGTAACCTTAAAGGCCAGTTGTAGGCCAAATGGCATGCCGTATCGGTATTGCCAATTAGGGACCAGGGTTCGATTCCCGTTGAAGCAGAAATTAGTGCCTTCACATACACAAAGACGTTCATTCTCCACCATATCACCAGCCGTACCACCAGTGGTACACTCCTCCAGTCCTGTGTTACTAAGGATGGGCGAGAAATAAAAAAAGATTTTAATTTTTTATGGTTCTAGACTTACAAACACACAACACTACCAAAAATTGAAACTCATTGTATTTATTCTAAGTAATATATAATTCTTCTGTGAGTGTGTATGTCACTGAACTCCTCCTTAACGGCTGGACAGATTTTAATGAATTTTTTTGTGTGTATTCAAATGGATTCGAGGATGGCTTAGATTCACAATTTGGGCCACTGGAAATGTTTTTTAATTATTTTTTTTAATAAGTAGTTTTCCCATATACTTAAATTGTTCCTATATGATACGTTTGACACGTTTGTATTTCGTGCCGTGCCGTTCTAAACTTTGACACATTCAGAATAACAGGACAGTTCGTATGTCATTATTTGTTTTATATTTTTGTTTGATAGTAACATGAAGTCTCTTTAAGATAATAAGAAAACAAATCCTCTTTTATTACTTTTAAGGCAGGACAACGTCTGCGGGGTCCACTAGTTCTAAGTATATTGATTATTATTTAATTTCTGCCACGCGGGGAATCGAACTCAGGGACCTTTGATTGGCAGTTCCGAATGCTAACCATTATGCCACGCAGATCGACAAAAAATGTGCTCGTTATTACAAAGGTCACTAGCGTTCATCAGCCGCAGTCTTTACATGTAGGAAAACTATATTATCAGGCATGCAGGTTACTTTTTTATTTGAATGGAGTAGCAGACGAGCATGTGGCCACGTGGTGTTAAGTGGTCGCTGCAGCCCATGGACAACTACACACAACCTCAGCAAGTCAGTCTTGCCTGTGGTAGCATGCAGTTGCGCTGCCACTCTGAACGCCTCATAAGTGTTTTTCTTGGTATCGGGGAACCCTTCAAAAGGAATCCGGCACCTTGGGAGAGGATACCGGGTTATGTGGGATTTGTACCTTACTACAACCCCTTCGGTGCCTGCCTCTGCGCTTGGGGAGGTCAGAGCGGTCTCAATGTGGTGCAGATGTTCTCTCCTGCACCTTCCGATGTTAACGGCGGCATGCGGCCACGCACACACCGCCGTCCTACCCGGGCTACTGACTGAATGGGTCGAGCTCCCACTCTCACCTCCCGCAACCCCGGAAGCCCCGTTTTAGTCGCCTCTTACGATCAGGCAGGGGATACCGTGGCTTTATTCTTAATCCCTAAGCTACAGGGACTAAGCCTAAGTCCAGGCGCGGTCGCAGCCTTTAATTTTCACTAAGGGGGTCACTAAGAAATTTGGGGGAAGAGGTGTCCCAAATTGGCTTGTTTCGCCTTTCATCTACGCATGACTGATGGATTTTGGGGGTCATGTCTCCTGTGACTCCCCCTTGGGGCTGCGCCTGCCGCGTCTCAGACTTACCTGTGTCAACATTCAGTGACGTTGCCACTCTGAACGCCTCATAGTTCTGCCGCCAACTGTACCTTTCCACCGAATTGGAATTTCATTAGAATTGCTTCAATGTAAGGCAAAAGTGGGTGCAGCGGTGGCACTTCCTCGGCCGAACGATTAACCTTTTTAGTCCAAAAATGGATTGCATCTATACAAATAAATATAATTGGAGTGTCTGTTTGTAATATTAATATAACCACTTTTTACTATAAGTATGCATATGTTTGTATATACGGTACATAAAACAAAACATCATCTTTTACAATTTTTGTCTGTCTGTCTGTTTGTCCCGGCTAATCTCTGAAACGGCTGGACCAACTTTGACGGGACTTCCACTGGCAGGTAGCTGATATAATAAGGAGTAACTTAGGCTACTTTTATTTTAGAAAAAATCTAAAACTAAAGTCCACGCGGACGAAGTAGCGGGCGGCCGCTAGTATTAGATATGACAGAGACTATGCAGTTAATAAATCGGATAAGACGCGTGTGGCTGATAATCACGGAGGTAAAACAACTGATATTTAACCAGTGAGTGGTAGGAACAACTTTTAAGATTATTTCTCCGTGACATTAATATTACTTGTCATGTGTTTTGGGGTTCCGCGTTACTTATACTTAAATATTTTTTGGCGCGTTACGTTAATGTGACTTTTATGGATATAATTGTGGAGCAAGCATAAAATTACAAATTATGTTAAAGATATAAAAATTCTAATATGTATATAACTTGCTAGTTTAGAGTGTATATACATGGCCGGCCTTGAAAAAAGAACGATAAAGAATTTCGTTACTTAGTAACCTAAATAAAATTGCCTTTAAAATTATTGTTTTGACTAACTGCATTAGGTAACTACGCATTTAAAATAAGCATTATGTCGTGTTTCATTACTTAGGTAAAATACTTGAAATTAGATTTAAGCATGAGATATACGTATGTGTAAGAAGCGCAATGGCCCAGTGGCGGCGTAGAACACAAGCGATCTATGTAGCTAAGTGAAACGAGCGCGGGTGGGTATGAAATGGATGACTGTTAGTGGCATATTTCATGCGCGTTTCCGTGCTTCAGAGGGTACGTTAAACCATCGGTCCCGGTTGTTATCGATAGATAGCAGTCGTTAAACCTTGTCGGAGGCGGAAGGCCCGACGAGTTTAAAAACATCCGACAGCTGGTTGGCCACTATATAACTAATTTAGTTTATTTTTAAAATATAGTTTATAATAATACTAGTGGTCCGGCCCAGCTCCGCCCCGGTGCAGACATTGTTCTGCTTTTAAAGTATTGAAATAGTATTTGTTTTTTTACTATCTTACAATAAACACTTGCAATAAACACAAATAATGACATGAAATTGTCCTCGTTTTTTGACTGTGTCAAAATTTAGAACGACACGGCACGAAATACAAACGTTTGACCGGTAGGAACAATTTATATAATAAGGGAAAACTTAGAGCATTGATGGTGAATCACCCGTGGAACTTGGTGGTAGGTACTTATAAATAATAAAAAATAAAAAAAGCATTTTCCAGTGGACCATTCTCAAATCCCCTTGAACTTGAACACACACAAAAAATTCAACATTATCCGTCCAGTCGTTTAGGAGGAGTTCAGTGACATACACACGTGCACAAGAATTATACTCGTATATATGTAAGTAGGTAATCTACGGAACATTACTTCTATAACGGTATTTTGTTCTTAGTTGGTATTCATTTGTTTGTTTGTTTTGCGTTTGGTCAAACACCTTCTCGTTGGTGAAACAACTCAGTAGCCATTTCGTTCGTATAGGTCTCAAAGCCGGTCTGGTCTAGCTTGCTAAAGCAGAACAAGGAGTGTCTGTAATTTAATTGGAAACAAATAATGCCAACATCCATTACTTAATCGTATCAGGTAGTCGGTATGTGATTAATTATAAAAACCAGCCAAGTGAGAGTCTGACTAACGCATAAAAGGTTCCGTATCATTATCTATAAAAAATCACGTTTATTGTATGGGAGCCCCCTTAAATATTTATTTTATTCTATTTTTATTATTTGTTCTTATAGCGGCAACAGAAATACATCATCTGTGAAAATTTCTAATGTCTAGCCATCGTGGTTCATGAGATACAGCCTGATGACAGACAGACGGATACATAGACGGACGGACAGCGGAGGCTTAGTAATGGGGTCCGGTTGGCACCCTTCCTGTACGGAACCCTAAAAACCATCCAAATACGAGTTTATGTTGTGTGTACATTGTATACATAGTTTTACGTTTAAAGGGTACAACTCAACAATAGACGAATATGTAGGCAAAATATTCCTTAAATACGGCTCTTTGTGGATATGGAATGGAATTTTTTAGGTATTGGCTGCAACTCTTTTTTGCGTCCCACTGCTGGGCTTGGGTCTCTCCCCATTATTATTGGGGAGGCCTGGAACTTACTCCACCACGCTGCTAGAATGCGTGAAGAAAGAAAATTTACTTAAAGGTAATAACAATCTGATATTAAAAATCCATACTCTGTTTAAGCCATCACGGCCCATATGGCGCAAAATTCCGAACTGCCAATCAAGGATCCCGGGTTCGATTCCCGAATTTGGGATTCGAATTGTGAATTTAAATTTTGTTTATGTTCATGTGTTTGTGTATGCCCTTGGTACCCTCAACACAGGTAATCCCAATAATACACAGGTAGGGCTATGAGTGTGTATCGTTATTCGTTATAATAAATTAATTGAATAAAATGTTTAGCTCAAGTTAGCAATATTTCCAATATGTACCTTGTGTGTATATATCTTAATATATAGGTATAAATTACGTGTCATGTTGTTTGTCCGCGATGGACTCCTAAAGTACTTAACCGATTTTAATAAAATTTGCACACAGTGTGCAAGTGTGCAGTTTGATCCAACTTGACAGATTGGATAGCTTACATCTCAATTTATAGTCGAAATATTATTTTATTTTTGATACTTTAAGGCAGGGCAACGTCTGCCGGGTTAGCTAGTATATTATTATTATACTTATAGTTTATTTAACATACATACAATACAATATATCTAGCCACTTTTCAGAGCTTGACTGTATGTTCTCTTCTAACAAAAATATTCACGCCATTCTCATTTCGGAAAGTTGGCTAACATCGTCCTTATCCTCCTCACTGTATGCACTACCGGGTTTTGTCCTTGTTAGAAACGATCGGAGTGGGAAAAGGGGTGGTGGCGTTGCTATCTACTTGCGCTCAGATATTCCTTTTAAGGTAGTGATGTCATCGCCATCAACTTATTGCGCAACAGCTGAGTTTTTATTTCTTGAACTCAATGTCAAGGGTAGTAGGTTGCTTCTTGGAGTGGTGTATTGTCCTCCATCCACTGATTATTTCACTTCTCTAGAAACAGCTTTTGAGGCCATTGGGTCTGAGTACACTCATGTTTTAATCATGGGCGATTTTAACACGGATTTATTAAAACATTCTTTGCGTGCCACTAAACTTCTCTCCCTAGTTGAGTCGGTTAATTTCTCCATACTTCCTCTATGTGCTACTCATCGTAATATTACCACTGATGACTCATGGATTGATCTCATTATTACAAGTTCTCAAGATCGGGTTAGGAAGCATGGGCAATTGTCAGCTTCGGGATTCTCGCGCCACGATATAATTTATGCTAGCTACAAAATTAAACCACCTAAATTAAGGACGTCATATCTGCATCTTCGTAATTTTACGAAAATAAATCCCGACGCTATAAGAAATGACACCTCCAGCTTAAACTTTGAACAGCTCCTATCATCAACTTCGGTGGATGATAAAATTAATCATCTTAATAATCAAATTATTAAAATTTATGATCGTCATGCACCGATTCATAGGGTAAGGCTGAAACGTCCTCCTGCTCCGTGGATTACCATGGGGGTACGTATGGCGATGCGTCGGCGTAATCGGGCCTTTTGTAGGTTTAAACGAGACCGTACTGACGAAAATTGGAACAAATACAAAATAGCCCGCAATCGATGCAACCAGATGGTACGAACGGCAAAACGCCGATACATCCTTCATAACATCTCTAACTCTTCTCCTGCTTCTCTGTGGAAATTCTTGAAGTCTCTGGGAGTTGGCAAGTCCAACGCTGTGGATTACAGTCCTTCTCTCACTCCGACTGACATTAATAGTCATTTTTCTTCTATAACTTCATTGGACGCTACAATCCGATCCAGAACTATATCTTCTATTGCTCTAATGCCACCTCTTGACATACCTGTTTTTGAGTTTCATTCTGTAAAACAGGATGAGATTAAAATTTATCTCATGAATATCAACACAAATGCTGTGGGGTGTGATGAAATAAGTCGCAAAATGTTAACAATTATGTTAGACACCTTACTTCCCATAGTGTCGCATATTATTAATTTCTCTCTACAGTCTGGTCAATATCCTACACTATGGAAAAAAGCTATCGTGCGACCTTTGCCGAAAATACCGAACCCTGTCTCCCCAAGTCATTTCCGCCCGATATCTATTCTGCCTTTCCTTTCTAAACTTCTAGAGGCCTGTGTTCACAAGCAAATTTCTACATTCTTCTCTAAACATAACCTATTAGATAAATACCAGTCTGGGTTTCGCGCCGGCCACAGTACCACAACTGCTCTTATTAAAGTCATCGATGACGTAAGACGTGGAATGGACAGTCAGAAAGTTACTGTGGTCGTACTCATAGATTTTTCCAATGCTTTTAACACAGTAGACCACGAAATCCTTCTATCCATACTTGCACGGTATAGATTCTCACCCCTGGCCTTGTGTTGGTTTTCATCATATCTTCGCGGCCGACAGCAGTCTGTCAGATTCGGAAATAAATCATCCGAATGGGCTGATCTCAAAGCTGGCGTGCCGCAAGGCGGTATACTCTCTCCTTTATTGTTTTCTCTGTTTATCAATTCCATTAGCTTTTCATTGAACTGTTCGTACCATCTATATGCAGACGACCTGCAACTTTACGTTCAAAGCCCCGTTGAAGAACTTGATATTACAATTAGCAAAATTAATAGTAATCTGCAGGCTATCAGTGAGTGGTCGGCCAAGTACGGAATCACGGTTAACCCGGCTAAATGTCAGGCTATGCTGATGGGTGGCGCCAGGATGCTAGCCAAGATTGATATCTCCAATCTACCACAAATTGTCTACAATGGGAAGGTAATCCCATTGTTCGACTCTATTAAAAATCTCGGCCTATTGATTGATCCCACTCTAAGCTGGCGGCCTCACATCTGTGAAGTCAGTCGGAAAGTCGTTGGATCTCTCCAATCTTTGTATCGCCTAAAAAATTTCTTACCACTTAAAATCAAGATTCAACTTATAAATACTTTAGTTTTGCCAATCATTGATTATGCTGATATTTGTTACTCAGACCTATCTGAAGAACTTCTTAATAAACTGGAACGCCTACTCAACAACTGCATCCGATTTATTTTCGGTCTTCGAAAGTATGACCATATCTCTCAATATCGTTCGCAACTCAATTGGCTCTCGATTCGGCAAAGGCGTAATTCCAGGATGCTATTCACGCTATATTCGATTCTTCGTGAGTCGACTTCTCCTACCTATTTAAAGGAAAACTTTCAGCTTCTCTGCTCTACACATGACAGGACGCTACGCTCCTCAGCCAATCTTAGCCTCTGCATTCCACCACACAGTTCTGGTTTTTTCCATAAATCTTTTACCGTTCAGGCTACACTGCTCTGGAACTCCTTACCCTTTGACATTAGGAACTCTCAGACCAAGAATTCTTTCAAGAGACGAGTCCGGCAACACTTCCTCAAGCAAAATGCTGCTTAAGAAGAGACTGGTTAAAATAATTGACTATTTCTTATCATTATGTGCAACTATATGTAATTATTATACTATTATTATATTTATACTGTATCTTATACCCTTATGAATTTATATATTATCAACATATTATATTATATTTTTTTTATGTATTATGCAGGCATGATTTTTTTTTACCATATACATCATGATAATTTACTATATGTATTATATTGCAAAAATATACAAATTTATACATTATTTTATCGCACCTACCACAGCTTCACACCAACGCCACGGGTTGACTGGCAGAGAATGCCACTAGGCATTAAGTCCGCCCTTTGTACTTTATTTATGTGCAATAAAGAATAAATAAATAAATAAATAAATAAATAAATATATAATATAATAATACTCAAGTCGTAACAGTACCTATAATTTAGGTACCGAATTTCTCGAGCGGTGTTTACTGCTTAACGGATTTCCTTTATCTTATTTCATCATTTGCTAAGATGTAGATAGGTAGGACAAATATCCTTTCGGTAACTGGCCAACCGGTTATGTTATGTAGTGTGAAGTTACCCCTGCGGAAGCTGTGGTTTACAACTCTATGGTTTATTTCAAGGACAGATAGTATTGAATGACGAGTGCTGGGTGGTCTGTGAATGACTAGGTAATATAGTCTGGCGACTTAGATATCGAATCTACAGGGGATTCAAGGTCAAATACCGGCGCTCATTACTGTCAAAATATATTTTAGCCAATACATAATGCGCCTTGTGTTCTTGTATAGGTTGATAGGTACCTTGATAGGTAATTCTCCGTTTTTAATTTGACTTATTAGGTATTGAAATATTTTATACTATCATCCGCCAGCGGTTCTGTTCGCGTAGACTACACGTTTTATACCTTATTTTTTGTATCGGGGGAAACCTAAAGGTACCTGCACCGTGGGAGAGAAACCGGGTTATGTGAGTGAAACTGGCCTATCATCCGGAGAACAATGGTGTTGCACAGGAAAGTGCCTGCAACACTGCACACTGCCGCCCTTCCCGGGGCCGCTAGCTGGACGGTAGCTCCTACTCTCGCCGCCCGCAATCCCGGAAGACCTTTTTAGTTCTCTCTTACTTTTTCTTACGATCAGGCAGGATATACTGTAGCCCTGTTCTTAATCCCGAAGCTACAGGGACTACACGTTTTATACCTACCTACCAAAGGATTGGAATGAGATATATTCTCTGTGTCAAAAGTAGCCTATCTTCACTCTCCAGCCCCGTTTCTATTAGCTATATACAAAAATCAGGTCAATGTCAATCCTAAGCACCGTTTTGACGTACATAAAAGACAACAGAACAAATAAACACATTTTCAAATTTATAGTAAGGTACTTGCGGCAAACAAGGGCCACCTTATTTTAAATTTAATTATTTAGGTTAATTAATTGATAATAATAAAAAATGTATTATTAGGAGAACATTTATTATTTTAGCAACATAACTAAGTACAAATTTTGCCTTAGCATGTCAAATTTCGCTTCAGAATAAAACATTTTTAAAACCTCTTCTATGGCCCTTATTAAACATACGTAGTTTAATAAGGACCATGATTTTGAGTCAATATTTAATTGGATAACCAAAATGAACACAATATTTTTAGATCCCTATAGCTTATACAATCATTTGGCATGAAATCACATCTATGAATATACATAAATTAACGAGAAAAATAGTGATGGACCTTATTAAACTAAAGAAACAAAAAAAATGTGAAAAAGCATATTTCCCAACAACAAATTAATAAAATTGTCATATCCCTCAACAAAGTAACCTTTTCTCTAAATAAAGCTTTGATATTTAAAAAAAAATAAAGACATAAAATAAGTCAACAAATTTGGTGGACCTTATTAAACTTATGGAAAATTGAAACTGGTTTCACTACACATACTTATTAATAAGGATTTCCTGTCTATTATTAAAAATAAAAGTTCCCATAATAATACATCTAACATTGGACATACCAACAAATTTCTACAAAGAAAGAATCA